>OY856415.1:8507500-9827500 GCA_963693085.1 Alisma plantago-aquatica
CCGCGTCGATGGTATCGACACTGTCACATATGAGTTTGCTTCAGATTGACCTTAATCTGACGGCTGTGATTAATTGGCGACCTAACATGGGAATTATACCTAATGACGGCGCCCAAGAGGGAATCATCACGTCATTAGCTACTGCACACGTCCCGAGAAGGTGTGCAGAGAAGAACGGAGCCCAGAAGAACGCCCCAGCCGAACCGGACGCTGAAGAAGACGATTTCCACCACCGAAAGGCGGGAGAACGCGTATTCCACGCCAAAGATCGCTTGGATCTTCTCCGTTCAGGGGTTTCACCACTCAATCACATTTTTCTCTATGTTTCCCTTTTTCTACTCCACGTTTTGCTCTGAGATGAACATGCAGGGCTAATCCCCTTTGTCTTTAGGACCGGGAGTAGCCCAGGAATTCATTGTATGACGATTTTATCATAGTAATTCATATCTTATCTTTTAAATATGTGGTATAATTTCATTTTCTCAATTATATTGTTATGCTTGATCACCATAATAATAATCTAATGCCCTTAATTGCTTTGAAAGAAGAATTAATGGTTGAAAAGAGATGGAATTTACATTAATTGAAAAATCCCTTGAACAAGATGGTGTAAGGTTAATGGTGGATACCGAGAGATCGTTTTTAATGCACCTAGTTTAGGGTACAGGTTACTATGATGGTGGAACCGACCTAGACGTAGGTAGTGAATTGTACCATGACAGTGGGCAATTCTGATTTCAGGCCACTACCCAGATGGAGAGATAAGATTGAGTGAGTGCATAGAATTTAATACAATGAAAACCCGCGGTGAAACCACAATCCTAAAGATCTCATTTTGAATTGATTAAATCAAACATTTAATCGATTGTTTTGTTTTGTTTTATTTTTATTTTCTTTTAATTTTAATAACAACTCTCAACTATTTAATCGGTCTAGCTGATCGCGAGTAGTTAGTAGGAGTCTTCGACAATTTCACGTATCCCTGAGTTTGACTCGGGCCTCACAAAGGCCTATATTACATTGACGCGTACACTTGCGTTTCTACACACGGTAAATTCGTGTCAAGTTTTTGGCGTCGTTGCTAGGGATACAGCAAGTTGTCGGCACTACGAGTGCTGCAAGCGGCCACTCTAGGCCACAATTTATTTTTTTTATTATCATTTTAAAAATTCATAGTCTATTTTCTAAATATTTACCATCGTTAAGAATTTTACTGAAATTAAATTTTTCTATTTGCAGGTAATGTGCATGGTGCAGACGCGTAGTACCGACTACACACAACAAGCACCAGAGGTTCCACTAACGGGACCTAACGACGAGGAAGGCCGCAATCAAGACCATTTAGAAGAAACAGATTCAGAATCCGAATAAGAAGAAATGGAAGAGCCACAGACAATATGGGAGAAGATCAAGGCTTCTTCCTCATCCGCTTCCAAGGTGCTGATCAAGAAGCAGACGGTTAATATTCCGACATACAAGATTGATCTGGCTTTAATCAACTTGGTGAAGTCAAATGCTTTCCATGGGCTCAAGAATGAAGACCCCGTCGCGCATATAAGTTAATTTGTGGAGAATTGTGATATGATAAAAATAGACATATTTCCATAAGATGTGCTCTACTTGAAGCTCTTCCCGAGTTCTCAAGCGGGAAACGCGCGAGAATGGTTACATAACCTGGACGATGAATATGTGGAATCTTGGGACCACATGGTGGAGGTTTTCTTTGAACGGTTCTTCCCGCCCGAGAAAACCAATGACATGATCAGGAAGATCCACAACTTCACCCAAAAAGCAGGAGAGACCTACTCTGAGACCTGGGAAAGGTTTCAGATCATGCTCAGGCGGTGCCCGCATCACGGGCTTGACAAGGAGACACAGGTCAAGATCTTCTATTTTTCTCTCTCCGAGCATGATAGAAGCAACCTCGATTCAGCCGGCTCAGGATTCTTCTTGAACAACACGGACACCAGGTGTTGGGAAATCCTAAAGAACATGGCTAAGAAGCAATCGTGGGGCGAAAGAGACGTCGTGGAGCATGTTCGAGTGGCAGGGGAATCTAAAGCAATCAAAGACCTGAATGAGAAGATGGATCTTCTCGTGAAGAAACTTCTTGCAATGGAGGATACTGAGTCCGAGGATGAGGCTCAAGTTAAATTCATGAGGCAGCAGCAAGGCTACAGGAATAATGACTATTCATGGACGAAAGACAAGAAGTTCTCTTGGAAGGATCCAAACAACTTCTTACAGGATCCAGATGCAATACCCCACCCGATAGCGGAGGATAACAGCACATAGCTGCTCAATCAGGTGATAAAGAAAAATCAAGAACTCATGACTACTTTTGGCCAACAAATAAAACAACAAGGCGAGTTTATGAACCAATTTGGGTAGACACTGCAGAGCCATGGGGCTCAAATGAGGACAATAGAGACATCCATGGCACAAATGGCAGCGGAGATAGCCAATTTGAAGAAGCCGGTGCACCCAGGTTTTCCGGGTAATACTAATGTTCCAGGAGGAAACCAGCAGACGAAGGCCAACTTGCTAAGAAGTGGCAAGAAAATGTTAAACCCCAGAGCCGATGAACCAAGAAAACCCCAAGCAGAATTTGAAGGTGAGGCCACTGAGGAGCTGCCCATACCGGTCGTAGAACCAGTTGCGGACATAGCAGCGGCTGCTACTGACAATCCTATTTCAGAGGAGGAGGAGCCTCAGAGAAGGACACCTTATGTGCCACTGCATCAAAGGGCACAGGCTATCCCAGTCCCATATCCAAACAGTGCTAAGGCAAGGAAAGTGGATGCTCAATTTAAAAAGTTTCTAGACAGTTTTAGAAAGCTTTCAGTCAACATTCCTTTATTGGAAGCTATTGAGAAAATCCCTTCTTATGGGAAATTTCTGAAAGACATCATCACCAAGAAGAGAAAAATTCCAGACACAGAGGTTGTTGTGCTTAAGGAGTAGGTGAGTGCCTTCATCATGGGCACATTGCCACCAAAGAGGCAAGATCCGGGTTGTTTCAATATCTCATGTTACATTGGGAAAGTTAAGTTTGGTGAAGCACTATGTGACTCAGGGGCGAGCATTAACTTGATGCCTCTCTCTACATTCAATAAGATGGTATTAAAAGAGTCACGGCCGAGCAACATGACAATCCAGTTGGCAGACAATTCAGTGGTAAAGCCATATGAGATTTGTGAAGATGTGCTAGTGAAAGTGGATCGATTTGTATTTCCAGCAGATTTTGTCGTCATGGAGATGCAAGATGAACAAGGCAATGAGCTACTGCTCGGACGACCCTTCCAAGATACGGCCGACATGATACTTGAGATGGGGAGAGGTCGTTTGACCTTAGGTATAGCCGATGACCGATTTGAGATGGTCATGTCTTCCGGCGCCACTTCACCTAAATCTAAGGAGCAATGCCACATGATAAAACATTTTGATAACAATATCTCACTTTGTCTAGGGAAGCCATTTTTAGATATGGCCCATGTAATGACCAAGGTGGAAAAAGGGACTTTGGCTGTGGACATCATGGAGCAGACCAAGGTGGTATCCCTTTGTAAGGCTGTAGGTTTTCCGAACGATGAGGATGAGGACATTCCTCCCTCTACTGAAGATGAGGCTATAGCAAATTCAGTTTTTGATGCATATCTGGAATTACCACTTGAGGCATGTTTAGTCAATATCACTCATGATTGGATGAGAAGCAAATCACCGAAGGAGTGCACCAAGATGCTTCAGATGTTGCCGTGCTTCTATGCGAGGCACTATGAGGATTTAGGCGAACTACCACCTCCGCTCCAATCATCCTTAATCAGCCCGCCGAAATTGGAGTTGAAGCCGCTGCCACCGCACCTCAAGTACGCGTTTCTAGCTGAGGAAGAAAAGTTGCCTGTGATTATTTCTGCTTATCTGAGTGCTGAGGAGGAGGACCAGTTGCTGATAGTGCTGAAGAACCACCGAGGAGCATTTGGGTGGTCTGTTGTAGATATCCAGGGGATTTCCCCTACTTTGTGCCAGCATAAGATTCGGCTCGAGGAGGGAGCCAAGCCGGTGATTCAACCACAACGTCGACTAAATCGGAGCATGATGGAGGTTGTGAAGAAGGAGGTGATTAAGCTTCTTTCCGCAGGTATCATCTATGCAATTTCAGACTCGACATGGGTGAGTCACACGTAGGTAGTCCCTAAAAAGGGGGGAATCAATGTTACTCATAATCTCTTAAATGAACCTGTCACCACCCGCTTGGTAACCGGGTGGCAAGTTTGTATAGATTATCGATGACTAAATGTCGCTACGCTAAAGGATCACTTTCCTCTTCCGTTTATTGATCAAATTCTAGAGCGCTTAGCCGGCCGATCACATTTCTATTTTCTGGATGGGTATTCGGGGTACAATCAGATTTCGATTGATCCTAAGGACCAAGAGAAGTCCACCTTCACTTGTCCCTATGGAACGTTTGTGTACCGCCGCATGCCCTTTGGATTATGTAACGCACCGGCGACCTTTCAACGTTGTATGCTCGCCATTTTTTCTGATATGGCAAAATGCTGTATAGAGGTCTTTATGGATGATTTCTCAGTTTATGGTGCATCGTTTGATGAATGCCTTTACAATCTGGATAAGGTGTTACAACGTTGCAAGGACACACATTTGGTCCTCAACTGGGAAAAATGTCATATGATGGTGAGTGAAGGGATAGTGCTAGGACATAAAGTGTCTAGCAAAGGTTTGGAGGTAGATCCGGTAAAAAATGAAGTAATTTCCAAATTGCCCCCACCAAATTCGGTGAAAGGGGTAAGAAGTTTCTTAGGTCACGCCGGTTTCTATCGTCGTTTCATAAAAGACTTTTCAAAAATTGCCAAACCTTTATCTGAGCTTCTAGAAAAGGATGTTTTTTTATTTCAATGACAAATGTTTACACACGTTCAACGTGCTGAAGGAAAAATTAATTTCCGCACCGGTTGTGCAAACACCGGATTGGACCAAGCCGTTTGAACTCATGTGTGATGCATCCGATTTTGCTGTTGGAGTTGTGTTGGGACAGCGGGTGAACAATAAACCCGCTGTGATTTTTTATGCCTCTAAGACTTTGAACGATGCCCAACTAAATTACACGACTACCGAAAAAGAATTGCTTGCCATTTTTTTCACTTTTGAAAAATTTCGGCAATATCTAGTTGGATCGAAAGTCGTAGTTTGGACTGACCACGCCGCTATTAAGTATTTGATGGAGAAAAAAGATGCCAAACCTCGATTGATTAGGTGGATCTTGCTTTTACAAGAATTTGATATCGAAATCAAAGATAAGGCGGGGATTGAAAATGTTGTAGCGGATCATTTCTCTAGGTTAGAGAGGGTAGATGAAAAAGATTTACACATACCCATTACTGAGACATTTCTGGATGAACAACTTTTGAAAGTGAATTCTAAAGATTCGTGGTTTTCATATATTGTGAACTATCTTTCTTGCAGGATCATCCCGGTTGATTGGACGTATCAAGAGAAGAAGAAATTCTTCCATTCTCTACGATATTATTTTTGGGATGACCCTATTCTCTTGAAGCAATGCAGGGATGGTGTCCTACGCAGGTGTGTACCTGAGGTGGAATACGAGAGTGTTCTTCTTCATTGCCACACACTACCGACGGGCGGACACCATGCAAGCTCTTGTACAACAGCTAAAGTACTGGAAAGTGGCCTATAGTGGCCTACCTTGTTTCGGGACGCTTATGAGTTCGTGAGGCAATGTGATTCCTGCCAAATGGCGGGTAACATTTCAAAGAGACAAGAGATTCCCCTAAATGTTTTCCATGAGGTTGAGGTATTTGATTTATGGGGTATAGATTTTATGGGACCCTTTGTGTCCTCAAATTCTAAGTTGTATATCCTTTTAGCTGTTGACTATGTGTCGAAGTGGGTGGAGGCAATACCCATGAGGACTAATGATTCCACTGTAGTGTGCAGGTTCGTTAAGGAAAATATCTTCTGCAGGTTTGGTGTGCCCCGAATGATCATTAGTGATGGGGGTACACACTTCCGAAATCAAAAGTTCTCGGCATTATTGAGAAAATACGGGGTCAAACATAACATTGGTACCCCATATCACCCGCAAACTCAAGGACAAGTAGAGGTCTCCAATAGAGAAATTAAAAAGATCTTAGAGTGTATCGTGGCTTCCATGAGGAAGAATTGGAGTGCCTTACTACCGGATGCGTTGTGGGCATACAGGACGACATACAAGACACCTATAGGCACCACACCTTTTAGGTTGGCGTACGGTCGGGCCTGTCACTTGCCGGTAGAGTGAGAGCACAAAGCACATTGGGCGCTGAGGAAGCTCAACTTGAGTTATGATGAAGCGGGGAAGAAGAGATTACTTGAATTAAATGAAATGGATGAGCTGCGAATGAATACATATGAGAACTCGCGGATATACAAGGAGCGCACAAAGTTGATCCATGATCGCCATATTCACATGCGCACCTTCAAGAAAGGAGATTGTGTGCTTTTGTTCAATTCGAGGCTGAAGTTGCATCCCGGGAAGCTAAAATCTGGATGGAGTGGACCATTCATAGTAGGAGAGGTCAGACCACATGGCTCAATCATGGTGCACGATGGGGAGACTACATTTTTGGTGAATGGACAGAGGTTGAAGTTGTATTTTGGTGAAGATTACACAAGGAAGGTGAATGAGGTCAAACTCATTTCACTTTCAGATGCATAACGTGATTCAAGTCATCTAGCCTAAGACGTTAAATAAGGGCGCTTGTTGGGAGGCAACCCAACCATTGGTACTTTAGTTTAGTTCATTTACATTCATAGTTTGATTTGTTTTAACCTAGTTTTTAGTGTAAAAAAGATATCGTGATCGTTTGCTCATTGTGCAGGACTGAGGCAGAGTCAATACCATCGACCCTTGCATCGATGGTATCGACCATGGTACAGGTTGGCGACTGCATAAATCGCACTGAGTCGATACTATCGACGGCAGGTTGATCGCCAAGTCAAGGTCGATAGTATCGACATGCCCGTCGATACCATCGAGATCTCTGGAGATATTCAGAAGAAATCATCTCAGTAAAGTCGATACCATCGACGGGTCTGTCGATGGTATCGACACATTCACACACAGAAGGCGGCAGCCGGGCCTCGTGAGGGTTTGCCCTAATCAAAGAGTCGATACTATCGACTCGCGTCGATAGTATCGACGCGCCACGTCAACAATCTGCGAGGAAAGATCTACGGCGATCGCAGCAACCAGGAAGTCGATCTGGGCGACGAGTCGATACCATCGACTCACGTCGATAGTATCGACGCGTCAGCAATCCGGGCCCCGCAGATCCAGCCATCGACGACCGTCGATACTCGCGGCAGTACAGATTGTGCTACCCATGTCGATACCATCGACTCGCGTCGATGGTATCGACGGGTATGCAGCAACGCCGGCCACGGCTATAAATGAGAAGGATTTGCATCAGATGACATCACAACTCTAGAGAAATCCTCCTCCACCTGTGTCGAGCGTATTCCGGAGTGATCTGAGCCCGACAACGAGCAACACCGAGCACGTTCTTCATCGAGTGAAGATTCCTTTCTCCGATATTCACCGAGCTCCCTCTCTATTCCTCTTTCTGCAGTGATCATGGTGCATGTTGCTGGTGCATCTTCGTCACGCGTCGACCCGATGGAAATCCTAGAATTCGTGCCACCACCTACCGCGTTGATTCCACACCCGCGGTTGATTCATCCATCCGCGGAGGTTAAGAAGATATACGAGGAGATCTTAAAGAGAAAGATCGATCCGACCCGTTATGTTGAATGGGAAACCATCCGCAACTTGGGGTTCGAAGCTAACCTCAACTACGTTCTGAAGGGACAGGCCTGACACACGAGAAGACGGCCTGACGAGCTGGAGTTTCATGCAGATGGCCAGCCGTTCTTCGGAGAGTGGCCTACGTGCAAGGAGCTGGTGGCTGAGTTTATGGCATCGCTTGATGTCTGTGTCATACCCAATGACGTCGTAGCCACCGACCGCGAGTGGATCAAGGGCCGGGTGTCTTTCCGGCTGTACAACAACGACTACACCATTACACTCTGACAGTTCAACAAGATCTTCAACTGGAAATATTTGTGGTCTGACTACCGGCGGCCGGACAACCGCACCGACTACGATGCAATCTTTGCCGAGCTTGTGACGGTGCCGCCGAGCAAGTCAGTGAGTTACCACAATGCTACGGTAGCCAACTTTGAGCATCCATTTGTCCGGATACTCCACCGGATGCTGAGTTCTACGTTGTTTGCTAGGGGTGATCTGGCTCTCAGCAAGTTTCAGGAGACGAACCTATTTTTCTTGTATAAACTCCTGAAGCACCAAGAATGCAACTGGGGAGCTTTCTTTTTGCAGTGGGTTTTGGTGGTGAAGAGGAGTACACGGAAAGCTCAAATTCACTTTGGCGGGCTTATCACCAAGCTGGCCTCCTACCTTGGGCTGAATTTCCAGCAGCTTACTCCTCTTTCCAACAGGAGCAAGGTGAACTTGCAACATCTGCACCGCTCCAACCTCATCCTTCTTCGAGATGGCATGGCGTATGCACACTGTCACGTCAACCATGCTTACCAAGAATGCTCGCTTCCCGATCCGGTTTTCAACATCGAAGGGGCGCAACACTTCTGATGGCTTATCATAGCCGTTGCTGACTCCGAGGAAGACGGCGGCAACGACGACGATGACAACAATGACGATGAGGCTGAAGAGGAAGAGGAGGCCTACACCCCTCTTCGGGCACGAGTGGCACCACAGAAGCGTCCTCGCATGCATCCGGGTGCATCTTCATCTTCACAGCCTCCACCACCACCACCGACCTCACAGCCAAGCGAGGATGTCTATTCGATGCAGGGCATGTATGCTATGCTGCAAGACATACAACAGACGCAGCAGCATCACACGACATTGTATACTGGTGTTCAAGACACTACGAACCAGTTACTAGACAATCAAAGGGAAATCTTCGAGAACGAGCATCTTCTCCTCGATAACCAACAACAGATTCATGACTGGTTGCATAGGATGGAGATGCAAAAGTAGCCCTTTTACGATCACTATTGGACCCAGAATTACTTTGGAGGCTATCCGCAACCTCCACCTAGGGCCCAGTTTGATTAGAGCTTCCAGGTAGAGTATCCATCTTGGGACCCCACGGCTCCACAGTATCAGCCTCCGCCTGAAGAGTAAATCGGTATCTCTGTTCCAACCTTTAAGATTGTTTTTGACTATGAGGCCATAGTCGAATTCAAGCTTGGGGGGGGTAGTTGGAACAGCTCTATCTTTTATTTTCTCTGTTTTTAGTTTTATTGCTTTTGTTCTTGTCATTTGTTTCTTGCAATTTTAGTTATTTGTAGGATCCACATTCTATCTAGTGTAATCGTGGATGTCTTAAGTCTTGTGTCATCTCAGTTGCATGTACATGGGAATTAAGGGGAAATTAAAAATTTTTGAGTGTTCGCAAGCTTGAGGGTTGTTCAACTTTGATCACTTAACTTAAGAAAATGATTGGTTTTGTCAACTTTAAAACAAAAAATCACAATTGTACATTCCTAATGATTCATGAAAGTGGACGGAATTGGTTGTTTGAGCCTAAACTGATCAAATGATAATGAGACTCTAATTTGAAGTAAGCGAGAGAAACCTCTTAACTACTACACAGGTCAGTAAGGAGGGCCACATAATACTTTTCCAAGGTTCAGTCAACTAGTCTTGTGATCTGTCCACCTCATTGCTTTTTACAATCCACCACACGATTTGGAAGTAAAGTACGGTTTCAACCTTTTTGATTGCATGTCATGTAGATAGGACTTGCATTGCAGCCACTTTCATACGTTTTGCATAAAAAAATAGAACAGTTATACATGCACATTTCCCTTAGGTGCATGTCATTTAGTTGCATTTGTAACTTTTATGCATAGAGTATATCATGTACCTCATTTCTTCTTTAATGGTGAATTAAATTGTTCCATACCTTCTAAATAGTTCAAATATTTGAGTAATGCAGAAAAAGTAAGTTCAATAAAGTATTCATTGGCAATTATGGATATAAGGGCTTGGAAAAAAAAAAGAAAAAAATCTGAAAAAAAAATGAAATTGAAAAAAAAAGAAAAAGCCATTAAGAAGCAAGTAGAATAAGAAGGAGAAAGGAGCATAATCTCACCTGCATTTTAAGATGAGTGAGTACATGATGTAGCTCAATTAGATATCCATCTCATGTTGAAATGGGATGTTAGTGCATGCATCATTCCACCCAATCTTTATCATTAGGGCATTTTTCATGTGCATTTGCATCATTTAGGGCATTTTTGTTTTATGCATGTTGAAATCGTATAATGCTTCCACTTCTTTCATTAGCCACCCATTCCATCCACCCGTTGCTCAGATTGGTAGGCTACCGTGATTTTCTCCTCACTTGTGAATATCGGGAGAATTGCTTCCATGTAGATGGTAGTTAGGGCGAGCAACGTAGTATAAGAGATCACAAGATGCACTAAGTCTGGACCGGCGAATTCTATTATGTTAACTTCCTTATGTGATAGTGTTCATCAGTTTTGAGGTAGACATCTTTTATGGATGATTACTGTCGCCTTTAGGGTAATTATCATTTTGTGGTTAGCGAGGGCCGGTATGCGAATGTCCGGTAGGAGTCATATGGGATGATTGTTATGATGCTTTGTTCTTTAGTTGACTTTGGCAATTCTATTCTAAGGTTTAGTTGCTCGAGGGCGAGCAATGTTCAAGTTTAGGGGAGTTTGATGCGATGATTTCGAGTCACATTTATAGACCTGTTTGATATGTGTTTTATGCATTTATTAGTCATTTTCATGGTTAATGTTGCATAATTCATCTACTTTGGTCTATGCTACTTCTTTATGTCAAATTTCCCTTATTTCAGCATTTTGAGTATTAATTATCAAAAGAATACGTTTTGTGTAGACTTATGTGGTTTCGTGTGTTAATTTTAGGAAAAACAAGTATCTGCTACTGTCGATACCATCGACCAGACCACAGGTTGTCAGCCGCAAGGACCAGAAGAAAGTTGATACTATCGACAGGGATGTCGATGGTATCGAGAGACCATCAGGTTGCTGGCGAGAAGTGAGTCGATACTATCGACACATATGTTGATACTATCGACTAGTGGAGCTACAACGACGGTAAAAGGACAAAACCGATGCCTATAAATGTCGATGCCATCGACCTGCGTCGATGGTATCGAGATGACATCAGGCGCAAAGACAAAACAAAAGAAGAACTGCCGATATCGTGCTAGGTCGATACCATCGACCCACGTCGATGGTATCGACACCGTCAGATATGAGTTTTCTTCATATTGACCTTAATCCGACGGTTGTGATTAATTGGCGACCTAACTCGGGAATTATACCTAATGACAGTGCCCAAGAGGGAATCATCATGTCATTAGCTGTTGCACACATCCCGAGAAGGTGTGTAGAGAAGAACGGAGCCCAGAAGCACGCCCCAGCCGATCCGGACGCTGAAGAAGATGATTTCCATAACCGAAAGGCGGGAGAACGTGTACTCCATGCCAAGGATTGCTTGGATCTTCTCCGTTCAGGGGTTTCACCACTCAATCACATTTTTCTCCATGTTTCCCTTTTTCTACTCCACGTTTTGCTCTGAGATGAACATGCGGGGCTAATCCCCTTTGTCTTTAGGACCGGGAGTAGCCCGGGAATTCATTGTATGACAATTTTATCATAGTAATTCATATCTTATCTTTTAAATCTGTGGTATAATTTCGTTTTCTCAATTATATTGTTATGCTTGATCACCATAATAATAATCTAATGCCCTTAATTGCTTTGAAAGAAGAATTAATGGTTGAAAAGAGATGGAATTTACATTAATTGACAAATCCCTTGAATAAGGTGGTGTAAGGTTAATGGTGGATACTGAGAGATCATTTTTAATGCACCTAGTTTAGGGTATAGGTTACTACGATGGTGGAACCGACCTAGACGTAGGTAGTGAATTGTACCATGACAGTGGGCAATTCTGATTTCAGGCCACTACCCGGATAGAGAGATAAGATTGAGTGACTGCATAGAATTTAATACAACGAAAACCCGCGGAGAAACCCCAATCCTAAAGATCTCATTTTGAATTGATTAAACCAAACATTTAATTGATTGCTTTGTTTTGTTTTATTTTTATTTTCTTTTAATTTTAATAACAACTGTCAACTATTTAATCGGTCTAGCTGATCACGAGTAGTTAGTAGGAGTCTCCGATAATTTCACGTATCCCTAAGTTCGAGTCGGGCCTCACAAAGGCCTATATTACATTTACGCGTACACTTGCGTTTCTACGCACGGTAAATTCATGTCAGGAGTGTTTCTACACTTTTAACAGTTTAGGATTTCATCTTTCTTATCAAGAATGATCTCAATGGAAAAGAAAGAGTGACATTGACTGACTTCTTATTTTGGAAGTAGAGTCAGGAAAGCAAGCTTTTGAACAGACTGTTAGGGATATGTAAGACAAATACAATCACTAGGTTGTCCCACTAACAACTTAGTTCATCTCAAGGCATTTGTTTTTTTCACAGAGGTAAGTTGCTTCCTTTAATTATTATGTTCCCTAGTTTTACTGGATAATTGATAATGGTGTTTCATTTGCTCCACTGCATTGAGTTTATTTTTTCCTCTAGATCCTTGTTGTGGTTTATGTGATGCCCGACGGATGCCAAGGATCCACTTTGAAAAGTATGACAGTGTCCTCAATGATCTAAAACCCCAAATCATCTATACAAAAGCTTCTGTAAGTGTTCAATCGATTTCAATTCCTTTGTTGTTTAGTTTTTAGGAAAGCAACTTCTCTAATTAGCTTGACTGAAGATATAACAATGTTGTTGGAATACATATAATATCTAAGCATCCATTAGTCTTTTGTATCACCTTTTGCAAATATATGAATCATGACAATAGGCTATTGCAGATTTAATACTGGAATATTAGCATGAAATTGGACTGGAAATATATAGTTGATAATTTTTTTAATGCCTCCCCATTTGTAAAACCTTTTTTTCAGGATGAAGAGAAGTACAAGCTTAGCTATCGTAGCAACTTCCATTATCTGAATTAGAGATTGATCTTAACAACATCAAGAATTCAAATACAGAGTATAAGAAGTATCTAAGACAGCCCAGGCACAACAGGTGCTCTCCTATGAAGCATGATGATGCAGCTCCATTTGAAGCCCAGGCCCACCCAGTCACAGTTGCAGCAACAGCCACAGGAGAAACAGTGTATCATGATATGTTGCAATTTGATATGGCTCTTTGCTGCTACGAGAAGGTTGCATTGCATAGACCTATGTATATATATGAACAACCATTGTCAGCAACTGCAAACATAGTGACCAACTTCATAGGGATGATATTCCTTCTATCTCTGCTTCAAGGGTTTCTTTCATATTCTTATCTCGGGTGCTTTTGGACGATGCTGGCCGAACAACAAGAGCTCGAACAAAAGAAGAAGACAATAAGGATGTTAAAACTGGCTGAGAAAGACAACTCTTTCGCAAAGACGTTAGTAGACCACTGAATCATTGATATATGTATATACTTTTTTTTGTACACATTGTGTAATAGGGGCAAGGTATACGTCCTCCCCATGTACATTCGACGCTTCATTATAAATGAAAGTAAGATTGTTGGCATAATGAGCATAACTTGCTCTAAATACTACAATTTTGTTACTAAAAGATCTTGTGTACTAGCAAATTACACTATATATATATATATATATATATATATATATATATATATATATATATATATGAATATATAGTCGAGATAAGGATATATGTATGTGTACTAAATGGCACCACATATGTTGCTAGTTGCATAATCAACTACATATATATGTATATAGTAACTGCTCCCTTTCTCTACACATTAAATACATATAAAATGTATTAACTTCATGTTTTTGCCACATACTAACTATATATGCAATTGTAGTCATACATTTAGCTATAATTATACATATATTTAAATATGTAAGGACAATATCTAGCTATGCTTCCGGATACATATGAATTTGTAGCGAATGGATTATCTAACTACATATTTGAAAAATATAGTTAAAGGCTTTAGCTATACGAGCATATACTACAATTTGTATGTGTAAAGAAATATGTAGTTAAAGCCTTTAGCTACAAAATATGGGGTTTTCGCTATAATTTTTTTTTTTAGTTAAAGACCATTTTTTTTGTAGTGAGTTTTGACAAAATGCAATTTTTTCTTGTAGAATGGCAAAAGAATCATCTTTTAAAATGGAAAAAATAATTGAGAATAAATTCCATAACTGGTTGATGACTGTGAGAAGTGTTCTTCACAATCCAGATATACCAGGAGCCTTTGAATCCACTCTATGTATGCTTAATGCGTTGGTGAAGAAGAAAGAAAGTTCATTGATAGAGATCAATGGAACGAATGGTAAGGGAGAGAAGGGTTCTCTCGCCAAACCAATTTCTTCTACATGGAGAGGATGGAAGGAACAATGAAAGAAGAAGTCAGAGATAGAGATCTCTACTTCTGGTGTATACGTGATAGAGATTAACTTTACTACTTCTTCGTCATGGGTACTTGATACCGGATGTGGATCTCAGATTTGTTCAAATGTGAAGGATCTTAAGAGAAGTAGGCCTTTGGGGAAAGGCGAGGTTGAACTACGTGTTACTAATGGGGCAATAGTTTCTGCCAGGGCCGTAGGAACCTATGAGTTAACTCTACCTAGTGGGCTAATAATAGAGTTGAAGAACTGCTATTATGTACCTGCCATAAATAGGAATATCATTTCAGTCTCTTGTTTGGACAAGGATGGATTTGAATTTCTTATTAAGAATGGAGAATGTTCCATTTCTAAAGATGGGATCTTTTATGGCAGTGCCCCAATGTCTTATGGTCTATACTTGTTAGATTTGGAGACAAGTGTATACAACGTAATCACCTAAAGGCAAAAACTCAACGACCTAAAGGCAAAAACTCAACGACTCAATCAAAACATATCTTTGGCATTGTCGTCTAGGGCACATAAATGAGACTCTTTTAATTATGAATCAATAGAGACATGTGAATCTTGTTTGATGGGCAAGATGACCAAGACTCCCTTTTTAGGTAAAGGTGAGAGAGCTAGTGATCTATTAGGACTCATACATACTGATGTATGTGGGCCTTTTAGAACTAATGCCAGAGGTGGGTATCAGTACTTCATTACCTTTACTGATGACTTCAGTAGGTATGGCTATGTGTACCTAATGAAACATAAGTCAGAAACCCTTGAAAAGTTCAAGGATTTCATGAATGAAGTACAGAACCAAGTTGGTAAAAGTATTAAGGCACTTCAATCCGATCGAGGTGGAGAATACTTAAACCAGGAGTTTGAGGACCTTCTGCGAGCCTGTGGTATTGTATCACAAAGGACTCCGCCTAGAACACCACAGCATAATGGTTTGTCTGAAAGAAGGAATCGCACATTGTTGGATATGGTGAGATCAATGATGAGTTTTGTTGATCTTCCAATTTCTTCCTGGGGTTATGCTCTTGAAACTGCCGCGTTTACACTTAACCGTGTACCATCTAAGTCGGTTCAAAAGACACCATATGAGATATGGACTGGGAAGCGTCCCAACTTGTCTTTTATGAAGATTTGGGGTTGTGAGGCTTACGTTAGGAAAATGTTTCCTGATAAGCTTGGACCCAAATATGATAAATGTTATTTTGTTGGATATCCCAAGGAAACCAAGGGATATTATCTATACCACCCTACTGACAACAAAGTGTTTGTTGCCAGGGATGTTGTATTCCTAGAGAAGGAATTTATTTCCAAAGGAAGTAGTGGGACGAAAATAGAGCTTGAAGAGGTTCAAGCCCAACAAGAAAACATTGAACCGATAGATGTACAAGAGCAACATGGAGATTCACAAGGTGTTGTGGAATCTCATTCTCCTCAGGTAACACAAGGACCTCGTAGATCTAGTAGGACCCACCTTGAACCTGAGAGGTTTGGATACCTTGTGACTCAGGAAGGTGGTGCGTTGATCATAGATGATGATCCAACTACCTACGTAGAGGCTATGGAGGGACCATATTTTGAGAAATGGCTTGAAGCCATGAGATCTGAGATGGAATCCATGTACTCCAACAAAGTATGGACTTTGGTGAAACCACCCTAAGGGGTAAAACCCATAGGGTGCAAGTGGGTCTTTAAGAAAAAGACTGACATGGATGGCAATGTGCAAACTTATAAAGGCAGATTGGTTGCGAAGGGATTTTGACAAGTTCAAGGTGTTGACTATGACGAAACCTTTTCTCTAGTTGCCATGATTAAGTCCATCAGGATCATGCTTGCTATTGCAGCTGATTATGACTATGAAATTTGGCAGATGGATGTTAAAACCGCATTCCTTAATGGGAATATAAATGAGGATGTGTACATGACACAGCCTGAAGGTTTTGTAGATCCAAAGAATGCCAATAAAGTATGTAAGCTGCAAAGGTCAATCTATGGATTGAAGCAAGCATCTCAGAGTTGGAATCTTTGATTTGATGAGGAAGTCAAAGTGTTTGGCTTTATTCAAAATGAAGACGAACCTTGTGTGTATAAGAAGGTTAGTGGGAGCTCGACCACATTCCTCATATTGTATGTGGATGACATACTTTTGATGGGGAATGATGTCTTAGCCTTAGAGAAGGTAAAGACTTGGCTTGGGAATACTTTCTCAATGAAGGACTTAGGAGAAGCATCCTACATTCTAGGAATTAAGATCTATAGAAATAGATCCAGAAGGATTCTCGAACTAAGTCAGAGCACATACATCGACAAAGTGCTGAAGCGGTTTAGCATGGAGAACTCAATGAGAGGCAACATCCCCATGCTACATGGAGTCACCGTCTCTAGAGCTCAATGTCCCCAATCTTGTGAAGAGAGGGAACGTATGAATGGGATCCCATATGCATCAACCATCAGATCCATCATGTACGCTATGTTGTGCACACACCCAGATGTCTCGTATGCTCTCAGCATGATGAGCAGGTACCATTCAGATCCTGGGGATGCTCACTGGACAGCCATAAAGAACATCCTCAAGTACTTGCGAAGGACTAAGGATCAGTTTCTTGTTTACAGCGGCGAGGAAGAGCTGGTTGTAAAGGGTTACACTGATGCAAGCTTCCAAACTGATAAAGATGATTACAGATCGCAGTCAGGATTTGTATTTTGCCTTAATAATGGAGCTGTGAGCTGGAAGAATTCCAAGCAAGAAACAATTGCCGATTCTACTACAGAGGCTGAGTATATTGCTGCTTCACATGCATCAAAGGAGGTTGTATGGATCAGGAAGTTCATCTCTGAACTTGGTGTAGTTCCCAGTAGCTGTGATGCAATTGAGCTTTATTGTGACAATAATGGAGCTATTGCACAAGCTAAGGAACCCATATCACATCAGCGGTCCAAGCACATACTGCGGCGCTTCCATCTCATACGAGAGATCGTACAACAAGGAGATGTGAAGATTTGCAAAGTACCAACTGAAAACAACATAGCTGATCCACTGACTAAGGCTCTTTCTCAGCAGAAGCATGATGGTCATGCTAGGTCACAAGGACTAAGGTTCCTTTGTGACTGGCTCTAAGTGCAAGTGGGAGACTGTTGGTATGTATGCCCATAGAGCAAGTCATATGATGATTGTAATGGGATACTTTGTAAATGATTTGAATAATAATAAAGGCAATTTCCAATCTATATGTTTAAACTGTTTCTGAGATGATGGTGCAACATGATAGATGTCTAAAGAATTGTTTTTACTCAATGACGTATGCTTTTGGGTTGAGGACCTGAACGATGAGATCATACAGATGTTAAGAGTATTCATTCTTGTTTAGTCCCTAGTCGGTTGTTATTGTGGAAATAACCATAGACATCAATAACACTGAAGACTAGCTTGTGTGTTGGTTGATGACAGAATCCCATTAGTCATGATATAGTGATATCAAACCAAGAACATAGGTACTTGTTAGAGAACAAGGTACCGGACAGACCCACCATAAGAGTGATACATGGAACCATGACTTGGTAGTCACAGTCAGCTCTCACAGTGATGGTAGTGAGTTTGATTCTTAGACCTGAAATCACTGCACTCAACACATGTCGTTGGGTACACTTTGACATCATCAAACGCAGTCTTGAAACATGGGTTTTTATAAAGGTGATGATTGGATGGCTTTGACACATGGGGCTTTTGAGGGGTGAGTGATAGATATGGGATTTGTCCCTCCTGAGGGAGTTTGATGTCCTTGGCCACTTGATGAGTAGGATTGAGAAAGGCATGTGCATGCATGTGTGAATCAATATGTGATATTGATGCCACACACATCTCACCCAGTCTGCTATGAGATCAAGGAAATGAATGAATGTTGACAGGATGACTGTTCCATGCCTCGAGTTCATTCAGGATATCAGTGACAAGGGAATTATACATTCACTGTAACACCATTCACCGATTGTAGGATTGAAAGTTGTTCTCCAACTTTCTATTTCACTTGGGTAGCACTGATGTGTGACTTGGCACCGCTCTTTGCTTGTGAAGTCATAAGTGTTATGGACTTTTACTGCCAACGTGAAATGGACCTGCAGGGTCACACACATAGGATTTAACCTGGAATAGGAGTTTGTCCACAAACATGTTTAGATTGATTACTAAAGGAGTTTAGTAGTTCAATTAAACACTCAATCAATTGATAACTCAGTATCATAGTGTTCAAGGCGTTGGACTGATTGATTAGAGTATCAGATTGATTGAAACCGCAATTGACTGATTCTGCACAATCTGCACTCCCAACCGATCGACTCATGTGATGAACCGATCGGCTCAACTTGGTGAACCGATCGACTCATGTGGTGAGTCGATCGGCTCATGAACAGGGTGAACGATTGCTTTAAGTGTTGAAACGATCGGTTCAACTATTGCAACCAGGCAAGTTGGGAAAGTAAGATTGCTGAGAAATTTCCTTTTGTTTCACTTGCCCAATTTGATTGGAACAAGGATTGGTATTCGATACCAATTGGAAACAAAAGAAGGAAAGTCAATCGGGAACTGATCAGGACCACGAACCGATCGGTTCAGAAGTGAACCGACCGGTTCATGGGTCCCAACCGATCGGTTGAGGTGTCAACCGACCGGCTCAGATCCCAAACCGACCGTTTCATTTATGAAATGATCGGTTCAGGTTGTGAGTTGGTTGTTTTTGTGGAAAATCTCGAACCCTTCTACTCCTGCTTTAGTCCCGCATTGCCCGGGATAGAGAACCCTGTCCCATGACCCTCCTATATATAGGGGTATTGGGGGCTTCTCAAAGTACAACTCAGTGCAACCAGTTTCTCTGTGAAGTTGTCGTTCTCTCTGGTTTTGGTAACTGAGAGAGCCCGAGCAAGTGCTACCCGATAAGGGAGGCACAACAAGGGAAGGACAACTACAGAAAGCGACTGGTGCCAGGAGAGTGTGTTGGCGACTAGTACGTCGACAGGATGGTGCGACTCCTTCAGATTCCTTATGGGACAAGGAGATTGGTGTTCCAGGTAGTCCGTGTGGACGACTGTAGAGGCGGGAGACCTCTGTCGCTCAGAGGACAACTATCAATCCCGATAGTCCCGGTGAGACCAGGAGTCTTCAATCTCGGTGCGACCAGGAGCTGCACAGACACCGTCCAAGATCGGAGGTGAAGACCACGCAAGGCACGAGGTACTGTCACCGAGCAAGCCTCGGGACAAGGTATGCATCCACAAACCATCTTTCCTATTGTATAGACGTTGACACGATTCCTTTCATTCTGGGTTTTGGGGAGAAATGTTTTTGTTTCCGCTGCTTCTCTGCCTCCTCTAAAACCCAACACTAACTATATGAATGAAGAAGGATGCTGGAATTAGAGATATTATGGGAAACATTTCACATATTCATTAAGATGCTATCTCGTTAACCCCTGAGTAGTGATGTAATGGAGGTTAGTTGTATTTTGTTGCCGCCATTGGATATGTTACTATTAATTTAACAAAAAATAATGAATATAGGACATATAGACAAGTAAAAGTCTCCATACTAGAATAAGCAACATTGTAAGGAAACAAATTCATCAAAGAACACTCCTATATCCAGGTGATGAATGAGAAAACCACAAATTTCTGGAGAGATAATTGGTACCAGTAAGTCATAAAGCTTTAAAAAATCATGCCCAAAGGCATACCTGAGGAAATAAAAAAACATGATGGCGGCTAGTAGTGTGACTATAGATGAAAAATGGGACAAAGACTTCATGAGACACTACTTTCTAGATATTAATGTGAATCATAATCTACAACTACGTCCACTACATCTAACTAATGCCCCATATATGAGAGTTTGGGAAGTGACAAAAAATGGATAGTATCGAACTAGCTTGACTTATGAACTACTCTACAAAAATAGAGAGATTAGCATACAAGGGGAATGGAGAAAGACATGGAAAGTCAAGGTGGCTACTATACTCTAATTATTTCTATGGACTTTAACGCATGATGCAATTCTAACTAATAACGGATGGGTTGGAAGACATATATCGACTAATAATAGTTGTAAGAGGTGCAAGGAGCACGAAAACACCAGTCATCATTCTATACAAGACATCATATATGTAAAGGAGGTTTGGAAAGGAATCCTCACTGATAGAATATGCAATGAATTCTTCAACATGGATCTAAAAACCTATCTCAAAAGCAGACTGGATGGAGATGACAACCAACAAAGCTACTTCATGATTACAAGCTATGTGTCTGGACTTGTAGGGCTAACCATGTGAGCATGAAACCTACTCAGGACCAAATTCAATTCATCTTGAAAGAGTTGGATTACTTCATGCAGTCCTGGTTGATTGAGAATTGCACCAAAACAGTCATTACAACAATAAATGAGATGCCTAGGTGGAGAATGTCTGCAACCAGATTTGTCAAAATGAACACAAATGAAGCAATGAATAGAGGTAAGGATTCGACAGTGCTCATCCTTATGGATGATAAGGGAAACTAGATCAAAGGACATGGATGGAATATCAAGACTAAATCTATCATACAAGTCGGCGGTTGCTATCCATCTGAAATTAGACATGGCTTAAATGTTGAGCTTGTACTGATTGTAGCTTGAGACAAACTATAAAGTAGCCACCACTATTCTATCAGTGCTCCTGAGTTGAAACCCTAGATTCACTGGAAGGATAAATAGGATGCAACAGAAAACCAAGGAGAATGAACATTGTTTGATAAAGCATGTGAGCAGGAAGTGTGACAACATTGTAGATAAGCTGAAAAAATACCATTTGATAAACAAACATAGTCATTTCAAGTACACTAGGCCTCAAGATACATGTAGGATATGCTTGAAGAAGGATAATTTTAATGGTGGAAGTACTACAACATTTATTTCTCACATAACATTTATATGGAAGATTCTATTTTTTCTCATAAGAGGAGGATGGGGTTGAATAAAATAGCCTCTTGTTGTCTCTAAAATAACTTCTACCTGTTGTATTTTGTACATATTTCTTTAGAAGTCACCAGGTGCGCATCACATGAAAACATATAGTGGATATCTCTCCATGCAGTATAGAAAGGAAAAACAAGCATAGCGGAATGACATTTGACTATGTATTAATGCCGACAAAGATTTTGTTCATATATATATTAATAGAGTAAGTGTGTCATTGTAATCTTAGAATCATCTTAAAGATGACACTAGAATTTTTTGTAGAAGAATCAATATTTCGATGCCATTGGGAACAAAATTGGCAACGATGATTGGTTACATTTTTTGGATGTCTTACTTGGAATACTTGGCTGAATAGAAATATTAGTCATTGAGAAAAATGAAGAAAGGGATATTTGTAGTTCTATCAATGATATTGATTGTTAGCTTCTTAGAGATGATTTGTACAACTTAAAGTGAACTACTTTAAATAGTGTAAATAAGATCAAATAGTGTAAATAACTCAAATAGTGTATATTGTTTAAATACTTTAAATACTAGCTTAGTATTTTCTCACTCTTTATCATTATTACTTAAAATAGTGGATACAAGTTTACCAACAAAATGAGCTTTTTGATGCAATTTGTTATGAGGAATAACACAAAAAGGATATATGGGTTTTAGGATTAAGATTAGATATAGTTTGTATTTTTTCTTAAAGTAGGGTTGTATAAGTCATTTTGATATCAATGATTTTGATCTTTTGTTCTACGTAAAGTAGGGTAAGGATTATTCTGAATGGGGTTTGTTTGGCTTCCCTATCGGACCATTAGAGAAAGATGTTGTTAGAGTTCCAAAGTCATATAGAAGTTATTGATTATTGCATATTCATATATCTTTTTGTTTAACTTCCATAAACCTTTTCATTTGAACTTATCTATTTTTTAGTAATTTTAGGACATTTTGCAATTTACCCACTTTTGGTTTGTTTTGCAAATACTTATCCCTTCTCTCACTTTGTATAGGGTTTTTCTACAAAATTGAATACTGGCCTACTGAACCAGCAAGATGCCTGTCTCGCTACCCTAAAAGTTGGCTCACCACTAGAGACCTCCATGTACAGAGACAAACGGCCATTCAGCCCTCGACTCAACATGCTACCTCAACAACCCAGAAAGGCATCTCACTTCAGCAATACGATCATCTCATGGACCCAACCGAGCATCCAGGTTAGCCCATATGACCATGTCAACCTAACCTAAGATCAAATCAATTCACAAAGGGCGCCACCACTTAATTAGGGTTTCAACTCTTTGATCACATGCAAGGAGGCACGAGACGTGTCTCGCATCATCTAGACACTCATTTTGAACATTGCTTCAAGCCCAAGAATGCAAAGAAATAGTGCTTCCACCCCCACATTAGGTTTTTCAATCATATGCTTCTAGAGACTATGCCACTTCACCCCAGACAACCATTTCGGATAGTGAGATGACCCTTTTGCATCTCTTGAGCAGCATATTCCAGCAGTTGACACTCCTTTTGTTACTCTCCCCCTTTTAGGGTTTCCACCCCTCCTTCCCCTATAAACAGAGGGGGGACTCCACCAAGAGAAGGGGTCTTCAGTTTTTGTACTCACATTTTATTTTGAATCTTTGTCAATTTAATTCCTAGTTGTAATCTTCACATTCAACAATAAAATTTGATTCCTTGTTCTAGATCTGGATCTTGCCTTTAGTTCTTGTTCTTTCTTCTAGTTCTCTCTTTTGGAGAGGGGGATTAAGAGATTAATTATCACTACCTTTGGTCTCCTTAGAGATTCTGGTCTTTGTGGTCTATGGATTCCTACCTTCTTACCTTAATTTCTCCATTCCTCGCTATGACTAGTGAGTAGTTCACTTATCGAGGTGAGGGAAGTAGCCCCTTAGCCATGTGTTGATCGGATCGAGTTTTACATGATTGTTTTAGATGGATGATTTTTGGTTTAGAAATTGCAAATTTGAATGAAGTAATTAATCATTTTTATCATGAGTTAATCCTGGCTGATGCGACCGTGAAAACTGGGATTTAGAACACCTATCCCAATTTCACGAGGATTTGGTTGTGACTACAGAAAAATCATGTTTAGGATGAAGAACTAGGATGTGTGAACACCAGGACCAATGGTCTAATGTGGAGTTCCTCTCTTGCATTTTATTTACGAATGATTATCATACCTACTTCTATTTTACTTGTCGTATATCTGTTTATCTTGTTTTCACTTTGGCTAAGGTGGTGAAACTCCTAAGCCTCCATGCTTTTCCTTCTGATTCAATCTTTCTTCCAACCCTTGTTTTCCATCGCTTCTCTTTAATTCTTGCACTTTACTTCTTGTTTTAGATAATCTTGTGTACTAACAAACTTCTTTCTTTACTTTCTTGTCTTAGAATAATTTTTTCCTTTCTTTGTTTAGTGTAATCTTTTATTTATTGTGCACTTTAATTTCTTGTTTTGGAGTAATCAATAAACCCCTAAATTAGAATTTACTTTTTGTGCCTTATTCAAAAATACCAAAAAAAATAATTTTAAAAATCAAATGGGATAAAGAGAACAATCTTAATAACGTTGTCATGTGGGATCGACCCTTCTAGACTAGTCTTAATTGGAAACTAAAAAAGGATTGAAATCTAGGATAATCATCTTAGTGAATTGGGTGCTCTTTGACGCATATCAATTATTAAACTGAGATAGGCTTCACAATTGTAGCGATAAACTAGTTCTAAAAATTCTTAGTCATTCCTGTGAAGAATTTTCAGAACATTGACATTTTTACCTTCTTCCATGAAATTTCTTTTATATTCTTTTAAACCTAAAATCTTTTGTGAAGTCTTTCGTTGCAAGAAGCTACTTGAGTCTTTCATGACTATAAAGTCCATTGAGTATGAGATTTGTATAATTTCAACAACGTATGTGGGGCTTCATCTTTTAATTGTTTACTAGTACCCATACATATACAAAGATTGTAAAAAAATTATGTAATGAATCTTCCATTGGGTGATATACGTTGAACTGCTTTTGTGTTACTTCTTCTAGTATATAATACAACAATTTCGAGGCTTGCATGGTATTTGTATCTTATTTTACAATATTTTGTGCTCATTTGGGTTTCATTGCATGAAATGACCCATTTTTCTGAATACGTTTATGTGCCAAACAAGAATCCCAGATATGTCATAAGGACAAATAGGATGTGTATCTTGTTTTATGATATTTTACCAAGGTGGCTTCTTAAATTTTGAAATCATATCCACACAAGAATCCCAGATATGCCATTTGGATTGATATGCTACAAAGAAAAACAAAGGTGAAGGACGAGTGGGCAATCAAGTGTGAGTAGAAAGTGTGACACTATAATAAATACCTAGCTAAATATCTCCTAAACAACAAACATTTACTTTCAAGTGCATTGGACGTCCATTCGTAGAGATTTGTATTGAGGAGGATATTTGTAATGGTAGTAGTACTACCAAAATGTATTCTTGTTTGATTTTCAATGTAGCCTCTATTTGAATTTGCTTACAAAAAGAGGGTGGGATGAATAAGACAACTTTCATTGAGCAATAAATTTGCTAATATTTTGAACAACGTATGTGGGGTTTCATGTTTGAAGTTTCACTAGTATTTGTACACTTACAAAGATTGTTAAAATTTTATGAAATGGATCTGTCATTGGGTGATGTACATTGAATTAGTTTTGTGTTACTTCTTCGACTATACTATACAACAATGTTCGGGCGTGTAGGGTATATGTATTTTCTTATACGGGTGGTTTTAATTAAAATGACATGTTTAGGTGAATAAGTTTCTGTCATTGTTATACCTATATTTTTATGAAAAATTCTGCCACAATGAGCTACATTCTTGGTCACCTAACCGGCTCTCAGAAACATGAATAGGCGTTTTGTCCCGTACAGCTAGCACCAATAAAACAATTATAGATGAGAGAAGTAGAAGAAGGAGAAAATCGTTTTGTCCATAAATTTCAATCCCAAACGTATTTTTTGATGAAATAAAAGATATTATATATTTTTTTCAAAAAATAATTTCTAGCAAGACTACTGTTGACATTTTTTTCAAAAAATGATAATATGAGAGAAATATAGTATTTGTGTTTTGGGGTGCAATACAAATGTTCTAGTTAGAGTACTCATATTTTAAGCATAGTACATCAGCAGCTAAACATTTGTACTGTACTCCAAAAAGTGAGTAATGTATTTCGATACACGAGTATTCTATCCGTTTATTTATCTTCCCACGTATGTCACCAATGCTTTGGGGTATAATGCTCATATTTTGGGTCACATTGCTCTCATTTTGGAGGTATACCATTAATGTTTTACTTACTGGTGTATTGTACTCCAGATATAGGTACTCAATATAATTTTAATGTTTTACTTGATGATCAATCCAAATATAACACCAACACATTCAATACATATATATCAGGGTATATGATAGTCATTATGGAGGTACAATATTAATAGTCCCGTCTTGAGTACAGTACACATATTTTGTGTTACTATATTTTTTATACTTCTCTCCTATCTTTCTATACTTCTCATAATAATTTTTTTCTAAAATCTATAACAACACATTCTTGTTCTAAAATATTTATTATTTCGCCAAAATTCACTACGATTTAAAAGATATAACAAAATGTTTCTTTTCTGTATTGCATAGTGTGTCTACTTTTTCTGCCGCATAAGCAATAATCAGCGCTTCCAAAAATCGGGTGGGCGGGAGGGAATAGGTAGCCTAATTCTATTTTTACGAGCAGAAAAGGGTTGAACCAATGCTTAAGTGGGGACAAAATGAATAATTCAGCATAACGGACTTGCTGCTCCCAGTTTAAAAGGGAGCAGTCTACACCTCGTCTAATCTGCATACACTTGGACGAACGGTTACAAGCACATGGCCAGATTACAATCGCTAGCCACGAGGCATTGTAGGGCATACGGAGCAGCGTGCTCCATGGAGAAGGAGGAACAGCAAATCTGCTGCGGTCAGCATATAGGTAGCCTAATTCTACTTTTATGAGCATAAAAGGGTTGAACCAATGCTTAAGTGGGGACAAAACGAATAAGTGGTTATTCTTACGGAGCCATTTGCCATCCGTGTTGAAAGTTGCCGCGTAGGAGGGGATTCAGTAGCTTCCTATATATAGAGGCATGAATTATTCCGAGATGCATACCAGCTCTTATCCTTCACATCCTCCAGCTAAGCCGACCCTCAATCTCCTCAAACCGGCTGCTGCAACTCCTATCTAGCTAACCCTCACGCACAGCCAAATCGTTCCCAAGTAGGCCAGTTGGAATGGCGAAGCGTCAGCACTTGTCGACATACTCCCTGCTTCTTTCTGCCGCTATAGAAACGGAGGCCGCTCCTCCGGCCTCCGATATCATAGACTTAGACATGATTACGATGATCTGCAGGGGTGACGACAACCACCACCAACAGTATCGTGGCACCGTCGGCGGCAAGAGGAGGAGGTACGCTTTGCTGATGGCAGCACGAGACTCCGACTATGTCAAGGAGAAGTATGGTGGATACCGCAACGTCTTTGCTGCCGCCTACGGCGATGAGTCAGACCAATGGGACAGATACATGGTGATCGACGGGAATTTCCCCCTTCACGAGGACCTGGGGCTGTATGACGGGTTCGTCATCAGCGGAAGCCCGAGCGACGCTCACGGCGACGAGCCGTGGGTATTGGAGCTGTGCGCGCTGGTCAGGGATTTGTTCTACCGTGTCCGGAAGCGAGTTCTAGGGGTGTGCTTCGGACACCAGCTCATTTGCCGCGCGCTGGGCGGGGAAGTGCGGCGGGCGGAGAACGGGTGGGATATCGGTGTGACGGACGTCATGGTGGCGCCCCCAAAGGACAAGGACGAGAAGGCTATGACTTCACAATGCTGGTTCCTGGAGGAATTGAGCCAAGGCGCCTCAACTCCACGGCCGCGTACTTCGCCTATCCTCGAGGTACACCAGGATGAGGTGCGTGAACTGCCGCCTGGTGCAGAGGTGATTGCCCAGTCAGATCGGACTAGTGTCGAGATGTTCCACATCGGCGGCCGCGTCCTAGGTATTCAAGGACACCCTGAATACTCAAAAGATATTCTCGATGAGATCATTGACAGGCTCGTCCGGAACCGCGCCATCCAGAGAGCACAGGCGGACGAGGCGAAGAAGCGCCTCTCTGCCGGCGAGCCCGATCTGCAGTTCTGGATGCGAGTGTGCAGAAGCTTCTTAAAGGGTCCCCCAACAGCATGTGCAACGGGAAAGGACTACGTCGACGGAGCTGCAACCCGCATCAAAAAGACAGCCCTAAAGAGACGACTTGTATTCTAGAATGATCACCGGTCAAGCAGTGCCGGTTTTGTCACTATAAAGCAACAATGTAGTGGGGGAGACTCAACCTGTCAAAAAAGTAAGCCCTTGCATTTCGGCTACTCTTCGGGAAGCTGGCCATGCGTGGCTTACATGGAAGTGTTCATTTGATGTGAACGCAAAATATTAATGTGTCACTAGAATTAAATAAAAACGTTGTATAATGATTTTTTTACATGTGAACTCAGCGTCCTATGACATTTGCAAGGCTTTGGGTTTCTGGAGTAGCTACACACAAGCAACGAGATAGATAATCTTGGATAATATTAGAGGTAGGGCAATTCAATCTTTGGGTTACTCGTACAAGACCTCAAGTGATCATAAAGAAGTTAGTATGACTATTGATATGAACATGATGCATATGATTTCACTCAATCCAATACAAAGAAATGTTTTGATAGGCATTCATAGATTGAAGTAGTAATAGGTTAAGTAACTTCAAAGTAAATCTTTCCAAGTTTAGGAGTCTATTCCAGGCAGTGACGGATCCAAAAATTTATATTAGGGGGGCTAAAATATGTAAATGTAGTTTGATTTTACAGCATGAGGGGGTCGAGTAAAAATTATTATTGTCATCAAGATGGAACCCCCATCACTTACACTTTCAAACAACGCATTTACCATTCCTTTCAAGTATTTCCTTTGTCCAAATTGAAACCATCATTATATTTATATATATTATTGGGTAGTGATATAGAGCACACCTCTTCCACCAAAATTGACACCCACACTTGATTAACGCATCACAAAAAGTGAATCAACTATTTAGCACCACGCATGAAAAATTTTGGTACACTTTCAGAATTTGAAAGGTTTCGAGACAAGTCAGAAGTCAAAAAATATACAAGTACTTGTTATTAGTGATAAATGTCAATCAGAATACTACCAAATTTAAATTGAAACTATACCAATTTTAATATTAAACAATATTTGATATATATAAATTCTTGTACATCATTTTTGTATATAAGTTATATACATACTTTTAAATAATATTTATGTAATGTATATTTGCGAGTATTTTTAAAGAAAATAATGCATTTATATAGTACTACAAATACAACATGTATTTTAAAATTAAATCGTGCACATTAATAAATATTAGAATACGTATTTTATACATGCACAATGCTAGAAATGCATGTACAAATTATTATGTCATCCTCTCTCTGTATCCACTACTTCTCTCTTCATATTTAAGACACATTCTATGTCCATCTACTTTTCGTTCTTTTTGTATATTATACCTTCTCTCTCCATCCACTCCCATTTGTTCTATTAATTACACTCTCTCTCTCTGCTAACACTTTGTCTCTATTAATTATAGCTTCTCTCTCCACTCATTAACTCTTTGTGTCTGTTAATTACAGTCCCTCTCTCCATCTACTATCTTCCTCTCTTTTTTTTATTCCACACTCTCTCCATCCACTAACAATTATTACTCTATCTCCCTCCAGCCACAAGACAACTATAGACAGTATCAAAATTAAGACACATTGTGCTAATTATATTTTGTGTATGTTCTCGAGGTACAAGTGTAGCTTTTGGTGAATGGGGTGTTGGATAAATAATTTCTCTAGAATTTTTAATACAAAAAGATATGTATTCAACATTATTTTGAGGGAAGAGGAGGGCCTCAACCCCAAAAGCACCCCCAACTACAGCCCTGATCCTAGATAGGTGCACAATGAGAGGGAGAAAAATACATATATAAAAACTCGATGCCAAATTTGAACTATTATTATCATTTTAGAAACTTATCAATACTTTTGACATTGGAACCAAATGTTACAATATGGTAATAAAGCCAAATGCTGATCTTACGTGGACCCAGATGGACATGTGATAATCATATCAAATTCATGTAGTTCATATCTTTTTTTTTGGTAAAAATTCTTTGCATTGATGATAAAATAGTAATTAGAATTGCAAGAACTATTGAGAGGTTGAGTATGTACTATTTGTGTAAGGGGTACTACATGTTCCATGCATTACTAAATTTTAGTGAGAAAGTCATTCCATGCATCATTAATAATGATTCACATGTACCTTTGTGAGACATAAGTTCTTATTCTAAATTTATATATGATTCTAGTGTATCACCCAACTTAGTTTTCAATACAAATGAACTGGTCACTCCTTTCTTAATTACTTCTCAATGTTTTCTACTGACTTACTTGATGATCACGTTGTTGGGTTTTTCTAGGTATTCAAGGACACCCTGAATACTCAAAAGATATTCTCGATGAGATCATTGACAGGCTCGTCCGGAACCGTGCCATCCAGAGAGCACAGGCGGACGAGGCGAAGAAGCGCCTCTCTGCCGGCGAGCCCGATCGGTAGTTCTGGATGCGAGTGTGCAAAAGCTTCTTAAAGGGTCCCCCAACAACATGTGCAACGGGAAAGGACTACGTCGACATAGCTTCAACCCGCATAAAAAAGACAGCCCTAAAGAGACGACTTGTATTGTAGAATGACCACCGGTCAAGCAATGCCAGTTTTGTCACTATAAAGCAACAATGTAGAGGCGGAGACTCAACCTGTCAAATAAGTAAGCCCTTGAATTTTGGATACTCTTCGGGAAGCCAGGCATGCGTGGCTTACATGGAAGTGTTCATTTGATGTGAACGCAAAATATTGATGTGTCGCTAGAATTAAATAAAAATGATGTATAATGACTTTTTTACATGTGAACTCGCATCCTATGACATTTGCAAGGCTTTGGGTGTGTGGAGGAGCTACACACAAGAAACGAGATAGATAATCTTGGATAATATTAGAGGTAGGGCAGTTCAACCTTTGGGTTACTCGTACAAGACCTCAAGTGATCATAAAGAAGTTAGTATGACTATTGATATGAACATTATGCATATGATTTCACTGAGTCTAATACAAAGAAATGTTTTGATAGGCATTCATAGATTGAAGAAGTAATACGTTAAGTAACTTCAAAGTAAATTTTTCCAAGTTTAAGAGTCTATTCCAGGCAGTGACGGATCCAAAAATTTATATTAGGGGGGCTAAAATATGTAAATGTAGTTTGATTTTACAACATGAGGGGATCGAGTAAAAATTATTATTGTCATCGATAATGGAACCCCCATCACTTACACTTGCAAACAACACATTTACCATTCCATTCGAGTACTTCCTTTGTCCAAATTGAAACCATCATTATATTTATATATATTATTGGGTAGTGATATAGAGCACACCTCTTCCACCAAAATTTACGCCCACACTTGATTAACACATCACAGAAAGCAAATTCAAAGTAAATCTTTCCAAGTTTAAGAATCTATTCTATGTAGTGATGGATCCAAAAATTTATATTAGGGGGGCTAAAATATGTAAATGTAGTTTGATTTTACAACATGAGGGGGTCGAGTAAAAAGTATTATTGTCATCGAGAATGGAACCCCCATCACTTACACTTTGCAAACAACACATTTATCATTCCATTCCAGTGCTTCCTTTGTCCAAATTGAAACCATCATTATATTTATATATATTATTGAGTAGTGATATAGAGCACACCTCTTCCACCAAAATTTACACCCACACTTGATTAATGCATCACAAAATGTGAAGCGACTATTTAGCACCGCACATGAAAATTTTCGGTACAGTGCCATAATTCAAAAGGTTTCGAGACAAGTCAAACGACAAAAAATATACAAGTACTTATTATTAGTGATAAATGTCAATCAGAACACTACCATATTTAAATTGAAACTATACCAATTTTAATATTAAACAATATTTGATATATATAAATTCTTGCACATCATTTTTGTATATAAGTTATATACATACTTTTAAATAATATTTATGTAATGTATATTTGTGAGTATTTTTAAAGCAAATAATGCTTATATATAGTACTACAAATACAATGTGTTAATGAGTGCTATTTAATAAATATTAGAATACTTATTTTATACGTGCACAATGCTAGAAATGCATGTACAAATTGTTATGTCATCCTCTCTCTCTATATCCACTACTTCTCTTTTCGTATTTAAGACACCCTCTCTATCCATCCACTTTTCATTCTTTCTATATATTATGCCTTCTCTACATTCACTCCCATTTGTTATATTAATTACAATCTCTGTAACGACCCCGCCTCCCAGTAACCCCCAATTAAGGGAGACCAAGAGGTTAGAGTCGTTATCCCAATTTCCGGATCAAAGGTTTAACAAATAATCAATAATAGTTATCAAATTCTACTGAACTAAACTGAAAGGTTGTAATAAAAAAAATTAACTTTGCATACTTATTTCAAAAATTTAGATATCTACTTGTATCCACATCTGGGGTCTATTCTAACTAATCCTCCTTTTTACTTTAATTCTCATATAATTATACATATGCCACTTTACTGTTTGTTCTTTTCACTTGAACCTAAAACGCCATCAAATAAAATGTCGGTCAACATAAATGAATTATGCTGGTATGTGGGGGAAACAATAATCATGCAATTAACCATAACAACATATTACAATCAAATATGATTTAACAAACAACTTTACATTTTCTACATAACTGCTCAATCCATACATACCCTAACCTCTGCGTTGTCCCTGCAGTGGACATGGATGCTACCTTCCTTATGGTAGATCCTCATTTAACCCCTCATAATCCTACCAAATAGGTGAATCAGTTTCTAGGGTTGAGTCACATGGTACTACCCATAGGTAGCCCACTCCTTAACTCATGGTGTGCTAAAGAGTTGCATGGCACTACACGTAGGTAGCCCAATCCCTAACTCTTGATAACCTGATGGTCCCACTTATGAAGTAGACCCATTACTAGGTTACCTTTTTCATCATTAGCAAAGCCACATAGGAGGACCAGGATCTGAGCCAAGCATACATATTTATAGTGATAATCATAGTCATCAAAGCAGTTATTTTCAGGAAACTGATAAAAACATTCGGGAATCGCCGTGAAACTAAAATGATTATCCATAAGCGTAATCACATACCTGTCATGCTGATTTGAGACAGAATAATCCAATCAATCAAGAATTCCAAATAGGCAAGCAAGCACTACAAGAAAAATATGATTTAACTACAAATATCTTACCTACATATATTTTACTTATAGATAAATAGTCTTCTCTTTACAAATTACATATATATATATATTTTAAAATAATGTAGTTAATTTCTGATCAATTGAGTAACTTCAAAACCACAAAAATTAATCGAAAAATAAAACACTCGTACAATCTCTAGTCCGCACTAACAACTTCCTCTTCTATAGAATAAAATATATTTTCCCTCCAAACCTGACATTTTTCCCTCTTTCATTTGAATTTCTCCCTAAAATCCTTGGATTCACTTCGAAACACAGCCAAATGCAGTATTTATGTTGACGAGGGAAGTGCCTTCGTCGCTCCCAAAATCACGGGTAGGGTATTTTGTGCGCCCAAGATGTAAAATATTCTCTCCAAAAACTATTTCAGGGTCGATCCCCAAATCCACGACTGATTACATGCCTCATATATGCCTTCCAGCACAGATGAGGAAGTTGGCCACATCAATGATGTTATAGGTTTGGCAAGGTATGTTGCCACAATCCTCCGACAATATATACAAGAAGGCGCAAGTCGATGTTCCTTTACATGCATAGCTTCCATACGAGCATGTCATATTGTTTTTTCCTCTGGGGATTTCAAATGGAAGTGATTCTTGATTTTCTTTCCCATCTATCTCACGACTTCTAATAAGATCATATGTCGATTCTATTTTATATATAATTTCTGATTTTTGTGGTACGAAGAATCCATATATGAAAAAAGTTGTAGCTATAAAATTGGATAGCGATTCAGCTACTTCACACCTCGTGCATATTTTCCCCTGAGTCTGTTGTCCACCCAGCAAGGTGGTCTCATAAAAGGATGAAAATGGGGTTAGTTATCTAATCTGAGTAATGAGCACGACTTCCCACTATACCTAATCAATTTAGAATTGTAATTATATAGGAGCATCAATTGATGTTTCTGTATTTGTGAGAAGAGAGTGTTTTCTATTTTCTGGTAGATGTTAAAAAATGGGTACAACTTCAATCTAGTCATGGCTGCAGTTTCCAACTCCACATGATAATTGAAAGATAGATGATACTGAAGGATATAACAACTCATTGACAACAATTTCCATCTCTTGCTGCTTTGGGCTTTTCATGTGGTTCTGAGATGCTCAAACATGTCCAATGGTTTAGATATATTATATTTATAAATATATATGTTCTTTTTTATTCTCAATTCTATTGATTGGATGTGTGACCTTTTACCTTTTAGTAGCAACAAGTCTTTAACTCAAACACGTTGCATCTCATTTTGTTGAAAGAAGGGGAAAGACCACAAATTGCCTAGAGGTTATATTTTATATTTTCTTGGGAGTCTTTTTGACGCTGGCTGGGAATGCATGTGGATTTCAACGCAGGTAGGTTAAAGTTATGATCTAGAAAAATAACTTGTTGATCTAAAATGAAGACAAGTTTGTGCATGATACTCAAAAAGATTTCTTATTTTATAACTAACTGCATCACTGTATTTCTATTAATATGAGTACTCCTATTGCTTAAAGAGACATACTTTGTCTTCTGTGTCACAACAATGATAACTAGTCCTCAATGGAACTGTGTTGTGTTTGTATCAGACATTGTTGGATCTCAATGATCTCAATTCTAGAATCAAACTACTAATACAAGTACATCCATTCCTATTAAATAATATTTCAATTTACAACAGCTCTTCAGAAGGATTCCAAATTTTTATCACACCTTTTAACCATATAACACTCTTCTTCATTGATACCCCTATTTTTATTTTTCAATCATTCTCTTTTTAACGAGCAGTATGTCTATCTATCAAATGTTTTAGCTTGTGAATGTAGTTTATAAATTATTTCCGTACAAGTTTGAACTTCTTTAATTTTAGTTTAGTGTATGAATTATGTGTATTTCATACTATGCATCCATTGTTGGATGTGGCTGATGCTAATTAGAAGTATTGCTAAAGGTTAATGTGGAGTGGAGATACATAGTCAATAAGTACAATGACAATGTAATATGCATATTTCACTATGAACACAAATTCTGTATGCATATTATTTTACATTATCTTTGGAAAGATAACACTACAATTAGAACTAAAAGTAAGAAAGTATTCACTTAAAATAGAAACACCATGAATGAAGTCATCTTACCATTAACCCTGCATAATGCTAATATTAACCACAAATCTATAGTAGTAGAAAGGCTAACTGAGTTCTTTATTGTGACTTTGGCTGTTGGACTTATGTCATCTATCTTATAGGATTATGAGTTCCCGCAGTTGATATCTTACGAGGTTTTATGAACTAAGTGGTTAATGATCAAACCTACTAGCTTGAATGGTCTTCGTTATGGCCTTTTGAAATTTCTTTTGAGATAGTGGTGTCGTCCAGCTTAGGTTGATTTTTTTGTATGACTCTCAATCTAATTCTCTTTTAGTTACTAGGTTCTAAATACATTTATCAGTTCTGAAATGTGGAATGGCAAAAGTGAATTTGAATAGTTACTATATGTATCACAATGTTTTTACTTTTCTTTTTGGTTCTACAAATGTACAAACTAGTAGTCCCACATATGTGTGGATTCTACCTCCTATGTTTAGTGCCCATTCAGGCATTCTTGGCTCAATATTGCTTGGATGCTATCTGATCCAGCTGAAATACATTATTCTTTTCTGTTGGTCGATTTTCAAAAATATTTGTAAGGAGAAAGTGCATATGGCTGTTGGCATCATGCCTTACAGATCCAGGCAGATTAGTGGAGTTGCTATGATGAAGATTAGTAGAAATCGTACATAGGGTAGCATGTAGGAAGTCCAGAATCTGCTATCCTATAATAGTGTAACATGACTAGTAAAAATGGCATCTTAGGTTCACAAAGTGCATCATAGACCAACCTCATTCTTCACATCTTTGAAAGCCATTTGAATTGATGACCTCCACCATTCTTCCAACACTCTTGGAATGAAGTTCCTGTATGCAGAAAGGAGATAGATTGGGATAGACATTACCTTATTTATGGCTTTTTCTTGCTTCTATTTGTTTTCTATTCATCTTGTACTGCATTTATATTTTCATGCTTGTGTATATGTTTGTCATTTATGTATGTATTTCCTACTCTATTTTAATGCTTTCTACATGCCTCCCCTTATGTGCTCAGCTTTGGCATGCAAAATCATGTGATAACAACTACATATTTACTAAGTTGAAATGCCAATAGGCACTGCTGCTTCTTATATCTGGCATCTTTTTCTGGTATGTATTGATCCTATATATATACACAAGTTCATGCATCTTGACCCAATGACTTGTACGTTTTGTCTTGCAAAATTAGATAGCCATATGAGATGAAGGAAGAACCATATTGTGTAAATGGATAGAATAGTAAAAATAAAATAAAAGTATCATTGTATACAAAAATTCAGTACTAACTTGATAGAGAAAGTAAGGCATTAAAAGAATACAAGGGTAGCTATATCCGCCAATCACTCTTGCATGAATATCTATGGAATGTATTTAGTTGGGCATATTATCAAAAATCAGTACCAGTGTATAATAGAAAAAGAGGAATCACATGGTGATGTCATCATGAATAAAAAAAGTCAATAGTTTTGTGCTTGCGGCTCAGATATGTAATGTTAGACGAGTGGCATTGTGTAACAGACAGAGGAAGCACTACTTGTTTCTAGCTTGACTCCATTTATATTTGCTACACAATCCTCGAGAAGATTATTAGATTTTTGGTATTTGTGCTTCAGATTTAATAAATCTTTTAGTATTGTGAAAAATCATGTTATTAAGTTTTTCTTTGAGTGTCTTATATGCTTGATGCCCAAATAAACATAGTGTTTACCATTTTGTGTGTCTACCATTATGCATGTCCTAGTGAAATAAGTGCCAGATTGCTTAGTATATTTGTTCAGATTTCATGTCACACCTTTAGTCCATTATTCATGTTAGTGTTCTTGATCCCATTCATGCCCATTAGTAACCATCACTACATATACAAGAAACTAGAATCAAGAGTAATAAAGTGAACATGTTTATGTTATCATGACCTAATGCATTGAAGAAAAATAAGAACAAGAAAATGTTTGTTCTGATTCCTTTCTATATATTATATTTACATGTTGTGTATCATTCCCACTATGACCGTCATATTTACCATAAGCATTTCAAGGAATCCAATTTTTATGACATAACATGTCATGGTGGTGCATATTTGCAACTTTATGCCTTGCTACCACCTTTGAACAACCAATGTGTCTACTATGTATCTAACAGTTAATATGCTAAAAACACCTTTTGGTTTTCTAAAATTTGTAATAGTTGGTCTTATAATTAGAATTAGTGAATCACTGACAGTCAATGTCGTAAGATACCAACTGATATTCTAAATGGCCAGTAATACTTGGGCTTAAGTTTTGTTGATTGTATCAGAATGTTTTTGTAAGTATTTTATCTATTTCATTACGTACAAGTACAATTAAATTTAACACTTCTAATCACAAAGATTCTCTTCAAATCTATTGAATGTCTATTTTGTCAAGACAGTACATGTCACATACTTCTATTTTGATTTCAGTTATAAGGAACATAATATGTTAATAGCATTGTTGTACTATCCTCATCTATACTAAGTATGGCTAACAAGATACACGGTCTACTGTTAGGAAGATCCAAAGATTAAATATGAAGATTTCTCTGATTAATAAATATTATTTTGTTCTTAGTATACTTTGTGGATGTGATTCTCCTCTCTAATATCTTGTAGTATTGACTGTCAATGCTTGTCTTTCTTAATTGTTTAAGCAGATGGAATTATATGCTTTAGTTATATTATAGAATTAGTGAAGTCTGATCTAATATGTTTCAACTTTGTAGATGTGGCACAACTGTAGTTGGATATTGAACCTAAGACTTCTCATCTGTGAATGGTCTAACAACCACACCTTTGTAGCCAGCCATGTATCTATGTATATATAATTTGGTCTAACAAGATTTCTCAAATGCAAATGTGTCTTTAACTTCTACTTCATTCATAATGTGTTCTCTAGTTATGGTTCTTTTGGTGGTTTATATTTCATGGTTGATGTGTGGTATTGCTGGTTTTTACTAAGTGCGTTTTTACTCTACATTGAATGGTACAAGTGTGGTTTTGAATGAAAAATCTAGACACTAGATTGTTTTGTGGTTCTGACGAGCTACAATGAGGTGGAGTTGATTCATATTCGGTGATGGATATTGCATTAGAAAACCCCATAAGAGCATAGGTGTGCGTCTATTAGTTGATCTTCTAGTAAATGAATTTAACATTTTCATAAGCTGCAATACTCTCTTGTCCCTAGTCTTGCTGGAGTTAAATTATGGAATTGCTTCCTACTAGCATACTAGCCTCTTGATTTTTCTTTATTGACTCTAAAATATTGAATTTTATAAAATATACATAGTTCTCTTATTCTCAATAATTAAGGACAACTTCACCATGCTTATCATTGACATTTGCAGCTTGAGAAGTTGAGTAATAAACAATGCCAGTCCTGAGTTACAACTTAAGTTCATCGTAGAAGCTTGGTTAAAGGTTTGCATCTCTATATATCTAATCGTCATCTCTGTACTTGCATTTCTTTGTCTAAAATTGTTACAACCCCAATTTTTCGGTTCAATTGGTGAGAAATTCAATTTCTCATATTAAAGATAATTGAACAAATAATGATATGATTTGTTTTGAGTAAATGGATTCCTTTCACAATAGCCTTGATTGGTTGCTTTGTGGGCTGTATTCGCTATTGGGCCCAATAACAAGGAAATTCAAATAGTAAATGAATAATTGAATTTTTGAGAAAAGGAATAAATAGAAACCTCTAGAAGGCAAATCCAAAGAGGATTTCGTGCCTCTTGGGTTCCTTGGGTACCAAGGAGACCAAGGTTGCAAAAAGAAGGTAATTCGAAAAGAAAAGGGTGATTAAGTATTTCTTTATTAAGAAAGAAATTGAAAATGATGATAAAATGTGGAAAATGAGTGGAAAGAGGCATAAATGAGTTTTCTTGGTGATAATTCGTATCCATGAGGTTTCTAATGATAAAAGGAATACCCATGAGGAAAATAAAAGGGAAATAAAGAGAAATTCTCAAAAAGAGATATCTTAATAAGAAATAAACATGATAATGCAAAATAATGCATATAGGTGCATTAAGAAAGAGAATGAGTATTCCAATAAAATGAATTTCGAAATAATAAAGTCCCTTGGGATCCAAGGAGTCCCAATAAAGAGGAAAGAAAGAGAAAATACTAAAAAGGCAAAATAAGAGGATAATATAATGTGTTATTAAGGAATTCTGGGGTATTGTTAAAAAGAACGTAATTTCTATTAAAGGAAATATAAATTTCGTGGCTAATGGATTAAAAGCTAAGAATAAAGACAATAATGAGAGGGATTTTCGAATTCCTAATATCCAAGCAATAGGAAATACCGAAGGAGAGAGAGAGAGAGAAGAATTGCTTCTCTTTGAAGGAAAATGATTCCTATTAGGAGAAGGACTACGTTTCTTTAAGGAATGTCCTCCTAGGGCTTCGTTGACTTCCCCTATATAAGGGGTAAGACTTGAGGGTGAACCCAGAAGCTTTCCACGCAACTATATCGCTCTTCTCCATCTTCTTCTTGAAAACCCTAGCCTTGAGAATAAGGTTCCATCCTTGGAGCAACGAGGGGTGTTTATGGTTTGGTTTGAAGCAGGGAGAATCCACAACCACCCCCAAAATGTCGGCCATCCGTTCCCATCCTCCTACCACCTGCGAATCGCCTGCAGCAGCAGCCGCACGGCTGCAGTGCAGCAGCTGGTTGCGGCTCTTCCCCAGCCCAACCCAGCCGCACTGGGCGTGATCCATCTGGCGCCCCAAGGGCGGCCGAGGGCGGCGAGCCAACGGAGGAGTCGGCGGCAGCCATCACGGACCATGGAGAGGGAGAGAGCCCGCGTACGGGCTACGGTAGGAAGCCTAGGGCGTCTGCGTCGCAACTGCTGGAGGAAGAAGGCGACCAAGTAAGGTTTGGACAGAATTTCCCTCCGCAGGCCAAAAGAGCCGAGTTTTAAGTCGAGGGCAAAATCGTAATTTGGTTATAATTCTCAAGCGATCCGCGTTGCATGAGCTGGATGACGTGGCGCCATCCGATTGGTCAAGTAAGTGTTTTATTACAAAAATCGTATCTCATGATTCGTAACTCAGATGAAAACAAGTTATGTATGAATTTTGATCAGGAGAACACAAGGAATCCAATAAAAATAGATTTATATCCTGAATCTGATCATAGTTCGAAATATAGTGTAAATTACCATCTTTAATGAATTAAATATTAAGAAACCCTATTTTGATATGATTAATGTGTTTAATAGGGTATAATGGATCTTTAGAGTTGATAGTAATCTGTTAAATGTAAAAAGGAACATTGAGTTCAAAAAGGAAGAACTTTGCACATGATTAGTCTAATTTAGGGTTTATGTGCTTAAATATGCATGGAATTTAAAAGGGCATAAAGTTATCATCTTTAATGATTCAATTAAGGAAAAACACTTAGATTTGATGATAGATGGATAATTCAAGCTGATATTAACCTGTTGTAAATAAAAGTGAAAATAGGATTTAAAAAGATGATCTTTTTATATAGTTGGTCTCATTTAGGGTTCTACGTACATGAATATGCCTTAATGGGATTAGAAACCCTAATTTATGTTGATATGAATTCTAATGGTTTTAATTGTACAAATCGAAGAATAAAATAGAGATATGATGATTCGAAGATAAATTGAGGACCAAAGATCTTTAATGTGAATTATTTGGATAATTAGTGTTTCCTAGAGTATAAAAGTGGAAATAGTGATAAATAAGGTTCATATATGTGAGTTGAACTATAATGAAATATGATTTGTCAATTTGAAAGAAATCGAGGATGATAATTAGCCTTAATGTGTTGGATATGACCTAAAAGGATAAAGATAATAGTTTTAGTGTAAAAGAAACATATTAGACTTAATTGACATTCAATTGTTTCTATGATGCAGAAATTAAGGTTTGTGAACTAAAAGAGCATTAAAAGTGATAAATGCATAATGAAGGATAAAACCCTAAAGTTGGCCTAGAAATCATAAGGTGGAATCCAAGTTGATCTTGAGGATGTTTTGAATAAAACAATGACACTTGAATGTTATGCATTATTTTCAGGATATTGTTGATTGCTTGTTAATTGTGTTGAATGTTAATGAATGGACATCAAGTTACTATGGAACAGGTATGTGGTTACGATTATGAATAACCGCTTTAGGTTTTCCGATGGATTCCCGGATGTTTAATCGCATTGAATGCAACTAAACTGTTGAATGTTTATTTATTCTGGAAATTATAAAGTGACTATGACTATCGCATAATGTATATGCCTTCTAGCTGAATCATTATTCCCCTCTGTGTCTTAATGGATGACCTAGTACATGGCTACCTAGAGGGTAGGTCCATCAGGTCATGAAAGACTTTGGCTGCCTAGAGGGTAGGTACATCAACTCACCTTTATAGAGGTACCATATAAGTCCTTACAGGGACAACACAGAGTTGTGGATAGGTATGGATTGAGTAGTTTGGCTTAAAATGTAATCTTGGTTGTTAAATGATTAATTGAATGATTACATGGTTATCATAGTTGCATGATTATCTGTTTCCCCCACATACCAGCTTCGGCTGACCGACGTTTTGTTTGTCGGCGTTTTAGGTACAATGAAAAGAATAAATAGTAAAGTGGCACATGTGATACTAAAAGAGAAGTAAATAAAAAGGAGGAACTAGTTAGAACAGTTCAGCTGAGGTTAGAAGTTTAGTTTGTTCCAAACTTTTCAAAGGTATGCAAAGAAAAATTTTATTACCATTTTTAGTATAGTCTGTTAGAATTTAATAATTGTTTATGGTTATATGTCGAACCTTTAATCTGGGATTAATGGGTGCAGCTCAACCTCTTGGTCTCCTTTAATTGGGGGTTATCAGGAGGTGGGGTCATAACATTTGGTATTAGAGCTTGGGTTCCTCAATTAACCATTAATAATTATTAAATTTTACAAACTCCATAGAACCCAAGGGAGTTATTAGAGGAGTATCTGAAAGACAGAGGTGTCTAGAAAGGGATCACGACCGGGGGCTGGCAAGATTTTCCTCCGCACCGCTAGTCAGAATACGAGGACTCCCGGACCCGTGTGACCGCCTGGCCAAAGTCTTAGGGTATGAATCGGAATAAGATACCTTTAGGACTTCTCATCTTATTCATCCCTTCTCATCACAAAATTCTAATAAGGACCTAAAGTATTAGGGTTTTCTTTCTTCTCCTCACCCTCTTGAGGTTTGGGTAAGGTTGATAAGGTTTAAGGGATCCTCCACCACATTAAAGGAAATGCATGTAAATAAGATGTCATGGACATAAGCTTAATAGAGTAAGCACAAATTAAAGAATAGATACATGCTTAGGTCGTATGACATAAGTTGTCATGTCCTCAGAATAGACTTGAGAGTAGACCTTCTTGTCAGGAGGATAAGTTAGTCTTGGAGATAGAGATCTCCATTTCAAGAAGAGACCTGGCACATCCTCGGAGGATGATGCTAACACTAACCCTAAGTGAAGATTAGAGAGAGATGAGTTGGACCAGATGTTTGAAAGGACATGCCTTTGGGATGCCATATGATCCATGGGTGACCTAGCACCTTTGGCAACCCAACCCTGGGAAGGGTCGTGCATGTTAGGGTAAAGGATAGCTCCTTAGATGGTGATGTTAGTGAAGGACCTTAGAAATCCTATGGGCTTGTGCAAGTAGGGCATAGCTGGCACCTAGGGCATGTCATAGTGCTGACAATAGGATGAAACCCTGGATAAGGAATTATGATGGAGCATAAAGGGTTATGGATGATCTTGAGAAACCATAAGTTCGAACATAGGCTTCACCCATGTAGAGCATGCCTTTTAAGTTGATCCTTCATGAAGAAAGGACCTCTAATGGTGAGGTTGGATGTGGGGTTAGCTCTAGAGAGAGCAAGAAACCCAGCAAGAAGGTTGGAAGCCTAAAACCCTGAACAATGGATGATAGTGGTTGCCTCATGATCGATCCCTGAAAGTTGATGATATCCTGGTTGCCTTTAGAGGGACCAACCCTAGAGAATGAAGATGAAGCATATGGTGCCTATGTGCCTACGGTATAAGTGTTTACCTTCTAGGGTAGGAAGAAGAGTTCCTTAGACTTAGAAAGGTTTTGTAGCAGGTTATGAGGCCTTGTACCTTGATGGTTGTCCTTAAGGAGGACCCAACCCTAAGTGTTGCTCGAGTTGAAGGATGACAAGAAGAGCATGTCATGCCTTTTGCGTGCTTGGTTCGTAGTTATGAGATAGAGCATGCAGTTGGACACCTACAATTAAACCTAGGGTTCCTAGGCCTAAGAGGGGAAGTGGTATACCTGATGGTCATGATGAGAATTGAGTTCATATAGAAACGAGCATGGTACTCCTCATGTATAGGGGAAAAGGGAAGCCCCTTAAGTTTAAGGTTGATGTGTTCCTATAGAAGTTGAGTTCCTTAGAACCCCTCACAACTAGGTTGATGATAAAGGGAAAGTTTGATCTTGATCCAACATCGAGGAAAGAAGGACAAGTATGACCTAGCATGGTACAGTAGGTGATCTGCATATGCCTTAATAGCTTGCTAGGGTTGAGTAGGCTCATGTGGATGTGAACCCTAGACCCTAGAGTTTTTGTGACCTTAGAGTTAGTTTTCCTCCCATCCTGGGAGAGGGACCCCTTTGGAAGGGTGTATATCAGTTTTGTTGGAGAATTTGAAAAGAAAAGACATGAACCCTATTTGTTCTCTTTCCGCGGATTCTCCATCAAGGTAACCTAAAGAGGTCTCACAGGATCTTGAGAAGTTAAGAGAAAAGTACATGGTATGAGAATGAACATATAGACCCATAGATATCCATCTCTAAGTGCATATGGATGTGTTAACATGGAGGTAACCGATATGGGGCTTGACCAAGGTAGGCAGGTTGCCATGATCCCAATGAAAGGATGAAAGTCAGCCCATGAATGCAGGAAGAGAGATGATGAAGACTTGGGTAAGGTTCTAAGTGAACATATACTGTTATGGAGAATCCTAAGTCTATCCTAGGGTCAGGTAGGGATAAGACCAATGAAAGTAGGAGTTGCCTAATTCCCCAGTTGCACATGACCGTAGGGCCGGGAGGTAACAGTTATCATTGTCTGAGGGCCATGGGTTAGGAGATTGATCACCTTCATGAACTCATGGGACCCAAAGGGCAGATGAGTAGGGCACTCTCTTGATGCATGAGGGAAGAGGGATGACCCCAAAAGAGTCGGTACCCTATAGACCTAGAGGAGATGACCAAGGATATAAACCACAGTAGGTTCAAGACTAGTTTGATATCATGATGTTTGTGAGACATTTGTGGCACGTTGCAACTTAGATTTAAAGGTGTACTGGCAAGGTGGGATGTACCATCTCTACTCTTGGAACACGAAGAACTCTGTATTTGGACTGCAGCCAAATGCTTATTTCCTCTTGTTATGGGGGTGAGAGATAGGACATTATGCATGTCATACACCAAGGATAAGAGATGATGTAGGTTGGAGCATTGCCACGAGAAATGGGGATGGAGAAGATATCTACCCTGGTAAAGTGAATGATACATGGATGGTTTGTAAACACTAAGAGGAATGAGGTAGTTCCCTTATGAGGATGTTTCTATGATGAGCTATGTAGAATTTACAAGTTATACCAGGTTGAGTTTGGTCACCATGATGATGAAATCAGAGAGTGTTCTTAATGGAGATAGACATGGAGTTTGAGGTAATATGATAAGTGAAATACCTGGAAGTGTATGTCTTCAATGTTACCTAATACCTAAGGATGTGAGTGGTAATAGGTGCTCTCGTTGAGATACATCTGACTTGTTTGATTAGAAGCTAGAAGAGGTTGTTTGGCTAACCCTAAGTTTGAAAAGGAGAGGTGTTTGGATAACACTCAGATGTAACAAGATGCGTTGAAAAGTTAAGGGTTGTTTGGTTAGCCAGCCTAGTTCTTGATACAATGAAAGGATGGTGGTAGAACCTCAAGTGCACTTCTTTGGGAAGAGGAGGTGATGAAACCCTAACAAGAGTGGTTTAGGGTTTCGAAGGAATCGATCTTGAAATAATCATGACATACAGGAAATCATGATACACCGTGGAAAATGGCAGTAGCACTTTGGATGCTTATGATGAGGTTGCATGTGGTTTATGGCCATGCAAGCCAGGAGGTAAAGGATGAACCCCAGTGACCCAGTGTATCGATATAAAGGACAAAAGAGTCCCTGAGAGGGAATGGGAGCTCAACACTATGGATGTTGTGATAGGTCTTCTCTGGGCCAAAGAAGGTCGAGATACAATGTGGGTTATGGTAGGTCACCTTACCTAGATAATATGAGAAAGGAAGAGTTCGGATAAGGGACAGATCCAGTTGAACTACCCATGAGAAAGATGGTTCAACTACACCATGAAGAGAGTTCAAAGGTTCTTGAGTTTGACCTAAAGGTTCGCTTCCATAAAGTGGAAGTAGGTACATGAAAAACTCAATGTTAGTATAGTGGTTAGTAAGATCCAGACTAAAGGGTCTGATGAGAGCATGTGTGCTCATTCAGGGTGATATCTAGAGACAGTTCTTATCCTATGAAAGATGTGACATTGATCACCATAGCCAATATCGGGTTTTATATGAAGCTCTGTAAAGGAGGTTGTGTCGGTCACCACTTCAGCAAGGTGATGTTGGTGAAAAGGGCCACATGCTGGTTAGAAAAGGACCACATGATGGTTAGAAAAGGGACCCCAGTGTGTGTAGAAGAAGTCACTTTGATTGTGCAAGGGCTGAAAGGAGCCTAGAGATGATGAGAGTCATGAGCAGATGCAAAGTAGACTGACATGCAGTACACTGTGGGAGATTATGTGATATGAAAATCCGACCCCTCTAAGTTATAGCTAAGAGAGCTGAGTCCCCGATGCATGGGTTCTTTTGATATAGTTTTGTGGAGAAGGTTAAGTTTGACCTTGCCTCTTAGGATAAAGTAATGTGTGATGAGTTCCATGTGTCCAATTTAGAGCACTATGTGAGGTACCCGACCATGTGCTGAACAATGAACCTAGTGAGCCCCAAGGGAGGCTGAAATGGCCTGAGTCAGCTGTGTAGTTTATAGACGCCAGGATGAAAGAACTCAGAGAAAAGAATATGTGATGATAAGGGTTCTTTGGAAATTCCATGAGTACGAAAAAGCCACATAGGGGCCAATGATGGACATGGAAAAGTCTTATCCTGAATTGTTTGTTTGCTTGCCTGAATTTTGAGGACAAAATTCCTATAAGAGGGGAAGGATGTTACAACCCCAATTTTTGGGTTCAATTAGTGAGAAATACAATTTCTCATATTAAAGATAATTGAACAAATAATGATATGATTTTTTTTGAGTAAATGGATTCCTTTCACAATAGCCTTGATTGGTTGCTTTGTGGGCTGTATTGGCTATTGGGCCCAATAACAAGGAAATTCAAATAGTAAATGGATAATTCAATTTTCGAGAAAAGGAATATATAGAAACCTCTAGAAGGCAAATCCAAAGAGGATTTCGTGCCTCTTGGGTTCCTTGGGTACCAAGGAGACCACGGTTGCAAAAAGAAGGTAATTAAAAAAGAAAAGGGTGATTAAGTATTTCTTTATTAAGAAAGAAATTGAAAATGATGATAAAATGTGGAAAATGAGTGGAAAGAGGCATAAATGAGTTTTCTTGGTGATAATTCGTATCCATGAGGTTTCTAATGATAAAAGGAATACCCATGAGGAAAATAAAAGGGAAATAAAGAGAAATTCTCAAAAAGAGATATCTTAATAAGAAATAAACATGATAATGCAAAATAATGCATATAGGTGCATTAAGAAAGATAATGAGTATTCCAATAAAATGAATTTCGAAATAATAAAGTCCCTTGGGATCCAAGGAGTCCCAATAAAGAGGAAAGAAAGAGAAAATACTAAAAATGCAAAATAAGAGGATAATATAATGCATTATTAAGGAATTATGAGGTATTGTTAAAAAGAAAGTAATTTCTATTAAAGGAAATAGAAATTTCTTGGCTAATGGATTAAAAGCTAAGAATAAAGACAATAATGAGATGGATTTTCGAATTCCTAATATCCAAGCAATAGGAAATACCGAAGGAGAGAGAGAGAGAGAAGAATTGCTTCTCTTTGAAGGAAAACGATTCCTATTAGGAGAAGGACTACGTTTCTTTAAGGAATGTCCTCCTAGGGCTTCGTTGACTTCCCCTATATAAGGGGTAAGACATGAGGGCGAACCGAGAAGCTTTCCATGCAACTATATCGCTCTTCTCCATCTTCTTCTTAAAAACCCTAGCCTTGAGAATAAGGTTCCATCCTTGGAGCAACGAGGGGTGTTTATGGTTTGGTTTGAAGCAGGGAGCATCCACAACCACCCCCAGAAGGTCGGCCATCCATTCCCATCCTCCTACCACCCACGAATCGCCTGCAGCAGCAGCCGCACGGCTGCAGTGCAGCAGCTGGTTGCAACTCTTCCCCAGCCCAACCCAGCCGCACTGGGCGTGATCCATCTGGCGCCCCAAGGGCGGCCGAGGGCGGTGGAGCCAACGGAGGAGTCGGTGGCAGCCATCACGGACCATGGAGAGAGAGAGAGAGCCCGCGCACGGGCTGCAGTAGGACGCCTAGGGCGTCTGCGTCGCAGCTGCTGGAGGAAGAAGGCGACCAAGTAAGGTATGGACAGAATTGCCCTCCGCGGGCCAAAAGAGCCGAGTTTTAAGTCGAGGGCAAAATTGTAATTCGGTTATAATTCTCAAGCGATCCGCGTTGCGTGAGCTGGATGACGTGGCGCCATCCGATTGGTCAAGTAAGTGTTTTATTACAAAAATCGTATCTCATGATTCATAACTCGGATGAAAACAAGTTATATATGAATTTTGATCAGGAGAACACAAGGAATCTAGTAAAAATAGATTTATAGCCTGAATCTGATCATAGTTCAAAATATAGTGTAAATTACCATCTTTAATGAATTAAAGATTAAGAAACCCTATTTTGATATGATTAATGTGTTTAATAGGGTATAATGGATCTTTAGAGTTGATAGTAATTTGTTAAATGTAAAAAGGAACATTGAGTTCAAAAAGGAAGAACTTTGCACATGATTAGTCTAATTTAGGGTTTATGTGCTTAAATATGCATGGAATTTAAAAGGGCATAAAGTTATCATCTTTAATGATTCAATTTGGGAAAAACCCTTAGATTTGATGATAGATGGAAAATTCAAGCTGATATTAGCTTGTTGTTAATAAAAGTGAAAATAGGATTTAAAAAGATGATCTTTTTATATAGTTGGTCTCATTTAGGGTTCTATGTACATGAATATGCCTTAATGGGATTAGAAACCCTAATTTATGTTGATATGAATTCTAATGGTTTTAATTGTACAAATGGAAGAATAAAATAGAGATATGATGATTCGAAGATAAATTGAGGACCAAAGATCTTTAATGTGAATTATTTGGATAATTAGTGTTTCCTAGTGTATAAAAGTGGAAATAGTGATAAATAAGGTTCATATATGTGAGTTGAACTATAATGAAATATGATTTGTCAATTTGAAAGAAACCGAGGATGATAATTAGCCTTAATGTTTTGGATATGACCTAAAAGGATAAAGATAATAGTTTTAGTGTAAAAGAAACATATTAGACTTAATTGACATTCAATTGTGTCTATGATGCATAAATTAAGGTTTGTGAACTAAAAGAGCATTAAAAGTGATAAATGCATAATGAAGGATAAAACCCTAATAAAACCCTAAAGTTGGCCTAGAAATCATAAGGTGGAATCCAAGTTGATCTTGAGGATGTTTTGAATAAAACAATGACACTTGAATGTTATGCATTATTTTCAGGATATTGTTGATTTCTTGTTAATTGTGTTGAATGTTAATGCATGGACATCAAGTTACTATGGAACAGGTATGTGGTTACGATTATGAATAACTGCTTTAGGTTTTTCGATGGATTCCCGGATGTTTAATCGCATTGAATGCAACTAAACTGTTGAATGTTTATTTATTCTGGAAATTATAAAGTGACTATGACTATCACATAATGTATATGCCTTCTAGCTCAATCATTATTCCCCTCTGTGTCTTAATGGCTGACCTAGTACATGGCTACCTAGAGGGTAGGTCCATCAGGTCATGAAAGATTTTGGCTGCCTAGAGGGTAGGTCCATCAAGTCACCTTTATAGAGGTACCATATAAGTCCTTACAGGGACAACACAGAGTTTTGGATAGGTATGGATTGAGTAGTTTGGCTTAAAATGTAATCTTGGTTGTTAAATGATTAATTGAATGATTACATGGTTATCATAGTTGCATGATTATCTATTTCCCCCACATACCAGCTTCGGGTGACCGACATTTTGTTTGTCGGCATTTTAGGTACAATGAAAAGAACAAACAGTAAAGTGGCACATGTGATACTAAAAGAGAAGTAAAGAAAAAGGAGGAACTAGTTAGAACAGTTCAGCTGAGGTTAGAAGTTTAGTTTGTTCCAAACTTTTCAAAGATATGCAAAGAAAAAATTTATTACCATTTTCAGTATAGTCTGTTAGAATTGAATAATTGTTTATGCTTATATGTCAAACCTTTGATCCGGGATTAATGGGTGCGGCTCAACCTCTTGGTCTCCCTTAATTGGGGGTTATCGAGAGGTGGGGTCGTAACAAAAATGGTCGAATCAGTGCAAACTCTTAAATTTGTTTCTTTATGTGTATTGTTCTTGCAATTTGTGGAATGTAGAAGGGCATTAAAGTGGACATATGCTTTATGGATATTACTTTCTAGAGAACCAGCATGACAAAAGGAAATTTTTCGAGTATGTGCAAGGTATAAGATCAAATCTTGAGTATTGCTCACAATTGGTGCATATGCATATCTTATATGATTTTTCTTAGGTGAGGCGGAGTCTAGACTTGAACGTCTTCATCAATGCACTGAGAAGGAGCTTCATGTCTTTCTTGATGTAGAGTCTGCATCAAAAGAATATAATGATTTTAGGACCAAACTTGTTGGTTTTACTAGGTAACCCAACTACGAGTATCTTAAAATTTTTGTGTATTTGGAAGCCACATTATGGGTAAAGAAGCATACATATTATGTGCTCATGAATCAGTTCCTAATATTGAGATGGATATGTACACTAGAGTTGAAGGATACCCTTGATTTTCTTGTCCTTTATTTACTATTGTTGGTACAAGTTAGTATTTGCCAGTATTGTTCAGCCAAATGCTAGATGATGCAGGCCAATAGGTGAAATGGGCCTTTTCACCAGCTGAGGTATTATATGTTGTGGTTGCCCCTCTATAACAAGCTCACCACTTAACTATGCTATTGTAGAAAGCACACCTCCTTTTAGATCTGGAATGTAAAAGTAACGCATATTGGTGATTCTTCATCAACTTACTCCTACTCCTAACTAATTTCCAGAAGTTGTAGGTGTTTTATAACTAGTCATCTAGGCAATCATTTTAGTTGAACTATGTAAAACCTTATAGGGATCATTAAAATTTATGGTGACATCTTTTGAGGCATTAGAGCCAGCTTTAGGTGGAACGAGCTTTTGCACAACACCCTCTCTATTAACCTTCAATGCTTCCAATCATTCTTTACGTTTGCAAGTAAAGAGTCTGACTTTATATATGCCTTAAAGTGTCTCATTGACCATTTGCAATGATATTTTTTTAAACATCACCTGAAAACAAAGTTCTTGGGATATTTAGAGTATGCATTCATATACAATATAGCTGAACTGATGCACATGACTAAATCTTTGATTTTTTCTATTTTCTTTGTTAAAAGCATGTTCTATGTAATTATCTAGTTTCAATTTGATACTTGTAGGTTTTCTCTTGGAATGGATGAATTAGTTCTTAGAATGTTAGATTTGAGTGCTTTGGAGAAGGAATAGCATCCATAAGATCTACCCCAGGCACCCTAGCTGTAAGAAACTCTATGATAAGGCATTTAAAGATCCCAAGGTATGAATTCTTCTTTTGTACCATTTATATACTGCCATTGTCACTATTGAGTGCCCCTAACAGTAGACAATTAGTGCACCTTATTTTGTTATATAATGACTATAAGACAATATGTCTCTGTAATATTTTTCCCACGAATAGTTGTTGCAACTATTATCTTTTTCTTAAGATTGATGCTAAACCATAGAAGTAGAGCATAAATCAGTCATGGGATAAGTATGTTTTTTTCTTGAACCTCCTTCACTACCTATGTTGAATAGCTCATGCTGGCATCTAACCAGGTCAGATCATTCATCTTAATTTAATTAGATGAATTGACTGTGGTGAATAACTCGGTTCAGTTATCTGCTCGATTGATTCCAAGTAGTTGTGAAGTTATGTCCAAGTTCTAAAGTCTCTGATCTGGGTGGTAATATTAAGAACAACATGACTGTGGTAAACAACTCATTTGATTTCTTTGCTTCATGACTTGTTGAACTTGGTCTACACATGTCTTCTTGAATAACATGTGGAGCAACACGGTATGGTCGAGTTATTTTTGGTGTCTTCTGCAGTTGTTGAAAGATTGTGGAGCTAAAAAAAACTACACTTGTAAGCAGTTCAGATTAGGAAAGGAAATGATAATAAATGCATTTTAAACTCAGAGGCAAACATAAATGGATTGGATGTTTTCATCCAGGGACAAAAGAAGGTTTTTATCTTCTTGATATGGGATTCATGACATACCTTACCCAGGTTATTTTTGTATTGGCAAAAAGGCTATAATCCGTAAACTGGAATAGTAAGCTTAAAATTTCTAGTAAATCATGGAGGCACGAGCATTTTGATCAATGGGGGACCAAAGAATAAAGGTTTTTTTGTTTAGTTTTTTTGTGTCTAGTACTGGGATTATGGGAATTTAAGACAATGGGCATGATGTGAGTTCTTTGTTATGTATGCTCTTTTTAGACTTTTGGGTGATGGATAATTCCATTCTAATGCATTCAATTTTTTTATCAAAGCAGTTGAACTCTTGTTACTTAGAAAATTACAACTAGAGACACAGGGTTGTGATATGTTTTCCTTTAAAGTCATGCGTGTCTATTTTTCTTCACTCTACCGGATCTACCTCTTATTGTTGCAGTTCATGGATCTCCTCGGTGAAAACCCAAAGCTTATGCTATATAAAAACCAATGTCATGTACAAAGGAACTAATCTCTACATGCAAGCCCCTGTCAGGTTATTTGATGCCAAGAATGATTGTAGAGAAGGTCTTCATATCACATCTTCACCCTACACAAAATAACCCATTGCATAACCTTGTTTGGAGTATCATAAACTGGTGTTCATGTACATGTGAATGGTAAACTATGCATCATTGGTTTGTTCCAGAACACGTCATTTTCTTAAAATTAGTGTCATACGCTCTTACTTTCACCCGCATAACACAAATTATTTTACTACATGTTAAGTTATAGATGGCTTCCATATCTCTTGTCCATGAACAACTGCCACAACAAAAGGAAGGGAGGACAAAGGAATTATCCAATATATAGTCTCAGATTCATAAAATATGTACTGAGATATATGGAAACCTCAAACTTGGGGACCAGGTGGAACTTCCAATTGTTGATGAGAATGATTTTTCTTTCAAGAATCTCCATGAATACCAATATCAACTACAAGATCTTCCTATGGCCAATCAGAAGCAGAGCACGGAGAAGTTCTCTATTTTCAATCAAGGAGAGCAATACCTTAGCAGTCTTTCTCTTCATATGAGTTTATCAATGTTATCATATTCATTGACGATACAAGTGGCGGAATTACTACAAAAGAAAAATAAAGATAGAAGAAGATGCACGTGATCATGTGGCATATAGAGTCTGTAGTGGATAGAGGCAATCAACAGAAGATATTATATACATGTATCTTTTTCCCATGCATATTGTAAAATAGGGGTCAGGTTAATGTCCTCCCCATGTGTACTCCATTGTTCAAATATAAATAAAAGTATCACTATTGACATTGTAAGAACAACTTGATCATGATTAATATTCATCTATTTTCTTTTTGAAAACCCCTCAATATTGGCAAGTGACTGACTGGATACATAATGTCTCTTACTACATATGTATGTGTAGTACATGGTGTCTTTAACTACACACTAGCTATAATTACATGTGTAGTAAGTGCTAATTTTTTCTATACATGAACTACATATGCAAATTGTAACCAATGTCATCTCTCCCTACATATCATAGCTACAAATTGAATTGTAGTCATATATTTAGCTACAATGGAAACTACATTTTTATGTTTAAGGACATTTTTACCTAAAATTAGGGTTACATATGAATTTATACCCATAGGAATAACTAACTACAACTTTGAAAAATGTAGCCTAAACAATTAGCTACACGGGTATTAGCTTCATATTCTAAATGTAAGGATAAATGTAGCCAAAGCTTTTTGCTACAAATTTTGGGGGTTTTGCTACAATTTTTTTTGTAGTTAAAGACCATAGTTTTCGTAGTGAAGCACATAATGAGATCCTGAAATATGCATACAATTTCTATTATTGGTCATGCCATCAAGATATATTAAATCTAGCTCGCTTCCTAGGGTTTCTAGTCCACTTTTAGGGTTTCCATTGCAATTAGGGTTTCACTTCATTTATACTATTACTTCATAAACCCTAATTATCTCATCTATTATTCACAAAACATATTAAGGTTATCCTTTAACAACATTTAACCCTAATTTCAGAAAAAGCACAATTAACCATCAATTAAGTCCATTAAGCCTCTTTCACATTAAAGCTATCATTTTTATCCTTTTAATCCATGACAAGATCATTATGCTCATTTATCATCAATTCATAGTTTATTATGGTCTAAATTACACATGAACTCTATTTGTCATTAATTCTACCTTTATCCATCAGAAAACCCTAATTACTACATTAAGGGTATTTATCCACAATTAGGAACTTTTATACTCGAAATAGCTTAGAATTATCACATCTCAACTTTAATCATGAAATAGAACAATTAAAGCCATTAAGAGTCACATTTCCAAATATTAGGGTTTCAAGGCCCATTAAAGCATATTTATGCACATGAAACTCTAAATTAAATCAATTACGTGCAAAGTTCATTCTTTTTGTTCTTAATGTACCTTTTTACAATTAACATGTTAATATCAACTTTAATCATCCATTAAACCCTACTAAATACATTAATCATTTCAAAATAGGGTTTCTTAATCATTAAAGAATTAAAGTTGATAACTTCCATTACTTTTCGAATTGCTAGAGGAATCATCCTCTAAAACAATTTTTATGCATTCCTCTCATTTTTTTGAGCAAAATACATCATTATATGTACCAATACGAGCTACCATTATTTAGTTATGAATTTTGCAAGGATTACCTTTTTGGACCAATGAAAGGATGCCACGTCGTCTCTATTCATGCAACATTGCTATTTGTTTGGAAATATAATGAAATGATGATTTCACCCTTGGTTAAGTTGGTCGGCTCTTCAGCCTGCAGAGGGCAAATCGGTCCAACATGACATGCGTTGTCTTCAACCTCGCGATTGCCCTTGCTTCCGCCATAGTAGAGGTTGGGAACGGGTTGTCTCCCTTCCCTAGAACCGAAGGACACCGACGTGGGTTCCCTTCACCTCCACACCCATCTCCGCACTCGCGGGGCCCCAAGCTAAGGCTAAGGTGGGCCGGGTCAGGCTTGCGGCTATTCCTTTGTCGGCTGACCTTGCAGTCACACTGTGGATGGCTAGAGTGAGAGAAAGAGCTAGGGGATGATGGCCAAGCCCCCCTGGTCATTGGGGAAGCTGCACGCCGCCCTCGTACCCCATCACAGCACCTGGATGTCCCCAAGATAGTATTACTTCTCATAGTTAGGGTTTAAACGAAGAAGAAGGTGGGAGAGAGAGAAGGAGGCTTGGGATTCTCTTAAACTCGAGCCATAGGCTCTACCCCTTATATAGGGGAGGGTATCAACGCCCTAAGATGCTTGCCCACTAAGAAACAAAGCCCTTTTCTAATAGGAATGTGATTCCTTCATTAGGAAGCAAGTTTCTCTCTCTCTCTTAAATATCTCTTTAATATTCTTTCTTCTTTAGATATTATGATTTCAAAAATCATCCCTCTTATTCTCTTTGTTCTTGCTTTTTAATCCATTGGCATGCAATTTCTATTTTCTTTTAGTAGAAAATACTTCCTTTTTAACAATACCACAAAAAAACATTCATTATGCATCACATTATCCTCTTATTTTGCATTATTGGTATTTTCTCTTTCTTATTCTCCATTGGGGCTCATTGGACCCCAAGAAACTCTAACATTTTGAAATCCTTTTTAAGGATACTTATTATCCTTCTAGTTGCATGTATATTCATTATATCTCATTATTTTGTTTATTTCTTATTAAAATATCTCTTTTTGAGGATTTCTCTTTATATTTCTTTTTATTTTCCTCATTGGCATTCCTTTTTACATTAGGAATCCTTTTGATACGAAAATACACCAAGGGTAACTCAATTATACCTCTTTTCACTTATTTCCCGAATTTTATCATTATTTTTAATTTCTTTCTTAATAAAGAAATATTTAATTGATCTTTTCTTTTCTTATTGCATTCTCTTTGCAACTTTGGACTCCTTGGAACACAAGGAACCCAAGAGGCATGAAATCCATCTTTATATTAAATTCTTTTTCCTTCTAGAGGTTTCTACATTTTTCTTTTCTCCATTTCTTATTAATAATGGAGTTCCTTTTGTCTTTTCCTTGTTATTGGGCCCAATAGGCAATAAAGCCCACAAAACAACCAACAAGGCTATTGTAAATGAAACTCATTTATTTAAAACAAATTATGTCATTATTTGTTTCAATATCTTTAATATGAGAAATTACATTTCTCACCAAATGAACCCATAAGTTGGGGTTGTAACATCCTTCCCCTCTTATAGGAATTTTGTCCTCAAAATTCAATCAAGCAAATAAACAATTCAGGATAAGACTTTTCCATGTCCATCATTGGACCCTATGTGGCTTTACCTTATCCATGGCGCTTCCAAAGAACCTTTATAATCACATATTCTTTTCTCTAAGTTCTTTCACCTTGGCATCTATAAACCTCACAGGTGACTCAGGTCATTCCAACCTCCCTTGGGGCTCTCTAGATTCATTGCTCAACACATGGCTCGGGTACCTCACATAGTGCTCTAAATTGGATACATGGAACTCATCACACATTACTTTATCCTGAGGGGTAAGGTCAAACTTAACCTTCTCCACCAAACTATCTCAAAAAGAAGTCATGCATCAGGGACTCAACTCTCTTTGCTATAATGTAGAGGGGTCGGATTTTTATGTCACATATTCTCCCACAGTGAAATGTATGTCAGTCTACTTTGCATAAACCTACGACTCATGTCATCCCTAGGCTCCTTTCAGCCATTGCATGATCAAAGAGACTTCATCTGCACACACTGTGGTCTTTTTCTGACCTTCACGAGGTCCCTCTACCAACATCACCTTAATGAAGTGGTAACCAACACAACCTCCCTTACAGAGCTTCTTTACAACCCGATACTAGCTATGGTGGTTATCATCACATCTTACCGAAGACAAGAACTGTCTCCATGTATCACCCTGAATGAGCACACATGCTCTCATCAGACCCTCTAGTCTGGATCATACTAACCATTAGTTAGGGGTGATAAAATGTACTAACATCGAGTTCTTCATGTATCTACTTCCACCTTATCGAAGTGTATCTTTAGGTTATACTCAAGAACCTTTGAACCCACATCATGGTGTAGTTGAACTATCTCTCTTTCATGTAGTTCAACTGGATCTGTCGCTTGACAGTACTCTTTCTTTCTCATGTCATCTAGGTAAGGAGATCTATCCTAACCCATATTGCATCTTGACCTTCCTTGGTATATGGGAGACTTCAACATCCATAGTGATGAACTCCCTTTCCCTCTTGGGGACACTTTATCCTTTATATCAATGCACTTGGTTACTGGTGTTCGTCCTTCACCTCTGGCTTGCATTTCCACATGCCACATGTAGCTTCATCTTAACTGTAACTTACTATCTTCGTAGCATGGTGTATGGTGATCTTAAAATCATGATCTCTTGTATGTCATGATTCCTTAAGATCGATTCCTCAGAAACCCTAAACCACTCTCATCAGGGTTTTATCACCTTCTTTTCCAAAGAAGTGCATCTGAGGTTCTACAACCATCCTTTCATTACATCAAGGACTAGGCTGGCAAACCAAACAACCATTAACTTGATCAACCAATATTGTTACATCTGAGTGTTATCCAAACTTATCTCTTTTTCCAACTTAGGGTTAACCTAACAACCTCTTCTAGCCTCTAGCTAAACTAGGAAGCTGCATCTCATCCAGAGCATCCATTACCACTACACATCCTTAGGTGTAGGGTAAAGTTGAAGACATACACCTCCATGTGTTCCGCTTATTATCTCATCTCAACTCTAAATCTATCTTCATCAAGAAAACTCTAAGCTTATTCTCTTGGTTTTCGAACTCAACCTTGTATGACACATATCTCATGATAAAAACATCCTCATAAGATGACTACCTTATTCTCTTAGTGTTTGTAAACCATCCATGTATCGTTCACTCCACAAGGGCATGTTATCATCTCTGTCCTCACACCTCATAGCAACGTTCCAACTCACATTATCTTTTATCCTTGGTGTATGGCACGCGTACTGTCCTATCTCTCACTCCCATAACAAGAGGAAATAAGCATTTGGTGTCCGTCCAAACACAAAGTTCTTCCTGTTCCAAGAGTAGAGATGGTACATCCCACCTTGCCAATACACCTTCAAATCTAAGTTCAAACGTGCATCTTATGTCTCAACATCACAATCATTCTTGATATCAAAGTTACTTCCATAGAAAACTGGTCTCAAATCCACTCAGGTCCACACACATCCCTTGGTCATCTCCTCTAGGTCTATAGGGTGCCGACACTTTTGGGGTCATCCCTCTTCCCTCATGCATCCAAAGAGTTCCCTACTCATCTGCCCTTTGGGTCCCATGAGTTCATGAAGGTGATCAATCTCCTAACCCATGGCCCTCAGACAATGATAGTTGTTACCTCCTGACCCTATGGTCATGTGCAACTAGGGAATTAGGCAACTCCTACTTCCATCAGTCTTATCCCTACCTGACCCTAGGATAGACTTAGGATTCTAACATAGTACATGTTCAACTTAGAACCTTACCCAAGCCTTCATCATCTCTGTCTGCATTCATGACTGACTTTCATCCTTTCATACGGGTCATGGCGACCTGCCTACCTTGGTCATGCCCCATACCAATTACCTTCATGGTAACACATCCATATGCACTTAGAGATGGTTATCTATGGGTCTACAGGTTCATTCTCATACCATGTACTTTTCACTTAGATTATCAAGATCTTATGAGACCTCTTTAGGTTACCTTAAACCAACAAAACTAGTATACACCCTACAAAAAGGGTCCCTCTCCCAGGATGGGAGGAAACTACACCTCTTGATAACAAGGTCACAAACACCCTTATGTCTCAAGTTTACATCCACATTAGCATGCTTAACCCTAGCAAGCTACTAAGGCACAAGCAGACCACCTATTAAACCATGCTAGGTCATACTTGTTCTCATCCTCAATATTGGACCAAGAACAAACCTTCTCATGTCACCACCTCAGCTGTGAGGGATTCATCAAACATACCTTAAACTTAAGGGGTTTTCCTTTCCTCTAACCATGATGAGTACCAAGCTCGAATCTATAGAAAATCAAATCTCATCATGAGCATTAGGTACACCACTTCCCCTCTTAGGCCTAGGTTCACTTTCTGGGTGTCCAACTGCATGCTCAACCTCTTAAACGTGTCCAAGGTATGTCATGCACTCCCATGATCCTTTTATTCGAGAAACACCCCAGAGTTGAGTCATCCTCAAGGACAACCAACTAGGTACAAGGTCTGACAACCTGTTACTAAACCTCTCCAGGTCTAAGGAACTCTTCATCCTGTCTCAGAAGGTAAACACCTACACCATGGGCACATAAGTACCATAAGCCTCATCCTCTCTCTAGGGTTTGGTTCCTCTAATGGAAACCATGATATCACCAGCCTCCATGGATCAAGCATGAGGCAACCACTATGATCCACTTAGGTCACATCATCCTCGAATCCCCACTTTTCCTCATATCTTGGAGTCTAGGCTTCCAACCTTCTTGCTTGGGTCCTGCTCTCTCTCTCTCTAGAGTTAACTCCACAACCAACCTTATTCTAAAGGTCCTCTCTCCATGAAGATGGATCAAGCTCACAAGCATAACTCTACATGGTGAAGTCTATGTTCACGCTTATGTTTTCTCAAGGTTATCCATAGCGCCTTATGCTTATCTCATCAGCTATCCAACATACTCCCTTGGCCAGGGTTTCGACCTACTTCTCACACTACTGACGTATTTTGGGTGCCTACTATGCCATTCTCATTTAAGCTCATGGGGTTTCCATAGGTTCTTCTCTAACCTCATCAAAGAAGGAGCTATCCTTTGCTCTAACATGCACGACCCTTCCCAGGGTTGGGTTTCCAAAGGTATTAGGTCATCCAACCTCTCATGGCTCATATGGCATCAAAGGCATGTCCATCCAAACACCTGACCTACCATGACATCTAATCATCATGCCATCTCTCCCTCTAACCACCACTTAGGGTTAGGGTTAGCATCATCCTCAGAGGATGTGCCAGGTCTCTACTTTTAATGGAGGTCTCTACCTCCAAGACTAACTCTCTTTACTTATCCTCCTGACAAGAAGGTCTAGCCTCAGGTCTCTCCTGAGGGCATGACAACTTATGTCATATGACCTAAGCATGTATTTATTCTTTAGTTTACACTTAAAATATTAAGCTTATGTCCATGACATCTTATTTACATGCTTTTTATTAATTTGGTGGATGATTCCTTAGACCTTATCAACCTTACCCATACCTCAAGAGGGTGAGAAAAAGAGAGAAAACCCTAATCCTTAAGTTCCTTAACAACATTTGAGTTGAGAACGGGTGAATAAGGTGAGAGAGTCCTAAAGGTATCTTATTTCGAGTCAAATCCTAAGACATCGGCCAGGCAGTCATACTAATCTGGGACTCCTCGTATTCTAACTAGCGGTGTGGAGGAAAATCTTACCAGGCCCCAGACGTGATCCTTTTCTAGATACCTCTATCTTTCAGAAATTCCTCTAATAACTCCCTTGGGTTCTACATAGTTTGTAAAATTTAATAATTATTAAAGATTAGATGAGGAACCTATGCTCTGATACCAAATGTAACGAACCCACCTCCCAGTAACCCCCAATTAAGGAAGACCAAGAGGTCAGAGCCGTTATCCCAATTTCCGGATCAAAGGTTCAACAAATAATCAATAATATTTATCAAATTCTATTAAACTAAACTGAAAGGCTATAATAAAAAAAATTAACTTTGCATACCTTTTTCAAAAACTTGGATATCTACTTTTATCCACATCTGGAGTATATTCTAACTAATCCTCCTTTGTAATTTAATTCTCATTTAATTCCACATATGCCACTTTACTGTTTGTTCTTTTCACTTGAACCTAAAACGCCGACAAACAAAACGTCAGAAAGCATAAATGAATTCTGTCGGTATGTGGGGGAAACAATAATCATGCAGTTAACCATAACAACAAATTGTACGTTTTCTACATAACTGCTCAATCCATACATACCCTAACCACTGCGCTATCCCTGAAGTGGACTTGGATGCTACCTTCCTTATGGTAGATCCCCATTTAACCCCTCATGATCCTACCTAATAGGTGAATCAGTTTCTAGGGTTGAGCTACATGGCACTACCCATAGGTAGCCCACTCCTTAACTCATGGTGTGTTAAAGAGTTGCATGGCACTACACATAGGTAGCCCAATCCCTAAATCTTAATAACCTGATGGTCCCACTTATCAAGTAGACCCTTTACTAGGTTACCCTTATCATCATTAGAAAATCCAAAGAGGAGGACCAAGATCTGAGCTAGTCATACATATTTATAGTGATAATCATAGTCACTTTATAATTGCATGAAATAAAAGTCATCCAAGTAGTTATTTTCAGGAAACTGATAAAAACATCCGAGAATCGCCGTGAAACTAAAGCGATTATTCATAAGCGTAACGACATACATGTCATGCTGATTTGAGACAGAATAATCCAATCAATCAAGAATTCCAAATAGGCAAGCAAGCACATAATGAGATCCTGAAATATGCATACAATTTCTATTATTGGTCATGCCATCATGATCTATTAAATCTAGCTCACTTCCTAGGGTTTCTAGTCCACTATTAGGGTTTCCATTGCAATTAGGGTTTCACTTCATTTATACTATTACTTCATAAACCCTAATTATCTCATCTATTCTTCAGAAAAGATAATAAGGTTATCCTTTAACAACATTTAAACCTAATTTCAAAATAAGCACAATTAACCATCAATTAAGTCCATTAAGCTTCTTTTACATTAAAGCTACCATTTTTATCCTTTTAATCCATGACAAGATCATTATGCTCATTTATCATCAATTAATAGTTCATTACGGTCTAAATTACACATGAACTATATTTGTCATTAATTCTATCTTTATCCATTAGAAAACCCTAATTACTACATTAAGGGTATTTATCCACAATTAGGAACTTTTATACTCGAAATAGCTTAGAATTATCATATCTCAACTTTAATCATGAAATAGAACAATTAAAGCCAATAAGAGTCACATTTACTAATATTAGGGTTTCAAGGCCCATTAAAGCATATTTATGCACATGAAACTCTAAATTAATCCAATTACGTGCAAAGTTCATACTTTTTGTTCTTGATGTACCTTTTTACAAGTAACAGGTTAATATCAACTTTAATCATCCATTAAACCCTACTAAATACATTAATCATCTCAAAATAGGGTTTCTTAATCATTAAATCATTGAAGTTGATAACATCCATTACTTTTCGAATTGCAAAAGGAATCAACCTATAAAACATTTTTAATGAATTCCTCTCATTGTTCTGAGCAAAATACATATATTATATGTACCAATATGAGCTACCATTATTTAGTTATGACTTTTGCAAGGATTACCTTTTTGGACCAATCATAGGATGCCACGTCGCCTCTATTCATGCAACGTTGCTGGTTTTTTGCAAATATAATGAAATGACAATTTCACCCTTGGTTAAGTTGGTCGGCTCTTCAACCCACAGAGGGCAAATTGGTACAACGTGACTTGCATTTTCTTCAACCTCGTGATTACCCTTGCTTCCGCCGTAGCAGAGGTTGGGAATGGGTTGTCTCCCTTCCCTAGACCTGAATGACACCGGTGAGGGTTCCCTTCACCTCCGCCGCCCCTCGCCACACCCGCGGGGCCCCAATCTAAGGCTGAGGTGGGCAGGGTCAGGCTTGCGGATGCGCCTCTGTCGGCTGACCATGCAGTCACGCTGTGGATGGATGGAGTGAGAGAGAGAGCTAGGGGATGATGGACAAGACCCCCCTAGTCGTTGGGGAAGCCGCACGCCACCCTCGTACCCCATCACAGTTCCTCGATATCCCCAAGATAGAATTACTTCTCATAGTTAGGGTTTAAATTAAGAAGAACGTGGGAGAGAGAGAAGGGGGCTTGGAATTCTCTTAAACTCGAGCCATAGGCTCTACCCCTTATATAGGGGAGGGTATCAATGCCCTAAGATGCTTTCCCATGAAGAAACAAAGACCTTTTCTAATAGGAATGTGATTCGTTCATTACGAAGCAAGTTTCTCTCTCTCTCTCTCTCTCTTAAATATATCTTTAATATTCTTTCTTCTTTAGATATTAGGATTTCGAAAATCATCCCTCTTATTCTCTTTGTTCTTGCTTTTTAATCCATTGGCACGAAATTTCTATTTTCTTTTAGTAGAAAATACTTCCTTTTTAACAATACCACAAAAAACATTCATTATGCATCACATTATCATCTTATTTTGCATTATTGGTAATTTCTCTTTCTTCTTTTCCATTGAGGCTCCTTGGACCCCAAGAAGCTCTAATATTTCGAAATCCTTCTTAAGGATACTTATTATCCTTCTAGTTGCATCTATATTCATTATTTCTCATTATTTTGTTTATTTCTTATTAAAATATCTCGTTTTGAGGATTTCTCTTTATATTTTTTTTATTACAACCTTTCAGTTTAGTTTAGTAGAATTTGATTAATATTATTGATTATTTGTTGAACCTTTGATCCAGAAATTGGGATAATGGATCTGACCTCTTGGTCTCCCTTATTGGGGGTTACTGGGAGGCTGGGTCGTTACACTCTCTCTCTCTCTCCGCTAACTCTTTAGCTCTATTAATTACAGCTTCTCTCTCCACTCATTAACTCTTTGTCTCTGTTAATTACAGTCCCTCTCTCCATCTACTAACTTCCTTTCTTTTTTTATTCCACACTCTTTCCATCCACTAGTAGTTATTACTCTATCTCCCTCCATCCACAAGACAACTATAGACACTATCAAAATTAAGACACATTGTGCTAATTAGTTTTATATGTTCCTGAGGTAAAGTGTAGGTTTTAGTGAATGGGGTATTGGATAAATAATTTCTCTAGACTTTTTAATACAAAAAGATATGTATTCAACATTATTTTAGGGGAAGAGGGGGGCCTCAATCCCAAAAGCCCCCCCTAGCTACAACGTTGATCCTAGCTAGGTGCACGATGAGGGGGAGAAAAATACATATATAAAAACTCGATGCTAACTCTGAACTATTATTATCATTTTAGAAACTTATCAATACTTTTGACGTTGGAACCAAATGTTACAATGTGGTAATAAAGCCAAACCCCTATCTTAGGTGGACCCTGATGGGCATGTGTTAATCATATCAAATTCATGCAGCTCATATCTTTTTTTGGTAAAAATTCTTTTCATTAATGAGAAAATAGTTATTAGAATTGCAAGAACTATTGAGAGGTTGAGTACGGACTATTTGTGTAAGTGGTACTACATTTTCCATGTAATACTAACTTTTAGAAAAAAATGTTGCAAAAAAAAGAAAGTTGTTCCATGCATTACTAACAATGCTTCACATCTACCTCTGTGAGACATACATTCTTATTCTAAATTTATATATGATTCTAATGTATCACCCAACTTAGTTGTCAATACAAATGAACCAGTCACTCCTTTCTTAATTACTTCTCAATGTTTTATACTAACTTACTTGATGATCATGTTGTTGGGTTTTTATAGCATCAGAGTAGGCAGCGGAAATAAAAAAATTTACTGGCCATTAACCCATAACAGGAGATCGCATCAATGACTATGTAATGGGAAGGATGATTTTAGCAAGATATACCTAGTCCTGGGGCTTTCCCAGTGACAATACCTCGCAGCCATGTGCAGTCTTCAACGCCATGTCTTAGATGGTGTATGTGCAGCTCTTGGTCTTCGCCATGGACACTGGCCTCCACCACAGATTGCGGTTGATGTGTCCTCCTAAGCGGTAGACATCTCTCGCCTATGCAGATAGTCCACATGGATCACTTGAAACTCCTGCCATTCTAGAATAACTGGAAGGAAGGAGACGACCCTCCTTTTGGTGTACTAGCACCAAGCTGCTCTCCCACACTCAGATTGCTTTTCTATAGTGGTCTTTCCCTCGTTGTGCCTCCCTAGTCGGGTAGCACTTGCTCAGGCTCTCTCGGTTACCAGAACTAGAGAGGACAATAACTTTGCAGAGTAACTGATGTTCTAAGTTTTGTGTTCTGAGAAGCCCCCAGTACCCCTCTATTTATAGTAGAGGGCATGGTCAGGGTTCCCAGTCTATTCGGGGGTAGAAGGATTCAGAAATTCTATGAATAGTTTGTATTGCGTCAGGCGAACTGGTTGGTTCACAAATGAACCGGTGAGTTGGGAGTGTGAGTCGATCGATTCACCCAGTGAACCGATCGTTTCACTTCCCAGACTTACCTGCAATTGACTTTCCTCAATGGTTTCCAATTAATTCAAAGATTAATCCCTATTCCAATCAAATTGAACAAGTAAAATGTGAAAGTTTTCCTCCAGCCAGGCAAACATTTATTTCCTCAGTTGGAAGGAATGTGAGCTTCCTAGTTCACCAAGTGAACCGGTCAGTTGGCTCACACCAGCCGATCGGATCATAAGGGTGAACCGTTCGGTAGCTAGTCCTAACATTGCCAATGCAGTCTCCAATCGATGTGACACTCTAACCAGCTAGTTCAAAACTTGAACTTGATAGTTCTGAGTCCAGTCAGTCAATTGTATGTTTAATTGAATACCTAAACACCTTTAGTCTCAATCTAAACATCATTCATGGAAAATTGCCTCTTCCAGGGGTATCATATGTGTGTGACCCTGTAGGTTTCAATTTACGTTGGTAGTGAATGTTCATAACAACTTATGACATCAAAAGGAATGAGAAGAATCTAGTAACTCATCATTGCTACCCAAGTAACTCAAAAAGTTGGAGAACAACTTCAACCTTCATTCTGTGATTGGTGTTACTATGATCCTATAGTTTCCTTGTCTCTGATATCCAGATTGAACTCGAGGCATGGAATGTCATCCTCTTCAACATTCAATCCATGTTCTTTGAACTAGAGCAGACTGTCTGAGTTGCATGTGAGTTCACAAATCATATATTGAATTACATGATTATGAACATAGATTGAATGTTGACGAGGATGATGTTCCATGCCTCGAGTTCAATCTGGATATGAGAGACAAAGGAACTATAGGATCACAGTAACACTAATCACAGATTGAAGGTTGAAGTTGTTCTCCAACTTTCTGAGTTACATGGGTAGCAATGATGAGTTACTAGATTCTTCTCATTGCTTGTGATGTCATAAGTTGTTATGAACATTCACTACCAATGTAAATTGAAACCTACACGGTCACACACATAGGATACCCCTGGAAGATATCAAGGGTGAAGCGTCAGCACTTGTCCACTTACTCCCTACTTTTTTTGCCGCTATAGAAACGGAGGTCGTTCCTCCAACCTCCGATATCATTGACGTAGACATCATTACGGTGATCTACAATGGTGACGACGACCACCACCAACAGTATCATGGCACCGTCGGTGGCAAGAGGAGGAGGTACGCTTTGCTAATGGCAGCACGAGACTCTGACTATGTCAAGGAGAAGTATGGTGGATACCGCAACGTCTTTGTTGCCGCCTACGGCAATGAGTCAGACCAATGGGACATATACATGGTAATCGATGGGAATTTCCCTCGTCATGAGGACCCGGGGTTGTAGGACGGGTTCATAATCAGTGGAAGCCCAAGTGACACCCACAACGACGAACCGTGGGTACTGGAGCTGTGCACGCTGGTCAGGGACTTGTTCTATCGGGTCCAGAAGCGAACTCTAGGTGTGTGCTTCGGACACCAGCTCATTTGCCATGCACTGGGCGGGGAAGTCTGGCGGGCAGAGCATGGGTGGGATATCGGTGTGACCGACGTCAAGGTGGTGCCGCCGAAGGGCAAGGATGAGTAGACTATGACTTTGCAATGTTGGTTCTTGGAGGAATTGAGCCAAGGATCCTCAACTCCACGGCCGCGTACCTCACCTATGTTAGATAAATGACTACTGTAGAAATTCATTTACTGTAGCAACATTTATTTAGCATGGGTTAAACCCAATGTAGTGCAGCAAGTACATGTGAGAAAAGTAGTATTGTCTCTAGTGCCAATGGAAAAGAAGTTTTATCCCATATTGCTCACTCCGAGAACTTTTATGGTCCTCATATGTAGGATCACTTGGGGCACTAGTGTCCAAGGGGTCCTAGGAAGGAGGTATGCTCACCTCCTTGGTGGGTGGGGTTACCACATCACAATTGTAACGAACCCGCCTCCCGGTAACCCCCAATTAAGGTAGACCCGAAGGATAGAGCAGTTATTCAATTAACAAGATCAAAGGTTCGACAAATAATGTAATGCCTGGGCCCACTTCCCGAGGCTCTAGTAGAGTTTTAGGAATGACGACTGACCCCACAGACCATGACTAGCCTTAACTGCGCGCTTTGTCCTCACTCACGCGCATGTCAGGATCAACTTCCCGATAGGTCACCCATCCCAGTACTACTCCAAGCTGAGCACGCTTAACTATGGAGTTCTTAGTGATGGGCTCCCGGAAAAGGAGGTGCACGTTGGTGATATGGGTAGTCCAATCATTCCTTTTAAGATCATGTTATCTGAGGCCTCAAATCTTGGGATGTTACAATCTCTCCCACTTAGGCTCTTGACGTCCTCGTCAAGGCTCAACTATAAGGCCTCATAATCTCTTCCCCATTTCAGTGCAGACTGACAATGACCCATGGACACCCAACTCCCGATCACAGAATACCAACACAAGGGTGGCTACGTCAACCATGGACAACCCTTTCCTACATGCTTGGACCGCACGACTCAAGACTGGTGTGCCATGTCCATGTGGGCCCCACCTACTGGAGGGGTTATGGCTCTGATACCATTTGTAACGCCTAGGCCCACTGCCCGAGGCTCTAGTAGAGTTTTAGGAATGACGACTGACCCCACAGACCACCACTAGCCTTAACTGCACGCTTTGTCCTCACTCACGTGCATGTCAGGATCAACTTCCCGATAGGTCACCCAACCCAGTACTACTCCAAGCTGAGCACGCTTAAATATGGAGTTCTTAGTGATGGGCTCCCGGAAAAGTAGGTGCAACTTGGTGATATGGGTAGTCCAATCATTCCTTTTAAGATCATGTTATCCGATGCCTCAAATCCTAGGATGTTACAAATAATCAATAACAATTAATAAATGTTACTAACTAAACTGGAAACTGGTATAAAATAAAACTTTGCATACCTTTTTCAAAACTAGGATATCTACATCTATCCTCATCATGAGTCTACTCTAACTAATCCTCCTTTGTACTTTAACTCTTAATTAATTTCACATATGCCACTTTACTGTTTGTCCTTTTCAAGCTTGTACCTAAAATGCCGACAAACAAAACATCGGTCAACATATCGGAATATGATGGTATGTGGGGACAACCAAAAGTTTGCACATATGGATAACAATCTAATTATCACAATCAAATTATTTAACAAGACAATTTACATTTTCAATGTGTCATTCTCCACCGCTTTTGCCCTAACCCTGGCATACCCCTCTAGGGTTTCTCTTTTTCCATTGACTTAAGGCCACCTTCACAATCCCGAGCTTGGTGCCTGAGAGTCACCTCCCATGGTTCTCCATAGTCATGCATCATAGACCACCTTCTCATTCCCGAGCTTGGTGTCTGGGGTCACCTCTCATGGTGCCCATGGGTCTACCCTCTTGGGCCTGACCTTTATGGCATCTTCCATCAGGGTGGCATGTAGGTGCGAGAATACACACTTCTTTATAATTGTGATAACCATAGTGACTTTATAATTTTGCAAGTATGAACATCCAACTGTTTAGATTGCATTCAATACGAGGAAATATTTGGAAAACCCTCGGGAATCTAATGTGATTAACCATAATTAACCACATGCCTGTTAAGTTGATGTGAGACAGAAATAGTCCAACCAATCCATAGGGAAGCAAGCGTTCAATAAGATCCTAAAACAATTATACAATTTCCTTTTATTACTTATGTCATTAAGATCTATTAAATCTAGCTCGCTTCCTAAGGTTTCTAGTCCACTTTTAGGGTTTCAATTGCAATTAGGGTTCCCCTTCATCTTTTACTATATTAAACCCTAATTTAACGCAATTGATCACAAACCCTAATTATCTCAACATCTAAACCTTAGTTTCGGATTTAAGGCATAATTAACCATTATATAAGTCCATTAAGCCTCTTTTCATTAAAGCTACCATTTTCATCCTCTTTAACCCATGACAAAGTCATTATGCTTGTTTATCATCAATTTGTAGTTCATTATGCTCTAATACTCATATGAACGTTATTTATTATTAATTCTATCTTGATTCTTTCAAAAAACCTAATTTTAATATTAAGGTTATTTATCCACAAATTAGGAACTTTCATGCTCGAAATAGTTTAGAATAATTATATCTTATCTTTATTAACTATTTTGAATAATTAAAGCCATTAAGAGTCATTTTTACCTACATTAGGGTTTCAAGGCCCATTAAAGCATATTTATGCATACGAACACTCAATTAAACTAATTACGTGCAAAATTCATCTTTTTTGACCTTAATGTATCTCTTTATGATTAACAGGTTAACATCAACTTTAATCATCAATTAGACCCTACTAATCACATTAATCATATCAAAATAGGGTTTCTTAATCATCATTACATTAAAGATAATAACTTCCATTACTTTTCGAATTTTAATCAGAATCAGGCTTCAATTATATTTTTATTGCATTCCGCTCATTTTTCTGAGTAAAATTCATGTATAAACCTTTGTCATCCGAGCTACCATTAAAGAGTTATGATTTTCACAAGAAATACCTTTTTAGACCAACCGGAAGCCGCCACGTCGCTCATTTTCCTTGCAATGTGCGTTGGTTTGCAAATAGAGTTGATTGACCATTTTTCCCTTTATAAGTTAGATGAGTCTTCTTCCCGTGGAGGGGCAAACTCATCCAATGTGCACTGATCGTCTTCAACCTCTGGATGCCGGGCAGCAACCGCCCTAGCTGCGTTTGGCGTGGCTCCTCCCTCTCCTCTGGACCCGATGACTGCCACTGAACCCTTCCCTATCTCCGCAGCCCTCCGCCACCCTTGGATCTCATCCTAGTTGCTGCCTAAGTGTCCTCTACCAAGTGGGAGAAAGACGCGATTGCTGCTGCAACTACAGCAGCGCAGCAGTGGCTGCGCGAAACCGAGGTCGAAGGAGAAGCAACCGATCGGTCTGAGGTGATCTTGGAGGCTTCCCGACTCAAGTGAGATCACAAAATGAACCTTCATAGTTACAGGGAGAGATCTCTACTCTCGGTTAGGGTTTGCACATAGGGTAGAAGGAGAAGAACGTGGGATCTTTCTCTCTCTCTCTTGGGCTCAAACTAGGGCTTTACCCCTCTATATAGGGTGAGGATCCATGCCCTAAGACGGCCATCTATGGGTCAACTAATTCTTTTTCCAATAGGAATCCAATTCCTTTATGGAGAAGAAATTCTTCTCTCTCCTATTTACCTTCTTGATATTCTTTATTTCTTGGATAATTAGAAATACAAAAAATCCCTCTCTTAATATCTTTATTCATGCCTTTTAATTTATTAACCACAAAAATATATTTTCCTTAAGTAGAAAATACTTTCTTCTTAACAAAACCACATAGTTCATTAATTATGTATTCCCATTATCTCTTTATTTTGCAATTTTGGTATTTTCTCTTTCTTTCCTCTTTATTGGGACTCCTTGGATCCTAAGAAACTCGATTATTTTGAAATCCTTTTTATTGGATACTCATTATCCTTTTAGATGCATCTAAATGCATTATTTCTCATTATCATGTTTATTTCTTATTAAAATATCTCTTTTTGAGAATTTCTCTTTATTTATCTTTTATTTTCCTCATTGGTATTCCTTTTATCATTAGGAATCCTTGGGATACGAAATTCCACTAAGGATAACTCAATTGTACCTCTTTTTACTTATTTTCCACATTTTATCATTGTTTTCAATTTCTTCCTTAATAAAGAAATACTTAATTGATCTTTTCTTTTCTATTTGCATTATCTTTGCAACTTTGGACTCCTTTGGACCCAAGGAATCCATGTGGAATGAAATCCACCTTTGGATTAAGTTCTTTTTCCATCTAGAGGTTTCCACACCTTTCTTTTCTCAAAAACTCAATTAGTCATTTGCTAATTGAATTTCTTTTTTATTGGGCCCAATAGCCAATAAAGCCCACAACACAATCATCAAGGCTATTGTAAACCAAATCCATTTATTCAAAACAAATTATATCATTATTCGTTCCAATATCTTTAATATGAGAAATTACATTTCTCACCAAAGAACCCAAAAGTTGGGGTTGTAACATCCTTCCCCTCTTATAAGAATTTTGTCGTCAAAATTCCATCAAGCAAACAAACATTTTAGGATAAGCCTTTCATACGTCCATCAGGGCTACTATGTGGCTTCACCCTTTCCATGGTGCTTCCCAAGAACCTTCATCATCTCATATTCTTCCATCTGAGTTCTTTCTTACCTTGGTATATCGTGCCCTCATAGGTGACTCAGGACATTTCATCCTCTCAAAAGCTGAATAGGTTCAAGGCTCAGCACATGGCTTGGGTACCTCACAAAGTTCTCTAGATCAGACTCATGGAACACATTATTCATCATGTTATCCTGAGGGGCAAGGATAAACACAACCATCTCCACCAATCCATCTCAAATGGACCCATATATCGGGGACTCAGCTTTCTCAGCTGTAGCTTAGAGGGGTCGGATTTTCACATCACATATTCTCCCACAATGAACTGCATGTCAGTCTGCTTTGCATCACCTTGCGACTCATGTCACAACTGGGCTCTCTCTCTCAGCCATTGCACGATCAAAGTGACTTCATCTGTGCACACTATGGTTCTTTTCTGACCTTCACGAGGCCTCCTTCACCAATATCATCTTAATGAAGTGGTGACCGACACAACCTCCTTCTAGAACTTCTTTCAACCCGATAAAGGCTATGGTGGTTATCATCACATCTTACAAAGGACAAGAACTGTCTCTATGTATCACCCTGAATGAGCACACATGCTCTCATCAGACCCTCTAGTTTGGATCATACTAACCATTAGTTAGGGGTGATAAGCGGTACTGACACCGAGTTCTTCATGTACCTACTTCCACCTTATGGAAGTGAACCTTTAGGTCATACTCAAGAACATTTGAACTCACATGATGGTGTGATTGAACCATCTTCCTCTCTTAGGTAGTTCAACCAAATCTGTTCCTTGGAAGTACTCCTTCTTTCTCATGTTATCTAGGTAAGGCAATCTACCACAACCCATATTACATCTTGACCTTCCTTGGTCTAGGGAAGGCCTACCACCACATCCATAGTGGTGAACTCCCATTTCCTCTCAGGGATTCTTTATCCTCTACGTCAAAGCACTGGGTTACTGGTGTTCATCCTTCACCTACTATCATGCATGGCAACATACTATATGCAATTTCATCTTAAGCACCCAAAGTGCTACTGTCACTTACTATCTTTTTAGTATCACGGTGTATGGTGATATTAAAACCATGATCTCCTGTATGTCATGATTCCTCAAGATCGATTCCTCAGAAACCCTAAACCACTCTCATCAGGGTTTTATTACCTTCTTATACAAAGAAGTGTATCTGAGGTTCTATCACCATCCTTTCACTATATCAAGGACTAAACTGGCTAACCAAACAACCATTAACTTGTTCAACATATCTTGTTACATCTGAGTTTTAGACAAAACACATCTTCTTTCCAAACTTAGGGTTAGCCAAACAACCTCAACTTCTTCTAGCCTCTAGCTAAACTAGGCAGTTAGATCTCAACCAGAGCATTCATTACCACTTCTTATCCTTAGGTGTTAGGTAACATACACCTCCATGTATTATACTTATCATCTCATATCAAACTCTAAGTCTATCTTCATCAAGAAGCTCTGAGCTCATCCTCATTGTGATCAAACTCAACCTTGGTTAACTTGTAAATTCCACATAGCTCCTGATAAAACATCCTCATAAGCTGACTACACTACTTCTCTTAGTGTTTGCGAACCATCCATGTATCATTCACTCCACCAGGGTATGTTATCCTCTCTGTAGCAACATCTCAACTGACACTATCCTTATCCTTGGTGTACGACATGCGTAATGTCCTATCTCTCACTCCCATAACAAGAGGAAATAAGCATTTGGCTGCAGTCCAAATACAAAGTTCTTCCTATTCCAAGAGTAGAGATGGTACATCCCACCTTGCCAGTACACCTTTAAATCTGAGTCGAAATGTGCCACACATGTCTCTTCATCACAATCATCCCGATATCAAAGTTACTTCCATGGAAAATTGTTCTCGAACCCCCTTTGGTCACCAAACAATCCTTGGTCATCCCCTCTAGGTCTGTAGGGTGTCGACATTTTTGGAGTCATCCCTTTTCCCTTATGCATCCAGAGAGTGCCCTACTCATCTGCCCTTTGGGTCCCATGAGTTCATGAAGGTGATCAATCTCCTAACCCATGGCCCTCAGACAATGATAGTTGTTACCTCCCGACCCTATGGTCATGTACAACTAGGGAATTAGGCAACTCATTCTTCCATCAGTTTTATCCCTTCCTGACCCTAGGATAGACTTAGAATTCTATCATAGTACATGTCCAACCTAGAACCTTACCCAATCCTTCATCATCTCTCTCTGCATTCTTGGGTTGTCTTTCATCCTTTCACAGGGGTCATGGTGACCTGCCTACCTTGGTCAGGCCCCATACTGGTTACCTCCATGGTAACACATCCACATGCACGTAGAGATGGTTATCTATGGGTCTACAGGTTCTTTCTCAGGCCATGTACTTTTCACTTAGTCTCTCAAGATCCTATGAGACCTCATTAGGTTTCCTCAAAACCCACAAAACTGGTAAACACCCTACCAAAGGGTCCCTCTTCTAGGATGGAAGGAAACTACAACTCTTGACAATAAGGTCACAAACATCCTTAGGATTTACATCCATATGAGTATGCTTAACCCAACAGCTACTAAGGTAACAACAGACCACCTATTAAACCATGCTAGGTCATACTTGTTCTCTTTCCTCAACATTAGATCAACTTCGTTGTGAGGGATTCATCAAACATACCCTTAACTTAAGGGGTTTCCTTTACCTCTACACATGAGGAGTACCATGCTCAAAATTATAGAGACTCAAATCTCGACATGAGCAACAGGTACACCACTTCCCCTCTTAGGCCTAGGAACCCTAGGTCCACCTTTGGGTGTCCAACTGCATGCTCAATCTCTTGACCATGAATCAAGCATGTCCAAGGTATGTCATGTTCTCCCATGATCCTTTTATATGAGAAACACTTCAAAGTTGAGTCCTCCTCAAGGAGAACTAACTAGGTATATAGTCTCACAACTGGTTACTTAAACCTCCTCAGGGTCTAAAGCACTCTTTATCTCATCTAATAGGTAATCACTTATAACATAGGTACCAGAAGCATCATCCTCTCTCTAGGGTTTGGTTCCTCTAAAGATAACCAAGATATCATTTGCCTCCAGGGATCATGCATGAGGCAACCACTATCATCCACTTAGGTTGCATCGTTCTCGACTCCCCACTGTTCCTCACATCTCGGGGTTTTAGGTTTCCAACCTTCTTGCTTGGTTAATTCTTTCTAAAGCTAACGCCACATCCAGTCATACTACTAGAGGTCATCTCTCCATGAAGGATCAAGCTCACAAGCATACCTCTATGTAGGTGAAGCCTATGCTCAAACTTATGTTTTCTCATGATTATCCATATCTCTTTATGCTTATCTCATAAGCCATCCATCGTGCCCTTCTGGCCAGGGTTTCAACCTACTACCGTACCACTGACGTACTCTGGGTGCATGCTATCCCTAACTTGCATAAGCCCATAGGGTTTATATAGGTTCTTCACTAACCTCACCAATGAAGGAGCTATCCTTCACTCTAACACGCACGACCCTTTCCAGGGTTGGGTCGTCAAAGGTACTAGGTCATCCAACCTCTCATGGCTTGTATGGCATCCAAGGCATGTCCAACCAAACACTCGGTCAACCATGACATCTAACTCATCATGTCATATCTCTCTCTCTAACCTTCACTTAGGGTCAGGGTTAACATCATCCTCAAAGGATGTGCTAGGTCTCTACTCTTAATGGAGGTATCTACCTCCAAGACTAACTCCTCTATTCATCCTCCTGACAAAGAGGTCTATCCTTAGGTTCTCCTAAGGGAAATGACAACTCATGTCATACGACCTAAGCATGTATCTATTCTTTTACGCTTACTCTATTAAGATTACGTCCATGAAATCTTATTTACATGCTTTTCATTAATTTTGTGGAGGAGTCCTTAGACCTTATTAACCTTACCCATACCTCAAGAGGGTGAGGAGAAGAGAGAAAACCCTAATCCTTACTGTCCTTAATAGAATTTGAGTTGAGAAGGGATGAACCAGATGAGAGAGTCCTAGAGCTATCTTATTTCGAGTTATATCCTAATACATCAGCCAGGCAGTCACACAATCTGGGAGTCCTCGTATTCCGACTAGCAGTGCAGAGGAAAATATTGCCAGCCCTCGGACGTGATCCTTTTCTAGACACCTCAGTCTTTCATACAATCCTCTAATAACTCCCTTGGTTCTATGGAATTTGTAAAATTTAATAATTATTAAAGATTAAATGAAGAACCTATGCTCTGATACCAATTGTAATGACCCCGCCTCCCGGTAACCCCCAATTAAGGGAGACCCGAAGGACAGAGTCGTTATTCAATTAACATGATCAAAGGTTCGACAAATAATCAATAACAATTAATAAATTTTACCAACTAAACTAGAAACTGGTATAAAATAAAACTTTGCATACCTTTTTCAAAACTGGGATATCTACATCTATCCGCATTAGGAGTCTACTCTAACTAATCCTCCTTTGTACTTTAACTCTTAATTAATTTCACATATGCCACTTTACTATTTGTCCTTTTCAAGCTTGTACCTAAAACGCCGACAAACAAAACATCGGTCAGCATATCAGAATATGCTAGTATGTGGGGACAACCAAAAGTTTGCACATATGGATAACAATCTAATTATCACAATCAAATTATTTAACAAGACAATTTACATTTTCAATGTGTCATTCTCCACCGCTTTTTCCCTAACCCTGGCATACCCCTCTAGGGTTTCTCTTTTGCCATTTACTTAAGGCCACGTTCTCAATCCCGAGCTTGGTGCCTGAGAGTCACCTCTCATGGTGCTCCATAGTCATGCATCATAGACCACCTTCTCATTCCTGAGCTTGGTGTCTGGGGTCACCTCTCATGGTGCCCATGGGTCTACCCTCTTGGGCCTGACCTTTATGGCATCTTCCATCAGGGTGGCATGTAGGTGCGAGAATACACACTTCTTTATAATTGTGATAACCATAGTGACTTTATAATTTTGCAAGTATGAACATCCAACTGTTTAGATTGCATTCAATACGAGGAAACATTCGGAAAACCCTCGGGAAACTAATGTGATTAACCATAATTAACCACATACCTGTTAAGTTGATGTGAGATAGAAATAGTCCAACCAATCAATAGGCAAGCAAGCATTCACTAAGATCCTAAAACAATCATACAATTTCCTTTTATTACTCATGTCATTAAGATCTATTCCATCTAGTTCTCTTCCTAGGGTTTCTAGTCCACTTTTAGGGTTTTCATTGCAATTAGGGTTCCCCTTCATCTTTTACTATATTAAACCCTAATTTAACGCAATTGATCACAAACCCTAATTATCTCAACATCTAAGCCTCAATTTCAGATTTAAGGCATAATTAACCATTATATAAGTCCATTAAGCCTCTTTTCATTAAAGCTACCATTTTTATCCTCTTTAACCCATGACAAAGTCATTATGCTCGTTTATCATCAATTTGTAGTTCATTATGCTCTAATACTCATATGAACGTTATTTATTATTAATTCTACCTTGATTCATTCAAAATCCCTAATTTCCATATTAAGGTTATTTATCCACAAATTAGGAACTTTAAGGCTCGAAATAGCTTAGAATCATTATATCTTATATTTATTCACTATTTTGAATAATTAAAGCCATTAAGAGTCATTTTTACCAACATTTGGGTTTCAAGGCCCATTAAAGCATATTAATGCATATGAACTCTCAATTAAACTAATTACGTGAAAAATTCATCTTTTTCGACCTTAATGTATCTCTTTATGATTAACAGGTTAACATCAACTTTAATCATCAATAAGACCCTACTAATCACATTAATCATATCAAAATAGGGTTTCTTAATCATCATTACATTAAAATTAATAACTTCCATTACTTTTCGAATTTCAATCATAATCAGGCTTCAATTATATTTTTATTGCATTCCACTCATTTTTCTAAGTAAATTTCATGTATAAACTTTTGTCATCCGAGCTACCATTAAAGAGATATGATTTTCGCAAGAAATACCTATTTAGACCAACCGGAAGCCGACATGTCGCTCATTTTCCATGCAATGCGTGTTGGTTTACAAATAGAGTTGATTGATCGTTTTTCCCTTGATAAGTTAGATGAGTCTTCTGCCCGCGGAGGGGCAAACTCATCCAATGCGCACCGATCGTCTTCAACCTCTGGATGGCGGGCTGCAGCCGCCCTAGCTGCGTTTGGCGTGGCTCCTCCCTCTCCTCTGGGCCCGATGGCTGCTACCGAACCCTTCCCTATCTCTGCAGCCCTCCGCCACCCTTGGATCTCTTCCTAGCTGCTGCCAAAGTGTCCTCTACCAAGCGGGAGAAACACGCGATTACTGTTGCAACTGCAGCCGACCAGCAGTGGTTGTGCGAAGCCGAGGTCGAAGGAGAAGCAACTGATCGGTCTGGGGTGATCGTGGATGCTTCCCGACCCAAGCGAAATCACAAAACGAACCTTCGTAGTTCCAGGGAGAGATCTCTACTCTAGGTTAGGGTTTGCACGTAGGGTAGAAGGAGAAGAATGTGGGATCTTTCTCTCTCTCTCTTGGGCTCGAACTAGGGCTTTACCCCTGTATATAGGGTGAGGATCCACACCCTAAGACGACCATCTATGGGTCAACTAATTCTTTTTCCAATAGGAATCAAATTCCTTTATGGAGAAGAAATTCTTCTCTCTCCTATTTACCTTCTTGATATTCTTTATTGCATGGATAATTAGAAATACAAAAATTCCCTCTCTTAATCTCTTTATTCATGCCTTTTAATTTATTGGCCACGAAAATATATTTTCCTTAAGTATAAAATAGTTTCTTCTTAACAAAACCACATAATTCATTAATTATGTATTCCCATTATCTCTTTATTTTGCAATTTTGGTATTTTCTCTTTCTTTACTCTTTATTGAGACTCCTTGCATCCCAAGAAAATTTATTATTTCGAAATCCTTTTTATTGGATACTCATTATCATTCTAGATGCATCTAAATGCATTATTTCTCATTATCATGTTTATTTCTTATTAAAATATCTCTTTTTGAGAATTTCTCTTTATTTCTCTTTTATTTTCATCATTGGTATTCCTTGTTTTATTAGGAATCCTTGGGATACGAAATTCCACTAATGATAACTCAATTGTACCTCTTTTTACTTATTTTCCACATTTTATCATTGTTTTCAATTTCTTCCTTAATAAAGAAATACTTAATTGATCTTTTCTTTTCTTTTTGCATTATCTTTCAACTTTGGACTCCTTGGGACCCAAGGAACCCATGTGGAACGAAATCCACCTTTGGATTAAGTTCTTTTTCCTTCTAGAGGTTTCCACACCTTTCTTTTCTCAAAAACTCAATTATTCATTTGCTAAGTGAATTTCCTTTTTATTGGGCCCAATAGCCAATAAAGCCCACAACACAATCATCATGGCTATTGTAAACAAAATTCATTTATTCAAAACAAATTATATCAGTATTCGTTCCAATATCTTTAATATGAGAAATTACATTTCTCACCAAAGAACCCAAAAGTTGGGGTTGTAACAACAACGCACGCACGCGCATGCGCGCATGCCACACCACGCCTCACCTTGCCTAGCTGGGCCGGGCCGAGAACGGGATCGGGCTTGGGGCTTTTGGCTTGTGGCTTGTGGCTTGTGGATTGTGGATTGTGGAGAATGTCTTGCGTCTTCTTTTTTCACTAGGATACGACTAATAATTACTCGTATAATTAATTGTTTCTTTCCTATTTCAGATTTCTTAATCCTAATTGGAAAGTGTTTCTCTTTTGCGGATTATTTTGTATTGTGTACAAGAGCAACCAACTATTTGTGTCATATTAGGAATACGATTAGGGATGTGCGTGGCTATATATACGCCTCTGGTCATTAGGGTTAAACACACAACAAACATATTTCTTCTGTCGTATCACGTGTGTTTTGAGAGTCCTAATCCAGAGAGCGAGTGCTTCCGTTCCAAGCCGCTTCATGGAGTTGTTCTCCTGTGCAAAGTGTAGCGTTCTTCTTCCTGTCACTGAGATGCAACTGTCAGGCGGTGGTTCCTACGGTTGTTGTGCTACACTGGTAGCAGTGCAATGTGACTACGTCGAGCGCGAGTGAGACGTGCAAGTTCCAGGTTCGTACCAGATCAAGTCTGGGAGAACTGTACCTAGCCGTGAGGATTGTCGGGCACTCATTTGTTTAAGTATCACATTTGTTTCTCAACGAACGATCTAGTTTGTGAATCTAACTCATGTTATTTTTGTTCTCCTGCTTTGTTTGATCTTCGTTTCTTATTTTGGATATGCCTGAAACTATTAATTATATTGCACCTGTCACTGTTGCATGAACGACGTTAATAAATATTACCAATAGTCTTAAAGAAATTAGTTTATGTCGTTAATTAACAATGGCCGGTTAGGGTGGTTCGGGATGTAAAATTGCTGCCAGCAATATGCTTTAAAATTTTACTGGTACCAACTTTGCCCGTTGGTGGAGTCGGATGGAAATTTGGCTGAATATTTTGGGTTATGATCAGTACTTAGTTGAAACTGAACCTGTATCTGATGAAACAATTCCTGATAATGCAAATATAATTGCTAATTGGAAGAAGGGTGATAAAATGTGTCGCAGTTTGATTCTATTTGGTTTAAATAACAAACTGTATGATTCTTACTCAAAGCCTCCAGTCACTACGTCCAAGGTTTTATGAGAATTGTTGATTAAGAATTTTAGCACTGAAAATCAAGGTGTTGAAAAATATTGCATGTCTAAATTTCTTAAGTTTCATATGGTTGAGGGTAAGTCAGTTTCCGATCAAACACATGATCTACAACTCCTAGTTCATGAACTCTTAGATGCCAAGATGGTATTGCCTAAGAAGTTTGTTGTTATCTCTATCATAGAAAAATTCACTAAGTCGTGGGAATTGTTTGGTATTTCTCTAAAGCATCGCAAAGGGACACACACCATGGATGAACTAATGATGGATATTAATATACAAGAAGAACACTTAATGGAGAAAGGGGTCAAGGTGCCTACTGATGCAAATCCAATTGTTAATTTGACTTTTGCGAAAAACACCAAAGATAAGAAATCTAAGAATGCACATAAACCTAAGGCAAAGATCCAAAAGAAATCGAAGAACAAACCTTGTTGGACTTGTGGATAGGTTGGCCACTGGAACAAGGATTTTCCCATTAAGAAGGCAAAGAAAGCTACCGCATCTACAACTGAGGAGGCTGTGGTCAACATGATGACTACATCCTTGAACCTCAATGATGGGTACATGTCTATTAAACCTGAAATCCTTTCTATTTTTGAACCACTTTATTGGATAATTAACATTGGGGCTAATGTACATGTGTGTGCTGATAAATCCATGTTTGTGTCTCATCAGGCCTCTCGAGGTCGGTCTGTGACTTTGGGCAATTCCAGCTCTTCAAAAGTCAATGGTGAAGGACGGATGGACTTCAAGTTCCCTTCGGGGAAGGTTTTGACTCTTAATAGGGTCAGACATGTTCCAACGATTCGATGCAATATCCTTAGTGGCGTCATATTACTTAGGGAAGGTTATAGTGTAGACTGTAAATGTAATAAGGCTATTATTAGACGCCTTCATGATTCTTTGTTTTTTGGCAAGGGGTACTTATGTGATGTGGAGAACTTGTTTAAGATTCATGTTGAACCTGTTTCAAATTCTGTTTTAAATTTGAATGATTATAGTTCTGTTTGCATGAATCTTGTTTCATTCGATGTTTGGCATTCACGTTTGGGACATGTTAATGTTGCCTCAATGAAGCGTATGATGAATCTAAATTTGATCCCTAAATCTGAAATTATCAACAATAAATGTGAAATCTGTGTACAAGCTAAATTGCCTAGGAAGCCTTTTCATTCTGTGAATAGGAATTTAAAAATTTTGGATTTAGTGCATACAGATATCTGTGAATTTAATGGAGTTGAGCAGCAACCAAGAGTAGTTGGCATGAGCAGCACCTCTAAAACGGCGCCTTCAACTTGGCCTTGGTGCCTAAGCATGAATCTTCCACCTCCCAGTCATAATCAGCAACCAATCGAGTCCCCTTTCCAACCTGTACATGAAGCACATTAGAACTGGATTATTCTGAGGTTGAAGATGACCTGCCGATGTCCGAAAACAGGCGTCTGGATGCAATTCCAGTCGAGTTTGGACGTTTCAAACCACAGTGAGTAGAACTCACTCCCATTCACGCAATTTAACTCAAATAATCAGACGTTTCGGTTAAAAGCAGTGTTATTCACATATGTCAGTGTTTACCCGAGTGTCGAGCAGTGCCAACACCGCTCGACTCCTAATTTGCATGTTTAAATTATTAATGTCTGCTCGACACTAATTAGTTGACTGATATGTGCAATGGGATTTAGTGAAATTACAAGATCGATCGAACCTAGTTTAGTCGATTAAATGTCGAAATCAGTAGTGCACAACCAGAAAAATGTTCCATGGTAGAATTTGCTCTAAAGCTCTAAAACCCTACCTTTCTTACTCTTTTTTTTAAGGAAAATATTACCATCTATTCAATCAAAGAAACGTACATAGCAAGAAACCTAATATGTGAAAAAGAAACATGGCATTATCAGTACCATTACATCTTTTTCCTAAATTAACAGTAGACACTAGGTCCACCAATCTCTCAAAGACTTGAGAGTGATAAGGGTTTTTCTGGTGGTGATTTACTAGATCTCTATGAATCTGGAAGGCTTCACATGCCAAAATATACTTCAGACACTGGAAGGACGAGTGATCACGTGATGTAAACTTCTGTCTCATAGGCTGCATAGATTGATATAATTGTTTAACACGCATCAACTTCATCATCCTTCAACATGATCCTCTTGGTTACTCTTGGGACTATTCCTCAAGTTATACGACCGTGCAATGGTCTTCTTGAGTTTAGTTCCACTTCCCTTAACCCCTCGTCCTTTTTGTTTGTGTTTGTTGGAGCGGTTTGGTGTCACAGTTTCTTCACCTTCAGACCCAATTTGTCCAGAACCAACTTGAAACGATATGCCTTCAATTACCTCATCAACATCTGGGAATACTACTGTGTGCATCCCATCGCTCACTACCTTACTCGTGTTAGGATGACCTTCATTCTCCATTGAATTGTCTACAGCTTGACTAACATCTCTACCTTCTGTTGATGTGTCCGCCTGTGTTTCAGCATCATGTTCTGATGCATGGGAAATTTTCTTTCTCTTCCATACTTTCGGCCCTCTAGTGTCTGGCAAGGAAACATTAACAGTCACACTATTTTCTGAGTTGTTCACTACTTCATCCTCCTCTAGTGGGTCCACTTCTATAGGTTTATATCGATTTCCATCTGCTTGATTGTTGATGTCTTTTTGTTTGTCCCTCAGTCTTCTTCTAGCATGGATACCTTTGCCATAATATTTTTGCCACTTACCCTCTTCGTCGCACCATTTCAGCCCAGCTGCCTCCTTAGAATCACATGCTTGCTGCTCCCTGTCTCCAGGGGTTCACGCTTTTGAATTATGTCCTAGTTTGCCACAGCTTAAGCAGAGATCAGGGAGCACTTCATACTCAAGCTTATACTCCAATCCATTGATTAGTATGGCAGGCTGAATCGGGCTGGAAGTATCCAATTCAATTGCTAGTCTCGCGAACTGGCTTATGTTTAGGATTTTCTCATTTGATGAAGAAAGGTGCTAGATGGATGAATTCATAGCTTATTCTTGGATTTCTTCTATGTGTGGTTCCATCTTCAAATTAGAGGCAAGTTTTATAACTTGCTCCACATTTATTGCTTACCATAAGCTTTCTAGATCATGTTCTTGCTTGAAAATGAGGATCCATGTACTAAAGAGCTATGCTTGACTTGGATTTCAATTTTTATAATGTTCCCTGTTCAGATTTCAGTTATATATGAACCTTTGATTAGGTGTTTGTTATTCCTAAGGTATAATGTGACTTGGATGAGGTTGTTTTGACAACCTATGGTGCTAAGCACCTATCAAACAATTGTCAATTTTAGGGTTTAAAACTGATTTTTTCTATAAACCATGACCCAATGGTGGTACCATTGCAACAACCCTATGGTGTTGTATTCATAACAATTGATGGTCATGATCAAGGGTGCCAAATGATGGTAACAACCTATGGTCACCCCTTAGGTTAGGGTTTGTATCAATTAGAAGTATAATGATCAATCATTAAGTACACTACTGATGATATCAATCAATAATGACATCAACTTAATATTTGATGTTGATTAATGAATATATTGTTGATCTATCAACCTATAGTGATTTAATGATCACTAATGATGGTATATCAAGTATCTACAATCTATAGTGAGTTAATCATATACTTTTAGCATCAATTAAGCCTTAGGCCAATGGATTCTTGGGGCACTTGATGCAATGGTCAGATATATACTGTAATTAATGGTTTTAACATGTGAACTTGACCCAATGGTCAAGATCTACTATTTACTCTCCATTAAAGTGAAATGATGACGAATGTAATATTTTAATCCTAATAATGTGATTTATATGGTTTCCTTTAAATGATCAACTTAAGGAGCTTATTTGTTGATAATGGATGGCTTGTTTTAACTGAATAGTCAATTGTGTGTTTTACCCTACTCTCAATGGAACTTTTTGTATCAATTATCAAAGGATGTCTAGGGTTAGATAGTGACTCTTTCTAGAGAACAAATCAAGGATTTCATAGGTGAGTTATCTAAGGTGTTTACTTATGTAAACAACCAAAGGTATTACCTTTTAAACATCCAATGGTTCTGGGTGACATTATGGTATGGTGATACGGGTTGAATGATGATGGAACAAATGGAGGGTTACCCTTAATAAGTTAGTCTGACCTATTCACTCATATGAATACAAGAATTGATAACCATATTGTGTTGATATGTAACCCTAATTATGTATATCTTGTTATACCTAGCTTTAATATAACTAAATGATGGTAATTTGGTATGAATTGTCCTTGAATGACTAATACAATAATGGAATACTCTATTATTGTTGAAACCCTAGTATGCTATAACCTGATGGTTACCCCTTGATTTATGTGTGGGTTCATACTTGAGAATAGTATGGAATGTGATGGTTATGCTTCACCTTATGCATCCATGATCCAATGGGGATGTCGTGAGTTAGGGTTTGGGTATAAGTGATGATTAGTAACATTGATATAATTTATCATGTTGAACCTAACTCTAATGATATTAGATAAAGATGAGTATTCATGTTTAACATTCTTATATGATGGAATGATGGTAGAATAACCTCCTTACTATCATCAGAACTTTGATATATTAATTGGTGGTTATATAGCCACACGGTTGATACTTTCTTATGCTAAACATGTGCATAATGAATATGATACGTGTTAATCATATCTAGATTCCTTGCATGTTGATGTAATAAAGGAATGTTCTTAATGTTAATATAACCATGCTATGATTTTTTATGAATACCACCGAGCTCATAGATGCAATATTGTGCTGATATGGTGTGTTATATATAATTGATGTTGTTGAGCCTTATTATAAGGCATGCAAAGATAATGATGATCTTGTAGGGAATAATATGATGGTATTAATGACCTTTGGGCATGGTTGAGCCTTGAATGAGGTGAAATCCTCTTATGTTATAAGGGTTGATACACTGTGATATTATGAAAAAGATTATTATCTTGTGATAGCATGATGACTGGTGTAGTATCATGTGTGGCAAGTGAATAGTACCATGTGATGATGAGATGAGAAATTATGTTTCACACATTTTATATCTTTTCAAGTTTTGATATTTATATGATTGCTAGAAGTGAATTAGGGTTTGTATGTCCACCTGTTTGATGCAGCCTTAATTCACCCAATTGGCATAACTAATCAAGTACAACTCTAATCATGTAGTGCCCTATGTCGTAGACCCATTTTCAGTGTCAGAACTTGCTGGATGGTGAAACGTGTATTCCTAAGGGAAACTCGGAGTGCATATTGTTGAGTATGTGGGGGTGGTAGGTTGAGGATATATCCTTGTCATCCATAATGCAGATTGTGGAGGTTGTCTATGGTCATGCCTCATACATCTGATGTGATTGAGAATGACTGTGGTCGTGTCTCGGTGATTATAACATGATGTGATTAGATGATAACTGCATTTGTACCTCAATGTTTGGGTTTGAATACCCTGGTTTCTAGTGTCGTGACCTGTACCAAGGTCGGACTAGTGGTTTTCAGCTTGAGTATATGTCACTATGGTGGCAGCTTTGACTAATATGTCACTGCCTTTTTACTCGTACTGACGGGGGGAGGGATCTTAGGATACCGGTACTCCTAGATCTTGTATGGAACTGAATAGCCCTTCGTAGGGGTCGGTTGGACTTTGAATGGTACGATTCAAATTCCCCAGGGCGTAATAAAAGATTTAATACAGCCGTGTAACATATTTGTTTAGGGTTATACATGATGTTTCACATTGGATGATAACCCTTGTTTGTTCTCTTTACATAAAGATGATGCTTAGTGCAATTAAGAGATAATAATTATTCTTATGTTGTGGATCATAAGATTGTAAATGTGTACATACAATAGTCATGCTTATGTTGATAACTATACTGCTACGACTGATTATAATCATGATGCTAGATATCTCATGTTGTTAGTTATGTTTAGCATGCTAGCCATGCCTTTGTAACTAGAGATGCATATACTGCTAATTATGCTTATCCAGGTAGTTGTTCTTATGTTGTTAGCTCTTCTTATAATTTTGATATGTTCAACCAATTAAACATGCTCATGTTGTTAGCTATGTTGTGTTACTAGACTTGCTCATGATGCTAGAACTACATATGCTACTAAACTGCTTATATTGTCAACAAGATAAAGGATGATAGTCTGGTTAATAATGATAGTTATTATCTGCTCCTTTATGTATTTTGTTAATCATCAATACTATGAATCTAATTTTTATATTTGATTAAACTTCTTAACTATTTAATTACATAAAAATGTTGTAATCAATAAACGTTGTTGATGGTTATATCTCTTGCTGGGACTGGGTCTCACCCTTATGGTTCGCCATACTTTTTTTAGGTAATCGGAAGTGATGAAAACAAATATGTGGCAGCAAAGAGGAGCTATAGTAATGAATATTTGAGAAATTTGATTAGATGTCTAGTGTGTCCTAGAGTCATCCCTGTACTCTCAGGTCCGGGTGAGATAAAGTTTGTATATAATGTTTCAAATGAATCATACTTTTGTTAGCATATTAATGCTTGTTTGTGTGGCATAGAATGGATACAAGAAAGATGTTGGGATCCTTCAAACGTTTCTGAGCGGGTGTTGATGTTGAAATCGGTTTTAATTTACCCATATTTTTGGGTATGTGATTAATTAGTGATTGATTGTGTTTTATGTTTAGAGTAATCTCATTTAGCGTGACGGGTCCTCACAGGTTGGTATCAAAGCTTTAGGTTCATTGAGTCTATAGGGACACTAGGACATAAGACTAGGATGATGTCTAAGTCAGGAACATGACACACAAATATGGCGCATACTGCCTAATCTCATTATTTGGGTGCCCTGGCCAGGTATTCAATTATTGAAGAAAGGTAAGTATGGAACTCTTAGGTTTTTATCTTTTTGATTACTCTGATCAAGTAGTCATTTTGAAACAATTTTAAGAGCATAATGAATAAGAAATCATAGTGTAACTATCTCAATCCTACCTTAAAGAAGATGAGAATTGCACATAATCTATCAAAACTTGAATGTTTGGTAACTATAAGAGAAAGATACAACACCATGAAATCTAAATCTGAATAAAATAAGGAAAATAGGAGTTCTTGAAGATGTGATTCAAGAATATAATAAAATAAAAGACAGATAAGTCTATGCTTATAAAGTGAATCAAGGTATGAAATCCGCATAAGATGAAAAGAACTCCTATAACAAGTATATATTGAGAAGATAAATGGGAACAATGGAAAACAAATAAGGTGGAACCTGAGTTAATCTCAGATCAACCTATGTATGTAAGAAAGTGTTAACGGAAAATCAGCATGACATGTGAAAGAAATTAAGGGAGATGATCCCAATTTAATGAAGAAATGTGGAATATGATGATTTACATGTCGATAAGTGGTTGAAAAACATAATAAAACAAGAGAACATACCAAGTGTGATAAATAGTTGTCAAGGAAGGAGTAATGAGATATCTAATCATGATGATTCCTATGCTAATGGGAAGGAACTTGAAATGAAAAAGGTCAAATGATACATAAGAAGTTGTAACTTGCATAATGAAAATAGAATTGGTTACCTTTTTTGTTAGTGACCCCGAACAATGATGCTATGATGTGGGAAGTATGTTTCCCTTTGTCTCTTTCCTTTTTAGGGCACATATTTCAAGTGGATCACTGCCATTTGGTATGTGTGGATTCATTTTAAACATGAGGATGGATATCTTACTATAGAATAAGGTTGTTTGGACTATGGTTCCACGATCATAAAGTTTTTGATGATTTTGCTTTTGAGCCTTCCTATAATTAGGAAGACTCCTTTTATATGTTTTGAAATTTGTTATGTTGGTAAAAGTAGATAAGGATGTGATTTCCTTATAGCGCATGAGGTGGATACCAAGGTAATGAATCCTAGTATCCAAGTGTATCAATAGTATGAGAAATATGTGAAGGCTGGAAATGATTATTAAATGAGCATTCCAAGTATTCCTCTCCCTTATATATATAGAGAGAGAGTTGATGATGATGCAATAAATGTTGTTTGAAAAAAAAAGTGATTCTATAATGTTGTGTATGGTTTAGTGATAGCTGGACAAGACCACTATCAAGGATAGATGGTTTGTTGGTCTATAGATATGTGATATTGTGTTCCTTTAAGATAAACCTATGATCAAATATCAATGCATAAGATTTAGATTGGATGACATAATCCACATGACCATGATGAGTTTAGAGTTATGTCCTTTAGACTAACCAGTGCACCAATAGAATTTATGAATAGGAGGAAGAGAGTGTTCAAGTAATTTCTTACAAGTTGTAGCAATCGTTGAATGATGACATGTCAAAGTATTTTAAATATGGTCAATAATATGATCGATATTTATTCAAAAACCTTAGGGTTGCCGAAGCAGTAACTGCTATGAGAACAAGTTGAATAAGAGTGAGATGGGGTTGATTAAATTTCTTAATGGGATCATGATATGTCTTCTTATGTGGGCGTTTTTGTGCTGACCCAAGATGAGATATGTATGAATGATGTGATATCACCATGATATGCAAGTAACCATGTGAAGGTAATAGGATGAGGTGCAGAGGAAGTATCCATCTTTGTTTATCTTGGATTTCTAGGGCGAAATCCCTATTAGGGGTTTTTAGTTGTAAGTCCTCGAAACTTACTTAATGAGTTGAACAAGCTTAATTACAATAATTTAATGCTTAGTGCATCATTAAGTTGATTAAGTTGAATTAAGTACTCACTGATGCAATTAGTGTTTTTATTAGTTTACACAAGACAAATAGCATGCTTTCATATCTTAGGGTTATAGTGGATCTCACGTTTGAAATGTTGCAAAAGAAATCATTTGATTTGTACCTACGAGGTAAAAGATATGACATTTGCAAGATTCTGGGGTTGAATTTGCAATTTTCCAAGTTTTTAGCTTTATAACCCCTTTTCTTCCTTTCTTCCTTATCCCCTTTCTTCCCTAAAATGAGTGATACCCATAACCGACAGATCGATGCCCGATAGACCAGCAATAGAGGGGGGCAATGCACAAGAGATTTAGGGCTTGGTAGCTTCGATCCGCAAGCGCCCTCTCTTTCTTCTTCCTCTAGCTCGCCCTAGCGGCACCCAGCAGCAGCCTGACCTGCTAGGGCGGCCGACCCATTGCAGGTGCGGTGCCCAGCAGCACTGCATCAACCAAGCAGCAATGACGACAGCTGACTAGGGCCTTGGGAGGGCCGTTTCGGTGGCGCCCAGATGCACATCTCCTTCCTTTACCTTCCCTTCACCTTCACCAGCCCAAACGTGCGCCCACCTAGCAGTAGGGTGGCGCCCCTAGCAGCACCGGCCAGCAGCAACGCCGACCAGTTGTAGGGCGGCCGACCAGAGGTCATTTTGGTGCAGCAAACACCATGAAAACAACCACCCTGAGTCCAACCTTGAGGTTCAAACTTGGATTCACAACCAATAGATGTGATTAGGCCCAATTTGGAGCTCCCTTCCAATCTGTGCATGAGGTATCTTGATTGCAGCAGCAACCAGGAGCAGCTGGCATGAGCAACACCTCTAAAACGACACCTTCAACTTGGCCTTGGTGCCTAAGCATGAATCAGCCACCTCCCAGCCAAAATCAGCAACCAATCGAGTCCCCTTTCCAACATGTACGTGAAGCGCATTAGAACTGGATTATTCTGAGGTTGAAGATGACCTGTCAATGCCCGGAAATAGGCGTCTAGACACAATTCCAGTCGAATCTGGATGTTTCGAACCGTAGTGAGTAGAATTTCACTCCCAGTCGTGCAATTTAACTCAAATAATCAGACGTTTCGGTTAAAAGCAGTGTTATTCACAGATGTCAGTGTTTACCTGAGTGTCGGGCAGTGCTGACACTGCTCGACTCCTAATTTGCACGTTTAAATTATTAACACCTGCTCGACACTAATTAGCTTACTGATATGTGTGATGGGATTTAGTGAAATTACACGATCGATCGAACCTAGTTTACTCGATTAAATGTCGAAATCAGTAGTGCACAACCAGAAAAATGTTCCATGGTAGAATTTGTTCTAAAGCTCTAAAACCCTACCTTTCTTACTCTTTATGTTTAGGATTTTCTCATTTGATGAAGAAAGGTGCTAGATGGACGAATTCATAGCTTATTCTTGGATTTCTTCTGTGTGTGGTTCCATCTTCAAATTAGAGGCAAGTTTTATAACTTTCTCCATGTTTATTACTTACCATAAGCTTTCTAGATCATGTTCTTGCTTGAAAATGATGATCCATGTACTAAAAAGCTATGCTTGACTTGGATTTTGATTTTTATAATGTTCCCTATTCTTATTTCAGTTATATATGAACCTGTGATTAGGTGTATGTTATTCCTAAGGTATAATGTGACTTTGATGAGGTTGTTTTGACAACCTATGGTGCTAAGCACCTATCAAACAATTGTCAATTTTAGGGTTTAAAGCTGATTTCTTCTATAAACTATGACCCAATGGTGGTACCATTGCAATAACCCTATGGTGTTGTATTCATAACAATTGATGGTCGTGATCAAGGGCGTCAAATGATGGTGACACCCTATGGTCACCCCTTAGGTCAGGTTTTGGATCAATTAGAAGTATAATGATCAATCATTAAGTACACTATTGATGATATCAATCAATAATGACATCAACTTAATATTTGATGCTGATTAATGAATATATTGTTGATCTATCAACCTATAGTGATTTAATGATCACTAATGATGGTGGATCAAGTATCTACAATCTATAGTGAGTTAATCATATAGTTTTAGGATCAATTAAGCCTTAGGCCAATGGTTTCTTGGGGCACTTGATACAATGGTCAGATCTATACTATAATTGATGGTTTTAACATGTGAACATGACCCAATGGTCAAGATCTACTATTTACCCTCCATTAAGGTGAAATGATGACTAATGTAATATTTTAGTCCTAATAATGTGATTTAGATGGTTTCCTTTATATGATCAACTTAAGGAGCTTATTTGTTGATAATGTATGGCTTGTTTTAACTGAATAGTCAATTGTGGGTTTTACCCTACTCTCAATGGAACTTTTTGTATCGATTATCAAGGGATGTCTAGGGTTAGATAGTGACTTCTTCTAGAGCACAAATCAAGGATTTCATAGGTGATTTATCTAAGGTGTTTACTTATGTAAACAACCAAAGGTCTTACCTTTTAAACATCCAATGGTTCTGGGTGACATTGTGGTATGGTGATACGGGTTGAATGATGATGGAATAAATGGAGGGTTACTCTTAATAAGTTAGTCTGACCTATTCACTCATATGAATAGAATAACTGATAACCATATTGTGTTGATATGTAACCCTAATTATGTATAGCTTGTTATACCTAGCTTTAATATAACTAAATGATGGTAATTGGGTATGAATAGTCCTTGAATGACTAATACAATAATGGAATACTCTATTATTATTGAAACCCTAGTATGCTATAACCTGATGGTTACCCCTTGATTTATGTGTGGGTTCATACTTGAGAATAGTATGGAATGTGATGGTTATTCTTCACCTTATGCATCCATGATCCAATGGGGATGACGTGAGTTAGGCTTTGGGTATAAGTGATGATTCGTAACATTGATATAATTTATAATGTTGAACCTAACTCTAATGCAATTAGATAAAGATGAGTATTCATGTTTAACATTCTTATATGATGGAATGATGGTAGAATAACCTCCTTACTATGATTATAACTTTGATATGTTAATTGGTGGTTATTATAGCCACACGGTTTATACTTTCTTATGCTAAACATGTGCATAATGAATATGATAAGTGTTAATCATATCTAGATTCCATGCATGTTGATGTAATAATGGAATGTTCTTGATGTTAATATAACCCTGCTATGATTGTTTATTAATACCACCTAGCTCATAGATACAATATTGTGTTGATATGGTGTGTTATATATAATTGATGTTGTTGAGCCTTGTTATAAGGCATGGAAAGATAATGATGATCTTGTAGGGAATAATATGATGGTCCTAATGACCTTTGGGCATGGTTGAGCCCTGAATGAGGTGAAATCCTCTTATGTTGATAAGGGTTGATACCCTGTGATATTATGAAAAAGATTATTATCTTGTGATAGCATGATGACTGGTGTAGTATCATGAGTGGCAAGTGAATAGTACCATGTGATGATGAGATGAGAAATTATGTTTCACACATTTTATATCTTTTCATGTTTTTATATTTATATGCTTTCTAGAAGTGAATTAGGGTTTGTATGTCCACCTGTTTGATGCAGCCTTAATTCACCCAATTGGCATAACTAATCAAGTGCAACTCTAATCATGTAGTGCCCTGTGTCGTAGAGCCATTTTCAGTGTCAGAACTTGCTGGATGGTGAAACGAGTATTCCTAAGGGAAACTCGGAGCGTATACTATTGAGTATGTGGAGGTGGCAGGTTGAGGATATATCCTTGTCATCCACAATGCAGATTGTGGAGGTTGTCTATGGTCATACCTCATACATCTGATGTGATTGCGAACGGCTGCAGTCGTGTCTTGGTGATTATAACATGATGTGATTAGAGGACAAATGTGATTGTACCTCAGTGTTTGGGTTTGAATACCCTAGTTTCTAGTGTCGTGACCTGTACCAAGGTCGGACTAGTGGTTTTTAGCTTGACTATATGTCACTGTGGTGGCAACTTTGACTGATATGTCACTACCTGTTTACTCATACTGACCGGGGGGAAGAGATCTTAGGATACCGGCACTCCTAGATCTTGTACGGAACTGAATAGCCCTTCGTAGGGGTCAGTTGGACTTTGAATGGTACGATTCAAATTCCCCAGGGTGTAATAACAGATTTAATACAGCCGTGTAACATATTTGTTTAGGGTTATACACGACGTTTCACATCGGATGATAACCCTTGTTTGTTCTCTTTACATAAAGATGATGCTTAGTGCAATAAGAGATAATAATTATTCTTATGTTGTGGATCATAGGATTGTAAATGTGTACATACAATAGTCATGCTTATGTTGATAACTATACTGCTCTGACTGATTATAATCATGATGCTAGATATATCATGTTGTTAGTTAAGTTTAGCATGCTAGCCATGCCTTTGCAACTAGAGATGCATATACTGCTAATTATGCTTATCCAGGTAGTTGTTCTTATGTTGTTAGCTCTTCTTATAATGTTGATATGTTCAACCAATTAAGCATGCTCATGTTGTTAGCTATGTTGTGTTACTAGACTTGCTCATGATGCTAGAACTACATATGCTACTAAACTTCTTATATTGTCAACAATATAAAGGATGATAGTCTGGTTAATAATGATAGTTATTACCTTCTCCTTTATGTATTTTGTTAATCATCAGTACTATTAATCTGATTTGTTATATCTGATTAAACTTCTTAACTGTTTAATTACATAAAAATGTTGAAATCAATAAACGTTGTTGTTGGTTATATCTCTTGCTGGGACTGGGTCTCACCCTTGTGGTTCGCCACACTTTTTTTAGGTAATCGGAAGTGACGAAAACAAATATGTGGCAGCAAAGAGGATCTATAGTAATGAATATTTGAGAAAGTTGATTAGATTTCTAGTGTGTCCTAGAGTCATCCCTGTACTCTCAGGTCCGGGCGAGATAAATTTTGTACATAATGTTTCAAATGAATCAGACTTTTATTAGCATATTAATGCTTGTTTGTGTGGCATAGAATCAGGATCCTTCAAATGTTTCTGAGCGGGTGTTGATATTGAAATCAGTTTTAATTTACCCATATTTTTGGGTATGTGATTAATTAGTGATTGATTGTGTTTTATGTTTTGATTAATCTCATTTAGCATGACGGGTCCTTACAGTTAAATCCATCAGGGTCATGCTTTCCATTGCAGCTTATCATGACTATGAGATTTGGCAGATGGATGTTAAAACATCATTTCTTAATGGGAATTTACTCGAGGATGTGTACATGACACAACTTGAGGGTTTTATCGATCCAAAGGAAGCCAATAAAGTCTATAAGCTACAAAGGTCAATCTATGGATTGAAGCAAGCATCTCAGAGTTGGAATCTACATTTTGATGAAGTAGTCAAAAAGTTTGGCTTTAGTCAAAATGAAGATGAACCTTGTGTTTACAAAAGGGTTAGTGGGAGCACAATTGTATTTCTCATATTGTATGTGGATGGCATACTATTGATGGGAAATGACATCCCTACTCTTCAGACAGTAAAAGGTTGGCTAGCGAATACCTTCTCAATGAAGGATTTAGGCGAAGCATCCTATATACTAGGGATCAAGATCTATAGAGATAGATCTAGAAGGCTTCTAGGCCTAAGCCAGAGCACATACATTGACAAGGTGCTAACGGGGTTTAGCATGGAGGGTTCTAACAGAGGTAACTTGCCCATGTCCCATGGGGTTACAATCTCTAAAGCCTAGTGTCCTAGTTCATGTGATGAACGGGCACACATGAGTAAGATTCCATATGCATCAACAATTGGATCTATCATGTACGCAATGTTATGTACTCATCCTGATGTATCGTATGCTTTGAGCATGACGAGCCGATATCAGTCAGATCCAGGTGAATGTCACTGGAAAACCGTAAAGAACATCCTAAAGTACTTGAGAAGGACTAAGGATCAATTCTTGGTATACGGTGGTGAGGAAGAGCTTGTGGTAAAGGGTTATACTGATTCTAGCTTCCAAACTGACAAATATGACTACAGATCACAATCTGGATTTGTGTTTTGCCTAAACAACGGAGCTGTGAGCTGGAAGAGTTCCAAGAAAGAGACGGTTGTGGATTCTACAACAGAGGCTGAATATATTGACGCATCTAATGTTTCAAAGGAAGCTGTGTGGATCAAGAAGTTCATTTCTGAACTTGGAGTGGTTCCAAGTGATGGTGATGCAATTGAGTTGTTTTGAGACAACAATGGAGCAATTGCACAGGTTAAAGAACCAAGATCACACCAACATTCCAAACATATTCTACGATGGTTCCATCTCAAACGAGAGATCATACAACGAGGAGATGTGAAGATTTACAGAGTACCTATAGAAACCAATGTGGCTGGCCCTCTCACAAAAGCACTTTCACAGTAGAAACATGACGGACATGTCCGATCACTTAGATTGAGATTCATGAGTGATTGGGTATAAGTGCAAGTGGGAATATGTTGGTATGTATGCCCATAGAGACTATCATTTGATGATTGTAATGGGATACTATGTAAACGATTTGTAATACTACATTGATCATATCAATAAAGGCAAGTTTCCAATCTATATGTTTGTGTTTTATATTGTGAGATGACCGTAAAACTTATAGATGTCTATAGAATAATATACTCAATGACATATGTCTTCGAGTTGATGATCTGAACAGTGAGATCATATGTCTGCTAAGAGTATGTATTCTTGTTTTATCCCTAATCATTTGTTATTGTGGAAATATCCATAGACATCAATAACACATAAGATTAGAATGTATGTTGGTTGATGGAAGAATCTCATTATCCATGATATGGAGATATGAAACCAAATACAAAGATACTTGTTAGAGAATAGTGTATCAGATAGACCCACCTTGAGAGTGACACATGGATACCATGATTGGTAGTTAGAGTCACATCTCATAATGATGGTGGTGATTGTGGTTCTTAGACCTGAAGTCACTACACTTGTCACATGTCGTTCAGTGTACTTTGACATCATCTACCATGGTCCTTAATAAGGATCACCATAAAGATGGTGATTGGGTGCACTGTGACACATGGGGATGACTGTGAGTGATGTAGATGGAATTTATCCTTCCTACGGGAGTTTGATATTCCATCCACTTGATAAGCGAGACTGAAATGCATGTCCATGCTGATGGGAGTCAATATGTGATATTGAGCTTACATATATCTCAGACAGTCTGCTCTAGTTCAAGGAACATGGATTGAACGTTGAAAAGGATAACAATTCCATGACTCGAGTTCAATCTGGATATCAGCGACAAAGGAACTATACAATCACTGTAACACCAGTCATGAATGATAGGTTAAGTTGTTCTCCAACTTCTCCAATTACTTGGGTGGCAATGAAGTCATGCTAGATACCAATCATTGCTTGTGAAATCATAATATGATTATGAATAACACTGCCAACGTAATTTGGTGCCTACCGGGTCACACGCATAGGATGTGTTGGAATAGGAGTATAATTGTGGATTTGATTGGAATTTCTCTGAATCACATTGATTACTAAAATGTTTATGTAATGGATTAGAATAATATTGGAGTGGTTGGCTCTAAGTGCAAGTGGGAGTCTGTTGGTATATATGCCCATAGAGCCATCCCAAGCGATTGCATGGAGTCAGATATTAATTAATCAATTAATACGATTATTTGGTTAGTTAATGAATTCCAGAATATTCTAATTAATCCACGAGCATTTTAATTAACGCAGTGTTTATGTTTGCCGATGGGTTTAGGAAACCCTACTTCCCTTTTTCTCCTATTTAAAGGAGGATTGACGACCGATATCTATATAAGATATTGAGAGAGGCTTTTTAGTTTACGCTCACGTGCGTAAACCCTAGCCGTCACTGTCCTTAGGAGAGAAAGGAGAGCAACACGCTGCTAGCACGCCTCCACACAGACACAACTCCTTCCCGCTGGCTAAGGAAGCACGATGTGGAGTTCCAGTCCATCCACGTGGACGAAGTAGAGATGCAGATGCTGAGATGCCTGTGTTTGGAGGACAGCGACGACCATGCGTGCGTGTTACGAGCGGCGCACATCATCACATGAAAGGAGCGTTGTTGGATCTTCCTGCGATAGCGAACGGGAGAGAAGTTTTGTCCATGTAGACAAGCGTCGTTGCACACCTTTGTGCAGCGGGACATCGCCGGACTTGCTCCGCGATAAGGTATATCCCGCAAACAATCCTTTCGAATACACTGTTGTCGATGAGATCCTGTTTCGGGTTGAGTGGAATTTATTTTTTTGCTTCCTCCGCGCATGTTTTTTTCCACAAAACCCAACAGTTCCATCTTTATTGTTTTTGTTCTTAAATACTAAGGTTTTAATCAATTTCATTTATCTTGTAGAAATTATAGTACACATCGACACATAGAATTTGAGAATTCCTTCCTCAAGCTCATGTTCCAGATCCCAGAGCAAATGTACATCAAATTGGGGTCTTACATTACATTCATGCATGTTGATTGGGCGACCAAATTTTGTGGTCAATAGATCAACTAGCCCATCCCAGATCACTCTCAGGCTGAGCTGTAGATTCAAAAGATTTCCCAAAGTGACATAGAATCTAATCTTTTTAATATCAAGTGATCAAGCGACCCATCATCCAGGTCTGTCAATCCACCTATAGCATAATGCCTCAAAAGAATGTTAGATCGGCCGATCATTCTTGTTGGTCGGCCGACTAGCCTGATATGTCTTCCAGATTAGTGACTCACATCAACCTCAATTTTCCAATAGATCAGGCGATCTCCTCCAAGGATCGACTGACCAAAAGATTCTTTATAAGCCTCATCAAAAGAATGATCAGAAGATCAATCACTTTGGTCGACAGACCAGGAGTACAACAACCATACCAACATGTAAGTGAATGACTGACCAGACCACCTGGTCGCTCAATCATCATGACCAATAGAGCATCTTTCATCACTGTTAATCGGGGACTATTTTCAAAATAAAAGAACGTGCGGCCTAATCATCATTCAGTTTATTCTTTCAAAGAATAGAGAATGTTTCAAAGAAAGGAGTTGGAGTAGAATATAAGGAAGAATAAGACCATAATAGAGTTTACGGATTTGTCTTAGATGGAGTGGATTGGGGATTCCAGAAACCACTACCTTCCTCTGTCTTCTCGATCAGTCACATGTTCTCTTCTCTCTTCCCTTGTGTCTGTATTCTTTCTTTGATGATGAGAGAGTATACTCTCTCATTGGGGCATGGGAGTAGCCTCATTTTCCTCAATATTATTTCTTTCTATTCAATTACTACTTGATTTTGAATTGATCTTTCAACTATCATGTTTGATATAATCCTAAGTGGAGAGACCATGAATTATAGGATTATATTCCCGAATGGATGTGTAGGATTTCAGATGCAATCACAAAAGGGATCATATAGGATGATTCAAGCATGAACTATGGGTAATGAGACTTCAAACTCACATGGAATTTGTTCCTACTACAATCCACATTCAGAAAGGAGTGTATTCACTTGGTCATAGTTTAAGTTTTTAGGTATTTTTTAGTTGTAGTGATTAAGATAGGTACGTAGGTGATGGTGGTGAAACCTAGGTGTCAAGTGTCTTTTAGTATTGTTTTCAACCCGCTTAAATTTGATTGTTTTTTGCAATATTTGATTTATTCATTAATTTATAATTATTCTCAAACATTTAAATTTAAATTTGTCCTCAATAATTTGTTTCGGAGTGATTTCTCAAAAACTTTGTCTTTTGAGATTTGACCCTTTACTATATTGTAGTTGACTTGTCTTCTTGAGGGCTAGTTAGTTGTGATTGTGTTAAAGACTTTAAAACCTAAGATAATCCTTCTTTGAAGAATTTCTGTGTGTAAATAACTCACATCAAACACCAACCTCCTTAAAGCTCAACACGCCTTGGAGGGTGCCCTTTTTAGCAAAATTGTTAAGGATATTGATGTTAAGTTTGACATGACAATCAGACAAAAAGTAAAATTTGGGCGCTTGCAAACTAAGCAGTGTTAGGATTTTCTTCTAGTTAGTCCTAATGATGGGTTTTAACATATAATTCACCGATAGAGTACTATATTATCCTCAAGTATTGCCTTCTGATTTCTCTATTTTTAGTTGATGAGGTATGCTAAATTTGTCATAAGGAGTGCTTAAACACTTTTGGAGAGCATACATTCATTGTAGGGAGCTCCCACTTTTTTATTACATTTATGAACTTATTAGAGATGTTCTCCATGACATACTTAGACATAGTGGAGTTGCTTCTAAAAAAGAGGTACATGTGAATCTTTTGACTGATCCATAGGAGGAGAGATCGACCCTTAGACCAATGTATGTCTTAAATTTTTGTGCAATTGGAGGTAAGCATGTGTGAATTGATCCAACATGAGTCTTTCCATTAGTGGACTTGAAAGGTGGAGATTTGACTATAGGACATGTTGCCTTAATAATTGTCGTAGCCAAAGTGGTGAATAATGAAAAAGCATGTATGGAGAATCAACATATTTTTATACTTTTTATATTTGACACTATTAGATTTTTAGCTCCAAAGATTGCAGAGCTTCTCAAGTGGTCCAAAAAGTTCCGCATATCAGTTTAGTGATACTCAAATTTAGGGTTGTAGTGTTTGAATGATTGGTTTTGTCATCTAAAAATGTTGGCGGTTCAACTTGTTGTTCGTGTTCCTTCTGTTTCATTGTAATCTTTGTTAAAGAAAAGGAACTGTTTTTATAAGGAAAAGTAATGTAATTGGATATAAAAATAATCCTTTTTTTTGTTACTTTATCAAGTGTTCAGGCAATGGGTCACTCGAAATAGATAAATATAAGCATACTAGCTGTATATACTCCTAATAGTTGTTAATTATAAAGTGTGGTAATTGTGCTCCAATGTTTGAGTAATAACTGGGGTGTCAAGCGACCATTTCGTAAAGGACTAACCGAATTGGTGGAACCCATACCAATTAAACCAACACCTCATCCAAACCTAAAGAATAAAGCATAAAAACACTTATATGTGAGGTCAAAAATAAGGCCGACGCAAATCTACCATTTTACTTTACTAAGAGCGAACATCCGTTTCCGTTCTCCAAGGTTTAACTCTATGGATGGACTCTTTCCGACCTCCGTGGTTTCCACCATCCTCGACGGTTCCCATTCAAAGTCTGACACTTACAGATAATTATTCTTTTGGAAACTATTATGCATTATGCATTACGTAGTTCTTTTAAATGTCAGATTCGGTATACATGATTCTGGAAAGTACACAAATTACTCTGATTTTATATCCTCCATCATTCGAGCACCCGCGACAGATTTGCTAACCGGCCCATACCCATGCATGATCCTGGTTTTTACATTCCGGTGTCATCATGGCCAGAAATTAATAGACAACTTCTCCATGACAGCGTCACCAACAAGCCACTAATTCATGCATAGTTTTCATTTCCTTGAACTACACTGGAGAAGACATATGTAAACAGTTTTTCTCACTATGGCCACGTTTGTTTGGCGGTGCAGTGCCGGCACGGCAAGCAGATCCAATGCGGCAAGTTATTTGATGTCTGTTATACCAATAAGAGGACACATATTGCCACAGAGTTTCAGATAATCAGCAGATAAGCTGCCGCTTTAATTCCTAGCGGCAGAATATAAATTAATCGGCCGCAGACAACAATTTCTGATTGAATCCTTCTAAATCATTTTTTAATACATGAACAGCAGGGTATAATAGACTTTATCTACACAGAGAATGATTATTTACCTGTCTACGGACATCTTACTGTTAAGTTTATTTGTCGTTATTCCAAACAACAGTTATCTTACACAAAATTAACATACCACTGGTCAATTTATCTGCGGCAACTAAACTCACCTCAATTCTGTACCAAACACAGCCTATGTGGCACATATATTTGTTCGTGTGGCAGCGGTTCCAATTTCAAGTATTGTGTTTCTTTCCAGAAATCATCAACATCTTCCTATCATTGTCGTCAAAAACACTTTGCCTATCAGCGGGACAAATCTGTACGGTTCGGTTTTGTCCAAGACTCCTATTCTCGTTTTCAACTTCTAGGAGTTTTAATTGGCACTGGAAGGTCAGGTCAGTATAAAAGCACAAGAAATTAGATACGCTTTGGTGTATCCTTTCCAATTTGTTTTTCCAATTCAGGTTTTCTTTCGTGCAGGTCTTTATTGTTATACATGCTAATATGCTTCCAGAATACTTATCTACGGCTATGAGTTTTGACTTTCAATTTCATATAATTAAAGTTCTTGTGGAGGTAATTACTCGAAGTAATGTAGTTTCGAGCTGCACAGAGAACATAACGATGATCCTCTTAGTCAACCTTTTGGGTTTATTTGTATGTTCAAAACAACATAAACATTGAATTTTCTAACTGTTTACTATTTTGTATCTAGCTATTGATTTTGACAAATACGTGATCTCTTGCTTAAATTGAACCAATGCAATCGCCGTTGTCCTATACAAAAGCTTCAGAATTTATTTACTGGTTTGTTGGAAAAAGAATATACCTCTTAATCACAAATGATTCAGCTGGTTACTGCTCCTCTATCTAGCTGGATATATGCAACTACATTCCTACTTATTATATCTATCATATGACTCCTTCATTAGTCGCCCACCCAATCACTTTCTTTGAAACTCCATATATATTCTTTCATCCATTGGTTTTTTTCAAACAAATATTATCATTCTCAATCAAAAACTTATAAAATATTTCAGATTCAAAGCGTATACCCCTTTCTCTACCTCCATCTACATATTGGTTGCCAATTCAGACATTTAATGATATTCCTCACTGGTGATCGGTAATTAACAATCTTTTTTATCTTAACCCTTCTAAGCACGTAGCATACTCAAGAATACTTGGATCCCTCTCACACTAATATAATAGTCACCACCACCAAAAGGATGCATGTTCATGCTTGTTGAGAACCATGTTGCAGAGCGAATTGATTAACTCATGCTACACATATATGTGGGAGTACTGTCACCACCAGATGGGGTTTAACACTAATCTGGAAATCTTCTACTGTGGCAGGCCAAAGCTCGATCTTGCTTTGTAAAGCAGTAAAGCATATGTCAAACTAAGATTTTCTCCAAGTTGGACGGATAATGTTGTGATAAAAAATCATGCTTGTAATTGAAGAAGGTAAGCACTTTTTTACTAACATTTTTTTTTCCTCTCCCATCCAAAGCCACTTGCCTTTTTAATTTAATTTTATTCTGTATAATTATATTGGTGTGGTGTACATCACCAATCAAATATGGCTGGGTTGGATAGTTGGGTTATTATGGGGTATGAGTCTCGTGAATGTGGGTGAAAAAAGATCCATTTTAAACGGATAGAGAAATAACACACCCAAATTTGATCGTGACAGTTCCGAGTTATAGCATGGATTCTCACATAAAATATGCTCAAAAAAAGTATTTTGCTAACTGTTTTTTCTAATGTTCAAAAACAAAAGAAGCAACAGTCCACTACCATTGTAGATGCCAAATATAGAAAATGAAGGAAGCCAGCTATTACTTATTGTGTTGTTTTAATCTTAAGCTGGAAAAAAGATAACTAGCGATGTATTCTAATGTGCAATCGTAAAAAATGATACAAATATTGTAATTAACATGATATAACACACATTAAACTATATTTTGTCTTTTAACATTTGAATTCAATATATATATATATATCTATTATTATGGTTGGTCATTATACAAAACAAAAATAAATAAAATATGATTGATGTTATTACTTATAAAATGTGTACAAGTATCACACTAGACGTTCATTATCATAAATAAAAATGTAGACCATCACATGTTTCTAATTCTACATAAATAAAAATTTACTAATAATAGTCATACGACTTTGGTTTTCTATATACGTAACACAATCAACATGAACAAATATGCTACTTGATATTAGTGAGACTTCTTGAGAGGCATGTATAGACTAGAGCCTTTTCCACTTCATATCATCTTTGTGTAAGATTGAGATTTGATTTATGTTCCAATTGACACTTATAATTGTTGGTTTATAAAATTTTGACAAAGGGCATGTTGAGATCAGGATACGTCATGGAATAAAATGTACTCCAATCTTAGGATTAAAACAAGTATAAGAGGTCATTGTTTATACACAATTGTAAATAAAATAGAGAATAATGAAGATTCCATTTTAATTCATCTCATTGTAGAGACGTTATCATTAACGGGTAAGATAGTGTATAAAGTCATTTATTTATGCTCGATGGACTTTGATTATTATGGAATGACATTCTCAAGTAATTTGTTTTGGATGTAGGGCTCCAGAGGGGGGTGAATATAGCTCCAAAATTCTCACAAGATAAGTTAGACCTTCAAATTATATCAATCAAAACCAATAGCTTAAGTACAATTTGAAGTCCTAACTAACAAGCATAGCAAGGATGAGTGAAAGTGAAACAAGCACTTGGATAAGGTGGATTAGAGTGGTTCCACTCTCCAAACTAGGAGAGAGTCGGTCTACTACCTAGAGAGGTCAACCTCTAGAACTTTACAAGTTCTTTCCTCTGTATATTCACTTATAAGAGTTACAACACAAGACCCACCAAAGGACTTATCTATCCATTACAAAGAGTCTTTAACCTTACCAAGGACTTACCCACTTTACAAAGAGTCTTCCGCCTACTTCCAAGGACTTACCTACTTGCACAAGTCTTCATCCTTCAAGGAATTACCCACTCTTCTTGGATCTTTATCCATTGACTTCTCCTTCACCTGGAGAAGGTCTTCACCTATTCTTCAACCTTAAAGAAGAACAGCAATAGCTTCACCTTCACATGGAGTAGCTTTCTTCAAACTTTTCTTCTTTGAGAAAGGGGTAGGGAAGATGGAATGAAATAAGAGCTTTACAAGAACATGGAAGTAGCTCTTTTACAAGTGGCCTAACTCACTCATAATCACAAAATGCTATGTAAATGAGAGAGAGAAATGGGCTCAAGGAGTTGCAACACACTCAACTATAGCATGGACTTAGAATAGCATGAATGAACAAACTTGGAATGAACTCCAAGGGGTCCTATTTATAGCTGGGGGTGTTCCCTTGAGTGTGGGATCACTTAAGGGAGAAATATAGTTGTTTTCCATATTCCAACAGATCTATTCTCACTCAAAACAACTCACCAACAGTTATAATCACTTTTTCTACATTTTCATATAGTATATTCAGTCGAGCTTCAATAAAGATAACTCCACCGGTCCATTAAGAGACCAAGCCAATTTTCAAACTATCAGCCGAGTTTGTTCTGGGAAACTCAACCAATGAGCTAAAATCAGTTTTGCTCAGTGAGTTGATCAGTGGAGTTCTATAAATGTGCAACTCAACCGATTTGTCACTCCAAAAAATCCATCACTGGATCGGTCGAGTTTCCAACTCGACCGATAAACAGCCTGTGACAAATTTTCTAAATTGGCATTTGAGTGATCAAACGTTGGAATTAAGTGTCCCTAATATTTTCTCACCATAGTTACAAGTCATATCATCATTACAAGTGATTATAAAAATCATTTAAGGTCATTTAGACTGATTTCCCAAATTGTCCACTTGCATTGCTTTTGACTTGAACTTCAACAAGCAAGGACTTGTGTAATTTGATCCTTTTCATGAACCTAAATCCTAAAATCAATCTTAAACAAACATATTAGATACATAGGAATGGAATTATTAAGTTTTTATCAAAATATGGGCACTGTATAACTCTCAAGTCAACACTCTCCCCCTTTTTGAAAATGACAAACAATTCATCAATCATATTGAAAAGGATATATAAAGTTATACCTTTGCCTTGTGAATTTGCAGGGGGGTTCATGATTTGAACAATGTGAATTGCTCCCCCTCAATATATGCTTACTCTTACCTGCATAGTTAGTCTATCTACACAAAGCAACATGACATATATACAATATGGTTCTTTAGCAAGTCATAAGATAAAGCATATAATTAACAAGAAAAATATCACAGAGGTAATAAAATCAATATGGTTGAGCTTCAAAACATTGAACTTCTCTCCCCCTTTTTTACATTATCAAAAAGGAAGGGGGGGTAGAAGATCACAAAAATGGGTCTTCTCCATGCACAACCAAACATACATCCACAACATGCCATCGCAAAGAATACACCAAATGGAGGTGAGAGAAACATACAGTCTAAGTCATAGTCAAAATATGGTAAATATGGAACCAACTCATAAGATATAGTAAATCAAAGATTAAATGTATAAAGGATTAAGATTACAATCCATAAAGCATGTTCTCAAAAACAACTATGAGCCAAATGATGAAAACTAGATGATAAATTAGTACAACTCATAAAATGTGCCCATATGTTTTTAATACAAAATAGCCTAGAAAGATATATATGATCAGCATCTAGACTAGAAACAAAAAAATCTAAACATCTAGGTCATCTATGTCCACATCATCAATAGCATCATGAGCATCACCATCTAAGGCTCCTGGCTCATAGTCATCATCTCCGTTTGAAGGTGAAGCAGAGACAACAACGTCTGCATCACTAGAGTCACCAGCAGAGCCATCATTAGAAGCATCACCATCATCCTCATCAGCCTCCTCGTAAGTAGCAACAACCTCCTCATTAGCCTAGTCTGGCGTCTCCTCATCAATAAGAGAACCAAAACCTCGATCGAGCTAATGGGCATTTTCCTCATCCCAAGACATGCCAAGAGCATGGAGCTCATTGGCCTGTGGGAAGCAAAGAGAAGAACTGCCAAGACTAACAAGAAGAGCGACCAAGGGGCCAGCTATTAGAAGCAACACTCTAGGGGTATATCCACCAGTAGCCAAGGGTGTAGCAGCAGAAGTAGTAGGTGGAGGGACAAGGTAAAAGTGATCATATGCATAGGATGCATAGTCACCTCCTAGATAGGGCTGGTAGGCAGGATAAGGGTGTGCGCAAGAAATTTTCATGTTGGACATGATGGCAAAGAGGTCTTGATGCAGGTTCTCCTGAACCTGAAGGTTGTAAGCTTGTTGATGCATCATGTAGCCCATAAGGGTTTCATTGCATACATGGAATGAGGTGCAGGTAGGTCAGGTAGGCTGAGGTGGTGGAGGTGCTTGGGTAGAGGTAGAGGTAAAGGCACAAGGTGTGGTATAGGATGGGATAGGCATGAACTTCTGATGTGTTGTCTCACTGATACAAACTCCTTTCCGGGTAGGTTTGTAGTGAAGGTCATGGAAAAGAGATTTTCCAATGACAAGTTGAAAAAGACAACAGATTAGTGATGGGTAGGGTGGGTGGGTGCCACGAGTGTTCTTTCTTGATTCAAAGCTAGTCATATGATGGTGAATGTATCTTGCCCACTTGACTCCTATGTTCTTCTAGAGACAGTACATAATTACCATAGTGTTTTCTGCAACTTCAGTCTAATTTTTCTTTGGATGAATATTGTAGTTAACAACTAAGACAATTATGCAGTTCTTCAGATCTAAGGTGGCTGAGGTAAGGGTACACTTCTTCCTATATGGGGTTGAGGCTTCTTTAGGAACTTATGAATATCAAGGAGAGTAAGATCATACTGCTTGTAGAAGGCATCAAGCTTGACTAAGTCAAAATACTCGGGATAGTCCTTTCACCAGGTGATAGTCACTTTAGTACACGAAAAGAAGATGCTCAGGGTATCTTCAGAAACTTGGATTTTTTTCCTGACTATCATCGAAGTTAGGACTACTTGAGTATTGGGCGGTGGTACGAGTGTGTCATAATTCCATTAAAAGTTAGAATAGAATTTAGGAATGGCTTTTGTACTAGTTATGGAATTTTTATAGCACAAGCGCTCGACATACAAGGTAGAGAGATGGTGGTCGTACAACAACTTGACTACTTGATCAATGACCTCTTATCTTTGTGGCTGTGGCTCAAACAAGACATGAAATAGAAAGGTATTCCTAGGAAGGAGCTCCTTATACCTATTAAGAGCCTCATTGAAGACAAATAAGGTTTCATCGAAGGGAAGGAGACGTGAGTTGGTGGATGATGATGGTGCACTAGCTAGGGCGGCCCTCTTTCTCCTATAGGGTGCCATGGAGACATAATAGAGAGGAAAGAGAGAGAAAAAGCAAGAGAAAAACCACCAAAACTCATACACAGACCTAGGGTTGATAGGAAATAAGTCAAGGGAGGTCAAACTAGGTCGAACTAGTGCTAGGGAGAGGAAGGTTGGGGCTAGGGTTGAGAGCTTGAGGGAGTTAGAGGTTGGATCAGTCGATTTTTCTATAGTTGAGAGGGAGAAAAGTCAGTTGAACCTAACTTATGTTTGCTCCAACCCGACCATCATTCGATATCTGTGACTTGAAAACTCAACTGATAGACTCTTTAAAAAGTCTCTTGGCCTCCGATCGGTCGAGTTAGCAACTCGACTGATGGTCAACTTGGACCAACATTAGAAAATCTAATTTCTAGCATTTAGAGGCCTAATTAAATTTATTTTTCAAGTCCATTTTGCATTTTAAACATAATTAGATACATATCACTCATCATTGGGTACTATTTTGCGATAAAACAAACGCTTGCAAATGATACACAAAAATAAGAGAAAAACAAGGAAAAAAGAACATGAAAATTGATTTTTAGCATATTAGCAAGAAATGGTGATCAAAACATAAGAAGAGCATATAGGATAGATGACAACTAGATAGAAGGCATACCAGATTCATTCAAAGCAGTTATGAACAATTTAGATCTAATAAAGTTAAATCGCTCTCTAGCTAGAGGTTTAGTGAAAATGTCCGCCAACTGATTTTCTGTGCCCACATGTGTGATATAGATATCCTTTTTGGCAATGTGATAATGAAGAAAATGATGGAGAACTTCTATATTCTTAGCTCTACTATGAAAGATGGGATTATATGACAAGTTAATTGTACTATTATTATCACAATGGATAGAAAAAGCATAAAAATGAATGTCAGAATCTTGGAACATTTGATTCATCCATAGGACCTGGACCCAACAACTCCCGGCTGCAATGTATTTAGCCTTGGTGGTTGATAATTCCATAGTGTTCTTTTTCTTGGATAACAAAGACACCAAGCATTGTCTTAGGAAAAAGCAAGTGTCACTTGTGCACTTTCTATCAATCAATCATCCCATGTAATCTGTATCACTATAAGCCATAAGAGTAAAGTCCCTTGACTTAAGATACCATAGTCCAAAATTTGGAGTTTTGGCTAAGTACCTTAAAATACTCTTAATAGCTATAAGATGTGATTTATTAAGATTTGATTGAAAGTGATCACACAAGCCAACACTAAATATTATGTCAGGTCTAGAGGTAGTTAAGTAAAGTAAAGTTCCAATCATACATCTATAAAGCTTCTCATCTACCTCCTCAACTTCTTCATCCTTATCAAGTTTGGAGGTGTTTGACATGGGTGTGTCCATCATCTTGGTGTTCTCCATCCCAAAGTGCTGGAGTATTTCACTTGTATACTTGCTTTGGTTGATGAAGTTTCCATCTTTTGTTTGCTTAATTTGAAAGCCTAGGAAGAATGTGAGCTCACCCATCATGCTCATTTCAAATTCTCTCTACATGAGATCACTAAATTCTTTACAAATTTTAAGGTTATTTCCTCCAAAAATGATACCATCAACATATATTTGAATGATGAGAACATTGTTAGAAGTGTGATTTAGAAATAAGGTAGAATCTACTTTGCCCATGATATACCCATGATCTAATAGAAAGTTCTTTAATTTCTCATACCAAGCTCGAGGTACTTGTTTGAGTCCATAGAGAGCTTTTAACAACAAATAAACATGGTTAGGTAAACTATCATGTTCAAAGCCTGGAGGTTGTGCAACATACACTTCCTCCTCAATTGTACCATTCAAAAATGCACTTTTAACATCCATTTGATAAATAAGAAAGTTTTTATAACTAGTAAAGGCAAGAAACATACGAATGGACTCAAGTATAGCTACAAGTGCATATGTTTCATCAAAATCTATACCTTCCTGCTGATTTTAGCCTTGAGCCATTAACCTTGCTTTGTTCCTTACCAGTTTGTCGCTTTCATCAAGCTTGTTGTGGTAGAGACACTTGGTGCCAATGATCTTTCTATCACTTGGTCTTGCCACAAGGGTCCATACTTTGTTCTTTTCAAATTTCTCCAACTCTTCTTGCATAGATAGGATCCACTCATCATTCCCAAGAGATTCCTTGACATTCTTTGGCTCAAGTTGTGAGATGAAGGCACTGTTGGCATGTTCTTTATTGAATTCATCCCACTTCTTCACTCTTTCAAAATGATCACCTAAAATCATCTCTTTTTGATGATTCTTTGCAAATCGGAGAGTTGGATCCTTCTCTTCATCTTTCTCTTCTTCTTGAGTGACTACCGCTTTTCCCTTTTGGGTGATGTTGAGTTCTTTTAGAATTGGAATTACCTCACCTACAACATCATCATTTGAAACAATATTTTTGGGAATAGAGGGGTTAGTCTCAATAAACTTAACATTTATGGATTTTTCTACTTTACCAAGATCAATGTTAAACATTTTACAAGCCTTGCTCGTAGTTCTATAGCAAAGATAGAAAGCCTTGTACGATTTCAGATCAAACTTGTAGAGAGAATCTTTTATATTAAAAAAAAATAGGGACATTCGAAAATATGGAAATACTCGATAGAAGGCTTTCTACCACCCCATATCTCATAGGGGTTTTCTTTAAAGAAGTATGTATAAAAACCCAATTTTGCACAAAGCATGAGGTACTAATGGCTTCGGCCAAAAACCTCTTTAAAATGTCATACTCTAAAAGCATGGTCCTATCCATCTCATGTAGTGACCGGTTTTTCCTCTCTATAACCCCATTTTGTTGAGGTGTTCGAGGTGAAGAGAAGTTATGTGCATAAACAGATTCTTGAAAAAAATGTTCAAAAAGATCATTTTCAAATTCTCCAGCATGATCACTAGGGATTGAAATGATCCAGCAAGAATCTTCATTCTCACCTCATTTACAAAAACTCAAGAAAACATCAAGTGTATCACTATTGGAAATGAGAAAGAAGTTGCAAGTATATCCAGAGAAATCATCGACAATAAAAAGGAAATATTAGGAACCATGAAGCAATTGAGTTCTCGTTGGTCCAAATAGTTCAGTGTGAAGAGGTTCAAGAGCTCTCTTGGTAATAAGGACTCCTTTGGATTTGAAGGAGGAATTGGTTTTCTTTCCTTAGGTACAAGGTTGGCATTCTTCATCCTTTTCTAAATCCAATTTGGGAAGTCCCTTTACCAAGTCTTTTTTGCTCAACTTCTTTAACTGATGCATATTTACATGACCAAGCCGACGTTGCCAAAGAGAAATATCATTCAAATTGACTACTAAGAATCTACCAGCAACATGATTAATAGAGTCAAGCACAATTACATAAAGATTACCACTCCTAGTTCCCTTGTATATGACTTGATAGGTGAGGGAATCTAGAATCAAACATTCAAAGCAAGTAAATAACACAAGTTAACCATTGTCACATAATTGACTTACACTATTTAAATTTTGATGTAGGCCACCCACAAAAAGAACATTTTTGATACATAAGGATTCACCTACATCACCCTCACCATTGACCTTACCTTTCTCATTGTCCCCAAAGGTAACAAAACCTCCTTTCTTTTTGGTGAAGTTGTTGAAAGGGCTTATATCACCTGTCATATGCTTAGTGCAGCCACTATCAACAATCAATCTATCGTTTTCCTATAGGAAAGGAGAGTGTCGGTTCCCAACTCAAACTTTGGGATCTGATGTTAGCTTGGGGACCCATTTTATCTTTGTGTTGGTCCCCTTGGGCTTGTAAGGACAACAAGTAGAGTAATGATCATCACATTTGTAATAAGAACAAACCATAGGATTATTAGTGTTGGAAGACTCTCCAACAAAGAAATAGGTATCATTGCTCTTTTTCTTACATTTGGCTTTGTTCTTGCCCTTTGATGCTCCCCCCTACAAATCCCAAACCACTAGTACCACTTTGCTTGGTAGAATGGTCAAGGAATTCATTTAGGGAGTTTTTCCATTTGAGGAATTTCTATAGAGAGGCCCTAAGTCTGCTATTGTCATCATTTTGAGATATGATAGTAGAAGACAAACTAGCAATATCATCTCTGGCATGAATAAGGTCGACCTCTAAATAGAGGGCTTTTGTCAAATAAGAATCTTTCTCAAGAGAAATAGAAGGAATATCATAACTAGGTAAGATTGGTCTAGAAGATAAATCATTAGCTTGACCAAGAAACCTAGCATTTTCATATTCAATTACTTGAATTTCCTTAAGATAAACATCTCTCTCATCCCTACGAGCATCAACAATAAGCTTAAATTCAACATTTTCAACTTTAAGAGTTTTGAGCTCATTTTGGCACTTTTGGTTATCTTCCTTAAGAGTTTCAATGTTCTTAAGGTAAACACCATTCTCTACTTCAACTCCATTGTATTGGATCTCAAGATCAAGGTATTAGACTTGCATGTTATCAATGCTCTCAAGATGAGTTTTCTCATTAAGATCAAGAATTTCAAGTTTGGCATACAAATCATCAATAATTTTTCGTAACCTTTTTCTTTTAGATTTACACATAGAAGAAGAAGAACGGGTAGAAACAAGCATATCAATAAGAGTTTCCTTAGATAACTCATGCAAGATTACCTCAATTACCTCACCAATTTCTTCACTAGTAGAGGCCATGAGTGTAAGGTGGCACTCTCCATCTTCTTCAGAGCTAGATCCACTTGAGAATGATTCCTCCGAAGCTGCATTCTTGTGTCTTTTCTCCTTCTTATCTTTCATCTTGTACTTGCTCTCCTTCTTGTACTCTTCCTCCTTCTTAGAGCTGCCCTTTTGGTGTGACTTTCTTGACTTGGGGCATTCACTCTTGTAGTGTCTTTTTTTTCCACACTTGTAACATCCAGGAGTAGAGGAGGAGGATTTCTTTCCCTTGATGTGTTTGTCCTTGATGTAGTTGGCTTCATGCTCACAAGGTCCATCATCTTCACTTGAGGAGGAGGGAGTTGTAGAGCAAGCAAGTTGTTAATGAAGGATGACCGCCTCCACTTGTTCTTTGAAAGCACTATCTTTGATCTTCTTAGCTTCCTTCTCTTCTTTCTTGTCAAGCCTTGGCTCATGAGCTTGGAGGTTGCCAATAAGCTGTTTGGTTGGGATGTCACCAAGACTTCTCACTTCTTCAATGGAGGTCACCTTTGACTCCCATATCTTTGGTAGAGTCCTCAAGATCATGGATTTGATTACACCTCTATCCAAAGAGTTTCCCAAAGAAGTTAGGCCATTGATGATCACATTAAACTTAGAGTACATCTCCACAATCTCTTCTGTCTTGCCCATCTTGAAGTTATATAGAAGGTTGTTCAACATGTATATCTTAGCCTCCTTGACTTGCTTTGGGCCCTCATAGGTAATGCATAATTTATCCCAAATCTCATAGGTGGTGTCCCAAGATGAGATACGATTGAAATCCATTGGGGTAAGGGCTTCATAGAGGATGCCTATGGCTTTGAAATTGAGATGGGTTTCTTTAAGTGCAGCTTCACTCCATGTAGAAATAGCTCCGGTTGGCTCCTTGTATGATGTGACCAACACCTTCCACATATAAACGTTCATGCCTTGAATGCAAAACTGCATATGCCTCTTCCAACAGAGGAAGTTGGTGTTGTCAAAGACCGCAGGACGCATAAAGAAGCCTCCCTCTAGGTTAAATGAACCAAGTAGGTTGTCACCCATCTTCTTATCTCGTGGGAGTTTGTTGGAGAAGATCATTAGCTCTGATACCACTTGTTGGATCTAGGGCTCTAGAGGGGGATGAATAGAGCTTAAAAATTCACACAAGATAAGTTAGACCTTCAAATTCTATCAATCATAACCAATAGCTTAAGTCCAATTTGAAGTCCTAACTAACAAGCATAGAAAGGATGAGAGAAAATGAAACAAGTACTTGAACAAGGTGGTTTAGAGTGGTTCCACTCTCTAAACTTGGAGAGAGTCAGTCCACTACCTAGAGAGGTCAACCTCTAGGACTTTGCAAGTGCTTTCCTCTATATATTCACTTATCAGAGTTACACCACAAGACCCACCAAAGGACTTACCTATCCATTAAAAAGAGTCTTCAACCTTACCAAGGACTTACCCACTTTATAAAGAGTCTTCCGCCTTCTTCCAAGGACTTACCTACTCAATCACAAGTCTTTACCCTTCAAGGAATTACCCAATATTCTTGGATCTTCAACCTTTTCCTTCTCCTTCACCTGGAGAAGATCTTCACCTCTTCTTCAACCTTGAAGAAGAATAGCAACAACTTCACCTTCACTCAGAGTAGCTTGCTTCAACCTTTTCTTCTTTGAGAAAGGGGTAGGGAAGATGGAATGGAATGAGAGCTTTACAAGCACAAGGAAGTAGCTCTTTTACAACTGGACTAACTCACTCATAATCACAAAATTCTATGTAAATATGAGAGAGAAAGGGGCGCAAGGAGTTGCAACACACTCAACTATAGCAAGGATTTAGAAGTGCATGAATGAGCAAATATAATGAACTCCAAGGGGTCCTATATATAGTTGGGGGTGCTCCCTTGAGTGTGGGATCACTTAAGGGAGAAATATAGCTATTTTCCAAGTTCCTATAGATCTATTCTCACTCAAAACAACTCACTAATGGTTATAATCACTTTTTCTACATTTTCCATACAGTACGCTCGGTTGAGTTTCAATAAAGATAACTCAACTGATCCACTTAGAGACAAAGCCAATTTTCAAACTATCGATTGAGTTTGTTCTGGGAAACTTGACCGATGAGCTAAAATTAGTTTTTCTTAGTGAGTCGTTCGATCAAGTTCTGTGAGTGTGCAAATTGATTGACTGGTCACATCAGAAAATCCATCAATGGATCAGTCGAGTTTCCAACTCGATCGATAAATAGCTTGTGATAAATTTTCTAAATTGATATTTGAGTGATCAAACTTTGGAATTAAGTGTCCCTGGTTTTTTTTTCTCATCTTAGTTACAAGTCTTATCATCAATACAAGTGATTATGAAAATCATCTAAGATCATTTGGAGTGATTTCCCAAATTGCACACTTGCATTGCTTTTGACTTGAACTTGAACAAGCTAGGACTTGTGTAATTTGATCCTTTTCATGTATCTAAAGAATGAAATCAATCTTGAACAAACATATTAGATACATGGGAATGGAATGGTTAAGTCATTATCAAAATATGGGCAATGTATAACTCTCAAGTCAATAATTTGGACTTTCCAAATATGTTTTATACTTTGAAGAATGTTAGTTTGTTTGCATTTTCCAAAAATTCCTCCTAAACATCAATGATTAAGTTTTGCACACAACATATCCTTTGCATTTCTACAAATTTAACTTCTATGCACCCTAATATATATATATAAATATCATAGACATTAACTACGGTGTGTATTGTATCTTTATATCTTTATTCATGAAAAGGAACAACTAGACCATGGTGATTTGTCTTTTTATGTAAAAAAGAAAAGGAAGGATTTGACCTCATTTGTTTACATGGAAATGCATGCCATCATATTTTGGCAATTTATAATTATTTTAACCATGATGTGCTACATTTTTAAAAACAAATGGGTGGTTTGCAATTATTTCTTAGTAAATAGTCAGGATACTTTGTATATATGTTGTATTGTCAATGTGAGTGTTTCTTGCCGTTCTGATTATGATTGAATGACATCAAGTGCTATTTGAATAAGAAATGAAGTACTTATAAGTAAAACCTAAAATGCATCTTAAAAATTCCATAACTCGAGGGATTATAAAATTTATTACTTATATGGTTAAGATTTTGAAATTTTGATAATGCATTCCATTCAAGAGAAAGTATAGCTATAATTTTGTTTGTTCATTGATGCTTTTTTTTGAAGAGATCCTTTTAGTAAAAAGACATAACAATTCATCATAATCTCAATTTTTAATTGTACCATTAGGCACATGTAAGGGTTGATTCTGACCATACCATTTGGTCACACTAATGTTAAATTGATAAGATTTATCTCTATCTTAATAAATCTCCTGGTCGGTCGCACCCTAGGGTTTCTCTAGGAGACGACGCATCTAGGAATCCTCGCCATCTAGGTGTTCCCTCTTGCGTTTTTGTAGGTTGTCTCCGCACTATGGTGGATGATCTGGTGATTAGATACACATCACTAAGGGTGCGGGAAGAGGAAGAGAATGATGTGTTGGATCTTCAAGGGGCAGCAGATGGGGTGGGGAATGAACACAGAGCACTGGCGTTGGTTGGGAGGTTGATGATGAATAGACGGTATAACTTTCTGGCCTTCAAACTTACGATGACTAACGCTTGGGCTTTGAGGAAGGAAGCAAGCTATTGTCAATTATCCAACAACCTCTTCGTTGTTCAGATTCTCCATTGGAAAGATAAGGAAAAGTTCATGGCGGATGGCCCTTGGAACTTTGATAATCATCTTCTCGTCATGAGGGATATCAAGCCGGAGGATACACCAACAGAGATGGTGATCAATCACTGCCAGTTCTGGATATGGTTGTATAACATGCCACTTGGGTACAGATATGAAGAGGTTATCTAAGATGTGGCAGGGAAAATCGGCAAGGTTAACTCCATGGACAGGAGTGACCTAGTCTCAGGGGCATCCTACCGAGCTAGGGTTGAGATAGACATATCAAAACCAATCTGCCAAAAGCAAAAGATCTGTGATAAAGAAGGGAAAGTTCTATCTAGAAATCAGATATGAATGTCTGCCTACCTTCTGCTATCTCTGTGGAATCATTGGTCATCTTGAGAAGGACTGTCGTGAGGAGGAAGAGGAGGACTTGGCCCCGAGGTTATGGGGTCCATGGATCAAGGTGTCTCCTATGAAACAGTGGAACGTCCCTATAAAAGAGGAGCTTTTGGGAAGGGAGAGCATGAGCAAAGAGATACGCTTTACCTCCAAGCCAAAGGCATCGTGATCTAGGTCAGATGGACGGACATTCAGGGGGGATGGCGGTAGCGAACGTCCAAGCATCAAAAAGGGTTATCTTGGGACGGAGGAAATAGGGGATTCATTGGACTCGGCAGCGAGGGTAGACTTGGAGGAAGTCTTCGTTAAGAGGAAGGGGATGACAGACGTTGATCATATGATGGAAGATGATGGTGTGTAGGGTGCGTCTATGATCACGAGGATGGGTGACGGTATCTTGCGTCCACCAGTGTCCAAGTGTCAGGAGGACTCGTTAACCCAAGGAGGGACAGGTCATGGCATCTCACGTCTGTCAGTGTCTAAGAATTAGGCAGACTCATTCGTGCAAGGAGGAGGGGAGACGGTATCACGGGACGTCATTAGGGGAGAATCCAGGGAAGCAACATGGAATTATGGGGGGGCATCGTCGGGGGGTTTCCCTTTTAAGCTGCTCGGGCAGCAAGGGGAGACGTTGCTTCTGACCATGATCATAACGATGGGGGGACGCCATCTGGGCGACATCTAAAGAGGTAGCATGTGATAAGGATGTACGCGAGATGAGGGGGGGTATTGTTGTGGAAACACACGTTGTTGTTGATTGTAATGTCAGGGAGTATGTTGCCGACAACATAGGGAGCGTCGATGGGATTCAACGTCAGCAGGTGTAATGGGACAATGCCATAGGAATGTCCTGGGGAATCATCAACGTTGGGGGGGATGTTGCATTTGTGGATGGTGCCATTGCTACACACAACGCTGGGGGAGATGTTGAGAAGCTCAGAAATGGGCTAGGGGTCATCGTCAGGGCATCATCCATGGAAGTTGATAGCAACGCTAGGAGGGACAACGCTTCAAAAGTTGACGTTGGGGGCGTCACCACTCTTGTGGATGTGGTTGGGGGAGGTCATAGCCTTGTGCAAGTGGATGGGGTGAGTAAGAAGGATGAGGGGGCAGATGTGAGGGGTGAGATGCTGAGAAAGATGGATGGAGGGGGCTAAGGGAAGGATGGTGCGGAGGATGACAAGGTTGGGGGTGCGCCAGACAGATATGGAAGGGGTGGGGAATGTGATGGACCTAGAACTTACACCAAAAGATTGCTCTTCTAATGGAAGTCCTAATATGCACCAAAAACCCTAGGGAGTTGATGTCCTCTCTAGGTTTACCTACAACTGGTGCTAGATAAATGCTCCAACCCCACAAGAGTGTGGAAGCCTTATCATAGTACAGATTTAGGATCGAACCCAAAGGACAACGTTAAGAATCTGAATGCCTTTTTCTTGTTTCGTATCAATCTAAGTTAATCATCTAAGACCAGAAGTTTGACTTGAGTTATTTAACCTAAACATGAAAAAGTAAAGGCAAGAATAAAAATTAGTTTAATGATTAAAATCTAAGATTAGCAAATGATGATGGATCACTGGGGTGATGCGGGTAGTCGCCACCACTACACATGAATTGCACTTGTACCAAACATAGCAAGACTTGTACGCAAGATACATGAATGTTGTACAATAATGATGTCTTATAGGACAAGAGTAATGCACACATCCTTCACGGGTTGAGTAACTCTCATCCGGTACATATCTACATGTCAATGAAGATATGTAGTCTCTGAAGAGAAAATCTTACTTAACCTCATGAAACGTGCATCAGAAAACTAGCAAGCGAGCGATGATTACCAAATCGATTAGTATCCTTATAGTCTATCCCTCTTTCGAGGATATAGCTATGAGAAATGTGGGAGTGTTGCAACGTCAGCCATTCCCGAACGAATGGTCAAGTACTTTGCACCACTCTCTCCTCAGAGTGTGTTCCTCGACCTGTCAAGGTTGCACTTTTGTACGTCAACTGATTCCATTTCATAGTACAAAAGTACAACGATGGAGGTGAGTTTACTCCACTCCTTAGAAAGCGTTCCTAGATACCGAAACGGATGCACGGTGGATACACACACCAGAAACCAACACTAAATCGGTATTCGAGTCTCAAGAGCGGTCGTAGACAAACCACAACGAAAGACAATAAATGCATACAAGAACCCGGCCAACATTCAAGCATGTATGAAACAATTTAGTATTGAATCGGAATGATAACATCTTTTAGTACAAGTTACAAGACACGGGCAGCGGGGCTAGTCTTCGCGCCCCAGTGGATGGAACTACTCGCTCCTCATAGAGGAAGAAACAAAGAAAGAGAAGAGAGAGAGAAAGGAAGCATCATCGGAGCAGAAGAGTAGATCTGTGACAGCCCGGTGTAGATCGTCGTAGTTTCTGGGACTACTTCGTGGTGGTCGATGACGTCCGTCTCTCTGCCTCGATCGTCGTGTCTACCTCCGAGATTGCACGGGTAGAATGAGGTAGAACGATGGTAGAACAAAGGTGGTAGCAAGATGGTAGTGGAACAGCCTTCTAGATCTGTCCCTAGTCTGGCAGCATACCAGATCTGGACTCAGGCCGGGATCCTGGGGCTGTGGGTGAAATTTGGTCAGAAACAGTGCTCGGGTAGTCTGGCGGCGTCCCGGCACTGGTCCCAGTCCGGTAGCCTTGGGCCGTAGTGAGATGGATCCAAGATCATGCCTCCACCCTTCTATTTATAGGCCTTTTGTCCATACGGTTTCAGTGCTTGCGGTCCTGCGCTCACGGATTGCTCATGCGGTCTCATATGCAAATACCCATGCGGTCTTGCTAATGGAGATGCTCCATGAGGTTTGCTACTCCATTCGGTTTTGAATGCATCGCTCCATGCGGTTTGCTAAGTCACGTTCTCATGCCCACGTGGGGTCATGCGGTCTTCACTTGCAATGGCCCATGCGGTCTTGTTAATCCATTGAAATGCAGAGGTCCATGCATCACGTGAACTCATGCGTTCTTCACTTTTAATTGCCCATGCGGTCTTGCTGCATTTGCTCATGTGGTTTGTGAGCATGCGGTCTTGCTCCCCAATTGCTCATGCGGTCTCGGCTCGATCGTTCATGCATTTTGCATGCAAATGCTTCATGCGGTTTGCTTTGTTTTGTTCTAAACGGTTTGGTAATGTATGCAATTCCATGCGGTCTTCCATTCTCACGGTCCTGGGAATCTGATTTATCCTTACGGTTTTGAGCATCCGTCAAACGGTCTTTTCCTGTTCCTTTCACGGACTTGTGATGTGCTCTTCACGGTTTGGAGTATTCACGTGGACCACTACTGGTTGGGGCCATGCGTTCTCCATGCATGCATTAAAGCTATCGGCGCCGCTGTGATCTTTGACAAAGCTCTTGCTAATTCATTTGGTCCTTCACGATCACGTGCATGCATGCACTCTTGAACTCCAAACGGTTTGGTGTTTAGCAGCATAAAATGATCTCACACCAAGGTTCTAAACGATTTGCATGCATGTGCCTGATTCAAATGGTCTTGCATGCGTGGTTGGCGAGGGAGGCATGGCTGCTGCGATGGTGGAGACGGCGGTGGCGCTGCTTTATGCACGTGCGATGGCGGCGGAGCAAGGTTGGTGAAGACGATGACGCCGGTGGTCGCGGACAGCAGTGGTGTCGACGAGTAGGTTGGAGGTGTTGTTTGCGTGAGCTGCGGAACATGGATGTCGACGGCGTAGGTTGCAAGTGTTACGGGTGCCGTCGTTGTTGTTGCTGATGACGCGGGTGCCGTCATTGCTGCTGCTAATGACGTCGGTGCTTGTGGAAAGCCAACCGTCGTGGGTACCATCGTTGCTGCTGCAGACGACGCCGACGCTTGTGGCAAGCCAGTCGTCGTGGGCACCGTCGTTGCTACTGCTGACGACCCCGGCGCTTGTGACAAGAAGGTCAAGATGGCATGCGGGTCGAGACCGCATGGAGGTTAAGACCGCATGAAGGTCGAGACTGCATGGAGGTCAAGACCGCATGAAGGTCGAGACCGCATGGTTGGATGAAAAGGAACCATCGGATCTCATTACCTCTCCAAACGGTCTTGTATTTGACTGTCCATTCGGTCTTTACAATCGCAGCAATCGGTCTTGAGATCGCATGGGCTCAAACGGTCTTGAGACCGCATGGACTCAAACGGTCTTGAGACCGCATGGGCTCGAACGGTCTTGAGACTGCATGGGCTCGAACGGTCTTGAGACCGCATGGGCTCGAACAGTCTTGAGACCGCATGAGCTCAAACGGTCTTGAGACCGCACGGGCTCAAACGGTCTTGCGACCGCATGGCCTCAAACGGTCTTGAGACCGCATGGGCTCAAACGGTCTTGAGTCTGCTAGAGTCAGTGTTGTAGGGGTCATGACCGTTGGTGATGGTTGAGGATGATCTGCAGAGGAGAGAGAACATGAGTAGGGGAAAAAGGAGATCAAATAAACTAGAAACTAGGGTAATTTGAGCTAGTAAGCATTATTTATGTGAGAATGAAGAAATACTCAGAGTAAAGCAAAGCAAGGGTAATTTAGTCATAATGAGGTATAAAAACCCTAGAATTGGCGACTGTAATGATGAATCTGGAGGATTCATTACCACACCGAACTTAAGCGTTACTCATCCCGAGAAACGAAAACGCCCAAGATAGTCGCCAAAATGCATGCATGTTGGTCTCATAAATACCTCACCTTCGTGCAAGCGTCAGAATTTAAAAAAAAAAAGGAAAATGATGCTAAGAAAAATTAGGGCAAAAACGTCAGCAATCCTTTGAATTGGTGACTGAGGATGAGTCTGGAGGATTCATCACCACACTGAACTTAAGCGTTGCTCGTCCCGAGAAACGGAAAACTTAAAACAGTTGCCAATGAAATCGTTCATCTCGTGATTGCCTCATCCTATTGTCATATCGTAATTTTTTTCAAGGCTTAGATCGATACAGCATCAAAGCTTCCTTAGATCACAGAATACATCTTATGATATCCTCATTTCTTAGTTCGTTTTGCTGAAGTATTTCCTTCTCATTCTCTGCCGTATCAGTCATGTTTAAAAGTTTTATGAGATTTTGAAAAGACCCACAGAATCAATAAAATGCATATGATATGTCACTGGTGTTGAAAAATGAGAGAATAGGGGTATGATCAAGAGATAAGAGTCTCTCCTCTGATTGAATCAAGACTCTTAATATTGGTTGACTCATCGAGATACTTTGAATGATTTATGCACAACTCTGGTTGACTTAGCCTTACACCCAATTTTTTTTCTGAAGGTAACTCAGAAGTGTGTATAGGTTGGCTTAAGGCTTTTGGCTATTTTACCTCTTCGAGAGGAGGTGAGGGGTTATTTTTGGATCCTTAGGATCTCACTACCGGTCATGACACATCTGCCTTTATGAGGGCAACTAATGTACCGGCCGGGCGAGACCTTTATCAGTTATCCTTATTCAAGGCACAACTCTCATGGTTTTATTCACACTCTGGCTTTTATTCATTCTCACTTGGCTTGGGAAAAAGGGTATTTTTGGATTTTTATATATTTGGGCTGCCAAGCCTCTTTTTGGAATCGTGGTAGATTTTTCGCCAACCGTGGTATGTGCACAATCATTGTATACTCTTTGAATCAAGAAAAGAAGGTGATACACCCCTGTTATGTGTTTAGGGGTATGGAAGAAGCGGTAGTGGAAAGAGGGGTGTGGTGTACCACACTGAACTTAGAGTTTTACAGAGGTGTGGTTTACCACACCGAACTTAGAGTTTTGCATAGGTGTGGTTTACCACACCGAACTTAAAGTTCGACAATGTTCTAGTTTTCACTAGAAAGGTGTGTGGCGTGCCACACCGAACTTAAAACTTTGGCATGGTTAGTGAACAGAGGGGTATGAAAATGAAGGAAGAAGTGTAGAAGAGAGTTCGGATCATGATGCAGTTTGCTTAGCGATTCCATGCGACGGGTCTCTTTTCTCCATCACACTCTGCTCAAAAAGAGACATGATCAAACATCAAATGAGAAATCCATACAACAGATTCATTAATCAGATAAAGGTGTGATGTATTTGATCTATCTCAATCTTATTGAAGTGTATCATCTTTTCCTATTTGAGGGTATGACATTAGGATTCATAGACTATTCAAGATGAAAAACACGCATTGGCTAGTTTTAAGCATTCTTTTCTTGGGAATTTGCAAAGAAAATAGGTGATGATCACAGATTCGAAAAACAAAAGCCGACTAGGTAAAGGCTTTATTTTTGGAAGACTACAGAAAGGCAGAAAAATTATGAAAAAGAAACTAGAATGGAAAAACAGTAAGCAATAAAGATAGAGGGTGGAGTGAAAGTCATACCACCCGCCCTCCACCTTGAACTCATGAATTTGCTCTTTTCTGAACAAAAATTAGGTTCGAGGTGGAGGGGAAGGGTTGCACAATGTTAACCAGGCGGTCCTCGTAGGTGGAAGAAGGTGCGGCAAAGATGTCTCACGATAGCTGGTGCCGAGAACAAGGAAGTGGCCCGAACAACCTGTTGACTGGGTGGTTGTGGCAACTCGAACAAGTCTTCTGGACGACTTGGATGCACATTTCTTTCGCCTCGTTGTCCGTCTAGAAGAATCCAGAGACCTTCCCCCATCAGCGAGGGAGGTGAAATATAAGCAGTCGAAACTGGAGGACTATGCGAGAAATCAAGGTTATTCCCACTTGTGCCCTCCAGTTGTGGCTCACCCTCGAAGTTCAAAGTAAAACTGCTTTCTTCAAAATCTAGGGCAGTTGATTGAGGGTCATCCACTTGAACTTCCTCCTATCCAGGATCAGGTGGTGGATCCGGTTCCGGCTTCAGTTCGTCACCTGTCTTTTCTTGTGTGGGATATGGTAGCCAGGATGACGTTTCTTCATCAGAGGAGTTATTTTGAGAATTATCATTATCTTTATCAATGTTGAAATTGGTAAGAGCGTCATTCTTCTTTTTAAGGTTTTGTTCAGAATTTTCCTCGTAGAACATCCTTAGTTCATCCAAGTAACTAGAAGAGGATTTGATTGGTTAAATGAACTCTTGCTCGGGTACAGAAATCATGGGATCCTGAGATAGAGGTTCCAATGATGTATCTTTATGCGAGGGATTAGTCCATGACATATCGTTTTGAGGGCTAAAATCCCCTGATGAGCCCATTTCTTCGATATTGGGACTAATATAAACCATTTCTGAGTCATGTTGTTGTTCCAGTTCTTCTTCATAATACTCCTCCGGTTCTATTGAGTGCTTGGGAAGAGTTTCTAGCTCAGGTAATGGGCATATCTCAGTTTCTTGAATGTCAGGAGGGGCTTCTTCATAGGGATGAGTGACTATAGAGGGATAGGTTTGCGACTTGATGTCTTCCCAAGGATCCTTTTTGTCATTACAAGAGTTTACGATAATATCGTAATCCATTCTAAAGTCAAGAGATGGCTCATGTTTCTCTTCATAGTGCACTATCATCTCGTTCAAGTGACTAAGAGTAGTTTCAATAGAAAGATCATGCTCTTGTTCGAGAACTGGCTCAGTCTGAACTTCTTGTGGTGGTGGTAATTCAGGTAACATCATCTCATGAAAAGGACCTGTCATAGGATTGTCATCTTGAGACCTGTCATCCTCCCTTGATTCTGTTTCATCAGTGAGAGTGGTATGGTCCATTTCTGAACTAAGATCTTGATCAGTTCTATCCTCAAAGTCTGTCCCTAGATCATCCAAATGATTAAAAATTTCTTCATAGGGATAGTTCAGATCTTGTTCCATAAATAGAGACATTTGATTCTCATGCATGAAAGACATATCTTTGTCTGAATCGGTCACATATCCATCCGAGTCTGACTGCGAAGGAGTGTAGAGTCCTTGCGACATTAATCCTTCTTTTACGGATTTTATTGATGAGACAGCTGAAGTTAAAAAGATTTTGTCATTGAGGGAATTGATTATCGCCAATTGCTCTTCAATGGTTGGATTTGAGTCTATGAAGTCAGAAGGTGGGTAAGTATTGGAGTTTATTTCCAGTTGATCTCCTGACTGTAGAGAATCCCCATATTGGCTACTCATCCTTCCCTCTAAGAGCATAGTGCATGAGTCATTATCCAAGTCAGACCCCGACTCGAATAGTAATTCCTTTCCTTGTGACATTATGAGTAAATCATCTTTGAGTTCAGTTGTTAGCCCTGAGGATAGTTCCTCACCTTGCACTAATGCGTGAAGATCATTGGAATGCATATCCCACATGATTTTATACTCATCATCGTAATCGATTGCAAAATGTGAACTAGGGGAGTGCTTGGTTGAAATTGGTGGCTATTCTACATGTTGCTCAGGAGCGTTAACAAGTTGCGTAAGTTGATCAAGATCAGCTATCAACTTCTTGATCGCGGCTATCTGATCAGCCAGTTGTTGAGCCACCAATGTCTGTAGAGCACGTAGTTCTTCCATCAATGTGTGTTGATCTTCATGCACTTCATCGTCTTCCAAGTTCCCTTCTACATTGTAGTCCACGCCTTGAAATCCACCATAGTTAGGTTTTTCGTATTAGCCTCCAGGGTGATACGGATTATAACTTGCATTATATCCATAGTTGTAGGAAGAGGCCGCTTTGAGGTTCCCAATTATACGATTCACGATCACTTGACGTAGAGCCATCACATAGAGAGGAGGGACATTGAAGCAGTAAATTCATGCGTGAGAATAGTCACCACATAGTTGACATCTAATGGTTGGTGGTGTCGACTGCTTCATTTTGAAGAGAGTTGGTACCTGAAATCAAGGAAAGAGAGTATCAGGCTTGACCAACCGCTTCAAATCTAAGAAGATATGCGAGATTAAGCCCTTCACTTTTTAGGTTTTTTAAAAGAAAATTAAAAACCCTAGAGAAACCTAAATCGAAACGAAATTCAAAAAAGACAATTCTTATACCGTTGTCCCCGGCAACGGCGCCATTTTTTGATGGAGCTAGAACTTACACCAAAAGATTGCTCTTCCAATGGAAGTCCTAATATGCTCCAAAAACCCTAGGGAGTTGATGTCCTCTCTAGGTTTACCTACAACTAGTGCTAGATAAATGCTCCAACCCCACAAGAGTGTGGAAGCCTTATCATAGTATAGATTTAGGATCGAACCCAAAGGACAACGTTAAGAATCTGAATGCCTTTTTCTTGTTTCGTATCAATCTAAGTTAATCATCTAAGACCAGAAGTTTGATTTGAGTTATTTAACCTAAACATGAAAAAGTAAAGGCAAGAATAAAAATTATTTTAATGATTAAAATCTAAGATTATCAAATGATGATGGATCACTGGGGTGATGCGGGTATTCGCCACCACTACACATGAATTGCACTTGTACCAAACAGAGCAAGACTTGTAAGCAAGATACATGGATGTGTATAATACCGATGTCTTATAGGACAAGAGTAATGCACACATCCTTCATGGGTTGAGTAACTCTCATCCGGTACATATCTACGTGTCAATGAAGATATGTAGTCTCCGAAGAGAAAATCTTACTCAACCTCATGAAACGTGCATCGGAAAACTAGCAAGCGAGCGATGATTACCAAATCGATTAGTATCCTTATAGTCTATCCCTCTTTCGAGGATATAGCTATGAGAAACGTGGGAGTGTTGCTACGTCATCCATTCTCGAACGAATGGTCAAGTACTTTGCACCACTCTCTCCTCAGAGTGTGTTCCTCGACCTATCAAGGTTGCACTTTTGTACGTCAACTGATTCCATTTCATAGTACAAAAGTACAACGATGGAGGTGAGTTTACTCCACTCCTTAGAAAGAGTTCCTAGATACTAAAATGGATGCACGGTGGATACACACACCAGAAACCAACACTAAATCGGTATTCGAGTCTCAAGAGCGGTCGTAGGCAAACCACAACGAAAGACAATAAATGCATACAAGAATGCGGCCAACATTCAAGCATGTATGAAAAGATTTAGTATTGAATCGAAATGATAACATCTTTTTAGTACAAGTTACAAGACACGGGCAGCCGGGCTAGTCTCTGCGCCCCAGTGGATGGAACTACTCGCTCCTCATAGAGGAAGAAACAAAGAAAGAGAAGAGAGAGAAAGGAAGCATCGTCGGAGTAGAAGAGTAGATCTGTGATAGCCCGATGTAGATCGTCGCAGTTTCCGAGACTACTCTATGGTGGTCGATGGCGTCCGTCTCTCTGCCTCGATCGTCGTGTCTACCTCCAAGATTGCACGAGTAGAATGAGGTAGAACGATGGTAGAACAGAGGTGGTAGCAAGATGGCAGTGGAACAACCTTCTAGATCTATCCCTTGTCTGGAAGCATACCAGATCTGGACTCAGGCTGGGATCCTAGGGCTGTGGGTGAAATTTGGTCAGAAACTGTGCTCGGGCAGTCTGGCAGCGTCCCGGTACTGGTCCTAGTCCGGCAGCCTTGGGCCGTAGTGAGATGGATCCAAGATCATGCCTCCACCCTTCTATTTATAGGTCTTTTGTCCATACGGTTTCAGTTCTTGCGGTCCTGCGCTCACGGATTGCTCATGCGGTCTCATATGCAAATTCCCATGCGGTCTTGCTAATGCATATGCTCCATGCGGTTTGCTACTCCATTCGGTTTTGAATGCATCCTTCCATGCGGTTTGCTAAGTCACGTTCTCATGCACACGTGGGGTCATGCAGTCTTCACTTGCAATGGCCCATGCGGTCTTGCTAATCCATTGAAATACAGCGCTCCATGCATCACGTGAACTCATGCGTTCTTCACTTTCAATTGCCCATGAGGTCTTGCTACATTTGCTCATGTGGTTTGTGAGCATGCGGTCTTGCTCCGCAATTGCTCATGCGGTCTCGGCTCGATCGTTCATGCGGTTTGCATGCAAATGCTTCATGCGGTTTGCTTTGTTTTGTTCTAAACGGTTTGGTAATGTATGCAATTCCATGCGGTCTTCCATTCTCACGGTCCTGGGAATCTGATTTATCCTTACGGTTTTGAGCATCCGTCAAACGGTCTTGTCCGGTTCCTTTCACGGACTTCTGATGTTCTCTTCACGGTTTTGAGTATTCACGTGGACCACTACTGGTTGGGGCCATGCGTTCTCTACGCATGCATTAAAGCTATCGACGCTGTTGTGATCTTTGACAAAGCTCTTGCTAATTCATTTGGTCCTTCATGATCACGTGCATGCATGCACTCTTGAACTCCAAACGGTTTGGTGTTTAGCAGCAGCAAATGATCTCACACCAAGGTTCTAAACGGTTTGCATGCATGTGCATGATTCAAACGGACTTGCATGCATGGTTGGCGAGGGCGGCATGGCTGCTGCGATGGCAGAGATGGCGGTGGCACTGCTTCGTGCACGTGTGATGGCGGCGGAGCAAGGTTGGTGAAGACGACGATGCCGGCGGTCGCGGACAGCAATGGTGTCGACGAGTAGGTTGGAGGTGTTGTTTGCGTGAGCTGCGGAACGTGGATGTCGACGGTGTAGGTTGCAAGTGCTGCGGGTGTCGTCGTTGTTGCTGCTGACGATGCGGGTGTCGTCGTTGCTGCTGCTGACGACGTCGGCGCTTGTGGCAAGCCAGTCGTCGTGGGCACCGTCGTTGGTGCTGCATACGATGCCGGCGCTTGTGGCAAGCCAGTCGTCGTGGGCTCTGTCATTGCTGCTGCTGACGACGTCGGCGCTTGTGACAAGAAGGTCAAGATCGCATGCGGGTCGAGACCGCGTGGAGGTCAAGACCGCATGAAGGTCGAGACCGCATGGTTGGATGAAAAGGAACCATTGGATCTCGTTACCTCTCCAAACAGTCTTGTATTTGACTGTCCATTCGGTCTTTACAATCGCAGCAATCGGTCTTGAGACTGCATGGGCTCAAATGGTCTTGAGACCGCATGGACTCAAACGGTCTTGAGACCGCATGGGCTCAAACGGTCTTGAGACCGCATGGACTCGAATGGTCTTGAGACCGCATGGGCTCGAACGGTCTTGAGACTGCATGGGCTCGAATGGTCTTGAGACCGCATGGGCTCAAACGGTCTTGAGACCGCATGGGCTTAAACGGTCTTGCGACCGCATGGCCTCAAACTCTTAGGCAGAGGTTGAGTCTGCATAGAGATCTCATCGACTTGCTTAGCCGTTGCTTCTTGTTGGCGCTTCGCTCCAAGGACCAGCTCAGGCAGGTTGTTGTAGTGGTTGTTGATGTGATCAACTTGGTTAGCCACCTCATCTTGTCTTTGCTAAAAACCGTGGAGGATGTTGGGCAAAGCGCGGTTCTATTCGTCGATCGTGGCCGCCTGTTTGGATAATCCATGCACACAAGAAAAAATAGAATGTAGAATGTTAGAAGGATCGGTGAGGAGGTTTCGGATGATGTCAAATTAACGTCTGAATTCCTCGCTGATATTGGAAAAGGGGACCCCCGAGGCGGAAGGGTGGGGTGGTTGGGGTCTGTGTGGGAGGGTAGTAGTGTCTTGCGGAAAAGACACTGATGGTGCCCCAAACTGTGTGGTGACTACAGATGGGGTCACCAGCGGTATCGGGGTGGTGGTGAATGTGAAATGTGGTGGTATCTCAGGTGAAAGCGGTGGGAGTGATACTGATGGGGTAGAGATTGTAAAGGTGGAGGGGAAAGCGGTAAAGTCGGGCATAGGGGTGGAGAAAGGAGAGCCCGAAGGGAAAAGGGGTGAGGAAGAGGATGCGGGTGGTTGCGTAGATGTGGTGAAGAAAGGAAGAGTGGTAGATGGTGGAAAGGTGGAGGGAGGTTAGGTGGTGGTGATTAGCTGAGCGTTTAGACTCATAATGAAAGAGTCTAAGGATGAGGTGGTGATGTGATCTTCGAGGAGGGGGTTGTCTTCTGGATTTGGTTTGGAAGTTGGTGTCTCTGACAGCTGTTGTTTCTATGAAAGTCTAGTGGAAGGTCATTTCATAGGGATTTTTGGTATTCTGGCTGTCGGGGTGTTGATGCTGAGTTCAGTCTGCCCCACCTTTATTTTCTTTACTGGTGCTTTTACCATAGCTAAGAGTTTGGTAAGCTCCTCGACAGTGAAGAGGAGCTTTTCCTTGTCATAGTCTGCGAGCTCCGGTAGCGGTAGTAGGGTTCTGGAGGATTTAACTATAGGGCAGAAAACATAGTGTAGTTTCACATCCTTTTCCTTGATAATGAAGGAGTTCTTCAAGGTTTGTTCGTTGGTGAGGATGTCGCCCTTTATTTGTGTGCATCTGGGTAGAGGTCTATCCATCTTGAGATATTTGATGATGGATGTGACATGACCTCCCATGCAGATTTCCTTCCCCAGGGAGTAGGCATATAATTTCTAGATCAGATGTCGTCCAATGTTGACTGGCATTCTGTGTAGAATGGACCAGAGAACAAAGAGATCTGAGATTGTAACATTCCCTCCTTCTGTCCTGGGGAAGAGTGCGCCTGCTAGGATTTTGTGTAAGGTGCGCACCAGTCCAGAATGTATATTTGATGCTTTGCATGTCTTAGCATCATAGGTGGGGAGCCCAGTTAGAGATTTCCAAAAGCTGTGTCTGTTGAAATTAGGATTTTTAGTTCCCACAACCTTGGCTTTCTTTAGCTGCTCCTGGTTGTCAATAAAAGTATCATTCAGCATGTTTTCTGTGATGACAACCTTGTTGCCGAAAAGTTTGGTGACCAGCCTACGGTCGCCTCCATCCCGTGTTCTATCCATAATGTCGACTGGCTCTTTGTTAAGAAAGGTGAAGAGTTCAGTTGTGGGTTCAGAATATGAGATCTCAGGTACTAAACACATCCTTGCTAGGTTGGATTTGTCTAGCATGTTGAAAATTCGGTCATGGATCCCCATCTTAAGTAGTACGCTGGAGCAGACGTACTTAGTAGGTTTTAGGATTTTGTCGGTGGAGAGGGCGGTGTTTATGTAGAGGTTTTCTGGTGGTGGTGTTGCGGTGGTAACGGGAGGGAAATTGGGGACAGAGATGGTTGCGGAAGTGGCAGCGGAGGTGGTGATTGGTGGAGTGTTTCCTGCCAGGATTTGCTCCCTTGCAGTGGTAGGCCGAACTTGCTTTCTGGCACATTTCATGGAGGGTTGTACGGTTGCAGTATCTTGGACTTTGCGTTTCCCCTTTGATTCTTTAGTTGGGGATTCCTCCTCGGAGTTTGGCTTGTAATCCGAGCCTTCGTCATCATCGGAAGAAATTTCTTCCACTTCTTCTTCAGGTGCCTCAGCCATGCACTTATTGATGCGGTCAATTTCGCACAGAACCACCATTATTTTGACATTTGGCGGGGCCTTTCCAGTCCTGTTGTAGTCATCTATAATTTTGTGAAGTTTGTCCCGGTCTTCCATCATTTGCCCCTTTGTCCAGAAAGGAGCGTCTTTGGATCCTGTGGCCTGCTTAGATGGTGATGCCATTTCTGAAAAGTGGAAAATCATGAGTAAGAATATATGCTTAGAAAAGAATTGGCTTATTATTTGTATTTATGTGGTTTTATATTTTTATGAAACTTAAACGATTATGGAAGGCCAAACGGGTTGAAGATCGTTTGGTCCCAAACGGTTTCAGGACCGTTTGGTCCCAAACGGTTCCAAGACCATTTGGTTCCAAACGGTTTTGAAGACCGTTTGGTTCCAAATGGTTCCAAGGCCGTTTGGTTCCAAACGGTTCCAAGGCCGTTTGGTTCCAAACGGTTTGAAGGCCGTTTGGTCCCAAACGGTTTCAAGACTGTTTGGTTCCAAACGGTTTTGTAGACCGTTTGGTTCCAAACGGTTCCAAGACCGTTTGTTTCCAAATGGTTTTGAAGACCGTTTGGTTCCAAACGGTTTGGAGACCGATTGGAAGGTGAAACGTCGGGTGAAGTGGCCGGCGAAAACAGGGATCGCGGCGGAGCCGGCGGCGATAGAGACGAAGGCGGCGATGGAGAAGGCGGAGCAGACGATGATACAGGTGATGGTAAAGATGATCGTGGTGGACCCGGTAGTGGTAAAGATGAAGACGGCGATGGGAGGTGCCACGACGGTGCCGAAGATGACGGCAAAGGTGAAGAAGATGGTTGCGGAGGTGAGAAAGATTGAAACGGTTGGTCATTTCTGCGGTGGCTCATGCAGGCGTTGCGATGGTGGCTGGACTACCTTGCAGCCGAAGGTGGAGATGACGATAGTGAAGTGGAGAGCGGAGGCGAGGTTGCCGTGCAGGAGCACGGAGCGAAGTCGACGGAGGTGAGCCGCGCTGGGGCAGGGAAAGCAGAGGCAATGGAACAGCTCTTGCGCAAAGGTTTGAGAAAAACTCGAGAGTTGAAGAGAGGAGAAGGAGGGGGTGCGGTTTATATTTATAGAGATCGGGGGTTGACCCTACAAAATCTCCAGGTCAAACGGTTTCAGGACCGTTTGGTCCCAAACGGTTTGGAGACCGTTTGGTTCAAAACGGTTTCAGGACCGTTTGGGAGGGTTAAGGATGAACGAATTTTTATATTTTTATGTTTGATTTGGTTATGTGAAATTTTTATATTTTCAGAAGGTAAAACTAAGGTAATTAAAAGAACGAAAAATAAAAGAAGAAGCTGATATCTTTGGTTGCCTCCCAAGTAGCACCTGGGTTTTACGTCACTGGATCGACGACGCTTTGATGTTTGTTATGCTAACGACGTGGCATCTCTGATTTCGATGGTGTGTCTTGGAATTTTATCTGCTGGAGTGTAATATTTTTTTAAACGATGGTCGTTGACCATCCTTTCTCCTCCGTTATTGTCGACAATTATGACAGCTCCAGTTGGGTATATATGCTTTATGGTGAAGGGTCCAGACCATTTTGTTCTGAGTTTTCCGGGGAACAACTTGAGCTTGGAGTTGAAAAGGAGCACTTTTTTGCCGATGGCGATGTCTTTCCTTTTAAGATGACCATCGTCCCACATTTTGGTTTGTTCCTTATAGATCCTGGCACTTTGATAAGCGGTCATTCGGAGCTCCTCGAGCTCCTGCAGCTGGAGTTGTCTATTTTCTCTGGCACTTTTAAGATCGAAATTTAGCCGTTTGATGGCCCACCAAGCTTTGTGTTCCAGTTCTACTGGAAGATGACAAGATTTCCCATATACCAAACGGAATGGGGTTGTCCCGATTGGTGTTTTATAAGCAGTTCGGTATGCCCAAAGGGCATCGGGAAGCTTGGTTGACCAGTCAGAGTGGTTTCTGTTGACTGTTTTTTCTAGGATCGCCTTTAGTTGTCTATTCGATACTTCAACCTGACCACTGGTCTGTGGATGGTAAGGCGTTGCTACTTTGTGGTTGACTCCGTACTTTTTCAACAGGGCTTCAAAACTTTGTTCCAGGAAATGTGTCCCACCATCTAATATGATAGTTCTGGGGACTCCAAATCTGGGGAAAATGATATCTTTGAACAATTTAATAACTGGTTTGGAATCACTGGATACAATGGGTACAACTTCGACCCATTTCAAGACATAGTCTACCGCAACCAGGATGTAAGAGAAACTGTAGGAAGAAGGAAAAGGGCCCATATAGTATATCCCCCACACATCGAATAGCTCAATTTCTTACCACATTGTGAGGGGCATTTTGTTCCTTTTGGATATGTTACCAGAAAACTGACATTTGTTGCAAGATTTCACAAAATTATAGGAGTCATTTGCTATGGTTGGCCAGAAAAAACTAGATTGCAGAACTTTTATAGCAGTTTTCTTTGCACTCATGTGCCCCCCCCCCCGTGGGTCCTGAATGGCAATGCTCTAGGACGGGGGTAATCTCTTCTTCCGGTAAGCAACGATGGAAAAGTCCGTCAGCACATAGGTGAAACAGGTAAGGTTCATCCCAATAATATTGCTTTATATCATGGATAAATTTCCTTTTGTCTTGGTAGGAAGCGGAGGGGTGAATGATTCATGTAGCTAGATAATTGACAATATCCGCATACCAAGGGAATCAGTGGGTGGCCTTCATTAATTAGTCATCTGGAAGAGAGTCGCGGATAGGGATTTTATCTTCGTCTTCTACTTCAATACGATTGAGATGGTCGGCTACAACGTTTTCCACCTCGTTCTTGTCTTTAATTTCTAAATCAAATTCCTGAAGCATCAACACCCAGCGGATAAGCCTGGGTTTTGCATCTTGTTTCTGAATTAGGTATCGAATGGTGGAATGGTCGGTGTAAACGATGACCTTGCATCCAATCAAATAGGAGAGGAATTTTTCAAACGCGTAGATGACAACAAGGAACTCCTTCTCTGTGGTAGTGTAGTTCTTCTGTGCTTCATCTAGCGTTTTTATGCGTAGTAGATTACGTAAGGTTTCTTGTCAATCTGTTGTCCTAATACGGCCCCTATAGCGTAATCGCTTGCGTCGCACATGATTTCAAATGGCGGCGACCAATCTGGGGCTCTTAGAATAGGTGCGGAAGTTAAAGCATTTTTTAGGGTGGAGAAGCTTTGCATGCATTCTAGGTTAAAGATGAACTCAATGTCTTTAGTCAGGAGTTTGGTCATGGGTTCTGCTATCTTTGAAAAGTCTTTGATGAATCTTCTGTAGAACCCCACATGACCCAAGAAAGCCCTTACTCCCTTTATATCTTTTGGTGGTGATAGTTTTGAGATAACATCAATTTTTTCTTTATCGACCTCGATTCCTCTATCACTCACTCGGTGCCTGAGGACGACACCTTCAGTTACCATGCAGTGGCATTTTTCCAAATTTAGTATAAGGTTCATTTCCTCGCAACGTTGTAAAACTTGTCCAAGGTTGATTAAACAGTCATCAAAAGAATCTTCGTAAACTGAGAAATCATCCATGAACACTTCCATTATGGATTATGTTAATCCTGCGAAAATGGCATACATACACCTTTGGAAGGTCGCGGGTGTGTTACATAACCCAAAAGGCATTCTTCTAAAAGCGTATGTTCCAAAAGGGCAGGTGAAATTAGTTTTCTCCTGGTCTTCCGGGTGTATAGGTATTTGGTAGAACCCGGAATAACCATCGAGATACCAGAAGTATTTCTGATGGGCTAAACGCTCTAGGACTTCATCGAGAAAGGGTAGAGGGAAGTGATCTTTCCGCGTGGCTTTGTTCAGTTTCCTATAATCGATACACATCCTCCACCCTGTTACCATCCTAGTGGGTACTAACTCATTTTTGTCGTTGAGCACGATAGTAGTGCCTCCCTTTTTGGGAACAACTTGGATGGGGCTGACCCATTGGGAGTCGGAGATAGGGTAGATTATGCCAGCTTTAAGTAATTTAAGGACTTCCAGGCGAACCACTTCTTTGATATTAGGGTTCAGCTTCCTCTGATGTTCGTGTGATGGCCTAAATTCTACGACCATGGGTAGTCTGTGCATGCATAGGGAAGGATTTATGCCCGTCAGGTCAGTTATCTTGTATCTAATGGACTTTTTGTGTTTCTTCAGCTCATCCAGAAGTCTTGCTTCCTGGTTTTCTGTTAAGGTGGAACTAATGATGACCGGGCATAATTTTTCTTCATCCAAGAAGGCATGTTTGAGTCCCATGGGCAAAGTCTTCATCTCAGGAGCCTTGGGTGGCTCAGTTACTTCTGTGATGGTGACAGCTTTGAGTTCTTCAAAGGTGGCCGTCGGTGGTTCTTCGGCCTTCTCTAAGTGTTGCAGACATTGTTGAACCAACTCATTTGCAGAGAATTTGACTTCTGGGTTGGTTAGGACATTCTCTAACTTGTCCGATGGCTCAGATATTTCTAATTGAGACATTTGTTGTATTGCGTCTAGAAGAAAAACCTCCTCTTGAATACTAGGGCCTTTCATGCTATTAAGAACTCAGAATTGAATTGCTTCTTTTCCAAGTCTTAAAATGATGGTACCTGCTTCAACATCGATAAGCGCCCTGGCAATAGCAAGGAAAGGTCTGCCGAAAATTATCGGGTATCTCAGATCTTCTTTGATATCCATGATGATGAAATTGCACGGGACATAGGCATCCTTTCCTATCCTTACTGAAATATCTTCAATGATCCCCAGAGGTGCGGTGATGGTGGAGTCAGCTAATTGAATTGTCATTGTTGTAGGCAGCAATTCGGTGAAACCTAATCGTTTGCACATAGAATAGGGCATAATGGATATGGTGGCTCCTAGGTCAGCTAATCCCTTTTTGGTAGATGCATTTCCAATGCAACATTGAATTTCGAAGGAACCTGGGTCCTTTTTCTTCTTTGGCATTTTATTGAGGATGATGTCAGAGGTGGTCTGGGAAAGCTTGACAGTTTCCTGTTCCTCAGTGATGTACTTCCTTGATAACAAAGTTTTGAGGTATTTTTCCCAAGCCGGTACCTCAGAGAGGGCATTAAGGAGTGGGATATCGATGTAAAGTTTCTTCATCGCCTCCTTGAATTTTTGGAACCTGGTATCCATTTTTGTTTCTCGCAGTCTTCCTGGATATGGGATCCTTGGTTTATACTATAAGATTTTCGGCTCTGTGGACACTTGTTCTTTTCCCTTTCCCTTTGCATTCTCTGTGGACTTCTCCGTTCCTGGCTTCGGGCTTTCATGTATCATAAAGGTAGGTGTATTATCATCATCAAGGGTGATCCTTGTAGTTTCATGAAGAGTGCGTCCAGATCTCGGGGTAACAACATTCAACTGTTCAGGCCTATTATGTCCATGTCTGGGATTCAATTCAGGCTGCCCTGCAAATGTGCCTACTGGAGGCTTTAGTTGTGCAGAAATTTGGGCAAGTTGAGCCTCTACTGCCTTTTGCTGAGCTTGTTGATTAGCTAGCATAGTCTATTGGGATTGCAGCATCTGCCTTATCAAAGTCATTTCATCTTCCAGCTGAGAAGGAGTATTCTTTTGAGGAAGTTGTTGTTGTCTTTGTTGAGGTTGTTGCGTAGGCAGCGCTAACTGAGGTTGCTACAGCTGGGGGTGCAGTTGTGGGTGGAGAGGAGGATGATTATACTGATAGTAGGTAGACTGATTCCTGGGGTAATTGGATCTTGGAAAGTTATTCCTGGGGTTCCCTTGATTTTGATTGAAGTTGCTTGGGAATCCAGGTGGCAACCTACTGGAAGATCCGCCCTGCGTCTAGTGTTGTGGATTTGTGGTCCTAGCAGGGTTCCCGTATTGGAATCCTGGGTGGTTCCTTGGCTGATTAGGGTTATGGTAGACTTGTCCAGGAATCGTATGAATAGAGTTGACTTATTCTGGCAATTGCTCTTCAGACTGGTCAGAGATTGGTTCATATTGTTGTGGTGGTGGATGCATATCCATCATCACATTGTAAAGCATTCCGCATGAAAGGGTTGGATGATCAGAAGCATGATAGGCTTCTCAGGTCCCTGTGGCAGCCTTGACCTGTTGAACATGAGAATTTTTCATCTTGTCAAATTCTCCAAGAGAAGTTTCGAGAGCTTGTTGCTTATGAGCTATGGTTTTCAAGGCTTCAGCAATAGCCTTCATCTCTATTGATTCTTCGGCTTTATATACCTTGAGGACTCCTTTGCCAGCTGATCGTCCCCAGTTGGACTGATTCTCAGCTCCGAGCATGACTATTTTCCAGGCATCCTCGTAATTTTTTCTCATAAAGTTTCCTCCAGATGAGGAATCCAGGAATTGCTTTATGTCATCACTCACTCCCCGATAGAAGGTTTCTATCAATTGGTTCTGGGAGATTCCATGATGAGGGCACTTTCGTAAAAGCTCCTTGAACCTTTCCCATGCTTCAGCAAGGGATTCTCTGGGAAGTTGAGAGAAGTGATTAATCTACCCCCTGATCTCGTAAGTCAGTGAAGGGGGGGAAGAACTTCTCCAAGAACTTTTCTTCCAGGGGAGCCCAGGTGGTGATTATTGGCTCCCTGACAAGTGAGTTATACCAGCTCAGAGCTCTCCCAGATAGACTGAAGTGAAATAGATGAAGCATTATTGCATCAAAGGCAACTCCGGCTTGCGGGACCAGTCGGCATAGTGCCTTAAACCTCTTCAGATGATCCATGTAGTCATCTCCTGAACCTCCGGAAAATGAGATGCCATGCATGATCTGGATCCATTGGGTCCAGATCTCAAAGTTAGGAATGTTGATGATTGGAGGTCGGACCAGATGGTTGTCTTCGTAGTTCTTTGGGACAGCATAATCCCTCAATTGCTTGTTCCTTAGTTCCAACTGAGCAGCTTGGTTTGCTGCCTCATTTTCAGCTCTGATGCGGGCCTGTTCTTTCGCACAAATCTCCGCTTGAATCTGAGCACGAGTATCATCGATGAGTTGTGCTCTTTGAGTGGCGATGGCGGTGTTGACCCTCTCTATCACCAATGCATCCTGGCGTTGATCTTCATCCATTTGCCTGGCTCTTTGGCGATTGAATCTAATGCGACGATGGAAGCTTCTCTCTACCTCAGAGTCAAACTCTGGATCAGGGGAGAATCTAAGGTTATGAGATGATCGCATACACGTTTTTTACCTAAGTAGAGAAAAGAAAACACCTTTTAGATGATAGTAAGCATATAATGATCTCAAGAAGATATAGACTAATGATTAAAAGAAAGTGCAAAACCCTAACCAACTAGCAAGATACTAAATGAAATTAAAACGTTCTGTTGTCCCCGGCAACGGCGCCAATTTTTGATGGAGCTTCCACTTGCGTGGAATTGCGTGCACCAACTAAAAATCCTAAAGATGGTAAGTCTTTAGGTTTAGCCTTGCTTATACTAGATAGAGAACTCCACCCACGTACGCTAAGGTATGTGGAAGTCTTATCGTAGTATAGGTAAGGGTCGAATCCACGGGACAACGGTCTTGTTGGTTACAACAAGATAGAAAACGTTGGAATTTCACTTAATCACTTATTAGTTGGTAATTAGATCGAAAGGTTGGTTTTGTTGTTTATAAACTAAGAACATGTAAAATAAAGCAAGCAAGTAAATTTAAAGAAGTTCAACAATGATAAAAGTCACTAGGGTGTGATCGGTTTTCACCGCCACTACACATGGATCAAGACATGCAAAGTAAAACATGGCCTGCAATAAGAGTTTTAGTCAGTTAGTATCTTCATAGATTTAGTTTCCTTTCGGAGAACTAACTACAAGAAGTGTGGGAATGAAGCAACGCTAGCCATTCCCGAATGAATGGTCAACTGCTTTGCATCATTCCCTTCTCAAAGTGTGTTCCTCGACTTACCAAGGTTGTACTCTTATACGTCAACTGATTCCATTTCATAGTATGAAAGTACAACATTTGGAAGTGAGTTTACTCCACTTCTGGAAAGCACTCCTAGATACCGAACCAAGAACATGGCGGATACATGCACCAACAACCAACATACAAATGAGTTTCGAATCTAACAGTACAAACGTAGACAGTTCATACTAAAAGATAAAAGATAACACAAGTTGGTGATCAAGCAACAAGCATTCGTTAAACATTTGATGTTGAACTGAAAAGATATAAACTCTATATTACAAACTATGGATTACATTTACATGATATGAAAACATGGGTAGCGGGGCTACTCCCCGCACCCTAGTGAGAAAGACTACTCGCTCATAACTAGGAAGGAGGCAAGAAGAGAGAGAGAGCATCATCCCCACAAAGGAGAGAGGAAAGTCAACCCCTTGGAAAGAGAGAGAGAGACGATCCACCGGTTTCACAGGTTGCTTGATGATGAGGTCTCCTCTTCCCACCTTCTTTGGCAGAGACAGAGAGAAAGCAGCTTCAAGATGGAGTGTGGGTCTCAGACCGGCAGCCCCTGGGCGGAGGATGGAAGTCGGATGTGCTCTGGAGTGATTGAGGCAGCCTTTGGGCGTCTGAAACTTTTTTTTTGGTGGAGGACCCTTGGGGTCTTATTTATAGGCCTTAAGTGAAGTCCAAACGGTCTGGAGACCGTTTGGACCTCAAGACCATTTGGACCTGAAGACCGTTAGGATCTCAAGACCGTTTGGACCTTGAGACCGTTTGGATCTCAAGACCGTTTGGACCTTGAGACCGTTTGGACCTTGAGACCATTTGGATCTCAAGACCGTTTGGCTTCATGCGGTCTCGGGACCGTTTGAATCCATGCGGTCTTGGGACCGTTTGACTCCATGCGGTCTCAGGACCGGTTGTCTTCATGCGGTCTCTGGACCGTTTGAATCCATGCGGTCTCGGGACCGGTTGGCTTCATGCGGTATCGGGACTGTGTGACTCCATGCGGTCTCGTGACCGGTTGGCTTCATGCGGTCTTGAGACCGTGTGACTCCATGCGGTCTTGGGATCAGTTGGCTTCATGCGGTCTCGGGACCGTGTGACTCCATGTGGTCTCGGGACCGGTTGGCCTCATGCGGTGTTGAGACCGTGTGACTCCATGCGGTCTTAGGACCGGTTGGCTTCATGCGGTCTTGGGACCGTGTGACTCCATGCGGTCTCGGGACCGTTGAGTCTTTTATGATTGTTTTGTGTCTTTTTCTGCCAATATGAGAGGGAAAAGTTAGTCTAATAGTATATTTACAATAGGAGGGAATATTTAGGGATTATGTATAATTTTAATTAAGAAAGAGTGTGAAAAAATAAAGAAAAGACTAAGATAATCAACCCAAAATTGGAGGTTATCAGAAGGTGAGGTTGATGTCTCATGCGGGGGGGGGGGGGGAGAAAAGAGTGGTGAGTATGAAGGTCTTTGGGATGTGGAGGGGGAGATGGGGTTGGGGGGTAAGCGTTTGAGGGTTGAAGTGCAGTGTGAACCGAATCACACATCAGTAGTGGGCATTGGGGAGGTCCATGCCCGTGAAGGGCAATGAAAACCCTATGTTGGAACATCCAGGGTTTGGGCAGCCCTGGGATGGTGGATTCCCTCAGGAGGAGGTGCTGGAGGGAGATGTGCGACATAGTCTTTGTGATGGAGACTATGTGCATAGGGGGAGATCAGGAGGCTGTGAGGAGAAGGTGTGGTTTCAATGTGGGTTTTGGTGTGGATAGCAGAGGTAGGGTTGGTGGTTTGGGGTTGTGGTGGAGGGAGGGGATGTTACAGTGAAGTCTTTCTTTGATCATCACATTATTGTTGTGGTTGGGAAGGAGGACAGCTCAAAGTGTTTTTACTTTGTGGGGATCTATGGGTGGGCAACCACCCAAGAGAGACACAATACATGGCGGTTGATGGAGGATCTTTTTTCTCAATCCAGATTACCTATTTTTCTTGGTGGTGACTTCAACGAGATTATTGCTCTTTCTGAGAAATAGGGAGGAAAACCTCACAATGAATGGTAGATGCACAACTTTATGGAGGACATTGACAGATGTCAGCTGATTGATCTGGGATCCACGGGTAAAAAATTTACTTGGAAGAGAGGATTGTAGGTAGAGAATCTGATTTTAGAAAGACTTGACCGGTTCATGGCTGACAGGAGATGGTGTGACATTTTCAACATAAGGAGAGTAAAGAATTTTCCTATTCTCAACTCTTATCATGGATAGATTCTCCTATGGTCCAAAAGGAGGAGTATGGGGGGGACAGTTTGAAAGGAGGTTTAGGTTTAAAACCTTTTGGCTTTCTTCACTGGAATTCAAAGAGGTGGTCACACAAGCATGGGACGGCAATCACTTATTGGGGCTCAAAGGTCAGACACAAAAATGTGTAGAAAAGTTAGCAGGGTGGGCAACGGCCAAGTTTGGGAATATTAAGAGAAGAATCTAGAAGACGGAGAAGAGGCTTGGCATAGCTCAGAACTGGCCACCTTCCAATGATATGCTTCTAGAATGTGAGTCTCTAGTGAAGGAATTGCAGGAACTTCAAAGGATGGAGGACATTTTTTGGCTAGCAAGGGCCAGAACCAATGAGATGAGAGATGGGGACAAGAAAACTAAGTACTTTCATCATAAAGAAAGCCAAAGGAGATGACATAATACCATATAAGGGCTCATTAAAGAGGATGGGACTTGACACATGGACATGGATTCTATTGTTGAAATTATTTCTTCTTGTTTCAATTATCTTTTGTTAAACTCCAACCCAACTAGTATGGATGAGTTCCTTGATGGATTGACACAGGTGGTTCCCAAATCTTCTTATTCAGATCTGAATAAATTTCCCTTCGAAGCAAAAGTGTGGTTATCTCTCCAGCAAATGCATCTGAATAAAGCACCTGGACCAGACAGTATGAAATCAATCTTTTACCAAAAATTTTAGGTGATTATTAAGAGTAGTTTGTTGTCCTTTATTTCTAATTGGTGGAACAGAGAGGTGGGTCTTCCTGATATTAATGATATTGACATTGTCCTCATTCCAAAAACAAGCAGCCCGGTCCGATTATCTGAGTATAGGTCAATCAGTCTCTGCAATGTATCCTATAAAATTATCACTAAGGTCCTGGCTAATAGGATAAATCCGCTAATGAATGAGATCATTTTTGAAAATCAAAGTGCTTTCATTGGAGGAAGGATGATCACAAACAATGTTTTGGTTGCTTATGAGATGTTCAACACCATGAAACACAGGAAGAAGGGAAAAGAAGGTTTAATGGCACTTAAACTGGACATGAGCAAGGCTTATGATAGGGTAGAGTGGCCTTTCTTGGAGATGATGATGGGAAGGTTAGGGTTGTCATCTGTTTGGAGGAAGAAGGTTATGGAGTGTGTGACTAGTGTTTCCCACAAGTTTATCGTCAATGGAAATAGGAGAGGATCTTCAAATCCATTTAGGGGGCTTCTCCAAGGTGATCCTATATCCCCCTATTTCTTTCTTTGATGCGCTGAAGCTCTTTCTTTCTCTCTTTCCAAAGAAGCATAGGATAATAAAATCCATGGGGCGAGAATTTGCAGATAGGCTCCACGGGTTACTCACCTTTTTTTTGCAGATGACAACATTGTTTTCACAAGCGCGACCTCTGAAGAATGCTCTGCTTTAGCTAAAATTTTCAGCCAATATGAGAGGGCATCCGGACAGAAAATTAACTTTGAGAAGACAGAGGTTTCCTTTAGTGCAAACATCACCGGTGAAAAGCATGAGTTAATCAAGAACCGGCTGCAAGTTAGGGAGGTGGACAGACATGAGAAGTACCTTGGATTCCCCACGGTAGTTAGGAGGTCTCAGAAGCTAGTGTTTGCTTCTATAAAGGACAGAGTATGAAAGAAACTTGAGGGATGGAAAGAACAACTCCTATCCATACCAGGAAAAAAGATTCTAATTAAGGCGGTCATCCAAGCTATTCCTACTTACCTCATTAGCATCTTCAAGATCTCGGATGGACTTATAGATGAGATCCTGGCTATGATGGTATGGTTTTGGTGGGGTTCTAAGGAGGGGGAAAGGAAGATTCATTGGGTGAGTTGGGAGAGATTATGCAAGCCCAAGGAGAGTGGAGGTATGGGGTTTAGAGATTTGAAAGCTTTTAACCAAGCTCTTCTATCTAAACAAGGGTGGAGATTGGCAGTGCATGGAGAGTCTCTTACTTCCGGGATTCTAAAGGTGAAATACTATAGGTTCTCATCTATTCTTCACGTGGAGTTAGGGGGTAATCCTAGCTACACTTGGACGAGTATATGGGGAGCTATGCAGATGGTGAAGAGCAGTTTCATATGGAGGGTGGGGGATGGGAAGGACATTCATATCTACAAGGAGAGATGGATTCCACACATGGGGGGTGCGGTGAGCAGGTACTTGGTTAGTGGGTTGGTGGAGTACATGTTAGCGAGTGATTTGATTCGCAGGGGCCCAAAGAGGTGGAATAGGGAGACGGTGGAGATGTGCTTTCCCACACATATTGCTAGGAGGGTCCTCAACATACCATTATCACAATGGCATGATGAGGACACTCTTTTCTGGGAAAAGGAGAGTAATGGGATGTTTTCTGTCAGGAGCACTTATTCTCTTATCTGAGCAGGCGAGGACTTGGTGGATGGAAGGGATATGGAGGTATGGAAGAGAGTTTGGAAGTAGGGATGGTCACCAAAATTAAAACACTTCATTTGGAGAGCATTGTGGAACATTTTACAGACCAAGGTGGAGTTTCTAAGGAAGCAAGTGACACAGGATGATGGCTGCAATCACTACGGACAGCGAGAGGACACGACTCATGCATTGCTACATTGTGATATTGCTAGACAGATATGGGCAGCAGGTGAGTTTGACTGGACAGGATAGCTGGGTGTTCATGACGTGGGAAGCTTGGTGAGGAGTTTGCTTGACGATGTGGACAGCCGACGCAAGGTTGAGGGAGCGTCTCTATTGTGGGTGGTATGGATAGCAAGGAAAAAAATGATTTTTGACGATCGCCCTCCTTACCTTCTGGGTCTTGCGGTTAGCTTCATCAACATGGTGGTGGATCATGCGAGGTACCATGGAGCTGTTGGACGTTCAACCTCTTCCCCTACGGCGTCCGGGACTGTTACATGGCACCGCTCACCCGCGAGTAGTTTGAATATCAACATCGACGTGTATCTCACCACTACAGAGGAGAACGGCTGTGGGGCAGCCATCTGGGATGAGCATGGTGAGCTCTTATGGACCTTCCAATGCCGGTTAGAACAGCCGTACTCAGTGCTTAGTGCTGAGGGTATGGCTGTCCTACACAGCATGCGTCTGTCTCTTAGGGAAGGCTACTTGAACATAGTGGTGGAGACAGATTGTCTGCTACTGGTGGAAGTTGTGAAGAGAGGCTCTAGAGCATGTGGCTATGAAGACATCATCACCCGGGACATCATTGAGCTTTCTCATAGTTTCCTTTTGTTTAATCTCTATTTTATTAGAAGGCAAGGCAATAGATTAGCACATGCCTTAGCCATTTCAGCCTGTCATTTTGTTAACCCTCACTGTGTTGGCGGGGGGTTTGAGGATCGGATCCTTGTACTTGCTGCAAATGATTTGATTACTTAATAAAATGGTGGGCACCCTTTCTCAAAAAAAAAATCTCTATCTTAATATTTATATTCAGTTGATAGGATTAGTAAATCAGCCAAAGATATGACTAAAGGGGCATTCAAAGAAGATTCAATGCTTATCTTGCAGCTAGGATTTTCTAGACATTACCAAATTGCTCTAGAATTATGGATTATGGGCTCTATGAGATATCACCCCTACATAAGAAAAATTCATATTATTCTTATGGATACATAAACCTTTAATTAACATTCAATGTTATATTTTTTTTAAGTTGGTAACCTGATTTCATATGATTCATAATTATTAAAATTGCCTATAACTATCAATGTTATGTTCTTTTAAACCTCACTATACATCACTACATCATCATCATCTTCGTCATCATCATCATCATCATCGTCACCTTCGTCGTCTCAGTCACCATCACCATCATCATTGCTATCACCATCACCACCATCATCATCACCATCATCACAACCATCATCACCACCACCATCACCACCGCCACCATCGTCAACATCATCATCACCACCACCACCATCATCACCACCACCATCATATCATCACCATCACAATCAGCACCACAACCAATTTTATTATTATTATTATTATTATTATTATTATTATTATTATTATTATTATTATTATTATTATTATTATTATTATATCATTTAATTATGTTTTTTGATATTCATAAGGTTTCTTGACGTTAATATGTAATCTCAGAAGAAGATATAAATTTCAATGGAATTTATCAAAATTCTCATTATGTCTTTGAAGACTCCATGATAAATACAATGAAAAAGAAAGTTCTTTTTAACATCATGTACTAACACATAGACATACACACACTTTAGCTTATTATAGGGAAATCCCATTTATAAATACATCTAATATATCCACATTTTCTATTCTATCTACTTTTCCCTTTACTTTATATTTGATTGTGAGAAGGAGTGGATGATATTTTTCTATTTTCATAACATAGTTAGTGAAAAATTTACCTTTTTCTTCAAAAAGAGGTTGATTTTTGTTGGTATATATGTCCATAGATCCATCCCATGTGATTGCATGGAGTCAGATATTAATTTATCAATTAATATGATTATTTGGTTAATTAATTAATTCCAGAATATTCTAATTAATCCACGAACATTTTAATTAACTTAGTCTTTCTTTTTACTAATGGGTTTAGGAAACCCTGATTCCTTTTGTCTCCTATTTAAAGGGGCTTGACGGCCGATATCTATATAAGATATAGAGAGAGTCTTTTTAGTTTACACTCACGTACATAAACCCTAGTCGTCACCATCCTCAGGAGAGAAATGAGAGCACTACGATGCTAGCATGTCACCACACAGAGGCTACTCCTTCCCGTCGGCTTAGGAAGTGTGATGTGGAGTTTCAGTCCATCTACGTGGACAAAGTAGAGATGCATACACATAATTTCATGTGTTCGGAGTATATCAATGACCATCCATACATGCTACGATCTCCGTACATCACCGCACAAAAAGTGCATCATCGAATCTTCCCCCAATGCACTCAACGAATGGGAGAGAAGTATCGTCTGTGTAGGACAAAAGCGTTGCACGCTATCGGGCAGTAGGACATTGCCGAACATGCTCCATGATTAGGTATATCCCGCGAACACTCCTTCTAAATACACTGTTGTCGACGAGATTGTATTTTGGGTTGTGTAGAAATTTATTTTGTTGCTTCCGCCGCGCATATTTTCTCCACAAAACCCAACAGTGGTATCAAAGTAGCAATGATCTACGGCGTATTTAGATTAATTTCGATATGATCAAATCGTTGTATACTATTTTCTATGTTGCATATGATGCGAATTAAAACTGCTAATGTGCAAATCTAAACCTAATTCCACATACATTGTAGGCTTCTATTTTTTACATTTTGGATGGGTCGACTATGAAAAATATTGATTTTCCTAAGTGTACGAAAGTAAAATTCCGTAGACCTTTCAGGAGCTCTGCCCCTGAGACATCATGAGGGGTGGCCTCCCCTTGCCCCCCGCACAAGGGCGCTACCCCTGTGTACCCCACATAGTCTGCGTGGGAGTAAAAAAATTATTCAATGGAAAATGTCCAGCACTAAAAGTACTACAATTTTAATATGTATATATGTATATGTAGATATACCTATGATATCATACATGTCGCCTTTAAAATCTATTTTATTTGGTGAATATATGCACAGTTATGGCCTAATATCCCCTTTTGTGAATGTTGTGAATGAATGTGGATGTCAATCTTGTAGATATGTTTGTTTGTGAATGTTATGGATGTATAATGGTTGTACTTGGATCCTTTGTATAATGTATTCATCTTGCATGCCGAGCCTCATCTCTTATTTTAAAGTGTAATTAATTCTTTCCCTTTATATTTGTACTCATATGATGTAATAGAGATAAGATTAGTTTTAGTCTTTGTAAACTTAATGTATGGAGGCCACTTGAAGATCCAACTCCAAGGAGAATCCATGGAGAAGCACCATGAAGATCTAATTCCGAAGAAGCAACCTGAAGATCCAACTGCAAGGAGCATCCATGGAGAAGCAACATGAAGATCCAATTCCAAGAAGCAACTTGAAGTTCCATCCTCATAGAGCATCCATGAAGTTGTTCATTGTAATGTTGATCCTTACATGTTGACTCACATGTGTTGTTGCATGAGATGCATAAGACCATAGGTGGACCGTAATCCTTTTTTGCTCTAAAGGATTACAATAGTATGACCATAACTAACATATTTGTGTTTGTGATTGCATGTCTATCATTTGTGGTTGTGGATATAGTAGTATATGATATGTACTATAAGTATGTGGTGTTTGGATATGTATATGTATTAATAAAACCCTTCAATTAATAAAATTAAGTTTTAGTTGCCTTCCATAAAGAAACGCACACGAAAAGCTTGATTGACTATGTGTGGGCATGCCTCAGCGTGGTATATTGTCTATCTCATGGAAGTGTGATGGTGGGTGTGTGGGTCTACCTCCGCAGGGTGCACACTCATCGTGTTGACTTATGGGTTGAACTTAACTAGGGAACCTTGATAGGATCAAGTACTTAGAGGCACACAGATGCATCATGTCAAGGAGTTGTACATGTTCATCTATCCAAGAGTTGTATACGATGCAATTGGCAAAAGTTGCCTACCTTAGTATTTGATCTTTGATGCTAGCGTTGGTTGGGCATTGATCCAATTATTTTCAATCTTAGCTCACTAGAAGGTTGTACGCTGCAATCTTCTGAGTTGATAGTGAGGTCAATCCATTTGAATAAAATAGTGAGAGCATAATTAATTAAAGGCCTAATTAATCTCATTTATCAAATTTTTGCAAGTCAAAATGTTTTGGACTAAATGCAAACTTTTTCTTTTGTAGAAATTAAATGACTATATGTTCAATGTGTCATACAAAGTTTCTCCATCTAATTGAGAAAAGTTTGTGAGATGGTTCCTTAGTTGGGCTGTTTTACTTGATGGAAAATACTTTGCAAGGAAAGCATTTAAAAGTTGATTCCTGCTTTTGATGTACTTCTTAGGAAGAGATAAAAACCACACCTTGGCTCTATCTCTCAAGGTGAAGGGGAAAAACAGTAGCATTATTCCATCAGTGGATACACCATTGATTTTGAAATTGTTCATGTACTCCAAGAATTCAGCTACATGAAGATTTAGATCTTCATTAACGGTACCCCCAAAATGGTTTTCCAGGATCATCTACATCATTGAAGGAGCAATAGAGAAGTTATTTTCTTCCATTGTAGGGAGATCAATAGCTCCACAAATGTTTGTGGCAACCGGCATGGCAAAGTCTTTCAAAGGACGGTTGTCCTCCATGGTTGGATCTTCTTGTGTGGCTTATTTAAAGGATGAAGAAGATGGCGATGGTGATGATGGAACACCCTCTAGTAGTGATTTCTCTACTCTTCTTACTCTTCTTAAACTTGAAAGAGTGTGCACAATTTCAAGATCTAGAAACACAGATGGTTGAAGACCCCTCTACGAGCGACGCATACAACCTGAAAAGAAGTAAGAGATATTGAGAACACAACTAAAAGGTATATGAAAATTCAAAAACGGAAGTGGTGATCTAGTCTTGAATACTAGTTAGCACTTTTTACTCTAATTAGATTAACCAGAGCTCCCTAACATCTGTGCCAAAAACTTGTTCAATTATTACACTAATGAGTTTCAATCATATAAATGATCTTTTACTCAACTAGCTAATTCCTGCAAGTATACGGGAGTAGTTAAAGTCGAGATCGAACACAAGGAGCTTTAGTAATCAATTAAATATAAGAGTGCTAAGTTTCAACAATGTAGACCTTTTTCAAAAAAAATGATTTGGTTAATTAACCTAAAATTTCATAATTATAATAAATAGTAAAAGGATTACTTAAAAGGGTTTGATTTTAGATTTGAAACAGTCTTGGACTTAGGATTTCACTAGCACGTCACAACATGAAGTAGAAACACAAAATTTAAACATACTAAACACATGCTAAAGGAGAGTTGTATGTTATACTCCACCTCTGTGTGAAAATACAGCGATCCTAACTCAATACAACACTCTTGTGTATGCATTTCATTTTAGATCACAAACCTACTCATCAACTCCATAATTTCCACTCTCATGGTAAAGGAGGAGTTGCTAAGAAAGTACCTCCTTACTTTCCTTCTTCTCTTCTCAGATTAAGCAAGAAAGCATAAAACATGCATACATAGTGGCCAGCCATACATGCAAGAAGTAAGAAACCGATACTCAAAAGGTAGAAAAGCAAGCATTTAGCATTTAGTACAAAATTATCATGTTCTATACATGTTATGACATGGGAATTACTCTCCCATGCCCAAAAAAAGAGCCTACTCGTCCATGATGATGTACAACAGAAATGATACAGAATTTTCAAAGTTTAACATGGTTTAGAGAAGGAAAAACTAAGAGAACTAAAGGTGTAACCCAAGAAGATTACCGGATTGGGTATGAAATTACACTCCTAAAGCTGCTCCAATCCAGACAAACTTCCCTCCCAAGAAGCTTAGTGGAGAGAAGAAGCTTTGTTGCACCTTCAGGGAAGAAAATGGAGAAGAAGAATAGAAGAATGGAAGTTCTTTTGTAAGAAACCACCTTCATACACCCAAAATTGCCCTCCTTAGCTCTAGACCTCCTCTTGGATGAAAAGCCTTTCAAATATGACCAGTTATAACTTCTCCCTTAGTTGGTTCTCCCTTTAAAAAATGAGGGGTGTCATTTTTCATATTTGCTGAAACTGATAGAGACACGACGTGTCTTCCTTCAAACATGTCGTGTTCCAGTCTCTGTTAAATGATCCAGTCGACTTTGACATCCCAGATACACGTCGTGTCTGTGGTGAACATGTCGTGTTTTCCTCTTCTCGACACTTTTTGGTATCGCACACGTCGTGTTCCAAAAGGAGATATGACATGTATTTTTCCCTTTCGGCTGGATGCATGACTAACTGGGATCGTGCACGTCGTGTGTGATGTTGTTTCAGTAGAAATAAAACTTTGAGTTGTCTGAAAAGCGTGGAGAGACTCCAATGATATTGGAGTTGAGTTAGGCTATCTCTAATTTGACCCTTTTTAAGCATATCTGTAATACACATCATGGGATAAGAAAAATGACAAAAAGTGGCAAGAAGTATATGAACTGAGGCTAAATGGAAACAAAATGAACTGAATTTATGTGTGGAAATGTGTAAGAAATTGGTGTGCAATGCACACAATAACCGCATACCTTCCAAATCAGTTCAAAAGACACCATATGTGATATGGAAAGGGAATCATCCCAATTTGTCTATGTTAAAGATTTGGGGATGTGAAGCTTATGTTAGGAAATAATTTTTTGAAAATCTTAGACCCAAATATGAAAAATTCTATTTTTTTGGATACCCCAAGGAAACTTGGGGATACTTCTTCTACACACCAACTGACAACAACGTGTTTGTTGCTAGGACTACTATATTTCTTTAAAAGGAATTTATTTCCAAAGGAATCACTGGGAGGAATGTAGAGCTCGAAGAAGTTAGTGATAAACAAGAAAGCAGAGAACCCAAGGAGGTACATAAGGAACATGAAGACTCACAAACTGTTGTGGAATTTCAAGTTCCAAATGTAACACAAGAACCTCGTAGGTCTAGTAGGACATGACTTGAGCCTGAGAGATTAGGATTTCTCATGACTCAAGACAGTGACGAATTGGGCATAGTAGATGAGCCAACTTCCTATCTAGAAGCTACTAAGGGACTAGAATCTGAGAAATGTCTTGAAGCCATGAGATCGGAGATGGAATCCATGTACACCAACAAGGTATGGACCTTGGTGGATCCACCCGAAGGGGTAAAACCCATAGGGTGCAAGTGGGTCTTCAAGAAGAAGATCGACATGGATGGAAATGTTCAAACCTATAAAGGTAGATTGGATGCGAAAGGATTTTGTTAAATTCTAAGTGTTGATTATGACGTGACCTTCTCACCAGTTGCCATGGTTAACCATTAGGATCATGCTTTCCATTGTAGCTTATCATGACTATGAAATTTCATAGATGGATGTTAAAACATCATTCCTCAATGAGAATTTACTTGAGGATGTGTACATCACACAACCTGAGGGTTTTATCGATCTGAAGGAAGCCAATAAAGTTTGTAAGCTACAAAGATCAATCTATGGATTGAAGCAAGCATCTCGGAGCTGGAATCTACATTTTGACAAAGTAGTTGAAAAGTTTTTCTTTAGTCAAAATGAAGATGAACCTTGTGTTTACAAAATGGTTAGTGGGAGCATAGGTGTATTTCTCATATTGTATGTGGATGACATACTATTGATGGAAAATGACATCCCTACCCTTCAGACAGTAAAAGGTTGGATGGGGAAGATCTTCTATATGAAGGATTTAGGCAAAGCATCCTATATACTTGGAGATAGATCTTGAAGGCTTCTAGGCCTAAGCCAGAGCACATATATTGATAAGGTGCTAAAGAGATTTAGCATGGAGGGTTCTAGAGAGGTAACTTTCCCATGTCCCATGGAGTTATGATCACTAAAGCCCAATGTCCAAGTTCATGTGATGAACGAACGTGCATGAGTAAGATTCCATATGCATCAGCAATTGGATCTATCATGTACGTGATGTTATGTACTCGTCCTGATGTGTCGTATGTTTTGAGCATTACGAGTTGGTATCAATCAGATCCAGGTGAATGTCACTGGATAGTCGTAAAGAATATCCCAAAGAACTTGAGAAGGACTAAGGAACAATTCTTGGTATACGGTGGTGAGGAAGAGCTCATGGTAAAGGGTTATACCAATGTTGGCTTCCAAACTGACAAAGATGACTACAGATCACAATCTGGATTTGTATTTTGCCTGAACAATGAAGTTGTGAGATGGAAGAGTTCCAAGCAAAGAGACAGTTGTGGATTCTACAACAGAGGCTAAATATATTGCTGCATCTAATACTACAAAGGAAGTTGTGTGGATCAAGAAGTTAATTTCTAAAATTGGAGTGGTTCCAAGCGCTAGTGATGCAATTGAGTTGTTTTGTGACAACAATGGAGTAATTTCATTGGATAAAGAACAAAAATTGTACCAACATTCCAAACATATTCTACGGCAGTTCTATCTCATAAGAGAGATTGTACAACGAGGAGATGTGAAGATTTGCAGAGTACCTACAGAAAGCAATGTGGTTGACCAGCTCACAAAATCACGTTCACAGCAGAAGCATGACATACATGTTCGATCACTTGGATTGAGATTCATGAGTTATTGGGTATAAGTGAAAGTGGGAATCTATTGGTATGTATGCCCATAGAGACTATCATTTGATGATTGTAACGCGATACTATGTAAACGATTTTTAATAATACATTGATGTAAATGATTTGTAATACTACATTGATCATATCAATAAAGGCAAGTTTCCAATATATATGTTTGTGTTTTATATTGTGAGATGACCATAAAACTTATAGATATCTACAGAATAATATACTCAATGACATATGTCTTCGGGTTGATGACCTAAATAGTGAGATCATATGTATGCTAAGAGTATGTATTCTTGTTTTGTCCCTAATCGGTTGTTATTGTGGAAATATCCATAGACATCAATAACACATAAGATTAGAATATATGTTGGTTGACGAAAGAATCTCATTATTCATGATATGGAGATATCAAACCAAATACATAGATACTTGTTAGAGAACAGTATATCGGACAGATCCTCCTTGCGAGTGACACATGGATACCATGATTGGTAGTTAGAGTCACATCTCATAATGATGGTGGTGATTGTGTTTCTTAGACATGAAGTCACTAAACTTATCACATGTCATTCGGTGTACTTTGACATCATTCACCATGGTCCTGAATAAGGATTTCTACAAAGATGGTGCTTGGGTGCACTGTGACACATGGGGATGACTATGAGTGATGTAGATGGAATTTGTCCTTCCTACGGGAGTTTGATATTCTGGCCACTTGATAAGCGAGACTGTGAAATGCATGGCCATGCTAATGTGAGTCAATATGTGGTATTGAGCTTACATATATCTCAGACAGTTTTCTCTAGTTCAAGGAACATGGATTGAATGTTGAAGAGGATAACAGTTCCATGACTTGAGTTCAATACATATATTAGCAATAAAGGAACTATACAATCACTATAATACCAGTCATGAATGATAGGTTAGTTGTTCTCCAACTTCTCTAATTAATTGGGTGGCAATGAAGTCTTGCTAGATACCAATCATTGCTTGTGAAACAATAATATGATTATGGACATCACTGCCAATGTAATTTGGAGTCTACCGGGTCACACATATAGGATGTGTTGGAATAGGAGTATAATTGTGGATTTGATTATAATTGCTCTGAATCACATTGATTACTAAAATATTTATGTAATTCATTAGAATAATATTAGACTAACTGGTTCTAAGTGCAAGTGGGAGTCTATTGGTATATATTCCCATAGATCCATCTCGAGTGATTGCGTGGAGTCAGATATTAACTAATCAATTAATATGATTATTTGATTAATTAATTAATTCCAGAATATTCTAATTAATCCACAAGCATTTTAATTAATGCAGTATTTATGTTTACCAATGGGTTTAGGAAACCCTGATTCCTTTCGTCTCCTATTTAAAAGGGGCTTTACGGCCGATATATTAATAAGATATAGAGAGAGTCTTTTTAGTTTATGCTCATCTACATAAACCCTGGCTGTCACCATACTTAGGAAAGAAAGAAGAGCACCGCGACACTAGCACGTCACCGCACAAAGGCTACTCCTTCCCGTCAGCTTAGGAAGCACGATGTAGAGTTCCAGACCATCTTCGTGGATGAAATAGAGATGCAGACACAGAGACGTCTGTGTTCATAGGACATCAATGACCATTCATACGTGCTACGAGTGGTGTACATCACCGCATGAAAGGAGCATCGTTGGATCTTCCCGCGACACACTCAGTGAATGGGAGATAAGTATTGTCCGTGTAGGGTAGCATCGTTGCACACCATCGTGCAATGAGACATCGTCGGACTTGGTCTGTGATAAGGTATATCCCGCAAATACTCCTATCGAATATGCTGTTGTCGACGAGATCCTATTTTGGGTTGCGTAAAAATTTATTTTGTTTCTTTCGCCGCGCATATTTTCTCTATAAAACCCAACAATTTCTTCTTAAAGGCAGACATATATCTATATATTGTGTAGGTTCCAAGCATAGACATATATCTTATACAATATAACACTTGAAAATAGTTACTTCAAAAAAGTCAAATTATAGTTGGCATATACCTATTTTCTAATCCTCCCTTTTATTATAATGATGAAAACAAGAATATGCATAATGTACATGGTCACATGTCTCACTCTCTCATTCACTTCACTTACAAAATAGCTCTTACTTATAACAAGGTCCACAATACAAGGCCCAAATATATATATGAATAGCATTTGTACCATAATCATATGCTACATATTGACATTTTATTTTGCAATGATAAGTTGAGGATTCCCATATAAATTCTCATAGAAAATTTTTCATAAGTCGTACTTATCTTGCAAGTATATTATCACCTTTTTTTGTTTCTAATAAATGTTAATTTCGCCTTAAATCAATATTCACGTTTTTACATATCATTTTAACTTTGGCAAACAATCAAGAATATCTTCTAAATATATTGTGTATGCATAATATTTATTCAGGAAGAGGTTTGGGTATAATTTTGCTCTATTAGAGAAACATATATGTTGTCATTGCACGTGAAGAAATGTTTTGTGTCCATAACCATGTCTAGGAACTTCTAAACACATTGACACATGCATGCACACGTACATACAGAAGAACACACAAGCTCACCCACCTACATACCTACTCTCACATCCACAAGCACACACATACCAGTACATATGATATACATATATATATACATACAACATACACATATTACATATAATTATAAAATATATCCATAGTAACATAATACCGTGTAATTTTCTTAAGTCTATTGTAGTTTTTTTAATATATAGATCAACACTTCCGCTTGGTTGTACCATTCTCTTCTAAAAAATTTACATAGTTTCACTATACATGATTATCAAATTCATAAAAATTTTGAAGTGTATCTAAGCAGTCAAAACAAACCTTTTCCAGCTAAACTTAGTTTGTTCAACCAAAAATTGCAAAAAAATATAATTAAGTATAATAAAAATTTTAGACAGGTCCCATACTTATAGAATTTTTTTACAAAAAATAAATACATAAAATATGAGTTGTCAATCAGAGACAACAAACTTTCAGCCCATGTTTCACACTTTCTCAACTTACATCGTGTTATAGACTTATACACATAGAAATTTAAGTGACTCATATTTGTAACTTAAAAATTCAAAAATCAAAAGGGATGTTGGGTTATTTGTACTTTAGCATATGTGTATGAACTGAATATTAGTGTCTATCACCGTATCATGTGTAGTATCCACAATGCATGTATAGTTTTCTATGCACTCAAACAAAAAGTAAATTTCGATCATTATGTAAATTAGACCTTACCTTGATCTAAAAATATATAAATCTATCAAGAGAAAAGATCATTTTGTCACAAACATAACATTACACCTATAGAGATCAATACATGATTTGCCAAGTATTGTTTCTATACAGTTTAATGTGTTGCAACAATCATCTCCATCAAAAAAATTCCAAAAGAATATTTAAAATCATGATAAAAATAAAATGGTTGGGTTGTCATTTTTATCCATACACACATAGATGGTTATCTCTAGGACATTAATCTCCACCCATTATATCCATCTATAACGATAAGAAAAAAAAAATTATAATAAGATCTTATTATTAATTGGATAATGAATGACGTGCAAAGCACGTGTATCTAGTATAAAACTGAAAAGGCAATGACACCATTTCATTACCGAATATATATGAAGTAAAAAGTGGTTATAAAAAAATTGACTACAGAATGGCAACAAGTCAAGAGGTGTCTAGGTGAGCTGGCGCCAAAATGCTTGCCAAGAAATCAGCAACGCTGCAGTAGTTAACGGACTAATTTTTTTTTTTTTTTGAAAAAAAATGTGGAAAAAACCGGCACGCAACAGTGTGCCACTCGACACTGTTCCCATGCCTAGCTCGTCGGGCATCAGAGTTGTTGTTCCCACGCAACTTAAGGTTTTACAATATTGGGCAAAAGAATTTCTTCTGTTCAAGGAAAAAAAGTTATAGATTTAGGTCAACTTAAGTAGAACGACTTCCATGTTTGTTCATGTGGCCTTGGTCATACATTACAATGTATCGATGGAATACTGCTTTGTGTAAGGGAACTGAGTTTGTCTAATGACGAGAGCATGACTAAATTTTGATAAAATGGCTTGGTCGTCATCCTGTTAAAGTCAGCTAGAATTCTTCTCGTCTCGTGATTTAGCTTTTGAGTACCTACTTTATAGCCACTTCTTCCGTCGACACTCGACCATCTCAACTAGACAGAAGCTGCAGTCACGTACCTGCAGTTACGTATAAACAAATGCCTCCAGTTTTGACTTCCTTATCACGGTCATAATTCTTCTGGATCATTCCGCGACTTTCTGTACCCGGCTTCATGCAGGAGACAACGACCGTCGGAACCGAATTCCAACTATTCCATTACCGCATAGTTGGACAAAAGGATGAAGGGAAGCACCGACCTGGGTGCTAATAGCTCCAGTCATGGCATTCAATTGATATGGGGCTCGGTCTCGCAATGAAAATATGGGTATATCAATTATTATGCATGAATCTTATTGGACAACCATGACTTTGTATTTTATAGCTTGTACGTTAGAATCATATCACAACCTTTGAGTGAGCTCTTATGATCTTATCCACCAGTAAAACAGGTAAGAATAAGGGATTGAGGTATATTTATATATAATAATACCAGGTGTCCCGCTAGTGGAGATTCCTTTAATCAATCAAAATGAAAATGTCACCATTGACTATAAATTTTCACTTGACTAAACTACAGGCACACAGTCCGAATTCAAAATATATTAGCACTTTACGAGTGTTATTCCAAAACATGTCAGCCTGATTTACCGTATGTAAATGACATGTTCCTTACTCAGAAGATCGAAATAAACAAGCGTCGTCCCTTCTTTTCACTTTGCAAAGTGGTGCGTGCCAACTACGGAAATGAGATCATGCGACGCTGTTATCACCCTTTTCTTGTGCGTGCCAACTACGGAAATGAGATCATGCGACGCTGTTATCACCCTTTTCACGATGTAATTACAATTTTTGACCGAAATCCACTAGTGGTCGGTCCTAATTGTATTGTAATTGGCCTGGGTCACAATATGACGGCTATAATCATGTTGAATGATATATTTCTCGCCGAGTTAAATAGGTGAACCTCAATTTTCAATTGCCTGATGGACGGGACACTCAATCGCCATGTCGGTCAGTGTCAAATATTAGATAATAAGAAAGATGTCAATTCAAACGTAGCGGGCGAGGCGGAAACGGACCAGTTCATTCTGCCGTTGAGGATGGGGAAGACAGGCAAGCGCGGCGTAGTGTGTGAATTGCAAGTCTGAATCACGAGCCAGCAAACCAAATCAACCGTCCCAATTGATGCCGGCATTATACCTTTTCGTTGATCCGAAGAGATATTTAAAAAATTTGAAGCCAGACACAAACAGCCATAAACACTTTGTTCAGTTTCAACTCGGCAGCTCCGACTTGATGGAGTACAACCCTGCCCGTCTTTATAGACTTGATGCATTCCAATGTGATCCACCAGTTTGTACATAACCCCAAAACATCCAGTTGGAAGGAGACAACTGGTGGCTTATCAAGTTGTTCTTCAGCCGGATGCATATAAATTATTTAGAGCATCATTTATGAAGTTCGTAAAAAAATAATTTTCAGGGTTAATTCTGAAGCCTACCATATTGTTTCGTTCTTTTTTGTTCTTTTATTTGATTTCTTGCTATTTTTACTATTAATTTTTTAAGTAGTGAACATCTGCATGCCAAAAAAGGAGATCAAAGGTGCTTTGGTAATGACACGCTACTACAGGTTGTAGAGAATTTTTAGGCTTTTTTGCCGATATGGGTGAACAATCACTTCATAGGTCTACTTAATTCTTTTGTTTTTATGGAAGTGAGTTTCATATTTCCTATTTGTTCTTTTATGGGTGTTTTTGTATTGTATTTCTAGGCACTCAACCGACACATGAAAGAAAAGGGGAGAAAATATATATATGGTAACCACATAATACAAGTTGAAGGGGATCAAGTAGATGTTAGTTGAGATATTCTCTTATGACATATCGTATGCAAATTATCATCAGAGCAATTTGTGAATCTAAGAAAAGATAATTATGGATTTAAATTTTATCCGGACACATTTCACTAAAAAATATCAGTGTTTTTCCACCCTAATATATAGGGGTTATCCACGCTTAAAAGCGTGGAAACATATAAAATCCACACTTATTAAAAGTGTAGAGATAGCATGGAGAAAAAAAAGAGTAAAGAAATATTCACAGTTTTTGGTGTGGCATTTTTTTCACATTGTTTAGTGTGGCATATAATTTTTCACACTATTTTGTGCGGATTTTTTTCCATGTTATTGTGTGTAGGAACTAATTACCACGCCTATTACAGTGGAAAAATTATTGTTGCAAATTTTTTTATAATATGGTTGAAAATGATTATCCACCTAAAAAGGCGTGGAAAATTTGACAAGAATGGCATGAAAAGAGGCAGTTTTTGACATATATATCACATGCACTAGAATGGAGAAAAAATATCACATACATGTTATATATATATATATATATATATATATATATATATATATGTATGTATGTATGTGTGTGTATATATACATATATATATAGGGTGTTCATTCATTGTCCGCGCGGGTAGCATTGATTTTCGCTACCCTGCAGCCAAAAAAGTAACTCTCCTAGCTAAGAAAGTAACTATGCTGTAAAAAAAGTAACTATGGTGTCAAAAAAGTAACTCTGCTGGCCAAAAAAGTAACTCTGTACAAAATATACAGCAAATATATATAAGGACGAATTTTTTTATTTTGGAGGGACAAATGATATAATTTTTGGCTCAAATTTTTTGGAGAGCTAGACAAAATAGTCCTCTACAATTTTGAAAAAAAAAATTTGAAAAAAAGTGATCGGAAGGGTGGGCGGGTAGCTACCCGTGTGGGCAATAAAGATGGTCCCATATATATATATATATATATATATATATATATATATATATATATATATATATATATATATATATATCAATCCAAATCCCACAATAATAATCACATCTAAATGATGATACGAAGAATCCAGCTTTTATATTATAAGAAATCATTACACATTGGTCGATTCTTGATCAACGATTACAGTGGAACTTTGTTTGTTGTCTGCCAATATTCTTTTTGGTGTGTCGGCACCTTTCTCTCTTTTTGTACACTCAACAAAATACTAAAGAAATAAAAACAAATACAATGGAGCAACATTCATTGTCAAAGAGCTAGTACAAAAAACACTCTGGCTGCTAGGACTAGAAAACCTAGTAAGGGAATAGAGGATTAAGAGGAACAGAGAAAAGACATCAAACATTCTTCTTCGCATTATGGTGTAGGGAAACTGAGGAAGAGGCCGACATAGACAATGCATCCTTAGCTACCAGATGTTGTTCTTGTTTGGGAACACATGAGGGAGTATATGTTTGTCTTGTCGGTGTCCTTCTCAATCAGGTTGTGAAGTACTATGGGTACTTCACAAAATCATGATGTTGTACTACATCATCTTTCTCTGCATGATGAGTCTGGACCCCAGACCACCAAAGGTCAATGTCATGGAGTGCGGATATTGCCTCTACGTGCTATTATGTGTAATGGGTGAATTCCCTGGGAAAACTTTATGCATTTTTTGTAAAATAAAAAGCTATTCAAATTTGTAAGAGAAATTTATATCTTTAAGCTTCTGATTAAACTTCAGTGTTTCTATGTATGGTTAATGAAGCAAGTTGCTAGGTAAGTAAAATGTGTACCTTAACCACCATATAGTAGGGTCTCCCAATATTCTCAAGGTGTTACAAATGTAAGTAGGCCAAAAAGGACCCCTCTTTGCCCACTTTCATCCTGACATGACAATACCATGATTAATAAAAGAATCCTCCAAAAAAATGACCAAAGCAAGAGTATCCAAAACCACATATGTACCTTAGATCCATAAATAAGGTTGAGCTGCTCTTGAATATTATTGTCCATACTCTCCTCTTTTACCCTTTTTTTCACTTTCCTAAACTACTAGTGGCTATGGAAAATGAGGGACACCTACCACTATGAGCTTAGAAAACAAAGTAGTAATTGCACGTAGACTTGGGGGTATAACATATTACACACGCCATCACATCCCAGCAAGTGCAAGCGAACTAGCAAAGTTGGATATCACTATTCTAGAGTTGTACGATTCAAGGTAAATTTAATGTTGAACAAACCAAGGTTTATCGAATTGTAGGTTTATTCTATCAACTAATGTATTATTTATGGTTGTATGCGGACAGTGATGTCAAAATCCTTTGCTTTGATTAAAATGTGTAGTTCCATGAAAGTGGGATTGGGATTGAAGTTGATTCCTTGTGAAGGAAACCCATAGGAAGGTGAAGAGCGATGAGCAAGAATAATTCATTTCATCAACCAAATGAAACATATGATACGTTCATTTCAGGTTTGCAGAAAACACCAGGAAGAAATGGATTTCACCACTGAGTTGTAATTATTGATGAGAGTGGACATAGTAGATTTTTCCCTAAAACCTTAGGAGATTTGTCCACAACAAATAATTGGGTCAATGAGATTTAGTTGGACCCTTTAAATAAAGTATGAAATAAGTAATTGGGAATATACCTATGATGTTTTAGTGTGGTTGAAGAGTACATAGCAACATAATCAAAAAGACAATCCAAGGATCACCCTCAAACTGCCCACCAAACTTACAACTTTAGTCGGAGTCATTTTCAAGCAGCATCAGGATGATCTGAGTTGAATTCTATAAAGGGTAGCAGCCATACAAGCTCTGCTTCAAGCAAAACTGGACAGTTAACTAGTAGTCCATCTCACATAAGCTTTAAAAAAGGAGAACCCCATTGTGTACAAAGGATATCCAACCTAAAATAATCAAACAAATAGCTACTACCATCCTTGCAACTTCAGAACAAATGATCATGCTTTCAAATCAAGTACTAACAAGCATTTGTCCCCAAAAGGAGACTGCTATTTCACCCTATATGATCATATGTAATAGAAGACTGCTATTTCAACTATATGAAGAACCATCTCATGTAAAATAGAATTGTATATGATAGAGTATGCACAACTCTGGTGTGTTCTATAGTCGGCATTCTTGATGCATTTGTCCATTCAAGATTTGTACATCAGAAATATAAGTGAATATAATAACTTTCATTAGGATTCACAATTGGAATCTGCATAGAGATGTTCTATAGCATGAGAGGAGAAGCAAGGGAGATGATAATGTGTGTATTATGAACAAAATAGAAGAGTGAACAAATATGGATGATTACGACATTGTTAAAGGAAACCTTTTTTTGTTAGGATCCAAATATAGATCTTAATTTAAAGTTTAACTCGGTCATCTATATTATAATTATGACATTGTTACTCAGTCATAGAAAATATACATTCTTTATACATTCATAGTACATGTATTAAACATGATATAGAGAGACGTTGGCATCAAATAAGGGCACAGTTTCACATGGCCATAGGTTGTTGCTGAATTTTTTTCAAATACAATTCAAAGTCCTCCCTTTATGTACTTGATAGGAGTCAAGGTCCTCCAACTTGTTGGCCTCACGACCAATAGTAAAAAATATCTAGATATACCATTACGTAGCTAGTTTGGTCCAACCACAGGACAATAAGTATACATGTCGATGATTACTAGAAAACCAAGAACGGATCCATCCTTGGTCAAGTAGGAAATGGAAAGTATTAGACAAGTTCTTATAAATAGGTAGCATATGTTGAAAATTCATTAGTGGTCTTTACCTCCTACTATCCCATGAAGTAAACATTGCATCAAATCCACTCATGGTCTAACCCTATTTTTCCTTTTAGTCCTAGTACTAGCGGTAAAAGAAACAACCTTGCTCTTTATCTCTCTAAACTTGGTGGCGAAGTTCCACCTAGACAATTAGAAATGTTGTTGGCCATCAAATAGTTTTAGAAAAACCATGAAGTCCTCACCTTTCATGGAGGGATTCGTATAATTCGTGGGGGTGACCAATGGAGTAACAACTTGGAATGACTGAGAAATGAATGGGCCTCCACGAATTAGTTTGGAAAGGTCAACACCTGATATATCCTAAAGATTTAAAAGTGGTAAGTTAAAATAATTGTTAAGACAAATGAATATGGGTGGGGACATACTTATTTGAATTCAGTTATTTACATGAATGTCATTCAGACTAGTCAACCACCTTTTAGATATAACCAAAACAATGTCCAAAACTATGGTTAGAGCCCAGATACAAAGATCAAAATAGGCCATGATGCATTGGAAGCAAGGGTTTAGGCTTCATGATTGACTACTTTAGATGAAATGACAACGTCTTAGTAGAGGGCAAAGCATACATACTTGCCAATATGATTTCCCATGATTGGCATAATGTACACTTAAATGTGTTTCCACACAAAAACTGCTTTAGGGAAAATGAAAACTTGTAGATCTGTCTAAACTTACCAAAAAAAATTGCCACTAGCTGATCAAGATGAGCAAACTAGCTAGATTTCAAGAAACGAATAGTTTACTGGTGAGATTGATCGGTGACCATTCCATGCTCCAAACTAGAAGAAAGATTAGGGGTCAAGCCAAACTTGTGAAAATTAAGCTTAGGTTTTTGGTCTAGTGGCAGATTTATGTCTTCAGCCACTAAACTAATCACAAATTAGGGAATTTCATTGATATGTCCATAAGGTACGGAAAAATACTCCCCACCATTAGTGTTCATCCTCATTTTCCTCAATAGTAGAAATTGTGCAAAACCAAATTTCATCTTCCTTAGGGTGCCAAGACAATAATGCACATACCTCCCCTAACTCCAGGAGAAAGGCATGAAATAGGAGCAGGCTAGCCATCTATATATAGTTGACCAATTGCAATATGAGGATGACAAATATTCACAAGATGGGTTCTGACTGACCACTACGAGCACACTAACCTATAATCATTCACCATGTAGCCGCTTTTCCTCTTAGGATAATATTTGAGAAACTATGTTGCAGCAATAATGGTGGCATCATCTTGGCCATTTCAACCTGAAACGATTTGACTTCTCAAATTATATATGATTCCATATCAAACATTATCCAAGAAAATTAGGCTCAATAAACTACAACAAAGGGGCCTTATTGTAGCTTTTAAGTTCTTTGATTCCTCTCAAGACTATTTTTGAGAGAAGTAAGCCTCCATTTCTAGCCTAATAGTTGATTTCTCTATCATCAAACTCTAGTCTGATCACAAAAAAAATTATTAAATTATCATACCAAGAAAAATGCCATCAGGATAAGGAAACAAAAGCATTAAGACATACATCATGATTGATATTACATTACCTAGAGAAGGTAGACATTTCTTTGTCTCATGCACAAGGTGTCTCTTCATTTTTCCCCTCCTTATGAAGCTCTATGTTCAGACTCAAACCAATCCTTGTGTAGAAAACCTTATATCTAGAGAAAGCAAGACAAATGCATTAACTCCAAAATATTCTTTGCAATAGATATGGGAATAATTATATAGAAATTTGATATTCTTCATTAGATCCATGTGCCTCAACTTGTAGTTCTAGTAATTAATAATCATAAACATGAACTTGTCTCCTATTTGAAAGGTATCTTCAAACAATTAAAATGGCGTAGAATTAGAAAAACTAAACATCCCCTAATCTTTGAATTTGTTACATGAGATTTCACTTGGAGTGGGAATGAAGAGAAAAACAGTTCTAACTTCTATAGTTTGTTGTGCAAAAATGTCATCAACTCAAACATTTGATGATGGCATACTAAAATAGAAAAATCCCAATATTAAAAATCATCAATGAAAAAATGATGATTGCATGAAGCAGGCAGCCAATCAAACCTTAGAATCTATGCAGAACTAGAATCAACTTCCTTAGGTCCAGTTTCACATATGTTGGGATATATTACTTGATACCTTAATGAGCTTAATTTGTACCTATTAGAAATTTCCCAAGCTAGCTGCCAAGATTTTTCAACAATGAGCACACCTTTGAACTTAATAAGATATCCAACAAAGAAGATGCATGCAAAATACTTACAAAACATAGACTACCATGAATTGTTCACGAAGTGTTTCTCATAAAGTGCTACAGAAGCCTTCATCTATTGTAGTGAATTTTTGAAAAAAAAAATTGCAAATACTTTTTACAACCTATATAGGCATATACATATCAATTGTTCATCCTATATATGTAACCCTATTAGAAAATATCATGAAGACACACGTCTCTATAACAGAATAGAAATCTTGAGATTACTAGTTGGTTTAGATTTTACAATAATGAAACAAATTGAAAGGAAAAACAAAATGAAAATTAGTTCTAGTTTTAATAACAAGTAGTTTTAGAAATAGATAGTAGCCACACATGGCATCATCTAATTTAGAAAACATAAATAAATTCATATCATGTCCAATTCATCTCAAAATTTATGTTTAGTATTGTTGGCATTTTGGCCTTAATCTCTTCACTGATCAAATCATCCCGAGCAACCTACAACATCCAACAATAGCTAATTAGAACATGAACTGGGTCAAATTGGCAAACAAGTACCATACAAAATTACATGAGAAAATTCCATGTTATCATTGGAAAGTTATACTCATACTAGTTAATTCTGGGACCACCAAGTTCCCACATTATTTACCAGCTCAACTTTATGATTCTCACACCTGGTCTGACATTGAAGGTAAACAAATAATAGATAAGTGAGCCTTATCCCCATTCTAGGCCTTCACATAACCTTAATTACATGAATTGGATTTCTTAATTTAATAAGGTATAATTACATAAATAGATAAACCTTCTTAGAAATTCAGTTAAGTATGCCAAGTGATTTTTTTTTAAAATAGAAATAAAGTTGTTCAATGAGAAGCTTATAAGATACTTCTTCATTGTGTGTTCTTGTTGTGTTGTCATCTCTCTCAACTTGATCATTAATCATTATGCTAATCCTAGAAAGTTTAGAGCCCATACAAAGAACTTGGGCTTGCAGGTTTGGATAAGCACTTTCCATGGAAGCAAATTTCTCATTAATATGTGTGGATTCCTCAAAGAAGTGATTCTTCCTCAAATCAGCTTTCAATCCAAAAACAAGACTTCTAGATACACCATGTCCATAACCAACTACACATTCATTACAATTTTCCTCATCATACATCATTTCCTTGAATATTGCATCTTCTATTGCCACTTTAGGCTTTTCAGGTTGCTCAATGAGACACTCATCTACTAGATTCTCAGCAGTTTCCTATGTCAAGTTCATCATAACATTTGTTAGTTTTTACGTGTAAACCTTTATGTTTTTAGATCATATAATACTCCATATAACAAGAAACATAACAAACCCAAAATTCTTAATTTATTTGTATTATTCACATAGCTTCCATGATTTTTCTGATGAGTAATCTTCCATGCTTCCAAGATACTAGATTCTCTATTTTTAGTTTTTTCCTATACAAACACATAAACAAGTTTGATCAAACTATGATGATCTAATCAATATTATTATAGGACACATATGCATATATGTTCACTTACAAATTCATACTTCTTTTATGAAAAACTCTTTGAACATGTGGTATGGAAATGAGCTTTTTGAGCACGTGATCTCTTTCCTATCGTTGATAGGTTCTACAAATAATAACATAATATTATTAATAAAATAAGATTATAAAATAAACAAATATATAAACAAGTTTAAGTCTAAGATCCCATATTACCTTTCCTATGTTAGAAAACCAATAGTTCACTAAGAGCACCCCCTATTCTTTGATCAATTTATCTGGCACATTGCTTGCAATTTGTCGTTCAGTTTTATTGGGATCGAAGTAAAGTTTTTTCAACTTATGTCTATAACTTCTCCATTTCCCATTCACATGTGATAGAATTATCTCATCAATCTCCAAGTCAGAAGGAATATGAAACTTACCCTAGATCACCAACAAAAATGAATAATCAAAATAATAAATAGTTCAATTGCTATACTTCATACAAGAGAATCTATTCAGCTTGTAAATAAAGACAAAATTACTTGCACAAAGAGGAGTGATATTCACTTACCCATGTGATATTCACAATCTCTACTTTATAGCAATCGTTCACCTTGTGCCAACTATCTTCACCAATTGGGCATAGAACTCTACGTTTTGCAACCTTACCAAGAAACATCACTAAGACATGTCCTCCCTTCCCAATGGGTTGTTTAAATTAATTTAATTTAACAATAATTTTTATACATGCTTGCATAACCCATACTTGAGATACAAGAATTTGTCCTCTCTTTTTCACAATCTTTCCATCTGAATCTACAATAAAAGAAATAACACATGCATCAACTTTCAATTGATGATATAATAGATAAATAAAGATAAAATATAATGAATGATAATCACCAATTGTTTCTATGAAATCATCTTCATTAAAGGATATTGTGTCATTCCATGCCATATCTTGAGAGTCTGTTGGAATTGGTTGGGACTCTTCTATACCATCATTATAAGTTTCTTCACATAATGGATCCCCATGATGATAAGATGCATATTGATTATGGCCATCAATAGTTGGCTTGTTACAACTGTGAGTTGTTATAGTTCATTTCCTACACCAATTTATTTACCTAGATAATGAAAGATAATGTGCAAATTAGAAAAATACAACAATATATTCCACTTTGTGTAATTAAACATCAAATAATGTTGTTTCTACTGATCAAAACAAGACACAAGAGAAAAGGAATCAATGTATCATGGGACAAGTAAACACTTGAAGAAAATGATTCACGAGACATCATATTCCTTATTGCATGCTCAAATAAAAAAATGACTATAAGTAAATCCATTGTCTACCTATAATAATATAAAAAGGAAACTTCAATAGCCAAATCACTAAAGAAAATAAAGGGACTCAAGATTTTAGAAAACATGCTCAAAACATACTATATTATTGTCTCAAAAATGAAGAAAAATGTAGCTTTGACAAACATGATTCATCTAACTTTCCTTATGATATGAATATGCATCAATGTCATCATCGACCATTGTAGGGACTAGACCTACATCAAATGCATCTCTTGTTTTATATTCCACTACATGTAATTACAAATTTTCTATTTCATCCTCTATATAGAAAACTTTCTTAGCTTGAAATGAGAAAATAAATGGATCATCCTTAAAGAATCTTCCTATGTGAATCAACTTAGAGAAATTTACACAAGGATGCTTTATCCCATCATGTTTGAAAGCCCTGGGTGAATTTATATGTACCCAATCACATATGAATAGAATAACTTTGCAAGTCCAATAATAATCAAGTTCATAAATATCTTTGAGTTTTCCAATGGAGGAATTTCCATCAGCTTCAACCATGACACTAGAATTTTGTGTCTTCTTATACCTTTCATGGTCCATGGTATGAAACTTGCATCCATTTACTACAAAACTAGTGAGTCTCTTTGCATAGACATTCAATCTACGATCTAGAGACATTTTCAACTGACCTTCCTTGTAGCTCACATTAATTTTAGCTTCCTATACAAGTAAAATTAGTATTAGGTACATTGATTTTCTCTATTAGAAAATCCATGAAGTCGATATCCATGTTTCTAGTACCTGAGAGTTCAACCATCAAGAAAAATCTTCTAAAATCCATTTATCTTCTAATTTTTGATCCTGTCTTATTCCTCTTAGAAGACACTCATCTCTTTTTGATATAAAAATTCTCTACAAAAATATTGTGGGTTAGCTTAGTTTAAAATATCTTATATATGAAGTGCCACAACAAGTATAATACATCTTACTATTTAAAGTCCTTCATAATGTCTTCACAATGGAGATGAACATATCAATGTGCCCGTGCCATGCTTTTTTCATCGAGCGCCACAATTTTTGATGTCCCAAGATGGTGTCCACCAGAGTTGAACAATTACTAACCCTTATTCATAATAGTGCCATCATTTCTTTTTGTTTTATTAAAAGTTGTCTTAGTGCCTTCCATATATCTAGAAAAAAAATAATTGTCTCCTCCAAAATATATCCCTCTATGATGGAACCCTCTGGTCGAACTCTATTTCTGACATAGCACTTCAAGTGAGATAAATACCTTTATGAAGTCATAAACATAGTAATATCAAGATTCACTCCTTTAAAAATTTATTGAAAAATAAAAGATAAAAAAACTTAAGAAACAAATCTAACCTTTCAATGGGATACATCCATCCATACTAAATTAGTCCACCATATTCAACTTGGTCAACCAAATGAACCAAGAGGTCAACCATAATAGTGATGAAAGGGGGAAGAAATTCCATTTTTAGATGACAAAGTGTTTCAACAATGCTTGTCTTTAACTTATCAAGATCACCCAAATCAATACATGTAGAGCATAATGACTTCATGAAATATGACAAATCTGAAAACAAAATAAAAAACATGAGTTACTCCAGATGCTTGTAAAGCTATAGGGAGTATATCTTGCATAAGAATGTGGTGATCATAACTCTTTAGGTTTTACAATTTTTATTGCTTCACATTTACACATCTAGAAAGATTTGAAGCATAGCCATTAGGAACTTTTAGCTTAGCTAAGACGTATAAAAAGTTTTCCTTATCTTCGGTAGACATAGAGTATGGAGCCAAGGGCATAAGCAAACTTCTATCTTCTTGGGTTTTAGGGGATGCAGAGAAGCAGCGGAAACAAAAAATTTTCTCCCCAAACTCAGAACAAAAGGAATTGCGTCAATGTATATACAATAGGAAAGATGGTTTGTGGATGCATACCTTGTCTTGAGGCTTGCTCGACGACAGTACCTCGCACCTTGTGCGGTCTTCACCTCCGGTCTTGGACGGTGTCTGTGCAGCTCCTGGTCACATCGGGACTGAAGACTCCTAGTCTCACCGGGACTGTCGGGATTGACAGTTGTCCTCCGAGCGACATAGATCTCCCGCCTCGGCAGTCGTCCACACAGACCTCCTGGAACTCCGATCTGCTTGTCGCACAAGGAACCGGAAGGAGTCACACCCTCCTGTTGGCGTATTAGTCACCAACTCACTCTCCTGCTGCCAGTTGCAACTGCAGTTGTCTTTCCCTTGTTGTTCCTCCCTTTTCGGGTGCACTTGCTCAGGCTCTCTCAGTTACCAAAACCAAAGAGAATGACAACTTTGCAGAGCAACCGGCTTGCACTGAGTTGTACTTTGAGAAGCCCCCAATACCCCTATATATAGGAGAGTCATGGGACAGGGTTCTCCATCACGGGCAATGCGGGACTAAAGTAGGGGTAGAAGGGTTTGAGATTTTCCACAAAAACAACCAACTCGCATCCTAAACTGATCGTTTCATAACTGAAATGGTCAGTTGGGGATCTGAGCCGGTCGGTTGACACCTCAACCGATCGGTTGGGACCCATGAACCGGTCGGTTCACTTTTGAACCGATCGGTTCGTGGTCCTGGTCAGTTCCTGATTGACTTTCCAACTTTTATTTCTAATTGGTATCAAATACCAATCCTTGTTCCAATCAAATTGGGCAAGTGAAACGCAAGGAAAATTCTCACCAATCTTACTTTCCCAACTTGCTCAGTTGCATCAGTCGAACCGATCATTTCAACACTTGAAGCAATCGTTTCACCCTAACCTTGAGCCGATCGACTCAACACTTGAGCCGACCGGTTCACCAAGCTCAGCCGACTGATTCATCACATGACCCGATCGGTTGGGAGTATAGATTGTGCAGAATCAGTCAATTGTGATTCAATCAATCTGATACTCCAATCAATGTGTGCAACACCTTGAACATTATTATATTGAGCTATCAATTGATTGAGTGTTTAATTGAACTACTAAACTCCTTTAGTAATCAATCTAAACATTGTTTGTGGACAAAACTCCTGTTCCAGGTTAAATCCTATGTGTGTGACCCTACAGGTCCATTTCACGTTGGTAGTGAAAGTCCATAACATTTATGACTTCACAAGCAAAGAGCGGTGCCTAGTCACACATCAGTGCTACCCAAGTGAAATAGAAAGTTAGAGAACAACTTTCAATCCTACAACCCGTGAATGGTGTTATAGTGAATGTATAATTCCTTTGTCACTGATATCCTGAATGAACTCGAGGCATGGAACAGTCATCCTATCAACAGTCATTCATTTCCTTGATCTCAGAGCAGACCGAATGAGATGTGTATGACATCAATATCACATATTGATTCACACATGCATGTGCACGCCTTTCTCAATCCTACTCATCAAGTGGCCAAGGATATCAAACTCCCTCAGGAGGGACAAATCCCATATCTATCACTCACCCCTCAAAAGCCCCATGTGTCAAAGCCACCCAATCATCACCTTTATAACAACCCATGTTTCAGGACTGTGTTTGATGATGTCAAAGTGTACCCAACGACATGTGTTGAGTGTAGTGATTTTAGGTCTAAGAATCACACTCACCACCATCACTGTGAGAGATGACTATGACTACCAAGTCATGGTTCCATGTGTCACTCTCACGGTGGGTCTGTTCGGTACCTTGTTCTCTAACAAGTACCTATGTGCTTGGTTTTATATCACTATATCATGACTAATGAGATCCTGTCAACAACCAACACACAATCTAGTCTTTAGTGTTATTGATGTCTATGGTTATTTCCACAATAATAACCGACTAGGTACCAAACAAGAATGTATACTCTTAACATCTGTATGATCTCATCGTTTAGGTCCTTAACCTAAAAGAATATGTCATTGAGTAAAATCATTCTTTAGACATCTATCATGTTACATTATCTCAGAAACAGTTTAAACATTCAGATCAGAAATTGCCTTTATTATTATTCAAATCATTTACAAAGTATCCCATTGCAATCATCATATGACTTGCTCTATGGGCATACATACCAACAGACTCCCACTTGCACTTAGAGCCACTCACCAAGGAATCGCCGTCCTTGTGACCTAGCATGACCATCATGCTTCTGCTGAGAAAGGGCCTTAGTCAGTGGATCAGCTATGTTGTCTTCAGTTGGTACTTTGCAAATCTTCACATCTCCTCACTGTACGATCTCTCGTATGAGATGGAAGTGCCGCAGTATGTGCTTGGACCACTGATGTGATATGGGCTCTTTAGCTTGTGCAATAGCTCCATTATTGTCAGAATAAAGCTCAATTGCATCACAGCTACTGGGAACTACACCAAGTTCAGAAATGAACTTCCTAATCCACACAACCTCCTTTGCTGCATGTCATGTAGCAATATACTCGACCTCTGTAGTAGAATCGGCAACTGTTTCTTGCTTGGAACTCTTCCATCTCACAGATCCATTATTAAGGCAAAACACAAATCCTGACTGCGATCTGTAATCATCTTTATCGGTTTGGAAGCTTGCATCAGTGTAACCCTTTACAACCAGCTCTTCCTCGCCGTCGTACATAAGAAACTGATCCTTAGTCCTTCGCAAGTACTTGAGGATGTTCTTTACGGCTGTCCAGTGAGCATCCCCGAGATCTGACTGGTACCTGCTCGTCATGCTGAGAGCATACGAGACATCTGGGCGTGTGTACAACATAGCGTACATGATGGATTTGATGGTTGATGCATATGGGATCCCATTCATACGCTCCCTTTCTTCACAAGATTGGGGACATTGAGCTCTAGAGACAGTGACTCCATGTAGCATGAGGATGTTTCCTCTCTTTGAGTTCTCCATGCTGAACCACTTCAACAATTTGTCAATGTACGTGCTCTAACTTAGTCCGAGAAGCCTTCTAGATCTATCTCTATAGATCTTAATTCCTAGAATGTAGGATGCTTCTCCTAAGTCCTTCATTGAGAAAGTATTCCCAAGCCAAGTCTTTACCTTCTCTAAGGCTAATACATCATTCCCCATCAAAAGTATGTCATCTACATACAATATGAGGAATGTGGTCAAGCTCCCACTAACCTTCTTGTACACACAAGGTTCATCTTCATTTTGAATAAAGCCAAACACTTTGACTTTCTCATCAAATCGAAGATTCCAACTCCGAGATGCTTGCTTTAATCCATAGATTGACCTTTGCAGCTTACAGACTTTATTGGCATTCTTTGGATCTACAAAACCTTCAGGCTGTGTCATGTACACATCCTCATTTATATTCCCGCTAAGGAATGCGGTCTTAACATCCATCTGCCAAATCTCATAGTCATAATAAGCTGCAATAGCAAGCATGATCCCGATGGACTTAATCATGGCAACTGGAGAAAAGGTTTCGTCATAGTCAACACCTTGAACTTGTCGAAATCCCTTAGCAACCAATCTGCCTTTATAAGTTTGCACATTGCCATCCATGTCAGTCTTTTTCTTAAAGACCCACTTGCACCCTATGGGTTTTACCCCTTCGGGTGGTTCCACCAAAGTCCATACTTTGTTGGAGTACATGGATTCCATCTCGGATCTCATGGCTTCAAGCCATTTCTCAAAATCTGGCCCCTCCATAGCCTCTACGTAGGTAGTTGGATCATCATCTATGATCAACTCACCACCTTCCTGAGTTACAAGGTATCCAAACCTCTCAGGTTCAAGGCGGGTCCTACTAGATCTACGAGGTCCTTGTGTTACCTGAGGAAACTGAGATTCCACAACACCTTGTGAATCTGCATTTTCCTCTGGTACATCTACCAGTTCAATGTTTTTTTGTTGGTCCTGAACCTCTTCAAGCTCTATATTCCTCCCACTACTTCCTTTGGAAATAAATTCCTTCTCTAGGAATACAGCATCCCTGGCAACAAACACTTTGTTGTCAGTAGGGTGGTATAGATAATATCCCATGGTCTCCTTGGGATATCCAATAGAATAACATTTATCGGATTTGGGTCCAAGCTTATCAGGAAACATTTTCTTGACGTAAGCCTCACAACCCCAAATCTTCATAAAAGACAAATTGGGATGCTTCCAAGTCCATATCTCATATGGTGTCTTTTGAACCGATTTAGATGGTACACGGTTAAGCGTAAACGCGTCGATTTCAAGAGCATGACCCCAGAAGGAAATTGGAAGATTAGCAAAACTCATCATTGATCGCACCATATCCAACAATGTGCGATTCCTTCTTTCAGACACACCATTATGTTGTGGTGTTCCAGGAAGAGTCCATTGTGATACAATACAACGGGCTCGCAGAAGGTCCTCAAACTCCTAGCTTAAGTATTCTCCACCTCGATCAGATTGAAGTGCCTTAATACTTTTTCCAAGTAGAATCTGTACTTCATTCATGAAATCCTTGAACCTTTCAAGGGTTTCTGACTGATGCTTCATCATGTACACATAGCCATACCTACTGAAACCATCAGTGAAGGTAATGAAGTATTGATACCCATTTCTGGCATTAGTTCTAAAAGGCCCACATACATCAGTATGTATGAGTCCTAATAGATCACTAGCTCTATCACCTTTACCTGAAAAGGGAATCTTGGTCATCTTGCCCAACAAACAAGATTCACATGTCTCTATTGATTCATAATCAAAAGAGTCTAGATAACCATCTTTATGGAGTCTAGAAATGCGCTTCTCATTTATGTGCCCTAGACGACAATGCCAGAGATATGTTTTGTTTGAGTCGTTGAGTTTTTGCTTTTTGGTGCTTACGTTGTATACATTTGTCTCCAAGTCTATCAAGTATAGACCATAAGACATTGGGGCACTGCCATAAAAGATCCCATCTTTAGAAATGGAACATTTTCCATTCTTAATAAGAAATTCAAATCCATCTTTGTCCAAACAAGAGACGGAAATGATATTCCTATTTATGGCAGGTACATAATAGCAGTTCTTCAACTCTATTATTATCTCACTTGGTAGAGTTAACTCATAGGTTCCTACGGCACTGGCGGCAACTCTTGCCCCATTGGTAACACATAGTTCAACCTCACCTTTCCCCAAAGGCCTACTTCTCTTAAGATCCTTCACATTTGAACAAATGTGAGATCCGCATCCGGTATCAAGTACCCATGACGAAGAAGTAGTAAAGTTAATCTCTATCACGTATACACCAGAAGTAGAGATCTCTATCTCCGACTTCTTCTTCCATCGTTCCCTCAATCCTCTCCATGTAGAAGAAATTGGTTTGGCAAGAGAACCCTTCTCTCCCTTACCTTCTTTTTTCTTTACTAACGCATTAAGCGTACATAGAGTGGATTCAAAGGCTCCTGGTATATCTAGATTGTGAAGAACACTTCCCACAGTCCTCAACTAGTTATGGAATTTATTCTCAATTAATTTGCCCATTTTAAAAGATGATTCCTTTGCCATTCTATAAGAGAAAATTGCATTTTTTCAAAACTCCTTTTGATTTGATTTGAATAAAATTTGACGATAGTTAATTAGGCCTTTAATTAATTACCGCTCCCACTATTTTCATTCAAATTGATAGCTCTCACCATCAATTCAGAAGATTGCAGCGTACAATCTTCTAGTGGGTCAAGATCCATATTTCATCAAGTCATGAGTCAGCTTTGGCTGATCGCCCATAATCTTGACTATTTAGGTATGCCATCATGCCAATTGCATCATATGCAACTCTTGATGAATGAACATGCGCAACACCTTGCCATGAACATTCTGTGCCTCTGGGCTTAGACGCTCTAAGAATAACCAGTTAAGTCTAACCCAAAAGTCGACACGGTAAACATCCACCCTGCTTTGGAAGAACTTGCATGTCGACCCTTCACACTTCTACAAGATAGACGGCGCACCACGCTTTGGCGTAACCTACGCTTGGTCGATCAAGTTTGCCATGTGTGTCGCTAATGGAAGGTGTATAAGACTTAATATTTTAATGAGGGATTTGGTTTTTATATACATATACATATCCAATTACCACAATATATAGTATGTATCATATACATGCTATATCCCACAGAAAACATGCAAAACGATAAAAAGCAATGATTATGGCCATCCTATTGTGATTCCTCAAGCCAAGAGGAATCACAGTCATCTAGGTCTACATCACATGCAACCTGTACAAGATGAAATATGTGCCTGACTTTCTGGGTTTGATCAGCTCATCTCCATGATTGATCGGCTCACCATCAAGTTGGTTGCTCGGGTGCCACTAGCCGATCGACTAGCGCCTCGAACCGGTCGGTTCACCGGTCATAGTGCATCTCCTTATGTCACCACCCGCTCGTCTAGCTCCTCGAACCGGCCGTCTGTATCACCAATTGATCGGTTCACGCCTTGAACCGATCGTCTCAAGCGTCGTCAGGTCGTTCGTTTTCTTTGACATAATAGGAAATAAAATCTATCCTATTTACAATTGAATTGTGAAACTCCAAGTTACATTCTGGGGGAGCAAAGGTAGGAAAAGAATTCTCGAATTATTTCGAGTTACATCAGGAATAAGAGAAGGGGAATCAGTGCGCAGACCGAGATGCAAGCAACCACATACAACCACACACAGATATAGGGGTTTATAGGCCTTAATCATGCTACACATCCACTACAAAACTCGTTTAAGGGCGACGCGTATCGAGTGCATTAATATTACATATCATATATGTATATTTGGGATTTGTGGATTGGACATGCATGAAGCCAATTTTATTCGCATCGCATGCAATAAATAAAGGCGACAAACCAAAATCGATCATATCGATAATCCTAAAATATAGAACAATTGACGTGGCTCTGATACCACTATTGGGTTTTAGGGGAGGAAGAGAAGCAGCAGAAACAAAAAATTGTCTCCCCAAACCCAGAACAAAAGGAATCACGTCAACGTCTATACAATAGGAAAGATGGTTTGTGGATGCATACCTTGTCCCAAGGCTTGCTCGACGACAGTACCTCGCGCCTTGCGTGGTCTTCACCTCCGGTCTTGGACGGTGTCTATGTAGCTCCTGGTCACACCGGGACTGAAGACTCCTGGTCTCACCGGGACTGTCGGGATTGACAGTTGTCCTCCGAGCGACAGAGGTCTCCCGCCTCTACAGTCGTCCACATGGACCTCCTGGAACTCCAATCTCCTTGTCTCACAAGGATTCGGAAGGAGTCACACCCTCCTATTGGCGTACTAGTCACCAACTCACTCTCCTGCTACCAGTTGCAACTGCAGTTGTCTTTCCCTTTCTGTGCCTCCCTTTTTGGGTAGCACTTGCTCGGGCTCTCTCGGTTACCAAAACCAGAGAGAACGACAACTTTGCAGAGCAACCGGCTTGCACTGAGTTGTACTTTGAGAAGCCCCCAATACCCCTATATATAGGAGAGTCATGGGACAGGGTTCTCCATCCCGGGCAATGTGGGACTAAAGCAGGAGTAGAAGGGTTCGAGATTTTCCACAAAAACAACCAACTCGCAACCTGAACCGATCGTTTCATAACTAAAACGGTCGGTTGGGGATCTGAGCCGGTCGGTTGACACCTCAACTGGTCGGTTGGGACCCATGAACTGGTCGGTTTGTGGTCCTGGTCAGTTCTCGATTGACTTTCCAACTTTTGTTTCTAATTGGTATCGAATACCAATCCTTGTTCCAATCAAATTGGGCAAGTGAAACGCAAGGAAAATTCTCACCAATCTTACTTTCCCAACTTGCTCGGTTGCATCAGTCGAACTGATCGTTTCAACACTTGAAGCAATCGTTTCACCCTGACCTTGAGCCGATCGACTCAACACCTGAGCTGATCGGTTCATCACATGAGCCGATCGGTTGGGAGTACCGATTGTGCAGAATCAGTCAATTGCGATTTCAATCAATCTGATACTCCAATCAATGTGTCCAACACCTTGAACATTATGATATTGAGCTATCAATTGATTGAGTGTTTAATTGAACTACTAAACTCCTTTAGTAATCAATCTAAACATTGTTTGTGGACAAAACTCTTGTTCCAGGTTAAATCCTATGTGTGTGACCCTGCAGGTCCATTTCACGTTGGCAGTGAAAGTCCATAACATTTATGACTTCACAAGAAAAGAGCGGTGCCTAGTCACACATCAGTGCTACCCAAGTGAAATAGAAAGTTGGAGAACAACTTTCAATCCTACAATCCCTGAATGGTGTTACAATGAATGTATAATTCCTTTATCACTGATATCCTGAATGAACTCGAGGCATGGAACAGTCATCCTGTCAACATTCATTCATTTCCTTGATCTCAGAGCAGACCAAGTGAGATGTGTATGACATCAATATCACATATTGATTCACACGTGCATGTGCATGCCTTTCTCAATCCTACTCATCAAGTGGCCAAGGATATCAAAATCCCTCCGGAGGGACAAATCCCATATCTATCACTCACCACTCAAAACCCCATGTGTCAAAGCCACCCAATCATCACCTTTATAACAACCCATGTTTCAGGACTGCGTTGGATGATGTCAAAGTGTACCCAATGACATGTGTTGAGTGTAGTGATTTCAGGTCTAAGCATCACACTCACCACCATTACTAAGAGAGCTGACTATGACTACCAAGTCATGGTTCCATGTGTCACTCTCACGGTGGGTCTGTCTGGTACCTTGTTCTCTAACAAGTACCTATGTGCTTGGTTTGATATCACTATATCATGACTAATGAGATTCTGTCATCAACCAACACAAAATCTAGTCTTTAGTGTTATTGATGTCTATGGTTATTTCCGCAATAACAACCGACTAGGGACCAAACAAGAATGTATACTCTTAACATCCGTATGATCTCATCGTTTAGGTCCTTAACCTAAAAACATACGTCATTGAGTAAAATCATTCTTTAGACATCTATCATGTTACACCATTATCTCAGAAACAGTTTAAACATATAGATCGGAAATTGCCTTTATTATTATTCAAATCATTTACAAAGTATCCCATTACAATCATCATATGACTTGCTCTATGGGCATACATACCAACAATTCCATTTCTAGATGACAAAGTGTTTCAAAAATGCTTGTCTTTAACTTATCAAGATCACCCAAATCAATACATGTAGAGCATAATGACTTCATGAAATATGACAAATTTGAAAACAAAATCAAAAACATGAGTTACTCCAGATGCTTGTAAATCTATAGGGAGTATATCTTGCATAAGAATGTGGTGATCATGACTCTTTAGGTTTTACAATTTTCTTTGTTTCACATTTACACATCTAGAAATATTTGAAGCATAGACATCAGGAACTTTTAGCTTAGCTAAGACATATAAAAAGTGTTCCTTATCTTCTGTAGACATAGAGTATGGAGCCAAGGGCATAAGCAAACTTCTATCTTCTTGAGTTTTAAGCCAAAGATGTTTCCTTATATTATTTTCCTCAAGAAATCTTCGTGGATTTTCATCGTCTTTGCACTTCCCCTCCACATTTAGAAGTGTTACCAATATATTATCACATGTATTCTTCTCTATATGCATGACATTAAGGATATGACGAAGAGGATTATATTCCCAATACAACAAATAAAAAATATGCTTCTTTTCTTCCAAAGCCCCTCCTCGCCAGTAATATAATCATCATCCATAGTAGCACTACTTGTGGAGACATCTTTGAATTTTATTCTTCTCTTCTTAGCATTACTCCTTGGACCTTTTCCATATTTAAAGAAAAGTCATTGTCATCCCCATATTACAGTACATCCATAGTTAGAAATAGGAGCACAATCATACTCCTCAGTCCCATCAAATAGATTGCTTTGCAGTCTAAAAGGATGGTTATTTGGTACGATGACCACCATAACATATCTTTGAACCACATCGATATGAATGGGTAGATTTAGTAGAACAAGGACATGCAAGACAACATTTAGTGCTCCAACATGATAACATAGCATATGCGGGAAAATCACTTATGGTAGACATCAGAGATGCTCACATTTTAAAAGGCTCTCTAGTATAGGCATCAAATGCATCAATTCCATCCCATAATAATAGCAACTCGTGTAACAAGGGTTAAATATAGACATCAATATCATTTCCTAGACTAGATTTTTTAGGGATTATCAAAGAAAGAATCAAGGAATTAGGTTTCATACATAGCCAAGGGGGAAAGTTATTGACATTCAGAATTACTGGCCATGTACTATAATTTTGTATTTTGCATTCCATAGAGATTGAAGCCATCACTAGCAAGGGTAATCCTCACACTACGAGGGTCTGAAGTAAATCATGGATACATCACATCAAACTCTTTCCATCTCTTTGCATCTATTGGGTGCCTTAATTTTCCATCTTTGACTCGACCTTTCTCATTCCATATCATATCTTCAGCTATCTTTGAGGACATGTATATCCTTTTCAATATTGGAATTAGAGTAAAATACTTCATAACTTTTGTTGTAGTTCCTTTCAAGATAGAATTATCTTCATTCTGAACATCACCAACATTAATTCTTTTTGTCTTCCACCTAGGAGTTTCGCACACACTACAATGATCCTTGTTTGAGTTTTCACCCCAATACAACATGCAGTAATTGTGACATGCATGTATATTTTCATATCCAAGACCTAACTCCTTAATCAATTTTCTGGCTTTGTAATAAGAACATGGGAACAAGGTTAACTGAGGAAAGGAATCTAATAGAAGCTCCAACAATTATAAGAAAGATTCATCCGGCCAATGAAGCATACATTTAAGATTGAATAGTCGAATGAGAAATGAGAGTGTTGAATAGTTAGTGCAACCCAGATAAAGCTCTTAATAAGATAGTTCGACCATTTTTATATATTTCACATCATCTTCAGGATTATGTTAATTATCACTTTGATGATGGTTGATATCATCAACATGAATATCATCGCATGTGTCTTCTTCACAACCTTCACCCATCAATGCATCACCCATATTAGAAGAATTTACTCCTAATGCATCTCTCCATAACCCTTCCATGTCATCTTGACCTACTAAATCGTATTCATGATTAGAGAATTGTTCATCATTTCTAGTTTGTTGGATTGCAATGAGATTTTCAAAAATATTTCTTGGTCCATGGAAAATCCAATCCTTATAATCATTAAAAAAATCTGTTGTATACTAAATGTTCTTCCACATCATCGATGGAAATTTGTTTTTTCCAAGCCACTTTACATTTCCTACATGGACAAACAATTTTTCCATTTTCCATTCCAGTCTTAGCATATTCAAGAAATTGATAGTAACGATTCAATCCAACTTTTATCCATATTAAATGGCTTCAAGAACCTATTTTTATAAGAGAAAACATCATCTGAATATATTTAGGAACTAATTTATGAAGTAATAAAGCATGATGAAATTTATATTCATGCCATTATAGATGTCTAGAACTAATGATGTTACTTAGAAAGCAATGTAAGTATGAACGTATAGTAATGCACATAAAAACACTAATTTGAAAAGTTATCTTGCCTACTTTAACCTTTTGGGACCTAACTTGCCTTAGTTTGACTAAATCAGACATAATATGACCTAAGTTGTCCTAATTTTTCACTAACATAATTTTATTTGGGAAAAATCACACCTAATGCAACAATATTAAGCCTAATTTAAAAGAAAGAAAAAATCATACATAATTATATCCCATAGGCCAACTCAAACCTTTTTTGTGTGTAAAAATATTGGGTTTGAGTTGTCCATAGTTAGCAAGGCTCCCCCAAGCCATCTAGGTATCACTAGTACATAATCCACCTTTAATGTCAGTTATTTAAGTCTTTTAGTGTCGGTTTCAATGCGACACCTATGTGGGCACCGCTAAAAGGCAAACAGTTAGGCGTCAGTTTCTAAACCGACGCCAGAAACCTTCACACGCCACCGAAAACGTGCCAGCAGGGTGATATAGACATCGATTATTACTACAGAAACTGACGCCATAAACCTTCGCACTACAGAAAGGGCATCATCTATGACACCATCAACGTCGGTTTTTATTGATAACCGACTCCATATCACCTGTTGCCACGGTCGTGCTGGCCAGCACGACTGTGGTGTGTGGCCTCATTAGGCGTTGATTTTAGCTATTATCTAACGATGTAAGTATCCATAAGTGTTGATTTATTATTGATAATCGACACCATATCACCTGCTACCACGGCCATGCTGGCCATCACGGCCGTGGTGTCTGGTCTGATTAGGCATCAGTTTTAGCTATTATCCGACGCTGTAAGCATTTGTCGTCGGTTTTTTCAAATAACCGACGCCTATTGTATGTATTTTTTTTATCAGTCTGTAGGCCTGCTGTGGCTGGTCATAGGATTAGAAACCTGTAGTTCAGTTATGAACTATAGGTTTTATGACATCCATTGATATTAGCCAACAACATGCCACAAACCTGCAAAATTAACAACATTAATTTTCACACATTTAGCAACCTGTAGTTCCATTTGATTTTCACACATGTAGAAACATTCTTGTAGCAATATGCAGTTCCATTCATTTTTACATTCACACATGTAGAAACATTCATATAGCAACCAGCAGTTTCATTCATTTTCACATTCACACATGTATAAACATTCATACACATGTAGAAACATTCAGACATGTAGAAACATTCACACATATTACAATTTAGAAATTCATTTATAAAATATCATTCTTTAGTCATTATTCACTATCAACATCCCAATTATATTTTAAAACCTCCACTACTTGTATGGCTTTTGCCCATTCTTCTCTTACATCATTTAATTCGTCTGTCGTATAGGGAGCATGTACATCTAGTAAGGCCTTTCCTGTAGTGGGGTCAGTTTTAAACACATACAAAGAGAATGATGTATATATATAATTAATTATATATAAATAAGATTGATATATTTCATATTATCTAATGAGACTATATATAATACCTCAAGAATGGTATCGATGTCCACTGCGGCATATTTGCTAATCATGTGCATAAATCGCATCACATAGTATGCACATGCCCATCCGTTGTCTTGTGTAGCACATTATAAATTGAAACATACAAAATATTAAAAAATACAACTAATTCAACATTGTTCACATAAATAATATATACACTACAGTCGGGAACTTACTTCCACGTTCTTCTAACTTATTGATTAGTTCTTTTTCCTGGGAACCTTTCCTCCAGCCTTTTTGAACTCATCTAAACCCCTACATATTAATGTAACACAGTACATTGCATAATTCAATAGTAATGTAATAACATATATTAACAGATATGAAAATGATATATTTCTTACTGGAATAATACCATTTTCATTGTGTGCCCATATTTTGAATTCAATTTACTCCCCTTAGGATCTAGATAATAGACAGTGAACGTCTCAGGGACAATAACTAGTAACTCCCAATGCATACCCCTAGAGGTAAAAAAGTTAAAAATTAATAACTCAAAATCCACAATAAAAATGTAATTTTCTTAAGTCCAAATTATAAGAAAAGTAAACTTACTCCACATTGAATGGAGCTATTATCCCCGTCTTGTTATTTTGAGAAAAATTTGTAAAAGCATCACAACAGTATTGTTGAACTGACAAAGGGTCTTTAGCTACTAGACTAATCCAAGATGGAATAAAAAATCCTACATGTTTGAATGAAAAATATGCACATATCTTGTCTAAGTAGCTGCAAAACATGTATTACGTATGCATTAATATATAAGAAACCAGATCACCAGATCCTACACAAGGTATATGGATGTATAAATAAGATCTCACCTTATCCATAGCTCTATCACAGATGTATTCAGCCAATCATATCGAAACAACTCCAAAATATCTTATATAAATAGTTTGTTTCCATATGATTGACCTGCAACATCCACATCTATAGAAATAGTTATAGGGAAATTTATATCATGTTCGCTTAACCATATTGGCATACCCCTACAATTAGGACCTAACGGGACAGGTAGGTCATGTGGAACCCAACTTGGTAATGTAGGAGGTGGAGGTGGAGGCCTAGATGCTCTGGGTGTCTTCTTTTTAACATGCATATATATATAATTTTAGATCAATTGACATCATATACAGACACTAACAATTCAACGTAATGTAAATTTACCATACAATTTCAGTATAGACAACATCTGCTTTTGGCCACAATATCACTCCGCCTTCTACCTCACCAAGCATTTCACAATCTGGGTGGGCATATGGCAATGGAATATCCATCCACTTGGGGAATATATGTAGCAGGCTCAGACGAACCCAACCAGTTGGTAATGAAGACCCATGAAACATTTCCCCTGGTAGGGATGGGTAAGCCGACGCCTCTGCAATGACATATTCTTTACTTTTTAGATGGCATGGCTTCAACCCCTACAAATTTGTGTAAAGAATGTTATATACATATATATATATCATCTTGAAAAGACTAGTTACTATGTCATAAAAATACTTACAACATATGTGCTAGGTGGTGGGTCTATAAGATTACTACTCCCAACCTCTACAGTAGGAGTAGAGCGGGACGTCATAGGTACTGTCTGCTGAGTGGTAGTCAGAGATGCCTACCACTTGCTCATTGATTCATGGAGTGTCTTATCAACTGCTTCCTTGATTCTCTTATCAACTTCTTCATCGACTCTCCTATCAACTATCTTATCTACCTATACATGGATAAAAGAAACTTTAGCTTCTGATTCTTGAATTCTCTTTTATAGTAAATTTCTAAAGAAAGAATAGGTTACCACTTCTTGTGAAATTCCCACTTTTGGGACATGTTTGCACTGGTATGGCCCAAAGAATGCTTTGATGCCCACACCAGCACCTACAGCCCTAACACGTCCAGGATGCTCTAGGTTACCCAGAGCAACTATCAATTCATTCCTTGTGCCCTCAGGGATGAACTTGCCTTGTTTCCTCAGCTCGTGCAGCTCCCGCTAATCACCAAAACAAAATTTTGTAATTAAGTAAACACCATAAATAATTAATATTCAAATGATTGTTCTAAGAGTTGTATTTTACCATTTTGCAGCCGCCTCAACAGTTGTGGGCTTCCTTATTTCTCCCTTCTTATTTTGCCTCCCAGCTATCTAGACATCATAGTGAGGCATAGGTGTGGTACCTATAGTAGAGGACTCTTAAGTAGCAGCAGACTGAGCAGTAGACTCAGCCTGTAGTCTTTGGTGAATGCCTGCATACCCCTTTGGACCCATTGTGTGGTCATGCACATTCAGTGCACGCCTTGCTCTTTGCGCCTCATTGAGGGCCTAGTTAGTATGAACATTAATGATTTGGTTAGTAACACTAAATGTTAATCTTGAATAGGTGAATACAACGTATATTATTTAAATTTGGAGTGACACCTAATACCTTGAATTCATCAGTTTTTCTTGAAGCAACAAACACGTCCCATTCTTCTTGGTCCAGGAAGTTCCACTATTCAGTGGTTGTCTTCTTCCTCTTATCACTTTATTTTATGTATTCTCAGGTGAGATTTGTCCTATAGTTCCTTAGGACTGTCCCACAACGTTGCATCACACATTTTACGATGCAGATTTTCATCCAATGCAAATATACTCTGCAAAATAGAATTGTTATTAACTAGTATCCAAAAAAATAGTAATCTACAAAATTGAATTGCAAATTAATAATAACTCATGCATAAATCCTTCCATATTATGTCTTTCTTCCCCTTAGGAACTTTATGCCAGGAATCTATCTTACAACCGCAATGGCTACGAGTAACATACCCAAGATATGAAACAAATGAATTGTGATTCACTCCAATTGCATTTCCTGCATTATCAAAATCCACAACAAGTTTGGGTCCATTGCCCCTTAGCACTGTTAACTTCTTCATCATAGTGATGCCCCTTCTCTTGTCAACTTTTTGGTGTTACTCATCAAGTGCCTCAAGTGCTTCAGAGGGTACATGTGCATCATCAACCTAAAATTTGACAAAATAAACACACTTACAGGATATAACTATAAATGGACATATAGATATAAATATATGATATATTTTTAAAATTTACATTGTGAGGCGGTGCATTGATGTCCTCACCCTCACGGTAATTATCAACATAGTCACCAGGAGAATGCTCAGCCATCTGAAAGTTCACATTCACATTGTAAAGTTCACATTGTAAAGTAATTCACATTGTAAAGCTCACATTATAAAGTTCACATTCACATTGTAAAGTAATTCACATTATAAAGTTCACATTGTAAAGTAATTCACATTGTAAAGTTCACATTCACATTGTAAAGTAATTAACATTGTAAAGTTCAAATTTAGAAAAATAAAACATATAAAAAATATAAACATGCCTCTAATATTGCAATTTTTTATCAATTAACAATCCTTCATTGTGATCTCCGCGCACATACAAGTCATCATTAGCTTCAATATTTGCTGGTGTTGGCAACCCAACTGAGAATGGACTGGAGTCATCATACTTATCATAGTACTCTTCTTCATCTATAGGATCTTCAATGAACTGTCTTTTACCATAAAGAACAACTGACCATTTATCATTTGCAGGATCATCGATATAAAATACATGTTTCGCCTGTGATGCCAATATGAATGGTTCACCCTTCTCACCAATCTTTTCAAAGTTCACTAAAGTGAAACACAATTCATCCACTATAACTCCTTTGGTGTTATCAACCCAATTACATTTGAAGAGCGGAATTATGAAATCTATGTAGTCAAACTCCCATATGTCTTCAATGAAACCGTAATATGACATTTTAGCTTCACGTGGACTCTTATCCTTTGCACTTGCAAAAAACATAGTCGACGCTTGAAGGGTGACCCCACTGTTTTGGACGACACTCTTATCATCTTGGCGCTTTGTGTAATATGTGAATCCATTAATGTCATACCCTTCATAATACATAACATTCAATTTTTGTTTAAAGGTGAGGCATTTGATAGTTTTAGTAATATCATCTGGTGTTTGAGATAGTTGATGTAAGTCTTTATCTTCAAACCATTTATTAAATGTCTTGTTATTCTCTCTAGCAAGCCACATTGTATTGGCTCGAGGATATTGTTTCTTGATGAAATTGGTATGTTCCTCGATATAAACACTCACTTCGTCCATGTTGTGTAAAATATATAAGTGACCTTGTTTCAACTACTCACAACTGATTACTTTCACCCGTTATCCCAAAATTCCTTTGCCAAATTACTCCTCAATATTCTTGTCATTACCAGGACTGTCATTACCACTGAGAAAGTCATTGCAAAAATCCATAACCTCTCTCACCACATAACCCTCAATAATACTCCCTTCAGGCCAATAACAGTTTCAAACATCACTTTTAAAAACGCTCATGTATCGTTCAAAGGGATACATCCAATGCAAGAAAGCCGGTCCCAACATTTTCACTTCCCTAGTCAAGTGGACAACAAGATGTACCATGATATCAAAGAACGAAGGAGGGAAATCCATCTCATGCTGACATAGGGTAACAACCACTTCTGTTTGCAAATTATCAAGAGTATCAGGGTCAATAACTTTGCTGCACAGATTGTTGAAAAAGAAATAAAGTCTGATGATTGCAAACCTTACATGCTTCAGCAATATAGATTGAATTACCACAGGAAATATTTGTTGCATTAGAGTGTGACAATCATGAGATTTAAGACCTATCAACTTTAGATCTTTCATTGATATCAATCTACAAATGTTGGATGAGTAACCCTGTGGCACCTTAACATTTACCAAACATTCACAAAATGCTTTCTTCTCCTTTCTAGACAATGTGTAACAAGCGGGAGGTAAGTATGTTCTTCGATTTTCCATTTCACGTAATTCTATTAATTCTGACCTTATTCCCATTTCACGTAGGTCCAGTCTAGATTTTATCCCATCTTTAGTCTTACCTGGTATATTCAACAAAATACCAATGACACTATCACATACATTTTTCTCAATGTGCATGACATCGATACAATGCCTGACTGTCAAAGAACTCCAATAAGGAAGATCCCAAAATATTAACTTCTTCTTGAATAAAGATTTCTCACTCCGTGTGGCCATAGTACATTCTGATCTCTTACAAAATTTATTGACAAAGTCTTTTACTCTTTCATAAACAACCTCCCCTGGTATAGGTTTAGGTGCACTCCGTTCCTCATTCAATCCATTGAATGACTTGCGCATCCTATGATACGGACGAAATTTTGTAAGAAACCTTTGATGACCGAGATATACAGCCTTACCGCCATGTTTTAGTCTTGTTGAATTAGTATTCTCTTCACATATAGGACACACTTTAGCTCCTTTGACACTATATCCAGACAAATTCCCATATGCTGGAAAGTCATCAATAGTGCAAAACAACATAGCATGCAAACGAAATGTCTCTCTTTGTGAAGCATCATAGGTCATTACACCTTCACCCCAGAGTTTCTTTAAGTCATCAATCAGAGGTTCAAGATAAACATCGATATCATTTCCAGGTTGTTTAGGGCCCGATATCAACAACGACAACATTACATACTTATTTTTCATACACATCTAGGGAGGAAGATTGCATATAACAAGCATGACTGGCCAAGTGCTATGTTGGCTGCTCAATGTCTCGAACAGATTCATCCCATATGTAAAAAGCCCAAGCCTTAGATTCATGACTTCTTCACCAAATTTAGGGTACAATAGATCAATCTTCTTCCACTGTGGGGAATCAGACGCATGTCGTAGGATCCCATCATTATTTTTCTTAACATTTGCATGCCACCTCAAATTCTTCACATCTATCGGATTGGTAAACAAGCGTTGAAACTGTGATATTATAGGTACATACCACATCACCTTGGAAGGAGAACCAATTTTGGACTCCCCAGAAGTCGTCAATTTATACTGTGACGCACCACATTTTGGACAATCTTTCAAATCCACATAGTCCTTTTGAAATAATACACAATCATTCAGGCATGCATGTATCTTCTTGGCCTCCATTCCCATTGGGCACAACAATTTCTTTACCTGGTATGTTGAGATTGGCAGCTCGTTTCCTTCAGGAAGCATTTCTTTCAACAAAGACAACAATGACGTGAAGCTTTTATCGCTCCATCTATTGTTAGCTTTCAGCTTATACAATCTCAACACAGCGCTAAGTGTCGTAAACTTAGTACAACCTGTGTATAACGGTATCTCAGCATCATGCACAATGTTTCTAAACATGGGAGGCGGATCAGTTTCAGTGTGCTCTACCTCACAACTATCCAGCATCGTATCAATGATGTTATTGGAACTGGTCCATTCACATCTACGTCATCGGATGCAATTTCTTCTTCTACACAAGTACTGCTATCAACATCCACTGGTTTCGAATTTGAAATCTCTCCATGCCAGTGTCATTCTGTATAGCCTTGTACAATCCCGTTGCACATGACATGACTTTTGATTTCGTCACCATTGCTGACTTTCAAGTTGTTACCGCAATGCCTACATGGACAGTAGAACCTATATGTAGGTTGTTTCCTATGTTCCTCAGCAAATCTAATAAACTGGTCAAGACTAGAAATAAACTATGGGGTGCAGCGATTGCGAATGGACATCTATGATCTATCCATTATATGATCGAAGAGAAAACAAGTATATATTACAATAAGATTAGGGTCTAGGGTTAACAAATACATGTGATGTCATTCTTATATATAATAAATGTGTACCACCTATCCCATCCTTGAACACCTAATCTCACTAGTAAGTGTATAATGTGTATTGGGTTTTCAAGAAAATTTCGGGAGCATTTCCCCGTTGTTCTCTAAGTACATTGTACTTAGAGAACAAACGGGGAAATGCTATCAAAATTTTCTCGAAAATCCAATACACATTATACACTTACATCCTAAGTAAGATTATGTGTTCAAGAATATTCCCTAATCGGAGACTATCCAAGATTTACTCCTAATGAGTAAATCTTGGATGGGTTTCTAGGCCAACAAATAAATGTGATGTCATTCTTATATATAATAAATGTGTACCACCTATCCCATTCTTCAATACCTAATCTCACTAGTAAGTGTATAATGTGTATTAAGTTTTCAAGAAAATTTCGGCAGCATTTCCCCGTTGTTCTCCAAGTACATACATACTTAGAGAACAAACGGGAAAATGCTACCAAAATTTTCTGGAAAACCCAATACATATTATACACTTACATCCTAAGTGAGATTAGGTGTTCAAGAACAGTCCCAAACCGGGGACTATCCAAGATTTACTCCTAATTAGTAAATCTTGGACGGGTTTCTAGGCCAACAAACACAATGATAGATATGTACATGTTAGGGTTTCATCACAATTGATGTTAGGGTTTCATCAATGTTAGGGTTTAATCAAATCAAATTAGGATGCTAGAATGGACAAGTTTAAATCTTATTTCAACATGCATCAAAATTTACTGAATTAGGTCAAGCATTAGGATTAGAAGCACAAATATATGCAAGAAAAAGATTTGTTCATATCCTAGGTTGATTTACAATAGCAACATCTAAATAAATAAACTCAAAGCATTAGATAAATAAATATAATCAGTAGATAAACAAATACAAAGCAATAGATAAAAAAAATAAATGAACAAAATATCCTCTTTTCTTCCTTCTCCCTCCTTACCAACAACAAGCACGGCCGTGGCTGTGTTGGCCGACCACAACCGTGCTGCCTAGCACGGCCGTTGTCGGCCAACACAACCATGACCATTCTTGTTGTTGGTAATGAGGGAGAAGGAAGAAGAAGAGGGCTGCCTGTCGAGCAGCTAGCAGCATGGAGAAGAGCAGCGGCGGTGTGAGGAGTAGCAGTGGCGGTGTGAGGAGCAACCACGTCCGTGTGAGTAGCAGCAACGACGAGTAGAGAAGGAGGCGATGGTGAGCAGAGAAGGAGGCAGCGGCGACATCGAGCAGAGTGGCAACATGAGAAGGAGGCGGCGGCGACGACGGCAAGCAGAGGCACCAGCAGTAGTATGCGGCGGCGACGACGACGCAGCAAGAAGAAGGGGAGTCGTCGGCAGTCCGTCGGCTAGCTATTTGTGATAAAACAGAAGAAAGGGGAAGAGACGACTGTTCGGGGGTCTATTAAGTTAGTAAACGGCGTCGGTTATCTAACGAACTGACACCTAAATGTATTAAGCATCATTTGATAGAAAACAACCGACGTCCAATTGGATAATCTTTAACCTGATTTTTTTGGCTGGAACCCCTATCAGTGTCGGTTATCCAAGGAAATCCGACGACAATATTAGAACTTTTCGTGCAAACTTTATCCTTGTACGACGTCGGTTATTAGATAAAAAACCGACGCTGTATGTGACACTTTAGGGCAATTTTTTCGCTAAAAATTTAGATTTTGCAGGCTATTTTAGGCGTCGGTTTCTTTTATGTAGCCGACGCTGAATACAAAGTGATACCCGTGTCTGGCTGGTCCTCGAATATAGATGTTTGTCTTACTTAGTAGTCGACATTGAATATTATCAACGTCGGTTTTACTAAACAACTGACGCCCATAAAAGCGATGTTGAATGCTATTTCTGTAGTAGTGGTCTACGTATTTTGAAATTTTTTATTTTTACAATAGGTTAGTTGTATTTACACACATGTATGTTTAAGAAGTAAATGTATAATGATTACCTCCAATCTCAATTTAAATCCAAATTTCATCAAAATAACATCTCCTGTTACCTATATCAGACTTAATTTACCCTAACTAATCTAAATTAGACCTAGGTTAACCTCAGTGAGATCTAACTTACATTAATTTGACTAAATCAAAGCTAATATGACCTAAGTTATCCTCATTTTTGCTGATTAGGTATTATTTGAGCAAAATGATTGGCATCCAATCTTACGTTATGTATAATAGAGTTAACTTACCACAACTTCATCGAAATTAGGCTAGTTTAGCTAAATGGGTCCTAAGTTGCCTTAATTTTACTAAATCAAACCTGATATGACCTAAGTTATCCAAATTTTCACAATAGGTTTTATTTTTCTAGTCACCGAAGAGATTCTCTCTAAGGCAAGGGCGCCTAGCCACCTAGGATCTAGGTCCTAGGCAATCTAGAACATGCAATAAAGTAGATAAGAATGGATAAAATTAGTTTCAATAAAAAAAGAATGGGTAAAATGAGTTATTCATACCACAAATTTGGAGTAAGTATCATGAAGTTTACCCTTTAGGTAATATCAACATATACCATAGCTAACTAATATATGCTCTAGTTTATGTACATAATACGAAGATTCTCAATGGACTAAGGCAAATGACCCTTCGTAAATCACTTTTTACCAAACAATATCACAAAGCAAAAAGAGAATGTCCTTAGGCAAACACTTCAACTATGGCAATACTAAAATCAACTTGAAGTGGTCATTCGGCCATACATATCGTTGAGGAGAAACTTATATTCTTTTCAGTCAATAACAAAGAGCCCTATATGTCCATCCATACGTATTTGACAAAATAAGTCTACCCGAATTGCTCATTTGAAGTGAGGGAACGACACCCAATTTTTTTCATGCCCAGTTCAAAGATGTTTATTGTTCTTTTGCCAAAAGTTGAGTGAGGCCTACACCTAGCTTCATCACTGTATGCATCAACATAATTTATAGTCAATCCCAATACATACCTATGAGATGAAATCCAAAACAGTCCTAGAACAGTAGCCACAACCTTTTGCTCTCGCCCGTGCCACTCCCGAGAAGAGGACGGAACTGTTCTATAGAAAATTTTATAAATCATGTGGTGAAGAGACAAGAGGTCATGGGTACATATTATATTGCTTAATAATGTCTAATTGTTTACCTAGATGAGAAAATGTCGCATTTTTACTCGCCCAACAACCAGCAAGTTTAGCCCCGACAGCGGTAGGTGTAGTTCGGAATCAGAAGTCATCCCAAAGACATATTTCCGTCCTTACAGAGAAGCAGCGGCGTCCAAATCTGGTTTTGTGTCGAAGAGATATATGTCATGGAAGAGGTGTTGTGGCTGGGGAAGTGGGTACAAGGTATGATGATTGCACGCCGAAAACAACTCCAACGCGCCATATGAGAGAAACCGAGTGAGCACGCCACGTCCAAAGAAATCGGGAGAGAGGGGGAGGGGACGGTGGGAGATGCCCAAATAAATCAATCTGATGAGAATGAGTACAAGTCGTGGCGAAGAGAAAGGACGCGATGTCAAGAAATTGGGGGAAGGGGTAGCCGATGGAGGGAGAAATGATAAGAGGTTTGCGCCACAGACAGAGGGAGAAATCAGGAAAGGGGGGAAGGGGGAAAAGGGTCGCGGATGGTGCGTGGGAGAGAGGTAGCGGACGGAGGGGGTTGTTTCAAAGACGTGGGTTATTTTTTTTTGGAGTAACTGACCACGGCGTTCATTGCGTCGAGAAAAAAAAGTGATTATTTCCAGCGCATTGTTGTAGTGTTTGAAAAGATTTGAAAATTGATGTCCGAATTGATATTGAATTAACTTCATGTCTTTGATTATTATAATATTTTAACAATGTGTTTTTGCCCTATTTTTTCCTTTAGATAACAATAAAAGACACAAGGTTCAAAAATATAGTACGAATGAGAACAAATAAACTGTCATGTGTTTCATACTCAAATAATGAATTAATTCAATTTCAAAGCACATGCTTAGTACGTGTCTTCTGTTACTAATGAATAAATGGTCCCAATTTGAGGTCTAACTTGACCTGAACGCCTTCAACGATTGATCATATGGCCTTGATCACACATTCTAATTCGAGGATAGAATATTGCATTGAGTAAGGGAAATGAATTTGCAATTATGGGCTTATGATTACATTTGATCAAAAGGCATGGTCGTCCATCTTTTCTAGTCAACAGGAATCCTCTTTTTCAATTTCATTTGTTTTGCTCATGACAAGGACAGCAGAAATCCTTCTTGCCTTGTGATCTAGTTTGAGAACCTTCTTTGTAGCCATTTCTTCGGTTGACCTATCTCCATCAGACAGACGCTGCAGTCACGTGCCTCCAGTTACGAATAAGCAAACGCCTCAAGTAATGACTCCCAATATGTCATAATTCATTGGGGACGTTCTGCGGCTTCATGCAGGAGACAACGACCCTCGGAGTTGTGTTCCAGGTATTCAATTATCGGCTGCGTTGGACATTTCTCCCATAAAGCATACGACTTCCTTCAGGTTGTCTACCTCGCACAGAAATGGACATGACTGACGGAAGTGCCGACATGCGTGCTAAAGAACTCTTGCCCTATCATTCAATGGCTCCTGACTTTTGTCTTCCAATGAAAATATGTGTATCCATATATGTTGAGGAATCTTACTAGATGACCATAACTTTCATATTATAACCTATACTTTAGAATCTTATTATCGCCTTTGAGTAAGCACTAATATTAAACGAGATATATTTAAATATCTGTGTCACTCATCTTTTTGCAGAAACTGGCAACACAATACTGCACAACCTTTGCAGACCACCTAAGGCCTGCACATATTTCGCACATAGATATGCTTTCTATGGGAATGGCCGAGACAAAATGCCCTTTGTTCTGCTAATCAAGATTCCCTCAATCGTAGAAGTGAAAAGAATGTCGTACAATATACAACCATGTAGTCCGAATTCCAAATATCCTAACAGTGTTATTTAATTCCAAATCATAGTTAGCATGATCACACCATATTCAAATTGCAGTTGCAAGGCTGGAATGTTGGAATAAACATGCATCCGCCCTTCTTTTCACGTTGCGTAATGGTGGGTGCCTATTGGGAAATACGATCTTGGGATATTGTTATCACCCTTTCTTTATGTAATAGTTATTAATTAGGATAAGACATTTAATTCCCAGATAAGATCCCTATTAAAACACATTATCCCAGGTATATGGCTAAAAACAACTGGATGGCATTGTCAAAGATTTATGTGATACTTTTAGCTACCTGGAATTGACATCATGAATGTTACTTCCATGCAAATAAGTACCCTTCTTGACCGAAATCCACAAGTGGCCGGTTCTAATTGGATTAGAATTAGTCTGGCTCATGATATGAAAGCTGCATTCGTGTTGAGGGATAAATTCCCTCCCGAGTTAAGTTAACGCAGTTTTCAACTGCCTGAATGACGGGACAAGGACACAGGTTGGCACATTCTAAACCTTTTTCTTAGTCGCCAATATAGAGCCGGTTAGGGTCAATTATTAGATAAGAAGAAAGATGTCAAATGGAACGTAGCGGAAACTGTATGAATTTGAACTCTGAATTACGCGCCAGTTAATCAAACAAAACCGCACAATCCGTTATTTCTTTTCCACTTGACACCGGCGTTATACCTTTTCTTGAGAGGGAGAAAACATCTATGAAGAGCCAAAAAACATTTCTCCGGTTTCAACTCCTCGGCTCTCCAACTTAATGGAGTACTTCCCCCTGCCGTCTTTGTAGACTTGATGCATTCCAATGGAATGCATAGGTTCGTGCATCACCCCCAAATAGACCTGTCAAAATGGGTCATTGACCCACAGGCGCCCGCGAGTCGACGTGATTCATATGGATTTGGGTAGGGGTTTTGGCCACCCATTTAATTATGGGCTTATACCTGACTCAACCCATTTATTAGGCAGCTCTCATGGGTTGACCCGCAAGCACCTGTGGGTGACCCATTTAAAAAGGACATTAATTAAACAGATGAGTGTTTATAAAAGTTTTAGAGATAATGATATACCTATTGAGCATTTGAATATATTGTATGTTGTACTTACATGTCATATATATTTGACATACTTGAAGTTACATGTATATATATTTGTGAATATCTTTTTTGCGTCTGTCTTGCTAATATTTGTGTATTTGCAATAATAACAAACATTTCTACTTTATACCAATAGAACTGAAAACATCATCCTAATTCGTTCTTATATTTAAATTACACTAGTTTGTTTTTGTGTGTTGAACATCTACATGCACGGCAAATCGTTCCTATTTTATGTTTGACATTAAACATGGCAATTGAATATTTTCAAGTATTTTAAACACTAATTTATAACAACATAATGTAATTTTCTATTATAGTTGACATGAAATGTAATAAACTAAATGTTGTAATTTGTGTTGCACACAAAAAGAGAGACACATAAAGAAAACAATATAGAAACATAAAGATCTTTGAGTTTTTCTACAAGTTATATGGGTAACTATGGGTCGACCTGTGACCCACCGGGTTAGGTTTGGGTGGACTCTTTAATGACCCATTTAGAAGTGGATATTTTATGACCCGCACCCACGTGACCCACACCTATAATGACCCAAATAGAACCCAACCCGACCCACCCTTTTGATAGGTATACCCCCAAACATCACGTTGTTTTCTTCCTCTTCCCTGAATTTTGGGTCCAGATTCAACCCATTCATTTGTGACCCGACACAATCATTATGGATAAAACAATTTAAGTTTAGAAACTTACCGTAAAGGGGTGTAGCACATATTGGCCTTTTCCTCAAGTACAATTCATTCATACCCGTCGAAACCTGAGAGAGTAAATATGATAAAGATGACCGAGCATGAGGATAGCATAATAGGAGATCAACTTACTTATGTTTGGACAAAACATGATAGATTGGTTGAGTTCTTAATTTAAGTGTAAATAAATGGTAATATAAATGATTTCTGTAACTCTACTTAGTAAAAAAAATGCTTCATATTTCCAAGGATCAACCTCTTGTTCAATGATGTCGGACACAAAAGTAGTGAAAGTTTTGTAGGCCTTGGTGTCCATGTCATTGATTCTACAGGCAGCTACCTGAAAGGTGAAGGACACATAGTCGATGCGGTCTGTGCCCTTGATGTTGAGTTTCAAACTATTGTTAAAGTTTTTGAACTTGACTTAAAGCTACAAATCACATATTCTCTTATCCTTTCAGACCGTGCATTAGTTTTGGAGCTTTATAATAATATAACTGAACTGTTGAAGTTCAAGCCGTTCCTAGAGAGGTTCAAGAAGCTTACAGTCTCCTTCTCAGCCTGTAGAGTTGGCTTGATACCTAGAACACTCAATAGTGTAGCAGATAGCATTTGAAAATCTGCTCTGCAAACCGTATCAAATGGACATACTTCATGTTCAAGTTCTTTATCTTCATTCTGTACCTAAGTCTTGTCATTCACTTCAATTAATCCTAATTGGTTAGAACAGTCTATCAACGTTGATCTGAATTAGGCTCCTCCGATCATAGAAGTTTCTCCCTATTGGATTTTCATATTAATTTTTTTTACATACTTTTTAAGTTTATATACTTCTCCAAATTATTCTTACAAATTTCAAAAGCAAATTCAATCTCGATCGAATGGATACATTCTTGTCTTGACCAGTTCAGCAATTAGGACTTCTTCTTCATTTCTTTTTATCTTCTTGACAAAAATTCAAACAGGTGGAGAAGAATCCCTCTATCTTTAATTTAATCACCAAAGCATTTCTTTGAATCTTTTGCATCTATTCCATGCTCTTGTACTTTTACTCCACAAAAAGATAAGAGTATGGTTCCCGAATACATACACCCCATTTGAATCAATCTAATTAACTTTGTGTCAACTTGCCTACATAACAATATTATTTTGCACTCAGAATATCTTACAAAAGATCTAATGAGAAAATCAACCTAGAAAAACTCCTCCATTGATGGTTGAGATGCCTTCTTCCAACCTATGTTGCAAGCAATAATGGAAGACACATAAGTCATTTTTAGGTGTTAGTAGATGACTAATCAGTGTGTGAGAGTAGTGTATGAGAGTGTCGCATACGAAGATGCAATATAAGAAGATCCTTAATGAAAAAACAATCTTAAGAAGAATTGATCTCTTATATCAACTATGGATTCTCAAGAAAGTATTAGATTGTCCTTTATGGCATTTTTGCGTCTTGAACATGTTGTGTGATTTGGAAGTATTTCTAATTAGGTCATTTGCTTATACAAGAAATTGAATTCTCACAGAACAATTCTGGTTTATAAGGGAAGGACCACCAGAGCAAATGTAGTTCTCTTCTATGAGTCTCTGAACATATTACATAGAAGAGAAAGTGGGGAAGTGCAATCAAGTGTTACTTGGGCGATGCAGATATGTGTAGAAATTTATCCATGTAAACTATAGTTGTGGAGGATGTAGACACAAATCTTTGTTGAAATATAGTGGAAGGATAAACTAAGATAGGAGGAAAAATAATAGCTATAAAACATTTCATAGGATATTGATAATGATGACTACCTACATGGTCCAACACGAGTATCCTATGTGCACTTTTTCTATATGGAACACTCACTCGAGTAGTATTGATTTCCCCCACATAAATGTACTTATCTATGAGGTTCTTTGTGTTGGCCTCACTTCTAAGAAGGTGCACCTAGTTGATATGGATAGCACCTGGTTATATAAAAAAAAATTGACACGACAAATGAGGAAATATATACCATTTCACCTGACATTTATCTTACTAATAAAATTAAGTCATCATTTTAAACACATTATATTAATAGGCAATACAAAATCATGCCATAAAACACATAGTTTCTAGGATATTTATGAAAGGACAACTAATTTTATGCTTCTGAAATATCTTCTAACACTACATATTTGCAAAATTCACTTCAAATGTATTGGTTGACAAGTAACTACTATTCGATCTTTTATTAATGGAAAAAATAATACTTTCTTAAATGAATCACCAGATCCTTGTATATAAATATAATAAAAATGGGTCTAACCATTTTAATAATGTAATAGTAATTGTGAAAAGCATTAGACAAATAGAAATCATATAGAATAGGTTCCTTTAATATTATTCTGATGAAGTATTACATAATAGGAAGGATTCAAACAAAACATGATTCATCCAAATGTTTTTGGATTGTGAACTTATTAAAAGAAAAGGATTTACATTCACCACATTTCTCGGTGAAGTTGTTAACATGTAATTTTTTTGTTCATTCTGACGATGGGGTATACTTGTTATCTCACCAAGAGGTTGTCCATAGCTATTATCTATAAATGTTCACAATAGACACACAATTATATCAAATTAACATATAAGGCACTCGTTATGTTTATTGATTTTCATAAGTTGACAATAAAAAATCATTTCATGGTTGTATGAAAAATGACATACCGCCAATATATTAAGTATATAAAAAAATATGTTTTGATGAGAGAACATTGCACCTAGGGTTTGATCCGCTCTGACTAGAGATCAGGAAGGCAAACTCTCAGATATGTGGAGGGGGGGATTCACCTCCACTCTATTGGATCTTACCCCTATGGATCTACCTGCAAACCAAGACACTACTATAATCACTAAGAAGATGTGGAGTCAAGTACTTGGCGGCATTGAAACCTTCAAGAACCATGACTTTGCGGATCCAGAGAAGATATATGGTAAGAGATTCATCACTATAGATGATCCCACTTATGAGGCGATGGAGAAATGTTGGGAGCACACTACTATCCTCTATGTTATTGGGAAACACCCATACTACTATCACCTTCTCGCTTGGATAAGAAGAGTCTGGAAACCCAAAGGTGTCTTTGATCTCTTCTCTAAGACAGATAAATTCTTTATATTGTGTTTTAATTCTACTAAAGATAAACATGACATTATCAATGGGGGATCACATTGGTTTGATAATAGGTTGGTTGTTATCAAAGTTTACAAAATTGCAGATGATCTTCACAAGGATTTCTTCAGTACTGTCCTGGTATGGATCTGCATTCCCAGCATGGGTAGGAATTGGTCACCCAGAGGCATTGGCATCATGGCTAGGGGAGTAGGCAAGCTCTTGAGGATCGACTATAAATCTATAAGTCAAGAATCTCTAGGGGAAGCTCGTGCACTGGTGAAACTAGAGGCAGAAGAGGAACTACTAAGAGATATGTGGATTAACCTGCCTAAAAGAGAACCAATCACAATTAATATCAATTATGAACATGGACCTAGTCGGTGTCCAGACTATAAGGTATTTGACCATGATCAAAGTGACTTCCCACTTAATCATGTTGAAGAAGCTCCCCAAGTTCCTAAACAAAAGGAGTTGCGACAATGGAGACAAATTGGCAAAGGAAAGCACACAAAGGTCATCATTGAAGAAGCAGAGGTTAGCATCAACACTACCAACATGTTTGGAAATCTAAGTAAAGATGAGCCTACAACCACAGATCAAGTCGTTGAGCCAGTTGTGATTGATGTCGAACAAGCTAGCATCCCTGAAGGTAATTATATGGACAAAGAAGCTCCTGTGACTGAGGATATTCCTAGAAATGTTGAACAAGCTAACATACCTGGAGGTACTAATGTAGATAAAGAATCAATAGTAACTAAATCCGCTAAAAAGATGAGCTATGTGTTCAAAAAAGATTGTTCCCATATGGGTGAGGCTAGTTCCAAGAAAGTAGGAAGTAGCTCCAAAAAACTGAGGAAGACTCATAGATCATCAAAGGCTAATGGGTCGTGCAAGACCTGTTCCTCCTCAAAAGGTCATTAATGACCTTCATTATGACCAATGTGCAGGGCTCAGGTAAGCTACACAAGAAAAGGGAGGTGAGAAGACTTATACTCTAAGTAAAAGCATCTATAGGCATCCTTGTTGAAACTAAAATCAAAAGACATTTGCTACATACTTCAGCTGAAATTTTTCCCAATGGTAAAAAATGGATTTCCAACCATGATCATGATCCCAATGGTTGGGTCTATGTCGGATGGAATCCCAAGTCTTGGGATATCATTCCTTCATGCATGGATGACCAATGCATAGCTGCATGATGCATCAATAAAGGTGGGCTCCGTATGATTCTATCTACTGTTTACAGAGGAATCAGTTACAGGAAAGCACAAGATTGTGGAATGTATTAGAGAATATATATTCTACTATTATTGATCCTTGGATAGTAACTGGAGACTTCAACAACATCCAGAAAAGGGAGGAGAAAATAGGTTGTTGAGAGGTAAGATCAATCCTTTTAAGTTCTTTTAATACTTATGTTGATAAAGCTAACCTCATTGAACTTCCATCAGTGGGAAATGAATCCTTCACTCGGAACAATAAGCAAGGTGTTGCTAAACGCATTGCTTGCAAGCTTGTTCCTGCTTTGGTGAATGATGATAGGCCTAATAAATTTACTGGGGCTAAAACCAAATTTATCACATGTTCCTATTCTAACCATTTAGCTATTCAAGTCGATATGATGAAAAACATCCACAAAAGGAAACCTTCATGTTTCTATACTTTTGGATGGACTGGCTAGGGTGTCGGGACCTTATCAAGGAGGCTTGGAATACTACTTATCCTTCTACTCTATAGAATCCACTTTTTACATTTAACTATAAGTTGAAATAGGTGAAGAAGTTTCTAAAATCATGGTCAAAGAAATATGTCAATCTTAGTAATCTCATTGTACGTGAGATGATGGAGTTCAATGATATTAATGTTACACTACGCCGTTCACCTTTAGATGTTGAACTCATTGATGCAGAAAAGGTCACCTATAAAAGGATGGAGACTCTATCTATGGCCGATGAGAAGTACTATTGGAAAAGAAGTCGTCTAGACTGGATAACTAATGGTGATTAGAATACAAAGGTGTATCACACCATCATTAAGAGACGTGATGCTATAAATTTCATTACTGAGTTGTTCGACTCCCTTGGCAATGTGATCCAGGATGATGAAGATATAGCTAGAAATATTGAGTCCTTCTTTGAAAAGCTTTACAATCAGGAGTTTTTTTGGTAACAATGACATTAACTTCGATTGGATTAATGTTGTCAATACATATTATACCTCAAATTTATGCAAAATACTAGAAGAAAATGAGATTAGAAATGTTTTTTGGAGCATTGGTCCTAATACCAGTCCTGGAACTGACAGTTTTAATGGACTCTTCTACAGAGAAAATTGGAATCTCATAAAGTATGATCTTATTAAAGCCATTATCTGGTTCTTTGAAGGTGGTAACATGGTTCATAAAATGAACCATGTGTTCCTTATTCTTATATATAAGAAGGACATTGAAGGATCTCCTGCGGACTTATAGGCCTATCTCTTCCTATTCTATAATATACAATATAATAACTAAGATTATCTCTCACAGTCTTTCATAGGCCTTACCTAAGTTGACATCACCTAATCAGGGTGCATTCATCCAAGGGAGGAACACAAAGGATTGCTCCATGCTTGCTGCTAAATTCACCCTCAACTTCAATTGAGCCAATAGACCCCTTGCTGCTTGCGTTAATCTTGACATTACTAAGGCATTTGATTCTGTTCAACGGCCTTACTTATGGAGTTCTCATCATAATCTTGGCTTCAGTGATATCTAGATAAACATGGTTAAACAGTGTGTTTACACTCCTTCCTTCTCATTTCTCATCAATGGTGCTTCCACTGGATTCTTTAAGAGATCTAATGGCCTTAGACAAGGTGACCCTTTTTCTCCTATTTTGTTTACTATAGCTATGGAAGGTCTTAGTAGAATGATTGATAAAGCATATGGGGACAAGAATATCAGATCATATCCTATCAAACGAACCAAACCTCTCAGCCATCTTCTATTTGTTGACGATGTTCTTATTTTTGTTGAAGGCAGACAACATAGCTTATAGTTCCTTCGAACACTTCTCTATGATTTTTGGCCTCTCTCTGGCATGTGATGCAATCCTACAAAAACACATATCCTTCTTGGCCTCTTGTAAAAACCAAGATTCACTGGTTACCCATATGAACATCCAGAAACGGGCTTGGCCTACTAAGTACCTAGGTTTCCTCTAAGTGGCTCGGTTCTAGATATCCATGGTTGGGCACATCACCTTAAAAAAGTATTGTGCTATGGGCTTAATAAGCTACTGGATGAGGCAAGATGAGATTCCTCTTACTGTACTTACCAGAATAGAAATTATTATGTTGGATTTCATATGGGCAAATCCTATTCATCCGACTATTTGGGCTAATCTTTCTTACCCACTAGTAGAAGGAGGTCTTAACTTCAGACGTCTAGAAGATCAAGCTAACTTTCATACTCTAAAGAGAGTTCACAAGCTACTATATGAACCTAGCACATGGAGTTCTTGGATGAATAGGAGGTATGTCCTTAATCTCAATAACACTCCTAGGTACAATGGCTATTCTACATGTTGGCATCGAATGGTGATCATGTTTCCAGTCTTCTCTCGTACAGATGATACTACCCTATGGAACAACTACATATAATCAATTATGATGAGTTCATCCTACTCCAACCTATGGTTGAGATTTCATCAACCTAGATGGATCCTCACATGATACAAAGCAATGAAGATGCTTCTCCCAACCATGGAAAAAACTGTTAAATGAACTACTGTTGCCAGCTCTTATTGTCAACTATGTCACATCTGAGTGGATTTTGTTGATAATCTCTTCAGAACCTTTAACTACTAGAGATACTTGTGGGGGAGGTTCCAACTAAAACTCAATAGGAGAATATCATATTCCCTTATAGAATGTCTTAGTAGCATTGGCAGTAGATCGAAAGATGATGGAGTAGTCGAACTATGGGCTTACTAGAAATGTTTACTATGTTTGGATAGAAAAGAACTCCAGGATGCATGGGGAAAGCCCTCAATATTCTATTGTTGTGTTGAACAAGATTGAAAGAGAGATTAGGCTCCTACATGGATTCTATAAAACTAAGCTCACATGAAGTTCACCATTAATCCTTCGAAATCGGTCTTTGTTATAAAACTCGAATCTTTTTTACTTTTGAACTTTATGTAAGTCTTCTAGGCTCTCTCCTCTTTGTAAGCCTCATGCTCGTGTGATGATTGTAATTTTGTCCCCTCTAAGGGGTTGGAAATATATTTTCCATAATTTTACAAACAAAAGTATATTAAAAGCTTGATGTCTTGACATGGCTTTCATTGCACTAACAAATTCACCTAGGGTTGAAATCCCTAGGTTTTTACCCGAACCTTGTGTAATAGTACCACCTGCAGGTGGACGGGTCTTATGGAAGTATAGTTAAGGATCAAATCCCAAAGGACAATATTTTTAAGAATCTTGCAAGCTGTATCCAGTAGAACTAAGGTGAATATTTAGAACAAAGAGTTGATTTGGGTTTAGTTAAACTAATTGCAAGGAAATTAAAAGAGCAGGATTAAAATTGAGTTTAGAATAATGATGGGAATCACTGGGGTGGAATAGGGTTTCACCACCTCTATGCATTCAAACACATCCAAAACACATCCAAGCAAGATACACATATCCAAATGGAGTAAGCAAAAACCATCTGTTAGGAAATAGAGATTGTGTAAGCATCTCCATGAGCTCGATTTCTCATTACTCACAGATCATGCACTTACTACCACGAAGATAACCCTTTAGAAGTTCTCATCCGGGCATCAATCATGTTAATCGATGTTCAAATCATAAGTATTGAAGATCTCACAATAAAGAAATATGATAGATCATGCAAGAGAGGTGATCAATCCATAAAGTATGTATTAAACAATTAACAACGAGATCGAAAGTTATATACAAGCCACGGAATGTTATGAAATGAACATGTAAGCATGGGCGGTAGGGGTAGTCCCACACCCCAACGAAATGGACTACTCGCTCCTCATGATAGAAACAAAAAGAGTAAGAGAGAGGGAATATTCTACCATGGTCATGGTGAAGAAGATAGTCATGACTTGGTGGAGAAACGATCTTCTACACGATGAAGAGGAAGATCTGGATGAGGAGGGGAAGAACACCAATAAAGACAAGGATGATCTTCTCCTTCCTTCTTCCTTCTATGCTCATTCTCTTGCTCATTGGAGATGGAGTAGTAGATGGTTGATGGCAGAGGGTGTTGTAGATCTGAAATCCCACCACTTTTGTGGCTAGGAGATAGATCTTGATGAAGCGAAGATGGCGGAGTAGCAAGGACACCAAGGAAGCTGTCTTTGGCAATGGTCGATCATCTTCCTTGGCTGGGCATAGAGTGCCAACCTCTCAGCATTGTGGAGAGGAATAGATCCCCTAGATGAAGAAGGGGGTCGTTCATTTATATGCTCCGATCTAGAAAGCATCGACTTAATTGTTGTGGTTGAGACCATCTATAGCGGTCATTACTGTATCTTGGTCGCGATGATATATCAGTTGCAATGATATCCTTAGTTGTAGTTGCGACACCCTTTTGCATTACAGTTGTGACCATCCCTTTTTCTACGGTGGTGAGGATGTCTTGGTTGCAACGACATCCTTGGTCGCGATCGTGACATCCTTTGGTATTACGATCGTGACCTTGTCAGTCTGTGTGGGAGTGGAAGGGACCGGAAAATATCTCCAATTTTCATAACAATTTTGGAACTTTCACAACCTGCAGCAGCCGAACTGATCATCTGGCATGCCCGACGGCTGGCTCGCATGCCAGACGATCATTTGGCTCAGTCTAGATGGCTGTCTGGTGCTTTCCTAGTCGGACACAAAATTGGCAATTTATTTCCAATTAATATTACATATTAATTCCTTACACAACAAGTATTGTGCAACTAAACAAATTTGAAAATTGGGCCATCTCGCCCATGCGAGATGGTCATTTTGTTCACCCAGACAATCATCTGGTGAGCCGAGCTGGGCCGTTCAGTACAATCCATAGACAATTTCAACTTGAATCAGTCTGACACTCCAAATGCCCATCTCAACCCTTGAGATGGTCGTTTGGCACTACCGATGGTCGTCTCATGCCATGAGACGGGCGTTTGGTAGTGTAGTTAGAATACTTGTTACGTAAATCAATTACCTAAACATTTTAGCAATTAATTCATCTATCATTCATGATCAAGCTACTCTTCTAGGTTGATACCTATGTGTGTGACCCTATGGGTTCCATATTACGTTGGAAGTGAATGTCTATAACAACATATGATATCATATGCAATGATCAGTGCCTAGTCGCACATCAATGCTACCCAAGTAAATGGAATGTTGGAGAACAACTTCATCCTATAATTTGTGTATGGTTTTGCAGTGTTTGTATAGTTCCTTTGTCACTGATGTTTTGATTAAACTCGAGGAATGGAGTAGTCATCCTCTTCATCATTCAATCTTGTTTCTTGAACCAAGAGCAGATTGTCTGAGTATATGTAAGCTCAATATCACATATTGACTCACATGTGCATGGTCCTGCATTTCTCAGTCTCTCTAATCAAGAGGCCTAGAACATCAAACTCTTATAAGAGGGACAAATCCCACTTCTACCATTCACAGTCTATCCCCATGTGTCAAAGTCACACAATCATCACCTTTATAACAACCCATATTCTAGGACTACATTTGATGATGTCAAAGCGTATCGAGAGACATGTGATGAGTACAATGATTTTAGATGTAAGAATCACAACGACAACCATCATTGTGAGAGATGACTATGACTTCCATGATGATGGCTTACATGTGTCTGTCTCACGGTGGGACTGTCTGATACACTGTTCTCTAACATGTATCTGTGTGATTGGTTTGATATTGCCATATCATGACTAATGAGATTCTGTCATCAACCAACCCACACTCTGATCTTATGTGTTATTGTTGTCTATCAACCTTCCACAATAACAATCAATCAGGGACATAATGAGAATATATATATGTACTCTAAACATCTGTATGATCTCATTTCCCCAAGGCTAATACTTGAGGACATACGTCATTGAGTAATATTCTTCTAGAGACATTTATAGTGCTACATCGTTATCTCATAACTGAATTAAATAGAATAAATTGGAAGCTTGCCTCTTATTAATAATCAAATTGTTTTTACAAGTTATGTCATTACAATCATTGCATGATTGGCTCTCTAGGCATACATACATACCAACACGTCACACCTGATGAAGCAACTGAATGAAGGAAGAGCATCCTAGACTCTTGTTAGGGTAGTGTCTTCTTCATCCTTCATTCCTCCTTGGGTCTGGACCATCAAAGAGGAGAAGCAAGCAGATGGAAGAATGAAGATGACAGAGAGTGGGTGCAACCAAAGCTCCATAGGGGCGTCATCATCAATTGATGGAAGTCTCCCTACTTGGCTACAAGTAGAGCGACAACCCGACAATGTGGATGGAGCAAGAGCGACACCCTCAAAAAAGGAATGGGATTTGGTATTTATAGTGTGCAACACAACAAAGCCATTGGTCGACGAGCTGATGTAAGGGGTTCTACAGTGTATGGTATTGTAGTAGTGCACTCCTTGGGCACCTAGAGATGAAGCCTCAAAGATTTATGATGATCGCATTTCTGTCGAGCGCTAAGATCCAGAATGGTCATCGGTTGATGGGACTACATCTTCATCTACCAACAAATTATTGGCTCGTTGAGCACCGAGCCTTCATTAGGGTGCCAGTCTTCAACGGTTATCAAAAAGTGACCGACGGGTCATTAGATCCTCAAACCTCATCAGGTAACGGGCCACTAGGATGCATGATCGAAGGGAGGAAAATAGGAATCCCATTAGTGTATGATTGTTCAAACTAAAACAAACAATCATGGGGGGTATTACTATAGGTCATCGAGCCTACGGTGACTAAAATTCCAACTGATGACGATGTTGACTACTGAAGGGATTATACATCGAAATTTAGGTCCAAAGTATCAAAATTTTCTTAGGTCTGCTAGTTGGTTAGTGGGACCAGAGTGGCCTTATCTGCTATAGTGTAATGTGCTATCCTGCCATTAATACACATGGATTTGATCAAAACCCTAAGTATTCACGTAAAACTAAGGAAATCTATGTATGAGTAAATTTAAAGGTAAGCCAAAGGTTCTAGGTGCAAGTAGAGCTAAATAGGAAATTGAAATTAAGATGAATATGCATTCATCAATAGCTTATATTTTATTTTTTTTTTCAAATAAGTGGAGATTGTAATCATCATATGCCATGTGTAATAACAGAAGATAAAATTTAAATTAGTACTCTTCTGCTCTTTGGATTTTTTTTGTGTGGGTGGGTTGGGGGTGGGGGCACTCCAGATTTGCTATGACAGAGTGTTGTTCCATATTAATTGTAACACACTCAAAATAGCATCATGCAACAATAATTTTTGAATGAGGGTTGTGCGTAGGGGTGGGTCTTAGCCCACTTTTGTTGGTATGGCACCTTATATAATAAGATTATTATAATCTTCAGAGATTTTTTGTCTCCTATCTTCTTCGCATTTACATGCATAGTCGTTTGCTACAAATCTTAATCGATCTATATATAAATGAGGCCAAAAAACCAAAATGGCACGTTTGGCCATTTTAATGCCCAGAATGGAACATTCTTCATCTTAATTTCCAAAATGGCACATTTGCAGGGAAATACGTCCCCAATGGAGATGTATTGCTCTGCCCGGGGGCAATACGTCCTGGAGGGCGACACATTGCCCCACTATAGAGAAATATGCCCCGGCTCTGGATGCATTGTCTTGCAGTGGGGCCAATACGTCTTGAAGCAAGACATATTGCTTTGTGAGAGAGCAATGCGTCTCTGAGCGAGATGCATTGGTCCCACCACAGAGCAATACGTCCTGCTCTAGGACGTATTTCCATGCTATGGGACCAATGTGTCGGGCTTTGAGACACCCCAATAGCTAGTTAGGGTAATGTGTTCCTATTGGGGACATATTGCCCCCACGTGGCACCCGTCGCACCCCCCAACAACTATCTATCCGTTGGGGGCACAACGAGTTCTACTTGGGGGCAATACGTCCCCAATGGGGATGTATTGCTCTCCTATATATAGGAGATGAAATAGCCCCCCAAACACAGACATTTCCTCCATTTCTTCACTTCTTCATTGCTCACCATTGCTTTGGAGCTCTCTAGTCGGGATTCTAGTTGAAGCTGATTTCGGACTGAGCTAATATCTGGCACTATTCTTCTCATCTTCTTTCTCTCTCTAGATGGGATTTTGTTTCTCTTCTTTCTCTGGTCTGGTATTCTAATTCACTAGGGAGATCTCACAACTTGAGGTATTTTCTATACTACATTCTTATTTTCAAAATTTTGAACCTAAAACTACTACGTAATATTAAAAATTAAATAATTGTATTGCTACTATTTAAATCTAAATTTCGAATCTAAAACTACTATGCAATATTAAAACTGAAAAAATTGTATTGCTACTGTTCAATTCCAAATTTAGAACCTAAAACTACTATGTAATATTTAAAAAATAATAATTATATTGCTATTGTTTAATTCCAAATTCTTAAAACAATGGTATAGAAAATGACATTTGAAGTAAATGTTATCATAAAAAATGGCATCCTTACTATTTAGTTCCAAGTAATGTTATTCTTAGTATTTAATTTCGAATTCCAAATTGTTGTTTTACAATCTTAATTAATATTCTAAAAATGACGTTTTTTTCTAAAAAAATAATTATTGTTCTAAATATGACATTTGTGTTCCAATTAAGTTATTTTACTATTCTAAAATATGAATTACTATTCCAATTAAGTTTATTTGTTTTACAATTATAGGAACATGGCATCTAATTCATGTTCACAAATTGCCAAGCTTCGATATGATGGTCATTTTCTCTCTGTTGGGTCTTATTCTAGTTGATCTATTAGACCCATAAATATTTCACTTATTAATGCCCTATCCAAACTAAAATCATATATCCATACAACACTTGACATCAATCCCAACCAGCTCTCTATCAATATATCCTATCTTTTCCTTGGATAAGATCATATGCTCATACAAGTTGACAATGATGATGGATATATAACTTTGTTCTCACTTTCATCTGATGCCTATATTGATGTGTTTCTTGAAAAAACTTCTTTCCACAAACATTCTAGTTACATGAACCTATTGAATCAATCTCACCAAAATCAAGCACCTGAATTCTCTCAAAATCGTACTATTGAGAATATCGGTGTTGAGGTTGATGAGGGAGAACAAAATTTTAAACAAGAAGGTGATGATAATAATGATTAGGAAGGTGATGATAATAGTGATCAGGACGGTGATTCATTAACTGAAATAGATGATGGGTATCAACATCCATTCCCTGACTCTATAATAGCATTGAGTTCCATCCCATCCATATTTGATAGAGAATGGCCCAGACACAACCACATTGATACTAACTGTGAAGCTTTTCAAGATGATGAATGGGTGGAAGATTTTCTTTAGGAAGTTTGTCTCAATTACAACCCTTCCCACACTAAAATTTATTAGGGTGCTTTATTTGCATCCAAAGCTGTTATGATTGAGATGATTCAAAAATGGTCGATACAAAACAATGTCCAATATCATACACAACGCTCAAATAATTGATTTATCAAATTTGTTTGTATCCTTGACCAACGATGTCCTTGGAGTTTGGCCACTTGCTAGCCCAAAAGAGTAGGTGGCATATGGAAGATAAAATGTTATAGTGGGAGCCATAATTGTCAACTAACTGTTCCAAATCGGGACCATCACCAATGCACATCATCCTATATTGCTCATATGATAATGTCAATCCTAGTGTCACAATTGGATATGTCCACATGAGAAATTAGTGACAAGGTGAATGTTGAAATAAACCTTCAAATATCATATAAGAAGGCATTTCTTGCAAGTAGGAAGGTTGTCTATAAAATATTTGGAGATTGGGAATCATCGTATCATAATTTGTTGTTGTTCCTGATATCTCTATCACAATATATTCCAAGAACTATATATTCCCACCTTGTGGATGATTATACCCTTCAAACTCAAGGCACTCGTATATTCAAGCAGGTGTTTTGGGCATTCAACCCATCTGTGAGGGGTTGGGTCTATTGCGGGTCTGTTCTTACTGTTGATGGAACATTTATAGCTGGAAAATATTATGGCACACTTCTCATTGCATATGGCATAGATGCTAATAATGGTCTATTTCCACTCACTTTTGTTGTTGTCAAGGAAGAAAACAATGACTCATGCGAGTGTTTCTTTGGTTCTCTACAAACTTGTATTCCAATCATTCCACATCGTATAAGTCTGTGTATTATTTTTGATCGAATGAGTGACATTTTGCGAGCACTTAAGTCAAAATTTGATTGGGATAAACATTGTTATTGTCTTTGACATCTTCGTGAGAACTTCCATAAAAAGTTCAAGTCACACGAGTTGAAGGAACTTTTGTGGAAGGTGGGCACCACAACTGATAAACTTAAATTTGATTGTCTAATGGCTGATATAGAAACCATAGAACTAGCTGCTAAGGAGTATTTGATAGCCTAAAACACAGTACAGTGGTCTCTCACATATGATAGAGGTTACATGTATGGGTCATTGTCTAGGAATCATGTTGAAGGGTTAAATGGAGTCTTAAAAGGTGTTACAGGTTTACCAATACAGGCACTAATTGTTGGTACATATTATCACTCTGTTACAATGTGGTTGGAGAGGCGTAATGAAGCATATGGTCCCCCTCCACCAGAAGACAAAGTCTTTAATGCACAACTGCACTATGCGTGGTATCATCCACAGTATGTAGTACCCCCTCCAGCTCAGCCTCTGACCACATACTACCCAACTAGTTATCGACAACAATAATTTGTGAGTATCATTATTATTTCTTTTACAAACTGTTATTATTGATTTTTATTATTTGTAATATATGTAATTTGTCTTTATCATGTGTACATATTTTGTTTGAACATGTAGAATCACATGTGTGGATCTGAGTGGATTTACATCAGGCCCCTACACAGATCAGAGATGATATCTACGACATCTAGGGGAGCTACTTTGTGTGTCTTCCTGACTATGCTCACCCATATGATCCCATACCCACACCTACTCATACCACTGGTCCTGAACCCACACCCAATCCTACTCCTACTCCTCATACATGCACCACTCAGTCTGAGCCCATTCCCACTGCTCCTCAGCTCACTCCCATTTCTCAGTTCCTGGGATGGGGACTAACAGGGCCATAATTTTCCGGAGTTGGTTTATTTTCTTCATACATCATCCCACCTCCACCAACATCCTACTATGGAGTAGGTTCTTCTTCTGCTCCATACACTCCACTGCCACCACCAATTATTCATTAGAGTCAACCACCATCTTATGTCACATATTCATTGAATCCATTTGATTTCTCAGGATGCACCCCACCTGATGCCCCACATCCTAGTATTTAGAGACCCCTCACCCACCTCCAGCTTTTCATTACTTCCATGATCCTCGTCAGCCTACTTCTATGCAGTTGTCCCCCATTGAGGCGTCTCCATATGAGTTCTCTACTCAGGAGTCAGATGTACATAGAGGTGGGAGAGTACGTCATGGGTGTGGAGGATGTGCTTAGTTCATTACATATTGTACTCTTTTGTATATATGCCTTTGTGAAGGCATTTATTTAGCTTGTATTTAGATCTATCATATTATGATATCATTTGTTTGTTCATGTATTGTTGTGTATTAATTGGATCTATCATATTATGATATCATATGTTTGTTCATATTGTATTTGGATCTATCTTATTGTACTATTATGTATTATTTTCTCTTCAGGTTGGTTTACGTTGTAACCTTGATTTAAATTGATATCTCATTTTTTGGTATTAATTTCCTTTTATATAATCAATTAGAAATCAACTATTGTTGGTTGCAATAACACTTCTATAATCTATACGTATGTTTAGAGCTATTCAAATTAACAAATTTATAATAATTGAACATATTATAGACATTTAAATACAAATGAAATAATTGTAAATGTACAAATATAATTAATAGTGTTAATATACAAATTAATAAGAAGAAAATAATAATTATGATAACACAAAAAAACAATGCGTCTCCGAGCTGGACGCACTGGTCCCAAAGCAGGGCAATACGTCCTGGAGCGGAACATATTGCTCTGTGGTGGGACCCATGCGTCTGGCTTGGAGATGCATTGCTCTCTCACATAGCAATATGTCCCGCTTCAAGATGTATTGGCCCCACCACAGGGCAATGCGTCTGGAGCTGGGATGTATTGCTCTACAGTGGGACAATGCGTCACTTGCCTGGATGTACTGCCCTCGCACAGAGCAATACATCTCTAGTGGGAATGTACTACCCTATAAATGTGCCATTTTGAGAATTAAAATGAAGAACATGCCATTCTAGGTATTAAAATTTCCAAACTTGCCATTTTGGTTTTTTTCCCTATAAACGAGGACTGAATTGTAGTAGCTGCATACAAGATTGAGTTCCTTCTAAACTCTCTACCCACCTTCACTTCCAAAAAACATAGTATAGGTGACAATCATGTAAAAGGTTACATACTTTAGGTGACATGTTTGTACATGACTTATAATCTATGTAGACCTACCTAAAATAGATGACATACATTTTAGCATATTTAAAAGGGTTACATACTTTAGGTGACATGTATGTATGTCACATGTAGTCTGTGTGACATAGGTGATAGAAATTTTATCATACTTGAAAGGGTGACACACTATAGGTGACATACATTTGAATCACATATGTTCTAATGGGGGTTTACCATTTAGGAGACATGTATATGAGTCAAGTGTAATATACAAGAAGGCATATATTTTAGTTGACATGTATGTATGTCACAAATGTTTTGGATGACATACGTTCTTGTCACCACTATCACTACAGTTTTAGATGACATACATTCTTGTCATCTAACCTTAGGTAACAAACATGTAAGTTATACAACATCTTCCAACTAATAATAAGAATCAACAATTTGCTCAATGCAGTTTCATGGGAATATATCAACACATTTATTTGACAACTCATAAAGGAGAAGCCTGAGAAAAATTGTTGTTTACAGTCATTATAATTTATTTGACTATCATTCATGAAGAGATACTGGCATGATGATTGTCCCCAAACTCATACACATCTCTTTTGTAAAATTCTAAGGCTAAGGGGATTTTGTTTGTTGAGGCAAATTGCTCCTTGGCAATAGCTTGTGTGGACCGCCCACCCTCAACAACAATTGCTGCAAAGGATAGGTGGCTACCGCAAACACCCGATCAAATATTCTCCAACCATCCCCAAGCTCATAAAGGTTTCCTTTATAAACAACTACGAAGACAATACATATACACACATCTCAGATCAAAATATTTCCAGAGACTTATTGTGAGAGGATATTACCATGATATGGGCCCTAGATCCTCCCAACATAATTTTGATAGACTTACTATGAGAGGACACTATCTTGATATGGGCATTGGATCCTCACAAATGCATAATAGGGGACTTGATATAAGAGGAAACTCTCGTGGTATGGGCCACAACCCTCACATGTACCTTTTTAGAGAATTGTTGTGAGTGGACATTGCCACTATATGGGCCCCAGTTCCTAAGAAATGCATCGAAAGGGACTTGTTGTGAGAAGAAATGGGTCATGACTCCTCCCAAGTGCATTTTTGTAGGGATATATCAACACATTTATTTGACAATTTAAAAAAGACATGTGTCTATCGAATTGCTGGTGAGATTCATTATAATTCAATCAAAGTCATTCATGAAGGGATATTGACATGACAATTGTCACCCGACTCAAACAAGTCTCTTTTGTGATCATTATAAGGCCAACAAGTCTTTGTCTTGTTAGGAAAATTTCTCCTTGGCAACATATTGTATAGACCACCACCCCTAAAATTAATTGCTACATATGGGTGGTGGCTCCTGCAAGCACCCGACTGACCATTCTTTAATCAAAGAACTATGAGGACAATACATACATACACATCTCTGATCAAAGAATTTCTAGGGACTTGTTATGAGAGGACATCGTCATTATATGAGACTTGACACCTACCAAATGAATTTTTGGGGACTTGTTGTGAGTGGACACTGTCATGTTATGGGCTTGATTCCTAAAAGCATTTTTAGATACTTTCTATGCAAGGACATTGTCATGATATAGGCCCCAACCCCATCCAAAAGCATTTTTAGAGACTTTCTATGAGAGGGCATTATCAAGATATGGGCCTTGGCTCCTCCCTAATACATTTTTGGGGACTTGTTTTGAGAGTATCAGGATATGGGTCATGAATCCTCTCAAATATACTTTTATGGACTTTCTATGGATGACATTTGTCACGATATGGGCCTTGGAACTTCCCAAAATATTTTGAGGGACTTGCTGTGAGAGGATATTGTCATGATGTGGGCCATGTCTCCTCCCAAAAGTATATTTAGGGACTTGCCGTAAGAAAACACCGTCATGATATGGGCCTTGGTTCCTCACAAATTTATTTTTAAGGACTTGCTATGAGAAGACATTGTCATGACATTAGTTGTGGCTCCTTCCAAATGTATTTCTAGGTACTTGTTATGAGAGGACATTGTCATGATATGTGATATGGCTCCCCCTAAATGCATTTTCAAGGACTTGTTGTGAAAGGACATCATTGGATGTGGGCCATGGATCCTCCCAAATTTGTTTTGAGGGACATGTTGTGAGAGGACATTGTCATAATATGAGTCATGGCTTCTCCCAAATATATTTCTATGGACTTGTTATGAGAGGACATTATCATGATATGGATATTGTGACTGTTGTGACATCCCACTATCACATAGACAATGAAATGCCACGTGAAAACGCGTGGAACCACCATAAACCACATATTATCAAAAACACGGGTAAATTAAAACCGATTGTGGAAAGCATCATAAGAACAGAACTATTATATCTAGATCCACATCCTGCAAGGAAACATGTTATATATACATAAGCATGATATATGTCCACCAACACATAGGATCCAGCTGTTCCATATCCATCAAGGATACATCACATGTTTATATACATATCATACCTAGCTAGGCCAACAATAGGTTAGAAAAGCCATACTAACATCGTACATCGTGAAACCTCATCAAAACACCTCCAAGGACTAGTATAGGGGGAAGACTCTAAGACTCTACTACAAAACAACCACATCTGCATCATATCCAACCTTGCCTTCTATTGATCCTCTTCATGCTTAGCTACAACACTACGATCACCACCACGTCTAGCTCGATCTCCTAAAAAGGTTGAAACCAGCGGGGTGAGACACACAGTCCCAGTGAGAAACTTAACTCCCCACTGAACTATAAAACCTCAGAAAAGCTAGAGCAGTATATAGTAGATAACCCGATCAGATATGAAATATGAAGAACATAATTTTATATATATATATATATATACAACAGCTTACCATGATACCTGAGAAGCATATAACTGATGCAAGAAGTACTTAGGGCATTTATATGAAACAATCATACATTATGCAAGGACTCAACCAATGTTCCGTGTTTGCCCTAAGCAAATATACTATACGGCTGGATTACCATTTATTATGCCCTGAGGAAGTGAGTCGTACCGCTCAAATCCAATCTTTGGTTGTGAAACCCAAAGTAGGTGCCATACAAGGTCAATGGAAGAGTCGAACTCCACGACCTCATCCTCTTCGTGGTCAGTGCACGATATCCAAAGCAGGACCGCAGTCTCTTGCTTAAGTGACCTCGATCACAGGGTCAGCTCTATAGGCTATCCTTTCCTCTAGCCCACCTTGGTACAGGTCTCAGCGCTAGCATACCTTGAGCCACGAGCCTGTTCACCATGCTCCTGAGCCATGAACACATTTATTCTCTATCACACTAAGCCATGGGCATGTTCACCATGCTGTTATACACATCTTGAGTCTACAACCAAATTTGCACTCTAATTGTCCTATTTTCAGTTAGGAGAAGCCCCCCATATTCAACAATATGGGCTCCAGATTAACCTGCAGGAGAACCCATTTCACCATCACCAGCTCCTGACGATGATGGATCTATGGCCAGGGCAAACTACATGAAAGTTTCATCTGTAATTAATTAACACATTTTAAGTGGAATTTCAGGGTTAACCATGTTATCATAAACAAGAATAAACAACATAGATTCCATCATTCTGTATCACATTGTTACTATCTTTCTCAATGCCATCAACATCATCATGATCTATCTCAAGGATATTACATCACATATTGCCACTTGGCCTCTTGCCAATCATCATGAACCATCATCAAGATCTAACCATCATAGGGATTCCATCCCATCATCAAGAACATGTTACCATCTCATGGGAAACACACATTGTGCATTCTTATAGTTCTTATAGCACATCATCTTAACATTAAGCAAATGTCACTAATGACATCATCACTGCTCATACTTGATCACACATCTCAATTGATGAAACCTGCATGGTTAGTATGCTTGAGAGTAGATAAACACTTCATCATCAAGATATATTTGTGCAACATTATATGATCATGCATATATATAATATCCTCATATAATCATTCCAAATGATAATAGGGTTTCAAGCATAACCCTCACAATAGCACATAGGGTAAAGAATAACCCTCACCAAAAGGTACCACGATCCTCACCAAAGGTATCAGTTACAACCAAACCCTACTGGTGTCGGCTAAAGGCAACTAACCACATCTAGCTGTGTCGGCCAGCACTATCGGCTAACACCTATACCGAGCAAGCCACAAGCAGACTGATAATGATCATCACTCCAAGAACCAACCTATAAAGCCCGAGTGATACACCCCTATTGCCCAAACGACACAACAACATCATAATGTGCATCCTGCATCGTTTAACACCCCATGACGGGCAACGCCTCACAGTACGAAATGCGTCAACACCCAAACCATATTGCCCAAAGGTCAACCCTATCGTCAAAGGTCATAACACCCAAGAACTCAAACCATCCCAAGGTCCATATCGTGTAACACTACCCAAGAGGGTATCATGCAAGGCAACAACAACACCATGCAACGCCTGACGCACCACTCTGTCACCCAAGATAAATAAGGATCAAGCACCATAATAGTTACCATCATAACAGGAAACACTATATCGTCAGACAACACCATCTAGGATGATGTCGTGCAAGGAACCAACCAACCCTAACACCCAACACAAACCACATATCAACCAATGGGTCAACAAGGCAACCACCTACTGTATCACCCAAACCCTAGCTCAAGGGAAAGAGAGGGATATTGGGAAATAAGCACCAAGACACCATCATCCATATCGGGCAACCACACCATATCGCACGAGGTCATTAAGAGTGTTAGCTCACCTCGCAACAACTAGGTTGATTGAGGGGTATTCCCAAACTCTAGCATATCAGGAAGGACCTAGAGCTCACCTCACAACTCAAGGAAGGAGGGGTGTTGCTCAAAGCCCACCCTCAAAGGCATGGCCACTTATGTTTCCCAAGGTACCAACAAGGACATAACATGCAACTAGGGTAGAACTAAGGTCAGCACCTCTATCGGCCAAACCAACTGACCATGACGCCCAAACAGCTAGAACATAGGATCACCTCTCAACAACGAAGTGAGAGAGGGGTATTGCCTCATGGACACACTACCATACCCTAGTGGATGAAAAGAGATACAAAGAGATCTCTCAAGGTGGCAAACTTGCACAGAAACCCTAGAACTTGGGTAAATTGCAAGTTGCACCAAAAAGACCCATAACAAAGCACAACAACCCTAATCACACCTTAGGTGATTAGGCAAGCCTCTAAATGCCAGGTTTACACAAAGCACACATGGTAAGCCCAAAATGAAGGTCAGGGTCCTTAAAGTGACTCTTCCTAAATACATTTCTAGAGACTTGTTAGGAGAGGATATTGTCATGATATGGGATGTGGCTCCTCTCAAATTCATTTTCAAAGACATGATGTGAGAGGATGCCATCATTATATGGGCCTTGGTTCCTCCCAAAAGCATATTTAGCGACATGTTGTGAGATGACGCCATCATGATGTGGGCACAAGCTCCTCACAAATTTATTTTTAGGGACTTACTGTGAGAACACACTATCATGATATTGTCACTTATCCTCCCAATGCAATTCCAATGACATGTTGTGAGAGGAAATTCTTGTGATATGGGATGTAGCTCCTCTCAAATGCATTTTCAGGTACTTGTTGTGAGAGGACACCATCATGATATGGACATGTCTCCTCACAAAATCATTTCCATGGACATGCCATGAGAGGACACTATCATGATATTGGTCGTGGATCCTCCAAAATGTATTGTTAGGGACTTGTTGTGAGAGGACATTGCCATGATATGTGATGCGGCACCTCTAAAATGCATTTTAGGGTCTTCCTGTTAGAGGACACCATCATGATATGGGCCCTAACTCCTCACAAATTCATTTTCAAGGACATATTGTGAAAGGAAATTGTCATGATATGGGCCATGGCAACTCCCAATACATTTTAAGGGACTTGATGTGAGAGGAAATTGTCATGATATGGGCCTTGTCTCCTCTCAAAAGTATATTCAAGGACTTGTTGTGAGAGTACATCGTTATTATGTGGGCCCTGGCTCCTCACAAATCTATTTCCAGGGACTTGTTGTGAGAGGACACCATCATGATATTAGTCGTGGCTCTTCCCAAATGTGTTTTCAGGGACTTGTTGTGAGAGTATATTGTCATGATATAGAATATCACTCCTCCTAAATGCATTTGTAGTGACTTGTTGGGAGAGCATATTGTCATGATATAGGATGTGGAACCTTTTAAATGCATTTTAGAGACTTGGTGTGAGAGGAAACCATCATGATACGAGCATTGATTCCTCCAAAAAGCATATTTAGCGACTTGTTGTGAGAGGACGCCATCATGGTATGGACCCTGGCTCCTCACAAATTTATTCAGGGGCTTGCTATGAGAGCACACTATCATGATATTGGTCACAGATGCTCCCAAATGCACTTCCAGCGATATGATGTGAGAGGACATTCTCATGATATGGGATGTAGCTCCTCTCAAATGCACTTTTAGGTACTTGTTGTGAGAGGACACCATAATGATACATACATGTCTCCTTACAATATCATTTCCAAGGACATGCTATGAGAGGACACTGCCATGATATTGGTTGTGGCTCCTCCCAAATGAATTTTTAGAGACTTGTTGTGAGAGGATATTGTCATTATATGGGATGTGAATCCTCTAAAATGCACTTTTATGGTCTTGCTGTGAGAGGAAATTGTCATGGTATGGGGTCTAGCTCCTCACAAATTCATTTTCAAGGACATGTTGTGAGAGGACATAGTCATTACATGGGCCCTGGAACCTCCCAATACATTTTGTGGGACTTGCTGTGAGAGGACATTGTCATGATATGGACCATGTCTCCTCCCAAAAATATATTCTAGGACTTGCTGTGTGAGCATACCGTCATGATATGGGCCATGGCTCCTCAAAATTTTATTTCTAGGGACTTGCTGTGAGAGGACATTATCATGATATTAGCTGTGGCTCCTCCCAAATGTATTTACAGGGACTTGTTGTGAGAGGACATAGTCATGATATGAGATATGGCTCCTCCTAAATGCATTTCAAGGACTTTCTGTTAGAGGACATCATAATGATGTGGACCATGGATCCTCACAAATTCATTTAGAGGGACATGTCGTGAGAGGATGTTGTCATGATATGGGTCGTGGTTCATCTTAAATGTATTTCTATGGACTTGTTATGAGAGGACATTGTCATGATATGGGAAATTGCTCCTCCCAAATGCATTCCATGTGACTTCTTAATAGAGGACATTGTCATGATATGTGATGTGATTCCTCCCAAATGCATTTTCAGAAACTTGAGGTGAGAGGACACGATCATGATATGGCCCCTAGTCCTCCCAAAAGAATATCTAGGGACTTGTTGTGAGAGGACATCATCATGATATGGGTCCTGGCTCCTCAAAATTTTATTTCTAGGGACTTGTTGTGAGAGCACAATGTCATGATATTGGTCATAGATCCTCCCAAATACACTACCAGTCACATGCTATGAGAGGATATTCTCATGATATGGGATGGAGATCCTCTCAAATGCATTTTTAGGTACTTGTTCTAAGAGGACACCATCATGATATGGACCTGTCTCCTCACAAAATCATTTTTAGGGACATGATATGAGAGGACACTATCATGATATTAGTTGTGTCTCATCCCAAGTGTTTTTTAGGGACTTGCTGTGAGAGGACATCATCATTATATGGGCCCTATCTCCTCACACATTCATTTTCAAGGACATGTTGTGAGAGGACATTGTCATGATATGGGTCATGGTTCCTCCCAAATGTATTTTTAGGGACTTGTTGTGAGAGGACACTGTCATGATATTGGATGTGGCTTCTCCCAAATGCATGTGAGGGCCATCCCATATCATAAAATCTTGAACCCAAGCATTATGGTTAATGATTAACTTCTCAAAGTCACATCATCTTATATAGATCACTACACTATGTATTGATCATCTATACATGTATGAATGTAAGTGTATCAACCCATCACCAAAAAGTGTAGCGACCTAGACACACACCATCTGTCATGATCACAACGATCACAACACTTGGTGTTTTGACCCTAGATCATGATGATGTATCGACATCAACCATTATAGGTGTATTGAACTCATAATACATGAGTGTCTCGGCCTCCAACAAAAGTGTTTCGACCTCCACACTTCAAGGTGATTCAACCTTAACCATTCACAGTTTCAACCCTAATACAAGTGGTGTTTCTGTTGACTCAAGGTCAATTAGGTCAATGTTGAATCACGTCTAAATTGACTAAACCTGTGTTTTGATGATGACTAACCATTCCACATATTGGTGTCTAATATCTCTACTTGAGTGATTTCAGATTAGGTATAGACACACTCCAAATGCCCTAACTTGTGCATATCAAATTGGAGAAAAGACAACTCAAAATCATACAAGTGCACATTTTTGTAATATGATGTATATCCATTAGAATCATGTTGTAAATCACTTGCAATGATTGTATGACTTGTAATTAATCTTAGAAAAATATCAGGAGCACTTAGATTGAATATTAGAGCATTTTAGATGCAACTTTGAAAATTGATTACAGGCACTTTGTCGGTTGAGTTTCCCAGCCAGAAAACTCGACCGATCATCCTTGATCAATTTTCTGAAGATTGCATCGGTCGAGTTGTGTTTACACAGAACTCGACCGATGGAGTAACTGACCAAATTGATTTTCATTGGTCGGTCGAGTTTCCTCAGGACAAACTCAACTGATGGTCTGAATATCGGCTTTGTCTTTTACTCTATCGGTCAAGTTACCCTTATAGAAACTCGACCGATTGCACTATACGAAAAAGTGCAGGAAAGTGCTTATAGCCGTTGTGGAGTTGCAACAAGTGAAAATAGATCTGTTGCAAGCCACAAAATGGCTAGTTTTCGGCTCAAAGTGTTCCCAAAGGCTAAGAGGCATCCCTAGCTATAAATAGGACCCCTTGGGCTTCATTCTAAGGCTGAGCATTCATTGCAAACTCTATGTGAGGTTCCTATTCTATAGCTGAGTGCTTCCTACAGCCTCCTCTCTCTCTCTAAGCTTAATCACTTGCTACATCCATTAGAGTGAGTTGGAAATTTGTAAGAGAGCTAGTCCAACATGTATATCTTGTGAGGCTCTCACTTCCACCACCTCCCCATCTCTCATTTCAATCATGAAGATGAAGGTTCTCTCTCTCTTGTCCAAGACAGGTGAAGAAGAACAAGGGAAGGAGTCCCTTGGTGAAGATCAAGGCTGAAGACTTGGAGCAAGAGTGGGTAAGTCCTTGGTGAAGGCAGAAGACTCCTTGCTCAATTAGATAAGTCCTTGGTGGAAGCTTCTCTGACTAAAGGTGAAGTCAGCTGAAGATCCAAGAAGAATGGGTGATCCCTACAAGGCTGAAGACTTGTGCAAGAGTGGGTAAGTCCTTGGAGAAGGCCGAAGACTCTTGTAAAGTGGGTAAGTCCTTGGAAAGGTTGAAGACTCTTTGTATTGGATAGGTAAGTCTTTTGTTTGGTCATGCATTGTATGACTTATGAATGCATATAAGAGTGTAATAGTTTGGAAGTCCTAGAGGTTGAACTCTCTAGGAAAGTGGACTGACAAACTTCTAGTTTGAAGTGTGGAACCACTCTAAATAGCTTGTCTAATTGGTGCATGTTTAATCTCTCTCTCCCTTGCTATGTATGTTTTAGTTGCACTCAAATTACCTATTTAGCAACCTTATCTTGTCATATATCTTGAAGGTTTAATGAGTTTTGTTTAAGTGTTTTTAGCTCTATTCACCCCCCTCTAGATCATCTAATCACCCATCTAGGATCCCACAATTGGTATCAGAGCGGGTCTTCTTCAAGCATACTTCAACAAGTAGGAGAAGATGGGTGACTACCTAGGAGGGAGATTCTCGACCAACCTTCCAATCTTTGATGGGAGCAATTTCCTCTATTGGAGAAGAAGGCTTCAATTCTACATCCAAGGATCAAGTCTTGAGATGTGGCAAATGGTGAACAGCCCATACATGCTATCAAAGACAAAGATTGAAGAATGGGATGAAGCTACCTTGAAGAAAGCAACTTTGAATGCTAGAGCCATGCACATCCTCTATTCCTTCATGACCCCCACTGAGTTCAACCGGATTTCTTCATGTGAAACAACGTATGAGGTATGGAGAAAGCTTTGCATCACTTATGAAGGGACAAATCAAGTGAAGGAAAGCAAAGTCTACATGCTCAAAGGGCTACTTGAGAACTTCAAGATGGGAAAGGAGGAGAGCATAGCCAACATGTACTCAAGGCTCAACACCATTTTGAATGGTCTTGCTATCCTAGGACATCCTATGTCTAGTGCAGAGATCAACTCAAAGATCCTTAGAACTCTTCCCAAGCGGTGAGAACCCAAGGTGACTTCTATTGAAGAAGCAAGGTCTCTTAGGGATATTCCTATTGAAGAGCTCATTGGAAATCTACAAGCACATGAAGCTACACTTGACAAGAGGGAGGAAGTAGAAAGACAAGAGAAGAAAGTGCTAAAGAGAATGAAGAAGGATGAAATGAAGGCTCAAATTGAAGCTATCATGGAACAAGTCTCTCCATCCTCTCAAGCTAAAGAAGATGCCATGTACTCCAAGGGTAAACTCTACAAAGGCAAGTCCTCCTCCATCTGGTGCTTCACATGTGGAAAGAAGGGTCACTACAAGGAAGATTGCCCACAAGGCAAAAAGACCCATCTTCACAAGAAGAAATGGCAATCAAGCTCAAGTGGTTCCTCCAACTCAAGCTCAAGTGAAGATTCAAGTGAAGTATCAAGCTCAAGCTCTAGTGATGAAGGAGAATGCCATTTTGCTCTTATAGAATCAACAAGTGAAGACTCAAGTGAGGTAAATATAAACTCTTTAGATAAAGAATCTTTTATTGTTATTATTCATGATATTTGTGCCTCTCTTAAGTCTTCTAAAAGGAAAAAGAAAAAGCTTGCTAAAATTGTTGATAATTTGCATGTAGAATTAGATGATCTTGAAGATGCTAATTCTTGCTTTCTTGATGATAAAAATGATTGTCTTATCCAAGTAGACTCTCTTAAACTTGAAAATGATAGTTTGCTTGATAAGATTAGATTTCTAGAAGCTCAGCCTCTTATGACTAGTTCTAATGAAGAGCATACCTTAATTGTTGATTCTCTAATGCATGATATTGATGTTCTTAAATCTAAAAACAAGGACAAAGATTTTGTTTTGCATGAATTAGAAATAGAAAATGCCTCCTTGCTTGCTAAAATCAATGGGCATGAATCTTATTCTAGTTCTACAAATAGAGAGAATGATGTTGCTGCTCTTCATATTGATAGAGATTCTTATTTAACTAAAGCTCGTTGCTTAGAAAATGATCTTTTGCATGTTAGAGATAATATCAATAATTTGTCTTCTACTATTGCTTCTCTTAAGCATGATAATGACAGATTGAGATCATCCTTGCAAAGATTCTTAGTTGGTAAAAAGAGTCTTAATGACATCCTACACCATACTACTAAACAAATTGGTAGACATGGTTTAGGGTATGATAGTAGTCAATGGAACAACAAAGATAAAGGACCTCCAATATTCCATGGAGAATCCTCTAGTTCCAAGACTATGGGCACATGCAACAATTGTAATGAAATTGGTCATTATTCTACTTGTTGTCCTTTTAGGAAAGCACCCAAAAGCAATCAGATTTGGGTTGCTAAACTAACCCCTCCGGACCCAAAAATATGATTGGGGACCATTTCATCTTTCTTCTTGTAGGTACTTGCAAATGGATTGACTTGAGCTATTGAATTGCAAATTGACTTCTCAATCCACATGAAAGAAGAAAGGTGAGATGTGTAGAGGGTGACAACAAGTGGAAAAGGAATAGTAAGAACAAAGGTAAAGTTTTTATTGCTTATAACCATCTCTAACTTGTTTTTGTCAAGTTAGTGTGCACTATACATATGGTTTTTGAGTCAAAAGTGGCATTTTGTGTTTCTCTTCACACTCTTGCTAAAAAACTATTTCTAATGCTTCTATAGCGCATTACTAACTTGCTTAGACATGTTTGTATATGGTTTGTAGTTTTAGCATGCCTTTATATATATTTTTATGATATATATGTGCTTTTTGACAGCTGGTCTGTCAGTCGAGTTTGCCCAGTTTGAAACTTGACCGATAGGCACCAATGGGTGTTGCCAACAACTGTCATCGGTCGAGTTGTCAATGCACAAAGCTCGACCGATAACACTATGCACATAATATACATTTGGCTTATTGATTGAGAATTTCCCTCTCAACTAGATTTTCTCAACCAATATCCTTATTCTTTGGCACTCCTTTGGTACCTTTATATATGCATATTGCCATTTTCTAAATTGCCTATCTTTCTTACAAATCTATCTCTCTAATTACTCTAAATTGGTATACCTATATCTTGTAATTACTTGCTTTGAGTTATCTTGCAGGTTTTGATGATGATCACCTTGGATCTCTTGGTTGTGTCTAGAATTGCTTCCATTGTGCTCTAACTTGCTACATCTATCTAGGTGTATATCTTGTGTTGATACAACCTTGAGGTTCTTAGTGGTAATCATCTTATGGTAAGGATGCATATCTAGTGAGTTATATCCTTTCATGCTTCTAAAATTGCTTATCTCTTTGTTTGGATATATCTCTACATCTACTCATAGCTTGCTTTATCTTGTGTATCTTTTGGTATCTCTTGCTATGATCTAGATCCTACTAGTAGTCCGAACTTGTGATAACATCTACTAGTAGTTCATATACATGTAGTTCTAACCTTGCTTATAATTGGCATCTTTGCTCATCTATATGCTATGCTTGTATCTCATTTCATACATGCTCAAGCATATTCCTTGAATTGCATATCTACTATATTGAGTTGCTTGCATAACATTGTGATGCAGGGTACATAAGATCTACATTGTATGTAGAAATTGGAGTATTTTTGGATTTTATGCAGATTTTGCTCCAGTTTCAGTTTTTGGTGCAAGACTAGTGTTTTTCATGCAGAAATGGCCTTCTAAGCAAGACTCATTCCTTTACAATGAGCTCTGATGGGTTTTGGTCAAGTTCTATCATCTTGAGGGTCAAAATTGTGATTTATTGTTTTTCTGCAGCACTTTATCTTGCATCTTGGGTTGTTCAAGTATATGCTTTAACTTGTTTTTCTTTCTATGCTTGGACAAGCCTCTATCTGTGCTCTTCTACTCTCCTTATATATATTTGTGCTATCTCCTTTCTCTTTAACAAGTGATGTTTCTTATTTCTTCATAACCCCACTTTTTGAAATGACAAAGGGGGAGAAAGGTATGTCTTCTCTTGACAAAACGGGGAGAAGGCATGTCTTACATGAAGAAGAGAAGTATGTTCATGTAAAGGGAGAAGGTAAAGGGGAGACAACATATATGTGTAGAACATATATGAGTAGAAGACATAGTTTCTATAAATGTTATGAAAGCTAACCATGCAGGAGAAATAGCATCAATTGAGGGGGAGTATGAGAACTCCATGCACATCAATTGAGGGGGAGAATATGAGCTCAATCCTATTGAAACCCCTAGGTTTCTCCAAAGGTATGATTTTACTTTAAAGCTTTCAATACATTTATGGAATGGTTTGTCATCTTCAAAAAGGGGGAGATTGTTGACTCAAGGTCAATTAGGTCAATGTTGACTCACTTCTAAATTGACTAAACCTGTGTTTTGATGATGACTAATTATTCCACATATTGGTGTCTAATGTCTCTACTTGAGTGATTTCAGATTAGGTATAGACACACTCCAAATGCCCTAACTTACACATATCAAATTGGAGAAAAGACAAGTCAAAGTCATACAAGTGCACGTTTTTGTAATATGATGTATATCCATTAGAATCATGTTGTAAATCACTTGTTATGATTGTATGACTTGTAATTAAGCTTAGAAAAATATCAGGAGCACTTAGATCGAATATTAGAGCATTTTAGATGCAACTTTGAAATTTGATTACAGACACTTTGTCGTTCGAGTTTCCCAGCCAGAAAACTCGACCGATCATCCTTGATCAATTTTCTGAAGATTGCATCGGTAGAGTTGTGTTTACACAGAACTCGACCGATGGAGTAACTGACCAAATCGATTTTCATTGGTCGGTCGAGTTTACTCAGGACAAACTCGACCGATGGTATGAATATCGGCTTTGTCTTTTACTCTATCGGTCGAGTTACCCTTATAGAAACTCGACCGATTGCATTTTACGTAAAAGTGTAGAAAAGTTCTTATAGCCGTTGTAGAGTTGCAACAAGTGAAAATAGATCCGTTGGAAGCCACAAAACGGCTAATTTTCGGCTCCAAGTGTTCCCAAAGGGTAAGAGGCATCCCCGACTATAAATAGGACCCCTTGGGCTTCATTCCAAGGTTGAGCATTCATTGCAAAATCTATGTGAGGTTCCTATTCTATAGATGAGTGCTTCCTACAGCCTCCTCTCTCTCTCTAAGCTTAATCACTTGCTACATCCATTAGAGTGAGTAGGAAATCTGTAAGAGAGCTAGTCCTACATGTATATCTTGTGAGGCTCTCACTTCCACCACCTCCCCATCTCTCATTTCAATCATGAAGATGAAGGTTCTCTCTCTCTTGTCCAAGAGAGGTGAAGAAGAATAAGGGAAGGAGTCCCTTGGTGAAGATCAAGGTTGAAGACTTGGAGCAAGAGTAGGTAAGTCTTTGGTGAATGCAGAAGACTCCTTGCTCAAGTAGGTAAGTCCTTGGTGGAAGCTTCTCCGAGTGAAGGTGAAGTCAAAAGCTGAAGATCCAAGAAGAGTGGGTGATCCCTGCAAGGCTGAAGACTTGTGCAAGAGTGGGTAATTCCTTGGAGAAGGCTGAAGACTCTTGTAAAGTGGGTAAGTCCTTGGTAAGGTTGAAGACTCTTTGTATTGGATAGGTAAGTCTTTTGTTTTGTCATGCATTGTATGTCTTATGAATGAATATAAGAGTGCAATAGTTTGGAAGTCCTAGAGGTTGACCTCTCTAGGCAAGTGGACCGACACACTTCTAGTTTGAAGTATGGAACCACTCTAAATAGCTTGTATAATTGGTGCATGTTCAATCTCTCTCTCCCTTTCTATTTATGTTTTAGTTGCACTCAAATTACCTATTTAGCAACCTTATCTTGTCATATATCTTGAAGGTTTAATGAGTTTTGTTTAAGTTCTTTCAGCTCTATTCACCCCCCTCTAGAGCATCTAATCACCCATCTAGGATCCAACAGTTTCAACCTCAACCACATGGGGTGTATCTGTCGTAACACTCTACATGATCTTATTATCATATGTTCCATGGCACCTCCCAAATATATTTTCAAGGACTTGGTGTGAGAGGACATTATCATCATATGGACCCAAACTTTATCCTAATTTATTTTCATAGACTTATTATAAGAGGACACTATCAATATATGAGCCATGGATCCTCCTTAATGCATTTGAAAGGACATGTTGTGAATGATACTATCACGATATGGGTCATGGAACCTCCCAAATGCATTTTTATGGACTTGATGTGAGATAACATTTGTTATGATATGGTCCTTGACACCTCCCAAATACATTTTTCATGGACTTGTTGTGAGAGGACGTTGTCATGATATGGGATCTGACTCCACCCAAATACATTTTTAAGAACTTACTATGAGATGACATTATCATCATATGTTCCATGGCACCTCCCAAATGTATTTTCAATGACTTGGCATGAGAGGACATTGTCATGATATGGACCCAAACTTCTCCCATATGCATTTTTAGGGACTTATTTTGAGAGGACAATGTCAATATATGGGCCCTGGCTCCTCCTTAATGACTTTTAAGGGACATGTTGTGAAGGACACTATCACGATATGGGTTGTGGCACCTCCCAATATTTTAAGGGACTTCATGTGATATAACATTTGTCATGATATGGGCCCTAATACCTCCCAAATGCATTTTCATGGACTTGTTGTAAGAGGACTTTGTCATGATGTGAGACCGAACACCTCCCAAATATATTTTGAAGAACTTACTATGAGATGGCATTATCATCATATGTGCCATGGAACCTCCCAAATATATTTTGAAGGACTTAGCGTGAGAGGATATTGTCATGATATGGACCCAAACTTTGCCCTAATGTAATTTCAGGGACTTATTATAAGAGGACACTATCAATATATGGGCCATGGCTCCTCCTCAATGCATTTGAAGGGACATGTTGTGAAAGGACACTATCATGTACTCTCTAGTGATTACTCTTGAAAAAAAATGACTCTAATTAACTTTAATTAACAATGTCGATGCTTATGCTGACTGATCTTCCTCAAATCATATGATTTCTCACATTTAATATGTAGATACCCTAATAATTAGATCCTTAATTCAACTATGATGTGTCACACTAAATCTAAGTGAATCCATGTTGTATGATGTAAAAAGATAATGAACATGCATGTCCTAGTTGGAGATATTGAAACAAATATGTGAATAAACCCTAATTTGTGAATTTGAATATGTAAATCAACCCTAATTTGTAAATTCTTATTTATAAGATCTAATATATAAACCCTATATTCAAAACTCTAATTTCTAAACCATGTCATTGGCCTAGAAACTCATCCGAGATTTACTTATTAGGATTAAACCTTGGATAGTCCTAGATATGGGACTATTCTGAGCATTTCATATCACTTCAAATTTAAGTGTATAATGTGTGTTAGATTTCTTTAAATTTTGACAACATTTTGCCTTTTGTTCACTGGGTACATATGTAGGTGTGTATTTGGCCATCTACATTCGTGTACTTGGACATTGTCATGATATTATTCTTCCCAAATGCATTTCTAGGTTCTTGTTGTGAGAGTACACTATCATGATATGGGCCATGTCTCATCACAAATGCATATCTAGGGAGTTGTTGTTAGATGATAATATCACAATATGGGCCATGGCTCCTTGCAAATGCATTTCTAAGGAGTTTCTATGAGAGGAAACTCTCATGATATGGGTCCCATCCCTCAAGATGAATCAAGGCTTTCTAATGACCGGTGGTGCCCTGTCAACATGTTGTACACACCCGAATCGCCACTACACGACCAATGACATGGATTCTTGTGGGTATGCAAAGAGGGGATGTCACAGGGCAAGGCATGGGTAGATTCAAGTTCCTTGATGCCCCCAGATCATTTTTGGGTGATCCCCTATATAGTTTGGTGGCCTGAGGGGGTTGGATTTCCAACTGGAGCTGGAAACATGGGAGAGAGGGAATCCCTCACAGTTAGGGGTTGCTAGGACATAAAACCTCAATGATTTTGGGGTCAGATTGATCGCCGAGAGGAGGCGTATGCAAAAGTCAACTCTATTCTTCCTGGGATGTGGTATACAGTTAGAGAGGTGGGGGAGGTTTCGCATTATCAAAGTCCTAATGAAGGTGGGACTTCGGGTGGAGGAGACACCCCTTTCTGCCTGGGGATCCAGGAGTTCGACCCGAAATGGGTCAATCTACGTGCACAAGATGTGTGTGACATTAGAGGATGAATCATATGAAATTGATTTAATTGTTAAGATTTTAACTTGTTTAGGGTTCAAGATATATTTAAACTTTCTAAATTCTTTAGATGGGTCAAACGAAGTCCTAATGGCCTCAAATTTGGAAAATAGGTGGATTAAGGGGACTAGAATCTACCTATTCAATTAGATCTAGATTTTCATAAACATTTGTCCATGAATTTTGTATAAGTCCAACAAGTGATACTAGTCCAACAAGTGACCATTTTTAGGGACTTGCTGTGAGATGACACTATCATGATATGGGCCACATCTCCTCAAAAATGCATTTCAAGAGACTTGTTGTCATAGGATACTATCACAATATGGGCCATGGATCATCCCATATGCATTTTGTGGGGATATATTAATACAATTATTTGTTTTGTGGTTCCTATCTAAAAAGGTATATACTAATTCATTGTTTTGTTATGTACATTTCCACCCTAAGAAATTGTGTTCTGTTTAATTTCAAATTCTCTCTCTCATTGAATGGATTATTGAGGAAAAAGATTATCAACTCAATTTAGGTTCAAAGAAATGATGATTTGTGATTTAGTGAATGACATACATTTTATTTATTTTCTTTTCTATATATGTGTAAATCACACATAGTCTGTATAATCATGTGGAGCATAGATGGCATACACTTTATCGTACTTGAAAGGGTTACACTCAATAAGTCACATACATTTGAATCACCTATTTTCTAATGGGGGTGTACTATATAGGTGACATGTGTATGAGCCACATGTGATCTATAAGGGGGTATATTGTTTAGTTGATATACATACATGTCACCAAACTTTTAGGTGATATACATGCATGCCACCAAACTTTTAGGTGACATACATACATGTCACCAAACTTTTAGAATGCAAGATCGGACTATTTCTGGGACTAGATGTGGGCCGTAGTCGAGAGATTATCCATTACTTCATTTTTCAATCATAGTTTGAACAGACGGTCCTAATTTCTCATTGCGAGAAATCTAGCAGTGAGTATACACGACACTGAGTTTCCATATTGTTTTTCCAAAATCAGTGTGTCATTGACTCATTGCATCATTTCATTCCACTTTACTCTATGTCTCCCACCGCCCCCGCCTCCCACGATCACTCTCCCACCCGCCTCCCCACCCCAGTCATCCTCTTCCCCAAATTTTGCTTCTTTCGCTCTTAGTTAGCTTTATCCATGCCAATCTCTCACTGGTTCCTTCCTCTTGTCTCACGCGGCATTCCTGCCCGACCTTATCACTTCTTGTCCCATTTGGAGCCACCTTTCCCATCATCCCTCTCTCCCAATTTCCTCCACATCCTTCCCACCCCCGGTCGTCCTCTTCCCCAAATTTCACTCTGTTCCCTCTTGGTCAACTCTGTCCATGTCGATCTCTCGCTGCTTACTTCCTCCTATTTTGCACGGAAACCCTGCCCGACCCCATCGCTTCCCGTCCCGTTCATAGTCACCTTGCCCTTCATCCCTCTCTCCCAATTTCCTTCACGTCCTCCCCACCCCCGGTCATCCTCTTCCCCAAATTTGCACTCCGTTCCCTCTTAGTCAACTATGTCCATGTCGATCTCTCGCTAGTTACTTCCTCCTATTTCATAGTCAACTCTGTCCATGCCGACTCCCCCACCAGTTCCTTCCTCTCATCTTAATAGACAACCCTACATCTATCTCGTTCCGTCCTGCTCAGAGCCACCTCACCCCTTTCACCCCTCTCTCCCAATTTCCTCCACATCACCCTCCCATCCCGCTTGGTCACCCCTGCTCCATATCGCCCCTCTTCCCAATTTGTTCAACACCTTTCACGAACATCTCACTATATGGTATACCTATTTGGTTCCCATTTTCTTTAATATGTGTGACCACCTATTTCTACTGCTATCATTTCCTTCATCTTCTTACAATGTTATCCTTACTTTGAGAATTGTGGCGCTGACGTCTGTGAAAGATCTAAAGCAAAGTCTGGCTAGGGAGGAAGAATACAACTCGTGACACTACACAATTTCTATTGTGGCTATGGATTTTGCTATATTCCAAGTAAGATGTGTCCTATGTTAGTTCTGTCACATTCTCCTTCATTCCAAGTGATCTGCGATCTGACTACTCCTAGAAAACTCTAGCTAGGGTGGAAAATACTACTGGGTTGCATTTTTCCTATGACTGGGGATTATGATTTATTCCATGTAAGATGTATAATATGTTGGTTCTTTCACATTGTTATCTATTCTACATGATCTGGCTTGCAATAAGAAATCTAATTTGCACTAAAAATATGTCTTCTTTCATGGATCTCTACGTCCTCCTATTCTTGAACCTAACTTTTCTTCCATCATGAGGCCAACCCTCTTTCCCCTGAGTTTTCGAGTATATCCAGAACATTAGCATTGGTATTCTATTATATTTCAATTTTGATTCATCACTCGAATTTTATAGCAACGTCATATGTTGAAAGTTAAGTACTACTTGATCATTTATTTTTGAACTCAATGTGGTTTTTGTAAATGCGTCTAAATTTAGAGTGTGATAACTAGTTTCTTATATATCAGGAGTTCATTATAAATTTTCATTTGTAATATATTTCATCAAACGTGTATTTTATCTCTATCCTCTATGTATAAATTTATGTGACCTTCTCTTATATCAAATGACAATTTTGATATAAGTGTAGGAACTCCTGAATATCTGACATTTTTGGTGCTAAGATGATATCAAATACACTTGATAACTTGAAGGTAATGTATTTATGTGTCAGATTCTGATTATCACATATACAATGATATGCTTTAATTTGTATATTTATTCTAAACAACAATATTTATTTTCTCTCATACTTTGTAGGATTGGGTCAAGAAAGCGAAAGAACTGAAGGTTAGGGGCTAAATTTTCAAAACGAGAACAAGTAAACACTTTTTCCATCTTATTTTGTATGTGATTTGGTATGCTTAGGAGTTATCTTGTTTTGTTATAAAAAATATTAGTAGTACTTTCTATATATTTCTTATTATTGTATTATTTGTATATATTAATATACTAGAATCAAAATAGTCATACAGTTGAGATGTACAACCTCTCTGAGAATATAAATAGCTATAGAACCCAAAATAAAAATTCAAATAAATTAGAATATTACTCTCTCTACAAATCAAATTGATATATGCTTGACAAGATCCAACTACCGTCTAGAACTACAACTGATTCTTTATCATCACAATGAAAAACTATATTTACACATGTATGTACTATGTTAGTATAAGAAGCACAAATTGTTTTGTTGACTCGATGAGGAAAATATAATTTTCTTCCTTCTATCCATGTGTTCACTGTGCCCTACCATTTCCATTGAATGTGCATATATAAATAGATTTGCCATGTTATCTCATTTGAAAAAAATACCATATTGGTCCTATCTGATGTTATTGTTTATGTCACCACATTCAGTCTTTTTTCTATCAAATTGTTATGTATATCAAGGTTATATAGGCTAGGCATCCCCAGGGGCCTAGGTAGAAGATAGGGTAACTCTAGGCCTTTTTAAGGGAAATTAGAATGCGATCCATTCACGTTTCTCTCCACTTGCTGATTCAATATAGTGGCTACATCCTTCATTACTCAAGTTTAAATAAACTAGAAACAAATAAGTTACTGCTACAATATCTATTGTCCTTGGTAATTAAGCTACTAAGCTCATTATATGGGCGGTTATAGGTTTGCTGACCTACATTGGTCTTTATATATATATATGTGTGTGTGTGTACACATATATTGTTAAGTGGTAACCTATGATCAATATAGTTTATCAACTATTTGAAGTGATTTAAAGAAAATTTATAGCTTGCAGGACATTTTTTCTTATCTTATCAGTCTACATTACAAATTTTCCATACATATGTGGATGTAATGGTCTCTTTCTAGAAATAGTTGCTAAGAATATTATTATTATTATTATTATTCAACTACTTTAAGTTCTACATGTTAGTCTCTATCTTTGTTTTAGTCTAGATCTGTAAGGTACTTTTCTATAGTAATAACTTTCTAAGAATTACCTGATGCAGTTTTTGCCATTTTTTGTATCGTGTATGAATTTATTTATTATAGTATGGGCACTTGCTGGATGGATTAAGAGTTTTCTTTTCAAAAGGCCACTTGAGAAAAAAATATCTTGTTCATGTAACAATAGTATACACTCATGAATAGTGATTTTTATTCAGGGGAATGAAGAGGAGTGGTGAATATTACACTAGTAGGAGGATGAGGTGTAAGGGAGAGGAGTAGGGGAAGAGGATCACAGAAGGAAATGCAATATATTGACTTGGGTGGGGTGACATTAGGTTTTCTAAACTAAATGGCCCACATTTTAGGCCAGTTATAAGGACCAAAATGGGGGTAAAAATAGAAAAATGTAATGGATAATACATATTAAATAATGATTCACTATAAATGTCTATCATTTTTGTTGGAAATTAGGATAGATGTGCCAAGTGCAACCTATGATGGACCTTACCAATAAGTAATTGTTTATGAAAGAAAATTCTCTCTATTTTAGGAGAAAATTTTACATTTTGATGAGTAATGGGTGATGTATGCCCAGGGAGTTACTAGTATGTCCCTAGGATTAGTTGGATTGAATTAACTAACATGCTTACTACATGCCGGGATGGCTATGAAAGTGTTCCTAGACAAGAACTTCCACCATTTGTAGGAAACATAGATCCTAGGGTAGGTATATGAGAAGGGACCATAAAAGTTAAGAGTCGAATTATTATTTTTAGTTCAAAATTAGGTGTGTTTTGGTCTAATTAGACCTACTTGTGGCTTGATTAGGCTAAAGTAGGTATTGTTTAAGCTATTAAAGGCTAATTTGGAACAATTCAACATATTTGTCTTGCACACCTTTCCTCCCAAGGGATACCTAGGCAGGAGCCTGGAGTTTTTAGGTGTAGGTGTTATATAACTTGGCCTAAATCCCAACTAACAACTTGAAACATATCTTACACAAATGAAACTGAATTTGCCCAAGTTGGACCTTTTTTGACCGATAAATCAGACCTAATTTTTGCATAAAATGACCCAATTGGACCATAGATTCCCTAATATATCATATATTAACTTAAATGAGACAATTTACCCAAAGATACTCAACCTCCTCAAGCCAGACATATTTTCCCTAAATTATTCTTAATTTGCTGAAGTATGACCTGATAAGGTCCAAACCAAATATAGTTTGCATAATCAACCTGCTTGCTACATGCGATCATGGCTATGACAATGTCCCAAGACAAGGTCTTCCACCATTTGTAGGAGACACAAATCCTAGGGTATATATATAAACTCAAATGGCATCCTTTTGCAAAGCAAATGTTACTTCACTTACTGGTCATTCAGAAACAAATATGTTACTGCTACAATATCTATTGTCCTTGGTAATTAAGATACTTAGCTCATTATAAGGGAGGTTATAGGTTTGCTGACCTACAATGGTCTTTATATATGTCTATGTGTGTACACATATATTTTTATTTTATAACCTATGATCAATATAATTTATCAACTACTTGAAGTGATTCAAAGCAAATTGATAGCTTGCAGGACATTTTGTCTTATCTTATTGGTCTACGTTACAAATTTGCCATACAGATGTGGAATGGTCTACCTCTAGAAATAGTTGCTAAGAACTCTAGAAATAGTTTCTAAGAACATTATTATTATTATTATTATTATTATTCAACTACTTTTATGTTCTACATGTTATTCTCAATCTTTGTTTTAGTCTAGATCTGTAAGGTGCTTTGCTATAGTAATAACTTTCTAAGAATTACCTGATGCGGTTTTGCCATTTTTTGTATCATGTATGAATTTATTTATTATGGTATGGGCACTTTCTGGAAGGCTTAAGAGTTTTATTTTCAAAAGGTCACTTGATAAAAAATATCTTATTCATGTAACAAAAGTATACACTCCTGAATAGTGATTTCTATTCAGGGGAGTGAAGAGGAGTGGTGAATATTACACTAGTAGGAGGATGAGGTGTAAGGGAGAGGAGGAAGGGGAAGAGGATCACAGAAGGAAATGCAATAGATTGACTTGGGTGGGGGTGACATTAGGTTTTCTAAAATAAATGGACCACATTTAAGTCCAATTATAAGGACCAAAATGGGGGTAAAAATAGAAAAATGTAGCAGACAATACTGATTAAATAATGACTCACTATAAATGTCTATCATTTTTGTTTTTTTACTAGAAATTAGGATAGATGCACCAAGTGCAACCTGTGTTGGAGCTTACCAATAACTAATTTTTTATGATACCTCATTCTCTATATTTTAGGAGAAAAATTTACATTTCAATGAGTAATGGCCGATGTATGTCCAAGGAGTTACTAGTATGTCCCTAGGATTGGTTGGATTGAATTAACCAACATGCTTGCTACATGCCAAGATGGCTGTGAAAATGTCCCAAGACAAGGACTTCCATCATGAGGAGGAGAGGGGAGGAGGAAGGGGGAAAGGATCACATAATGAAACACAACAGACTGACTTGGGTGGGGAAATGTTAGGTTTTGTAAACTAAATGGGACATGTTTTAGGCCCATCATCAAGATAGACGTGCCAAGTGCAACCTATTAATAAATTCAATATATGTTTCTAGAATTATAACTTGGCATAAATCATAACTAATAATATCGAAACATGTCTTGTACCAATAAGACTGAATTTTCCCAATTTTAATATGTTAAAGGCTAATTTTGAAACATTCAACACACTTGTCTAGACTCTCCTTTCATTTCAAGGACAACCTAGGTGAGAGCGTAGGTGTTTGTTGGCATTGTTGCTATTTTACATTTTTCTCATATATTACACTAGTAGGAGGATAAGGAGGAAGGGAGAAAGGATAAGAGAAGAAAACATAATAGAATGACTTCATGGGTTGTCAAAAAGTGATTGCAAGTGGTCAAATCAAGGTAATTGAACAAAACCATACAAGGTTCAAGAAATTAGACTTGAAAGAGTTGTTGTTCAGTAACAACCCTATACACTCATGAATAGTGTTTTCTATTCAGGAGAATGAAGAGGAGTGGTGCATATTACACTAACAGGAGGATGAGGAGGAGGGGGGAGGAGGAAGGGGGAAAGGATCACAAAAGGAAACACAACAGACTGACTTGGGTGGGGTAATGTTAGGTTTTGTAAACTAAATGGGACACATTTTAGGCCCATCATCAAGATAGATGTGCCAAGTGCAACCTATTAATAAAGTCAATATATTTTTCTAGATATTAGGATAGATGTGCCAAGTGCAACCTACTTTATGTATTACATGACCTAATCAGACCTCACTTCCCCTTAATATATCCTATATTAACTTAAATGAGCCACAATTTATCCTAATTAGATCCAACCCCCTCAAATCGGACATATTTCCTCCAAATTGTACCCAATTTGCCAAAGTTTGAGCCAATAAGGTCCAAAACTTACATAATCTGCTTAAGTTTGACATAATTTGGCCTCAAATCAAATCGAATTAATTATAATATGACCCAGTCAAACTGAATGAGCCCTAATTTACCTATATTGATCTAAGTAAGGCCTTACCTGGCCAAATCAGACCTAATTTCCCTAAATTAGACTTATTCCCCTCAAATTAGGCATGTTTCCCCCCAAATCAGACCTAATTTACCCTAATTTGACCTCATTTGGGATAAATCAGACACATGTTAACCATAATCCATATTATGGATCCAACAATAATAGATATATCCTCAATGGTATATCTATTTCTTAAAAATCTAACTCTCATCCTTCTGTCTCTTCAATTTTCTTAACTTTAAGAGTTAATGTGATTGTAGTTTTGAAGCATTTAATGGACAAAGAAAGAGACAAAATTTTCTTTTCCATTTTGCACAATGATAGAAAAACTAGAAGATATGTGCCACTGAAACTCTGGAAGTCAAAGTAACAAAGAAAAAAATAATTTTCTAATAGTATGAACTAAATCTAATGACCTTAAATTTATAGTGGATTTTTTATGTGTAAATAATTTTTATTGTGACCTTAGCATTGAAATTTCACTATCCTTACTAAAATATAGTACCAAATATGGGCGGTGAAGGATGTTTAAACCTACATGTATGCCTAGGGTCTTTAAGGGCCCATATAAGTCACTTTTTTCGTTGAGTTATTTTTTCAGTTCAAATTTAGTTATGTTTGGGTCTGACTAAATCTAATGGCCTTAATTTTACAAACGATTTTTTCTGTGCAAATAATTTTTATTGTGACCTTAGCATTGAACACATTAGAATAGTGGTGATTTATCATAATTCAATACATGACTAAATTACAATTTAATACAAGGAGGAGCTACTCGACTTAGAAAGCCAGATTTGACTAGTAGTGTGTATTTCCTAGATTGGCCTTTTTAGATTGTATATATTACTATATATTTGACTCATAGTGTGTATTTCCTAGAATGGCCTTTTAGATTGTATATATCACTATATTTACTTTGACTTTTACTCTCTATCATGTTGGAATGTATTATTTTATATCAGATATGGTAGACTTACTACTATATATAAATGATATTAAATGATTTTTTCAGGAGACATGGATAAAACTTGGATTAGTAGAGGAAAATCTAAACATGACCGTTGCAAAAGTGCTTTCATGATAGGATTTAATTCCTTTTTGGATTTGGCTTTTAGGAATCATGTTGAGGTGAATTGCCCATGTGTGAAGTGTGAGAACAAATTTTTCAATGATAGAAAAATAATTCAATGGCATGTTATCAAGTATGGATTTCTATCAACCTACACTAATTGGGTGTATAACGATGACAACCATGATAAGTTTTCCAACCAACATATTGATAAACCTTTTGATGATATAGAGGTATTGATTAATGATACTTTCTATGATCATGTAGAAATGATCAAAGACAATGTTGAGAATGGTAATGAACATACTCTACATGATGATAATAAATTTGATGAACTATTGAAAGATGCTTGTGATCCACTACATCAGGGTTGTGATAAATATTCTAAACTATCATTTATTGTTTACCTATTTAGACACAAGTTCTTGAATAAAATTAGCAATAAGGCAATATCAGATTATTTGGAACTTCTAAATCAAGTATTGCCTAAGGGACATAAGCTGCCAATAAAATGGTATGAATGTAGAAAGCTCATGTCTTCTTTGGGATTGGATTATCAGGTTATCCATGCATGTCCCAATGATTTCATATTATTTAGAGGTGAATACCTAGACTTGGATAGGTGCCCGAAGTGTAATACTTCTAGGTGGAATGATACTTATAAGGGAAGAAGGATAAAGCTCACGAAAAGGACACCACAAAAAGTGCTTTGATACTTTCCCTTAACTCCTAGACTTAAAATAGTATATAATTCTAGAAAGACTGCTCCTATGATGATTTGGAACTCCACTAGTCTAACAGGAAAGGATGGTGAAATGGCACATCCTAGAGATTCTGAGTCTTAGAAGGATTTTGACACTAAACACCCATCATTTAGCAATGAGCCACGCAATGTCCGACTTGGCTTAGCAATTGATGGATTTATTCCTTCCAATATTGCAATGGGAAGTAGCAGAAGCATATGGCCTATAATATTAATGTGCTACAATCTTCCCCCATGTCTTGCTATACATCAATCATTTTTAATGTTGTCACTTCTTATCGATGGTCCTAAATCACCTGGAAACAATATAGATGTGTATCTCCAACCATTAATTGATGAATTGAAGATGTTGTGGGATGACATTAACACCTTTTATGTGAATATAGGAGAGGTATTTTGTATGAGGGCAATGCTTTTGTGGACCATTAGTGATATTCCAACATATAGCATGTTGTCTGGTTAGATCACTAAAGGTTACAAGGCATGCCCTTATTGTCATGTTGATCATGGGTCCAGTTATCTCCCATATAGTAGAAAGTGTGTGTATCTAAGGCATCATCATTTTATACCTATGGATCACTCATGTCGTGTTGACAAAAGAAGTTTCAATGGTGATGAGGAAAAAGAACCTCCTCCTCACCCTTTAGATGGGGAACAAATTCAACATTTATGGAGAGATTATGATAACATTGTATTTAGAAAGTTTCACTCTCGAGGTCGACTTGGATTACCTGAAGGATGGAAAAAGAAAAGTGTTTTTTTAGCTTCCTTACTGGAGCTCATTGTTGGTACAACACAATCAAGATGTGATGCATATTGAGAAAAACATAAGCAAAAATATTTTGGGTTGGATACTACAGAAAGATGGTAGTAGAAAGGACAATATTAAAGCTAGATTAAATATGCAACACATGAAGATGAGAAAATCATTGTGGCCTATAATTTCCAAATCTCAAAATACCAGAGAACTTCCTCATGCAATTTATAGCTTGTTCGATGAAGAAAAGGATAACCTATTGTCTGTTTTGAAGGACATCAAACTTCCAGAAGGATTTTCTTCAAATTGATCTCATATGGTTCAACTTGAAGAAAAGAAGTTAATGGGTATGAAGAATCATGATCACCATATATTGCTACATCATTTCCTTCCTATAGCTATAGTAAAAGCATTGTCAAAGCTTGTGAGAAAAGTAATAACTGAATTTTGTGTTTACTTCAAGGAGTTGTGTGCAAAGGTCATAACTATTGAGAAAATGAAGGAGTTAGAAAAAAAATTCCTATGATAATGTGCACATTGGAAAGGATTTTTCCTCCTGCATTTTTTTATGTTATGGTTCATTTAGCTATACATCTTGCAACCGAGGCGAAACTTACCAGTCCGGTTCAATTTAGATGGATGTATCCAATTGAAAGATATCTCTACACATTGAAAAACTGCATTAAGAATAAGATTAGACCGGAAGGTTCAATTGCTAAGGGATACTTAGTCGAGGAAGCAAGCATATTCTGTGATAGGTACCTTCATGATGTGGAAAGTAAACTACACAAACCTGTAAGGTACCAAGATGGTCCACTCAGTGCATCTTCTCTTGTGACCATTACACACGAGCAATTGCATCAAGCTCAACATTTCATCTTGCTTAATACCGAGGAAGTTCAACCTTATGTCAAGTAAGTATGTGGTTATCTAAATTTTTGTTAAATGCTACTTTTAAGAAACCAAATCTGATTTCGCATATATAAATAGGACACATAACGGTTATTTGAGATGGAAACACCCTAATTGGGATGATTTCACATTACTGTTGCAACACCACAAAACATTTGTAAACTGGTTTGAAGATCATTTAAGAAAATTCATTTCCTCAATTCAATGTAATAGTATTGCTTTCATTACTCATAATATTTTCTATTTCTTCTTCCAGGTTTCTTCTTAAATTTTTTTTGATGAACTTCCTACACCTATCCAATATATGTCTCGACCACCTAAAATAGGTGTTTATTCATACAAAATTTATTTTTTGAATGGTTACAAGTTTGATTGTCAAGATGTAGACATTAAACGTTCCACACAAAATAGTGGCATTGCCACATATGGTCCCAATGGTGAAGTTTACTATGGGCTTTTAGATGACATTTTTGAGATTCACTACCATAGGATGGATCCTTATTATCTTTTCAAATGCTCATGGTATAGTATTGATGAGGAAGGGTTTTCAGTTGATGACTTTAACATTGCATATGTTGACACAAGTAGAGAAGCTTTAAAGATGATCCCTTTATTTACCCAGAACAAGATGAACAAGTGTTTTACTTGGTGGATCCTATAGATGGAAATTGGAGTGTTGTATGTCACTGGAAACCTAGACATGTTTACAATGAAGATGAGCACACATTTGAACAAAGAAATGAACACATGGCTAGAGATCAAAAACCATTACTTCATTGTGGTTTGGATGATTTCCATGATGTAAAATGGACTAGGTGTGATATACCTAGAAAAGTAAAAGTGTTTGAAAATGTAGTCAAAGAAATTCTACAGCCTAAAAAGAGGAAGAGAATAGAGGTAATATTAATTGAAGAATTGCATGATACATTTTTATTACTTTTTTAGGATTGTTGAATTTGTAGTTCATATATTCATATGATATTTAATTGTTTTATGCATTCTTTGTAGGGACATGCCTCCTAAGGCGATGTATAAGTCTGTTAATAAAATCATAGAACTGGAAAACAATGATGATGAAGCTGCAATACAGAAACAAGGTTTTTTTTATCTTATAATGATTTCCTTGTTCCCTTTTCTTTTGTTTCCATACATTTTTTAACCTATGTCAGTATTGTTATTAGCTTTGGATTTTGGGATGGCCAGTGGAAGAAAAAGGAAAGTATAATCTGACATGTGTGTTGAATCAAACACATGTATAAATCAAATGTGAAATGTACTGATTTTGATTGAGTTTCCTTAAACTGCCCCTCTTTTTTCTAAAAAATTTTTCTTAGTGAATTTTCCTTATCATGTGTAAAAAATAATAATATTAACGGGTTATCCTTTCCCATGCTCTCTATGTTGTTACTATATGCAACAGAGAATCTTTCATTATTGTTCCAAACAACAAATGGAATTCTAAAAGCCAAAACGGCAGCTGCATCTGCACCCTTCAATAAGGATCCTTTTAAGCAGCGATTGAGCGAGTTAATGTCAAGTAAAGCATTTATATATATATATATGTATATATATATATTGCAAATATATGTACTTCTATTAGCTATCACTACATTTAATTTCTATATTAATTATTTAGGAATAAAGAGGACAGCAAGCTCTAACATTCTGAATGATGAAATGCCAATTGCCAATGCATTAAAAAAATTCACAATTGTGGTATTTAATAGTGCACTAGTTTGTTGTAATCTATTGTGTGTTTTCAATAACTCATTTCCTTATATTATCATATATTATTGAATATGTTTAGATAAGTATGTGTATGAAAAATCAGCCTCAACTAACCCCAAGACAAAGATGCACCTCAATCACAAAATGAAGTCTATTCAAGGTGATGTTGATGCATCAATTCATGGTTCATCTCAAAGTACTGAATTGATAGGTATATTAATTATAACTACCACCCACCCTTCCATTCTAGTCTATGTTTTATAGAATTAATTTCCTTCTATTTATGTCCATGATTTGATGTGTTTAGGTAAGTCCGCACATAGGAAATATGTCTTAAATAGTGCCAAGACAGACATTTGTCTAAATGCAAAGACAAAATCTGACTCAAATGTTGTAAAGAGAAAGATGGATCTAAATAAAAATTTGAAGTCTGTTTATGATGTCTCCGACCATGGTGCATTGACAAGAACTAAAGTTTTAGGTATTTCTTTAGTAAAAATACACCCTCCCTCATTTTGTTTTATAGAATTATTTCCTTCTTTTATTGTGCATCATTTCATTTCTCTAGGTAAGTCTGTTCTTGGGAAATCTTCCATTAATAGTGCCAATACAAATATTCCTCTAAAGGGGAAGAAAAAATATGTTCAATCTGATTTTGATGCCTCAGATCATGATCTAATTCCAAGGACTAAAATCTTAGGTATTTTAGTTACAAACACACACACACACTCATTCTGTTTTCTATCAATATGAATTATCGGTTGTTTAGGTAAATCTATGCATGGAAAATCTGCATCAAATGCTGCCAAGAAAAAGGTCCAACTAAATTCGAAAACAAAGTCACTTCAATGTGATTTTGATGTGATAGGTAATGGCATATCCATAAGGAAGTTTTCTATAGTATGATAATAAATATGCTATCCTACTCTTTACATTTGATGCATTTTTATAAGTGATTTGTTTCTACTAATGTACTTTGTGAATGTGTTAGGTAACTCTATGCATGGAAAATCTGCCTCAAACATTGTAAACACAATTATAAACATAAAACAAAAGGTGATGTATGTTCAATGCAACTCAGATTCTTTAAGGAGTGATATTTTGGGTTTGTTAATTATAAATGCACCCAACCACCCAGCCTCCTTGACACACACATATATCAACATATTCTTTTGGTATTTGAACCATGCAGGTTCTGTATATTATCATAATTTTTACTTTTTTTACTTGATGGCAGAATTTTTCACAAATTTTTGTTAAGTATTTAACAAATGATTATCACCTTTTGGTTATATAGGAAATATGCAATGCAACAAGAGGGTATCAATTACTCCGGAAGATATTGAAGCATATGGAGAAATAAGTGCATATGCCTTAGGTTTCAATATGAGTGATGACGAGACAGATGAATCTCACCACCATGAAGATCTAGGTGAGTATGTGTCTAATTGTATGTAACCACTTTCTTTATCATTCTCATTCCATCACTTATTACAAAATTTAATACTTTTTTAAGATATTGAAGATGACTCAAATGTTAATGGAACTTCACAAATCTATTTTTCAGGTATTATCTTTGTGGAACTATTTCTTGTTGTGTAATAAGTCCATATAATATACTGTTGAGACAATCAATTTATGGCACAATTAAAAGAAAATGAAAATTAATTGCCTATCCATGGAACTTAGTGATTAGGCTCACATGTAATATTCTTAGGACATTGTTATAAAGGGACACACCTTGATCCACTAGTCTTCAATGGAGAGTGGTTGATTCTTGGGTGCCTAGTTCCTTTGCGTACTAGGCAATTGCCTTGTCATTTTAGGATGAAATGACACATCTTTCATCTCATACATTTTTATAATTTTCAAACTGTGCATAATAATGTAAGATGGTGACAATTTTGAAGATGATTTGCATGCTGAAGAACAAGTTAGAATTGATGAAGAAGATCAATAGGACCAAGATGTGAAGAAGGTAGTGTATTTAACTTGAATGTATATTGGTATATTTCTGATTTGGAATTGAAGCTTGTTAATGATTCAGCCACTTCTAAGAAAAAAACAAGGGGATGCACGGCATACAATGTTGTTGCCCCCCCCCAAAAGGTAAAAAATGGAAATGTGAAGTTTGTAGTGAATTGGGAGTTCCCGTCGGAGGTGAATATTCAAACCTAGCAGAATGGCTAGGCACAATTTGACGAAGAAACATTATCATGCCGACAAGACACTTGAGGAACAACTGCTGACATGTGCAGACAAGAGGATTTTTGATGATCAATGGGCAGAACTGTTTAAATATTGGAACAAAGATGAAACTAAGGTGGTGTTACACTATAAAACATTTAAACTTGATTGTAATATTGGGATTTCATTACTGTTTCAACCATTTTAGCTTTTGGTGGCAAGAAACAAGGATAGTCGAAGTGTTGTAGGACCCACATATACCGGCGGGTCTATTTCAATAGCAACCCTTTGACACAAAGCGGTAAGCCTTGTTAATATTCTATTATGGTGTTACATTTTAGCTTTGGATATATGTATTCTGATTGCCATGCAACCCAAAAAATGTTTAGAAGGAAGAAGAAGGAGAAAAGTTTATAGAATACAAAGAATATGTTGGAGCTCATTTAGATCAGAATAACAACCCTCCGAATGTGAGGACAAAGACTTTACTTGTAAGTGATACAAATAACATTTTTTACTAAGTGGCTTTCTCAATTATTTTCTATATTATCGTCTTTTTTATGTATATTAGAGGCAAGTTGCTCAAGCTTGCTTGGAAAAAGGGGTTGAGGAAACACAAGACCCATTGGAATTTGGATCTTCCCGGGGTAGAGAACCCTGTCCTATGACCCTCCTATATATAGGGGTATTGGGGGCTTCTCAAGAACAACTCAGAACACCAGTTGTTTATCTTATAATGATATCCTTGTTCCCTTTTCTTTCTTTTCCATACATTGTTTAACCTATGTCAGTATTGTTATTAGCTTTGGATCTTGGGATGGCCAGTGGAAGAAAAAGGAAAGTACAATCTGACATGTGTGTTGAATCAAACACATGTATAAATCAAATGTGAAATGTACCGATTGTGATTGAGTTTCCTCGAACTGCCCCTCTTTTTTCTAACAAGTTGTTCTTAGTGAATTTTACTGATCATGTGTAAAAAAATAATAATATTAACGGGTTATCCTTTCCCATGCTCTCTATGTTGTTACTATATGGAACAGAGAATCTTTCATTATTTCTCCAAACAACAAATGGAATTCTAAAAGCCAAAATGGAAGTTGCATCTGCACCCTTCAATAAGGATCCTTTTGAGCAACGATTGAGTGAGTTAAAGTCAAGTAAATCATTCATATATATATATATATATATATATATATATATATATATATATTGCAAATATATGTACTTCTATTAGCTATCACTACATTTAATTTCTATATTCATTATTTAGGAATAAAGAGGACAACAAGCTCTAACATTCTGGATGATGAAATGCCAATTGCCAATGTGTTAATTTTTTTTCACAATTGTGGTATTTAATAGTGCACTAGTTTATTGTAATCTATTGTGTGTTTTCAATAACTCATTTCCTTATATTATCATGTATTATTGAATATGTTTAGATAAGTCCGTGTATGAAAAATCAGCATCAACTAACCCCAAGACAAAGATGCACCTCAATCAGAAAATGAAGTCTATTCAAGGTGATGTTGATGCATCAGTTCATGGTTCATCTCAAAGTAATGAATTGATAGGTATATTAATTATAACTACCACCCACCCTTCCATTCTACTCTATGTTTTATAGAATTAATTTCCTTCTATTTATATCCATGATTTGATGTGTTTTGGTAAGTCCGCGCATAGGAAATATGTCTTAAATAGTGACAAGAAAGACATTTGTCTAAATGCAAAGACAAAATCTGACTCAAATGTTGTAAAGAGAAAGATGCATCTAAATAAAAATTTGAAGTCTATTTATGATGTCTCCGACCATGGTGCATTGACAAGAACTAAAATTTTAGGTATTTTGTAGTAAAAATACACCCTCCCTCATTTTGTTTTATAGAATTATTTCCTTCTTTTATTGTGCATCATTTCATTTCTCTAGGTAAGTTTGTTCTTGGGAAATCTTCCATTAATAGTTCCAAGACAAATATTCCTCTAAATGGGAAGAAAAAATTTGTTCAATCTGATTTTGATGCCTCAGATCGTTATCCTATTCCAAGGACTGAAATCTCAGGTATTTTAGTTACAAACACACACACACTCATTCTATTTTATGTTAATATGAATTATCTGTTGTTTAGGTAAATCTATGCATGGAAAATCTGCATCAAATGCTACCAAGAAAAAGATCCATCTAAATCCGAAAACAAAGTCTCTTCAATGTGATTTTGGTGCGGCAGGTAATGGCATATTCATAAGGAAGTTTTCTATAGTATGATAACAAATATGCTGTCCTACTCCATACATTTGATGCATTTTTATAAGTGATTTTTTTCTACTAATGTACTTTGTGAATGTGTTAGGTAACTCTATGCATGGAAAATCTGTCTCAAACATTGTAAACACAAATATAAACATAAAACAAAAGGTGAAGTCTGTTCAATGAAACTTAGATTCATTAAGGAGTGATATTTTGGGTATGTTAATTATAAATGCACCCAACCACCCAGACTCCTTGACACACAATATATCAACATATTCTTTTGGTATTTGAACCATGTAGGTTCTATATATTATAATAATTTTTACTTTTTTTTACTTGATGGAAGATTTTTCACAAATTTTTGTTAAGTATTTAACAAATGATTATCACCTTTTGGTTATATAGGAAATATGCAATGCAACAAGAGGGTATCAATTACTCCGGAAGATATTGAAGCATATGGAGAAATAAGTGCATATGCCTTAGGTTTTAATATGAGTGATGATGAGACAGATGCATCTCACCACCATGAAGATCTAGGTGAGTATGTGTCTAATTGTGTGTAACCAATTTCTTTATCATTCTTATTACAAATTTTAATACTTTTTTAAGATATTGAAGATGACTCGAATGTTAATGGTACTTCAGAAATCCATTTTTTAGGTATTATCTTTGTGGAACTATTTCTTGTTGTGTAATAAGTCCATATAACCTACTGTTGAGACAATCAATTTATGGAACAATTAAAAGAAAATGAAAATAAATTTCCTATCCATGGAACTTAGTGATTAGGCTCACATATAATATTCTTAGGACATTGTTATAAAGGGACACACCTTGATCCACTAGTCTTCAATGGATAGTGGTTGATTCTTGGGTGCCTAGTTCCTTTGCATACTAGGCAGTTGCCTTGTCATTTTAGGATGAACTGACACATCTTTCATCTCATACATTTTTATAATTTTCAAACTGTGCATAACAATGTAAGATGGTGACAATCTTAAAGATGATTTCCATGCTGAAGAACAAGTTAGAATTGATGAAGTAGATCAATAGGAACGAAGATGTGAAGAAGGTAGTGCTTTTAACTTGAATGTATATTGGTATATTTCTGATTTGGAATGAAACTTGTTAATGATTCATCCACTTCTAAGAAAAAAACAAGGGGATGAACGACATACAAAGCTGTTGCCGCCCCCAAAAGGTAAAAAATGGAAATGTGAGGTTTGTAGTGAATTGGGAGTTCCCGTCGGAGGTGAATCTTCAAAGCTAGTAGAATGGCTAGGCATACATGCTCGACAACTAAAGTACTTTCCTATTGCTGAAAATTGGGGACAAAGACATGAGAAAATTTTTGCAAATTTTTGGCTTCTCTAAAGGTATGCAACATATATAATTATCAATATTAATTGATGATTCTTTGTTGAGTTGATGTCACTAGTATACGGTTATTTAATTTTCTGTGTAGGATGATTTTGACTTTGTAATGAGGGATGGACTAACCAAATCTCCTCTAGATGGTGTTTTTTCATGGTGTAAGGAAAGAATTCAACGAGAAATTAGGACATCGAGGCACAATTTGAAGAAGAAATATTATCATGCCGACAAGACACTTGAGGAACAACTGCTAACATGTGCAGACAAGAGGATTTCTGATGATCAATGGGCAAAACTGTTGAAATATTGGGACAAAGATGAAACTAAGGTGGTGTTACACTATAAAACATTTAAGCTTGATTGTAATATTGGGATTTCATTACTATTTCAACCATTTCATCTTTTGCTGGCAAGAAACAAGGATAGCCGAAGTGTTGCATGACCCACATATACCGGCGGGCCTATTTCAATAGCAACCCTTCGACACAAATCGGTAAGCCTTGTTAATATTCTATTATGGTGTTACTTTTTAGCTTTGGATATATGTATTCTGATTTCCATGCAACCCACAAAATGTTTAGAAGGGAGAAGAAGGAGAAAAGTTTACAGAATACAAAGCATATGTTGGAGCTCATTTAGATCGGAATAACAACCCTCCGAATGAGAGGAGAAAGACTTTACTTGTAAGTGATACAAATAACATTTTTTACTAAGTGGCTTTCTCAATTACTTGCTATATTATCGTCTTTTTTATGTATATTAGAGGCAAGTTGCTCAAGCTTGCTTGGAAAAAGGGGTTGAGGAAACACAAGACCCATTGGAATTTAGATCTGCTATAGATAGCGCTTATGGCCCTCATCATAGAGGGTATGAAAGAGGATATGGAGCTGGAGTGTCTCGTAGAGATTTGCAAAATAGGAAAGACAAACGAGCTCTACATTCAACTGTGATAGATCTTCAACAACAACTTCAAGACAAGAACGAAGAACTTGTTGATGCTAATGCTAAAATAGTGACATTGGTATAATTTTTACGATGAACGATATTTATCTATCCTATACAACCTCAATTTTGTTTTTGTGTCACTAGGAGAGAATGTTTGGAAAGAGGTATATAATGGATAGGAGGGAGGCATTGTGTCGGAAAATGCTCCAAAGAATGGTAAATGAAGTTCTCCGATTCTTCATATAAAAAATTATATTAATGAGTAAATATTACATGAAGTGTTGGTATGTATGCCCTGAGAGCCAATCATGGGATGATTGGTGGGATGCATCAAGATTGATTTGATAACCATCAAAGGCTAGCTTCCAATTCTTTCTAGTTCAGTCATATGAGATAATGATAGAACAGATTGAATGTCTAGAGAATGAAAGTAATCAATGATGTATGCTTTCAGGTTGAGGACCTAAACGATGAGATCATACAGATGCTAAGAGTTTGTACATTCTTATCATATCCCTAGTCAGATGTCATTGTGGAAGGTAGATAGACAACAATGACACATAAGATTTGATTGTCATGTTGGTTGATGACAGAATCTCATTAGTCATGATATGGAGATATCAAACCAAACACATAGGTACTTGTTAGAGAACAAGTGTACTGAACAGACCCACCATGAGTTTGACACATGGAACCATGATATGGTAGTCACAATCAGTTCTCACAATGATGGCGGTGAGTGTGATTCTTTGACCTGAAATCACTACACTTAACACATGTTGTTGTGTAGACTTTGACATCATCAAACACAGTCATGAAACATGGGTTGTTATAAAGGTGATGATTGGGTGGCTTTGACACATGGGACTTTTGATGGGTGAGTGATGGATATGGGATTTGTCCCTCCTGAGGGAGTTTGATATCCGTGGCCACTTGATGAGTAGGATTGAGATATGCGTGCACACACATGTGTGAATCAATATGTGATATTGATGTCATATGTATCTCCTTCAATCTACTCTGAGATCAAGAAAGTGAATGAACATTAATAGGATGACTGTTCCATGCCTCGAGTTCATTTGGGATATCACTGACAAAGGAATTATACATTCGCTGTAACAACATTCACATATTGTAGGATTGAAATTTGGTCTCCAACTTTCCTTTTCACTTGGGTAGCACTGATGTACGACTAGGCACCGCTCTTTGCTTGTGAAGTCATAAGTGTTATGGACTTTCACTGCCAACATGAAATGGGCCTGCAGGGTCAAACACATAGGATTTAACCTGGAAGAGGAGTTTATCCACAAATGATGTTTAGATTGATTACTAAAGGAGTTTAGTAGTTCAATTAAACACTCAATTAATTGATAACTCAAAATCATAGTGTTCAAGGTGTTGGACCAGATGATTAAGAGTATCAGATTGATTGGATTTGCAATTGACTAATTTGCACAGTCTGCTTCCCCAATCGATCGGCTTATAGGGATGAACCGATCAGCTCAGGTTAGTGAACCGATCGGCTCAGGTTGGTGAACCGATCGGCTCAAATTGGTGAGTCGATCAACTCATGTATCAATGAAAAGATTGGCTCAGTTGTTGAACTGGTCGATTCGTGTGACCAACCGAGATCGTTTGGAAAGTCAAAAGATTCTTTTTGCAAATACATATTTGATTCACTTGTACAAATTTTATTTGGACAAGGACTAATATTTGATTAGTTGGAAACGAACATGAAAATTCAATTTGAGTTGAACTAGGACCATGAACCGATCGGCTCAAGAATAAACCGATCGGCTCAGGGCCCCAAACGATCAGTTCAGGGGGTGAACTCCTGCTTTAATCATGCATTGCCCAGGGTAGAGTACCCTGTCCCATGATCCTATATATATAGGGGTACTGGGGGCTTCTCAAGAACAACTCAGAACACCAGTTGCTCTGCAAAGTTGTCGTTCTCTCTAGTTGTGGTAAACCAGGAGAGCCTGAGTAAGTGCTACCTGATTAGGGAGGCACAATAAGGGAAAGACAACTATAGAAAAGCGACTGGTTGTAGGAGAGTGTGTCGTTCACTAGTACGCCGACAGGAGGGTACGACTCCTTCTGGTGCCTTGTACAACAAGGCGATCGGAGTTCCAGGTGGTCCGTGTGGACTAATACAGAGGCGGGAGATTTCTACCGCTCAGAGGACAACTATCAATCCCGACAGTCTCGGTGAGGCCAGGAGCTGCACAGACACCGTCCAATTCCAGAGGTGAATACCACACAAGCCGTGAGGTAACATCGCCGAGAAAGCCTCGGGACAAGGTATGTCTCTACAAACCATCCTTCCTACTGTATAGACGTTGACACAATTCCTTTATACTAGGTTCATGGTGAAGAAAAGTTTTGTTTCCGCCTCTTTCTCTATCTCCCCTAAAACCCAACAGTGGTATCAGAGCCACGTCAACTGCTCTATACTTTAGGATTATTGATATGATTGTTTTTGGTTTGTCGCCTTTAATTATTTCATACGATGCGAATAATAATGGCTTTATGCATGTCAAATCCTAAATCAACAAATCCCAATATTCATATATGATATGTAATATGAATGCACTCGATACGCTTCGCCCTTAAATGAGTTTTGTGGTGGATGTATAGCGTTGTTATGGCCAATAAACCCTATGTCCGTGTATGGTTGAATGTGGTTGCTTGCATCTCAGTCTGTTCACTGATTCTCTATCTCTTATTCCTGATGTAACTCGAGATAACTCAAGAATTCTTTCCTACCTTTGTTCCCCCCAAATGTAACTCGGGGTTTCCCAATTTAAATGTAAATAGGATAGATCTTTTTATATTTCCTGTTATGTCAAAGAACGGAGGATAATATGATGACAACTGAGATGATCGGTTCAAGGCATAAACCGATCGGTTGGCGATCCAGATGACTGGCTCGAGGAGCGAGATGTGCGGGTGGTAACCTGAGGAGATGCACGATGACCAGTGAACTGATCGGATAGAGGCGCTAGTCGATCGGCTGGTGGCACCCAACCGACTGGCCGGATGGTGAGCCGATCAATCATGGAGATGAGTTTATCAAACCCATAATGGCAAAGCACATAGTTCATATTATACAGGTTGCATGTGATGTGGACCTAGATGACCGTGATTCCTCTTGGCTCGAGGAATCACATTAGGATGGCCACGATCATCACTTTTATTGTTTTGCATATTTTCTGTTGGATATAGCATGTATATGATACATACTATGTATTGTGGTGATTGGATATGTATATGTACCTATAAAAATCCAAATCCCTCATTAAATATTAAAGTTTTAGATGCCTTCCAAATGCGACACACATGAAAAGCTTGATCGGCCAAGTGTGGACACACCCTAGCGTGGCGCACCGTATATCTCGTGGAAGCGTGAAGGATAGATATGTGGGTCTTCCCTAGCAGGGTGCATATTCATCATGTTGGCTTTGGGTCAGACTTAACAAGGTGACCTAGATAGGATCTAGCACCTTGAGGCATGGAGGTAATCACGACAAGGAGTTGCATATGACATCTTTCAAGAGTTGTATATGATGCAATTGGAAAAAGTTGCCTACTTGGAAGATCTAAGTTGTGGGTGACAGCCCTAGCTGGTCTATGACTCAGAGGATTTCAAGATCTTGACCCACTAGAAGATTGTATGCTGCAATCTTCCGAATTGATGGTGAGGGCTATCAATTTGAACAAAAATAGTGGGAGAGATAATTAATTAATGTCCTAATTATATCGTCAACCTTTCAAATAAATCAAAATTGAGTTTTGGACTAAATTGCATATATTTCCTTTTGTAGTACAAATGACAACAAACAACAATCACTTTTCGTTGCAATTGGTCCTTGAAAAGGACAAGCTGAATGGGACTAAATTCTACGACTGGTTTAGGACATTGAGAATTGTTCTCACTCAAGAGCGAAAGCTCTATGTTCTGGATACTCCAGTTCCAGAGGAGCCTACTCCTACCGCACCAAAGGTAGAAAGGGATACTCATAAGAAGCATTCTGAAGATGCCATTGATGCAAAGTTCTTGATGTTGTGCTCCATAAACCATGAGTTGCAGAGACAACATGAGAACATGGGTGTCATTGAGATGATTCAACATCTCAAGAACATGTATGAAGATCAAGCATGGCAAGAGAGATATGATGTCTCCAGGGTGTTGTTCAAGTGTGTCATGACAGAAGGAGATCCGTTTGGTCCTCACACACTCAAAATGATTGGGTATGTAGAGAACTTGACAAGACTGGGATTTCCCCTGAGCCAAGAGTTGGCTACTGACGTGATACTGAAATCATTGCCAGAGTCCTACAATCAATTTGTGATGAACTACAACATGAACAACTTTGACAAGCCGTTGATAGAGTTGTTGGGAATGTTGAGGACAGCTGAGGCACAGATAAAGAAGGACAAGCCTAAGTCTGTGATGATGATCAACAACAAGAAGTGCAAATCCAAGAGCAAGGGCAAGGGCAAGGCTAAGAAAGGTTCTGATGCTAGTCAGCAACCCAAGTCGTCTTCAACTCTCAAGGCCAAGGGAGGTGTGACCAAGAGAGGCAATTGCCACCATTGTCAAAATCCAGGACATTAGAAAAGGAATTGTCCACTCTATTTGGAAGAACTAAAGAAGAAGGAGGTGACAGACGTCTCCATCTGAAGGTGATATGAAATAAACTTGTAACACTTTTTGAGGTATATGATACCAAGATATAAAGTGTAAAACACCCAATAAATGGGGCAAGTGTTGCCGCCAAAAATAGGAGTACTTTAGTTTATTTTCATCTTTGAAGGCATGTAATAGAGTTATGAACTGCTTTTTCATATTTGCCAACAGATAGAAATACCTTATTTTTGCATGACAATAATGGCAATTAATAAAGTTGATGTTTCCTTGTGGCAATGCTTATTTATCTTTTGGTACTTGGTATGCATAAGATAAAATGATACCTAAAAGTTGTTGATAACTCAAACAATCAAATTAGCATAAATCATGAGAAATTCATTTCTAGTTTCCATATGATGGATAAATCTAGACTCTTTTGGTTAGAAAACCAGTAAGAGACATGACTCTCTTAGACATGATTAATCAATCTTCACTAAGGTAGTGGAAGAATGATTAACCTATTAGCTATAATACATGTGTTGTATTTACATACCTATTGGAGTTAATGTTGATACTTCAAATGGTGTTTAGAGAAATACCAATATGAATATCTTGAAGTCTTCAAGAATTTCATAGATGAAGTACAAATTTGGTAAAAGTATTATTTCTTGATGTGATCAAGGCATAAGGATACTTAAACCAAATGTTTGAGATCCTTATGAGTGATTATGATAGTGTATCATAGTGAGCTCGTGATTAAGGCATGGTGATGTCTAAATAAAAAAGGAGTCATACTCTAAGGAGTTAGAGGATGATTATCAAATAACTAAGTTCTTTTAAATAAAGAATACCCTACACTAATAAAGGACATTAAGAATCACAAAGAGTTGTGAGTTCCTATATCCTTGATAGATACACCCCGATTATCTATGTGATGAGTTGGTCATGTGATGAGTCAACTATCTAGATGAATATGAGGAACCAGATTTTGAGTTATGGTTTATGACCATTACATCCTAAATGACTTCCATGTAAACCATAAGGCATGACCTTGATGGTAGCACCCATTGGAATGAAATCCATAAGTGTGAATGAGTCTTAAGCGTTAAGACACATGGATAATATTTTGAGAAGGATGATGCTTGTTGATTGCAACTTAATGACTAAGAGATTTGGCATACAAATACTAAAATGACATTCCTATGAGGAATAAAACAAGGATGTGTACATGACACAACCTATAAGGTTTATGAATCCATTAATACAAATGAAGTCTATAAGTTACAATGGACTAATCAATGTGATTGATTAAGTATAAGAAACTCAGAGCTGGATATTTACTTTGATGATATAGTCAAAGGGTTTGACTGATATGTCAAAGATAAAGAAGGGATCTATGATTTCGTGGGGGAGTATTTGCATTCCAAATGTTGATGAGGAATGAGATGTTCTAAGAATGGAATTCTTTTTGGAAATTATCTTTAGGGAAGATAGAAATGTTTCCTATGTGATAGTAATAGAGATCTATAGAGATAGTTCTTGAAAACCTCTCGACCTGAAAAAAGAGAGCATACATTGGTAATTTATACTGAAGGGCTCAATGTGCAAAGATTCAGTGGGAGAAAACTTGTCCATGTTACATGGAGTTAGTATCCCAAGACCAAGTGTCCAATTCTTATGAAGAATGGGAACACTAAGAATAGATAAGGATCTATCATGTATGTAATCATCCCATCATCTTGCATGTATGGACATGGCAAGAACAAAATGCATTTATCATCTTGTATGTAGGACATGACAATATGATATGCTCATCATGATAACTCGTATGTGGGACATGTATTACTGGAATGCCATAAGAACTTGATAAGTACTTGAGAAGTACTAGTTCTATGGAAATAAGGAATGGTTCACTGTAAAGAATTACATTGATGTGAACTTCCGAAAAGGATAGAAAATTAATCGCAAAATCTATATGGGATATATAAAAGTGAATGTTTGTTGATAAATGGAAACGTTCCAATAAAGCCATTTAAAAGGAAAAGTTGAGTATCTGTGTGTTAGAACATTAGTGGATACTATATGGATCTGGAAGTTCATGAAATGAACTTATAGATATTCAGATATTTGATGACAAGTAAAGAGTACTTGTTCATGCAATGTGGCTAAAGGTTAGCAAAGGAATACTAGATCGCATATTATGAAAACTCCATCTCATACGTGTGACGTACAACAAAGATATGAGAGACATGTTGTTAATACCGACTTTGGCAAGGTGTTGCCATAACTCACTGCGTAATCACTAGAACATAGTAATATGTGGGACATGTTTGAAGATCACTAAGAATATGATTCAAGGGTGATTGGCTCACAATGCAAGTGGGAGTCTGTTGGTATGTATGCCCTAAGAGGCAATCATGGGATGATTGGTGGGATACATCAAGATTGATTTGATAAACATCAAAGGCAAGCTTCCAATTCTTTCTGGTTCAGTCATATGAGATAATGATAGAATAGATTGAATGTCTAGAGAATGATAGTACTCAATGACGTATGCTTTCAGGTTGAGGACCTGAACGACGAGATCATACAGATGCTAAGAGTTTATACATTCTTATCATGTCCCTAGTCAGATGTCATTGTGGAAGGTAGATAGACAACAATAACACACAAGACTAGATTGTGGTGTTGGTTGATGACAGAATATCATTAGTCATGATATGGAGATATCAAACCAAACACATAGGTACTTGTTAGAGAACAAGTGTACCGGACAGACCCACCGTGAGTTTGACACATGGAACCATGATATGGTAGTCACAGTCAGTTCTCACAGTGATGGTGGTGAGTGTGATTCTTTGACCTGAAATCACTACACTCAACACATGTTGTTGGGTACACTTTGACATCATCAAACGTAGTCCTGAATCATGGGTTCTTATGAAGGTGATGACTGGGTGGCTTTGATACATGGGACTTTTGAGGGGTGAGTGATAGATATGGGATTTGTCCCTCCTGAGGGAGTTTGATATTCGTGGCCACTTGATGAGTAGGATTGAGATAGGTGTGCACATGCATGTGTGAATCAATATGTGATATTGATGTCATACATATCTCCTTCAATCTACTCTGAGATCAAGAAAGTGAATCAATATTGATAGGATGATTGTTCCATGCCTCGAGTTCATTCGGGATATCAGTGACATAGGAATTATACATTCATTGTAACACCATTCATGGATTGTAGGATTGAAAGTTGTTCTCCAACTTTCCTTTTCACTTGGGTAGCACTGATGTGCGACTAGGCACCACTCTTTGCTTGTGAAGTCATGTGTTATGGACTTTCACTGCCAACGTGAAATGGGCCTGTAGGGTCACACACATAGGATTTAACCTGGAAGAGGAGTTTATCCACAAACGATGTTTAGATTGATTACTAAAGGAGTTTAGTAGTTCAATTAAACACTCAATTAATTGATAGCTCAAAATCATAGTGTTCAAGGTGTTAGACCAGATGATTAATAGTATTAGATTGATTGGAACTGTAATTGACTGATTTGCACAGTCTGCTGCCCCAACCGATTGGCTTATAGGGATGAACCAATCAGCTCAGGTTGGTGAACTGATCGGCTCAAAGTGGTGAGTCGATCATCTCATGTATCAATGAAAGGATCGGCTCAATTGTTGAACTGGTCGATTCGTGTGACCAACTGAAATCGTTTGGAAAGTGAGAAGACTCTTTTTACAAATACATATTTGTTTCACTTGTACAAATTTGATTTGGACAAGGATTAATATTTGATTAATTGAAAACAAACATGAAAAGTCAATTTGAGTTGAACCAGGACCACAAAACGATCTGCTCAAGAATGAACCGATCGGCTCAGGGCCCCAAACGATCGGTTTAGGGGGTGAACCGATCAGTTCGACTGCCACAGCATGCCAGATTGTGTGGAAATTCCGGACCCTTCTACTCCTGCTTTAATCCTGCATTGACCGGGGTAGAGAACCCTGTCCTATGACCCTCCTATATATATAGGGGTATTGGGGGATGCTCAAGCACAACTCAGAACACTAGTTGCTCTGCAAAGTTGTTGTTCTCTCTGGTTGTGGTAACCAGGAGAGCCCGAGCAAGTTCTACCCGATTAGGGAGACACAACAAGGGAAAGACAACTGTAGAAAAGTGAATGGTTGCAGGAGAGAGTGTTGGTGACTAGTACACCGATAGGAGGGTACGACTCCTTCCGGTTCCTTGTGCAACAAGGCGATCAGAGTTCCAGGTGGTCTGTGTAGACTACTACAGAGGCGGGAGATTTTTGCTGCTTGGAGGACAGTTGTCAATCCCGACAGTCCCGATGAGGCCAGGAGCTGCACAGACACCATCCAAGACTGGAGGTGAAGATCACGCAAGCCGTGAGGTAACATCACCGATCAAGCCTTAGGACAAGGTATGTCTCTACAAATCATCCTTCCTACTATATAGACGTTGACACGATTCCTTTATATTGGGTTCAGGGAGAAGAAAATTTTTGTTTCCGTTGCTTTCTCTGTCTCCCCTAAAACCCTACATATATATCTATTTTTAACTTATAGGGTCGACCTACACGCATGAGACATGATTCGGCTCCATCAGAAAATGAAGATCCAACTTAAGTCTTAGAAAGTCAATGATCAATTTGGCATCCTTTATGCCAAATTTATCACTTAGTGGAAATATTTGGATGACTAGATAGTTTGCATTTTCATATATGATCATATAGTTGTTTGTTACTTAGACAACCCTGCATTATTTGTTAGTGTTATGATTAACATATAGATAGTTTTCAGACACATCATCTCTCTATTAGGATTATATTTTCTTTGTAGTTATTTTTTCAAATGTTGGATGTGTATTTTCCTAGCATCTAAAATCCATACCCCCTTTGGATGATGCACATGATAAAAAACATGCATTATGGTCTTGATTTGGAAAAAAATGATGAATTAGTGTGTTTGTGTGTGCTATGTGTATTTTCTTAGTTCTCTCAATAGTGACATAGCCATAAATAGCACAAGACTACCTCTACTCTTGTCCTTCAATTTCTCTTCTTATGATAACCATACCACAAAAAGAAGATGTAAATTTTATAGCAATAGTTTCATGAATATTTTCATCTTCATATATGTGGATGAAGATTGGTAGGTCCAATACCGAGGGAATTCAGAAGTCCACACAACTGTGTGATTCTTCCCCACATTCATCTCAATTACTAGTGTGGCATTCCATGGAGATATCCAAGAGAAGAGAAGGTAAGAAATTGATTGGTATGTTCATGTTTAATCTTGTCCCTAAAGTTAAGGAAATACACGTGGTTCTTTTTGAAGGTATATCTAAATATATTTTAGGAGTCTCAAGCTTGACGGTGAGATTTCTTTTTTAGAGAGTTGCTGCATTAAATCTTGGATTTGTTAGAGCTGATATTGCAAAAGTTTGTGATCCATTTTGAAGCAGCCTTTTATACAATCATTGGTGGATGTGAGATGAAATACAAGGTATGATAATTAGGGACCCTAGTTTAAGGTAGCCCACCTAGAGCCTAGGGGGCCTAGGTTGTAGCCATGGTATTTTGTAAGTACAATTGTAGCTATTGTAGTTTACTAATTCTTTTTCTTTTTGGCTTCATATCACATTGATAAAGGATGCTCAAGTGAAGACTCGGGCAGAGCATGATGTCGATTTCCATAGTTGATGCAAGCCAAAGGTATACCAATCATTTGATGGTGATACTAATTGGATTTAAGAAATCACATTTTTGGCTCTCAAGCCATTTCCTACCTCTTACAAATTAAATGACCATTTTAATGTTATCCTTTATATAGGTTTTGCATTTTCTATGGAAATTGTTCAAATATGCTGCTTTGTTGGGAATGGAGATTTAGGATCAGTGTCAAAGGTAAATCATTTGGGTTAGGTCCCTAAATGTCTACAATGTTGTCATAATAAGGACAACATTCAATTTCTTAACTTTTGATTTATTTGCAACTCAAATTTTTGTGTGTATGTTTGTGACATGGCCTCATAATTATTGTCTCCAAGCTCTTTGTCTTCATTGAGTTTAATTGATTGTTATGATTCTATTGTATAATTATTGGATTTACTAGGAACTTGTCATAGTTTCTTATGGTTTCCCCTATTATTCATGTTTTCCACTATTGTTGATGGAAGATCAAGGGATGCCTATATGATACTCTAGTGTTAAGAGTTGATTACAATGCTCCAAGACGTGGTGCACCATGATGGCATATGAATCTAGTAGAATCTAGATCTATATATGAAAATGGATCTTGGCCATATTTAATGGACTAATAGGATACTAGGATGCAGGGAGTATTGACTCTAGAATTTACCCTTAGGTACAAGTCTATAAATTTTGTAGAAAGTTTCATCACATGATTCACATGACTATGTGGAGTCCTTGATGGTGTACTAGTGGAGACCTTTCTGGTGTGCTAGTAGATTCCTTGCTTGTGTGCTTGTAGAGTCTCCTTACTGAAGTGCCTTTAATTCAAAAGGCAAACTTATTTAGGAAAATATACATTTTTTAATCTAAATCTAATGCATCAAAACATACATGTATTATTACTAATGTTAGATAGAATTAGATTTTATAATTTTTGTCCTATTGACACAAAGAAGTATATGCTCAACCGCCTATGTAGGCGTAGTCACTCCTTGTTTGGCCTGGTTGTTGCTGCTTATGGGGGATGACTCACCCCTCCTTCAAAGTGCAAACTAAAGATTTGTTTGTGGAGACCAGAGGCAATGATAATTTTTTATCTTTTCAAACTAACAAGGGAGGGATCTGACCTTTTTGGAAAGTATAAGGCAACTTACATTGACCAGAGGCAATGTAAGAATGATCGTTCCTTTACAAATATATAGTGCAAACTTTGAATAATGTTGTCCTCCATAACATACAATGTCAGTAGTAGGATTTTGTAGAAATCTTATGTGTTGTGATTATTTCTACAATCATAGCATATGTCTCGTACTCAACCTCCTTACCTGATAATCAGAGAAGACAACCCCAACAACCATAAACATGGTTGTGTTGTAGGGTTCTCAATTATTTATGTTTCACTAATAAAATGAGTGTTATGTTTACCTAGAGTAATGTTGAAGATAAGCATGGCTCTTTTCTTACTGCATTTATTACTCTTTACCAGTGCAACTCTCCATCTCCACCTGTGAAGATAGGGTGACACTCTTCCTAGCTTGGGATCTGTAGGGAAGTTGGATGGATTTTATGATTTGGTGTTGCAAGTAGGTTAATTGATGAACCCCTACTTATAAGTTGTCATTTTTTGTGGTTCATATTGACGATGAATCTTTTATTTTTCTTCTTCATCAGATTGCAAGCACTTCTTACATAGCATGAGATGGAAGTTTGATAGAAACCTCTCATTTTACTATCTAGATCATAAAGCCTTCCCATGCCTATCTTCTAAACAATAGTCTTGAAATATCCAAGCTCATCTATAGGTACTTGTTTATTTTGTATTATCCTTCTAAGAATGTTTGTAATTGACCTTCTCTGAGTCATACAAATCTAGTTGATAGTTAGAAACAATGTTTTTCACTACTAGTGCTATTCTTAAAAATCATATTTCACAATTTCACTTAACGATCTTGATAAATTTGATATTTCCTTTTTTGCAGAAAAGACCTAGAAGAGATGGGTATTGGTAATGGAGAAGACATCTAGTGTGATCCACGACTAGCATCTTGGGTTCCTCTTTCTCATTTACATTTGCATCATCTACTCCTACTGGATGATTCTTCAGGTAAGGTGGATGGTGATGGTCTAATCAGTCTTTCAATATCCTATATAAAATAGATGCACACTTGATTCTTTTTTTTCATACATGTGTCGTTGCTAAAAATTACCTAGCACATTACTTGGTCTCCACCATAACATTCTTCATATGGATGATCTAGTTTTAGCCATAGCGCCTTCAAAGATTGAGTTTCTGATAATTGGTATATCCATTCAACTAAAGAACTTTAGGATATTGCCATAGACCCATATCACTTTCACTAATGAATACTACAAGGCTACATTTATACGACCAATCTCCTTGACTTGTTCTCTTTCCATCTCCCTTCTTCCAGGTTTTTCATCAAGCTCATAGAGAGATGCACCACATCCAAGGTCCAAGGAGTAGTCTTCATTGTATGGTACAGGAAGCATAGGTTCATTTTGAAGATCAACACTACCCTTAGAGAAGTCAGCTTCTACTATGCATGTAGGAAGGCTCATGGTGATGGAGAAGACATCTACATGTATAGGTTTGTTCACTTAATTGTTCTTTCTTTCAAGCTGATTCTGGATATAATCATTAGCCGGTTTTCTTGTTCTATAACAACCTTTGCATTTTAATTGTTGCTTTCAAAATTTTCCCAAGTTACCAGTGATTGTGTATCCTAATCTACCCATTTCTTAGTAGTGCAAACAACTTGGAGGTACTCCTATATGTAGTAGTGTGAACAACATGGAGGAACTCCTATATGAGAGGCATCATGGCAATAGTGGCGGAGCCACACTTGGGTCAGGTGAGGCTTGTGCCTCACCCAGCCCGTGTCTAAATAGTACAATATCCTACTGTAGTTATATCATGTGCAAAGTGTGTCCAAAGTTTTCTCGGTAATCTGTTGGACCAAAGACATCATCTTCTGTTATATGGCATCATAATTATATGAGACAACACAGTCTCGTGCATCAATAGATGCATCATCGATTTCCATTACCTTGGTTGACAATGCCTTTGCGGCTAAAACACTCCAGTAGCTACTACCTATTCTCGCGTTTAAAAGTTTTTGAATATGATCTTTTGTTATCCTCCAACTTCTTCAATTTTTTCATTCTTCTCATCCTTTGATTATCCTGGAATTGAAAGAGAAGAAAAAAATATAGACTGCCACAAAATGGGGCGTACAATAGCAGCATGGCATGCATCATGAGGGAGATGGAGAATAATGATCTGCATATCATCTCCTTGTCTTATTCAATATAATATGACTCAATCGTTATCTTTCAATTTGTTGTTAGTTTGTTCTTCCCCAATAGGATAATTCACATCTGTATATGTCGGTCATTTCCATATATAAAAATAGAGCACAACAATACTTATTTTCTTTGTACAATACTTTTTCCCAATAGTATGCTTAGTTTTATCTATGTCATTCACATGTCTTGAATGAGAATGTGCTTGCTGGCCCCTTTTAGATATCATTATCTATACATTTTTGCAAGTCATCATGCTAACTATGGTTGTAAAGTGGTTGTTACCCACAAGTTAAACTCAATTGCAACATAGACTAGAATGGGACCTTGGCTATCATGGACGTGATTGTGCCAATGTTGATACCAATAATAAGGAGATCTTGACGTATGGCAACATGATTCTTGGTAGAGTGGTTTTGTGGACCTCCTCTTTTTCGTTCTTTTCTATCAATATCAGTTCTGTTGTAATATTTGTCTTGATATTTGTATTAACATTTTTATCTTTAAAATAAGTGAAGTATATAATGTAACAAATGTTATTTATTTGGTTAGTTTGACTTGAATCGAACAACACAAATATGGACACGCTAATCATTTATTACAAGTAAATATGTTTTATTATTAAATTTTTTCTTTCAAATTATATAATTTATGCTTAATTTAGTTTATTTGGGCCTCGCCCACTTTGGATTCCTGCCTCTGCCACTGCATGGCGATACTAACACCATGTTTTGATGGTAGGATAGGCAAGGCCAAGGACAAGGACGGAGCTAGGCAAGGCCAAGGTTGGAATTATGGGTCAATCAAATCTGGGCATCATGATCGTTGCCTATAGGAATGTGTAGGACCATCTTCTCTGGGCCAAGAGCAGGGATATATATCCAGACTTCATCTCTAATGCCTACATGAACGATGAGAGAGTGTAAACCGTGCTATGTTGCTCAATTGTTTAAGCATGATCTCAAAATGAACATCACAAACATGTGGTAGCTGACCTCATATGATCCATCTGAAGAAAAGAGAAGGCTAGCAACAGGAAAACAATACCTAGTAGGTAAGAACTACATATCATCAATGTTCTCTCTCTTGTATTTTTTGGTATGCTAGTCAAATGCTCCGTATAAGAGAAAATCTCTTAATTCAGTATAGCCAGTAAGTTATTTTATTTCTGTTCTATAAGTACTATAGTAGAAAGACATTCATACAGTTTCTCATTATTTTCATTAAACATAACAAATCATACTCGTCATAGTATACTATAACTATGTTCTTAATTTCAAGACTCGTTCCCAATTAACAATCAACATGGGTCAATTATAACTTGGCATCATTTAATATTTTAATTCTCTATTCATGACTATTGTTGTCTTTTTGTTTGTTTAGATCGAGATTATTGAGAAATCGGAATGAAACTGCTATTGTACTTCAGTGAAGTACGAAATAAGTTGGCTCTACCAACTATTAACTTTTCTTGTTGTATCAAGTAAAGAATGAAGAAATTGGACAATGCATGCACAAAGGAACATACAGTTTCCATATAGGACAAGCTTTTGTTCGGTACGTTGGGATATTCTCAATTTTGGATTGTAATGTTCAATTTGTGTTCAGATTTGCCTAGGTTTACCCATCTGGGATCAACTGGTTGTGGGTTTTTTTTAACTTTCGATTCAATTCATGTTTGGGTTTATGATTATGTCAAGCTGTATTTGGGTCATGTGTATGAATGTAAACAAATTAAACATGATGAATATGTAACAAATTACTTGTTATAAGAAATGAAATTATTCATTATCAATTTGTGTTGTCTAGATGATGACAAACTATTTATAGTTTTCTATTGAAATCGCTTGAATTTACTGCAAAAAATTCTACATTTGATTGGTGACCGGAATATGAAATTTCTATCCATTGTTGGGCAGTACATGCCTACATACATTCATATGACATATTAGTTTTTTGATAATGACTGTCTTCACTTTTGATGAAATGGGTGACATCAATCTATGTGGTTCTTTTAATGTGGGTGATATACTATGATGCCATGTATTTCCATGTTTTGGAATGTGAAAACCACTAATAGATGATGTTTATTCAAATAGGCTACATTGCACAAAGCCCACTCTAAATAGGTGACATTTATTTTTTATGTAATAGTTAATCATGTCACGTTTGGTAAAAGGTTACATACTTAAATGTCACCTATACCCTATTTTACCCTATTTTTAGTCCTGTTCAATGGACAAGTTGTCATCTAGCGAGGCCCTTCACTTTGGAGAACCCTCTCCCTCTTAGTTATCTGTTCTACCTGTTGAACTACGCTTCCATCAAAACAAGTCGAAATGTGTTCGCGCCAGCAGCTGTCTCCCTACTCGCTACTCTTCCTCGCTGCTATGGGGACGAACGCCGCTCCTTCGGCCTCGGAAGTCATAGATCCCGAAAATTTGGTGATGATCAGGGGTAATGCCGAGGGCCACAGCAAACATTCCGGCGCCGCCAAAGAATCGAAAAGAACGTACGCGCTGCTGATGTGCGCTCGCGACTCCGACTACGTGAAGGAGAAGTACGGTGGATATCGCAGTGTATTTGCCACCGCCTTCGGGGAGCAGGAAGACAGCTGGGACAGATACATGGTGATCGACGGGAATTTCCCTCGCCGCGAGGACCTGGATCTGTACGACGGGTACGTAATTAGCGGCAGCTCTAGCGATGCTCACGGTGACGAGCCGTGGGTACTGGAGTTATGCAACTTGGTAAGGGACCTGTTCTATCGTGTTCGGAAGCGGGTGCTGGCGGAGAAGTCCGCTGGGCGACGCACGAGCGGGATATCGGTGTTACGGACGTCAAGGTCGCGCCGCCCAAGGGCAAGGAAGAGCCGTCGAGGACTACACAGTGCTGGTTCTTAGAGGAATTCAGTCATGGAGGTCCGCGGTCCTCACCTATAACACTACTAAAAAGCGGTCCATTGGTGACATCCAAGCACGTCACCTATGACTTGAAAGATTACGTACTTAACAATTGTCTATGTCATGAATGTCATCTTTCAGCCGTGCACTATGCAGTATGTAGGCTTAAGTGATGCAGGTCACTTATAATTGAATTCTACATTTTAAGAACTCACAACAGGTGACATCACAGACAGTCATTTAATTAACAATAGATTACATATACAGCAGTCACCTTTTTAATGAAAAACAACAACAGTCAGTATAAGCTGGCATGTATATATGTACATCATACATGGAAGCACATAAAAGATAATTTTTTGTGCTTTTGAATGAACAATGATACTTCAGTAACATGTGTATTACACTAAATGACAATATGAACATGTATATAAAAAACTGCAGCAACTTTGAAATCAGAACTGATACTTGTATTTCACACAAACATGATTTACAAGGGGAGGACATTTTACCTTGCCCCGAACAAAAATATACAAACTCAAATTGTAAAAATGCTTCTTGAGTACATATTAATTTAGCTGTGAAGTTGTACATATTGCAGTTTTCCAACACAAGTTGATGCCTAAACCACTCAACCGCTGACTTTGAATGGGCTATCAGCTGCTGCAGATGCTTTGTGGATTGTTTAATCAAATAACAGCTCATTGTATCACTGAACGGTTCAGTCCACTGGAAGAAAGGCATACCAGCCAACCACTAACTTTGAGTGGGCTACCGACCTGCTGCAGATACTTGGTGGGTTGATTAATTAAGTAACATCTACACCATATATGTCACTGCATGGTTCAGTCCAGTGGAAGAAATGCATTAAGTCACACACAGTGAAGACCAAGCAGACCAAGCAAAACGGAAGTCTCTGAAACAAAAGAAGTAACCAGAACAAAGGAAATTTCCATGAAAGACAGAGAAAGAGCAATAAAGCCACGAGTGAGCTATTCAGTTCTCCCACCCTTCTTCCTTGCATCATTCTCTATCTCAGGCATAAAGGCCCAAAAGTATCAACTCAGATCAAGTTCATCTGTTATTGGCTCTTCAGACCCTCCTTTCATTGCTCCAATAACTATTGGTAGCTTTACATATTTTGTAGTTTGCTTTTGTCCCACAACACGCTATAGAGGCCACTAGGAGCAGTGCTAGGCAACTGTTGTGACACTTGAGCATTTTCTTCTGGTCCTATACGAAATGTGATTGCGTAAAAATGGCTATGCTTTACATGTAAATAGCTGCTTGCAAAACATACAACATATAGAAGATTTTTTACTTTACCTTGGTCATAGTAGCATGGAGAGCGGTCAGAACCTCAGCAACGTTTAGATATGAGCCTACATAATTATCGATACAAAGGTCGTAGTAAGGTGCCTGCCATGAATACATTAACAACCAAAATAACATGTTTATTATTTGGTTAAATAATCATGACACTAGAAATATATTAGTTAAGTTATGATGCTAAAGAGATGTAAGAAACTCACCAAGCCAATATAGGCAAAGGACAAAGTCGAGTGGCAAGAGTGTTGGTAGATATTGTATACGTCGAAGTCACCCTTCTCATCATCGGCCTTGTCCAGTGCATCCACGCAAGCACCTGTGATGTTCCCATCAGGGTACTTACAGTTGGTAATGATCGCATATTGTGATTTATCGGAGATCATGGCGTGAGTCTAGTAGTACTCGTACATGCCCACTGTGTTGGTGTTGTAGACTTTGCCAAAGGTGAGGTAGTGTTCGAAATAGGCGTTGCCCACCTATTTGTGTTACAATTTCCAAAGGACAAGCTTAGACATGTACAAAATTGTTGTAGCAAACACATAGCTTATAATACTCCATAATAGGAAAAAAATCAAAAGTAAAACATAGCAGAGCTTGTGTTAGATCAAGCCAATAGCACTCACATACCTCAATAGCAACTAAGTAATACCAGATTGTAAGATCAACAATGCCCTTTTCCTGTATACAGGGAGGGACATAAAACAATTAAGAGTGGGCACTACTGATTCCACTTTGCTTATTTACAAAGAGGTATCACTATTCCCAGCAGAACAACAAGAAAGACCAAAAAGGACTACCTTCAAGTTATTTGTCATGTTTCCATAGCACTCTACAAATCATGGGTCAATGGCAAGAATCTCCTAATCCTTCACAATACACATGTCAAAATCGTGCATCTGGGGCAGAGTAGCAACAAAAGGGTAGTTATAAGCATTTATATGCTTATGCAAAATTGGTGCATGATGGGAACCTACTTGTATCTATGCAAGACTCTGATCAATTAGAATACTTATAAAACTGAGACAGAGCCAAATTTTATCTATGTGAAACTCACATCAGTTAAGAGCACTAATTGTTCCAAAAATCATAAAAGTTGCCTAAACCACAACTAGATGCTCGTCTAGAAAAGTTCAAAAAATGAATATGATTAGCTATATGATGAAAAGAAAATGATTTCATCAGCCAGCTATTCGTTGTGTTTTGGCTTTGACAATTCATCATAGAAGTCTAACAGGCTTTGAATAGTTGATTCCTCACAGCTATCATGGTAGGCAAGCGTTCTCTTCTTGCGACACGGTCTATATTGTGCCCAATAAATAAGCACCGCAATCAAATTGTGGGTTTAGTTATTCTCATATATAGTTGAAACCGTAAAGAAGTCAGATATATATAATTTAGATAGTTATCATTCGGTACAGTCTTTATTTTCACGAGTGAATAGCCATCTAATGAATGAGTATGACAGTTCCACTTCAAGTGTTGGAACCATGAGGAAGGAGACAATAAACTTGTATTATAACAATATATGTGCACACAGGATAAAATTTTGAGTCCCTATAAATTTATTTCAAGTAAGCATGAGCTAATAAATATACTAAAACTTAGGCAAGGCATTTTGTATATAAATGGATTTGACAGAGCAAAATAGCAATTTGGAAAAATTTAATTCAAGCATGGGCATGAATTCAATTATGAGAACTTGTTAGTAGGGCGAAGACATAGAAAGACATCTAATTTTGTAGGACATTATAACCTCCATGAAAGCATTAGCAAGAGACACACTGAAATCAAAGGTGTACCCCTCTTAGAACAGCCTCTTCCGGTGCAGTATCTGATCATGATGTCTTATCATACTTGCATCTACCTCGAGAAGCTAGAAAACACATGATTTTTTATATTTTAGATGAAACAAAACAACAATGGTAGCAGTAATTTTCAGCAATCCACCTAAGAATTTTGATCGGTTGAAGAGGTAAGATATCTATATTTATTGAAATGGAAACTAAAACATGAATTAGTACAACAATCTTCTATGTCAATGATTCATTCTTAATTGCGTGATCTCTTAGTAACCGGCAAACCTCAGCAATATGGATAATGGTTACTATAAGTACAAACCTCAACATATAGAATGGAAGTTAAAGGAAAAGGTTGTAATCGATGGGTGGGTTTTCAAAGCTCTACCTGTGGATATGATGAGAGCTTGAGTGGTGGGATTAAGGTTTCACCCAATGAAACATTCTCACATTGGCCATCTGTGGATGTATATGAATGTTTCGAACAAATAAGAAGATTTGAAACAAAAATGATCTAAATAATAAACAACAAGTTGGTATATACTCATAGTAGGCACAATAGATGCAATTGTTGCTACAAACACAATAGTCAGTGTCCTCCCTCACCTTCCCATAAACCCTTTAGCAAACGGGTACAGATGTGCCAACAACCAGAAACTAAAGAAAACTCCACCCAATAGCTTGCTCCACTGAAGTATTACATTGTAGATGGTACGACTGAAACCAACAACTACAACAATCAGATTCACCATCATGATCTGGATGGGACGTATCATTAATGATGTGCATTTAACAATATAAAGATCTACAAATTCATCATCACCACCAAATTTTGAATTGAGAATGAATGAGATCTCAATCCCAACAGTCCTCCTACATGCTAACATTTTATATATCAAGTTTTTTTTGCATATTGATGGAAGAAAGGATATAGAAGAGATACTTCAGTAAATACATACAAAGTAAATAAAAGTCAGTAAAATGATCACATGAAATTAGATTAGAATGAAAGAGAGAAACACTAATCATTTTTTTCTAGATTCAGATTATCAATTCCAGTACTATATATGAAGCTAAATTATGTACCTACTGGTGGCTTTTGACATGAGCAATATTGAGCCCCTTCACATTCATCATTTGAAGGACTAACTTGGGTATAGCTCCTATTTATACTCATCTAAAAGAAAGCACATCAGTCAGTAATTAAAAAAACTAGCAAATGTATAATCCCAACTAGACATGCATGTATATGATTAGCTCCACGAAAGGGAGAAAAAGAAAAAGATTGTTAATCTTGATTGTATAGAAGTTATTTCCTGTGACAAAGTACTAGAGCAGAGAGGAGAAGTCAAGGTTACTAGACCAAATCATGTCAAATTTGGGAAGTTATGTCTCATTTGGGGAAAACATATTCTACTTATTTAAGCTAGGTCAGGCTACAAATGAAGTCAACCCTTCACCAATATGACCACCGACAATGATATTCAAATATAGTTCTTTCTATACAATTAAAGAATATACCATAGCTTATGAAATGATGTCAGATATTAGCAATTTCCTATGAATAGTGCAAATATGTAATCAAAGAAAAGGCCTACAGTCTAAGATGGCTTTTGATCGCGAGGGGAACAATTTTCTTAGTTTATGTGGAGTCCAAAGTGAAGAATCCCTTATCCAAAAAAGCACCAACTCTATCTTAATGACTACATGGGTATCTTATAAGCTTGAAGCTTGATTAACAAAGTTATTTAACGGTTGTAGATACCAACCGCTAAGACATGATCGTCATTGATTAACCATCGCTTTCACTTGTTGGCTGTGCATGTCATTAAGTCAAAGGCACAAAAAGGATGTAAGCTGCACGCGGGGTTTCTGTAGGACAGCTTTTGACTTAGATTATAATAGACTTATTTTGCCTCAAAGTCCGTTGGTCGAGAATCTAGTGACGACTGAAGTAGGAGACCAAATTTGTAATATGTTGATTGATAATGAAATTGAAAAAAAAATGTTGTTTTGGCATGCTGTCGAGAAACCTATATAGAAATATTGTTGAAACCATTGTACAACATAGGTACGTAGCCAATGAAAAGCTCGATTTTGCACAGTTTCTTGAACGGCATTCGCCAATGGACATGAACAGTAATATTTGTTTGCAGAATAATGCATTGCTTGCATATTCTTGGTTAAAGTCTTACATAGACATGATTTGTCTATAAAATTTCTAATGAAAATTGCTCTCTTTGCCTTTTCATAGTAGCAGCAACACCGTATACTTTCCCTTTGTGTTCCATCAAGTTTTAATACATAGACATGATTTGTCTATAAAATTTCTAGGAGGTATGGAGGACCACCCTCCAATTAACAAGGTCGTCTAGCACATGGTTAAATGTCTACTTAAACTTAGACAATATCATCCAAAAGTGATTCAATCTGACATTTTTGGCTTTCATTAGAGCTAGATATATGAATCTCTTAATCACAAAATGCTCAACTTACAAATGGAGAAAGTATATAAACTATAATGTTTTATATTGTAAGAAAATCCAACATTTTTGGCTTTCGTTGATACAACTTGCTGTCATATGGAAATGAGATTCCAAACACTCTAACTAACCAAGTCTGACATGAAACAAGTCCTACCCTATAACGTAAGTGTAGTTGGACTTGGAAAGAAATAAAAAGGAAGCCTCTCTACTGAAGTAGGTCCGTATTTGCAATAACTCTCTTGACCACGAATTCAAGAAACTCTAACAAAGATGCAGTAGGTTATCAAGAACTAGTGCAGAATTAAACCATGCACATAAGAAAAAAGATTCTTCAGTCAAACAGAAGGCACTTCTTACTATGATACTATCAACTTCGGGCCAAAACTTATACATATACGTTGTGCAGGCAGTTAATTCACATTTTAGTAAGGTTTAAGCACTTGATTCTGGCACAGATGCTTTGTGGGGCTTATTCGAGAAGTAACCAGGATGTAAACATGTAATACTTCAAACTAATTATACTAGAGATGAATAGATTTCATGGCAGTTTTTTTGACAATCATTGAATAATTGTTTGATTTTAATTGCCTTGTACTTCTAACTGTAAGGAGCTAAACCAGGTGCAAGAACTTCATTTAGATTATATCAATATATAATCTAGTTGGGAATCATCATAGACGATACCTGAAGTGGTCATCAAACTTTGTTTAAGCTACGATGAATTTACTAAAGAGGGGTTCATGCTCTTGTAAGCAGTCTAATGAATAATCAATTCAAACAGATAGGGAGGAGAAAGGAAACAATAAAAAAGTTGAGAAATACATGAAGATCAGGGGCTTACCTGGTGATAAGGATACAACCGCCACCGCCAACTGATGTTGTCACCACAGCCGATGCCCTCGGGAGCTCGCCCAGATATGGTGTTTGTCGGCCGATGCCCTCGTCTGGATTCAGTACCTGTCACCGTTGATTCCCTTGCTTTAATCTGTATTTGGAGTCGCCGATGCACTATGCCCGGAATCCAAAGGAGTGAGTTGATTCAGTAAGCAAAGCGACTACTCCCGAATTCCATGAGGCTTCGACTACATGTTCTGATCATGGTGAGTAAAAAGGTAATGACAAAGATTAGGGCATCGATAACATATTGTGGAGAGGAAAACATAACTGAGGAGATGAAGCAAGCCGTAAGTCAGGGTAAGCCGGTAGGGGTGGGAGGGATTTTGTGATCAATTTTTGCATTGACCAGTCGCATGGGTGATTTAGGGGGCGGTGGGATTAAGTGGGGGTAAAGGTTATTAAGCGTCAAATGCCAAAGGCTTTATAATATTGAATTTGGTTTAATTAGTAAGAATGTGAAAATACATTTAAAAACGAATATCATTGCAATTTCTTCTTAAAGCACGTTCTTAAAAAATGTATTTGGAGGAGTCAAGCCCATATTGTGATACTTACCTCCAACAACAAGTCCTTTGAAAGACATTTATGAGGAGTTGGGGTACATATCATGACAGCGTCCTCTCTGTGCAAGTTCTTAGAAATGCATTTTTGGGGATCTGGGGCTCATATAATGATGGTGTCGTATCACAAAAAGTATGTTAAATTGATAAAAACAAATAGGGAAGTAATTTCTAGTCATGGCACATATTATGAAAGTGCTCTATCATAGCAAGTCTCTTGAAATGCATTTGAGATGACGCATATCATGACAGTGTCCTCTCACAATTAGTGAATTCAACCAAATTTGAGATGACCCATATCATAAAGTGCCCTTTCACAGCATGTCCATTGAAATGCATTTGGGTAGTGTCAGGACCCATTTCAAGATAAATGTTATCTCACATAAGTCCCTAAATATGCATTTGGGAGGGTCCACGACCCATATCTCACAAAGCACACTAGTACATAACCGACCTTTAGTGTCGGTTATTTAAGGCCTTTAGTGTCGGTTTCTAAGCGACACCTATGTGGGCGACGCTAAAAGCCCAGCCGTTACGCGTCGGTTCAAAAACCGACGCCATAACCCTTTGCGCGCCACCGAAAACGCGCCAGCAGGGCACTATAGGCGTCAGTTATTAGATAAGAAACCGACGCCAGATGCCTTCGCGCCACAGAAGGGCGCTAGCAGGGCACTATAGGCATTAGTTATTAGATAAGAAACTGACGCCATATGCCTTCGCGCCACAGAAGGGCGCCATCTTGGGCACTATCAGCGTCGGTTATTAGATAAGCAACCGACGCCATATTCCTTATAGGAGTCGGTTATTAGATAAGAAACCGACGCCATATGCCTTCGCACCACACAAAAGGGCACCATCTTGGGCACTATCAGCGTCGGTTATTAGATAAGCAACCGACGCCATATTCCTTCGTGCCACAGGAAATAGGCGTCGGTTATTTATATGAAACTGACACTGTAACTATGTGGCGTCAGTTTTATACAAATAACCGCCGCCTATTTTTTGTTTTTTTTGTCAGTCTGCAGACCTGCTGTATGGCTGGTCGCAGGATGAGAAACCTGCAATTCAGTTATGAACTGCAAGTTTTACGACATCCATTGATATCAGCCAACAACAGGCCATAAACCTGCAAAATTAACAAGAAAGATATTCACACATTTAGCAATGCAACCTGCAGTTCCATTTGATTTTCACACATTTAGAAACATTCATGTACCTAGGAATCTGTAGTTCCATTCATTTTCACATTCACATATAGAAACATTCATATAGCAACCAACAGTTTCATTCATTTTCACTCAGACACATGTAGAAACATCCAGACATGTAGAAAGATTCACACATATATTATAATTAAGAAATTCATTTACAAAATATCATTCTTTAGTCATTATTCGCTATCAACATCCCAATTATATCTTAAATCCCCCACTACTTGTATGGTTGTTTCCCATTCGTCTCTTACTTCATTTAATTCTCCCGTCGTATAGGGAGCATGTACATCTGGTAAGGCATTTCCTGTAGTGTGGTCTGTTGTAAACACCTGTAAAGAGAATGATGTATATATATAATTAATGAGCTATAAATAAGATTGATATATTTCATATTATCTAATGAGACTATATAATACCTCAGCAATACAATCGATGTCCATTGCGGCATATTTGATAATGATGTGCATAAATCGCATCACGTAGTATCCACATGCCCATCTGTTGTCTTGTGTGGCACACTATAAATTCAAACATACAAAATATTAAAAAATACAACTAATTAAGCACTGTTCACATAAATAATATATACATATATTGCAGTCAGGAACTTACTTTCACGTTCTTCCAAATTATTGGTTGGTTCTTTTTTGTGGGGACCTTTCCTCCAGCCTTTTTGAACTCATCAAAACCCCTACATGTTAATGTAACACAGTACATTGCATAATTAAATAGTAATGTAATAACATATGTTAACGGATATGAAAATAAAATATTTCTCACCGGAATAATGCCATTTTCATTATGTGTCCATATTTTGTATTCAGTTTACTCCCCTTAGGATCTAGATAATAGACTGTGAACGTCTCGGGGACAATAACCAGTAACTCCCAATGCATACCACTAGAGGTAAAAAAGTTAAAAATTAATAACTCAAAATCCACAATAAAAATGTAATTTTCTTAATAAGCAAAGTAAACTTACTCTACATTGAATGGAGCCATTATCATCGTCTTCTTTTTTTGAGCAAAAATTGAAAAAGCTTCACAACAGTATTGTTGAACTGACGGAGGGTCTTTAGCTACTAGACTAATCAAAGATGGAATCAAAAATCCTACATGTTCGAATGCAAAATCTGCACATATCTTGTCTAAGTAGCTGCAAAATATGTATTAATTACGCATGCATTAATAAACAAGAAACCAGATCACCAGATCCTACACAAGGTATATTGATGTATAAATAAGATCTCACCTTATCCATAGCTCTATCACAGATGTATTTAGCCAATCATATCGAAACAACTCCAAAATATCTTGTATAAATAGTTTGCTTTCGTATGATTGACCTGCATCATCTGAATCTATAGAAACAGTTATAGGGCAATTTATATCATGTTCGCCTAACCATATTGCCATACCCCTACAGTTAGGATCTAAAGGGACAGTTAGGTCATGTGGAACCCAACTGGGTAATGTAAGAGGTGGAAGTGGAGGCCTAGATGTTGTGGGTGTCTTCTTTTTAACCTGTATATATATAATAATTTCAAATCAACTGACATCATATACACACACTAACAATTTAACGTAATGTAAATTTACCATACAATTTCAGTAAAGATGACATCCGCTTTTAGCCACAATATCACTCTGCCTAAAGCCTCACCAAGTGTTTCACAATCTGGGTGGGCATATGGAAGATCCATCCACTTGGGGAATATATGTATCGGGCTCACACGAATCCAACCAGCTGGTAATGGAGACCCGTGAAACATTTCCCCTGGTAGGGATGGGTAAGCCGATGCCTCTGCAACGACATATTCATTAACTTTTATACGGCATGGCTTCAACCCCTACAATATTTTGTGTAAAGAATGTTATATACATATATACATATCATCTTGAAAACATATCATCTTGAATTAAAAAACTAGTTACTATGACATAAAAATACTTAAAGTGGATGTGCTAGGTGGTGGGTCTATAGGATTACTCCCAACCTCTGCAGTAGGAGTAGAGCGGGATGCTATGATAGGTATTGTCTGCTGAGTGGCAGTCTGAGATGCCTGCCAATTTTTCAGTGCTTCTTCCAGTTTCCTATCAACTAGCTTATCTACCTATACATGGATAAAAGAAATGTTATCTTCTAATTATTGAATTCTCTTTTTACAGTAACATTATAAAGAAAGAATATGTTACCTCTTCTTGTGAAAGTCCCACTTTTGGGACATGTTTGCGCTGGGATGGCCCAAAAAAAGATTTGATGCCCACACCAGCACCTGTAGCCCTAACACGTCCAGGATGCTCTGGGTTACCCAGAGCAACTGTCAATTCATCCCTTGTGCCCTCAGGGATGAACTTGCCTTGTTTCCTCAGCTCGTGCAGCTCCCGCTAATCGCCAAAACAAAAATTTGTAATTATGTAAACACCACAAATAATCAATATTTGAACGATTGTTGTAAGAGTTGTATTGTACCATTTTTGCAGTCGCCTCAGCAGTTGCGGGCTTCCTTATTTCTCCCTTCTTATTTTGCCTCCCAGCTATCCAGATATCATGGTGAGGCAGAGGTGTGCTACCTACAGTGGAGGACTCCTGAGTAGCAGTAGACTGAGTAGTAGCCTCAGACTGTAGTCTTTGGCAAATGCCTGCATACCCCTTTGGACCCATTGTGTGGTCATGCACATTCAATGCACGCCTTGATCTTTGTGCCTCACTGAGGGCCTAGAAAGTATGCACATTAATGATTTGGTTAGTAAAAGTAAATGTTAATCTTGAATAGGTGAATACAACATATATTAATGAGATTGGGACTGACACCTACTACCTTTAATTCATCTGTTTGTCTTGAAGCAACAAACGCGTCCCATTCTTCTTTGTCCAGGAAGTTCCACTGTTCAGTGGCTGTCTTCTTCCTCTTGTCAGCTTTTTTTATGTATTCTCAGGTGAGATTTGTCCTATAGTTCCTCAGGACTCTCCCACAGTGTTGCATCACGCATTTACGATGCAGCTTTTCATCCAATTCAAATATACTCTGCAAATTAGAATTGCTATTAACTAGTATCCAAAAAATTAGTAATCTACAAAATATAATTGCAAATTAATAATAACTCATGCATAAATCCTTCCATATTACATCTTTCTTCTCCTTAGAAACTTTATGCCAAGAATCTATCTTACAACCGCAATGGCTACGAGTAACATACCCAAGATATGAAACAAATGAATTGTGATTCACACCAGATGCATTTCCTGCATAATCAAAATCCACAACAAGTTTGGGTCCATTGCCCTTTTGTGCTATTAACTTCTTCATCATAGTGATGCCCCTTCTCCTGTCAACGTTTTGGTGTTGCTGATCAAGTGCCTCAAGTGCTTCAAATGGTACATGTGCATCATCAACCTACAATTTAACAAAATAAACACATTTACAAGATATAACTATAAATGGACATATAGATATAAATATATGATATATTTTTAAAACTTACATTGTGAGGCGGCGCATTGATGTCCTCACCCTCACGGTAATCATCAGCACGGTCATCAGGAGAATGCTCAGCCATCTGAAAATTCACATTCACATTGTAAAGTTTACATTGTAAAGTAATTCAAATTGTAAAGCTCACATTGTAAAGTTCACATTCACATTGTAAAGTAATATACATTGTAAAGTTCACATTATAAAGTAATTCACATTGTAAAATTCACATTGTAAAGTTCACATTATAAAGTAATTCACATTGTAAAATTCACATTGTAAAGTTCACATTCACATTGTAAAGTTCACATTCACATTGTAAAGTTCACATTCAGAAAAATAAAACATATAAAAAAACATTGTATAAACATGCCTCTAATATTGCAATTTTTTATCAATTAACAATCCTTCATTGTAATCTCCGCGCACATACAAGTCTTCATTAGCTTCAATATTTGTTGGTGTTGGCAACCCAACTGAGAATGGACTGGAGTCATCATACTTATCATAGTACTGTTCTTCATCTATAGGATCTTCAATGAACTGTCTTTTACCATGAAGAACAACCGACCATTTATCATTTGCAGGATCATCGATATAAAATACTTGTTTCGCATGTGATGCCAATATGAATGGTTCATCCTTCTCGCCAATGTTTTCAAAGTTCACTAAAGTGAAACCCGATTCATCCACTATAACTCCTTTGGTGTTATCAACCCAATTACATTTGAAGAGCGGAATTCTGAAATCTATGTAGTCAAACTCCCATATGTCTTCAATGACACCGTAATATGACATTTTAGCTTCATGTGGACTCTTATCCTTTGCACTTGCAAAAAACATAGTCGATGCTTGAAGGGTGACCCCACTATTTTGGACGACACTCTTATCATCTTGGCGCTTTGTGTAATATGTGAATCCATTAATGTCATACCCTTCATAAGACATAACAGTCAATTTTGGTTTAAAGGCGAGGCATTTGATAGTTTCAGTAATATCATCTGGTGTTTGAGATAGTTGATGTAAGACTTTATTTTCAAACCACTTAATAAATGTCTTGTTATGCTCTCTAGCAAGCCACATTGTATTGGCTTGAGGATATTGTCTCTTGATGAAATTGGTATGTTCCTCGATATAAACGTTCACTTCGTACATGTTGTGTAAAATATATAAGTGACCTTGTTCCAACTGGTCACGACTGATTACTTTCACACGTGATCCCAAAATTCCTTTTCCAAATTGCTCGTCAATATTCTTGTCATTATCAGGAGTGTCATTACCACTGAGAAAGTCATTGCAAAAATCCATAACCTCTCTCGCCACATAACCCTCGATAATACTCCCTTCAGGCCGATAACGGTTTCGAACATCACTTTTAAAAATGCTCATGTATCGTTCAAAGGGATACATCCAATGCAAGAAAACTGGTCCCAACATTTTCACTTCCCTAGTCAAGTGGAGAACAAGATGTACCATGATATCAAAGAACGACGGAGGAAAATACATCTCAAGCTGACATAGGGTAACAACCACTTCTCTTTGCAATTTATCGAGAGTATCAGGGTCAATAACTTTGCTGCACAGACTGTTGAAAAAGAAACAAAGTCTGGTGATTGCAAACCTTACATGCTTCGGCAATATAGATCTAATTGCCACAGGCAATATTTGTTGCATTAGAGTGTGACAATCATGAGATTTAAGACCTATCAACTTCAGATCTTTCATTGATACCAATCTACGGATGTTGGATGAGTAACCCTGTGGCACCTTAACATTTACCAAACATTCACAAAAAGCTTTCTTCTCCTTTCTAGACAATGTGTAACAAGCGAGAGGTAAGTATGTTCTCCGATTTCCCATTTCACGAAATTCTATTAATTCTAACCTTATTCCCATTTCACGTAGGTCCAGTCTGGATTTTATCCCATCTTTAGTCTTACCTGGTATATTCAACAAAGTACCAATGAAACTATCACAGACATTTTTCTCAACGTGCATGACATCGATACAATGCCTGACTGTCAAAGAACTCTAATAAGGAAGATCCCAAAATATTGACTTCTTCTTGAATAAAGATTTGTCACTCTGTGTGGCTATAGTAAATTGTGATCTCTTACCAAATTCATTGACAAAGTCTTTTACTCTTTCATAAACAACCTCCCCTGGTATAGGTTTAGGTGTACTCCATTTCTCATTCTATCCATTGAATGCTTTGCACTTCCTACGATACAGATGGAATTTTGGAAGAAACCTTCAATGACCGAGATATACAGTCTTACCGCCATGTTTTGGTCTTGTTGAATCAGTGTTCTCTTCACATATAGGACACGCTTTACCTCCTTTGACACTATATCCAGACAAATTCCCATATGCTGGAAAGTCATTAATAGTGCAAAACAACATAGCATGCAAACGAAATGTCTCTCTTTGTGAAGCATCATAGGTCATCATAACTTCACCCCAGAGTTTCTTTAAGTCATCAATCAGAGGTTCAAGATAAACATCGATGTCAATTCCAGGTTGTTTAGGGCCCGATATCAACAACGACAGCATTACGTACTTATTTTTCATACACAGCCAGGGAGGAAGATTGTATATAACAAGCATGACTGGCCAAGTGCTATGTTGGCTGCTCAATGTCCCGTACGGATTCATCCCGTCTGTACAAAGCCCAAGTCTTAGATTCCTGACTTCTTCACCAAATTCAGGGTACAATAGATCAATCTTCTTCCACTGTGGGGAATCAGACGCATGTTGTAGGATCCCATCATTATTTTTCTTAACATCTACATGCCACCTCAAATTCTTCGCATCTATCGGATTGGCAAACAAGCGTTGAAACTGTGATATTATAGGTAGATACCACATCACCTTGGCAGGAGAACCAGTTTTGGACTCCCCCGAAGTCGTCAATTTATACCGTGACGCACCACATTTTGGACAATCTTTCAAATCCGCATAGTCCTTTTGAAATAATACACAATCATTCGGGCTTGCGTGTATCTTCTTGGCATCCATTCCCATTGGGCACAACAATTTCTTTACATGGTATGTTGAGATTGGCAGCTCGTTTCCTTCAGGAAGCATTTCTTTCAACAAAGACAACAGTGACGTGAAGCTTTTGTCACTCCATCTATTGTTAGCTTTCAGCTTATACAATCTCAACACAGCGCTAAGCTTCGTAAACTTAGTACAACCTGTGTATAATAGTATCTCAGCATCATGCACAATGTTTCTAAAAATGGGAGGTGGATCAGTGTGCTCTACCCCACAACTATTCAGCATCGCATCAACGATGTCTACTAGAACTGGTTCATTCACATCTACGTCATCGTAGGCAATTTCTTCTTCCACACAAGCACTGCTATCGACATCCACTGGTTTCAGGTTTGAAATCTCTCCATGCCAGTGCCATTCTGTATATCCTTGTATAATCCCATTGCACATGACATGACTTTTGATTTCATCACCAGTGTTGACTTTCAAGTTGTTACCGCAATGCCTACATGGACAGTAGAACCTATCTCCAGGTTGTTTCCTATGTTCCTCGCCAAATCTAATAAATTGGTCAAGACCAGAAATAAACTCTGGGGTGCAGCGATTGCGAATGGACATCCATGATCTATCCATTCTATGATCAAAGAGAAAACAAGTATATATTCCAACAAGATTAGGGTCTAGGGTTAACAAATACATGTGATGTCATTATTATATATAATAAATGTGTACCACCTATCCCATTCTTCATCACCTAATCTCACTAGTAAGTGTATAATGTGTATTGGGTTTTCAAGAAAATTTCGGCAGCATTTCCCTGCTGTTCTCCAAGTACATATGTACTTAGAGAACAAACGGGGAAATGCTGCCGAAATTTTCTTAAAAAGCCAATACACATTATACACTTACATCCTAAGCGAGATTAGGTGTTCAAGAACAGTCCCAAACTGGGGACTATCCAAGTTTTACTCCTAATGAGTAAATCTTGGACGGGTTTCTAGGCTAACAAATACATGTGCTGTCATTCTTATACCTAAAATCCTAGTTCTTCAAGTTAGGCTGATTATTGATGTCTTTAAAAGCATGATTGGCAATTTAGGGAAAAGTTCATCATTTACATTCCAAGCGTGTCACATGTGTGCATTACAGTTCATCATTAAGCAAGAAGGGTGATTAGGATTCTCAATATACTCAACAATGAAACAAGTTTCCGAAAGAGGTTTGGTGAAGATATCTATAACTTACTTAAACATTCAATTATGAAGTAAATATACACTTAATTCAGAATAGCATGACGCACAAAGTTGCAGTCAACATCATTATGCTTTGTTCTATCATGGACTATCAGATTGGTATAGCACATATGTATCTGGATGTTGCAACACAGTTATAATCAGCTTTCAAGAAAAAGCAGGTTGTGGAGCGTACAACTATCCTGCAATTCGTAGATTAGAACAAGTATGTTTGGATTCATTGTTTTCAGTTCCTATCAGACAGAGATACAGCTGGTGTATATTAATATAAAATAACTTCATATTTCCTATCAGCATATGTGGTTACAAGTCCTGCTTCCTATTCATTCATCTACATTTACCAACACTTTTAATCATGATAAGGACAATAGAGGATTCAGCTCAGTAGAAGCACAAAATCAGTACCTAAACCCTAAACACAAATAACTAAATAACTTAAAAAAAAAATAACGCCCAGCAGCTACTTGGGCGTGCCTTGGCACCGCCCAAGCAGCCACCGGAACAGAGGAAGAAGGAAGAAGGTAGGGCGGGCATACCTTGAGGGCAGAGGAGAGCAGCGGCCGGAGCAAGGAGAGGAGCGGCAACAAGGAGCGGCGGCAGAAGGGAGAGCAGTAGGAGCGGCGGAGAGGGCACAGAGCAGCGGCGAGGGCACGGAGTAGGAGCACGGTCTCCGGTGAGCACAGAGGGCAGGAGCAGGAGCAGGAGCAGGAGCATGGCCGCCGGTGAGCACGGAGCAGCGGCGATGGCAGGAGTAGGAGCACGGCAGCGGAGGCGGAGCACGGAGCAGCGGCGGGCGCGAGCACGGAGGAACGACTGGCGGGGGAGAGCAAGAAATTGCCGGACCTAACTGAAATCGGGAATGAAACAGCGAAAGGGGAAGAGTCGCTCGCGTTGTTGAGCTCTTAAGTTGACAATAAGCGTCGGTTATTCAACATAACCGACAACTAAACCAACAGTGTCGGTTCTTTTCTAACAACCGACGCCTATACTAGATTATAGTCGTCAGTTTTTAACTAAAAGACAACCGACAACTATTCATGTCCCGCGAATAACCTTTAGTCGTCGGTTATTCATTTATGAACCGACGCCATATGTCAAATTGTGGAAGTAATTTTTTCACTGGATTTTGGTTTTGGCGGTTGATTTTAGGTGTCGGTTTTTTATTAATTAACTGACACTTGATAAAAGAGGTACCCGTGTCTGGTCGACCTTCATAGATTGGATGTCGGTTTATGTTATCAACTGACATTGTAGAGTTTCGGTGTCGGTTTATGTATACAACCAACACCTTGAAAAGTGACTTTATAAGCCATTTTTGTAGTAGTGGCAACATCACGATGTCTCCATGACGCATGTCATGACCGCAATAGAACGTGATACAACAACATTAAAGTAAGGCATCAGGACCAGTGTTACACATAGGCTTTGCAACCAACCCACAACACAATGTCACGACCCACCCTCACAACACAACATTATGACCGCAACAAATGTAGCATCACGACCAGATCAAAATGATGTGTCGCATGCAGAAGCAGAATAGACCATCACGATTGACACAAGGCCAACTATCACAACCAAAACATCCCAAGTGCTTGAAATATATTTGAGAGGTGGCATCACACATATGATGACAACGTCATCTCATAATAATTCCTTAAGAATGCATTTGGGCGGTGTCATGTCCCATATCATGACAACTTCCTCTCATAACAAGTCCATCAAAATGCAATTACGAGGTGTCAGGGCCCATATCATGACAAATGTTATCTCACATCAAGTCCCTAAAAATGCATTTGGGAGGTACCACAACCCATATCATGATAGTGTTCTTTCACAACATGTCCTCCCTAAAAATGCATTTGGTGTTGAACTAGAGGTTATACATTGTCCATATTTTGATAATGACTCAACCATTCCATTCATATGTATCTAATATGTGTATTCAAGATTGTTCTCAAGTTTTAGGTTCATGAAAAGAATCAATTTACACAAGCCCTAGCTTGTCAAAGCTCAAGTCAAATGCAATGCAAGTATGCTAATAAGGAAATCCCTTCAAACAACCTTAGAAGATTTTTGTAATCACTTGTATTGATGATATTACTTCTAACGTAGATGAGAAAATTATGTGGGACACTTAGTAACAAGTTTTAATCGAATTAGAAAATTGATCACAGGTTGTTGATCGGTCGAGTTTCAATCTCGATCGATCCATGGATCAATTTTTTGATGATGTGCATTGGTCGAGTTGTGCACTCACAAAACTAAACTGAATGGCTAACTAACCAAATGTGATTTTCACTGGTTGGTCAAATTTCCCAGGACAAACTCAACCGATAGTTTAAAAATTGGGTTTGTCTTTTATCCAATCGGTCGAGTTACCTTTATTGAATCTCGACCAAATGTATTGTACAGAAAATGTAAAAAAATGGTTCTAACTTTTGGTGACTTGTTTGGACGAAAATAGATCTGTTTCCTTGTGCAAAAATGGCTATAAATCGACCCTAAGTGTTCCCCAAATCAAGGGAGCACCCCCTCTATAAATAGGACCACTTAGAGTTCATTCCAAGGTTTCTCATTCACTACACACAAGGTCCTTACTATAGTTAAGTGTGCTACCGCCCCTTGAGCCTCTTTCTCTCTCTAGTTTCTAGCAAGCTCCATTAAGTGAAGAAGGAGTTGTAGCTAGTCCTCTTCAAGGTTGATGAAGCGGTGGTGATCTTCCCCAGGTGAAGGAGAAGGCAAAGGCTGAATATCGAAGAGGAGAAGCAAAGTCCTTCAAGGCAGAAGACTTGAGCTTGAATGGGTAGTACCTAGGTGAAGGATGAAGATTCAAGATAAGTGGGTAAGTTCCTTGTTAAGGTGGAGATCTCCTTGTGGTTGGATGGGTAAGTCCTTTGGTGGTCTATTGCTATATATCTCTGTGGTAATATAATAGAGAAAAGCACTTGCAAAGTCCTAGAGGTTGACCTCTCTAGGTAGTGGACTGACTCACTTCTAGTTTGAAGTGTGGAACCACTCTACATCCCTTTGTCAAGTGCTTTCTATCAATCTCTCTCATCCTTGCTATGCTTGTTAGATAGGACTTTAAATTTCCATTAAGTTGTTGCTCCTAATTGATATAATTTGAAGGTCTAGTTTGTTTTGTGAGAAATTCTATAGCTCTATTCACCCCCCCTCTAGAGCCTTAGATCCAACATTTAGGAGGTGCCCTGACCCATATCGTGATAGTGTTCTTTCACAACATGTTCCTTCAAATGCATTTGGGAGGTGTCAGGGCCCATTTCAAGACAAATGTTATCTCACATCAAGTCCCTAAAAATACATTTGGGAGGTGTCAGGGCCCATTTCAAGACAAATTTTATCTCACATCAAGTTCTTAAAAATGCATTTGGGAGGTGTCATGACCTATATCTCACAATGCAACATCGCACTGTCTCCACAACGCACGTTGTGACTGCGATAGAATGTGATACAACAACGTCAAAGCAAGGTGTCGCGACCAGTGTTACACATAGGATTTGCTACCAACCCACAACACAACGTCACGACATACCCTCACAACACAATAGCATGACCGCAATAAATACAACGTCGTGGCCAGATCAAAATGAAGTGTCACATTCAGAAGCAGAATGGACCATCATGACTGAAACAAGACCAACTAATACAACCAAAACCATTCCAAATCCTTGAAAATACATTTGGGAGGTTCCATTGCACATATGATGACAATGTAATCTCATAGTAAGTCCTTAAGAATGCATTTGGGTGGTGTCAGGTCCCATATCATGACAAAGTCCTCTCATAATAAGTCCATCAAAATACATTTGGGAGGTGTCAGGTCCCATATCATGACAAATGTTATCTCAAATCAAGTCCCTAAAAATGCATTTGGGAGTTGCCACAACCCATATTGTGATAGGGTTCTTTCACAACATTTCCCTTCAAATGCATTTGGGAGGTGTCAGGGCCCATTTCAAGACAAATTTTATCTCACATCAAGTCCCTAAAACTGCATTTGGGAGGTGTCAGGACCCATATCATGACAAATGTTATCTCACATCAAGTCCTTAAAAATACATTTGGGAGGTCACACGGCCGATATCGTGATAGTGTCCTTTCACAACATGTCCCTTCAAATGCATTTGGGAGGTTCCAGTGCCCATTTCAAGACAAATGTTATCTCACAGAAGTCCCTAAAAATGCATTTGGGAGGTGCCACTACCCATATCTCACAACACAACATCGTGCTATCTCCATGATGCACGTTGTAACCATGATAGAATGTGATACAACAATGTTAAAGCAAGGCGTCACGACCAGTGTTACACATAGGCTTTGTGACCAACCCTCACAGCACAACATCATGACTGCAACAAATGCAATGTCGTGACCAAATCAAAATGAAATATCACATTCCGAAGCAGAACGGACCATCACGATTGAAACAAGGCCAACTATCACAACCAAAACCATCCCAAGTCCTTAAAAATACATTTGTGAGGTGCCATCACACATATGATGACAATGTCATCTCACAGTAAGTCCTTAATAATGAATTTGGGTGGTGTCAGGTCCCATATCATGAAAACATCCTCTCATAACAAGTCCATCAAAATGCATTTAGGAGGTGTCATGGCCCATATCATGACAAATGTTATCTCACATCGTCCCTAAAAGTGCATTTGGGAGGTTCCACAACCCATATCGTGATAGTATTCTTTCACAACATGTCCCTTCAAATGCATTAAGAAGGATACACGACCCATATATTGGTAGTGTCCTCTCATAATAAGTCCTTCAAAATGTATTTTGGTGAAGTTTGGGCCCATATCATGCTAATGTCCTCTCACGACAAGTCCTTGAAAATACATTATGGAGGTGGCATTACACATATGATGACAATGTCATCTCACAGTAAGTCCTTAAAAACGCATTTGGGTGGTGTCAGGTCCCATATCATGACAACGTCCTCTCACAACAAATCTATGAAAATGCATTTGGGAGATGTCGGACCCCATATCATGACAAATGTTATCTCACATCAAGTCCCTAAAAATGCATTTGGGAGGTTCCATGACCCATATCATGATAGTGTTCTTTCAAAATGTGTCCTTTCAAATGCATTAAGAAGGATACATGGCCCATATATTGGTAGTGTCCTCTCATAATAAGTCCCTAAAAATGCATTTCGGTGAAGTTTGGGCCCATATCATTACAATGTTCTCTCATGCCATGTTGAAAATATATTTGGGAGGTGCTATGGTGCATATGATGACAATGCCATCTCATAGTAAGTCCTTAAAAATACATTTGGGAGGTGTTAGATCCCATATCATGACAATGTCCTCTCACAACAAGTCCATGAAAATACATTTGGGAGGTGTCAGGGTCTATATCATGACAAATATTATCTCACATCAACTCCCAAAAATGTAATTGGGAGTTTCCATGACCTAGATCCATGAAAATGCATTTGGAAGGTGTCAGGGTCTATATCATGACAAATATTATCTCACATCAACTCCCAAAAATGTAATTGCGAGGTTCCATGACCCAGATCATGATAATGTCCTTTCATAAAATGTCTCTTCAAATGCATTAAGAAGGAGCCATGGCCCATATATTGACGACATCCTCTCATAATAAGTCCTTGAAAATGCTTTTCAGTGAAGTTTGGGCCCATATAACGACAACATCATGTCACACCAAGTCCTTGAAAATGCACTTGGGAGGTGTTAGGGCCCATACCATGACAACGTCCTATCATAACAGGTTCATATTATGATAGTGATGTATCACAACAAGTCCCTAAAATTGAATTTGTGAGGGGTCATGGCTCATATCATGATGTTTTCTTCTCACAACAAGTCCCTAAAATTCTTTTGAGAGGAGTAATTGCCCATGTCATGAAAGTGTCCTCTCATAGCAAGTCTCTGAAAATACATTTTTGAGGTACTTGGGCCCATATCATGACAAATGTCATCGCATATCAAGTCTCTAACAATTCATTTAGGAGGATCTATGACCTATATCATAACATTGAGCTCTCATACCCTATGAAGTGTTCCACTCTATGAAGAGAGAAAAGGGGAAGAAATAAGGCAGTCTTGCTATGAAGTTGGACATGTCCAAAGCATACGACATGGTGGAGTGGAGTTTCCTTGATGTGGTGATGGAGAAGATGGGTTTTGGGATGAAGTGGAGGAGTAAAGTCGAAGATTGCATCACATATGTCCATCACACTTTTGCTATAAACGAGGATCATACCAAAAGCACAAAGCCTGCACGTGGACTTCGCTAGGGTGACCCTCTATCCCATATCATGAGAATGTCCTCTCGTATATCATGTGGATGGAGGTGTATATGGGAGGATCTATGACCAATATCATGTCAGTGTGCTCTCACAGAAAGTCCCTAAAAATAAACTTTTGAGGAGCCATGGCCCATATCATGATAGTGTCCTCTCACGGGAAGATCCCAAAAATGCATTTTGGAGGAGCCACATCACATATCATGAGAATGTCCTCTCCCAACAGGTCATTGTAATTTCATTTGGGAGGATATGTGACCACTATCATGATAGTGTGATCTCACACTAAGTCCCTAAAAGTAAATTTATGAGGATCCAAGGCCCATATCATTATGATGTCGTCTCACAACATGTCACTGAATATGTTTTTGGGAGGAACCAGGGCCCATATCATTATGGCATCCTCTCACATCAAGTCTTTGAAAATGCATCTGAGAGGAGCCACCTCCAATATCATGACAATTTCCTCTCCCAACATGTCATTGTAATTGCATTTGGGAGGATATGTGACCAATATCATGATAGTGTGCTCTCACGGTAAGTCCCTAAAAATAAATTTCTGAGGATCCAGGGCCCATATCATGATGGTGTCATCTCACAACAAGTCACTTAATATGTTTTTGGAAGGAAACATGGCCCATATCATTATGGCATCCTCTCACATCAAGTCTTTGAAAATGCATTTGAGAGGAGCCACATCACATATCATGAGAATGTCCTCTCCCAACATGTCATTGTAATTGCATTTGGGAGGATATGTGACCACTATCATGATAGTGTGCTCTCATAGTAAGCCCTTGAAAATAAATTTTTGAGGAGTCAGGGCCCATATCATGATGGTGTCGTCTCACAACATGTCACTTAATACATTTCATATAATTGCTCAAAAGATTACATAAAAGTTCTCACAGAAGCGTAAGCAACAAACTGGGTTGCCAATCCTTGTTGGATGGAAAAACCCAAGGACCCAAAAATAAAATCATTACATTTAGATGAAAGCATCATAAGATTCCTATTTATATATGTTGAAGGCATCGAAGAAGAGAAACTGCATCGTCAGTAGGCACCCCAAAGGTGTCAAAGGTGAAAGGTCGAAAATGATGTTGATTGGCCTCACAAGTTGTTCCATGTTTATGAACTTTTTGTATTGTTGCCTCGGACGCTGCATGCCCTACTTTAAAGTTTTTTGAAAGGATACCTATCAAAGGAGAAACTCTTGTTAGGTCAACACAGGCACATTTTGCACTCATCCAGTGAAATAAAAGAATGTCTACAGGTCGCAACGAATGAACATCATCAGATTCAGTGCCAAGGAAGGCCAAAGGAGCTTCTTTCAAAACCTTTAACCCAGATCGAGTGCCAACATCACGATGAAACTTATAACCAGGCCGTGAGCGGCAATGCACTGCATGATCACCAAAGGCATCAATATTTGTGATGTTGCAAATTAGACAACGTTCATCACCTGGATACAAGGGAATCATAAGACAATACCGAAGGATAGCTCAATGATCAATGGGTAACATAGACAGACCAAGGCCATCAATAGGAACAACCCTAAAAAATTGTGTGCATGATCGGCTTGTAAAGAAGTGAGAATAGCATGTTGCCGTAAGGATAGGTCACTTGCCATGATTTGCTCGATGACCATTTTGTAGTAAGCGTCTACCAAAATAGACTGGGTCTTTGGGGTGGTAAAATGCATACTTGTCAACATAGACCAACATAAAGATGTAAAAATATTGCATATGGAAGCATGTGCTTGGACAAAGGGGAGCCCTGCAGGCACGCATGTGACCTCACACAACATATGGTCTTAGAGATCTTTAGTGTGTATTTGAGAGGCAATAAAAGAAAACTTACTAACATCATGAGAGTACTTGATCCCCAATCCCCCTAGATGCATAGGAAGTGTAGCCAAACACCATTGTAAATCACCAAAACATGGTTCGTAACCAACCACAATACACTCCAGAAAACGACGAAGACCGTGATCAAAAATATCCAACACAGGTGTGATAGAAGAAGGAGGTGTTGTATGAAGATCAAATAATAGTTTGGGCATCCTAAAACAAGACCTAAGAAGAAGAAGCTCACACTATGGGTCCTGGAGTGAGGACATGCGGTCCATCAAAGCAAGGGTCTTCATCACACATTTTTGGAGAAGTTCCTTCACAAAGGATGCGTCTGTAGAAAATTGGGCCACCTAGAATATTCACTCCATGCTCTGGATTTGAGATGTCAGTTGGAAATAATCCCACATTCGAGCCTCATCTAGGGTCATCGGATGGCCAAAAAATATGTCTTCTTAGTATTGAAATGAAGACCATACATCAGACCTCGCTCATGAATGAGGGATAGAGCCTTCGAAACAACCTTTGTGTCCCCAATGAGGGTACCATCATCAAAGTAGAAAGAAAGGAGGTCAAGTTGACATGCATCCTTTGCTTGTAAAATAAGAGGGTGGAGTCTCAGGGAAAAAAGTAGGGGGCCTAATGGGTCACCTTGTTGTACCCCAACAGAAGAAAAAAGAGGCTCGCCATGATCCATATAGAGAGGAGATGGAGAGCTATAGAAAAACTCAACCCATCATACAATAGAATGGCAATGAAGACGAACCTCTCGGAATATGGTAGATCTATCAACCATGTTGAAGGCATTATTGAAGTCAATAAGAGCCATGGTGACTGTAGTGTGGTGTTGTTGTTCATAGACAAGTCGAGTGACAGCATGTAGAAGGGCCTCAACACAACCAGAAATATCAACACCATACTGATGATCCATAAGATAAGGGACGACATCAGAACTTACACCCTTTGCCACAACTTTGGATACAAGGCGCTACCAAATAGTACCCATAGCAATAGGCCGAATGCCATTGTCTGGTTTGAGAAAAGGAGTCAATGGAGCAATGACAATGTAGGGAGATAGGGAATCTAGACAACGACCAGTGAGCCAAAGATTCACCACAGTTGAAACTGCATTAAAAAAATCATCTTTCACTACAGTGGCAGCCCCACACATATAATCAATAAGATGTTGTGATCGTAGGCCATCACGTGCGCAAGTGGTCCCTTTCTTGAATGATAAAATGGCTTCTTCAATCATAGAGCAAGAAGTGACAAATGAAGAGCTAGAAATTTCAGACTGAGGTTGTACCAATGGTAGTGGAGGTTGAGGGTGTTTAGCTTCAAGATAAGAATAATTAGCAGCTTTTGTGGGGGTAACACCACTAGAGGATAGAACACATATGGCAGTAGAAAATTGGCTATCTTTGATCTTAGACTTGGCATGTGAAATACAAGCTTCAGAAGAATGTTCTCGCCCGGTATGACAACAATGAGCCAAAATCTGAGCCAGGAGTTGTTGAATGCCATCAGGTCCTGAATTCCAAGTCTCCAAAGCCTTCAGGATCATAAGTTGTTGTAGAGAGATGCGTTTTCGAGAAGACTATTCTTGAGCAGACTTAGGGGAGAAGCGATACAGAACGCATGTTGGAAGCAACAAAAGATGAATCCATGCATCAACAGAGCGTGGGCAAGAAGCCACCTAGAGTAAGCAAGCACAAAGAGTGTCAGAAATGGGCAAATGACAAAGAGGAGGGATGCTCTTTACAGTAGGGACACCAGTGCAGAAGACTGAATCTAGAAGATCTGTGTTGAGCTATAGTCGGTCAATAGGAAGAGGCAGTGGCTCAATATGCTGATGAGCTGACAGGGTGCGAGGAACATAATCTAGAAAGCCAGAATTGATGGGAGTAGGAAAACCAACTATCACATCGAGTGATGTATCACTAGGATATCGAGGTAGAGTGGTAGTAACATCAGAGCCATCAGAAGCTTGATGAGGACATGATTTAGACCATGGCACGATGCCAAGGCATACACCACACATCCAATGCTTGGAAGAACAAAGAGCAAACACCAAGCCCTCCCAAACATCTGCATACTCCAATGCCTTACAGATTCCATCAACACAACTCAGTGAAGATAAATGAACAACCCGAAGATGATTACCAAAATTGTTAGCTTCTAACAGTTTGCCGCGACATGTATGGAGGCTCCTAAAAGGACATGAAACTTATGCAGTAGGTCCAACCATGCATGATGTAGGCCCCACGCAGTAAAGGACCACAAGAACAACCTCACGAATTTTCACTTGTGACGCAGCAAGACGGTCATAATGTGTCATTGCCGATGTGGGAAAACTGAATTTTGCCATTAAAGAGAGTCGAACTGAGACATGAAGGGAGCCCTCTCGTGTATGTGGGCCATTAGGGTAGTCCTTCCTGCTGGGTTGACCAGTACCAAGCCTGCTTAACACATGACTGTAGTGAACCGTGTATGGGCTTCCGCCTCTAGGGATCGATGTTGGACTCTATCGTATCGATCCTCGATGTGTTGAGACCTAGATGGCTAGGCACCAGGGATGCTCCGAGCGCGTTCTTGCCCTAAACCCTTGCTGCTATGGGCATGGTTTCCGAAAAAAGGGTAACCACCACCGGTATGGCCAAGTCCAACAAAAGTTGTTAAGTTGAATCATAGTTGAAGTTATTGCCGAACCTTTCTGGTCACCTTTCGTCCGCATTCGGGAGACACTATGGTAAGTCAGATCTGGATACTATGGTGTGGAAGAACAAGACGAGCAGAGAACCCTGCCATCAATGACATTGGGGTAGGTGCAATAATTAATCAGAGGTAGGTGGGAGCCAAATAGAATCATCGTCGGTGCCCATGTCACATGCAGTGGCTTGGTGCCTTTGCATCGCATCATCGTCCAACGCACGATGAACAAATAAGTGTTGATATATTCCAACAAAAATACACTCGGGAGGAGCCATGACACATTTGTTCTCATAAAAAGTCTCTTTTAATGCATTTCTTAGGAATTGGGGCCCATATCACTAGTACAAGAATGGTCTGTAACATCAGTTTTTTAAAGCCTACAGCGTCACTTTTTAACTGACGCCTAGGTGGCCGTCGCTACAGAATTTGGTCTATAGCGTCAGATTATTTAACCACATAAAACTGACCTTACAGAGTAAACATCGACGCAAAAGGTTGTAAAAATTCTGACCTAGGTGAGAAAAAAGGAGCCTGTAAGGTCGGTTATTTCATAAAAACCGACCCTGTAAACGTTCTCGGTCGAGAAAATTGTCGACCGAGAACGTTTACAGGGTCGGTTTTTATGAAATAACCGACCCTAAAGATTGAATAACATTCAGTGATAACACTCGATCGAGAAAAGTATCGACCGAAAATATTTCGGTCTCGACCGAGAACTCTATATAAGGTCAGATTTTTGAAATAACCGACCCTAAAGATTGAATAAAACATTTCAGTGTAAGAATCGGTCGACAAACCTCTTGACCGATACTAATTCGGTCGAGAAGTTTGTCGACCGAGTCTTACACTGAAATGTTTTATTCAATTTTTAGGGTCGGTTATTTCAAAAATCCGACCTTATAGAGGACATTTAGACTCGGTTTTTTACAAAAACCGATGCTAGAAGTTATATTTCGGTCGAAAATTTTCTCGACCGAAGAGTGTACACTGAATTCAATCTTTAGGGTCGGTTATTTAAAAATCCGACGCTAAAAGTTACGATTTCTTTTTAAAATTGTTTTGCAGAAATTGATATAGAACAGAAGAACAAGAAGATTCATATATTCTGGGAGAGGGGAGCATTGATGCTCAACCGTCACCATTCAAAACCACACATTCATAACAAAAATGATAATAAATATCATAACTTACAAAATGATAGAGTGCAAGTCTGAGATGACATATATTACAAAAGTAAAAATATGAAAGAGTACGTACTCAAACCACATACATAAATGGAGCCGACATATTTAATCCAATGCTATTTCGACTTCACTTATAAAATACTTTGACCACTCTTCTCGGAATTCATTCAAGTCCACATGTGTATAAGGTTGAGTTGTAAAGATCTGTAACAGAAAATGCACATGTTAATATTTTATAAAAATGACTACAATCACTTGTAAATTTATGATGTTATTCTTTATTACCTGACTTATAGTCTGAATGTCATGTGATGCTTGTTTGACAATAGTTTGCATATATTTCATTACATAGTAGCCACAAGCCCAGTCATTATTTTGCATAGGACACTACAAATAACAAATTATACTTAATGTTAGTAAACTACTATAAACAACAATTGAGATAAGAGTATAAGAGTTGACATATTACAGTTGAAAATTAATACATAAAGAGTAAGCAGTTGTCAAAGTAGCTACCTTGACATTTTTCAAAGTCAATGTCTTTAATTTTGTGGGTATTTGTCCTCCAGCTTCGCGAAAATCCTTTATACCCCTATCAATTAAACGATAGTTGGTAAAATAGAAATTCTAAATAGAAATATCATGTTGAAGCAATTGATTAAATTTATGCTTACTCCATAGCTGACAATTTCAGTTTGTGACTCCTTGTTGTTTTACCCATTGGGTCAAGATAATAAAGAGTCATCAATTTTGGGACAATCACCAGTAATTCCCAATGTCTAGCTCTGAGTAAGAATAAAACAAATATTAAAATAAATAGTTTCATTCATTATTAAAATTATATTGAATAATAATACTTACTGGACATTAAAAGGAATTAGGATAATTTCCTTCCCCTCACTAGCAAAATATTTGAATGCATCAGAGAAGTACTCATTCACATCCTCAATATTTGTCTCCACCTGACTAGTGATCGAAGGAACTAAGAATGCAATATTCTTTATATCAAAGTTGGTGAACTCGGTATATAAATGGCTGTTAAACATTTGTAATTATTTTCATATGTAGAAATAAGATAAAAATGTGTATTGGAATTTTCTATATATATTGATAGATCCTTACCTTATCCATACTTCTATTATCGAAGTGTTCAGCCAATTATACCGGAACAACTCTATAATATCATCAAGAAAAAATTCTCAAAGTCCCTCCCAACTGCATCTTCTGTTAACTTGACCATCATATGTGATCGCGATCTTTGGTTGGCTAAGTATCGACACAAACATTTAGATTTGCTTCCCAATTCGTCAAATGTAGTTTCAGGAATGAAAGATGGCTTGGGCATAGGAGGATGACTAGTAGAAGTTTTACTTTTTGGTTTACAAACCTGTTAATTAAATTACATACTTATATTACATGAGTTCATATATGCAATCAAATATGAAAAATATGGTAGAAATAAGGCATACCTTGTCATTGATAACCAAGTGTCTAGGCCAACCCACCATGGCACCCTCAACTTCTTCAACTGTACTATATTCAGGATTAGGTATGGGTAGTGGTTTGTCCCCCATTTCGTCATACACAAGATGGATGGACACACGGCAGATGTCATCAGTAATTTGTTGGCAATGCAATGTACCACCAAGGTTGTACACTTTGCCCGCTGCCACAACATTATATTCTGGAACCTCCACTGCAAGTTTACAGTTCATACCAACCTAGATTGAAATAATATAAGTTATATAAGAAATAGTAGAATAGATACATGTTACAACTATATATATATATTATCATATATTTATCATACTAATAACACAACATATATAGAACAAAAACTTACTGCAGATTGTTGTGGTGGTTCATCGGGAGTACTCCCATGACCTTCTAAAACTATAGCATGGGCTTGTACCTCATCACTTGAGAGACGTGCAGTATGAATAGGTTGAGAAGGTTGAGTAGGCTGAAATGAAGACATTATTTCTTTTACTTTCTGCGCTACTAATGCTTCAAGATCCTCTTGTGTAAAACCTCCTACACGACCTCTTTTAGATTGCGAAGGCCCAAAATAAGACTTGAATCCTATGCCAGCTCCTAATCCCCTAACACGGCCAGGATGCTCCTTCGTACCAAGAGAAACTACTAGTTCATCCATGTAGCTAGTTGGGATGAACTTTCCTTCCTTCCTTTGCTCGTGGAGATCAATCTATTCATAGTTAATAAAAATATTAAATCACAATATCAATTAGATATAAATAAATCTAAGTTTGTGGAAGTTATTCTTTACTTAGTTGGGATAAACCTACCATCTTTTGTGCCACCTCCTTAGTTGCAGGGTTGATAATTTCACCGGTTCGATTCTTTCTAGCATCAATCCATGTCATGTGTCGGGGTGGTCGCTCAACTTGAGTTGTACTAGATTCTTCTCCAGAAGATGATTGCTTCTCTTGTAGTTGGCGGCGAAAGGCATAACCACCGGGCCCCAAGCGATGGTCATGCACATTTTTAGCCCGTCTTTCCTTTTGAGCCTGGTGAATAGCCTGATCATTTAAAACGAGGTATTGCAATTTAGACTTGGCAAACATGTATAAAAAGATTCACCTCCTTAATTGTATAAAATTAAATATTCATACAATACATCACAATCTTTATTACCTGAAACTCTTTCGATCTCCTAGTTGCAACAAGTCTTTCCCACACCTCAGGATCAATAAAAATATATACATCTATAGCTTTCTTCTTTTGTTTAGGATTATTTATAAATTCCCTTACAAGAAATGTCTTAAAACCCCTCCATCGTACACCACAACATTGTCGCACTCTTTTCTTGTGATCTTTTTCATTTAGATGAAAAACACCCTATACATACAAAAGAAGAAATTAATAATGTTGTTTTGAAAATGAATTAATTCCAAGCAAACTAAATTAGAATCAATAGATAAAAAACATATCACTTCCACTCATAGATATATCTTTCCATATGAGGTCTTTTTTGGCATTTGGAACATCATGCCAATTTTCTATATCTATTGGCACCTTAGTGCGCGCGGTCGCCCCTACGTAATGCTTGAAAGCACTAGCATGTTCCCCAACAGATGCTCCTGTCATATCAAATTGGACTGGCAATTTATCCCCGTTAGCCCTGAGCTCCTGCAGCCTACGCATCAATGTAGGACCTCTACTGTTCTTAGCATCACCACTACCATCCTCATGGTGCTCATGCTCAGAATGTTCATCTTCATGGTGCTCATGCTCAAAATGTTCATCTTCACTCACCATTTTAGAACCTGCAAGTATACATGATAAAAAAATAAGTGATAATAAAAGCACAAGTGATAAGGTATACATGATAATAAAATAAATAATTCAAAGAATACATGCCTTTAGTATTGGTTGAGTTGTTAGTCAAGGAAAATTCCTTCAGCATGGTCTTGACGTTTATAATATTCATCGGTGTTATCTTCAACATTTACACTTGGTAAACCAACTGAGAATGGACTGGAATCATCATACTTTTCGTAGTATTCTTCTTCATTTATTAGATGTACAGTAAACTGTCTTTTTCCATTAAGAACGACAGACCAATTTTTATTTGTCGGGTCATCAATATAGAATACTTGTTTTGCTTGGTTTGCCATGATGAATGGCTCATCTTTGAAACCAATCTTTTCAAAATTCACCAATTTAAAACCCAACTCATCCACTGAAACTCCTTTATTGTTGTCAACCCAATTACACCTAAATATAGGAACTCAAAAATTTGTATAGTCCATTTCCCATATGTCCTCAATGACACCGTAATATGACATCTCAGCTTCGTGTGGTCTTTTATCTTTGGCACTAGCAAAATACAATGAACAAGCTTTAACAGTGACCCCACTATTTTGAACTACACTACTTTCATCTTGACGCTTTGTGTAGTATGAAAATCCGTTAATGTCATAACCTTCATATGACATGAAATCCATTTTTGGCTTAAAGGCGAGCCATTTTATGTTCTCGGCAACATTATTTGGTGATTCAGATAGTTGATTAAATACTTTCTCTTCAAACCACCTAATAAATGTTTGATTATTCTCTCTTGCAAGCCACATTGAACTGGATCGCTGATGATTTCTCTTGATAAGATCATTGTGTTCTGTGATGTAGCTACTAACTTCATCGATGTTGTGTAAAATATACAAATGCGCTTGTTCCCACAACTCACGACTGATTCCTTTCACTTGTCCTCCTAGAGTTCCTTTGCCACAATAAGATCCAGTGTGATGGGAATTTTTTTGATCGCTACAAGTTTCATTGCAATTCAAAAAATCATTACAAAAGTCCATCACTTCCCTAGCCACGTAACCCTCAACAATACTCCCTTCAGGACAATAACGATTCCGAACATCACCTTTAAAAACACTCATGTACCGTTCAAATGGATACATCCAGTGTAAGAAAATTGGACCCAACATCTTCACCTCCCTTGTAATATGTACTAAAAGATGAACCATGATATCAAAAAATGAAGGAGGAAAGTACATTTCAAGCTGACACATGGTAACAATTACATCTTTTTGTAATTTATCGAGAGTATCAGGATGTATCACTTTGTTGCATATTTCATTGAAGAAGAAACAGGGTCTTGTGATTGCAAACCTTACATGCTTCGGCAATATAGATCGAATAGCCACAGGTAAAATTTGTTGCATTAAGGTGTGACAATTGTGAGATTTGAGACCTATCAGTTTTAGATCCTTCATTGATACCAATCTATGAATATTAGAAGAGTATCCTTGTGGAACCTTAATATTATACAAGAACTCACAGAAAGTCTTTTTCTCTTTCTTTGACAAAGTGTAACAAGCCGGTGGCAAATATGTGTTGCGACCCCTGATCTCCACTGATAATTCTTTTCTAATACCCATTAATTCTAAATCTTTTCTAGATTTGATGCCATCTTTAGTCTTTCCTGGTATGTTCAATAGCGTACCGATGATGCTATCACAAATATTTTTTTCAACATGCATGACGTCAATGCAGTGTCTAATTGCCAAAGATCTCGAATAAGGAAGATCCCAGAATATTGACCTCTTCTTGTATAGAGATTTGTCACATGCGAGTGTATGACTACTTGAACTCTTTCCAAATTCATTAACAATATGTTTCACCCTATCATATACAACATGTCCTGGTATAGGTTTAGGAGCACTTCGTTCCTCAGTTGACCCATTAAAGGTTTTGCGTTGCCTTCGATAAGGATGCACTGGTGGGAGAAATCTCCGATGACCAAGATATACGATTTTACCACCATGTTTCAGTCTGGTTGAATCAGTATTTTCCTCACAAATAGGACATGCTTTGTATCCTTTTATGCTATATCACTACTACAGAACCTACCTTTAGTGTCGGTTATTTATGGCCTTTAGTGTCGGTTTCCGAGCGACGCCTATGTGGGCGACACTAAAAGGTCACCCATTACGCGTCGGTTCCAGAACCGACACCCAAACTCTTCGTGCGCGACCGAAAACGCGCCATCAGGGGACTATAGGCATCGGTTATTAGATAAGAAACCGACGCCCAAACCCTTCGCGCCACAGAAAGGGCGCTATCTTGGGCACTATCAGTGTCGGTTATAAGCCAACAACCAGATGAAATATTTCTTCGCGCCAAAAGAATATGTATCGGTTACATTTAAATAACCGACACTGTAAATATGTGTCGGTTGTTTACAATTACCGACGCCTGTTATTGGTGCCAGCTTGGGCACTATCAGTGTCGGTTTGTATTAAGAAACCGACACCATATATGTTCGCGCCACAGGAAATAGGCGCCTGTTATATGTAAATAACCGACGCCTATTGGTTTTTTTTTTTACAGACCTGCAGACCTGCTGTGGCTGGTCGCAGGATGAGAAACCTACAGTTCAGTTAACTGAACTGCAGGTTTTACGACATCCATTGATATCAGCTAACAATAGGCCACAAACCTGCAAATTTAACAACAAAAATATTCACACATGCATTTAGCAATACAACCTGCAGTTCCATTTTATTTTCACACATTTTGAAACATTCATGTAGCTAGCAATCTATAGTTCCATTCATTCACATTCACACATGTAGAAACATTCATATAGTAACCAACACTTTCATTCATTTTCACTCAGACACATGTAGAAACATATAGACATGTAGAAACATTCACACATATTATAATTCAGAAATTCATTTACAAAATCCCCACTATTTGTATGGTTGTTTCCCATTCTTCTCTTACTTCATATAATTCTCCCATCGTATAGGGAGCATGTACATCTGGTAAGTCCGTTCATGTAGTGGGGTCAGCTTTAAACACCTGTAAAGAGAATGATGTATATATATAATTAATGAGCTATAAATAAGATTGATATATTTCATATTATCTAATGAGACTATATAATACCTGAGCAATACAATCGATGTCCATACAACATGACAGACTAACACATATATAGTACATAACAAGAGCAGCGTCGAATTTACATACAACACTAGCTTAGTACATATATAGTGGGACTTATAAGGTGACGATCCCACCTGGTAAAATAGGTTACCGAGAACTACATGTTACGACTGGGAGGTCGTGATTCAGCAACAATATGCATTAGCAGGAGGACAAACAGATCACCATATGTTTGTCCTCATATGGTGATCTCTTGTCCTCCTGCTAATGCATACGTTGCTGAATCACGACCTCCCAGTCGTAACATGTAGTCGGTAACCTGTTTTAGCAGGTGGTATCGTCACCTTAGTCCACTATATATGTACTAAGTTAGTGTTGTATGTAAATTCGGAGTTGCTGTTGTTATGCACTATATATGTGTTAGTCTGTCATGTTGTTATATGAATATGAATCTGAACCACTTGTGTGTGCTGCACTTTATGTATTGTATCTGTATCCTGCTTCTCTTCATTGGGGCTTCTTCCTGCATATCCTGCATAGCTATGTCATGTCCGTCCGGCATAGCCTTCTTCCTATATTTATTTTTCAAAGAGAATACAAACAAAAATTATTAGTGTAGAGTTAGTGAAATACTGATCAATGTCTAGAATTGGAATAGATCAAGAACCTACTCTCAGCATCGCGTATGTAATCTCGGGTGAGATTGGTCCTATAGTTCTTTAGCACCCTCCCACAATATTTAGCATTTGTATTAACTAGAAGATAATGAAACATCAAATCAGAAAATGATATTGATATTAAAAAAGTAAACATTTAGCTTCAATAAAAAAATATAAACATGCATGCCTCTAAAATTGTGATCTTTTATCAATTAACAATCCTTCATTGTGATCTCCGCGCACATATAAGTCATCATTAGCTTCAATATTTTCTGGAGTTGGCAACCCAACTGAGAATGGACTGGAGTCATCATATTTATCATAGTACTCTTCTTCATCTATAGGATCTTCAATGAACTGTCTTTTACCATGAAGAACAACCGACCATTTATCATTTGTAGGATCATCGATATAAAATATTTGTTTCGCCTGTGATGCCAATATGAATGGTTCAGCCTTCTCGCCAATATTTTCAAAGTTCACTAAAGTGAAACCCAATTCATCCACTATAACTCCTTTGGTGTTATCAACCCAATTACATTTGAAGAGCGGAATTCTGAAATCTATGTAGTCAAATTCCCATATCTCTTCAATGACACCGTAATATGACATTTTAGCTTCACGTGGACTCTTATCCTTTGCACTTGCAAAAAACATAGTCGATGCTTGAAGGGTGACCCCACTGTTTTGGACGACACTCTTATCATCTTGGTGCTTTGTGTAATATGTGAATCCATTAATGTCATACCCTTCATAAGACATAACAGTCAACTTTGGTTTAAAGGCGAGACATTTGATAGTTTCAGTAATATCATCTGGTGTTTGAGATAGTTGATGTAAGACTTTATCTTCAAACCACTTAATAAAAGTCTTGTTATGCTCTCTAGCAAGCCACATTGTATTGGCTCGAGGATATTGTCTTTTGATGAAATTGGTATGTTCCTCGATATAAACGTTCACTTCGTCCATGTTGTGTAAAATATACAAATGACCTTGTTCCAACTGCTCACGGCTGATTACTTTCACACGTGATCCCAAAATTCCTTTGCCAAATAGCTCGTCAATATTCTTGTCATTATCAGGAGTGTCATTACCACTGAGAAAGTCATTGCAGAAATCCATAACCTCTCTCGCCACATAACCTTCAATAATACTCCCTTTAGGACGATAACGGTTTCGAACATCACCTTTAAAAATGCTCATGTATCGTTCAAAGGGATACATCCAATGCAAGAAAACCGGGCCCAAGATTTTCACTTCCCTAGTCAAGTGGACAACAAGATATACCATGATATCAAAGAACGAAGGAGGGAAATACATCTCAAGCTGACATAGGGTAACAACCACTTCTCTTTGCAAATTATCGAGAGTCTCAGGGTCAATAACTTTGCTGCAGAGACTGTTGAAAAAGAAACAAAGTCTGGTGATTGCAAACCTTACATGCTTTGGCAATATAGATCGAATTGCCACAGGCAATATTTGTTGCATTAGAGTGTGACAATCATGAGATTTAAGTCCTATCAACTTCAGATCTTTCATTTATACCAATCTACGGATGTTGGATGAGTAACCATTTGGCACCTTAACATTTATCAAGCATTCACAAAAAGTTTTCTTCTCTTTTCTAGACAACATGTAACATGCGGGAGGTAAGTATGTTATTTTACTACCCATTTCACGTATTTCTGTTAATTCTGACCTTATTCCCATTTCACGTAGGTCCAGTCTGGATTTTATCCCATCTTTAGTCTTACCTGGTATATTTAACAGAGTACCAATGATGCTATCGCAGACATTTTTCTCAACGTGCATTACATCGATACAATGTCTGACTGTCAAAGAACTCCAATAAGGAAGATCCCAAAATATTGACTTCTTCTTGAATGAAGAATTGTCACTCTGTGTAGTACCTTGTGATCTCTTACCAAATTCATTGACAAAGTCTTTTATTCTTTCATAAACAACCTCCCCTGATATAGGTTTAGGTGCAATGCGTTCCTCATTCAATCCATTGAATGCTTTGCGCTTCCTACGATACAGATGGAATTTTGGAAGAAACCTTCGATGACTGAGATATACATTCTTACCGCCATGTTTTATTCTTGTTGAATCAATGTTCTCTTCACATATAGGACACGCTTTAGCTCCTTTGACACTATATCCAAACAAATTCCCATATGCTGGAAAGTCATTAATAGTGCAAAACAACATAGCATGCAAACGAAATGTCTCTCTTCGTGAAGCATCATAGGTCATCACACCTTCACCCCAGAGTTTCTTTAAGTCATCAATCAGAGGTTCAAGATAAATATCGATGTCATTTCCAGGTTGTTTAGGGCCCGATATCAACAACGACGGCATTACATACTTATTTTTCATACACAGCCAGGGAGGAAGATTGTATATAACAAGCATGACTGGCCAAGTGCTATGTTGGCTGCTCAATGTCCCGTACGGATTCATCCCATCTGTACAAAGCCCAAGTCTTAGATTCCTGACTTCTTCACCAAATTCAGGGTATCCAGACAAATTTCCATAAGCTGGAAAGTCATTAATCGTGCAAAATAACATAGCATGCAAACTGAAGATCTCTTTATGTGAAGCATCATATGTCATAATACCTTCTTCCCATAGTTTCATTAGGTCATCAATTAGAGGTTGAAGGTAAATATCAATATCATTTCCAGGCTGCTTGGGCCCTGATATCAATGTTGAAAACATCACATACTTATTTTTCATACACAACCAAGGAGGAAGATTGTATATAACAATCATAACATGCCACGTGCTATGTTGGCTGCTTAATGTACCATAGGGATTCATTCCATCTGTACAGAGTCCAAGTCTTAGGTTTCTTGGTTCTTTACCAAATTGAGGGTATAATAAATCAATTTTCTTCCATTGTGGTGAATCAGATGCATCTCGTAGGACTCTATTATCATTGACCTTTAACTCCCCATGCCAAGACAAATTTTGCGCATCTTCTGTATTAGCAAATAAGTATTGAAATCGTGGTATTATTGGTAGATACCACATCACCTTGGTAGGAGAGCCATTTTTAGCCTTAGCTGAATTTGTAGTCTTATACCTTGACGCAGCACATTTTGGACAATTTATCAAATTACTATAGTCCTTCTGAAATAACACACAATCATTTGGACATGCATGAATCTTCTTAACCTCCATTCCCATTGGGCACATTATTTTCTTTGCTTGATATGTTGAAATTGGAAGCTCATTGCCTTCAGGAAGAATTCCCTTTAACAAAGACAACAGTGAAGTGAAACTCTTATCGCTCCACCGATTTTGAGCTTTAAGAGTGTATAATCGCATCACAACACTCAACCTCGTGAACTTAGTACAATACTTATATAATGATTTTTCAGCATCATGGACAATGTTTGCAAATAAAGAAGGTAGATCAATGACATTGTCCCGACAACTACATAGCATCTCATCAATCATATCATCCTGAATCTGGTCATCTTGAATCGGTTCATCATTAACATTATCATCATTATCTATATCTTCTATGCCACAACTATTAGTATCGACATTTTCTGCTCCATAATTCAATTTCTCTCCATGCCAATACCATTCATTATAACCTTGTATGATCCCATTGCATATGACATGATTCTTAATTTCCTCACCGGTATCAACTTTCAAATTGTTACGACAATTTCTACATGGACAATATAGCCTATCTGTAAGTAGTTTCCTATGTTCCTCAGCAAATCTGATAAATTCATCAAGACCTTTGGCAAACTCTAGACTGCAACGGTTCTTGATAGACATCCAACTTCGATCAATTTTCTATATCACATTAAAATTAATTATAAAACTAACAATTTAATATTGATACTATAATAATCTGTAAGTTTTTATTGATAGAAAGTTAATTTTATATACTAAAGTGTACTACCTATCCCATTTTTGAATATTTAATCTCACTAGTAACTGTATAATGTATGTTTATTTTGAAGAAAATTTCAGCAGCATTTCCCCTAAGTTCTCCAAGTAAACTAATGTAAATGGCAAATAACCACTCACATATGTACCCAGAGAACAAATGGAGAAATCCTACTGAAATAATCTACAAAACTAAACATACATTATACAGGTACATCCTAAGTGAGATTAAAATATCCAAAAACAGTCCCAAATCGGGGACTATCCAAAGTTTACTCCTAATGAGTAAATTTTGAACGGGTTTCTAAGTTAATATATAAATGCATTATTTTCATATTTATATATTAAGTTAAACATCATGCATCAACCCTAAAGTGTCAATCTAGGAGTACACATGTCTAATATAGTATTAATTTCTAAAATTTATATAATGATTACATATGAAAAAAGACATGCATGTTTTTATTATTGTGTTATGAAATCATATAAAATGGAAAATACTTGTACAAATTAGCAAAGTAAGGCCGTTTCCAATAGTCCAAAGATTGAAATTATTATAATATTCATAACTATTTGTGAACATTACAGCAAATATGATTAAAACATTTATAGCTCAAACATAAATAAGTTCCAGGTCCATCTCGGTCAACAATTAGTCGACCGAGAGCCCACCTGCGCGCAGCGTCCAGGTCCACTCTCAGTCGACAAATTGTCGACCGAGAATGGACCTGGACGCTGCGCGCAGGTGGGCTCTCGGTCGACTAATTGTCGACCGAGATGGACCTGGAAGCACCAATGGCGGCGGGCGGGAATGAAGGGGAACACGGAATGAAGGAAGCTCGAACTTACCTGGAAATGGCAGCGAGCTTTGTGGAGGAAGAGAAGAACTTCACGGAGAGGGGGCGACCTTCGTGGAAGAGTGGAAGGTGGCGACGACGAGCTTCACGGCAACGAAGAGCTTCACGGCAACGACGGGCTTCGTGGAGGAAGAGTGAAGGCGGCAACAACGAGCTTCACGATCCTCTTCGCGGCAACGGCGAGCTTCACGATCCTCTTGGCGGCGTGGAGAGGTGGCAACGGCTTCACGGAGAAGCGTTCGCAGCAACGGCGGAATGACAAAGTGAAAAAAGGGTTTCGCGGCACCGCGGGAGAGAGATTAAAAAGAGAAAAGGGTTTCGCGGGAGGAAGAAAGACTAAAAATTTGGCTTTTTGCACGGAGCGAAAAACTGTAGCGTCGGTTAACAACCAAAACTCGACTCTACAGATAAACGGTGCCCGTGTCGGGTTGTTTAATAATAATCAAAAGCAAACTCGGTCGACGAATTTGTCGACCGAAAAGACCTATAGGGTCGGTTATTAGGTAAAATCGACGCTACAAGTGCTAATACGAAGAAATCTGGCTTGTTTCGGTTGACGATTTGTCGACCGAGAAGGAGCATGATTTCCTTCATACAAGCACCTGTAGGGTTGGTTTTTTCGTATAACCGACCCTAAGGTGCTTATACATGTGTGAAAAACTAAACTGGATATTGTCGGTCGACAATATTGTCGATCGAGACCCCCTATAGGGTCGGTTATTAGAAAAACCGACCCTAGAGGTTCTTCTAAGAAAGAAATGTGGCTTCATTCGGTCTACGAATTCGTCGACCGAATGTGTTTCGGTCGAGAAATATGTCGACCGAAGATGCATGAAAAACTGGATCGAAAATTCATGTCGGTCGACAATAATTGTCGACCGGGGAGCATTTTAGAGTCATTTATAAAGGAAAAACCGACCCTATAGGTGCTTATACACGTGAAATATACCTCTATCTCGGTCGACAAATTTGTCGACCGAGGAGCTCTAATGTGTTTCCACAACCCTAATAATGATGTTATGTGAAACTTTAATATATGGTGATGTCGTATGAAACCCTAATATGGGATAATGTTATGTGAAACCCTTATATGGAATGATGTTATTTGAAACCCTAATATGGAAATGTTATGTCAAACCTTAATATAGGGTGGTGTTATGTAAAAACCCTAATATGGGATAATGTTATGTGAAATTTCAATATGGGATGATGATATGTGAAACCCTAATTGATAAAGATGGGAAACTTTAACCCTAATGAGGGAATAGAGATGTTATTTTTGTATTGCATGATGTTGATATGAAATTGATATGGTTGATATGAAATTGAGATGATTGTGTAACAAATATCCTGAATACCTTGGTCAGATGACCTGATGGTAATAGTTACCTGATAAGTGATAACCATGTTTAGTGATGAACTAAGGGTTTGAATACCCAGAATCAGCAAATGTGATGATGGTGTAATTGAGGGAGGTGAATTCCCAACAATGAGACAAAAAATTGAGATCCCAATGCTTTATAACGTTTTGAAAAGTAACTAAAGTCTATTCAAAAATTCTGTCAGTCGACTATTTGTCGACCGAAAGAGCTCTAGGGTCGGTTATAAGGAAAAAACCGATCCTAAAGTCATCCTCGGTCGACAATATTGTCAACCAAATTTGTCTCGGTCGATAATATGTTCGACCAAGATTAATCCTATTTTAATGTTTTAAATTAAGTACCAAGTGTGTGTGTATGAGATTAACCAAGTGATGCTTTGTCAAATTTAGCCATAATTTATTTTTCAATCATTTGAAATAACAATATTCTTAAATAACATGTATATGTCCAAATGAAGCCATGGAAAACATTTTTATTCATAACAATTTAATGCCCATACACTTTATAAGATGAAACATGACATACTTCCTTTATAAAAAGATATACATTACATCATTACAAAGATATCTCATAATCTCACTGGAAAGACCGAAGGATTACATCAATGTCTGGGTCTTTTCCAAGAAAGGGCTCAGCTCCATAATATTTGACCAGTGTCTGCCACTCCAAGGCACCTGTCATGGTTAAGGCATAAGCTTCCAAGAAGGTGGGAACACGATCAAAGAGAAAGTTGGCAGCAATGTCTTGAAGTTGAATTGAGGAAAACTGAGTATGTGTGAGATCATGAGATGGTGGATGTGGAATTTGATAGTAGTTGTAGGAAGGATTGTATGGATTTATCATGCCAGGATTAAGGGAATAGGGATATTCATCAGGTTGGTTAGGAGAGAGAGCTTGCATCCTTTGGTTTAAATAAGTCATGCCATGGTGATTATAATCCAATTGCTTACATAGGTGATATTGGGAGCCAGCAATGTATGTCAAGGTATTTGTAATAGGATCATGGGGTAGGTTGGTAGGAGGAGGTGGTGGAGGTATGTCTTGGGTGGATGTCTCCCCTTCAGTCCTAGCCCTTTTGTGGCCAAAGTCAATTCCCATCTTTTCCACCACATTTTTACTTATCTTTTGGGGCTTTCTATCCCATGTGTAACCTAAGTCATCCTCAATATTCTTCTTAAGAAAATGTTGAGTGATTTGGCATACAAAGTCAACATAAGGTGAATTGCCAGAAAACTCAAGCATATTCTTAAGGATGATACGAATAAAGTTTATGGGAATACCTTTGAGAATGACATAGATAAGGTACATACGAAAGGTGGGTACTTCAGATTTGTTTGCTCTAGGATGGATATTGGTGGCAACAATGAAATTTATGATCCTATCTTCAGGTTTTAAATTTATGGCATAATAGCTACCCCTATTTTCATGACAAGTCGTATTTGATTGAAAGATGGCTCTTTTGACATCACTAAGGCTAGTTGTAGTGTCATCTTGGGAGAGTTTGTTGAGTGGATTTCCTCTAGTGAGATCAATAAAATTTTTATATTCTTCTATATCTATGTCAAGTATATCAAGAATACCCTCCTCAGTAAAATGGAATCCATACCCACCAACCATAGAGGAGAAGGAATCATGTTCAGGATGTTCGGCTAAATTGGCATAGAATTCATTAACTACTTTGGAGGAGTAGGAATGGAAGGAGGGATTTAGAAAATCAGTCAAATGTTGCACCTCGAAAAGTTCCTCCAAATCGACAATGTTTTGGAAGTCCATGACGTCGACTGGCCGTCGTGGAAGAGGAGTTTTTGACGAGAGCCTGAGGTAGTTGTCGCCTGCAGCAGCGTCGATGAAAGGGACGTCGTTGATGAACGACAGCGTTGAAGAGACTGTCCTTCCTTTCCTACCTGCAACTTGCTTCTTTCCGCGCGTAGATGATGATGCCATTTCGTTGCTTTGAAATGGAGAAATAGCAAGCAAGAATTGGATGTAGAGAAGTTGAAGATTTTCACAAGAATACACTAGAGAGGAGCTAGAGAAGTGAGAATGTGAAGGTGTGAAGAAATGGATCATTGTGGGTGCTATTTATAGCAAAATAGAGTCAATTTCGGTCGACAAATTGTCGACCGACGCCCGAAACGGTCGTTTTCTGGACCGTTCTCCTGGTCGGCCAACGGTCGTATTTATAGCCGTTATGACGGTTGAAATTCTAGCCGTTACGGCGGTTGATTTTTTTAGCCGTTACGACGGTTGATTTTTTAGCCGTTAGGACGGTTGATTTTCTAGCCGTTCCTTGGTCGACAAATTCGTCGACCGATATGTTGCGGTCAACAATTCGTCGACCGAGATTGAGCCAGATTTCATTCGCTTAAGTACCTCTAGGGTCGGTTTTTAGGAAAAAACCGACCCTAGAGATACTTATTCATGTGTAAAATACTAAACTGGATCCTAGTTTATCTCGGTCGACAATATTGTCGACCGAATGGACTTCTAAGGTCGGTTATAAAGAAAATACCGACCCTAAAAGTTGCTTATACACTTGAAAACTGACTCCTAATCGGTCAAAAAATTTGTCGACCGAGAAATGCTATAAGGTCGGTTATAAGTGCAAATCCGACGCTAGAGGTGCTTATACATGCGTGAACTATCTGGATCTAGAATAGATATCGGTCGACGAATTGTCGATCAAGAAAGAGCTAGATTTCCTTTGCATAAGTACCTCTAGGGTCGGTTTTAAGGAAAAAACCGACCTTAGAGGTACTTATCGGTCGACGAATTTTTCGACCGAGTGAGTCGGTCGAAATATGGATCGACCGAGGAAGGCTCTAAGGTCGGTTATAAGTGCAAATCCGACGCTTATACATGTGTGAACTATCTGGATCCAGAATAGATATCGGTCGACGAATTTGTTGACCGAGAAGGCCTTTAAGGTCGGTTTTGTAAGAATAACCGACCTTAGTGGTGCTGAACCGAAGAGGACTGTAAGATCAGTTATAAAGAAAAACCGATCTTATAGGTGCTTGTATTTGTGAAATTCAGCTCTTATTCGGTCGACGAATTTATCGACCGAGGAGCCCTTAAGGGTCGGTTATAAGGTAAAACCGACGCTATAGATCGATGCGCGAAACAAAAATCAAACAAAATTTTGCCGCCGGAAAAATTGTCTATAAGGTCGCTTATTTTAGAAAAACCGACCCTATAGAGATGTACTACAATGTCGGTTATTTTAAAAAAAATGACTCAAAAGGTCTTAAGTTGTGCCCGCATTTTTTATAGATATATAAGGTCGGTTATTTGGAAAACCGACCCTATAGATATACACTACAAGGTCGGTTCTTTTAAGAAAAGCGACCCAAGAGGTCTTAAGTGGTGCCCGCATTTTTATAGACATATAAAGGTCGGTTATTTGGAAAACCGACCCTATAGAGTTACATTACAAGGTCGGTTTATTTAAAAAAACCGACCTAAGAGGTCTTAAGTGGTGCCCGCGTTTTTTTAGACATATAAAGTCGGTTATTTGGTAAAACCGACCCTACATGTAGTGACATTATAACCCATTTCTGTACTAGTGTATAGTGACAATGTCCACTCACAATAATTCTCTAAAAATGCATATGTGAGGGTTGGGGCCCATATCACGAGAATTTTCTCTAACAACAGGTCCCCCGTAATGCATTTGTGAGAATTCAATGCCCATATCAAGACAATGTCCTCTTATAGTAATTCTGTAAAAATTCTAAAGTTAGGTGACATGAATTTATGTCATCTATAACTTTGGTGACACACATACATGTCACCTAAATGTTATGTCTACTTGCATATTACACTTGACTCATATACATGCGTAAACCCCAATTGGAACATAGGTGATTCAAATGTATGTCACCTATAATGTGTCACCCTTTCAAGTATGATAAAATGTCTGTCACATATGTTGCACAGACTACACGTGACATACATGCATGTCACCTAAAGTATGTCATCCTTTTAAATATACAAAAATGTATGTCATCTATTTTACGTAGGCCTACGCAGATTATAAGTCATGTACAAACTTGTCACCTAAAGTGCGTAACTTTTTACACGACTGTCATCTATATTATGTTTTTTTGGTAGCGTATCATGGAGGTGCACCGGGACGAGGTGCGCAAAGTTCCTCCTGGAGCGGAGGTGATTGCCCAGTCTGATCGGACGGGAGTTGAGATGTTACACATCGGCGGCCGTGTGCTAGGTATACAAGGCCATCCCGAGTATTCCAAGGATATTCTCGACGACATCATCGGTAGACTCATTCGCAACGGCGTGATATATATGCGACGCCCTTGTTGGCGAGGCAAAGAAGCCCCTCGCTGCCGGGGAACCTGATCGCAAGTTCTGGTTGCGGGTATGCAGGAGCTTGATGAAGGGCTCGCCAACCAGATGTGGTGCCGGAGAGGACTATGTCGACGGAGCTACGACCATCAAGACATCTGACAAGGACGACGCGCATTCTAGTATGATTATCGGTAAAGCAGTACCGTACCAGGACAAGTAGAAGTGGGTAGAGAGTTCGTTAGAATGCTACGATGCAATGACGTACAAGCGGAGTTTCAGTCAGTATAATAAGTAATACCTTCCCTTCCGGCTACTCATCACGAAGCGGGCCATGCCAGGATACATTGAGTAAGTACGTCCGCTAGCGAACGTGAACTCAAATATTAATGTCTCTTGAAAGAACATCAACTACTAAAACGGTTGTATGATGTTATATAATTTGCAATTGAGGTTTGTATGATGTGAACCCTTGCCGGATCACTGGAGGGGTTGGGTTTTCGGAAACTTCAACTCAGGGGAACTGTTTGATCCCATGATTCAAGATGATTGTTGACCTTAAATGAAATGTTGGAGACCATTCGTACAAATCATACATGCGTTCTTTCAGGAAGTTCATTATTAATACCTTTATAACTAAGTGAGATTCACTTGATGAGATATTAGAGTGGGTGACCTTACGCCTCGAGGTTAAAATAGCTAATCTCATGTGTCCGAGTCAGCAGAAAACATACAAAAAGCCAAGTATTACCTTTTCGGAAGAGGGGGCATTTCTTAGAAACCTAGTAATGTCTTGTACATTGGGTTCTAATGTAACATGGTACTAGAACCCATATTCTTCATGGATCCATTAAAGCCCATTGGAAAGTATATCAAGTTCATTAAACGATACCGAGGTAAGAGCATGAATGTTCAAATGAGTGAAGGTAGTGGGTTTTATAGGCCTATGTAAAATCAAGAAAATGGTGCCCATACTTGTACTCGAATCCTATATGGCTTTTAGATTTGGAGTGCAAACCGCATCCTTGTCCTTACAAACAAAGGAGTTGAACAGAAAGTGCTTCCGCAATACTCGAGGGGTAATTGTATGCTATGCAAATTTAAGTATATGTGCCAAATGTATTTATACTATTCAATTAATGTCATGACTCACCATTTGGAAAGTTCAAATAACGTTAGTCAATTGGGATAGCATCATAATTTTTTTCGAAAGAAACTAAAAAAGTGTTGTATCAAAAGGATCACACATGCAAGAGAGATAGGACCATCAAAATTCCACATACAGATCGTATACTAGAATAATCAATGAAAGGATTTACTTAGTTTATTGGAAGGTAAATGTTTGGCCATTGCATGTATTATGATTTTGATGCTCAACTTCTGTGATTCTCTTTGACATTGATGATTAAGTTCAATCATAAGCAAAAGAATTGATTTTGAATATAAGGGATATATGTTCCACATGTTTTTTAGGAAAGTTAAAAACATATATGATGTTTGTCGTGGATGACAATCTTTTTCTTGTAAATATGTAACAATGTATGCACATATGTGAAATGATGACAATTGTTCAGGATGTGACTTGGTTACTAAGGATGAGTAAGGAGTGGAAGTGGAACCATGAATGATTAGTGTTTTGGTCATACGAGGGAGAAGTATTGAAAAGTTACCATTTATGGCACATGGAAGGTTTAAGGAAGAAAATTCTAGACACTAGTATTTACACTGGCAATTATTATATTTCTTGAAGTAATTAGATGGATAACGTTACTTGCATGACTATATGTAATACATTTAAAAGGCTTCAATAACAATTTTATATCCACATTTAATTTGTTCGAAAGACAGGAACTACCAAATCTGTAAAAATATTGGTTTGTGGGGTGAACCATGTAAACAAATTTAACAGAGAATAATGCAACAAGTACAAATTCGATGACCACATAGCGGTTTCATGCACTGAATAAGAGTACAAGATGATTTATATGTGTGATGCAGCGACTACCCTATTATCACGGTTAGATTTATTTTCTAGTTCTGATCGGTGGGGGAGAGGATGTTTACGAGGTGAAACTGACAAAGGTCTAGAGTTTTATATTCAGTTCAATATGGTTACTAGTTCAAAAGACAGATAAAAAGTTTTTTTTGAAGGCAACCTTTGATTTCATTTAATAATCAGATCATCAGAAATACATTTTTGAATGAGATCAGGCAAGGAAGCTAGATCATGACTACAGAAGGAGTTGCCATATAAAGCTAACTTGGCTTGCGCTACTCTATTACATGACCTACTAACATGTGAGAAAATAACAGTATCACACTTGTGTGAAAGATGTATGATGTCTTCCACAATAAGGCCTAGATAATCACGCCTACTACCTAGGTTTAAAATAGCTGAGATCAGTAACATGGAGTCTGACTCGCAGTGTAGCTTGCACCAACCACCCACCAAAACACGCTGCATCCCGACCAACATAGCGAACGCTTCCCGCAGCTCCACTTCCCAATCAGATTTCTTCTTTGTTCCCATAGCTTCCAACATGGTCCCTTTACTCATCACGGACAATAACTCCAAAACCCATATTACCCTCAGAATTAAAAGTAGCATCACAGTTGATCTTAACTGTGTCCACTGTAGGGCAATACCATCTTTTGATACACTCTTTCACAGTTGTCATCGAGTGTTGCTGTTGTCATCGAGTGTTGCTGGAACAGCCTTTTCGTGCTCATATATATCCTTCCCGAATACCGAGCTGGACCGGATAAAGTGGATTAATAGGCGTCCTCCTCCGTTGAACAAACTATTATTCCTGAAGCTCCATATCCCCCAAAGAGCTGTCATTGCTTCCGTGAACTCCTCTACGGGAAGACCATCCTTCATGATCAACAACGTCTGGCTCGGAGAGTGACCCTGTAGTGACGGAATTAGATGTGCCAATGGGCTGTTGATCTAGAATTTGCTCGCCTCCACACAGCTAAACATCATATGAAGCACTATTTCCTTTTCCACCCGACAAAGAGGACAAATCCCATCTACATTGCAATGTTTATCGAATAGACGCCCCAGGATGGCAAGTCCACCAGTACAGACCTGCCACAGGTAGTGTGACAGTTTGGGGGGCCAGCCTAGGCCCCACACTAGTAACCAGATCCTGTCATTTGTCGTGTTTCGGCTCAGAAGAAACTCCATCTATCCCAGTAGACCCAAACAATATGCAGACTTGGTTGTAAACTGACCGTTGAGGTCCTACCACCAGATTGGAACATCTGCCGGGAGACGATTACTGATTGAAGTATTCAAGATCAGAGCACTTGTATCGTTTGAGAATAACGAATTAACTTTCTCTCTGTTCCATGCAGCACCAGACGTGTCAAGTAAATCGCTGACCCATGTAGCTTCCCCTTGAACAGATTCCACTTCGGTAGCAAGCAGTTCGTCATAGTTGTATGTCCATCTATCATTCTAGACATTGACTTGGTCATCCTTGCCACGTCTCCACTTCACACCCTCCAATACCACTACCTTGGCATCCCATATACTCCTCCAAGTAAAGCTCGGGTTATGTCCGCGTGCTGCCTTAAGAATGGATGTTCGGAGATAATATTTTGCTTTCAAAATTTTGTATGCTAGTGAATCTGTCTTTGTCAATAACTTCTACAATTGCTTTGCCAAAAGAACCTGATTAAAGGAATGTAAGTTCCAAAATCCCATCTCACCTCCTTTTTTAGGTTTGCATAGATCCGTCCAACATTTCCATGATATTTTTCTTTCTGAATCTTTGGCACCCCATCATAACCTAGCAATAACATCTCCTCCTTTCTCTGTAATGGTAGGAGTCCTACCAAATTTATTTTTATAGCTGACGATGTAGTTAATTTTGAAGTTAGACCTGCAAGAGGAGGGTGAGATGAATAAAAGAGCCTCCTAACTCCCCCCTCCCAAAAAAAAAGTAATAACACTTTGTATTTTATCAAGAAGACCAGATGACAGCTGAAAGATACTCATCACATATGACAGTATGGCTTGTGCAACAGCTTTAATCAGTACTTCCTTTCCTAGTTTCGTCAAAAGTTTCTCTTTCCATCCTTGTAATTTTTTCCAGATTCTCTCCTTTATAAAATTGAACACCTGCTTCTTGGATCTCCTAATCATTGTAGGTAGTCCGAGATACTTGGTATGTTTGTCCACCTCTTTCACATTAAGTAACTTTTTTAGTCCCTCTTTAATGTCAAAAGATACCCCTTTGCTAAACGTAATCTCAGTTTTGTTGAGATTTATCATCTGGCTTGATGCATGTTTGTACTGGCTAATAACATTAGCTAAAACCAGGCATTCTTTTTAAGATGCTCTAGCAAATAAAATACTATCATCTACAAAGAAGAGGTGAGAGATGCACGAAGTATTTTTACTAGCTTTTATTCCATGGAGAGAATTAGTTTGACATAAGAGATGTAGAAAAAGCTTCAGCACGTAAGATAAAGAGATAAAGGGAAAGAGGATCTCCTTGTCACAGTCCACGGGAAGGTTTGGTCTTTTTGGTCTGGTCACCATTAATGGAAAAAGCATGATCCACCGTACTGACACACTCCATAATCTTCTTCCTCCATTGAATCCCAAACCCCATCTTCTACTGGACAAAATCAAGAAAACTCCACTCCACCCTATCATATGATTTAGACATATCCAGCTTAAGAGAAACATACCCCTTTTTGTTCTTCATTTCATTCTTCATCTTGTAAAATAACTCGGCGATGAGAACATTGTCTGTGATCATACGTCCCGGGATGAAGGCACTTTGATTTATGGAGACAACCTTGTCCATGAGAGGTTTCAACCTATTTGTAAGAACTTTAGAGGCAAGTTTATATATGACATTGCACAAACTAATAGGCTAAAAATCTGCCAGTTCTTTGGGTTTTACAACCTTTGGTATGAGGACCACTAGAGTAGAGTTGACCATTTCTATACTCCATTTCCCTTTCCACCACCCCTTTATGTAGCTTGCAATATCCTTGCCAATAATATGCCAGAATTTTTGATAAAAGATAGACTTCATACCATCTGGACCCAGTGCTTTGTTAGGATGCATCTATTTTAAGGCAACAATAATTGTCTCATCTGATATGTCCTTTTCCAAGTACGTATTCATGTTAGTATCAATGACTCTTTCCATCCCTTTTGTGGCTGTTTCAAATTTTGATGGGTGACTGGTTTTGAACAACTCATTAAAGAAATTAAGCACCACTCTTTCAATCTCATTCTCCTCACTCCGCCATACTCCTTGGTCATCTTTGAGCCCTTCAATGTAATTTCTCTTCTTTTTTTGAGACACCTTATGGTGAAAATAGGCATTATTTTTGTCCCGGTCACGTGTCTCATTGACCCTTGCTCTTGCACACCAGTATGCATCCTCCTGTTTGTTCCAGTTTTCCATTTCTTTCTAAAGGTCTTCACATCTGTTTAGGACTGTAGCATCTGGCATCTTCTTTTGTTCTGCTCCCAAAAGTCTCTCAGTCTCTTTTATTTTCTCTTTCTTGCTCCCAAACTGGTCGGTTGCCCAAAGGGTTAACTTTTTGCTGCATCCTGTAATCTTTCCTGTCAAGTCTCCCCCTCTATAGTTATCCCAAAAATCTTTTATGACCTCGTCACATCCCTCCTCTGTCAACCACATCAGTTCAAAAAAGAAATACTTTTTCTTTATCTTTTTCTTGATCTTCCATATATCAGCAAAAACCACAATGGGTGAATGATCTGATTTATACATGGGCAGGTGACGAACCTTAAAGAAAGAAAATCATTTCCACCTATCACAAGAAGCAAGAGCTCAGTCTAATATTTCTTTAACCATAGTATCCATAGTAAGTCCACACTACCATGTGTACGGGCTTCTAGAAAAACCCATGTCTAAAAGTTCACAATTGTCAATCACATCCCTAAAGTCATGCATCCATCTGTCTGGCTTGGGTGGGCCACAACTTCTCCTCATTAGATACTATTTCGTTGAAGTCACCAAAGAAAATAACTGGTAGATCTGACTCACTCTTTAGCCTTCTCATCAGTTCCCAGGTCATGTGTTTTTGTTGTTGGTCCATCCATCCATAAATAGCAATAGCCGTCCACTTTGACACTGAATCTACATCCTAAACAATGCAATCAGTGTGATGCTATGAGAAACCACGTATCTCCACTTCAACATCCCTCCATCATAAACCCAAGCCTCCAGATCTTCTGAGACTAGAAATGTAAATTCCTTGTACAAAACCAAAATCTCTTTTAATTAAGTCTAGTTTTTTATCAGCCACCATAGTTTCCAACACAAAGACCAGACTCGGGTTCTCCCACCAACACCACGTGTGGAGAGCTATTTTACACTTGAGTTTGCCCAAGCCTCGATAATTCCAACTTAAGGTTTTCATTATTGTTCGTGGGCCTAGTCCTCCCCAGGTCGCACTACTTCGGGTGAAATACCCTGTAAGGACCCTGACCTCCGTTTAGGGCTTATCCTATTTGTTTTACTTAACCCTGATGCTTAGTTGCTTTCTAATCACCTTTAGTGGTGATTAGGGTTTGTTGGTGCTTTGTTGAGAGCTGGAGGTGCTACTTGCAATTAACCCAAGTCTAGGGTTTGTGGGCAAGTTTGCCACCTTGTGAGGTGTCCCTCCCTCTCCTTGCTTCCTCTAGTGTTGAGAGGAAGGTTTGGGCTCGTTGCTTGAGTTCCTTTGGGCTTGGTTGAGCCTTGGTGGGCCTTGTGGTGCGTTGCCTTTGCTTCTATGGACCTTGTGTCGGGCAAGAGTGCCCTATTTCGGCCAGTGGTGTGTCGCCCAGGGTGTGTGTGTCGGCCAGTGGTGTGTCGCCCAGGGGGGTGTGTCGGCCATGGTGTGGGGTTGTGTCGCCCATGGACCCTTTGACCTTCTTTGACCTCGTTTGTGTCACCACTAGTGGACACTTGGTGCTTGATGCTTGCATGTGGCAATGGCCTTGGACATGTGTTTAGGGCATGTTTAGAGTGGTGGCATTGCTCATGGACAAGTGTCCCTAGGTGGGTGACACCTTGCTTTGCTCTACCTTGGTTTCTCCTTCATCCTCTTCTATATATGTGTTTCCTTTCCCTTTCTAAGGATCCCTTTAGTTCCTTAGTCTCCCTCTCCCTTGGTGCACGACACCCTCTTCTTTTGCAAGTTGGTGGCTGATCCTTCTTGGAGTCTCCTTCTTCCTCTAATGGTGGGTGAACCCTAGAGTGCCTTGCTCTTCTTCCTTGGTGGTACTTGGAGCTAGGAGCTTGGAGCTTGCTTAAGGCGGGTTACATAACTCCTAACCCTAACTACACTACCTTCTTTTATGTTCTTGTATGTTGCTTATGATCATATCGACTACGCATGTTGTTAGTATGGTTTCTTGCTTAGTTGCTTCTTGTTGGCCGATCGTTGTTCTAGGGTTTCTTGTTGAGCAACACCCCTCTACCTCCTTTGGTCTTGAGAAGTGAACTTGAACTCTAGTAATATGAGCAATACTCCTCTCTCGTTTGAGTTGAGAGGTGAGCTTGTATTCTAGTTGCTTAAGCAACACCCTTCTCTCACTATGGATTCTAGAGGTGAGCTTTGTAGTAGTCATGGACCTTGGTTGTGGTTGTTCTTGTGTTGCCCGATTGGTGATATGAAGTGTGCAAGACCCCTCTCTCGTTCAAGTTGAGAGGTGAGCCATCTTCTTGATCCTTTAGGGTTTTGGTGCCCTTGAGCTTGAGGTTGGTGGTGACCCTGTCGGGGTGCATCATGCCCGATATGGTGTGGTGGTGATGTTGCCCGATATCCTTTCCTTGGTCTAACCTTGGATGACATGACGTTGTGGCTGTAACGGGCGTCACCCCTGGTTCCTGCCTTGTGTGTGTCGGGTATCTCCCTTTGACAAGTACCCTGCCCGACACACTTAACCTTGTTACACCTTAGCCTGACCTTGTGTGTCGGCCGATAGGTGAGGTTGGCTAGCTAGATGGCATGCTTCCCTTGCTGTCATTTGAAGTTTTGACCCTGGCCCTTGTACATAGATGAGTGGAGCATTGGCCATTATCCTTGTGTGTGTCGGACGTCACCTGGTTGTGTATCTTGCCCGACACGCCTAGTTCAGGTGGTAGCTTGACGTTGTCACACCTTGGACGTTGGGGCGTTGTGTTCTGGTCCTGTTTCGGCCGTTACACCTTAGTCTTGTGTGTTGGCCAAAAGCATGAGCTCAGTTGGACGTTATTCTTCCCTTGTCAACTGTTTAGAGTCGTACCTTTGGGCGTTATGCCTCATTGTGTGTGGGTGCTGCCCGATATACCTTGTGCGCAATGCGTCGTTGCTCGATATCCCTTTGGCTAAGCTGCATGCCCTGGTTGCTCGTTATCAATTAGTTGCACGACACAACATTGTGCGACACTGAGTTTCCCGACAGAGATGCCCAATACACAGGCTGCACGATATGCCTTGGATCTTTGTTGCACGATACATCTTGAGTTGACAGTCGACACCCTTACTTAGTGTTTGTCCATTATGAGGCTGGGTTGGTTTGACCGTTATGAGGCTGAAGTGGTTGGACGATATGAGGAATACCGTGCCCGATACCACTTCTAGTGAGGGTGCCCTACCCGACACACCTTTGGTGAGGGTAGTGGGCACTTTTAGTGAGGATTATGTTACTTCTATACGCTGGATCTTGTTCTTATAACCATATGGTAGTAATCCTTGATATGCATAATGGTAATCATCATAGTAGAACTCATCTATGTAATTTGACATGATGTTACATGTGTTTATGACCATCTTAAATGATATGTATGATGCTGAGTAAATGATAAGCTTATATGATGCTTTGCATGATGATATGACCTATGTCTATGGTCACCAGTTGAGGCATGATTGATAAAGAAAATAAGCATCAATGTCACCCTATGTTGATAAAATAATCTTTCTGATAATCCATAATGGTTGTATACTAACCATGCAGGTGATGCATAGCCAGGTAAAAGGCTATGAGGTATATATGATGAGTAACATTGCTTTGATGGTTACTCTTGATGATTAGATAACATACATGGTGTGTTTTGGTCTGAGGACCTAAGTTTGGCTAAAATGCCTAAGTTGATGAGAATGCCTTGAGAGGCAGTGGTACTATGTGATAAGGGATTGAGATCCCATGGCAATGTGATGATCCTTAAGATGGATCTAGATGTGTGGCAAGAGGCCATGTGATAACATGTGATGTTGGATCCTTGTGATGGATCAGGAGGATGTTGATTACAACAAAAGAATGATATTGAGTTTCATGTTGTTTATTCTTGTTATAAGTTGCATGTTATACAACTTGGCTGAATCTTGCAATTCACTCAAAATATACTAACTAATCACAGTGGAACATATCATGTAGTTTGCCTTGGCCATAGATCCATCATCATTAGGAGTTGTTGATGGTGAAACGGGTTCTCATGTAGGTTAACCCGGAGTGCATATTGTTGAATATGCGAGGTTTCCCCTTGCCTAAAATAGTGAGGATTCGAGTGTAGCTACGGTTGTAGACTCGGGATATGTATAGAGCATGGTGAACAGGCCCATGGCTTAGGATATGTGATATGGGAGCATGAATGCGTTCATGGCTCAGATCACCGTGAACAGGCCTGTGGCTCAGATATACTAGCGTCGAGACCTGTACCAAGGCGGGCTAGAGGAAGGGTAGCCTATGGAGCTGACCCTATGGCTGAGGCCACTTAAGCATGAGACTGCGGTCCTACTTTGGTTCTCGTGTACTGACCACGAGGTGGGAGGTCGTGGAGTCCAGCTCTTCCATTGACCTTGTATGGCACCGGATTTGGGTTTCACAACCGAAGGTTGGATTTGAGCGGTACGGCTCACTTCCTCATGGCATAATAATACGTAATCCAGCCGTATAGTATTTACTGCTTAAGGCAAAACACAGAACATTGGTTGAGGCCTTGCTTGTGTAGTTAATCTTGTTATACCTTGCAGTTACTCATACGTTCCTCATGTTATGTGGTTAGACCTTATAAATATTACCTTGTTAATCATATTCCATAAAGAAATACTCTGGGTATATGCCTTCCGTACTTTCTGGTAAGCTTGACGGTATGAACAACTTTACTTTATAAACTGCTCTTGCTATACCTCCTATCAGTTATCTGTTGTTGTTGCTTTATCTTTCTGAGGTTTTGTAGTTTCGGCGGGGAGTCATGTTTCTCACTGGGACTGTGTGTCTCACCCCGCTGGTTTATAACCTTTTTAGGTGTTCGAGCTAGACGTGGTGGTGGTCGCGGAGTTGCGGCCGAACAGCAAGAAGAGCAGTAGAAGGCAAGAGTTGGACATGCTGCTATTTTGGGTTGTTTTGTAGTAGAGTCTTAGAGTCATCCCTATACTCTCAGGTCCTTGGGAGCGTTTTGATGTTGTTTCACGATGTATAGCTAATGATGTTTGGGATATCCTGCTACTGGCCGGATGTGGGCTGTTATGTATGTATAAACAAGTGATGAACTCATGTGATGGCTAGACAGTTGATCCTCTAAGCTGTGGACACGTGTCAAGATCTTATAAATGTTTATATAACTTGTTTCTGTGCAGGATGAGGACCTAAATGTAATAGTTCATTGGTTTGTATGCTTTCCGCAATCAGTTTTAATTAACCCGTGTTTTTGGTAATCTGTGGTTATGGTGTTTTCTGCACATTTTCTCGTAACACCTCACTGTCTGTGTGATAGCGGGATGTGTTTCCACAAGTTTGGTATCAGATATCTAGGTTCGCTGAGTCTACAGGGATTTAGGACTAGGTTGTGTCTGTTCTTATGAGTTTTCTAGATTTTCTTACAATCGTCTTCTGCCCTCAGCGGAAGAAAAGCCAAGATGTCCGGAAACCATGAAGAACATGCTGTTGAGAACAGTGATGCTGCATCAGTTGATGGAGCTATAGGGCAGACACATGAAGATCGGGTGCCTGAGGTCCCCCAACCTGACCCAGCCATTCTTGAACACCCTGCCTATCAACAGCTTATGGGGCAGATGATGGCTATGATGAATCTCATGGTAGAAAGATTTTCAGTGCCTCCGCCGAGAGCACAGGCTCCCCATGGTGAATCATCGGGTATTGGGTAGACCTTTGAGCAGCTTCGCCGAGTCAGAGCTTCGGATTATGCTGGGACGACTGATCCAGCAGATGCAGATTTGTGGCTGACAAGTCTAGAGAAGGCTTTCCGGATCCTCTACATCGCCGAAGTAGACAAAGTAAAGCACGCTGTCTACCTTCTAAAGGGTAGTGTTGGTCACTGGTGGACCATCGAGGAGGAGAAGCGACCTGGTGAGGTGATCAGTTGGGAGGTTTTCCGATGCGAGTTCATCAGCAGATACTTTATGAAGACATATCTGGATGAGAAGATCAGTCAGTTTGAGCACTTGCGCCAAGGAACGATGAACATCACCGAGTATGAAGCCAAGTTCATGGATCTGTTGAGGTTTAGTCCTCACATGGCACCAATAGATGAAGAGCAGATCAGATGCTTTGAGAAAGGTCTGAGTGCTGAACTGACAAAACCTGTTTCTGCGTTGGAGAACCGAGAGCGGTTTGTTACATTTGTGGAATCTGTCCAGGGGATCGAAAGGTCAGTAAGGGAGAAAAGAGAATCCATGTCTAAGAAGAGGCCTGCTCAGTTCCAGGGACAGAGGTTTGGTGTCTTCAAGAAGCCCAGGTTTTCAGCACCGTCAGTGATGAGAGGTTCTAGTGCACCGTCGCAGTGGTCTCTGAGTAAGGGAAGAGGATATATTTCTTCACCGTCAAAGGCACATAGTACAACTTCTGTGGCAGTGACAGGGCCAACTAGGCCACAGTTTGAAGGTAGGGCATGCTATCGTTGTGGTCAGATCGGGCATCAGAGGTCAAATTTCCCAAACAGAGATGTTGAAGTGATGCAGCAGCCGAGGCAGAGTCAACAAGGGTCAGATAGACAGCAGCCCAGTGGTAGCAAAGGGCGAGGACGTGGTCAAGCGTCGCAAGCGGGATCGTCTGCTCAAGGAAGCAGAGGACGTGGACAGCAAACAACGACTCGATTCTATGCTATGAGTCAGTCGGAGGCGATAGTCAACCCGCGAGTGGTGACAGGTCAGATGGAGTTATTTCATTCTGATATGTCTTCTTCTTGCTTTATATCTGTTCTGGTTGACCCGGGTGCTACACACTCTTTTATCGCATATAGTATGCTTGAAAACTGTCGTTTACCTGTTAGTTGTAAAAAAGATAGTTTGTTGTTAGAAGCCCCTCTTGATGGTTCCTCGATGCTCCGAGAAGAGTGTCCATCTTGTGTCTTATTTTTTTGGGACACAACATACAAGTGGATCTTCTACCACTTGATATGCATGGTTTTGATGTTATCCTTGGGATTGATACCTTAGACAAGTATAAGGTTGTTTTGGACTGTGGTTCCAAGTAGGCAATGTTCGATGATGGAGAGAAGTGGATCTTCCAAGGAGATAAGAAGATTCTTCCGACATGTTTGATATCAACTATGGTGGCAGAGAAGTTTCTACGACAATGATGTGAGGCATTCTTAGCTCACGTTGTGGATACTGTTGTGTCTACCAAGGCGAAAGGTCCTAGTCTCGAGGAGGTGTCAGTTGTCTGAGAGTTTGCCGATCTGTTTCCTGATGAGTTCCCTAGTGTTCCTCCACCCCGAGAGATTGATTTTGAGTTCAATCCGGTTCCAGGAACACAGCCAGTTGCATAGACACCGTATAGGATGGCTCCCGTAGAGATGGCAGAGCTTAAAAAGCAGTTACAAGAGTTGTTGGAGAAAGGTTTCATCCGACCGAGTACGTCACCTTGGGGCGCTCCAGTGTTGTTCGTTAAGAAGAAGGACAGGTCAATGCGGTTATGTATAGATTACCGACAGTTGAACAAAGTCACGATCAAGAACAAGTACCCGTTTCTGAAGATAGACGATCTGTTGCATGGTGCTACAGTGTTTTTGAAGATCGATCTACGGACTGGATATCATCAATTGAGGATTAAGGCAGATGACATACCAAAGTCAGCTTTTAGGACGAGGTATGGTCACTACGAGTTTGTGGTTATGTCGTTCGGGCTAACCAATGCACCTGTTGCTTTCATGGATCTGATGAACACAGTGTTCCGTCCATTCCTAGATCAGTTTGTTGTAGTCTTCATAGATGACATCTTAATCTATAGTCGGGACGAGCGAGAGCATGAGTGACATATTCGACTAGTGTTGACTCTTCTTCGCCAACATCAATTGTATGCCAAGTTCAGGAAGTGTGAGTTCTGGTTGGAAGAAGTGACTTTCTTGGGTCATGTGATATCTGCGGAAGGAGTCAAAGTGGACCTAAAGAAGGTGGAGTCCGTTGTAGTGTGGGAACAACCAAAGACGCCAACAGAAGTTCGTAGTTTCTTGGGTTTAGCAGGATACTACCGGAAGATTATCAAGGACTTCAGTGTGATTGCATTGCCGATGACAAAGTTGACTAGGAAGGATGTACCTTTTGTCTGGGATGATCATTGTCAGCAAGCTTTCCAAAGTTTGAAGGAGAAGCTGACTAGTGCTCCAGTGCTAGTGCTGCCAGAGCCTGGAAAGGGCTATGTTGTTTTCTGCGATGCTTCCAAGAAAGGTTTAGGTTGTGTGCTAATGCAGGAAGATCATGTGGTTTCCTTTGCTTCGCGACAGCTTAAGAAACACGAGGAGAACTATCTGACTCATGATTTGGAGTTGGAAGCAGTGGTTCATGTGTTAAAGATTTGGAGACACTATCTTTACGGGGAAGTGTGTCAGATCTTTACGGATCATAATAATCCGATGTACATCTTTTCGCAGCATGAGTTAAACATGCGACAGCATCGATGGATGTAGTTAATCAATGATTACGGCTGCACCATCGAGTATCATCCTGGTAAGGTGAATGTGGTAGCCGATGCGCTTAGCTGAAAGTCTTCTTCTTTTCCTTCAAAGAAGGCACAATTGAGCTCCCTGGTATGCCATAGACGGGATATGCTTGTTTCCTTGTGGCAGATGAATGTGTAGATGGAAGTTTCCTTGTTAGCTAGACTTTTAGCACAGATGCAAGTCAAGCCTACACTGAAACAACAGATTAAAGATGCACAACAAACAGATGATACAGTACAGTTGATCAGATCAGAGTTCGGCAGCGAAAAGCATGATGGGTTCCATGAGTCTGAGGATGGACTAGTTTGCTATCGTGAAAGGATGGTGGTCCCCGATGTTGATGATCTGAGGAAGTTGGTGCTCGAGAAAGCACACACGTCGATATATGCTATGCATTCAGGAGTCACCAAGATGTATCAGAGTCTGAAGGACTTGTATTGGTGGCCCGGCTTGAAGAAAGATGTAGCCGAGTTCGTGGCTAGGTGTGCGGTTTGTCAGCAAGTCAAGGCTGAGCATCAGAAGTCGGCAGGTACGTTGCAACCCCTGCCGATACCGCAGTGGAAATGGGATCACATAACCATGGATTTCGTAGTTGGTCTACCCAGGACAACCAGGAATCATGATTCCATTTGGGTAATAGTGGACAGATTGACAAAGTCTACCCATTTCATACCAGTAAAGACAACGTATACAACCGAGAAGCTCGCTCAAATATATGTGGATGAGATAGTACATTTTCCTGGTGTGCCATCAACAATAGTTTCCAACAAAGGTCCTCAGTTCACGAGTCGTTTCTGGGAACAGTTGCATAAAGCGTTGGGATCACAGTTGAGGTTCAGTACTGCCTTCCACCCGCAGACAGACGGACAGTCTGAGAGGACTATTCAGACTTTGGAGGATCTCTTTCGGGCTTGTGTTTTGCAGTTCCTAGGCAGTTGGGACATACATCTCAGTCTGATAGAGTTTGCTTACAACAATAGTTATCAGCGGAGCATTGACATGGCTCCTTATGAGGCCTTATATGGAAGGAAGTGCAGATCACCCTTGTGTTGGTATGAGTCTAGTGAATATCAACTTTTGGGTCTTGAGTGAGTACAACAGAAAATAGAAAAGATCAAGGTGATACAACAACAGTTGAAAGCGGCACATGACATGCAGAAGTCTTATGTAGACAATCGACAATGACCTTTGGAGTGTTAGGTAGGAGACAAAGTGTATCTTAAAGTCTCACCATGGAAAGGTGTGCTAAGATTTGGCCGGAAGGGTAAGCTAGCACCCAGATATATGGGGTGTTACCCGGTCATAGCACGTATGGGCAAGGTAGCTTATGAGTTGGAGCTGCCGCCAGAGTTGCACATGTTACATCCAGTGTTCCAGTCAGTATGCTGAAGAAAAGTCATCTGGATACAGGGATAGTGATACAGCCTGTTGAAGTTGAGCTTGATGAAGATGTGACCTACAAGGAAGGTCCTGTGATGGTCCTTGACAAGAGAGTTAAGAAGCTAAAAAGGAAGGACCTGGTTCTTGTGAAGGTTCTTTGGCATCATCGTGGCGTTGAGGAAGCCATGTGGGAGCTTGAGGAAGAGATGAGCAGGAAGTATCCCTCGCTTTTCTCTTCAGATTTCGGGGACAAAATCCCTTTGAAGGGGGTTAGCTTGTAAGGACCCTGACCTCCGTTTAGGGCTTATCCTATTTGTTTTGCTTAACCCTGATGCTTAGTTTCTTGCTAATCACCTTTAGTGGTGATTAGGGTTTGTTGGTGCTTTGTTTAGAGCTGGAGGTGCTACTTGCAATTAACCCAAGTCTAGGGTTTGTGGGCAAGTTTGCCACCTTGTGAGGTGTCCCTCCCTCTCCTTTCTTCCTCTAGTGTTGAGAGGAAGGTCTGGGCTCATTGCTAGAGTTCATTTGGGATTGGTTGAGACTTGGTGGGCCTTGTGGTGCGTTGCCTTTGCTTCTTTGGACCTTATGTCAGGCAAGAGTGCCCTGTGTCGGCCAGTGGTGTGTCACCCAGGGGGGTGTGTCGGTCATGGTGTGGGGTTGTGTCGCCCATGGACCCTTTGACCTTCTTTGACCTCGTTTGTGTCACCACTAGTGGACACTTGGTGCTTGATTCTTGCATGTGGCAATGGCCTTGGACATGTGTTTAGGGCATGTTTAGAGTGGTGGCATTGCTCATGGACAAGTGTCCCTAGGTGGGTGACACCTTGCTTTGCTCTACCTTGGTTTCTCCTCCATCCTCTTCTATATATGCATTTCCTTTCCCTTGATAAGGATCCCTTTAGTTCCTTAGTCTCCCTCTCCCTTGGTGCACGAAACCCTCTTCTTTTGCAAGCTTGGTGGCCGATCCTTCTTGGAGTCTCCTTCTTCCTCTAGTGGTGGCCGAACCCTAGAGTGCCTTGCTCTTCTTCCTTGGTGGTGCTTGGAGCTAGGAGCTTGGAGCTTGCTTAAGGCGGGTTACCTAACTCCTAACCCTAACTACACTACCTTCTTTTATGTTCTTGTATGTTGCTTATGATCATATCAGCTATGCATGTTGTTAGTTTGGTTTCTTGCTTAGTTGCTTCTTATTGGCCAATCCTTGTTCTAGGGTTTCTTGTTGAGCAACACCCCTCTACCTCCTTTGGTCTTGAGAAGTGAACTTGAACTCTAGTAATATGATCAATACTCCTCTCTCATTTGAGTTGAGAGGTGAGCTTGTATTCTAGTTGCTTGAGCAACACCCTTCTCTCACTATGGATTCTAGAGGTGAGCTTTGAAGTAGTCGTGGACCTTGGTTGTGGTTGTTCTTGTGTTGCCCGATTGGTGATATTAAGTGTGCATGACCCCTCTCTCATTCAAGTTGAGAGGTGAGCCATCTTCTTGATCCTTTAGGGTTTTGGTGCCCTTGAGCTTGAGGTTGGTGGTGACCCTGTCGGGGTGCATCATGCCTGATATGGTGTGGTGGTGATGCTGCCTGATATCCTTTCCTTGGTCTAACCTTGGATGACATGACATTGTGGATGTAACGGGCGTCACCCCTGGTTCCTTCCTTGTGTGTGTCGGGTATCACCCTTTGATAATTACCCTGCCCGACACACTTAACCTTGTTACACCTTAGCCTGATCTTGTGTGTCGGTCGATAGGTGAGGTTGGCTAGTGGACGACATGCTTCCCTTGCTGTCGTTTGAAGTTTTGACCCTGGCCCTTGTACATAGATGAGTGGAGCGTTGGCCATTACCCTTGTGTGTGTCGGACATCACCTGGTTGTGTATCCTGTCCGACACGCCTAGTTCAGGTGGTAGCTTGACGTCATCACACCTTGGACATTGGGGCGTTGTGTTCTGGTCCTGTGTCGATCGTTGCACCTTAGACTTGCGTGTTGGCCGAAAGCATGAGCTCACTTGGACGTTATGCTTCCCTTATCAACCGTTTAGAGTTGTACCTTTGGGCGTTATGCCTCATTGTGTGTGGGTGCTGCCCGATATACCTTGTGCGAAACGCGTCGTTGCCCGATATCCCTTTGGCTGAGCTGCATGCCCTGGTTTCCCGTTATAAGTTAGTTGCACGACACAGCGTTGTGCGACACTGAGTTGGCCGACAGAGATGCCCGATACACAAGCTGCACGATAGGCTTGTGCACGATATGCCTTGGATCTTTGTTGCATGATACATCTTGAGCTGATAGTCGACACCCTTGCTTAGTGTTTGGCCGTTATGAGGCTGGGTTGGTTTGACCGTTATGAGGCTGAAGTGGTTGGACGATATGAGGAATACCCTGCCCGATACCACTTCTAGTGAGGGTGCCCTACCCGACACACCTTTGGTGAGGGTAGTGGGCGCTTTTAGTGAGGATTATGTTCCTTCTATACGCTGGATCTTGTTCTTATAACCATATGGTAGTAATCCTTGATATGCATAATGGTAATCGTCATAGTAGAACTCATCCATATAATTTGACATGATGTTACATGTGTTTATGACCATCTTAAATGATATGTATGATGCTGAGTAAATGATAAGCTTATATGATGCTTTGCATGATGATATGACCTATGTCTATGGTCACCAGTTGAGGCATGATTGATAAAACAAATAAGCATCAATGTCACCCTATGTTGATAAAATAATCTTTCTGATAATCCATAATGATTGTATACTAACCATGCAGGTGATGCATAGCCAGGTAAAAGGCTATGAGGTATATATGATGAGTAACATTGCTTTGATGGTTACTCTTGATGATGAGATAACATACATGGTGTGTTTTGGTCTGAGGACCTGAGTTTGGCTAAAATGCCTAAGTTGATGAGAATGCCTTGAGAGGCAGTGGAACTATGTGATAAGGGATTGAGATCCCATGGAAATGTGATGATCCTTGAGATGGATCTAGATGTGTGGCAAGAGGCCATGTGATAACATGTGATGTTGGATCCTTGTGATGGATCAGGAGGATGTTGATTACAACAAAAGCATAATATTGAGTTTCATGTTGTTTATTCTTGTTATAAGTTACATGTTATACAACTTGGCTGAATCTTGCAATTCACTCAAAATATACTAACTAATCACAGTGGAACATATCATGTAGTTTGCCCTGGCCATAGATCCATCATTGTCAAGAGCTGGTGATGGTGAAATGGGTTCTCTTGCAGGTTAACCCATAGTGCATATTATTGAATATGTGAGGTTTCTCCTAGTCTAAAATAGTGAGGATTCGAGTGCAGCTATGGTTGCAGACTCAGGATATGTATAGAGCATGGTGAATAGGCCCATGGCTCAGGATATGTGATATAGGAGCATGAATGCGTTCATGGCTCAGAGCACGGTGAACAAGCCCGTGGCTCAGATATACTAGTGCCGAGACCTGTACCAAGGCAGGCTTGAGGAAGGGTAGCCTATGGAGCTGACCCTATGGCTGAGGCCACTTAAGCATGAGACTGTGGTCCTGCTTTGGTTCTCATGCACTGACCACGAGGTGGGAGGTCGTAGAGTCTGGCTCTTCCATTGACCTTGTATGGCACCGACTTTGGGTTTTGCAACCGAAGGTTGGATTTTGAGCGGTACGACTCACTTCCTCAGGACATAATAATACGTAATCCAACCGTATAGTATTTACTGCTTAAGGCAAAACACAGAACATTGGTTGAGGCCTTGCTTGTGTAGTTAATCTTGTTGTACCTTGCAGTTACTCATACGTTCCTCATGTTATGTGGTAAGACCTTATAAATCTTACCTCGTTTATCATGTTCCATAAAGAAATACTCTGGGTATATGCCTTCCGTACTTTCTGGTAAGCTTGACGGTATGAACAACTTTACTTTATAAACTGCTCTTGCTATACATCCTATCAGTTATCTGTTGTTGTTGCTTTGTCTTTCTGAGGTTTTGTAGTTTCGGCGGGGAGTCATGTTTCTCGTTGGGAATGTGTGTCTCACCCCGCTAGTTTATAACCTTTTTAGGTGTTTGAGCTAGACGTGGTGGTGGTTGCGGAGTTGCGGCCGAGCAACAAGAAGAGCAGTAGAAGGCAAGAGTTGGACATGCTGCTATTTTGGGTTGTTTTGTAGTCGAGTCTTAGAGTCATCCCTGTACTCTCAGGTCCTTGGGAGCATTTTGACATTGTTTCACGATGTATAGCTAATGATGTTTGGTATATCCTGTTGGTGGCCGGATGTGGGCCGTTATGTATGTATAAATAGGTGATGAACTCATGTGATGGCTAGACAGCTGATCCTCTAAGCTGTGGACACGTGTCAAGATCTTGTAAATGTTTATATAACATGTTTCTTTACAGGATGAGGACCTAAATGTAATAGTTCCTTGGTTTGTATGCTTTCCGTAATCGGTTTTAATTAACCCGTGTTTTTGGTAATCTGTGGTTATGGTGTTTTCCGCACGTTTTTGCATAACACCTCGTTGTCTATGTGATAGCGGGATGTGTTGCCACACACCCCGTATAGGCACACCATCACCATCACCTCCTAAGAACATTTTTTTCATCAAAAGCGCCATCTCCAGGTCTATATCAAGCTCCATATCCCACAACCCATCTCTTCTAGAACATTTCCCGAAGCTGACTTTAGCCTTCATGGCCTCTTGTACCATAGGTGCTTATTCGTCAATGACAAACTTTGTCTTCATAATAACTGGCTTCTTCAACCTCCTCACAGGAACCATTTAGATTGCTGATAATTGGCTATTTTCTGTTGCGATGATTTCTTCTTTTGTCATCTGGTTTGTATTTTTTCCTTCTCCCACCCATTGTTAAACTTGGGTAATATCATGGTTGTACTCCTAGATGGCCCTTCCTTTGGCATTGATGGCTCTAAATCTTTACGGAGATCGTCAAATTTTTTTGATATCACAGCCTCAGATACAATGTTCTTCATTCCCAACCTGGTTTGTGAATTCTTCCTACTTGGTAATTCATCTCCTACCACATGTGGTGGCTTTTATCTAATGCTAGAAGTTTTTGGATTTGTGAAAGCCTTATCTTGAGATTCCATGTTATCCCCCTTATCACAACATTAGAGTTCTTCTTCAAAGTTGTCGAATTTATCTGCCTCACAACCTTCTGTAGCTTTTCACATTGCAATTGAACCCCACCAGTTCCATGTACACAGATAGTAATGCACTGGATCTCCTTTGTGTATGTTCCTTTTAATCGATGATCATCGACGATTGTTGTTTCTACATCCTGATGTTCCCTAGACACCAACTTGCCCTTGTCCTGGATCCCCAATTTGCATATCTCCTCCACACAACCTGCAGACGGTTTGGTACAAAAACGAAGAGGGTGTTTGGCCGCACCTTCTCCATATAATTCTTCCATTATCGACATCCTCTGATTTCTTGATCATGCCTTAAGCCATGGCCCCCATTGGTTTTCTTGATCATCTCCTTCTCCATCTGATTCACAGTCCCGGTCCACATGACCCATGAGTCCACAAGGAAGGAAAAACAAGGCATCCGCTCGTATTTAATATCCATAGATACAATATTCCTTTATTTATCTTTTATCTTTTGCACTCTTTTCAGTGGGTGCGTGATGTTAATGACCACACAAACTCTGGTTGACGCATCCCATCTGAGATCATCACGATCCACCTATATCTCCTTTCCAATCCTACTAGCGACAGAACTAATTTCCGACTCCGTACAATATCCAAGTGGCAATCCATACATTCTTATCCAGAAGAGAGCTTCCTTGAAAACGATCTACCCCGACAGGTCTGTCTCCTCTACCTCTTTTGTTAGGAGGAGCCTGTTATCAAAATTACATGGTCCTCCCTCGACGACACGTTGCTTATCTCGCCAGTGAAAGAACTGAATAACAAAGACGACTGGATCAATTTTCTTTAAAACCACCGTATTCAATAGGGACCAAGTTGTGTTAGGGTACGCTTGAGTGCCCAAAAGTTGTACGCATTATCCGTTTGATGTTGCGCCATCAAGGAAAGGAAAACATGGTCCTCTTTGCTATTTGTGTACTCGTTTTCTAGATCTACTATGTCCTCCTCCGATTCATGCAAATCTAACCTTGCCCATCTCTCTACCAGTTCTTCTACCATATAAAGTGACCGACACCAAAAGAAGTAGCAACCCTTGAACCTGTAAGAGAAGAGAATCATGATGGAGAGGTAGTAACCATGCAGGAGAGAAGGTAGCCCACCGTCGCTAACCTAATCTCTAGAGTAGTTTAGGGTTATGATGTGAGAGAGGCTCATTGTCCCTAGTCTACTTGGAGATCAAGGAAAATAGGTCAAATGTATTGGGTGTTCATGCCTTTCGTTCAATTTGGATATCTATGACAAAGGATTATACAACATGGTAACATTGTATGTTGATGGTCTAGTATTAACAAATGAATCATACTACTTGATTACCAACGATGTGTATCTAGACACAACTCATTGCATATGGATCTTAATATTGTTTAGTAATCCACTTCCATCGTACTACGATACTACAGGGTCACAAACATAGAGACATGTTGAAGAAACACTGATTTGGACTTATTGTAATTGTTACAAACAAATCTGAGAACCTAAAAATATGTTTCAAGGGCCTAGAATAAACATAGATCTAGACATTGGATATTAGTTTCCATAAGTCATAGACACACCCGTCAAGGAAAGATGAATCTCTACACGACAACATGACTAATGGAAGATGCTTTCCGCATGACTAGATGCATGTTGAAATTCCTCTTTTAGTAAGTTGAGTCAACAGTGTGGACAAATGGGATTTGAGAACCTTAACTCTCTACTCCTCTATATATATGATATGAAAGGCGGACGTGAAGACACACACTTAGATCTTCTCATTGTTTCTCTAAGGTTTGAAAAACCCTAAAGAAACTTAGGGAGATAAAAAGGGAGAGGAGGAGACTAGCAACTCTAGGCTATCTTCAAGCGCTTGTACATATATTGTGAAGAAGTGATTTCAAAAATGCATTCATTCCAGACAAAGATCTTCATCCGAATCATGTAAGTCAAGGATAGAGGAACAATGTGTTCCACGATAGGTGTTTATGGAGTAATGACCTGACCTTCTAGGAACTAAAGTTGTAGAGAAGATTTCTAGGGTGGAACAACATGGTCCATTACACATGTTCACCACGAAAAGCTACAATCCTCCTGAGGCAAGTTTAGGATCAAATCAAGGTTCAATATAGCCAACTGTATAACCTTTCGGATCTGTGCCATTCACCGATGGAATCCGACAATCCAACTCTAAAAATCAGTGGTGGACTGTCATGATCTTCCATTGAAAAGATCAAATTTCTGCATGCATCTCGAGGCAATTTTCAGAGTGCCAGAGACACTAAAAATGAGTTTTGATTGCTGATATAATAAAATTCAAAAGAGACATGGATTGGAACATCGGGATATACACCAAGTATGTGATTGGTGGAATCCTTGGAACCACTTCCATGAGATGGTATAAACATGTAAGAGATATTTTGATATTGATACATTAGATGGATCCATCTCGAAGGACTCATGGAGCAATTTTTATTCCAATTCATTTTCTACACATGAGATTCCTTTAGAAGTATCATAGGTGAATATATGAATACAATCATTCAAAACATTCCAGGAGCAGCAAACTTCTTAGAAAAGTAAATAATACTTTTATTACTCTTATTCCTAAAACTAGGAATGGCACTGATATCAAGGACTAGTATCTTATTTCACTATGTGATTCTCTTTATAAAATTGTTTTAAAGTTATAGAAAATAGAGTTCAACCTATCCTCCCATAGTTGATCAATGAGGCTCAATTTGCTTTTATCAAAGTCAGGTTGATATCTAATTCAAACCTTCTAGTTAATTACTTGCTTAATATTATTATGAAAAGTCACTCTCCTAAAATGTGCATTAAGATTAACCTCATGAAGGCATATGACTCTACTGATTGGGATTATATCAAAAGAATTATTTCTGCATGAGATTCCCTCATTTTTTGGATCTCATAGATTGAATATATTATCGATATTATTATTTATCAAGTCATTTATTAATGGTTTTCCTATTGACTGGTTCTTTCCATCTAGTGGTATTTGTCAAGGAGATTCGCTAGCGTCTTATTCATATGTCTTGGCCATGGAAGGACTGACAGCTGTGTTCAAGAATACAATGGATGCTAAACTCATTAATACTATTCGAGCAAACCATTATTTTTTTGCATCTCATATTATGTTTTTAGGTGATGTGGTATTCTTTTCTGAGTAAAGTCAAAGTAATGCTACTAATCAAGCTAATGTCCTCAAATTTTTTGGCAAAATGTAAGGCATGTTCATCAGTATTGAAATATCTCTCTTCTTTCATATTAAATTCACTTAAGATTATTGAAGGAATCATTATTATTAAACATAGTGTTTCCTATGAAATATCTTGAACTCCCTCTATTTCATGTGAAAATTACTAAAAAGTTGTGCCCTTCAACTTTCAACCCAATTAGAAGAAGACTAGATGATTGGAAGTTAAGGAAACTCTCCTTTGATGTAGACTTGAACTCATTATTTCAACTCTACTTTCATTTCTCATGTACCTCAGTAGCTTCTTTCCCGCTAAGTGTTAGTGTTACTGATTTTAATGATAATATTTGTTGTGACTTTTTATGAGTAGGTTCTGATTTGAATAAAAGGACGCATATGGTAAAGTGGAAACATGTTTGCTTGTCTAAAAAATAAGGTGGTATTGGCAACAAACTCTTTCATGATGTGATGAAAGCTTATGTTGTTCAGGAGCATTCCTATTGAAAATAATGGATTATGACTAAAATAGATACATGAAAGATACATCAAAGGGAATACAATTTGGAAATGTAAGATTTCTTCATTCACATCTTGGGTTTAGAAGTAAATTATTTGCAACAAGGAGCCACTCGTGGACAATATATCATTATGTATTAGTAATAGTCATATTTCTTTATGAAGGAATCCCAAGATTAGAGGGGAGATAACTCAAAGAGTTAGTTGGAAATGATTCTATTCTGAATCTAAGAAAAGGTGAACTTGTTAAAATTGATTCTTAGTTGCATGAAGGACACTAGGTTATCTCTATATCTAGAACACAAGCTAAAATCATTGATGTGATTAGAAGACAATGTCCTCTTAATATCAATAGAAGTCATAAGGTCAAAATAAATGGTAAGTATCCCAAGAAATTTAGATAATTTGGGATATCATTCATTAAAAGGACCCATCTCTTGACTAGGCTAGATGGGAAACGAGTACAAATCCTAAAGAAGAATCGTGTTTCTAGGTTGGAGGCTCTTTTTGAACAAGCTTCTTACTCATAACCAACTCCACATCAAAGCTTCAAATTCCTACCTCTTTGTGCTCTCTATAGATGTAATTTGAGAATTGAAGTCATTATTTCCAATGAAAGTTTGCCATTGACCTTTGGTTGAAGGTAGTAAGTGGTAGATGTTTGGATAGATCAAAATTGGATATAGGTGATGTATACAATTTCAAGGGAAATGCTAAATGCAAATTTAATTCATTTTCATGCAATTTGGAGTGACATGAATTAGTACGTGTTTGAAAAGAAAGTGATTGACATACATGATAGTTGGAATGGGCTAAAAGATGATATAGATGCTTTTATGTAGCTTCTTTTATTTTATTCTTATCTTCACTTATATTCCTCATGATACATACTTCTCTCTATGAGTAATGATAATGAGGCAATACACTTTAAGGATAAAATAACAAGGGGTCTTTTTGTGACTTGGGTATATGGGTTCCAAACAAACCATAAACCCTAGAAATAGTCTCCAACCCATAAAAATGGTGTCCAATATATTTTTTATATGGGGACCCAGTTGCTCAAGGTTAAGGTTTAGTACATAATACAACCGCATGAACACGTTTCTAGAACTTGTAAGGCATGTGGGTTGAAGAACCCAATTTTATAGAGACATTAGGTAAATATTTTAGTGAATTTGTTTTAACTATTTGGAAGTAAGAACATGTGGGGACATACCTAGTCTACACCCTACCTATTGGATCTTACAAGAGTTCTTTAAATGGTTTTATGTTGACCATTTCAAGGTAAGGAAAGGGGGTGCATGCCTCATGTATGCTCCATTTCTAGGTCTTTTGGGAGTTCTCCTCAAATGATTTGTTGACTATTTTGTGTGTAATTTGAACATTTAAAGTGGGGGCATATGCGTATTAGGTTCCCCAACTTGCCTTAATCTCTATGAAATCTCAATCAGCTTGAGGTGGAAAAGGAACTAGATATGATCAGGGAATCAACATGGGTGCAAAAGTGAAGTGCATCATTTTGGTTTTTAGAGTCAATGACTTGAACTGAGTAGCTTATTTGGGGATTTGGACCAGGTTATGAAAATCTCATGGGTTACGATCTAAGTTATAATGTAACCAATGTATTTTGTGGCATAACATTCATGGATTGGATGTTTTTCATGTTGGTAGCCTTTCCATTATGGGATTTTAGTATTTGAATTTGTTGATTATGACCAAATTATGAGTGACTAGGAATATTTTTTATTCATTCATTCAACTCATGTTGATTATAATGACTGTTGAATCATTATCATGGTAATAAATCATCTATCTAGTCAATAAAAAAGAATTGGCATGGTCTTCTTCATGTGTTAAGTAATCCATTGAATCATCTCTATATATGGTAATATCCCGGGTGATTTTACTCACAGATCTAAGATGATTTTATTCCTTTCTCCCACTTCTTGGCATACTTTAATGCTTTAGGGGTATATTTTGCTGACTATGGTTATACCCATGGTTCATTTCTATGTTTTCTTATTTTAATTTTTCTCACATATCTTGATTCGATATAGTAATCTTTTCATTGACATTTCTTGCAAATTTAACTTATTATTTACAAAATTGGGGGGGGGGGTCAAAATGGTGCATCAACAGTGTCATTACATGTGAACTTGATTGATTGACTAGCTCTTCGACTAGAAAATGAGACAAATTCCATCCACTTGGTTAGGTAATCAATGGATGCTATGTTGAAAGCACGGTTGCTTTTATGACTTAGGGAGTCTTTTACTTATCTCATTTCTCCATAGCAAAAATAAACAAGGAATAATTGTGGTCTTTATATTTGATGTAGTCCTTATGGATTTGACATCTTATTCCCTTCTGGATGATCTTAATGCAGACACTATAAATTTCATTCATATATAGCCCAGGTGCATGATTTTCTTTGAAACTATGATCCCATTCATGTGAATACCAAAGTATCACCTTGCATTTATTTCATTAGAACTTCTTCATCTTGACTATTGACATAATATAATAAAATTTAATTATATGATATGGGATACTGTAGAACCATCCCAAGAACAAAGTTGTTGGAAAGTCACTTTGTTTTTTATTGTATTTGGAATTACCTTAAGGGAAACTATATCCTTATAGCAAAATCATCATGTAAATTTCCCAATGAGGTTTCTTTCCATTTTTTACCTCAATATTCATGTTGTATGATTCTTATGAAAGGTTTGCACCTTGATTGCATACTAGTCTTCTTTTTTTAGCTCAACCTTAGAAGATAAGTTTTCTAAGGAATCTAAAGATGCATTCATTCTCCTATTGATTAAGATGAAATTGATAGCCTCAAATTTTTATGCTAGTGAGTTAAAGTACTCTTGATATGAGATCCTCTTATCACTCATAGTATTCCAAATATGATCAATATTGGAGATAATGAGTTGTGAATCTCCAAAGACAAGTAATCATCACAATCCTGCTACTTAGCTACCTGAAGTTTGATAATGCATTTATCATATTAAGAGATATTTTGGTAGCGTCAAAGCTAAGACTTTAAAAGTATGGTTAAAATTCATCTTGAGGTGTTTAGAGAAAAATCCTATAATCGATCCTCATTCTTTTGCAATGCAATAAGAGTAGAGTTTACATTTATCTATGCCCACATTTTTCTTGGAAACATTTATTGATGATCCTGTGGTTGTATTGACAATGTCATATACCTGAGCTATATGCAAATGATGATCAGAGAAACACTTGGTCAAAGAGAGATAAAGAAGTTGGGCCTTGTTAAAGAGGAGTAGGGAGTTTATGAAGCACTATAAATGATATTAAGACAACAATAAGGTCATTTTCCTTTTTTTAGCGAAGGGAGATAGTTTCAGTTGAAACTAAAAAGAATGGAAGAGGTTTTTTCATTGTTGAATATTTGTTTCATGAAAGTGAGTTGAGTGAGATAATGAAAATTATTAGAAGAGAGAAGTAGGGAGTGCAAATAAAAGGAAATAACTCTACTCTTCGAAGGTAATGGCGAAGAATTTCAAGTCAGCAACTTCAGTTGTTTGTATTAATGTGGTATTAAGTTATTATATGTGTCCTATTTACAACCATGAGAGGAGAAGAACGTAGAGGACTAGGTATTTGGTAAGGAAATAGTATGTGATATCAGGGGAGAGGGAGAGAGAGGAAACATAGAGAGATATAGATTATGATACTTCTTTTTGAAAGGGATATTTGGTAAGAGGGAGAAAAGTGGAGGAAAGTAGAGAAGTTGTTTTAGATGGAATGCGGGAAATGAAGAGCCATGAAAACTTTGGTGTAAGAGAAATATAGAGAGGGCCGAGTTATGTTTGTCTTTATGAGTAATCATGAAATAGATAAATCTAGAATTAAAAGTGGTACACACTTTTCAAAAAAAGAAAGTATTATAGAAAGGTAGTTAAATAAAAAATTTAAAGAAATTTTTATTTTAATACTAGTAAAATTAGATTTATTGTTGAAGTTATGATATAGAAGAAGATAAGATTACTATCTTTACACTTTATATATATATATATATATATATATATACATATATGCATACATATATATATGTATATATACATATACATGTTTATATTTATGTATATATATATATTTATATATATATATATATAAATACATATATACATATATATTTATATGTATAGTGTATGAAATTTCTAGTTATGTAAATATTACTATTTTTTCCATGAATATATTACCGTTGTTTGAAGTTATTATTTGTAATAGTTAGGAAAACAAATTTATGGCACATGAATCTATTATGCCATTAATTAATGTTATAATTTATTTGTGGTTGTTAAAAATAAGAAAATGGATAGAAAATCATGTAAAAAGGATAAAAATCAAGTAAATGTAATTAGATTCTCACTTGTAAGTTTCCTTCAAAAGATGTCATTTTAAAAGAAAAAATATAAATTAGTTCCCTCAAATAACAAAGTACCTTCACCAAAGCGCATGCAATAAATTGGGATGCCAATCCTTTCTAAATGGAAAAGTTGATGAATATGAATACAATAATATTGTATGAATATGGAGAAACTATAATATTCCTATGTATTACATTTTTGAAGGCTTGGGATAAGGGAAGTCGAATTATCACCAACACCCCAAATCTATCAAAGATGAAAGGAAAAATGATTAGGATTTTCCTCACAAGTTGTGTTGTACTTATGGACCTTTTGTGTTTCAACATTAAAGGTTTTTTGGCCTATTCAAAGCTTCTTGAAAGGATGTTTGTCATTAGGAAAATTCCAATGAGGTCCAAAAATGTGTATTTCTTATATGTACAATCACATAATCAAATATTTTTAAGTGTTTGAGTATGAAGTCCGTAAGAAATGTGTGAAAACCAAGGTGAAAAAGAAAATCACAAAATACATCAGGATATAGATTATAAAACTAAGAAATGGAAAACAATAGTTTATTATGTGATACCTTACTTTTTGTCATTTTCTACATTGACCATGCTAGTTATTGACTACGTGATAACTTGCTTTTTGTCGTTAACCAACAAAGATTGAAAAAGGTGAGTAGAAAAAGTGTGTCAATTAGAAAACATCATTTTGAAAATGTGACATTCTAGTTGATCATGTCTTTGTTTAATAAAAGGAAATGACTTATATTTAATTTTGTCAATGCACTCACTCTTTTCATATTAAGTCTATTTTTGGCACATAGATAGAAAATAGACAGGGAAGGGGATTGTGATGGGGAAGGGAAAGGGATTTGAGAAGAGGAAGGGAAACTTTTTAAAAATTATAGTCTGGTAACACTTGTATGGGGAAGGGGAATGGGATGGAGAAATACATAAAAAGTGTGGTTTGTTACATAAATATGGGGATTGGGATAAATATTTTTATATTAAAGACACCCCATACAAGTATATATTTTATTTATTTAATATGAGACAAATAATGTTTTTAACATACACAACATAAGCCATTCACTCATCTAGTTTTATTATGAATATAAAATATTAAACTATTATAAAAAGTAAAATACAATCATTGACATGCAATTTTTGTTTATTAACAATCAGTAAACATAATACTTTGTTGAAGATATTAATAAACTAAAATATTCCATTTTATATATGATCAATCTTTTTAAATCACATTAGTTATGAATTGACTTCTTGTGAGTTAAGTTTATATGATAATTAACTACTTACTTAGATAGAAACAGTTGGTTGAAACTTTATCTTGAAGGGAAAAAGTTTTTGTGTGAAACCACTATTTTAGAATATAATTTTTTGTTAAGGAATTTTTTCTTAAAGAGATAATACCTTTTAGAAAAAAAATATATATTTGAATGGAACAAAAGTTTATATAAAATTTAAACTTTTGGAAAGAGATTTATTTTAAGGGAGGTCCTTTACTTAGAGGGAACAACATCTACGTAGGGAAAATGAAAATTTGACAAAAGAACTAATTTAATTGAAATATATTCATAGAGGGTTTATTTTAATGGGGAAAAATATTTTTAGTCAAGAATGGTTACCTTATTCAAAGAAAAAATTGAAGCGGGAGTAAATTCTAACCCAGAGGGAAGTAGAGAAATAGTTTTAAATGGAAACATTTTCTCATTTGTAGACTAATTTTTTTGTAGTGAGAATATCATGGAGCGAAACATGTATTCCTATAGAAGGGAAGTTTTTTTGCATATGTGTCCAAATAATTAGTGGAGTGTTATATTTTTGTAAGAAACTTTTGACACCGTCATTCACCATGGTTTTTCATGAGAACACAAATCTGCCAAATTTCCCCTTCCCCATCAACTCCTAACAAGAAAAGCTTATTCATTTTCTCATGATTCCCATTCCTATGATTCACAATGTACCAAGTGTTTCATAACTATTAAATGTAGATGCTCCTATGTGTGTGAATAATAGTGTCAAGAAATAGGGTTCGAGTCAGAAAAATCAACTCAAATTATTAGACTATTAAGCTTGGACTCTGACCCATGACCCAAATTTATTCCAACCTCTAATGGAATCCTAGTTTGGGACTCCATGTTGTTTCATTTATCCTTTTATTCTCATCGAGCCAATTTATTATGTACAATATTTCCCCAATAAACTCCATTATTATAAAACACACATATGGATTTTTTTGATGTTTTATAGGCACTTTGACCACTACTTGATGGAAGAGAGAGAATTATGTTGAAACTAGGTGTTATCCATGCTCAGTTGCATCCTACTTGAGGTCAAGATCATCCCAACCTACCCTAAGCGATCAAAGAATGCATTAACACGAAAAGTTCCATTGTTTGATCAAGAATACTCAAGTGCATCTCAGACCCACCAAAGATGACTATTCTATATAAAGAATGGCCACTCAAGAGCAAAGAAATATGGAAATCGTGATGTGTTTGAGAGATGCACTCAATTCATATAGTGCTATCATAGCCCTAATCAAAACATTCATATACATGAAACACTTTTCCCTCAAGCGCATAGGTCCAAAGTATAGTATAGAGCATACAATTAGGGGTCAATCAATAAAAGAAAGATGGGGGAAATAGATCTAAGTTTACTCCAATATATCCTATAGTGGAGTGCACGGTTTTTAGGGTTTAATTGGGTCTTGCAGTTACATTAAGGTATTCTTGAATAAACACTAGAGTTCTTTTTGCTACAATGCATTCTTTGTTTAGTTGGGGTAGATTGGGGTGATCTTAGTCTCACTTTAGACCTCTTCAAGTATGGGTAAGCCCTAGATTCAAACTCCATCTTTTCCTTCCATTAAGTGGTGGACAAAGTACCTATAAAATATGCAAAATGCATATCTAAGTGCATTTGAGAATAATAGAGCTTATTGGGGAAATATCATGCATATTGAAATGTCTAGAAATGAATAAGATGAAAATTGACACAAGATGGAGACCTCAAATCAGGATTCCTTCACCAACACAAGCTTAAAACATACTTTTCCTAAGTACGCTCTAACCCAATCTCTCTTCTATTCAATGCATAAAAAAATGGAACAAGTATTCATTGTGATAATTTTTGGCTAAAGAAACATAACTATGAATTCATACATATAGTCAATTGCTCTACTTTCCTTTTACACATCCAAATGGAATATAAGCACAAAACACCAAAAACTTTCCATATGAGGCACTAGACACATGCAAGTAAAGTAATGCTCATAACACACTCGTTAGATTGTTTCATGAATGGAATGGACCAAATAAGTTAGAAATTATGTTTCATTTGAAAACATTTTCCCTTACACTTCAATCCACCTCGTGTGATGCACTTGTCTTTTGGTAACGATATGATGGGGTATGGTTGATTATTCCATATACACAAGAATTAAATTGGAAGAAAAGATTATGGAGGGAAGTTGGGATTCTATTAGATGGAGCAATCATCTTTTTCTCTTTTTCTGTAGATGCTATTACATAGAGTATATGTTACATGACTTGCATTCTATTTTTTCTATTATTCCATGTGTGCCTCGTGCATGTGCTGATAGGAAGAATCTCAGAGGTGACAGATTGGCCACACCAAGATTTTAGAGGGTGTCTAAGGATAAAGATGTGTACTATTATCATCCCTTAATGAGGTAGAGAGGTAAATTGTTTTGGAAGAAACATGGATCATTGGGGATCTGATATTATAGATTTGCATATAACACCTCCTACAGGCAAGTTAATTCGAGACATTTCATAAGAAATTCAACACATGATGAAATGAGCATTTATGTTACACTACATTCTTCGCACAAGGAATCAATGTCACCAAGCATTAAGGCTTTCTAGAATAATTTTTCAATTAAACATTCAACTTTTATTGAAGGAATGGAGTACGTGTATAGTTTTAGAAATTGGTATCATTTACAAGAACATCATTTTATAATGAGTTGTATCTTGCAAAGGACATGCAATTAGGCTCAATGAGATAGAGATTAATTCAACACATACTTTTCAAAGGTTTTCAAGTTTGGCCAAAACATAGACAAATTTTCCTAGTTCAAATCAATACCTATGGAAGAAAGAAAACAATTACATGAAAGAAAATTGTCAAATGAATCACAGGAAAGAAATTAGCACAATATAGATCCAATGCAATGTGGATGAGTGACATGTTAAAAAAGTTCAATATTTTTAGAGAATTATGAAAAACTGCAAGGACTCTATATGACATGCAAGTGGGATAAATGTTAAAATTGAAAGTGTGAACCATAAAAGAGTAGGGGTTAGTCAAACAATTGATCATCTCAAGTAAATTGAGAACTAAGGAAAAGAGTAACATGGCTTACTTCCCTACCACCCAAGTTTTTGAATCATGCTCTCCTCAACATGAAACTAGGCTTAGAATGATAGGGAGATGGTCAATAATCCTCTAAATATTTTATTATATTCAAAAGGATGAAGTATAGGAATCCACTATTATTATAGTGATAAAACATCCATTATAATTTTCTTTGCATGAAATTATAGGGTGTTGGTCATTCTAGCCAAGATAGCATTGTCATTCTGGTGACAAAATGACATTTCTATTTTGGACAATTTTTCTTTATCACTGGATTGAGTAATCTTCCCTATTATTTGGTCATCAATTTTGTATCCTATAGGTAGTCTCCTTCCCTATTCTCATGTCTGAAAACAAACCACACATAGAAAAACTAGAAAGTGTACCGTGTGTTTGTTTCTTGAAAATATAAAATGTGTAATGAAAAAGAAAGGCTTGTGTGAAAATGTCCTCAAAACTATGTGGGTTTCCTTCATAAGAACTAAGTTCATTAATTACACTCTGGCATAGAGCGCCTTCCTTATTCAACTATTTAGAATGTTTATGGTCACCTTGAAGTAAAGAGATTTATCATTTGCCTTTAGTAGTTGTTCCTCATACGATTTATCATGTGGGCCCTAAAAATGATCATCTTCATATGTCTGATTCTCTTCCTCTTGTCTTTCTAAACCCTTAAATATGTTTATACTTAGCTTAATGTTGATAAAGGTCACTCTCATTCTACCTATCCACATGTGAATACCAACATCATCTGTTTCATAGAAGGGCCTTCTCAAAACAATGGAATCTTCTTATCCCTCATATCCATATCAAGAACAATGAGATCCACTGGGAATACTACTATTGTATCCATGTCAATCTTCACCAACACATCATCTATATTTTTCCTTGAAACTTTGAATACAATTTTCTAACTTCAGTTCTCCAAAACTAAAATTAAAAATATACACTATAGGGCCTAAGATTCACACTAGATTCCATATCAAACATGCATCTCATATCAATGTGACATGGGATAAGAGGGGATCCATGATCCTTACTTTTCAAGGGGAGAGAATTAGAATTGATCTCATTGACACAAGTGTGCTTGCTAAACGTAGGTGTACGTGTCAGAGTAGTAAAGTATCTCCATGAGGCCCAAATCTTGAACTCAGGGAATTGGGACTGTTACAAACTACTACTGAATTAAGTATATCATCTAGGCCTAAGAAACATTCTTATTGAGTGATTTTATAACAAAGAACAAGAATTGAAAGTGCTAAATTGAAGTGAATGAAAGATTTGATGGATGGATTCTTTAGGATACCAGTTTCATTATAATGTCAACCTATACTTACATTTTATCAAATCAACTTAAATTATCTTGCTTCCTTGGATTAAGCGTATGTAGCTTGTACTACCCACTTTAACAATGTGTCACACTATCTATCCTTAGTTGCTAATCCACTTTTATAGCATAAATATGAAAGGATAAATGATAAAATCTATCTCTTCCATATAATTCACAATGATGATCTCACTCACACAACACGTTATTGACTCTGATGATAAGGCCTTTCTGACCATTAGCCCCCCTTTCATAGAAACTAACAATCCACTACATACTTACGATGACCAGCCATAAAAAAGGTATGTAATCAAAATCCAATCGATGAATAAATTATATTGAATAAAAAATGAACATGCATAGGGTTAACCATGGTCTACCCCGGGGTCCTGAATGGGGGTTTAACCCCTCATGCTCAACATAAAATCATAAGAAGTGAGGAAGTAGAAGAAAGCCATATGAAATTCTTGAATGATTTCTTTGATCTCTTTGTTTCCTCCTCTTTGGACTTTGATTCCTCCAATGACAAATGATGGATATCCTATAGATAAGATGTGATGCCTCCCAATGTGATCCCAATGAGTTGTCTTAGGAGATGCCTTCCTTATGTTTATATAGAAAGAATTAGGGAACCATTTGTCTAATGAATCACAAGATGTGCCTTATTTAATCTTGTCCATCAAACAAATGTTGGTGCCACCAAGTTAGGTCACACTCTAAGCCCTAAATCATAGTAAATTGTAGGAGTTGGTGGTACAACGTGTGAAATTGATGGTACAGACTTCTTCACTCGATTGCGATTTAGGGCTTCAAACATTGGTGCCACTGACTTGGGTTGGTGGTATCTAAAATCTCTTGGAACTTCATCTACTTCTCTTGTTCCTTCTTCTTTTTCTATTGTAGGTTCCCCTCCTTCTCATATTGGTTCCACTAACGCAACTTGGTGGTATTCACTTTCTTTTGTTTGTGCTTGGTCAAGTATGCAATAAAGAAACTATGCATTAGGAAAATAATAAATAATGAAATTACACTCCAAGTACAAGTAAAATGCACAAATTGATGCACAAGAGATATTTTAGGCATAATTTTCAAAAACACATAAATATGGAAGAAATCATCCTCAAACCATGACTAAATAAGGCCCCACTTTGGTAGAGAAATCATGTCCATCAAAATCTCCTACGCTTAAATGTTTCTCTCACTCGAGCAACATTACTTTGGATTTGGTTGAAAAAATCAAAAGAGAGACATATATGTGAACTAGGTCATTCTAATCATCCTTAACTCAATGGTCCCAAACATGTCCTCTCCAACCATAGAGTAAACAACAACTATACAAGAAAAAAATTATGAAAACCAAAAGCTTGAAATAAGACCACGTTAGATACAAGTAAGCTGGAGTAGAGATGTATCATGGAAATTCTAAATTATAGTTAGTATTTCACAAGATCTCCCTATCTACACTGCTCTATTCAAAACTTTCTACTACGATTGCAGTCCCCTGAATATGATGAAAATAAGGAATAAACTTTTTTAATGGCTTACCATCTAGAGAAGTGGGTGGTTGGAATGTATGGCTTGAAAAATAGAAATCACACATAATACAAGTCATTTGTGAAAGAGAACAAAATGTTGTAATTATATGAAGGATGAATGAAATTCAATGTGTCCCATTGCTATTGTTTTTTCGAGAATTATGGAGGTTGTGGATGCCTCATCCTAATGATGAGTGGAGGTTGAAGGGGATATAACACATAATTCTACAATGTTGTTACTTCTAGAGTGAAATGATATTTTCATCGTGTTTTTCTTTCATAATCCTTTTTCTTTCTCATTTTTATTTTTATTTTTATTGCATTTTTCATCTTTTTTTTCTCTCTATTTTATTTTTATTTGCCCATAATTAGTCATATAAAATTGATGTGTAATATAATGCATTTTACAACTTTGAGTAGGAGTGTGGATATATACAACTTTCTCTCTACGTTCTGAAAAGATGTGGAAAACACATGTGTGCATATGAGTGATGAAATGATAGATGCAACTACACGAAATTGCTATGATTAAATCTATATGAATAACATATATGAATGAACTACTAATGCAAAATATTTTTGCATTTTTTAATAAAAAGTTATGCTACATGCTTCCGATCTTGATGATATGCAATCAAAGAGAAAAAAAATGTCTTGAATCCTGTATGAAGCCTATAGTAGATATGAAATGAAGTCAGAATGACTAAGAGATACACTCTACCTAACCAGGATACATCTCTCTTCTATTAACTATATCTCAGGATGATTTAAAATCTTATTCTTGAATTAACATAAAACATCACACTAATGCTTGGTTAGATCGGATGCCAACACCATATTCATTTAAACAGTCAAATATTCAGAGTCGAACTCCGTCATAGCACGAAAGCTATATTCGTGTGAAATTAAGCAGACATATATCTGACCAGGATTGAGAAGACGAAGTCCAAACTTTTTTTTGTTTGACATTCCACTATGGTCAAGGATAATACTTAAGCAAAGAGGATATTACATGACGGGGGCGTATGTTTATCCGGTCAAGAGGGAATATGTATCGCCATTAGTGAATCCCGATTGTGCCGCCGGACTTGATGTATCTGAAGAAAAGGCAACCTACGGCATGCGAGTCTGAATTTTGAATCACGATCGACTGTACCAATCGGTATCGCAACATGTTGCTTTGCTCTAGCTCGTCTGCGCTGAATTCAAATCGGCAGTTTGTATTTTCTTTTCCAATTCAAATCGCCGTCTGCGCTGAATCGTAGCAACAGGAAATTGCCGCACAGGAAAAGGGGTGTGTTCATGGCTACGAAATATCGAAGAACACTACTGGTCTCGGTTTCAAGTTTCAACTCCCCGCTTTCAACTGACTCAAGCACTGAGCCGTCGAGCACCCACCTGACCGCTTTACTAGGCTTGATACATCAGAAGAAGGCAACACGCTGGTGCCTATCACACGCTATACTATGTTGCTTTCATAGGATAAAAGCAGGATGATAGAATTGACAATCATCCATTCTGACCTTGATCCAAACATTTCTCATTGAGATCCAATTCCAATGAGTGATATAGTTTCGGTTGAAGAATAGATAGAAAATGTCATTCTTTCTAGGCTTGCTCGTCGGGACCGTTCTCAGATTACTAGTAAGGAAAACCTAGGCCCCTATTTGGTTCAAGATCGAGATTATGAAATCTGAACATGGTTACTCAACTTGGATTAATTTATATGGATTCCGTCATGTTTGTGTTTGGCCGTTCATCTAATTGCAAACACTCATTAGATTGGACTGACCTCGTGACTTGTGTTTTTCTGTCTGACATATAAAATAAAATAACAAAAGACTATCAAATCGGGACTGTGATATAAAATCATGCTCATAGCAAGACTGACTTGGTATGGATTAGAATATTATGGAACCCAAAACGGACTCCGTCAGTCCGATTTCTCTCAAACAAAATAAGATTGGAACTGAACTAGGTTAATCAGGATTAACGCCTACATGACACAAAAAGATAGCCACTAATCCGGATCACATCCCGAACCAAACAACAATTAGAGATCCAGCTCATCATGTCGGAGGTATTTGCTAAGTCTCCTGGCGACATGGATCTAATGAGATTTTTATATGTAACAAAAGTTACCGACGGGAATTCAAAGGGCACTGATATCCCATCAAAAAGAATATGTACAATGCAAAAAATATATTATATAAGTATATCATTATGAGTGTTTATATGTACTATGCTATTTAAGTAAATGCTATATTAATTATATACATACTATATTCATATAACAAAGGAAACATATACACACTATTAATTACATACTCTCTTTCATAGGTTATTTCTTTTTTTTTTTTGGAAATCTCGAGCTTAGCTTCTATTGATCCTGTGCTCAAGTACAGGCCGAAAATCATCAAATACAATATGAACACTAGCAGTGAGCCAGTGCGGTTTGGTAGAACTGGAAAAAAATTGACGAAGAAGAGAGCATGTTTTGCAGTGACATTTGAGTTCTTGTTCAGATGGCAGGGTACATGGTGGAGAGCCACTGAGATCGGGTGTCAGTAGTGACTTTGAAATTGGCTCCACAGGCCTCGGGGCATCAGGCTGGGTGGGGACATGTTGGACAGAATTTGGATGGAATTCGTTGAGTCTGTGAAAATGGTGAGACTAATGAAGTCGTTTCTCAGACAGATACCACCTGCATGTCTTATTGCTTGTAATTCAGCCTCAAGGGAAGAATGGCATGCCAAAACCCATTATGAAGTTGCCTTTGTGGTCTAGAATATGAATTCCCATGCCTGCCTCTTGCATCTACTTACGGAAAGTAGCGTTCGTAAATGCATAAAACTCGATAGTTGGTTGCCTGGGGTGGAAGTTGTGCACAACATGCCTGACCACACGGTCAATAGGAGGAAGGTTTGAAATTGTGGAAGTTCTTTTGTTGATGAACGCAACACTAATTATGTGATTTATCTGCTTCCCATTGTGGATCAAATAATTTTGCACCTTCCAAATGTGCCAGCAAGCAACAAGAACAAGATGATTTGGAGTTGGTGCCGGGACGGGATTAAGGACTCTGAGATCCAGGCCTCTTTCATAGTTTATATCTCCTCATCAGTTGTTTATATCCCTCCCATTTATTCTCTTTTATCATTTTTCCCCATTAGTATCTTTTAACTAAATCAATAATAAGCATTCAATTCCATGATTGACCGCTTAGTTGTGCGTTGCGCTTCCAAATCTGCTATATTGGACTTGCTGTCACAGTTGCGTCTTACAAAAGTTCTTGTCATTTATTTACCCAAAAATCCACTTCTAAAAATTTAATGATGTGTGCATAGGGTTGAGATTAACTGAGACACACATTGGAACAGCTGTAACCGAGCCCAATTACTATTTTCGGGTGTATAGTGAGCTATGTCCATCTTTTCTCTTTCCAAATATATTCATACATCACTGAGGATTCAGCACGACAAAGAGAACATCAAGGTGATGCTTGCTGCGCTGCAGTCAACGCCAAAACTTTTCCTGAAATCCCTCTCTCTCTCTTCACGTGGTGCGATCAGCATCTACTATCACAAGCTGTCCTATATCCATGCATGAAAGCAAAACTCCACTCAGTTTTTGCAGCAGCCATCTCAATACACATAGTAGCTCCGTTGCTCTCTACTAGTCTTAATAACATGATATGGAACGTTATGTTGCGTCCTCCTCATCATCATTTAAGCCTTAATCCTAACGTTATGTGATTCATATATATTTATCTATTTTTTCTATTTGATTTTATTGTGGGTTGCATTGTCATCAAAAGTTAAACTTTCAGAATACCTATAAACTTTTTCCAAGTTAATGCTATAATGTGTCTTCTTCTTCTTCTAGTTGTGCTCGACTCAATAGAACTTCTTCAAACAAGAGCACTTGCATGCTTGTGTTCCACATGCCCATACCGTCTTAGTGGACTCATATGTACACTATCCTTGATATATGTCACAATCACTTATTGCTTATATGATCATTTATTAAGTAATATTTTTTATGTCTTCCCATACATTCATCTCACCATACACATTTTGGCCAAATTCATAGAGGTAGAATCCCAAAGTCACGAATATGAGGCCTGTTGCAATTTTCTTCTCTCCTCAGGCGGGCATAGTTAATTGAGAGGAAGGTGCTGACATCTCTTTGCCTTATTTTTTGCCACATGACATACACTCACATATCTCATTGTTGATAGTATAAATGTTGAATAGGAAAATACTATTTATTTGACTGAGATCTTCATATCAAATACTACTGCATTTATATTGATTTCACAACAATATTTGCAACAACCTGGTTTGATCTTAGCTAGCTAATCATGATTTTCTCTAATGATTAGACTCTTTACTAGACTGATTATTGATAAATCTGGATTACCGATTTATAGTTAGTTATTATATCTTAAAATTAATGAGAAATTTTAAAACATGTTTTGATGGAATAATTATGATTTGAAAATGAAAATGAAAATTCTGGTCAATCGAAAACTAGAATTTTGAAATATATGAATACAAAATTTGATAAATGAAGTGGTGCAATATACTTTTTTGGCATTTTATAAGTAACTTAGGTTATTTAAAATTTGGATATAGTACTTGAATATATTTTTCAATGAAAATTTTGAAATTTTTTAGATGTTTTCTACCTATGTGTTGTTCAGATTCTAATTCGAACAACCATGTTGCAGACTATAGTATAACAATGTAGTATTTGATTTTAAATATATTTTTGGCAACTACTAATGATTTAGAATTTTACTTATAGCACTCAAGCATTTATTTTAAAAGACATAATAATTTTAAAATATTTCTAGAGGAGATTGGATTCATAATAGATGGCATTAACAATTAACTTTTATGACAGAAAAATTATACTAAAATAAAATAAAATGTCACATGGGACTTTTTTACAATTGTCCCAAGAACCTTATTATGCTATATGAGTAAACTAAAACATTCTCATATTTCATAATTCATTATGGATTAAGGAAATCCTTGATAGGGATGAAGAATTAGGGTTTGAGTGAGGAAGGAAGTGGAGAGGTTGATCTAGGTTTTTTTTCTTTGGGGAGTGATGAAACCAAGTAAGTTTATCTTATTTAGATAGGTTTTCATGGCGAATTTTCTCTTTCATATCTAAATTTTATCAATCCTCTAATTTGGATCAAAAGGATAAAAAATCAACACATTTTCTCTTTCTTTCTCTCCTAGTCACCTTTTCTAGAGTTTCTTAGTTTAAAAGAGTAAGAAATTGATTCAATCCTCATGAGTTGGTTGGATTTCTAGAAATTCAAAATATATTCAAAGTTTTAAAGGTTATTGGCACCTAATATGAGTATTTATATGCCTATTAAGCTCTATAATTATTTTTAAAGCCTAATTTTATCTGGATCAAATAATCAAAATCCTTGCTTGTATTTGTATACAATTGGGTAATTAATTGGGAACATTTTACAGAATCAAATGCTACCGAGTTAGATTATTTTTCATTCATTTGTATTTATCTAGTCCTTGATCTATTGATTCAAGTTCTATAAAAAATTCAATAGATGAAGAATGATGAATATTGTCTAAAAGCAACCTAGTGAATGATAACACTGAAAATCGAGTTGACATTATAGAATTATGTTTGATCTTAATAAAGATCAGTTCTAAATTGTATTGTTAGATCTTTACTAGAATAAAATAGAGGGTGTGCTTAATGATCAATTTGAGGGTTTGAAATGGAGATATTCTAGGTGTTGGGTTAGTTTTTCGGATTGACTCAAATGAGCCAATGAAAAAGTACATACTTATAATTGATGGATGAAGTGTGAGAAATGGAAACTAGTGTTTTTTGTCATGACATAGCCTTATTAACCCTCTATAAACCCTGATGAAGTTAGTGAACAATAGATTTCTTATGGCGCATTAAAATTAATCTTACTTCTTAAAAATCTTTAAAGCTCAGTATTAAGACGAGTATGAGAGATAAGACATGAAGTGTATATAATTGTGTAGATATGATGAAATTTTTAGTTGTAGGCATTATTACTTCAATTGAAGGTGTTAAGTCCTATTAAAATGATTTAATCTCAATACATCTATTCTAGTAAAATGGATTAATGAGCAAACCTGACATGAATGCAATGCTTTTATACAAGTAACATTTTTTTAGTGATCGGGGAACCCCTCCTCAGGGCCCACCACATTTGTGACAAGTCATGACAAGGTAAAACCCGAGAGACACTACCCCGTCGACAAGGACAATGGCCCAATAAGTCACATCGTTGGCCAACTGACGGGACGGGTTAATAATTTCCGAGCAGCACACCCAACGAGATTTGAACCCGGGACCTTTCGTGAGGGGCTTCGTGCTACGACCAATTGAGCTACCACTCGCCAGCTTATACAAGTAACATAATAATGTGTTGAGAGATGAAAAGAGATTAAGAGGTAAGAAGAAGAAGCCCTAATCTGTGGTACTTTCTAAATTCTTAGAAGAAACATAAGGATTGTTTTTATTTACCAAAATTCCATTGGAAGTTAAAGGATATGGTACATGTATTAAATGCAAGAAATCAAATGAAGAAGGATGAACTAAATTGTGATGATAAGTAATGAGTGAAATTAATGAAATGATTATGTTGAAGTCTTTAATATAATAACTTGAAATATATTTGGGTTGACCTAAAATGAAAGAAATACACTAAATTTTGACTTTAATGGGTGGCAATGAGATAGAAGCATTGTACATTAAACAAATTAAGAATGTTTGCTTCCAGTAATGTAATGAGCATGAAATTAAAGAATTTAAGAGTAACAAATCTAAAATGGAGAGGAGACCAAGTATTTATCTTAATTGATCTAAGAACATGATTTAACCTTAATGTGATGAGATACGTGATAATAATGAATAATTTTCACAATTCAGGGATTGCATAATGTCTTTAAGTGCAATTTCATTCAAATACAAGATGATGTTTAAGGATGTGAACTGATTAATAAGAATGTGTTCATGGATTGTAATTATATTTTATATTACTTATATTTTGGGAGTAATCTATTCAAATAAATTTCAAATGAAATATGATAAGTGTTGAATAATAACCCTAACTACGTGATGGAAGATAGTAAAAAGATGACTAACAAATGTGTTATGCATGTGTATGATTTGACATTTACTCATATTTATAGAAGATGGGAATATGGTGATGTTGGTAAGGTATTCCCAAAAAACCAATCATGTTATGATTGACATGGCATAAAACCATAAAGGATTTGATTAATACTTATAAAGGCAAGCTTCCAATTCATTATGTTTCACTCATTTATGAGATAAGGAGAAAATATTATGAATTTCTAAAGAATGACGATACTCAATGACTGATGTCTTCAAGTATGTGACTTGGAGGATGAGATCATATAGATGTTAAGGGTCTGTACATTATTATTATGTCCCTAGTCGGCTATTACTGTGGAAGATAGATAGACACCAATAACAGTAAAGACTAGAGTATGGGTTGGTTGATGACATAATCTCATTAGTCATGATATGGCAACATCAAACCAAGCACACATATAGATGTTAGGGAATGGTGTATCAGACAAACCCACAATGAGTGTGAAATATGAAAACCATCATTGATGGTCATAGTCATCTCTTATAATGAAGGTGGTGATTGTGATTCTTAGACCTGAAAGAACTGCACTGATCACATGTTGTTGGGTACATTTTGATGTTATCAAACGCAATCTTGAAACATGAGTTGTTATAAAGGTGATGATTAGGTGACTTTGACACATGGGGATAGACTGTGAGTGATAGATATGGGATTTTTCCCTCCTACTGGAGTATGATATCATGGACACTTGATAAGCGAGACAGAGAAACACATGTGCATGCACATGTGAATCAATATATGATATTGAGGTCATATAATGTCAGACAGTCTACTCTTGGTTCAAGGAACAAGGAATGAATGTTGAGAGGATGACCATCCATTCCTCAACTTCAACCTAGATTTCAGTGATAAAGGCATTATACAATAACTGCAACATCTTACACAGATTGGAATTTGAAGTTGTTCTCCAACTTTCCATTCACTTGGGTAGCATTGACGTGTGACTAGGCACCACTCTTTGCTTGTGATGTCATAAGCTAGTTGTAGACATTCATTACCAACGTGATATGGGACCTATAGAGCCACACACATAGGAACTTGTCTAGAATAGTAGTTTATCTTGAAAGATGATTGGATTGATTACTAAAGCATTCCAGTATTCAATTCACACAACATATCAACTGATTGGCTGATTGCACTGTCAAACGACCATCTCACTGGGTGAGACGGCCGTTTGGGCATCCAGTCAAGCGTCTAAAGTGTTGAGATTGCTGTCTGGGTTGTCAGACTAATCAAAGATTGAATTGGCTATGTTCTTCCCAACATGAGGAGTGAACCAACCAACTCAAATTGTTGAACCAATCAATTCGAATCAGGTTCACTAGACGGCCATATAGGTGAATGAGACAGACGACTCGCCTGGGTGAGACAACTTGGTTGGGCTGAACAAAGGTTTTGGATGTCTTCCAAACTTGTTCCATTACACAATACTTGTGGTGCAAGAAATTAATATGTAATACTAACTAGAACTAAATTGCCAAGTTCGTATGCGATTGGGAAACTACCAAATGGCTATTTGGCAGTCTAAGACGACCGTCTCATTTGACCAGACGACCGTCTGGTTCACCGGACGTCGGTTGCGGTGGTCGTAGATTGTAAAAATTTAAGATCTTACGGTCCCTTCTATTCCCCTACAATCCTATACAGACTGAGAACCTTGGCTTAGACCCCGCCTATATATAGAGGGTATTGGGGACTTCCCAAAACACAACACAGATCACTGATAATCGGTTCTTCTGACAACTATTGTTACAAACCATTCCTAGATTTGTTGGTAATCCTAGAGTTTTAAGATAATCTTAATGCTTGGCATACTTTTGTGAGTAATATTCTATGTTGTGCTTTATATTAACTTTGGTAACCTTAAATACCTGTTTGGGCAACTCATAATCATCACTTAAGCATACTATAAAGATCCAAGTTGGAGTTAATATAATATTAACCCATACATTTGTGCAAAAAGAGAGTTAATGACATTGGAGGAAATAATTAATAAGTAATTTTTAACTTGATAATATTAGTAAAATAATATTGTAGGATTGTAGAAAATTTGATTACGAATCTAAAAAAGAATGAACCAAATCAGAGTTAAAATGAGAGAGTTATGCCCTTTTTAGTAAGCATGTATTGAGGACCGCGACTGACACTGCGACCCACGGTCTACACCGCGACCGCGACGCTGCGTCGACACCACGACTGCGATCGACGCCGCCCAGGATAGCAAATCGTAGAACGATCTTATCAGGAGCTATGCTTATCTGTTTTCAACGAAACGAAGTGCATTGGAACCATGATTCAATCCTCTATCATCCCAGAACTTTCTCTAGGAGGGGGCGACCTGGAGGGTGATTTCTGAGGCAATGTTTGGGGAAGAACTTGAAGAACACCAGAAATCAAAAGGGGTTTCTATAAATTTGACTTGGTAAGTAGTTTTAACCATGGATTCCTTCTTCTCTTCACTTCCCCTTGATTGAAACCCTTGATCTAGCGATTTGGAAGTTTGTTTTAACCTCTAATATTATCTTCTACCTACAGCAGGCCCCATTTAGGGTTGAAAGGAAGAAGAAATCGTGGATTTTTCTAGGATCTTGATATGGATTTGAGATCTTCAAAGATGGGTTATATTTTTTGGTTGTGTTCACACCTTAGGGTGAGTGGGTACTTCCTTTAAACAGTAGATTGCATGAAAATCAGTTAAATTATTAATCATTTTTAATTGATTAGTATGCAAGTACAACCCTGAATGGTCTATTTGATCTAGCTTGTGCAAGTTGATAAGAAATGGATTATTTATCTGTTATGATGAACTTTAGATTATGAAATCACATTAGAAATGATTGCAATCCATCTAAATAAGAATTCTTAAAGAAATGTAAGAGTTTAATTAATATACTGAAATTTAGGGATTTCGACTATGACTGAAATTGTTGTATAGTTGAATAAAGAAGTTTACCTAGTTGAATATCTTTAGATACAAATGATTATTTATTTGTGTGCTTATTACATATATGTCAGATTAGATCTTGGACTTCATTCAATGATAATAATGTTTGCCTATATATATATATATATATATATATATATATATATATATATATATATATATATATATATATATATATATATATATATATGATTATATGTGAACTGATGAGAGCAATTCTTATTGAATGATGTTAGATGTATTCAATCCTTATGCGAGTTATGTGATAAGTGAATGAGGTAAATGAAACCCTAATGATAGGGTGTTCAGTGAAATAAGTATTGTGATTTCAATGTTTCTCAGCATGAGATGTGGTGATGCTTCATAGTTCAGTTGTGGTATATATTATCAAATGGTTTATGAAATGAACAATTTACAAAGATGAACAAAGATATGTTGATGTGACGATTGAATTGTGAATTTAAAGAGTGAATTAGACATGTAGATGCCCTGAACACTGTAGAATCCTCACAGGATGAGGCCTGCGCTGTGAGGGGGAAACAATTTCCTGACTGGAGTTAGTACATATCGAGGTAAGCCGGAGCGCACCAGTACGGTGTGGGGGTCTTGACCAGTAGGGCAGACTCCTTACAGTTGTGTGGTACCCAACACCAATCGGGGATGCCGGTGGTACTTGTGTTACATATTGAGTGATCAGTGGCCTGTAGGTCCACTGATGCACAATAAGCCTGAGGGCTTTGACTCACTACCTGAGTACCCAGGTTGATAGGTGGAGTCTGAGATATCCGACTGCTCGCATTAGCCGCCGAGAGGAAGACGTATTGAGGCCCGCTGCAGACGAGGTCTTACTCAAGACATAAGCTTAGGAACCCAGGCATGCTTCTAAGCCTTGTAAAGTGAGATCAAGCTTGCTACAATTCTTTCACATGTTTTGGTACACCTCATGTGGGTTCAGGGCATAATAAGATGAATGGGAGGTTAAACAAGTGTGCACACTTATTCAATTATTCTTTGTTGTTTCTGAGTTATTAGCTCTCTTTGATATTAATCAAGCATGTTCATATATTGATTCACTCTTGTAGATATCTAGAGTATCCTGCCATATTTATGATTGTCGATTAGACTCTTTAAAGCTTACTATTGTTATAATTGATATTAGTTTCTCAAAAGTATATCTGTAATTATATCAGTGCTTTAGACTATTTGTTTGAAGTACTCATTCACTGAGCGAGTAGGCTCACCCCTCTACTCACAATGTTTAGGGAAATCACATGGACATTGAAGAAGGTCAAAGCATCAGAGTAGATCTACCACAGGAGTTAAGTATGAGATTAGTTGAGATCAGTCGGTCCCTGTCACTCTAGGTCCTTGTATAGATGTGAGACAATTATAAATGATGTTTTGTATCTTTGTTTCCTTGATAAGAGAGAATGTATCTGATTGTCATGTCGTATGCACATGGACGTGTGAGTAACAGAATGAATGTGTGGATGTGTATCATTAATGTTGAGATCATATTAGAGTTATAAAAGTTTAATTCTCTTGTAAAGTTTTTTTATGTGATTGGATGCAAGAAAATAAAGAGTTTGAAATAAAAGAAAAAAATATATAATCAGGAGTGAACTTTGTATCAAGTATAATCATTAAACTCATGCCCTAATCTCATGATTAGTTGTAATCATGGGATGCGAGTGTGACAACTGTTGTCCTATTTCGTTGTGGTAATCGAGAGAGCCAAAACAAGTCCTACCTGATAAGGGAGGGATAACTATGAGAGAGAACAACTAAGAGTTGTTGCCCCCAAAACACAACATAGACAACTGAGAATCAGTTATTCTGACAATTGTTGTCCTCTCTGGTTGTGGTAACCGAGAGAGCCCAAGCAAGTCCTACCTGATAAGGGAGGGATAACTATGGGAGAGAACAACTGAGAGTTGTTGTTATGGGAGAACAAGTTGGTGACTAGTACACCAATGGGAGGGAGAAATCCTTCCTATATGTTCTAGTTGAATGACAAGAGTTCTAATTGGTCTGTGTGGGCTCCTCTAGAAGTAGGAGTCATTTGGCTGCTTCTAGGAGAGCAAAGTCAGCCTATTACCCATGGCCAGACCAGAGGTGTGTTGTAGAAGTTGTTCGTGTTCGTTATTCATGGTGAAGACTAGGAGCTGCACAACCATCATCTAAGAACAACTACTTGATAATTGTATTGAAGTGAGTTGTTGTCACTGGACTTGCTCCAGGATTATGTATAACTCGCTAAGCCATCCTTCTTATTCTATAGTAGTTGAAGCGATCATACTATTATAGGAATACAAATAGATAAATATTTTATTTCTAATGCTATACTATGTGCCCGTATTTTCTAAAAGTGGTATCAGATCCAAGTCAATTTATTATGTTTTAGAATAATCGATATGATCAGATTTTGGTTTTATCATTTATTTATTGCATACGATGTGAATATTTAGAATGCTCATATGCTTATCTGATTATAAGACCACATAATCCCATACTAATATATATATGATATGATATATATGAAATTTACACGCGTCACCCTAAAAGCGGTTTTGATGGTGGATGTTTTGTGTGGTTGTGGCCTAAACCCTAAATCTATGTGTGGTTGGATGGTTTGGTTTGTTTTTTCATGTTTATATCGGTCTACATATTGAGCCTCTACCTCCCTCTTATCAATGTAAATTTAATTATTTCCTACCTTTGCTTCCCTCGAATGTAACTCGAGGTTTCTCTTTATAATGTAATGAAGTATCAATAGGATAGTTTCTTTTATTGCAAAGATGAGGAAGACAATCATTGCCTGATGAGATGACTAGTTCGTGAGACAAGCCAATTGTGTGGAGGACCATGGAGGACAAAATAATTAAGCTAGATGACCGGATGGTGGACCCAACAGACCATTTGGAAGGATTCCAAACATCATTGGGACTGCATGCTAGATGACCATCCCTTGATGACTAGCCAACCGGCCAAGAGGCAAGATGACCAGTTCAATAGTTGAATTGACTAACCCATATTGGTAAGAACAAATCTACACCAACAACAACTTCATACATGTAATGTGATGATTGAACTAGGTGGTAGTAATTCCTTGTAGCTCCATAGAATTACAAGTAGACATGGCCATAACCATCACTTTCTATTTTATATTGCATGTTCATGTTGTGGGATATATCATGTATATGATAATACTATATATGTGGTGATTGGATACAATACATGTATATATATGATATATATAAATCCCTCAATCAAACATATTAAGTATAAGATTCTTTCTAATAGAAACCCATATGAAAATCTTGTTCGACCAAGCACATGTTATGCCTCCGTGTGGCGTGCCGTCTAACTCATAGAAGTATGCTGGTAGTAATGTAGGTTTCACCTCTATGGGGTGCATTATTATCTTGTTGGCCATTTGGGTCAGGATCAACTAGTGATTCTCAGAGCGTCTGGGCCCAGAAGCATGAAAATAATTATGGCAAGGAGTTGTGCATATTATCTATCAAGAATTGCATATGATGCAATTGGAAAAAGTTCCCTACCTTGGTAATTAACTGTGTTTTGCAGCATTGGTGGGGTCGTAGTTGAATTTTCTTGGATCTTTCTCATTAGAAAAATTGATTTGTTGTAATTTTACGAATTGATACTTGAGTGTTATTAATTTGAAAAACAATAATGAGAACAATAATTAATTAAAAACCTAATTACTGTCAACCAAATTTAATCAAATCAAATCAAATTAAAAATGAGTTTTTGATAAGTTTTGCAAATTCTTTTGTAGAATCAAATGGAAACGAACAATAATCATTTTTCTCTATGATCGGTCCTTGAGAAGGAAATCCTAACTGGGAACAACTTCCATGACAAGTTCAAGACGTTGAAAGTCATTCTCACACAGGAGCGCAAGTTCTTTGTCTTGAATATGCCAGAACCATAGGAACCACCTCAAAATGCACCAAGGGTTGACAGGGATGCTTACAGGAATCATATTGAAAACATCATGGATGTCAAGTGTCTCATGCTATCCTCTATGAATTATGAGTTGATGAGGAAACACGAGAATATGGGTGTGATTGAGACGGTCACATATCTGAAGAACATGTACCAAGATCAGTCAATACAAGAGAAATATGATTCTCTAAGATGTTGTTCAAATGTAGCATGGTAGAATGAGATCCTGTAGATCCTCATGTACTCAATCTTATTGGGTATGCAGAGAACCTAGCTAGACTAAGATTTGTTTAGGGTCAAGAGTTGGTCATTGGCGTGGTTGTGCAATCCATGCCAGAGTCATATGGTTAGTTTGTCATGAACTACAACATGAATGATTTTGACGAACCATTTACAGAGTTGTTGGCCATGTTGAGAATAGCTGAGACACAAATGGAGAAAGACAAGCCCAAGTTTGTGATGTTTATCAACAAGACAAAGGGGAAGTCTAAAGGAAAAGGCAAATCTAAGAAGAGTTCTAAATTTAGCCAGAAGCCCAAGTCTTCATATCTTAAAGCAAATGGTGGTGTGAAGAAAATTAGAGGTGATTGTCACCATTGTCATGAGCCTGGACATTAGAAAAGAAATTGTCCACTCTAGTTAGAGGAATTAAAGAAGAAGAAGAAGGAAGGCACTGAGGCCTCCACTTCAGGTGTAAACATTATAAGATAAATTTGATTACTTCTTCAATTTGATATGTGATACCAAATAGAGATTTGACATATTCATGTGCATGATCTGACAAGAAGTAAGAGCCTTCATTGAAGTAGAAAAAATGGACAAGGCGGAGCAAGAGTTGCAGAAGCTTTAGTTTACATTTAATATTTTCTTAACCCAATGGGCCTGTAATTGAGTTAATAGAACTACTATTTCATTATTCCATCAAATGGAAACATTTAGTTTAGAGCATATTGTATGACAAGGACGATATATCAATAAAGTGAGATACTAATGTTTCTATTTCATGAGATATGATCTTGCATGGTAATGCCCAAACATCTAAATGGTCTTTGTACGAGAGATTTTATGATGAATGTTTATAATGTTAAATACCAAAGGATTATCATTGCTAACTCAAGATTATCATTGACATTAGTTATATTGCACATACATATAAGAGATGCATGTCTAGAATACATGTTGATGTTAATCTAGATTCCCTTGGTTGTTGAACCTAAGGAACCATGCAACATCTTATTTACACACAAAGTGACATGACATCCTTTATTAAATGTATTGGGAGGATAATATTTCCATTAGACCTCATACATATGATGCATGAAGATCTTATGGAAATAATGCTATAGATAGTTACTTAAACCTCATATTCAGTTACTGGTAATATGATGATATGTACTTAGTAAAATGGAAATCTCTTGAAATGTTCAAGGAGATTATAAATGAAGTATGACTTTGGTGAAATTATTAAGAAACTTTGATGAGATCAAATGTTGAAATACTTTACATCAATACATTAACTGCCTTCAGAAAGGATATGTGATAATATATCACAAGTCAAATCCATCTGAACATGATGATGTGTCAGGATGAAGGAACTATACCGTGATGAGTCATGATATAATTATCAATTAATCTAGTCTTCTTATATCTTTACTAATGGATTCCTATTACTAAATGATGTACCCTCTGAATTGTTTATAAGAAATCATATATCATATGATTTGGGAATGTCCCAATATGTCTAAAGGATTGAAACCTACATTGAGAAAGTAGTTTCTTAAAAGGTTTATCCACAAACTATAACTGTTGAATGTTACTATTAATTCCAATCTAATAACAAAAGTATTTTGTTGATTGGATAACAGAATTCTAAAAGAATTAGTGGTAGTAAAAGTAGAACTCAAAATGTTCAAGATCAACAAAGAGGTACAATGAGAATAAAGAGAATCACAAGTTGTTGTGGAATATTAGGATCATCATGTAACACAAAATAAAATAGTTCTAGTAGAACACATTTGAGATATGAGGATTGTGATTCGAACAATTCAGATGGGCTGGCCATAACAGGCTGAGCCAATTAGTCAACTAGAAGCTATTTTTGAACTTTTTGGGATCCATGTAAGCTAACAAGGTAGGACCTTGATAGAGACACCTAAGGGGTAATGCCTACAGGGTGTTATAGGGGTCTTATGGTAAAGACTTACAAGGATAACATAAAATGATAGATTGGTTGAATAATAATTTCAATCCAGTTCAAGTTGTTGAACATGACAAAAATTCCTTTACCAATTATCAAGCTTGCTATTATAGTTAAAATATATTAAAGGATTTAGCATGTGAAGATAAAAATCAGATTCCTTGAAGGGAATACATCAAAGGATGTGTACGTGACACAACCTGAAAGGTTGTACAACTTCAAGAAACAAATAAAGTCTATGAACTACTAAGTGCACTCTAGGATTGAAACAAGAATCTCAGAGATGGGATATTTTAACTTGATAAGATAGTAAAAGAGTTTGACTTGAATCAAAATAAAAGATGAAATATATGATTATAAAATATTTAGTGTGAACATATATGAATTTTCCACATATGATGACGAATAACATCTCAATATTGTGAATATTGAAAACTGGCCTAGAAAACACCTTCAACGCTGAAGGATTAAAAGAAACATCTTATGAGATAAGGATTAAGACCTATGAGATAGTTCTTGAATGTTTCACAATGGAAGTTTGAGCACATAAAATAGCAATGCGTTGAAGGAATTCAACACTGAAGGATTCAATGAGAGAGAATCTGAATTGTTCTCTCATGAATCTTATATTCTAATTCTTGTGAAGAGTGCATGTAACATGATTAAGATTCCATAGCCTATAGCAATTTATCTATCATGAATGCTATAAATGTACTTATCTAATATAATCTTGTACGTATGGACATGACAAGATGATAAGTAAATTCCAATAAGGGTTATTAGAAAGTCATTAAAGATATCATAAGTAGTTTAGAAGTATCTAACGATAGATTGCTAGTCAACAAGGATAGAAATAAAGGAATACTTGGATGTAAAGGGTTACATCGATGCAAGTTAACAAAATGAAAAAAATCTAATTCCAATAAAATACATTTGTTTAAAAAAAATGTTGTTAGGTGGAAGTGTTCTGAACTAATAACAATCAATTCAATGCAACAATAGAAGCCGAGTATACTTATGTTATGAACACAAAGTAATGCTATATGGATCAAAAAGTTCATATGAGAAACTTATAGATGTTCCAACCTTTGATGACTTAGTAGAATACTGAGAGAAAAATGGAGCTACTTGTTAGGCAAGGAATATTAGATACCATATTACGGTGGTTTCATCTCAGAGTGAATAGATAAGAAACATGAAATATACTGACTAAATAGCAAAGTGTTTCTTGCCCACTGGATAAAGAACTTGCACAGAAGAAACATGGTGGATATGTTTGGATCACTAAGAATGAGATTCATGGGAGATTGTCTCTAAGTTCAAGTGGGAGTCTATTGGTAAAGTAACCCCAGAGAGCCAATCATGTGATGATTGACATGGCATAAAACCATAAAGGATTTTTTTAATACTTATAAAGGAAAGCTTCCTATTCATTATGTTTCACTCAGTTATGAGACAATGAGGAAATATTATGAATGCCTAAAGAATGAAAATACTCAATGAATTATGTCTTCAAGTACTTGACTTAGAGGATTGATATCATATGGATGTTAAGAGTGTGTACATTATTATTATGTCCCTAGTCGGATGTTATTACGGAAGGTAGATAGACACCACTAACACTAAAGACTAGAGTTTGGGTTGGTTGATGACATAATATCATTAGTCATGATATGAGCATATCAAATAAAGAACATAGATACATGTTAGGGAATGGTGTATTAGACATACCCACCTTGAGAGTGACACATGGAAACCATCATTTGTGGTCATAGTTGTAACATCCCTGACCTGGGTTATGAACTAACCCTAGATGTTTTGCTTAAATATGATATTAGATGCTTGTTGTTATCTTTTGATATGTAATTAAAGCTTTTGAGGAACTTATATTTCTATTTCAGTCCTTTTTGAACAATGTTGCAATATTGCTTTGTTAATTTTGGACTAATGTGCAAATTACCCAAGTGGAGGGGTTAACTTGAAAATTACACATGTTGGGATGTTCCTATGATGTTGAGACATAATAATAATGAATATGATATGGTGTAATGGATTCCACAAGCTTGGGCACCAAGATATAGCTTGTAGAGCAATCCTTATGCTTTAAAACCTAGTTTTGGTGTAAAGTGCAATTTACCCAAAACATAGGGTGTGACATGTAAAATATACCCTCTAGAGTATCTATCATGTTTCTTGTCATCAAGTAGAGCAAAGAAAATGAGAGGGGCGCCTCATTTGAATGATCAAATAAGAAAGATAACCTTAATATCTAAATCACCAAGTTTTAAGCAAAATGGCCTTTCATATATATAGCTTATTAAGATATATGGTTTCTTTTCCTTTAACCTTGGATGAGAGAGAGGTTTTGCATGTGAAAAGGAGGAAGAAACGTGGCCAAGGGTGGAGTGAGCATGAGTGTATGGGTTTAAGAAATAAAAGAAATAACTATCTTTTCTTTGCCTTGATAATACCTAAAAATATATAAGCACCCTTTTTCCTTAAAGCAAAGGATCGTTCCTTTAGTTCTTTCTCCTCATCTTCTTTCTTTGGACCAACCAATAGGGAGATTTGGAACAGAGGAGGACGACCAATCTGGTTTGGGTAAGCTTTGATCATCACCCAGCTCGAATTCTTGGAGGAAACCCTAGTATAAGGTTGGTTTGTTAGTTTTCCTTACACAACTCTTCTTTCTAGCCATCTTCTCCATCCAAATCTTGAAGAACGGACCTTGGACAACCTTTGGAGATTCATCCACCATTAAAGCTACGAAGCTTAGAGCTCTAGATCAGATCTAAGGCAGGTTTTATAACTCTAACCCTTAAGTTTTGTTAATGCATCTTCTTCTCCTAGAATCGTTGCTTATTCTTCTTCTTTAGACACCTTTGTGTGTTCTTGCAAGTGTTTCCGTGAAGAACAGCCCCTGTTCTTGAGGTAGAAGATGATGACGTTATTCCCAATGTTTATCCTAAAATTTTCTTTAGCAAACGGTCTCCCAACTTTTGCAAACGGTTTCCCAAACCGTTTGAATGCAAACGGTTTCAACCAAGAACACATGGAAGCAAACGGTCCAAGACCGTTTGGATGTGTTGACCAGGTGTTGACCATTTGGAGGTCTGTTGTAAACATTATGGACTAATCACCCACCAAAAATCATCAAGTAATTCCAAGATAATCACCAATTGAAGGCCCATTAGTCACCTAAACCCTAATCGGGTCTATTGCTGATTTCAATAATACAATCATGTTGAAGTTTGGGTTGAGTGGCCCAAACGGTTTCAAAACTGTTTGGGGATCACACAAACGGTCTCAAGACCGTTTGGTGATCACCCAAGACCATTTGGAGGTCTAGGGTTAAGTAGGGTTGACCAATTGAGGGTCCAATGATATCAAGTTGTTGAACAATTAAGTGCTGATTTGGTGACCAAATCTAGGGTTCAACCCTTAAGAGAATGACTTGATTTTTAATGAAATAATGGGAAAACGGTATCAAGACCGTTTCGAGGATATCCAAACGATCCCAAGACCGTTTGGGGGTCACCCAAGACCATTTGGAGGACTATGGTTGACTATGGTCAAGTGGTTGGAAATCTAAGGATAGCAAGTTGAAGTATAATTGATTAATGACCTAATGATCAAATCAATGAGCCAAACCTTAATAGGTTGAGTTAGATTTTGGTGTTGACTTGAGAAAACGATCTCAAGACCGTTTGTAGGTCATCCAAACGATCCCAAGATTGTTTGGGGTCAGGTCATAACCAAATTGAATGATGGTTCAATGGTTTCAATGTCAATTAGACTCATGTTGATACATGTTGAAGGGTATCTATTCTAAACCCTAATTCAATTGATCCAAGCCCTAATTGCTGATCAATTGAGGGTCAATTGAGGGTCAAATCAGTTGAGGTTTGACCTAATTGACTCAATTGATAAGTGGCTAACAAGTGCATGAACGATTGAGGGGTTCAACCTTGGAAACCCTAACTCAATTGAAGTGGTTGAGACACTTTTTGGTCCATGCGGTTTTGATATGGTTTGGACCAATCGGTCTCAAGACCGTTTGGGACCAAACGATCCCAAACCGTTTGGTGCTCATGCGGTTTCAAGAACGGTTGTGTCCATGCGGTTTCAAAGTCAACTTGGCCAAACGGTCTTCATGACCAAACGGTCTTCATGACCAAACGATTTTGAGTGTGCACCTGACCAAACGGTTTCAAAGTCAACAAAACCAAACGATCAACACCACCAAACGGTTTCAAGGTTTGTTCAAGACCGTTTGGGGGGATAGTGTGCAAGACCGTTTGTGGTCTAAAAAGGTCAAGATCGTTTGATGTCTTAGTGGTCAAGATGGTTTAGTGGTTGATTGACCTAAACCTTATAGATACCTAAAGTGATTAAGGGACTAAGTAATTAGGTATTAATGCATGTTATGATCAATGGTGAACATTACAAAAGTACCCTTGATGGGATAGAGTAACCAATACCCTTTAATCAAGTGAATCTTAATGACCACAATAGTAATGACACAACCCATGATGTCAGTGTTGATTTGACTTAGCCTAATCATATGAGATGTGAATATCATCTAATAGTAAGAGAGGAGAGAGAAGACTCCTTATATAAATGAGAATCAAGTAACAAGCTTCCAATATGTATGAATGTATCTAATTAGGGCATGATCCTTTATAGTGAGATCGTGGAAACCCTAAATCTAGGGTAATGTGATGTAATGTGAAATAGTAAACCCTAAATCTAGGGTAATATGATGTAATGTGAAATAGTAAACCCTAAATCTAGGGTAATATGATGTAATGTGAATAGTAAACCCTAAATCTAGGATAATATGATGTAATGTGAAATAGTAAACCCTAAATCTAGGGTAATATGATGTAATGTGAAATAGTAAACCCTAAATCTAGGGTAATATGATGTAATGTGAATAGTAAACCCTAAATCTAGGGTAATATGATGTAATGTGAAATAGTAAACCCTAAATCTAGGGTAATATGATGTAATCTGAAATAGTAAACTCTAAATCTAGGGTAATATGATGTAATGTGAATAGTAAACCCTAAATCTAGGGTAATATGATGTAATGTGAATAGTAAACCCTAAATCTAGGGTAATGTGATGTAATGTGAAGTAAACCCTAAATCTAGGGTAATATGATGTAATGCGAATAGTAAACCCTAAATCTTGGGTAATGTGATGTAATGTGAATAGTAAACCCTAAATCTAGGGTAATGTGATGTAATGTGAATAGTAAACCCTAATCTAGGGTAATGTGATGTAATGTGAATAATAAACCCTAATCTAGGGTAATGTGATGTAAAGTGAATAGTAAACCCTAATCTAGGGTAATGAGATGATATGGACAGTAAACCCTAATTCTGGGTTATGCTTTTAAGCATGTAACCCTATGAGTGATGTATGAATTAAGGAATCAATATTCCTAATTAAGCTAAGGGGTTGAATAACTCTAATTGAATTGTATAAGAGAATCCTAACCCTAGAAACTAGCCGTGGTGATGTAACACGGCCGTGGTGTTTTGTATTTAATTTGAAAAGAACTTGTATTGTGCTAATATGGATATAATGTGCATGTTATCAATTGTGTTAACCATGCAGGTTTTTATGAAATGGTGAACATAGTCAGGTAAGGGCTATGTTGTCATATTTATTAAAGCACTTTATAAGCTTTGAAAGTAATGATATGCTATGTTGCCTAGTGAGAGGTAACATATGAGATTGATAGGTTGTGATAGCCATGAGAAATATCTGCATTATTACAATCAAAGTCATACTATTAAAAATGACTTAATGAAAATATGTTACTTGGTAACAAGTGTTTTGATAATCTAAGGGTTTGAACACCCATGTTCCTGAATCATAATGATGATATGGTTAGGGATTGATATCCCAATGATAACTGGATGTGAAATGAACTTGATACAATTACTACTTTTTCTTTATAGAAATTGTTTTAATGGTTTATGTTTGGAAACATGCCTGATGCTAAAAGAATTCCATAATGTACTTAAATAATCAAGTATAATGATATCATGTAGAGCCCTGACCATAGATCCATCATTGTCAGAAGTTAAATGATGGTGAAATAGGTTTTCCTAAGGGAACTCCTGGAGAACATACTTTTGAGTATGTGGGGGTTATGGACGCGAATATCCTTACGTCCTAATGTAGGATTTGATGTGAGATATACTTTTAATCTCTCAATCTTTCATTATATGTTTATGCCGGCCGTGATGATGTATCACTAATCTCCCGATGATGCTGTTAATGCCGCGTCGATGTGAGATAAACAAGAAATCCCTCGATGGCGAAGAGAGTACAGAACGTCACTATAACTCTAATAGAGAAGTTGCTAGAATACCCTGGAAAGCTATTGTGACGTCCCCAGATTTTCACCTTCTCAATACCCTATTGGGAATGAGAGGTCAGAATCCGAAAACATCATCCAATCATATCAGAAAGTGATTCGGAAGCATAATACGCGTACATGAACATACAACCATAACATTTCTCAACAATAACATGCATATTTACAACATGAATTACAATTGTATATTGAAAGAGATTTTTTACACAAGTATAAACATGTATGCTAGAAGGATCTTAGACAATAGGTACAACCTATACAACTTGCTCACATCCTATTCTTTTATCCCATGCTAGTTGTGAATCTAGAAAATATGAGAAACAAAAACATCAACAAAAGTTGGTACGTGGAATTAAAGAGCTATACTATGCTGGCATATAAAATACTCGAAATTGAAGAAAGAAAAAGGAAACATTATTTAAAGGTGGAAAATCATGTAAGCCCAGGTTATTATTCATATTTCAATGGACATGTATTACTATGGTGGACTTAGCACAAACATATATTATTGGGCCCTATCCCCGCGTACCTTGTACCATTAGGGATCTCCCTGCGCACCGTGTACCATTAGGGAGGTGCTAGTCAACATTAATACTTTCCCTCTCTAATAGGGAGATTAATGAACCATCAGTAACTAAATTCCATTTTCTTTTCTTAGTGATCTTAGTGTTCAAGGCGGAAACAACAATACATATAGATATACATCCAACAAGATATTCAAATACATACAAGCAATTACTCATAATTATCATCCAGCAAAAACTAGTCATATAATTATATCCACTTACCTGAGTTCAGATATTCCTCACATATCCATGATCATCTAAAACTTTGTCCATGACCTGATTAATAGAAATTAATCACCATTAATATATGTACATCGTATTCTTGGTAATTTTAGGTCCAAATTAGGGTTTTAGTCAAACCTAGGTCAATATGATGTTAGGATGGTGTTTAGTATTTTTAATCTGATACATATGTAATTATTAAGGTCTGGTATGAATTTCGTAATTTTTTGGTACTTTCCCTATTTTCTACAATTAATATGAGGATTAAACATGTAATTAGATAATAATGAGAAAAGGCATTAAATTACTCAATAATGTCAAGATAGGAGTCCACATTTAGTTTCTAGATTATATCAGGGTTCAAAATTATTTTTATCAGATTTAATCTCAACCACTTTCTAATTATACCATTTAAATGAAGCATTCTCATCTAAAATAAATACCATCAATATTAGTGTCTCATAAGTCTGATATAAGGATTTCACCATAAATAGGGTACTTGTGTGAGTCCAGGGGTATTTTCGAGGAATTTATTGGATAAGGGAGCTATTTTTGGTGGATTATACAAGTTTTGTGTCTTATCTAATATATATACAAATATTTACCTGGTTGGATTTTAATTGAACCGGCTGGACTGGAATTGGGCCAAGTGAACCGGATGGTCCACCTACTTGACCGTGTTCTTTAAGCTGAGTGTTGTCCGGTTTAGTTTGTTGGACCGATCAGTGATCTCCTTCATCACGATCTCACGCCTTGGGCGAGACACAGGTGCCGCCGCACACAAATGCCCCGACCGCAGATCGGCCTCCGCTGCCCTCTCTGATGAGATCATCTGGATGCTCCACACTAGACGAGAGGAAGATGGAACCATCGAGAGGTCCCATGGAGCCTCTCTCAGGTCGTCGCTCATGCCCTGCCTCCAGCAAAGAGGAGGGTTTCGAGACCTCTGTTCTCTCCAGACCCGCCGTCGCCGCCTCTGTGATTGGTACCAGCGAGCTATGGCAACCCTTCCTCTCCTTTCCTCTTCCATGGAGAAACTGGTTGGCTGTGATCTCGGCCTCAACCTCCATGGATTCTGTTTCTCTGGAAAGCCCCTTCTTACTCTACAAGGAGGCTTGCTCCAGGTCTGCTGATGGAGGCACCACGTATCTGCCGCTGTGGTCATTGAGGGAAACGACGAGCGGCCGACCACAATGCACCGCAAATCGTGCCTATGGGCATATGGAGCAACTAGCGATCTCTTCTGGATCTGTAGTTTGATGGTGAAGGTGTTCCAAGCCAGCAATGATTGGTGGTGAGATGGCCTTCTTCTCTGATCTTCCCTTCTAGTCTAGCTACTGCGATGGGGTGGATAGCGAAGAAGGGGGGTTTGGGTTTCGTTCTCCCTTGCACAAGCCTGAGGTGACAGGAGTCTCCATGAGGCTTCCCTGGAGGTTGAAACTACCTCAAAATGCAACATGATGGTTGGGAAAGAATGGCCTAGGATCACTTCCATTGCCTGGCACTAAGGAAGGATTGACTACCACTGAGAAGTCCTCCTTGCTGGTTAACGGACAATGGGTTCATAATAATTGTGAGAAAATATCTGGTGATCATCCCACCTTCATCGGATCCAAAATTACACCTAGACTGGTCTGTTAACAACGATGGAGAAGGGGTTGGAAAGTGGGGGTCGATCTCTCACTTCTCTCTACCAAAAATTTCACGCAATGGGTAATCCTGAAACTTATGATGAGTTTGATTCTTTTTATCCTCCATCCCTTCTAGATAATTTGCGAGTAAGGCGCTCTGAGGCCAGTAGGATCGCATCCAAGTCTCAGCTCTGTTCCGTTTAATTCGGAGGTAGAGGATGACCAGCTAGCCTTTGGATTAGGTAAAATCAACGGTCCAAATATGACCACGTCTGTTACGTTGGCGCCGACTATAGATGGATCGCATGACACATCAAATTACTGAAGCCTAGTTACTAAATAATTGAATGACAAAGGTTTCTAAACATTTATCTCAATAATGCCTCCAACTTCAAAGAAATATATCTCTTGTTAGGAATCTCCAACCATTCTAAGAATTTATAAATAGTCTCCTAATATATTAAAGAAGCTTGTAACAACGTTTGAGACTCCAAATCCATTATTTAGTCATGCAAATAAATATTCAAACAACCTTAGAATTATGTGTATAAACCTTGAATTCAACTTAAATAGTCATCAAATCTTGATTCTACAAGTCCAAAAACACTTGTAATAATCCTAATATACCTCAAGGTTCATCAATTGACCACTCGATTTCATTATGACTACTAAATGGATCTTTTGTATTCATTCAATAATTAAGAAGCTATCCATTGCACTTGATGTCAACTACATCTAATAATCATTAATTGCATCTATGCTTACCCTTTTTGAGTGAAAAGAATCCAAAATTGAATAAAAACTTTTCAATTTGGTACTAAACATCTACATAAGATTCATGGTCTTCAACTTCTATATGGGTATCTAAACCCTAAAACCCGAGTTATCACAGCTATTATGGTAGAGACATAAGATGTCATGCATGTTGTTCCTCATACTGACTAAGGAGGATGAGGTCATAGGAATCCAACTCTTCTGATGACCTATGTATGGTACCGATTGCAATTTTGTAATGGTCGGTTGGAGTATGAGAGGTATAGCTCATCTCCTCAGGGCATAAAAATGTTTGTAAAAATGTAATCAGCCATGTAGCATATTTGCTTAGGCTGAACTACGAGAAACAATGAATGATGATACATTGTTTATAGTGTTCTAGTTACATAACTAGTATACATGTTCTTCATATTCCTTATTAATATATGTATTGCCATTCAATTAAGTTATAATTGAAATGATTTCTTAAAAGAAGGTTGCTTCACTTAGTTTACACAATGTTAAACCTACTGTTGAATGTTTATAGTCCTACTGCTTAATGTTATTCCATTATTGCAATAACAATGCTTCTGACAGAGAGTTATAACTCTCGCTGGGACAATTATAAAATTGTCTCACCCCTGTGGGATTTGACTTTTTAGGTAGACGCCGAGGACAAAGGAACCCATCAATGGGTGAGCAGCAACAACAGTAACAACAACAGCAACAACATCAGGGACAGCAGTGATCCTCAGGTGGAGACATTGTCTATCAAGTCTTGTAGATAGAATGTCCTATGTGTCGTCTTTATACTCTCAGGTCCTAGGAGTCAGTAGATGTTTAAAGTAGATATGAGATTTTTGGCTTAATGCCTCGAGATTTTTGTATCTTGCCTTGTATAGTTAACAAGGCAGTTGGTGTTTGTAATCCTCAAGATGTGATTTTACAGAGATGTAATGATGGATCGGTTTGTAAATAACTTATCATGTTTCTTTATGAAAGAGTTTTACCGTTTGAAGATCTCTTTACAAAAAGTTTTAATTTTTAGTGATTTTTAATAAATCTACTACTAGTTAATCGCTTCCGCATTCGTTGATCTTGTTTTCCGAGAAGTATCATCACAATAGTCATCTCTTATAGTGAAGGTGGTGATTGTGATTCTTAAACCTAATATCACTTCACTCGTCACATGTCGTTGGGTACACTTTGACATCATCAAATGCAGTCTTAAAACATGGGTTGTTATAAAGGTGATGATTGGGTGACTTTGACACATGGGGAGAGACTGTGAGTGATAAATATGGGATTTGTCACTCCTACCAAAATATGATATCCTATCCACTTGGTAAGAGAGACTGAGAAACACATGTGCATTCACATGTGAATTAATATATGATATTGCAATCATAGTATCTCAGACAGTCTGCTCTTGGTTCAAGGAACATGGATTGAACGTTGAGAGGATAACCATCCATTCCTCGAGCTCAACCTATATTGGTGACGAAGGAATTATACAATCACTACAACACCTTATACAAATTGTAGGTTGAAGTTGTTGTCCAACTTTCCATTCACTTGGGTAGCAATGATGTGCCACTAGGCACTGCTCTTTGCTTGTGATGTCATAAGCTAGTTATGGGCATTCACCACCAATGTGATAGGGAACCTATAGGGTCACACACATAGGAACTCATCTAGAAGAGGAGTTTATCTTGAATGATGATTGGATTGGTTACTAAAGTGTTTATGTATTCAATTCACACAACAAATCAACTGATTGGATGACTACATTGCCAAACAACCATCTCACTAGATGAGATGGCCGTTTGGGCAGCCAGACGAGCATCTCAAGTGTTGAAATGGTCATTAGGATTGTCATACTACTCAAATATGAATTTTGCTAAGTTCGCCCCTATATGAGGAGTGAACTGACTGACTCAAACTGTTGAACCGATCAAAATATGATATTGAGGTCACATAATATCTAACAGTCTGCTCTTGGTTAAAGGAACATGGATTGAATGTTGAGAGGATGACCATCCATTCCTCAAATTCCACCTGGATATGAATGACAAAGAAATTATACAATCACTAGAACACCTTACACAAATTTTAAGTTGAAGTTGTTCTCCAACTTTCCATTCACTGAGGTAGCATTGGCATGCGACTAGGCACCACTCTTTTCTTTTAATGTCATAATCTAGTTATGGACATTCACTGCCAACGTGATATGGAACCTATAGTGTCACACACATAGGAACTTATCTAGAAGAGGAGTTTATCTTGAATATTGATTGGATTGATTACTAAAGTGTTTAGGTATTCAATTCAAACAATAGATCAACTGATTGGCTAACTGCACTACCAAAAGATCATTCACTAGGTGTTACGATCGTTTGGGCATCCAGACAAGCATCTCAAGTGTTGATATGACTGTATGGATTGTTAGATTAATCAAAGATCGAATTGGCTAAGTTATGCCCAATATGAGGAGTGAGCCGACCAACTCAAACTGATGAATTGATCAGATCAACTTAGGTTCAGTAGACGGTTGTCTGGGTGAACAATTGGGTATTTTTCTTGGATGAGCGGGTTTGTTTGGCCAAATGAAGGTTCTAGATGTTTTCTGAACTTGGAAAACTACCAAATGACCGTTTCGTAGTTTAAGATGACCGTCTCGGTCACCAGATGATCGTTGTGAAAATTCAAGATCTTCTACTCCCTTCCACATTCTCACAATCCCGTACATACTAGGAACCTTGACCAAAACCCACCTATATATAGAGAGGTACTAGGTGCTTCCCAGAACACAACACAAAAAACTGAGAATCAGTTACTCTGACAACTGTTGTCCTCTCTGGTTGTGGTAACTGAGAGAACCCAAGCAAGTCCTACCCAATAAGGGAGGGATAGCTACAGGAGAGAACAATTCAGAGTTGTTGTGGGAGAGCAAGTTGGTGACTAGCACACCAACAAGAGGGGAAACTCCTTCCTATCTGTTCTAGTTGAATGACAAGAGTGCTAGTTGGCCCGTGTGGACTACTTTGGAGGCAGGAATCCTTTGGCTACTGCTAGGAGAGAAAAGTCAGTTTGTAGTCCATGGTGAGAGCAGTGGAGTGTTGGAGATGTTGTTTGTGTTTGTTGTTCATGTTGAGGACTAGGAGTTGCACAACCACCGTCCAAGAGAAACTAGTTGACAGTTGCATTGAAGCAAGTTGTTTTCATTGGACTTGCACCAGGATCAGATATAACTCACTAAACCATCCTTCCTATTTCATAGTAGTTGATGCAATCTTGTTGTTATGGGAATACAAATAGATAAATTTTTTATTTCCACTTCTATTCTCTATGCCTGTAGTTCTCAACAGGTGATGTTTCTAACCAGAGGAGGATTAAAGAGCTACTAGTGCGGGTGATACTTTATCATGTAACATTTAAACTTTGGGGTTCTCATATGTTTGAGAAGATTGTTTCTTTTTTGGGGGTTCTGATTTGTACTGAAAAACCTACAAAACTATTCTCTAGAAAGGAATATGCCAGAATTCAAGTGTTGCTATCTTCTGAGTTTGTCTTTCCAAATCATATTTCTCTTATCAATGATGAAGGAGATAGTCATACTATTGATATTTCACATGAATGGATACCTTATAAATGTCATTTTTGTGGCTTCTTTGGGCATGATGAATCCTGGTGTCATCCTTCTAGTTCTATTTATGTTGTGTCTGAAGGGCAGAAGCAAGTCTAGAAAGAAAAATTGCCTATTCCTTCTAGTACTCTGAATATGATGGTAGCTTATGTTGTATCTAGTTAGGTAAATAACATTTCCAATTGTGTAGAAGTTGTGTCCAAAGTTTAGAAACATGTGTGGAAAGAAAAGGATGTTGTTTCTACTAGCATTCTAGATTTGGTTCAAGAGGTGGAGGTGAATGATGCAGATAGACCATAATGAAATTTTAGTACAACTATTTTGCAGCAGTAAAGGGGGTTTATTTTCTATTCCATCCACCCCAATTCTAGTTTTCTCTGATTCTATTACAATTTTGGAAATTGAAGAAGGATTCAAAGAAAAAAAGGGAAAAAGTAAATCTCCTCCAAAATGTCATTCAAAGACAAATACCACATTAGACGACTCCTGTGAATGTTGGGATTTACCATTCTGTCAGTAACTCTATTTTTTCCCTAATGCACAATAGATTTGAAGTGTTGGAGACAATCAATGAAGAACTTGTTGTTGGGCCTGTCATCTCAACAACCTTGGTTATCAAATCCATACGTCCTGGAATGTCATAGTTATTAACAATAAGATGAAAGTTGTTTTAGATGAAATAAGATGTTCCAAGAGTGATATTGTTGTCTTTTTAAAGAAATCTGGAGATTTTATTTATTCAACCTGGTCTCCATTACCAGGCCAGACAGCAAAGGTTCTATTACAATCGACTGATTCTCTCTGTGTCAGAGATGAGGTCAAGCGGGTCGTCCCATTTTGCTGAACATAATGTCAATTTGGTTGCTTATTTGGCTAGTTTGTCCAAAGCATTATTATGATTCCTATTAACGAACATAATGTCGATCTATTGAGTGCCTCTGTCCATCTCTATTCTTTTACATAGCAGATGTAGTTTGGGTGGAATCTTTGTCTTCTTCATGATCATCTTATATGCCAGGGGACTATCCCATGCTAGGATAATGTGTTGAGGAAATTTCTTATAGATATCCATAGCATAGTGGATTGCTTGACGTTCAGCTTCGAGGACGTTGAAATGTGCCCATTTTTTGTAACCCCCTATGATCCATTTTCCTTTGTGGTCATGAAGGATGAAGCTTAGAGCAACCCTATTTTGCTTTTTCTTGACTGAAACATCCACGTTCATCATCAAAGATCCAATAGGAGGGGATAACCACCTGTTCACCATATTTGCATGGGTTTGTCTACTCGTAACATGTGGCGGGGTTAGCATATGGGCTTGGTAACATAGATTAACCTCTATTTTGATATTTATGAACACGTCAATATGACTTTGATGTAGATTTTCAAAAATGAACTGACATCTGGCCTTCCAGATCTTCCATGAAGCTAGTGCGAACCAGTTCTGCCATTCTTTATAGTTCTTCCTCCGTGTCAAGTTCATTGAGATTGTTTTATTTATGTTCTCATGCACTATGAGGGTGCAACTAGTATCCTATGTTATTCTTTCCCCACAGTCTCTTGGCTATGTCGCACTCGAATAGAGTGTGATGTAAGGTTTCTTCTTCATTGTTACATCTTGGACACAATGAGCTCATGGTGATGCCTCAACGTTTTTGAATGAGATTGGTCATAATGCTGTCATGCATGGCCAACCAGAGAAAGAAATTAACTATACTAGGAATTTTCAAATTCCACATTGTTTCCCATTTCCCTTCCATTTTCACATCAATGTTGTTCAGTAATTGGTTGTAGTAAAGTTTGATGTAGAAGTTTCCATCAGTTGAATCCGTGTAAAGACAAAGGTCCTTTCCCACCACATCTGTGAGTGGCACCATCGATTGAATGGAGGAGCAGGTATCTTTGTCAAATCACTCGGCAATGAATTATATATCCCATCGACCATGTAGATTCTTCGCGGATCCTACCCTGAGGTCAGTAAGATCCTAGGGTATATTTTTTGGTTGATGGATCTTCGGTTTGCAGCTGCCTCTCACTCATCTATCTTCCTATGCGTTGGTTGACTCCCCATTCATAACAACTTTTGCCATCTTAGAGAGTACTACCTCTTTGTGTATAGCTATAAACCTCCACATACATGATCCCATGGGTATTCCATTATGTTTTCGGTTGCCATATTTATTTCTCATAATCTCACACCAAAAAGATTATTTCTTCGAATATAATTCCCAATATGATTTTGTAAGCAGTGATTCATTTTGCAGTTTTGAAGCTTTGATATTAAGCCCCCCTTCTTTTTGTCCACTATCAAACTTTTCCAAGCCACCATGCTCATCCCATGCTCCATGTTGCATCCCTTCCACAGAAATGCTCGAATAACTTTGTCAATTCTATCACAGATTGTTTTAGGTAGGTGAGTGGACTGCATAGTATATATAGAAGATGAATTCAGAGTTGATTGGATGATGATCCTTCTCCCCACAATGGAAAGAGATTTATTCGCCCATGAAGAAATTCTGTTTTCTATTTTTGTGATCACATCCATGCATATTTCCTTATTAGGTCTTGAGTTCAAGATAGGTATTCCCATGTATTTCCCCAGGTTCTGTGTCTCCTGTATGGATATTCATCTACATACTGCTCTTCGGATCCTCGAAGGAGTATTGTTAGAAAAGAATATGACTGACTTTTCATTAGAAAGTGTCTGGCCTGAAGCTTCTTCGAAGTGTTTTAGACACTTTAACATTGTGGTAGCTTGTTGTGTGGAGGCTTCCCGAAACAGAATGAGATCATTTGTAAAGCACACATGGGAGATTTATGGGACATTTCTTGACAGTTTGCATGGTTTCCAGTTTCCTTTTCACACCTTGATTCTGATTGCCTGACTGAACCTCTCGAGACACAGAACAAAAATGTATGGTGACAATGGGTCGCCTTGTCTGACCCCACGATTGGCTTTGAATTTCTAGATAGTGTCTCCATTCCAGGAGATTGTAATGTCCCCAGAAATGATGATGTTCATTATAAGATTGACAAGGTGTGAGGGTATTGATGTTCTCTGAAGTGTATCTTGGATAAAAATCCAACTCATTTTATTGTATGCTTTGGACATGTCGAGTTTAGAGGCCATTAATGATTTTCTACCTGTCTTGGATCTCATGGAGTGTATTATTTCTTGGACCATGATGATGTTATCAGAGATTTTTCTTCCCACACAAAGGCTTCTTTAAGCGGTGATTTCTAGCCGGGTAGAAAGGGTTTGATTCTCTGTACTATAATTTTAGATAGAAGCTTCATACTAACATTATTTAAAGCTACAAGGCGCAGCTGCTGACATGATTCAGGTGTGATACATTTTGGTATTATAATAAGTATGGATCTAGTCATCTTCTGACTAAGCAGTAACCCTGAGAAATATGCAGAGATCGTCAAGAATAATGAGTTTTTGATGTTGTTCCAGTTTGATTGTAGGAAGCCTACATCAATACTGTCGGGACCTGGGGCTTTAATCAGATTCATCATCATTAGGACCTGATGTATCTCCTCTATAGTAGGCATACAACCACAGTGAATGGTGTCCTGGTTGCTGAGCAGTAGGAATGTTCCAGGGAATGTGTTGCAAGCGTACACTCTATTGATATTACTATTCTCCATAAAGATCATCTTGAAGAACTCCCTAACCAGCTCTTTAAGTTCACCGCTGTCTTCTATCCATTGTCCTTCCATATTCTTGAGTTTCTTGATGAAATTCTTTCTTCTTTTCTCTTTTACCATCGAGTGAAAAAACTTTATATTTGCATCACCCGCCTTCAACCAGTCACATCTTGAATTCTGTCTCCACTCTTCAGTTTCAAGGGAGAGGATGTTGTTATATTCTCTTTGTAGTTTTGTCGTGGTGACATCAAGCTCTTTTGTGTATTGATTAGAAAATGTGGTTTGGTTTTTAGTGATCTCCTTAAGTAAGAAGGATCTTCTGAAGTTGGTTCTCACCCTTTCCTTCCTATCCCATTCTTCTGCTGCTATCATGAAGTTTTCTTCTTATTCTTGGAATTGGATGTTGTGGTTCCAGTTGTTATTTAAGAAAGTGTTAAAGGATGGTCTCTTGTTCCAGAGGAGTTGGTTTTGATGGAAAAGGAGCTTTTGGTTCTGTTCGTGTCTGTGTAGATCAGCATGGGGGAATGATCTGAGCTCATTCAAGGAAGGGTTTCGACATTGGTATGTGGAAAATAGTCTATCCACTCCTGATTTGCAACTGCTCTATCCAGTCATTGTTGTAACAACCCTCTTTTAAATGTCATCTTCAGGCCTGTGACACCCAAATCTTCCAGTTCTACTTTTATTAGTGCCTCTGCTAATTCTCGGCTGCTGCTGACATTCACTGGTTCTCCTCTACTTCTCTCATCAATGTTCAGAACAATGTTGAAATCCCCAATTACAAGTCAAGGGAGTTTCAAGGTATTAGCTAGAGTTTTTAAATGCATCCAAAGTATTATCCTCTTCTTTTGTTTTTTACTGGCATAAACAAAGGTTAAGCGGATGTAGTTATCTATTGTGAGGTGGATGAATTTCTTATTGCAAGTGATGATCTGCACTTTCCCAATTTGCTCTTTCTACATAACCCAAATACCTCCCGAATATCCCAATGCCTTGAATCTATAAGATTTATCAAAACCCAGGGTCTTGATAATGTTGTCTGCCATGGATCTACTAGTTCTTGGTTCGATCACTGCTAACATATCAATTTTTTGATGCCGACTTATATCCTTCAATATGTTTTGGGTATCTGCTCCGCAGATCCCTTGTACATTCCAAGATGAAAAAATCATTAGGCAGATAGTTTTATAAGTACTTGGCCTCCACTGCCCTCATCATGTTTTGATTCTCTTCTTTCATTCTTTTAATTTGTTCTATTATAGATTTTTTTATTCGCTTGTTAGAGTCGCTTCTTGTAGTATCCTGTGTTGTGAAGACCTTCCTATTTCATAGGTGGATTCTGAGTGATGCCCCAAAAGTAGGCTGGTTTGGTGGGCCCCCTTGAATACAAAAGATCAGTGAGCTATAACCTGGGTTGAACTGTAGTGTCTCGACATTGTGTTCTTCATCTTCTTGGATGATAATAGTTTCATCCTCTAGAATGATTGTTTCCTGGTGTGCCGGAGCTTTCCCTTTGTCTTTGTCAATTGCTGAATGGTTAAATTCTTGATTATCTTGTGATGACGTTGCGGACTATGAAAGATTTCCCTTCTCTATGTTGGTTTTCTTTCTGAACTCAGCCTTCTTTTGTTTCCAGTCAAACCTTGTAACTTTCTCAGCGATTTCCTTCGATATCTATTCTTTGTCCCGTTCTTCATTTTCCATGTTCAGGTTCCTGAATCTGTTTCTCATTTCCATTTTATTACTTGTCTGGTCTCCTTATTTTCTTGGTTTTCTTGCAGTGGGTTTAGCATATGTTTCTGAGTAGTTACCTTGTGGCTACAGTTCTATTTGTTGGGTTGTCGCTGATAATGGTTCACTGGATTGAAACTTGCTCCTCACTTCTTCTCTGGCTCTACACATCATGTTTGTATGACCTATTCTCCCACAAAACATGCAAATGCTTTACAAATTTTTGTATTCCAACTCATAGTTTATGCCTTGTATGATCACTTCTGGTGTCAATGGCTTCATTGCATCTAGCTTTACTACTATGCGAGCGAATCTCCCCCTTCTCTTCAAGTCCGTATTAGTGTCTACCCTGATGGTTGTGCAATGCTATCTCCTATCTCCTCCAAAAAATGTCATTGGTATAGGAATATTGGGAGTTTGGGGATACAGACCCAAGCTATATAATGAGGATTCAAGTTTGTAGGTCAGAACGTCGGATCCCAGGGTTGAAATGTAAGGTAGGAACCCATCATTGGCCAAGGACCCCCGGTTAGAGCTTTTAGATAATCATCTTTCCGAAGCAATTTCACCAAGAAGTAGTTATTTTCCAGATCGATTAGTCTGAAGTTACCCACTAATCTCCACATAGTTTTGATTCTATCCTATAGGGTTAAGAAACCCACTTGTATGGCCAAGACTTTAATGATGACTGAGTAACACCATTGTTTTAGCAGTTCACCGTCCATGCTTTCCTCTATGACAAAGGTTGGGGTGCCGTCGATGACTTGTGATTTGATATACTCCTTTGTGTGTTTGACGTTTAGGTCTTCAAATCCTATGAATTGTAGACTCCCACTCCCTTTCCCCCCATTCATGATATCCATGTATGAGACCGATGTTCTGGGGTCTAAACCCACGTTCATCTTTTGAGTTGACATTTCAGGTATCGAGTTTCCTTCTTTAGGGAGAATAGGAAATTGTCCATCTACGGTTGAGGATGCGTCAACTTCCATCGACGCGTGATGAAATGTTTTTGATTGATCCTCAATGGAGTTCTGATTCTCTATGGTTTTTGTTGTGAAGTTCATATGGATCCCTAGTCTTTTTAGGATCTCCACTTGTTGATGTCCTTTATTTACAGTCTTGGGACTGGGAGGATGTTTATCACTGGCCTTCGTATGGTGTTATTTAAATTTAGCCACATTTTCTATACTTCCCTGACCATCACCATCTAAATTGGGGGGATGGAGTCCTCTCCCTCCTCCTCCCACTCTGTGGCTTCCGCCTCTCGAAGTGAACCCTAGAGCCATTCCTTGTTGTCTTGGTTGAGAATAAAGTGAGGCATTAGGGTATTACTAAATTCATGGAGAATTTTATTCCCAATTACAATTGGTGTCCTAACCATGATTCACATACTTTAAGAAGAGTTGTTGTTCTTAGGAGGCATTGTATTATTACCAAATTACAAGAATAGGACTAGTGCATTCATTTCGAAGCTAAAGTCAATGACTTAGTGTTCTTCATTACTGTAGTTTATGGTCACAATGGGAATTCTAAAAGGGTTAGGCTCTGGGAAAGTATTGAAGATATTCATGATAATCTCGTTGGACCATGGATTATTCTTGATGGCTTTAATGTTGTATGGAAAAATAATGAGAAGAACGAGAACTAACCTCCCTCTCATAAGTTCATGCTTGATTTTAATAATTATATGATTAGTTGTGGTCTTATTGATCTTGATATTAATGGTCCTTGCTTCATGTGGGATAACCACAATGGTGATAATTTTGTTAGTTCCAAGATACACAAAGTTATTTTTAACAATGAATTTCTTGACTATATTTTTGAGTTCAATGATGAAATTATATCTAGCAATGTTAGTGACCATAGGAGGGTGCAGTTGTCTATTGGAAATATGAAGAAGATAAAGTTTCCTTTCAGGTTTATCAATGTCTGGTTTGATCACAAAGACTATAAATAAGTACTTAAAGAGGCATGGGGTATAGTGGTGAATGGTTATGCTATGTTCTGGCTTTATAGAAAGTTGAATCATTTAAAAAATAATCTTACTATGTGGAACAAGTCTTATGTTAGTGATATTCAAGAACAAGATCGAGTTGATGAAATCAACACTAACTTAGCTCAGGCTAAAGTTGACTTATCACCTTTTAATGAAGTGTTGAGAGTTTCTGCTAAAAATTCAAGGCTTATTGTTGAGTTTAGTTCTAAGGCTACATAGTCTCTTCTAAGATAGAAGTCCCATGTGGAGTGGCTCAACGAAGGTGAAACAAACACAAATAATTTTTACTCCTCCCTTAAAAGTAGAAGGCATGTGAATGAAATTTGGAGTTGATATGTGAAAAACTCTTTTAATCATGACCCGAATGTTATAAAAAACTCTATTGTTGACTTTTATTTCAATTTGTTCAATAAATACAATGTTGGTGATAGCTCTTGGAGGGATGAGAAGATAGGCAATAGTCTTTCTTTGTCTCAAAGGTCTTCTCTTATTTCTCCTATCACTAGAAAGTAAGTAGATGAAATGGTTAGTAGACCCAATTGTGATAAGGCTCCTGACATGGATGGGTTAGTAGATTATGTATTTGAAGTAGTTAAAAAATTCTTTAGTAATGGAAATTTTCTCAAGGAGGATAAAATGAATTTTATCTCTCTTCTTTCTAAGAATGGTGATACTAATCTTATGTCTAATTGGAGGACTATTTCTTTCTGCAATGTTTTTTGTAAGGTCATTTTGAAGTTACTAGCCAATAGACTTTAACCTTTACTTGACTCTATCATTGATCAAAGTCGGTCTCTTTTGTTAAGGTACGACATATTAGGGATCTTATTCTGTTGATAATGATATTCTCAATTATTTTAAGAAGGTTTATTCAAATAACATTTGCATTGAGGATGATATCTCTAAGGCTTACAATTATGTGAAAGGATATTTTTTGTTTTCTTTGCTCCATAAAATGGATTTTCCTTCCATTTGGACTAAGTGGATTGAGAATATTTTTGTTACAACTTCTCATCAAGTTTTTGTAAATGGAGAACCCACTGAATCCTTTTTCTCTCCTAATGGTATCAAACAAGGAGGCCCTATTTCTCCTTATCTATTTGTTATCATGGTGCAAGGATTTTTTAGGTCAATGAGGAAGGATACTGAAGCTATGTGCATTACACCAATTAAAGTCTCTAAGCACCTGAATATTTCTCAGTTGGTTTTGCAGATGATTTGATGATTTTCATGAAGGTTGAATGTTAGGAGCTCTACATATGAATTTTTTTTATTCATTATGGAAATATGTCTGCCTCATTATCAAATATGAAAAAAGTTATATTTTTCTTAGTAAAAAATCTAACAAAGCTATTTTTAATGTTCTTTGGATTAAGGAAAATATTTGCCATGCTAAATACCTTGGTTTTCCTATTTTTTGGTAAAATATCCAAGGATCTGTATGTTGGTCTTATTCATAGAGTCAAGAATAAATTGGAATCTTGGAAATTGAAACTTCTCTCATTGGCAAGAATATTTGAGCTTATCAAATCTACCTTGTCCACCTATCATTATATTGGGTCTTATCTTTTCCTATACCTACTTCAACTATTGAGGAGATCGACAAAATCTATAGAGATTGGTTATGGGAACAAATTAAAAAGAAGAAACACGTTCATCTAGTGAAATGGGAAAAGTGACTTTACAAAAGAAACAAGGAGGGTTAGGTCTGAAGAAAACTAATCATATGGGCAGAGCTGGTATGGTTATGAATGTTTGAAATATTGCTACCAAAAAAGACATGTTCTAGATTAAGTGGATAAATGAGAAGTACCTTAAATAGAATTATTTTTAGGATTTGGAAGTATCTCCAAATTTCTCTTGGCTATTTAATAATATTCTTAGAGTGAGGAATCAATTAATAGTTGTAGTAAAATTCAACATTAGTATGGGTCATGATGTTAGTCTTTGCAAAGGCCCTTGGGTTAAGGGTAAATTCTTGATTGATGTTGTGGATAAAAACATTCCTATCAGATCTGGTCTTCATTGTTCTCTTAGGATGAATAGTATCATTAACAATGGGGAATTGTGTGTGCCTAAAAGTAGATGTTCTAACCATATTTTTAATGCCATTACCTCTAATGGTGTTATTATTTTTGGATGTGATTCTGTTACCAACAATGGAAAATCTGATTAGAAGTTAAGAGATATTTGGAGTATATTCATACTAAAGGGGATGAGGTAGCTATCTTCAGTTAGCCTTAATGTGTTTCTTATGTTGTGGGGATTATGGGGACTCATTTCATATATCCTTTTCATGTCAGTATGTTATGGAGATATGGAACCTAGATCTTAATGAAGGTCTTATTGAATGATTCCTAACTACTGGAATGATATTTTTTATTTTAATATTACCATCTATTCAATCATAAAGAACATAAAAGGTCAAATCAAACTGAAATAATAAAATATGGTATTATTAGTACCATTCCAGATAGTATGTCTTAAGTTAATGGTGGACACTAGGTCCAACGACTGGAATGATATTAGTTCTCAAGATTTTAAGTCTAGCGATTCTTGTGTTGTCTTAATTTTATAGCATTGCTGGATGGAAAGGAGCCATAGGGTGCATGAGAACATCAACTGAGGGTCTACTATCTTTTAGATATGCATTAAAGATGAACTTTTGGTCTCTCTCAATAGTTATAATTCTCTTGATACCCGACTCTTACAAGGATGTATTTGTTTCTCTCAAAAGCTACCGGTTATGGATCACATCCATTTTGATCTTCATATTGTATATTTGTCTGTATAGATATCTGACAATATACATGTTTCTTATCTACTCATACTTTGTCCTCCCCTCTTATACCTCCCATTTATTCTATTAGTTCTTTTCTTCTAGCCTTCTTTTCCTTTCCAGGCATTATTCTATTAGTTTTTTTCTTCTAGCCTTCTTTTCCTTTCCAGGCATTATTCTTTTGGAAAAAATACAAAAAAACAAGGTGTTCGGCTGCCCAAAAAAAGAAGCCTGTCCAAGAATTACTCATTAGGAGTAAATGTTGGATGATCGCCAATTTAGATTTGTTCATCAACACAATTTCCACTTAGGATGTAAGTGTAGAATGTGTGTTTGATTTTCAATAATTTCCAATCTGTTGTTTTCCCATTTGTTTTTTAGTTTCATATGTTGGTTGGTATTTACCCATCTATGTCACTGTACTTGGATATCTATTGGAAAATACTGTCGAAATATTTTTGAGATCTCGATAAGCATAATACACATGCTAGTGAGATAAGTATTCATGAATGTAATAGGTGGTACATATTCATCAATATGAATGCTAGATATTATTATAAAAACTAATTCTGATATATTTTATTTAAAATAATCAGTGTAACATTCGTTTAGTGCCTGAATGCATCAACATTGGATGTTCATTGAAAATTGGTGCACTGAAGTGTTCAGAAGAAGATTTGATGAGTTTATAAGTTTTTCAAAGGAACGTAGGATATAACCTAGAGATTGATTCTATTTCCCCTTTAGGAATTTCATTATTAACTTCACGGTTAAAACTATTGATGAACTAAAAAGTCATGTCATGTGCAATGGGATTATTTAGGACTATACAAAATGGTATTGGCATGGAGAGATTCCTATTATGAGGTTAGTAGGTGTCAATAGTGAAACTAGTATAAAATAAGAAATGGCCAATGATGTTGTTGTGTATGAGCCAAGTTCGAGCGACATGGTTGATGTCATGCTAGATAGTTGTGGATTAAATCTTATCAGTCCACTTTTTACTTAGAAATAATATACATGATGTTGATAAACTATTATACTTAGGTTGTACTAAGCTTATGAGGCTGAGTGATGTGTTGAGACTGTATACCCAAATATGTAACAATAGGTTGAGCAAAAAAAGATTCACATGTATGTTGTGTTTGTTGAAAAAAATTCTTCCTAATGGGAACAGGCTTTTAATCTTGACATACTGAGCAAAGAAAATTGTGAGACCAATGAAGATGGAAGCTAAGACATGCATGCCTGAACGAACATGTGTTATTTTTCAAGGACAATATCTAGATTCAAAATACTATAAAAATCATGGGTTTTTAGGAACAAAATGCCAATTTCGGGTAAGACCAAGACTAGATCTCCTACCAAGGTGATGTGGTATTACCTATAATACTGCGGTTTCAATGGTTATTTTTCAATTTGATATATGTGCAAAATTCATCTTGGCATGCATATGCAAATACAAACAATGAAAGGTTCGATGACATGCATATTATTCCCCATAATGGAGGAAATTTGATTCCTTGTACCTCAAATTTGGTGGAGAAGTCAAGAATTGAAGACCTGGAATTTTTACTAACGGGATGAATCCATGTGGTACATTAAGTAGACAACATAGCACTTGGTTTTTTATGATTTTTATATACCATCTTCCTCCTTGATTGTGTATTAAAATAAGTATGTGATGTGGTAAATTTTGATATCAAGGTTGAAACAACCTTACATGGATAATTATGTTTAGCTTGAACCTATAGTTGATGACTTAAATAAATTGAGGAAGAAGGCTTTATCACTTTGAATGCTTCATGTGAAGAGACATTTAATTTGCATTCTATGTCATTTTGCATGATTAAGGACTTTTCAACATACATGAATTTTTTAGATACAACATAAAAGAAACCAAAGCAAGTCCTATATGTGAGGAAAGTACTAATTCAATACGACTACAATATGACGACATGATTGTATATCTTGGTCATCAAAGGTTTCTCCCAAAAGTGCATCCTTAGAAGGTTGCACAAATTATTTAATGTCTTAAATGAGAGATAGAGTGCCTCTAAATATATGTTAGCCAAGGATTTTTATAAAAGAGTAAAATGCATTGTCAAAGCATTTGGTAAGAGAAGATTTACTAACCCCATATCTTTATTCAAGAAGAGACCAATATTTTGGGATCTTCCTAATTGAAGTTCTTAGACAATTAGGCATTATATTGATGTCAAGTATGTTTAGAGAAATATATGTGACGACGTAATTAATATTGTATTGAATATTCTAGGCAAGACTAAAGATAACATAATACAAGATAGACCTACATGAAATGGGTATATGTAAATTTTTTACAACATAGGATATCAGTAGTTGCCACACATATTTACCTCCTACTTGTTACACTTTTTTCTAGATAGGAGAAAATATCATTTTGTGAGTGTTTGATTAATGTTAAATAATACATGGATATCTTCAATATCTAATACTGGTGTCAATGAAGGATACAAAGTTGATAGGTCTTAAATCTCATAATTGCCACACCCTAATGCAAAAAGTATTACATGTGGCTATTTGATCTACAATGTAGCATGCATAGTTTGAAATCATCAAGATCTATTACGTCCACAACACTCTATGCAGAAAATTAGAAATCATGAGGATCTTAATAACTTGAAAGAGAAGTGATTGTTATGTTGTGAGATCTTGAGATGTATTCTCCTCCTTAATTCTTTGGTATCACGATCCATCTTGTTGTTCATTTGACTAGGGAAGTGAAGATGACGGGTCGGATTTTCTTGCATTGGATGTATCCTTTTGAATAATACATGAGTTTGTTTAAAGATGACTTTCAAAACCATTATCAGTAATGTATTATTATTGAGGGTTGTGCGACGTTCAAAATCATTATCAGTAATGTATTATTATTGAGGGTTATGTGGCTAGGGAGGTGATAAACGTTTGTAATGATTTTCTACATTGTGATGAAACACATGCCAATGTAAAGTCTCATCATATTGACGATAAGTTTGGCAAAGGGACTCTATGAGCATGAGAGAAATGAATTAGTAGTGAGTTGTAGGAACAAGCACACTTTTACATTTTATACAACATCAGTGAAGTGGATGTTTATATCACCTAACAAACCAATATTATCTAGAGAAAATATTCTCACACCAATTGAATGTGGCTTGCTAAGGAGCATTATCAAACATCAATTGGGTGGTTTGAAGACAAAATCTTCCATCAACTATCTCAAAAAATAAATGATGTTTTTGAGTGGGTTATCTTTAAACCAAAAATAGACGCTATATCTTATAAAGGGTTTGACATAAATGGATTTCTTTTACTACCAAATCAAGATGATAAGAGTGTCATCCAAAATAGTGGAGTCACCCATCAAGTGTCTTTAATTTACTTTCATGGCACAGATGATAAGAGTCCATGAGAAAGCAAGATCTCTTATTATGCTATCACTTAAGATATATGAGAATCTGATGAAACAAAGTTTAGAGTTCCTATATTTAGGTGTAATTGGGTTGATAACAACAAAGGCGCTCAAGTGGATGGGTTAAGTTTCACATGAGTGATGTTTTGAAAATATTAGAGAGAAGGATAATCCATTCATCATGTCATCATAGTCAAAGAAAGTATCTAATATCAATGACCCTACAAATGAAAAATTGTTTATCGTTCTTCATGGGTAAACTAGTTTATTGTAGATCTTATAGATGAAAAAGAATACTACGAGATGTATGATGACATTAATATATTATCATTGGGCTTTCCAAGTGCAAATATTGAAGAAAACATTTATAAATGTCAAATGAGTCAAGGCCATAAAGAAGGGATTGAAATTTACAAGGAATACTAGAGGCATGCCTTTCATAATCCAAACAATACTTTTGTTTGATGCTAATTAATATTGTGCATGTTTGTCTTTCTTTTATGAATGTTTTAATGTGATTGATGTAAATGTTTTGACGTAATATTTATTTGCTATTTTGTAGATTGTTATAGCATGGATTCTAAAGAAAAAGAAGTTGAACAGTGTGAGGATGTTGAGTATAGTGTGGATGTTGAACACCATGAGTTGCAGGTTGTTGTAGAGTCTACTACTGCTCATGCTCATGCTCATGCGTAGGATAACATTGCTTAGGGCCAAAAGTGAGAAGTTAGCCATTGATTTTGTTACTAATGGATATGATAAAGGTGAGAATAATAGTTCTTTTAGACACTATTTAGGATTTTCTACTAGCAACAAAGTGCCAATAGTCACAAAATCCCCGGTACCTCATTTGGAAGGGCATATCTGTGAGTTATAAGCATTTATACTATGTTTCTAAATTTTTTCTTCAACTTTATTTCTCATTTCTTGAAACAATATAACTAATTATCTTCAAGGAATTTTTCACCTTGATGAAAAAGCGCATCGTGAAAATGTCTTATGGTGTTATGGACAAATGTGGAGGAAATTTCAGACTAATCTGAAAGAGAAACATAAACAAAGAAAAGAGGAAGAAGACTACCACTGAACAATAAAACTATCTCGATGTTGTTGTGTGGAAGTAGTTTTGTAATTTGAGAAAATATGACGATTTCAACGCATTAAGAAATTTAATATACACTTACTGTTAATATGATGAGGACGAGGTATTAAGTAATTAACATGTATATCTTTTTGATCAACTAGACTAATCATGAGGCTAAAATTAAATGTGTTTAAAGAATGTGCATGACCATCAGTTGGGTCCTGGGGGTGATGCCTTTCTCCACAAACACATGGAAAAAGTCCTATCTTATGAGGAAGAGTGAAGACCATATCAAAGTCCCCATATAGTAATCCAACATGAGTAGTGGATAAATTATACAACAAAAAACAAAGAAGAAATTCTTAAACCCACAACTACTGAGGTGGATCAAAAAAATGTAGAGTTCAACTCTCACAATGCATGTTCATTTTCATTATAACAATCAAATATTACTAACTAGCTCAACTGATGATGATTAGAGAGAGCTCTATGTGCAAAGGAAAGAAGACAAGTTCATCCCTATGGGCCAAAATTATGATTCGATAGTTCTCTTGGTAATCAAGAGCATCCTGGATGTGTTATGAGGTAAGAATTGGTGGTGGGATAGAATCATATTTTAGCTCATTAGAACAATCATGTAGATTAGCCAAGAGTGGTGGTATCTCAAATAGGGAGATAGTTAAACTAATAAAATATAAAATACAAGAACCAAGGAGTGCCTTTAAGTCATGTCAATCCCGATTACCTACTCAGACAACACATCATTGTTCTCATGAGGTACACGAAGGTATTGGGAGTACTCTTGTGGACCCACCATGTCACCCCTTTGATGATGTAACTTCCTTTTTGATATAATTCTAACTCAACATGTATTAGATTAAGTTACTGGTATATATAATACTATACAATATTGTAAGTGGCTAGAAAGTTTGGTCTTATAATTTATGAGACTACATTCATGGTGATGGCTTAACATGACGTTTTGCCACACAGTGATGGGATGCCACATTGTATTCTAATGCCAACTAGTGTAGTCTATGTATCTTCCCAGATTGTCCATATAAAAGAGTACCCATTGGTAGTGACTTACGATGAATATGATACATTATGATAAGGAGAAGCGCCTTTCTTTAGTCACCCAAAATTTGGGTTATTTATGTGAAGGTATATATATTATGTTTAAATTTTTTAGTATATTTTATTTGTCAATATATATGTTACCAATTGATACGAGAATATTAACATACCTCGATACCCAATAAGCCCCCTATAGTTCCTCCATGAAATCTTATTTCACCTTCATTTTGATTTTTTAGGAGCTATTTGACTTGCTAGGGTCTCTGTATAATGGCTTCTGTCGATGGATTGAGATTATTTAACAAGAGTTGAATATATTGATTCATTTGTCAGGGGACTCCGTTGGAAAAGAGCATGTCATTGACGTCTTCATTCAAGATATAAGGAGTTGTATGTGTATAAATGACTAAATATCTCTGTAATAGAAGAATGAATATAGAGAGATCTTATGGTTAAATACCCAGTTCAATGTGAATATATATCTTGAATCATTTTCTATAAATTAAAGGATCACATATGTTCTTACTTTTACTTATATGCCAAAAGTACGATGTATGAATTAATCAATGTGGTTTTCTTGATTCTATCACTTATTAGCAGTGTAAAGAGAGAACAAAGAATTGCTTCTAAATATTTCTACCACATTCAAGTATTTTGCTACTATGGAAAGGACTTGTTCCAGGCTCCTTTCAATGTTTGATAAGTTTCCATTACCTAACCTATGTATTACCATTGTGAACCTAATATTTGATTTTCTTATTTGTCTTGTTCTTTCTTCAACAATAGACATTGTGATTTGTTGGTAATCATCCAAAGAACTTCGATTGTAAATTATCTCAACCTTATGATTAAAAATTGACAAGATAGGGACTCTCTGTGAAAATCCCAATTGTAGTGTAAGTAAATGTTTATCCATCAACATATTTATTAATGACTGCATCATTATATAACTACTCAATCTTGTAACATGTCTTATTTTAACTTGTAGGGGGATAAAAGCATTCCATGATAGAGGAGGACCTATAGATAGAAAATATAAATCAATATCATGGAGTAGTGTTAAGGTAGTTCTGTGAGTCCAAATCTAATGTCAACTCTTCTTATTTTCAATTTATTAACATCTCAAATAACTACAAATTTTTAGTTCCCTACACAATATGATGAGTGGAGCATGGATACTATGTAATGAAGTATATGCATGTCATTGTTAGAGAAGAGTCACATGACATCTATAATAAATGACATGTGATACAGACTTTGATGACAAGTATATAATCTTATTAGAATTAAAAACTTCTCCATATTTATTATCGTATGATTGATATCATTTTTTGGGTATATAACATCCAAGAGCCTTATACATGAGACACTCTAGATGAGTTATAAGAATTACATGCTTATATATTTGTAGTTTATGTTGATTTTTATTTTTTCTGAAAATGATTATGTATGCAAATTTTAATCTAATTGTTTATATGATTATGTATGTGGATCAATAAGTAAAATTTTGTAATTGAATTTATATTATAATGAATGAAAGTGAGTCGAAGTCTAATTCAATTTTGAAAATGAAGTTGTAATGTGAATGTGGATGTGAATTATGAATGTGTGTGCAAAAACAAGTGCATTTAGAAGATATATATATACATATATGTATATATATATATATATATATATATATATATATATATATATATATATATATATATATATATATATATATATATATATATATATATATATATATATATATATATATATATATGCAATGAGACATTTGAATATGTGGATGTGATTCTGAGATTGTAGATATTTCTGTAGATTTTGCGGGTTTGAAGAGCTTATTATTAGTCTTACATATGATGGAAGCTATTTTTCATTAGAAACACATGTCCTACATCTTGTTGAAGAATATGTCTACAAAGCTACTACAACAAACATACACATATTTTGACGTTGGTTATTTGCCAAAAAGCAATGCAAATATATTGCGATGTTTGTTTTGTAGAAAAAAGTTGATGTCATTGAACAATCATATCAGTTAATATTTTAACTTCTAACAAATATGACTATGTCATTTTTGAGGATGGAAACCAATGTTGAACATGTTTTTCAATTTTGTTGGAAAACTGACAAAAATAGTCTATTTAAACAATCTATCATTCAAATTTGTTTTACGTCAATTTTATAAAAGATCACATCATAGTGAATGTAATACATTGGTTTCGAGCTAGAATGACGAAACACACCCCCTTTTGAGAAAATTTGTTACTGGCAAGTTGTTTGTGTCTGTTTATATTATCCTATGCATCAATATTTTTAATTGAGATATGGATGTGAGCCTCTTATTATGGTTAGTTTTATATATCTTAGGGTGGCCAACTAAACCCTAAGATAGTGATGGTGAGTGGTTGACATGAGAATCAGGCTTAGTGACTTCTACTTGTTGAGGTATGAGCCAAGTAGTTGAAGGTAGATGAATGAAAGATGACAAGCCATGTATTATATGAGTTGAATGTTTGTTACATTCCTTATATATTTAGTTGATAAATCTACTATTGTTGAATACGATTCTTGTTGTGGAACTTAATCATTCTTTTATAAAGATACTTTGGTAATGTATATTTCAATTTTTGGCTTGTAGTCTGATCTTAAATGTTGACAGTTAGTTGGTGATAGGATTTAATATCCATTCTAATTATGATATGAATCTACTTATCATTGGAATAGTCATGTTTGGAAAACATGTCTTATGTGTAGATCTAGCTTCAGGACCACATGATGTGTTACTAGTTTAGATGTTGGGGTGTCACAAAGATGATGTTATTTTTATGTCTTGATTGTAATTTTTTAAATATTAAGTTGTTACTCCTTCAATTTGATTTTTAAACTGAATTAGTTAACATATATTGGTGTGCTTATAGACATACTCTTAAATATGCTTTAATGTTCGGGTTGGCCTAAGGTATATTAGTATCATAGACTATAATTTAGTAAATGATATAATTATCAGTTAAACTTATTACTATCTACAAGTTTCTTTTTAGTTAAATATAATAATCTGATGCGATGAATGTACTTAGCTTGAGTGGAAGGTAGACACTCATTGGGGCTCTATATGCGTCTTATAAGGTTATTTCATATGATTTCAATTATAAATTTGTTTAGTAGACAGGTCGTGATAGAGAAGAAATATATAAAATAATATCAATTATATTCACCATGTAATATCTCTATCTCATGATGGGTATAATACCAAGTTTGTTCTTTAATGTACATGTAATATATATAACTGGTCTTCATATGGTAAATCAGATTTGAATGTGGTTTTGATCAATTTGAATAATATATGTGATAACTGAATATGTTTTCTTGATGTGACATTGGTTTGTGAGGTTTTATATAGAAAGGGAAAAGATTACTTTTGTTTTCAGTACAATGTATTAAGTGTTTTTTGAGAATTTATTGTTTTGTATTAAAAATTGGTTTTCTATTGAGGGTTTCTTTCTAATGGTTGGCATTTATGTTGATCATGTGAGATGATCTGAAAAATTAGTGTCAAAGATTAGGTTAGATGAGTCTACAAGGACAACATGATCTAGGGCTAAATGATAATGTGGATGTTTAATGACTATAATGACAAGCATACTGACTGAGCTCAGTATTCGACTACTTTGGTCATGTATCCTAATGTTGGGATAAGTTTGTTTGGAAACACAAACTATACTTCTCCTAATGAAGTAGTTTGGGAGTATAACATGATGTATGATGGTAATAAAAATGATAAAATGGAGAAAGATAAAGGATTATACAATAAAATATTGTTCCTAAGAAAACTTGAAAATTTCATATGAGAATGATGAATGACGTAATAGGTTATGAAGTAATTCATAATAAATTTAAATATGAGTGCCATTCTGAAATTTAAAGAAAATGATGAGAATTGAGAATGATGCCCACCGAAATAATCTTCTTTGTGAAGTGAATGGTTTGACATGGATAATAATAAATAATGTACTATGATTTTTTTGTTTGAGTTACATATAAAATGTAAAAGAATATAAAAGTCAATTTGATTCATGTCTTAATAATTATGTATTAATTAGATTTGTCAAATAAGTGTCTACAATACTCAAACATGTATGTGATGACGACAAGAGACAAGGTATGTATCAAATACTAGTAAATTTAGATTTTCAATATAAAAGATCCAAGAAGCAAGGAAACAATTTAATATGAAAGAATGATTAATTATAAATCATTATAACATGAGGAGGATAGAGATGCATGATTATATGGTATGGTCTTCTTCCATACCTTTTTTTGGATTTCTCTACAAAATCCTAAATATAGGCAAGAATTTGTAACGACCAGGTTTCATCTTAGCAACATGATCATGATTTAGTCTTATGATTACACAATTTAATATATTGATTCATGACTATGGTTCATTTATGATAGTAGTTTGGTATGATATTTTAAAGTTAAGGATAGACTTTTAGATACTTTCTAATTTGAAATATTAGGGTTTGCAAGTGAAAATTGTTGTGTGTTGAAACTAGGATTTTAAAAGCATATAAATATAGAATTTGATAAATAGAGTGTTATATGAAATTGATGTTCGTATGTAAGAGGTAACTTAGATTTAGTTTAAATTTGGATACAATTATTATAACTCAAATATATGTGTCAATATATATTTACAAAAATTTTGGATGTTATTTTTATCTTTTTATCAGTCGAATTCTGATTCGATTGTCCATGATACATATTTCACTATAGTAGTGTAGTACCTGAGTTATATTAATTTATTGTTAACTCTTGATGGTGTCATAGTTTAGCTATATCTCTTGGAATTCTTTTTATATAACATGCTAAATTTTAAATTTTTGGAGGGCATTTGATTGATAACATAAAGTTGTTTCAATTAATTTTTATGATAGGTGTTGAAATAAAATAAAATGTAATGTGGGACTTATTTGCAATTATTCCAAGAACCTACATTTCTCTAAATGATTAACCCAACACCCTTGGTATCTCCCATATTTCATGGTTCATTCCATATAAACAAATCCTAAACATAGATGGAGAATTAGGGTTTGAGTGAGGAAGGAGGTGAAGATGTTGATCTAGGGTTTAATCTTCTCAGAAGTGTTAATAGCAAGTAAATTTACCTTCTTTTGATAGGTTTTAGTGTTGAATCTTCCCTTTCATATACAAATTCCTCCCACCTTTGATTTTAATTTAATGAAGATCAAATCAACATATTTTCTCTTTCTTTCTCTCTGATTCCCCACTTTTTGGATCTCCGAGTGGAAAGAGCATGAAATGGATTCAATCCTCTAGATCTGGTTGCATTTCTAGAGATTCAAATTATGTGATACATTTTTAAGGTGCTTGACACCTGACACGAGTGTTTATTTATTTATTAATCTCTATAATAATGTTGAAAGCCCAATTATATCCAAAGAAAATATTCAAGATCCTTGCTTGTATTCATTTTCCAATTATGTCATCGATTGAGAATATTTTTGGGAATCAAATGATACTTAATTAGATTTTTTGCTCATTTATTTGTATTTCTTCAGTTCCTAATCTATCGATTCAAGTTCTATGAAAAATCTATTAGATAGAGAATCACTTTGATTATGACTATTTTCTTAAATTAACATAGTGAATGACGTGTTTGAAAATTAAGATGACATGTATATAATCGTGTTTGAACTGAATAACAAAGAGTTCTCAAATGTATTTTCAAAATTTTTCTAGAATTATATATTTCATGCACCTAAGGTTTAATATGAGGGTTTGAAATGAATATATTCCCATTGTAGGGTAGATTTAGCCAGACCGACTCAAAGGATCCAATGAGCAATGCATGTTTATAATTGATGGATGAATTGTGAGGAAATGGGAAATGGGATTTCCATGTGATGAAATATCATTAATGACCCTCTATACTGCCTAATGAGGTTAATGAATGATAAGTTTCTTGTACACATTAAAATAGTATGACTTCCTCAAAAACCTAAAATTTTTAGTATTAAGACTAGTATGAGAGATAAAACATGAAGTTGCATATAATCTTGTAAGTGTGATGAAATATTTAATTGTAGGTGTTACATCCTATTAAAATGATCTAATAATAATGCATATATTCTTATATAATTTATTTAGAAATAAGTAAACCCCACATGAATGCAAGGCTTTTATACAAGTAAGATAACTATAAGTTGAGACGATGAAAAGAGACGAAGTGGTATGCAGAAGCAACCATAATTTGCAATACTTCCTAAATTCATAGTTTTATAAGAAATATAAGAATTGCTTTTTATCTATGAAAATGACATTGGAAGTCAAAGAACATGGTAATTGTATCTAAATGCAACAAGAGAATGGACAAGGGAGAAGTTAATTGTGATGATAAGTAATTAGTGAAATATTAATGAAACAAGTATGGGGAAGTCTTTGATATATCTAATCAAAGTATATTTGGATTGACCTAAATTGAAAGAAATACACTAAGGTTTGTCTTTGATGGATGTCAACGAGATAAAAGCATTGTACATTAAATGAATTAAGAATGATTGCTTAAAATGGTGTACTGGACATGAAATGAAAGAAGTTAAGAGTAACAAACATAAAATGGAAAGAAAATTATGTATTTCTCTTAATTGTTCTAAGAACCTAACTTTGACCCTACTGTGATGAGATATCTGATAATAAAGAAAATGAGGGATTAAAGAACATATATAAATTTAGTTTAATTCAAATGCAACATGAGGTTCAAGGATATGACTTGATTCATAAAAATGTATTCTTGGATTGTAATTGTCAGCTAGATGAGATATGGAAGATGTATACCAGGCACAACAAAGCTTCATCACACTTTCTTTTTGGACCTTCGTCACATTTCTTTTTCTTCATTTTAGGATATTACATATTCTACATAATTTTGTGAGTAACTCACCATTATCTAGCCATAAGGTTGGCTCCACATCATTGCTAACATAGCTAGATGATATCATGGTCATGGATCAAGATTCTATCCACTTTATTCACCAACCGGAGACTATGAATTAAACCTAGTTTGGAATGTGTTATGTCCTTTATAACACTTAACATGTACAAATTCACCTTTATAATGTTATAATTGGTGTTTTTTTCCTGACAAATATTACTAGTACAAGCATGTATGTATGATTTTTTTCCTTTATAGATCTTGGATGCTAATTATGATGAAAATATGATTCTGAATTCTCCGCACATGGACATCATACTAACTCCTTCGATCATGTTGGGGTCTATTTTGCCTCATGATAAGTGCATATTTATCCATACTTGTATAATTTAGATCCGTCTTTAGGAGCATTTCATTATTGTTCTTTGTTTTAAAGTCCATTTATTTAGTTTAGCTTTTCTTCCTTTTATTTGGATTTTTTACTAGTTTTCTCTGAATTTTGTAGCATGATAAATTCCATGCAAAGAAGGCCCATGAAATGGCGCCTCAATTGTCTATCTACCACCTCCTAGAACTCTTAGTCGATTGACCAAATCATCTAGTCGGTTGACTGACATGCGTCATATCTTTTAACTTTCTATAGTCCTGATATATATACCCTGCACCAAAATAGGCATAACTTTTATATCCCAACGTGAATTTAATGTGAAAGTATGCGTTGGAAAGGAAATTTAATGCAATACATGAAAACTATATCTTAAATTGCTTTAAAGTCGATCGAATGGCAGTACAAGTTGATCAACTTGTTGTTGCGGGAATCAACCAAAGAGATACAAATGGTCAAAATAAAGAAAACATTTTAATAAATCTCTCTATTTGGGGCAAGCAATTAATATTGTAAAAAGGCACAAATGAAATTTGGAGGATATCATTTGTTGTTTTGTGTAAGAAAGAATTCAAATAAAGACTTGGTTAAATGTCAAAACTACAAAATCATCATTGCGTCCAAGGTTTGAGCAGTGCGACTTTTGGTTGAAGCAAGTGATTAATGCAGTTGACCGACCAACACCCAGAATGAGGCAATCTAGTCGCCGCCAGTAAAAATTTCTCTAGGGCTTTGTCCCCCCATTTTCCCCTATAAAAGCTGGCGGACTCAAAGCAAAGGCATCACATTTTCTATCCCCTAGAGCTCCCCTCTGAGCCTGTTATTATTCTCTTTTATTATTATGCCTGAGTAGTTCCTTACTTAGGCTTGGGGACTAACCCCATAGCCAATTTTGATTCAATTGAATCAACACCATTATTTTAATAAAAGAATGCTTTTGTTATATTTCTGCGTAGATCATTGAATGAATTGATATATTCTTGTGGGGTGATATGATCTTTGATCTCCACAAGAATGAACCCATAATCCCTTAATTGTTATTGTTATCTTTTTACCCATCTGACCTCGTACTTGTTTTCTAGTATAATGATTATATTCTTATGGGGGCGTCGAGATCTTGGATCCTCAAAAGAATGAAACCATGATCTTTTATTGCGATCACCTGATTTATATTTTGATCTTTTTACCTAATTACCTTGTTTTCTATAACCCATGGTGATGTGATCACCTGATCCTTGAGTTCAAATGTCAGATGGGAATCACATGTTTCTCAATGTGATCTCAAATAGTAATATACTGGACCATTGGATGAGGATCTACAAATGCCAAGATCAATGTGTTTGCGAGAATTTTGGGCCTTGTAAGATTTGTGCCCTCGAAGGACACAAACCTGCGTGGTCCTGATTTGATTATTAAATCTTAAGAGTTGATTTGTTGAGAAAAAGCATAGATATTGGTGGTGATCTCCCTGACCCCTAATATCTTTCTCATTTGATTAGTTAACTTCTATTTTTGTAATTTTACTTTCTGTTCGTAGCATAATCAAACTCTCACAAATCCGATTTTGCCTTCTTGTTTTCACAATTTGTTTTGGAGTTCAACCATTTTCTTTTCATCCCTTGGATCAATACCTTACTACGAAAAACTATCTTCGTTGATTGTAATGATTTGATTACCTCTTTAGAAGGTTAAAATCTATGAATTGTTCTAGTGACTTGGTGTGCAAATGACACACATAAAATTTTGCGTCGTTATCGGGCATGACATATGTTGTTTTTCCACAACTCGATCGCTTGTCTATGTAGGATTTCTTCTTTCTTTTTTCTTATAATTTTAATTTAATTTTTTAGTTAATTATTTTGTTACATAATTTTAATTTTGTTCCTCAATTTTAATATTTTCAATAATTTATTAGCTTTTCTTATAATTTTATACTTGTACTATAATTTTGTTCATTCTTAAGCTCTATTTTTTCGTTTTTCTCTTATCACACACTAATTCCCATTCTTCTAGCACTACCCCTCTTTCTACCGAGTTTCCATTCTAGTAGTACTACTTTCTAATATATATTGTAATTGTAGTTTCTTTGTAATTTTTAATTTATTTGTAGTTTTTAGTTTTTCCTATAATTTTAAATCTTGATTTGTAATTCCTATTTTATTCTATAATTCCTTTCTAGATGTCCTAGTCTTTCTTTATTAGATCTTTGTCACTTATTTTCAAAACTTTCTACTGAGACCCTTTCTGGTAGTGTATCTCCTCCTTCTACCAAGTTCCATTAGTAGTAGTTTCCTAGTTGTTTTGTAATTTTGAGTCTTGTTTATAATTTCTTTCTTATCTTTATAATTTTTAGTTCTTTTGGAATTTCTAGTTAACCAATTAACTTGTTCGATAAATTTAGTTTCTTTCAACAATTTGTTTTAATTTCTTCTAGCTTATATGTTTTTCTTTCATTCTATCTTTGATTCCTTCTTTGTAAATTATCTTTTTCCCAAAAAAGGAAAATTATTTCCAAAATCATGGAATGGTCAATACATTTTTTTTCACAATGTCAATTGTGTGGTTATTATGTCCATACAACACTTCATTGTCCAAATGCATCCCCATAGGTTGTGATTTCACCTTGTGGTATCAATTCATCCATTTTCATACCATGGTGGATATGATGAAAATTATAATCCATAATTTCTAAAGGCCATTACGAGGAACAATGCTACACATATAAATTTGAGGGATATTATGACCAAGAATGCTATAGGGGGTATGCTGCGGATAACCAAATTTGTTTTTAGAGGTATGGACCTTATTGTGAAAGCCAATATATACCGCAACATGAGGAACAAATTAAGACCCAAGAGAGGATTGTTGCAAATCAATAGGAAATACTAGAAAATCAACAAGTCTTGTTAGCTACTTTATTAGAGGCCCAATAAAATAGCTTCACAGGAAAGTTGGAGCAGCCTAGGATTATATTTCTCAATGACAATGATGATGATATCATGTTTATGTCATCTATATTGGATCCAACCAAAATAGCACAGCCCAAGGAGTCACAACCTTCATACGATGAGTACATTCATATTCAAATAATTCTGGTAGAGACTTTATTACAAGAATATGAAAAGACATAGCAAGAGGGTTGTCCTTGTTTGGCTATAAATCCCAAAACTCCTCTTTAGATCCAAAAGTTATCAATGACCAATCAAATTCTGTTGAACCCATTTTGGATAATGAATCCCTACCCTCCCATAATGAATCAGAAGATGTTCTTGGAGAAAGGCTTCCTTATCAAGAGCCTTACACTCCACCACAACTGATCTAGATTGGGATCCACCACTACTTGAAAAAACCACATACCCCCATCCTTGACTATAAAAATGATATTCCCATTTTATTTCCTCCTAAAACCATGGGAGCATCTTGCATAGAGGAACTTGAGCCACATGATATATCAATAATGAAACCCCTCAATCTCATTGACCACAATGTCGATTGCATGATTTAAAAAAATACTTATGATGCTAAATTAAATATAATTATTCCTTTCATTTCAATATTATTTGTGTTACAACCCCAATTTTTGGGTTCATCTGGTGAGAAATGTAATTTCTCATATTAAAGATAATTGAACAAAGAATGGTATAATTTGTTTTTAATACATGGATTTTGTTTACAATAGCCTTGATGTTTGTGTTGTGGGCTTTATTGGCTATTGGGCCCAAATAAAGAAAATTCAATTAGTAATTGAATAATTGAATATTTGAGAAAAGAAAGAAGTAGAAACCTCTAGAAGGCAAAGAGATGTAAATCAAAGAGGATTTCGTGCCTCTTGGGTTCCTTGGGTTCCAAGTAGTCCAAAGTCGCAAAAAGAAAGCAATAAGAAAAGAAAAGATTAATTAAGTATTTCTTTATTAAGAAAGAAATTGAAAATAATGAGAAAATGTGGAAAATAAGTCAAAAGAGGTATAATTGAGTTATCCTTGGTGGAATTTCGTATCCCAAGGATTTCTAATGATAAAAGGAACGCCAATGAGGAAAATAAAAGATAAATAAAGAGAAATCCTCATAAAGAGATTTTTTTAATGAAAAATAAACAAGATAATGTGAAAACAATGATAAATGTAGGGTTCGTTCTCATAATAATGGGCTTTATGGAATAAAAGCATAATAGTCTTCATGATAAGAATTTATGGGAAAGGAACCGAGTACATCCTAAATATGTTGTACAACTTGGCAACAAACCACCGACCCACACACTTAGTCTTATATAAATACGGATAGCAGGGATGGAATATGATGGATCTCAATTATGGACATGCCACCATCCATGACACATTGTATTATTCCTTAATAGATTAAGGGTTCTTTCTTTTGTCATGGTGTCACGATGACAGTGCCTTCTTCACCCTTCAACGTCTTCCACCTCCTTAACCCTATACCTCCCTTTCAACTCCTAGAAGTTCCCCATTGCTGTGGCCAGAAACTCCTTCAGCAAGCTGGTCATTGGGAGGCTATTTCCCGAAGTGAATGGCCCTGAGATGCGCCGCCTTACTATGGCCACATCACGGATTGGTATACATCAATGCCTATAGAAAACAAGACCCTTCCAACAATCGTAGGAGGAAGGTCAGGTGGAACTTACAAGTTTGGATGCACCTACACGACAGGCTTTGAACCTGAACGACATGCTGACCATCGCCAGGGCAGGCCAATGGAGTAGTGCGGAGAGATGGTGGATCCGTGGCGTAACCAAGGAGATCGGGGAGGGTCTGCATAGGTTTCCCCACCCTCGACCAAACCTCGCACTCCCAGGAGGCCCGGGGAGGGGTCGAGTTGGTCAGCCTTGGAGTGGAGCTCGCTGGAGTAGGCAGAGCATAGGAGGGTTGTCTCCCCCATCTCCTATCCGAGAAAACCATGCCGAGGGTAAGGCTGGGTCTGACGGGGTTTTGCGGAGGTGTAGCCGCCCTCTTGCTGTCTCGCAATGCCGGCACCCTGAAGAATAGAGGCCGCACGCGGCGGACATCGCTGTGACCTGACGATCACGAGGTTGGGGGTAACCAGGAGCGAAAAGACGCGAGCACCCCTGGTTTTACATGTTACCCGTACGGGCAAAGAGGTAATTTTCACCTTTTAGTTGTAGCTAACGAGGATAACAAAAAGAAAGATTAAAAGCTGATGTGGCGTTATCTTATTGGTCTGATCTGGTTTATCTTGCAAAATATGCAATTAATTAATGGTAACTCCAATGATAGAAAAAGTATATATCAAATTGCTCAGAAAAATGAGAGGAATCCAAATAAAATATTATTAGAACCTGAATATGCTTCCTATTTTAAAAGTATGTGCAATACATGTTTAGATGTATTTAATGTAAAAGAAAAACCTAGCTTTGCCTTAACCTGATGCTTAATTGAATATATTCGTTAATGTTATGCTAATACCAAATCTAGACATGTAAAATAATGGAATCGTTGATAATGATGATTAATAATATCATACATATAGGTTTAAGGTTTTGAAGCCAACGTGAACATCTTGTTATGATCTTAATGTTAGTAATGTGATTTAGGTGCCACAGGTAATCTAATGTGCTTAGATTGATAATTAGGGTTTCACCTAATATGCATAATTGAATTTGTAATCTTAGAAATCATTATATGAGGAAATTTGGGTTTGTAACCCTAATCCTTAGTCCAAACGAGAGATGACCCTAAACCCTAGTTTAGGAGCACATCTAGAGTTGAGTAATGTAATACGAATACATGATGACACATATGTAATATGCATGTTTCAGATATTGTTGATTATACACTTGGTTGCTTGAATGTTTAGATACACTCATAAAGTATATGATATTCTGCTTGGTTTCTGCAAGGGAATAAGGTATGTGGTTACGCTTATGAATATATCGAGTTATGTTTTCCGAGGTTTACCGAAGTTGTCATCGATGACATGAATTAATTGTTGGATGATTTTAATTCATGCAAACTTTAATGTGGATATGACTATCACCTAAGATATGTGCCTACTAGCACAGATCCTGGTCCCCTCTGTGGCTTATCAGGTGACTTAGTACATGGCTACCAATGGGGTAGGTCCATCAAGTCACTTTGAGTTAGATATTGGGCTACTTTTGGGTAGTGCCATGCGACTCTATTACCCTAGGTATCGACTACCTGTAAGGTAGGACCATGGGGGTAAGGATCTACCTAAAGATAGGTAGCATGCAAGTGCACTATAGGGACAACACAGAGATAGGGGATAGGTAAGGATTGAGTAGTATGGCTTAAAACGTAATCTTGGTTGTTAAATGAATAATTGAATGATTACATTGGTAACATAGTTGCATGTTTATTGTTTTTCCCACATACTAGCTTCGGCTGACCAACATTTTGGTTGTCGGTGTTTTAGGTACAAGCCAAAAGGACAAACAGTAAATTGTCATATTGTGAAATACATGAAGTAAAATACAAGAAGGATTAGTTAGAATAGAATCCATAAGTGGATAGAAGTTTAGAGATCCAAGTTTTCAAAAGGTATGCAAAAGTTTATTTTCTTACAGCTTTTTAGTTTGGTATGTTAAAATTTAATAATTATTCTTGGTTAATTGTCGAACCTTTGATCCGGAAAGTATGGGTACGGCTTCGACCTCTCGGTCTCCCTTAATTGGGGGTTACCGGAAGGTGGGGTCATAACATTTGGTATCAGAGCATAGGTTCCTCAGTTAACCATTAATAATTATTAAATTTTACAAACTCCATAGAACCCAAGGGAGTTATTAGAGGATTATCCGAAAGTTGAAGGTGTCTAGAAAAGGATCACGACCGGGGGCTGGAAATATTTTCCTCCATGCCGCTAGTCAGAATACGAGGACTCCCGGATCCATGTGACTGCCTGGCAAAAGTCTTAGGGTATGAATCCAAATAAGATACCTTTAGGACTTCTCATCTTATTCATCCCTTCTCATCACCAAAATTCTGATAAGGACCTAAAGGATTAGGGTTTTCTTTCTTCTCCTCACCCTCTTGAGGTATGGGTAAGGTTAATAACGTTTAAGGAATCCTCCACGAAGTTAATGAAAAGCATGTAAATAGAATGTCATGGACATAAGCTTAATAGATTAAGCGCAAATTAAAGAATAGATACATGCTTAGGTATGACATAAGTTGTCATGTCCTAAGGCTAGACCTTCTTGTCAGGAGGATAAGTTAGTCTTGGAGATAGAGATCTCCATTGCAAGTAGAGACCTTGCACATCCCCTGAGGATGATGCTAACCCTAACCCTAAGTGAAGGTTAGAGAGAGATGAGTTAGACCAAGTGTTTGAAAGGACATGCCTTTGGGATTCCATATGATCTATGGGTGACCTAGAACCTTTGGCAACCCAACCTTGGGAAGGGTCATGCATTTTAGGGTAAAGGATATCTCCTTAGATGATAATGTTAGTGAAGGACCTTAGAAACCCTATTCGCTTATGCGAGTAGGGCATAGCATATAGGGTACGTTAGTAGTGTGAGCAAAGGGTTGAAATCCTGACAGGGAGAGTTTGACGGATAGCTCATGTGATAAGCCTAAGGGGCTATGGATAACCTTGAGAGAACATGAGTTGAACATAGGCTTCATCCAGGTAGGGGCATGCTTTTGAGGTTGACCCTTCACAAAGAAAGGACCTCTAATGGTGAGGTAGGTCGATGGGTTAGCTCTAGAAATAGAGAGCAGGAACCAAGCAAGAAGGTTGGAATCCTAGACTCCGAGATACAAGGATAAGTAGGGAGTTGAGGATGGTGCAACCTAAGTGGATGATAGTGGTTTCCTTATGCTTGACCCCTGGAGGCTGATGATATCTTGGTTTCCTTTAGAAGAACCAAACCCTAGAGAGAGGATGAGGCTTTTGGCCTATGGTATAAGTGTTTACCTTTTGAGAAAGGAAGAAGAAGTTTTGTATACCATGGAGGGGTTTAGTAACAGGTTATGAGGCCTTGTACCTTGTTGTTTGTCCTCGAGAAAGACTCAGCGTTAAAGTGTCGATCGAGGAAAAAGGATGACCCGATACATGTTTGGTTCGTAATTAAGAGATAGAGCATGCAGTTGAACACCTACAAGTGAACCTAGGGTTCCTAGGCCTAAGGGGGAAGTGGTGTACCTAATGCTCATGATGAGAGTTGAGTTGCTATAGTTTCGAGCATGGTATGCCTCATATATAGAGGAAAGGAAAAATGCCTTACGTTTAGGGTATGTTTGGTAAACCCCTCCCAGCTAAGTTGATGACATGAGAAGGTATGATCTTGATCTAACATTGAGGAATGAGAACCAAGATGACCTAGCCTGGTTTAGTGGTCTGCTTGTGCCTTAATAGCTTACTAGGGTTAAACACATGGATGTAAACCCTAGACCTAAGGGCGTTTGTGACCATGTTTTCTAGAGATAGTTTCCTCCCATCCCGGGAGAGGGACCATTTTGAAGGGAGTACACCAGTTTTTGAGTTAACCTAAAAATGTCTCATAGGATCTTGAGAAGCTAAGTGAAAAGTACATGGTATGACAATAACCTGCGGACCCATAGATATCCATATCTAAGTGCATGTGGATGTGTTACCATGGAAGTAACTGATAAGGGGCCTGACTAAGGTAGGTAGGTCACCATGACCCCTATGAAAGGATGGATGTCAGCCCATGTATACAAAGAGAGATGATGAAGGCTTGGGCAAGGTTCTAAGTTGAACATGTACTATAAGAGAATCCTAAGTCCATCCTAGGGTCAGGTAGGGATAAGACCAATGGAAGTAGGAGTTGCCTAATTAACTAGTTGCACATGACCATAGGGTTAGGAGGTAACAACTGTCATTGTCTGAGGGCCATGGGTTAGGAGATTGATCACCTTCATGAACTCATGGGACCCGAAGGGAAGATGAGTAAGGGCACTCTCTTGATGCATGAGGGAAGAGGGATGACCCTAAAAGAGTCGACACCCTATAGACCTAGAGGAGATGACCAAGAATATAAACCTCAGTAGGTTTAAGACTAGTTTTCCATGGAGGTAACTTTGATATCAAGATGATTGTGATGTAGAGACATAAGTTGCGTGTTTCAACTTAAATTGGAAAGTGTACTGGCAATGTGGGATGTACCATCTCTACTCGTGGAAAAGGTATAACTTTGTATTTGGATGGCTGCCAAATGCTTATTTCTTATTGTTATGGGAGTGAGAGATAGGACATTATGCATGTCATACATCAAGGATAAAAGATGATGTGAGTTGGAATGTTGCTACGAGGTATGAGGATAGAGAAGATAACATACCCTGGTAAAGTGAATGATACATGGATAGGTACAAACGATAAGAGTATTCAAGATAATCACCTTATGAGAACGTTTTATCATGAGCTATGTGGAATCTGCATGTGATACAAGGTTGAGTTTGATAACCAAGAGGATGATCCCAGAGTTTTATTGATGAAGATAAACTTAGAGTTTGAGATGAGACTTAAGCGGAATACATAGAGCTAGCATGTCTTCAATATTACCTAATACCGAAGGATGTGAAGTGGTAATGGATGCTCTGGTGGAGATATACCTGCCGAGTTTGGCTAAAAGCTAGAAGAGGTTGTTTGGCTAACCCTAAGTTTGGAAAGGAGATAAGTTTAGCTAATACTCAGATGTAATGAGATCTGTGGAACAAGTTAATGGTTGTTTGGTTAGCCAGCCTAGGCCTGGATGCAATGAAAGGATGGTTGTAGAACCTCCAATGCACACTTTGGATAGGAAGGTGATGAAACCCTGATGAGACTGGTTTAGGGTTTCTGAGGAATCTATCTTAAGGAATCATGACATACAAGAAATAATGATGTTGAGATCACCTTACACCATGATATTACTGAGATAATGAGTAGTAGTACTATGGATGCTGGTGATGAGGCTGCATGTAATATGTTGCCATGCATGACAAAAGGTGAAGGATGAACATCGGTAACCCAGTGCATTGATATAGAGGATAATGAGTTCCTGAGAGGGAATGGGAGTTCATCACTATGGATGTTGTGATAAGTCTCCTCTAGACCAAGGAAGGTCAAGATGCAATGTGGGTTATGGTGGATCGCCTTACCTTGAGGACATGAGAAAGAAGGAGTACTGTCAAGGAACAAATCGGGTTGAACTACATATGAGAGGGATTGTTCAACTACACCATGAGGTGAATTCAGAAGTTCTTGAGTATAACCTAAAGGGTTACTTCCATAAGGTGGAAGAAGGTACATGAAGAACTCTATGTTAGTATAGTTTATCACCCATAACTAATGGTTAGTATGATCCAGACTAAAGGGTCTGATGAGAGCATATGTGCTCATTCAGGGTGATACCTAGAGACAGTTCTTGTCCTATGAAAGATGTGAGGTTAATCACCATAGCCAGTATCGGGATTCAAAGAAGCTCTATAAGAGAGGTTGTGTCGGTCACCACTTCAGTAAGGTGATGTTGGTGAAAGGACCATGTGATGGTTAAAAAAGGACCAAAATGAGTGTAGATGAAGTCGCTTTGATTGTGCAATGGCTGAAAGGAGCCTAGAGACGATAAGAGTCGTGAGCAGATGCAAAGCAGACTGACATGCAGTTCACTGTGGGAAAATATGTGACATGAAAATCCAACCCTCTAAGTTATAGCTAAGAGAGCTGAGTCCCCGATGCATGGGTTCTTTTGACATGGTTTGGTGGAGAAGGTTAAGTTTGACCTTACCCCTCAGGATAAAGTAATGTGTGATGAGTTCCATGTGCCCAATTCAGAGCACTATGTGAGGTACCCCGACCATGTGCTGAGCAATGAACCTAGTGAACCCCAAGGGAGGCTGAAATGTCCTCAGTCACCTCTACAGTTTATAGACGCCAGAATGAAAGAACTCAAAGAAAAGAATATGTGATGATAAAGGTTCTTTGGAGACACCATGAGTATGGTAAAGCCACATAGGGGCCAATGACGGACATGGAAAAGTCTTATACTGAATTGTTTCTTTGCTTGATAGAATTTTGAGGACAAAATTCCTGTAAGAGGGGAAGGATGTTACAACCCCAATTTTTGGGTTCATCTGGTGAGAAATGTAATTTCTCATATTAAAGATAAGTGAACAAAGAATGGTATAATTTGTTTTGAATACATGGATTTTGTTTACAATAGCCTTGATGTTTGTGTTGTGGGCTTTATTGGCTATTGGGCCCAAATAAAGAAAATTCAATTAGAAATTGAATAATTGAATATTTGAGAAAAGAAAGAAGTAGAAACCTCTAGAAGGCAAAGAGATGTAATCCAAAGAGGATTTCGTGCCTGTTGGGTTCCTTGGGTTCCAAGGAGTCCAAAGTTGCAAAAACAAAGCAATAGGAAAAGAAAAGATTAATTAAGTATTTCTTTATTAAGAAAGAAATTGAAAACAATGAGAAAATGTGGAAAATAAGTGAAAAGATGTATAATTGAGTTATCCTTGGTGGAATTTTGTATCCCAAGGATTTCTAATGATAAAACGAATGCCAGTGAGGAAAATAAAAGAGAAAAAAAGAGAAATCTTCAAAAAGAGACATTTTAATGAAAAATAAACAAGATAATGTGAAATAATGCATAAAGATGCATCTAGAAGGTTAATAAGTATCCAATAAAAAGAATTTCGAAATAATGGAGTGTCTTGGGATCCAAGGAGTCCCAATAAAGGGGAAAGAAAGAGAAAATACCAAAATTTGCAAAATAAAAGATTATGAAAGAGAAAATATGCTTAAATATGCCTTATTAAGATATAAATTTGATATGAAGAAAAGTCTCTCATACTTTTGAAATTATGTCCCAAACTTTGCACACAAGCAATTAAAGTCATCTAGGACTTTCCTTTAAATCCGGTATTAATTGGACATAATTGTTTTATGGAAAAATGTAGGGTTTGTTCTCATAATAATGGACTTTATGAAATAAAAGCATAATAGTCTTCATGAGAAGAATTTATGGGAAAGGAACCGAGTACATCCTAAATATGTTGTACAACTTGGCAACAAACCACCGACCCACACACTTAGTCTTATATAAATACGGATAACAGGGATGGAATACGATGGCTCTCAATTATGGGCATGCCTCCAATCATGACACATTGTGTTATTCCTTAATAGATTAAGGGTTCCTTCTTTTGTCATGGTGTCACGATGACAGTGCCTTCTTCACCCTTCAACGTCTTCCACCTCCTAAACCATATACCTCCCTTTCAACTCCTTGTGGTTCCCCATGGCTGTGGCCAGAAACTCCTTCGACAAGCTGGTCGTTGGGAGGCTATTTCCCAAAGTGGACGGCCCTGAGATGCGCCTCCTTACTATGGCCACATCACGGATTGGTATACAACAATGCCTATAGAAAACCAGACCCTTCCAACAATCGTAGGAGGAAGGACAGGTGGAACTAACAAGTTGGGATGCACCTACACGACAAGCTTTGAACCTAAACGACATGCTGACCATCGCCAGGGCAGGCTGATGGAGTAGTGCGGAGAGAAGGTTGAGCCGTGGTGCAACCAAGGAGATTGGGGAGGGTCTGCGTAGGTTTTCCCCACCCTAGACCAAACCTAACACTCCCAGGAGGCTTGAGGAGGGGTCTAGTTGGTCAGCCGTGGAGCGGAGCTCGCTGGAGGAGGCAGAGCATAGGAGGGTTGTCTCCCCCATCTCCTATCCGAGAAAACCATGTCGAGGGTCAGGCTGGGTCTGATGGGGTTCTGTGGAGATGTAGCCGCCCTATTGTTGTCTTGCGATGTCGGCACCCCGAAGAATAGAGGCCGCGCGCGGCGGACATCGCTGCGACCTGACGATCGTGAGGTTGGGGGTAACCATGAGCGAAAAGACGCGAGCACCCCTGGTTTTACATGTTACCCATACGGGAAAAGAGGTAATTTTCACCTTTTAGTTGTAGCTAACGAGGATAAAAAAAAGAAAGATTAAAAGCTGATGTGGCATTGTCTTATTGGTCTGATCTGGTTTATCTTGCAAAATATGCAATTAATAATGGTAACTCCAATGATAGCAAAAGTATATATCAAATTGCTCAGAAAAATGAGAGGGATCCAAATAAAATATTATTAGAACCTGAATATGCTTCCTATTCTAAAAGTATGTGCAATACATGTTTAGATGTATTTAATGTAAAAGAAAAACCTAGCTTTGCCTTAACCTGATGCTTAATTGAATATATTCGTTCATGTTAAGCTAATACCTAATATAGACATGTAAAATAATGGAATCGTTGATAATGATGATTAATAATATCATACATATAGGTTTAAGATTTTGAAACCAACATGAACACCTTGTTATGATCTTAATGTTAGTAATGTGATTTAGGTGCCACAGGTAATCTAATGTGCTTAGATTGATAATTAGGGTTTCACCTAATATGCATAACTGAATTTGTAATCTTAGAAATCATAATATGATGAAATTAGGGTTTGTAACCCTAATCCTTAGTCCAAACAAGAGATGAGCCTAAACCCTAGTTTAGGAGTGCATCTAGAGTTGAGTAATGTAATACGAATACATGATGACACATATGTAGTATGCATGTTTCAAATATTTTTGATTATACACTTGGTTGCTTGGATGTTTGGATACACTCATAAAGTGTATGATGTTCTGCATGGTTTCTGTAAGGGAATAAGGTATGTGGTTACGCTTATGAATATATCGAGTTATGTTTTCTGAGGTTTACCGAAGTTTTCATCGATGACATGAATTAATTGTTGGATGATTTTCATTCATGCAAACTATAATGCGGATATGACTATCACCTAAGATATGTGCCTACTAGCTCAGATCCTGGTCCCCTCTGTGGCTTATCGGGTGACTTAGTACATGGCTACCAATGGGGTAGGTCCATCAAGTCACATTGAGTTAGATATTGGGCTGCTTTTGGGTAGTGCCATGCGACTCTATTACCCTAGGTATGAGCTACCTGTAAGGTAGGACCATGGGGTAAGGATCTACCTAAAGAGAGGTAGCATGCAAGTTCACTGTAGGGACAACACAGAGATAGGGGATAGGTAAGGATTGATTAGTATGGCTTAAAACGTAATCTTGGTTGTTAAATGAATAATTGAATGATTACATTGGTAACATAGTTGCACATTTATTGTTTTTCCCACATACCAGCTTCGGCTGACCGACATTTTGTTTGTCGGCGTTTTAGGTAGAAGACAAAAGGACAAACAGTAAATCGTCATATTGTGAAATACATGAATTAAAATACAAGGAGGATTAGATAGAATAGAATCCATAAGTGGATATAAGTTTCGAGATCCAAGTTTTCAAAAGGTATGCAAACGTTTATTTTCTTACAACTTTTCAGTTTAGTATGTTAAAATTTAATAATGATTCTTGGTTAATTGCCGAACCTTTGATCCGGAAAGTATGGGTACGGCTTCGACCTCTCGGTCTCCCTTAATTGGGGGTTACCGGAAGGTGGGGTCGTAACATTTGGTATCAGAGCGTAGGTTCCTTAGTTAACCGTTAATAATTATTAAATTTCACAAACTCCATAGAATCCAAGGGAGTTATTAGAGGATTATCCGAAAGATGGAGGTGTCTAGAAAAGGATCATGACCGGGGGCTGGCAATATTTTCCTCCGCACCGCTAGTCAGAATACGAGGACTCTCAGATCCGTGTGACTGCCTGGCCAAAGTCTTTGGGTTTGAATCGAAATAAGATACCTTTAGGACTTCTCATCTTATTCATCCCTTCTCATCACAAAAATTCTGATAAGGACCTAAAGGATTAGGGTTTTCTTTCTTCTCCTCACCCTCTTGAGGTATGGGTAAGGTTAATAAGGTTTAAGGAATACTCCACCAAATTAATGAAAAGCATGTAAATAGAATGTCATGGACATAACCTTAATAGATTATGCGCAAATTAAAGAATAGATACATGCTTAGGTCGTATGACATAAGTTGTCATGTCCTGAGGCTAGACCTTCTTGTCAGGAGGATAAGTTAGTCTTAGAGATAGAGATCTCCATTGCAAGTAGAGACCTGGCACATCCCCTGAGGATGATGCTAACCCTAACCCTAAGTGAAGGTTAGAGAGAGATGAGTTAGACCAGGTGTTTGAAAGGACATGCCTTTGGGATTCCATATGATCCATGGGTGACCTAGAACCTTTGGCAACCCAACCCTGGGAAGGGTCATGCATGTTAGGGTAAAGGATAGCTCCTTAGATGATAATGTTAGTGAAGGACCTTAGAAACCCGATGGGCTTATGCTAGTAGGGCATAGCATACAGGGTACGTTAGTAGTGTGAGAAAAGGGTTGAAAGCCTGACTGAGAGAGTTTGATGGATAGCTCATGTGATAAGCCTAAGGGGCTATGGATTACCTTAAACGAACATGAGTTGAAGATAGGCTTCATCCAGGTAGGGGCATGCTTTTGAGGTTGACCCTTCACGAAGAAAGGACCTCTAATGGTAAGGTAGGTTGAAGGGTTAGCTCTAGAAAGAGAGAGCAGGAACCAAGCAAGAAGGTTGGAATCCTAGACTCCAAGATACAAGGATAAGTAGGGAGTTGAGGATGATGCGACCTAAGTGGATGATAGTGGTTGCCTTAGGCTTGACCCCTAGAGGCTGATGATATCTTGGTTTCCTTTAGAAGAACCAAACCCTAGAGAGAGAATGGTACACCTCATGTATAGAGGAAAGGAAAAACCCCTTACATTTAGGGTATGTTTGGTAAACCCCTCCCAGCTAAGTTGATGACATGAGAAGGTATGATCTTAATCTAATGTTAAGGAATGAGAACCCAAATGACCTAGCCTGGTTTAGTGGTCTGCTTGTGCCTTAATAGCTTACTAGGGTTAAACATATCGATGTAAACCCTACACCTAAGGGTGGTTGTGACCGTGTTGTCTAGAGATAGTTTCCTCCCATCCTAGGAGAGGGACCCTTTTGAAGGGAGTACACCCGTTTTTGAGTTAACCTAAAAAGGTCTCATAGGATCTTGAGAAGCTAAGTGAAAAGTACATGGTATGAGAATGAACCTACGGACCTATAGATATCCATCTCTAAGTGCATGTGGATGTGTTACCATTGAAGTAACCGGTAAGGGGTCTGACTAAGGTAGGCAGGTCACCATGACCCCTATGAAAGGATGGATGTCAGCTCATGTATACAAAGAGAGATGATGAAGGCTTGGGCAAGGTTCTAAGTTGAACATGTACTATAAGAGAATCCTAAGTCCATCCTAGGGTCAAGTAGGGATAAGACCGATGGAAGTAGGAGTTGCCTAATTCCCTAGTTGCACATGACCATAGCGTCGGGAGGTAATAGATATCATTGTCTGAGGGCCATGGGTTAGGAGATTGATCACCTTCATGATCTCATGGGACCCGAAGGGCAGATGAGTAAGGGCACTCTCTTGATGCATAAGGGAAGAGGGATGACCCAAAAAGAGCCAGCACCCTATAGACCTAGAGGAGATGACCAAGGATATAAAGCTCAATAGGTTTAAGACTAGTTTTCCATGGAGGTAACTTTGATATCAAGCTGATTGTGATGTGGATACATAAGTTGTGTGTTTCAACATAAATTGGAAAGTGTACTGGCAATGTGGGATGTACCATCTCTACTCGTGGAATAGGTAGAACTTTATATTTGGACGGCCGCCAAATGCTTATTTCTTCTTGTTATGGGAGTGAGAGACATGACAGTACGCATGCCATACATTAAGGATAAAAGATGATGTGAGTTGGAATGTTGCTACGAGGTATGAGGACAAATAAGATAACACACCCTGGTAAAGTGAATGATACATGGACATGTACAAATGATAAGAGTATTAAGATAATCACCTTATGAGAATGTTTTATCATGAGCTATGTGGAATCTGCATGTGATACAAGGTTGAGTTCGATAACCAAGAGGATGATCCCAGAGTTTTCTTGATGAAGATATACTTATAGTTTGAGATGAGACTTAAGAGGAATACATATAGGTAGTATGTCTTCAATATTACCTAATACCGAAGGGTGTGAAGTGGTAATGGATGCTCTGGTGGAGATATACCTGCCTAGTTTGGCTAGAAGCTGGAAGAGGTTGTTTGGCTAACCCTAAGTTTGGAAAGGAGATAAGTTTAGATAATACTCAGATGTAATGAGATCTGTGGAACAAGTTAATGGTTGTTTGGTTAGCCAGCCTAGGCCTGGATGCAATGAAAGGATGGTTGTAGAACCTCCAATGCACGCTTTAGATAGGAAGGTGATGAAACCCTGATGAGAGTGGTTTAGGGTTTCTGAGGAATCTATCTTAAGGAATCATGACATACAAGAAATAATGATGTTGAGATCAGTAGTAGTAGTACTATGGATGCTGGAGATGAGGCTGCAGGTGATATGTTGCCATGCATGACAAAAGGTGAAGGATGAACATCGATAACCCAGTGCATTGATATAGAGTATAAAGAGTTCCCGAGAGGGAATGGGAGTTCATCACTATGGATGTTGTGATAAGTCTCCTCTAGACCAAGGCAGGTCAAGATGCAATGTGGGTCATGGTAGATCGCCTTACCCAGAGGACATGAGAAAGAAGGAGTACTGTCAAGGAACAGATCGGGTTGAACTACATTGGAGAGAGAGATTGTCCAACTAGACCACGAGGTGAATTCAGAAGTTCTTGAGTATAACCGAAAGGGTTACTTCCATAAGGTGGAAGAAGGTACATGAAGAACTCTATGTTAGTATAGTTTATCACCCATAACTAATGGTTAGTATGATCCATACTAAAGGGTCTGATGAGAGCATATGTGCTCGTTCAGGGTGATAGCTAGAGACAGTTCTTGTCCTATGAAAGATGTGAGGTTAACCACCATAGCCAATATCGAGATTTAAAGAAGCTCTATAAGAGAGGTTGTGTCGGTCACCACTTCAGTAAGGTGATGTTGGTGAAAGGACCACATGATGATTAGCAAAAGGACCACAATGTGTGTAGATGAAGTCGCTTTGATTGTGCAATGGCTGAAAGGAGCCTAGAGACGATAAGAGTCATGAGCAGATGCAAAGTAGACTGACATGCAGTTCACTGTGGGAGAATATGTGACATGAAAATCCGACCCCTCAAAGTTATAGCTAAGAGAGCTAAGTCCCCGATGCATGGGTTCTTTTGACATGGTTTGGTGGAGAAGGTTAAGTTTGACCTTACCCCTTAGGATAAAGTAATATGTGATGAGTTCCATGTGCCCAATTCAGAGCACTATGTGAGGTACCCTGACCATGTGCTGAGCAATGAACCTAGTGAGCCCCAAGGGAGGCTGAAATGGCCTAAGTCACCTGTGCAGTTTATAGACGCCAGGATGAAAGAACTCAGAGAAAAGAATATGTGATGATAAAGGTTCTTTGAAGACGCCATGAGTATGGTAAAGCCACATAGGGGCCAATGATGGACATGGAAAAGTTTTATCCTGAATTGTTTGTTTGCTTGATAGAATTTTGAGGACAAAATTCCTATAAGAGGGGAAGGATGTTACAACCCCAACTGTTGGGTTCATCTAGTGAGAAATGTAATTTCTCAAATTAAAGATAATTGAACAAATAATGGTATAATTTGTTTTGAATACATGGATTTTGTTTACAATAGCTTTGATGTTTGTGTTGTGGGCTTTATTGGCTATTGGGCCCAAATAAAGAAAATTCAATTAGTAATTGAATAATTGAATATTTGAGAAAAGAAAGAAGTAGAAACCTCTAGAAGGCAAAGAGATGTAATCCAAAGATGATGTCATGCCTCTTGGGTTCCTTGGGTTCCAAGGAGTCCAAAGTTGCAAAATGAAAGCAATAAGAAAAGAAAAGATTAATTCAATATTTCTTTATTAAGAAAAAAATTGAAAACAATGAGAAAATGTGGAAAATAAGTTAAAAGAGGTATAATTGAGTTATCCTTAGTGGAATTTCGTATCCCAAGGATTTCTAATGATAAAAGGAATGCCAATGAGGAAAATAAAAGAGAAATAAAGAGAAATCCTCAAAAAGAGATATTTTAATGAAAAATAAACAAGATAATGTGAAATAATGCATAAAGATGCATCTAGAAGGATAATAAGTATCCAATAAAAAGAATTTCGAAATAATGGAGTGTCTTGGGATCCAAAGAGTCCCAATAAAGAGGAAAGAAAGAGAAAATACCAAAATTTGCAAAATAAAAGATTATGAAAGAGAAAATATGCTTAAAATATGCCTTATTAAGATATAACTTTCATATGAAGAAAAGTCTCTCATACTTTTGAAATTATGTCCCAAACTTTGCACACAAGCAATTAAAGTCATCTAAAACTTTCCTTTAAATCTGGTATTAATTGGACAAAATTGTTTTATGGAAACATGTAGGGTTCGTTCTCATAATAATGGGCTTTATGGAATAAAAGCATAATAGTCTCATAAAGCATAATAGTCTACAAGATGTCACGGAGAGGCGGAAGGGCAGGGTGTGGTCGCGGGAGGGTGGCAAACCCTAGGGGCGGTGCCAACTCGGAGGCGAGAAACCGTCCACCAAAACCCTCATCGGTTCCTCCTGATAGCTTATGAGAGGCTGAAAGAGAGAGGAGTTCTTCGTCGCCAAAGACTAATGGTAACCCTGAAGGTCCGTCCGCCTCGACAATCCCCGCATCCTCGCCCTCGCCCATGACTCGGCCGCCAGAGAAGACTGGAGACTCTTCGGCAAGCTGCGATTGGACTGATTGGCTACGCGCTAGTCAATCTGGAGAGGGAGATCCTTGCAAAGAAAATCCCACAGTCAGTTATATCGATCCAGAGATCATCAAAGGCGTTAGTTGTTGTTCCATCTCGAGTGGGGATGAACCATTTCCTTCATGGGAGGAGTTCATCTCAATTAGATTCACTGGAAGAAAGCCCTTCCGGAGTCACCTTCATGGATGGATCCGCCGTCAGTGGAGACCCAGTGGAGCCTTTGACATCGCTGCGAAGGAAACAGAGGGATTCATTGTGAAGCTACCGACGACCAAGGAGAGGGCGAGGATCCTCAGAGAGGCACCGTGGATGATGGACGGATCCCTAGTCGTTGTCCAGACCTGGGAGCCAGGTCTCCCCCTTCAGCCACTCTCCTTCCCTAAGCTTCCTGTGTGGATTACTCTCAAGAATCTGGGACTACACTGGACATCAATAAGATTAAGCGCAATCGCAAGCATCATCGGCAAGCCACTGGATATTAAGGATTCATGCCTTTCTGTCCACTGCCTAGGCGACACTACCGTCTGTGTGGAGATAGAAGCCAACTCGAATTTCCCTCTGCTTGTCAAGGTCTTTGTTGATGGTTCCCCTAGGAACTTGAAGGTTAACTATGTGGTGAAGCCTCATATCTTCTCTGGTTGCTCTCAGTTTGGCCATCGTCTTCCCTCTTGCCCCAAGGCTACAGGGTGCAGGGCAATGCCCAACCAATTGCAACTGAGAGTTGGGAAAGGAAAAAGGCAACAAGCTGCTCAACGTTCTGCTGAGGAAGACATCCCCTCTAGGGCGGAGGATACTCGGGTTGACCAAGCATATGAGAAAAGGGTGGATGTTCGAATGCAGCCAGAACCAGACGTGAGAGGGTACTCTCCGACAGTGAGTGTAGGTGCCTTGAACTTGGATTGGGAACTTGCCGTTTCAAGTTCGTTGGCCACCCCGACATGTTTGAAGCAACTTGCTCATGATACAACGATCGCCCTGGAGTATCATCAAAGAGATTCCTGGAACTCTAATGATGGATCTTCAGTTAGTTCCTATGATCTAGATGAGGAGGGGATTGATGACTTTAGTGTGAATCAGAAACCTAGATCTAAAAAGAAAAAGAAGAAACACAGGAGGAAAAAATCTGAGGAGATCCCTATGATAGATTTCTCTGAATCTATCTAGACTCTTTGATTGCTCTGTCCTGTAGATGTCTTAGTGCAGGTATCTAAGCAGGTTAACGATTCTGGATGATGTGAGCTCTTCTCTGGGTTGTTAGGTTCTGCTAGTTCACAGATGGACTCATCTGTTCAACACAGTCTTTGTGGGTGATCAGAACAGTAGTGTGCTCGGATTGATGAAGACTGGTTCTATAGAACTTGAGGAGTCTTAAAAGAGTTTCTTGGTATCCAGTGCCTTTGTTGTCTGCTGAGGTTTCTGTTCTTGTTTGGTGGTGTTTCTGGAAGTCGCAGCCTAATCACCCCAGGGAGTCTTGTAGGGTGTGGCAGACCTTGCAACCCTCTTTTTCTTTTTTAGTGTCCCTCTCAGTTGTCAGACATCTCTTATAGCTTGTGTGATGAGATTTTAGTAGGATAGGCCTTAGTGGAGCCTAAGTGGACTCACACAGATATATTTGTGGGTATGACTAACGCTTCTGTGTGACCTCCTTTGTTCTCTGCTATTTCTATCCTGCCTATTAGGTCGTTATGTTAGTTCATAGGTTCTGGTTTTCTGAGGCCTTTCCAGGGTTTTGTTAGATCTGATGTGCTCTTCCTGCGTGGAGACACATAGATCTAGTTTTTGTTTTTGAGGCACTCTTGTACCTAAAGTTTTGGTTTTATAGCAATAGAATTTCGGCCGACCAAAAAAAAAAGCATAATAGTCTTCATGAGAAGAATTTATGGGAAAGGAACCGAGTACATCCTAAATATGTTGTACAACTTGGCAACAAACCATCGACCCACACACTTAGTCTTATATAAATACGGATAGCAGGGATGGAATACGATGGCTCTCAATTATGGACATGCCTCCATCCATGACACATTGTGTTATTCCTTAATAGATTAAGGGTTCCTTCTTTTGTCATGGTGTACGATGACATTGCCTTCTTCACCCTTCAACGTCTTCCACCTCCTTAACCCTATACCTCCCTTTCAACTCCTAGCAGTTCCCATGGCTGTGGCCAGAAACTCCTTCGACAAGCTGGTCATTGGGAGGCTATTTCCCAAAGTGGACGGCCCTGAGATGCGCCACCTTACTATGGACACATCACGGATTGGTATACAACAATGCCTATAGAAAACAAGACCCTTCCTACAATCGTAGGAGGAAGGATAGGTGGAACTGACCAGTTTGGATGCACCTACACGACATGCTTTGAACCTGAACGACATGCTGACCATCGCCAGGGCAGGCCGATGGAGTAGTGTAGAGAGAAGGTGGAGCCGTGGCACAACCAACGAGATTGGGGAGGGTCTGTGTAGGGTTTCCCCACCCTCGACCAAACCTCGCACTTCCAGGAGGCTCGAGGAGGGGTCGAGTTGGTCAGCCGTGGAGTGGATCTTGCTGGAGCAGGAAGAGCATAGGAGGGTTGTCTCCCCCATCTCCTATCTGAGAACACCATGCCGAGGGTCAGGCTGGGTATGAAGGGGTTCTGTGGAGGTGTAGCCGCCCTCTTGCTGTCTCGCGATGTCAGCACCCCGAAGAACAGAGGCCGCGCGCGGCGGACATCGCTGTGACCTGACGATCGCGAGGTTGGGGGTAACCAGGAGCGAAAAGACGCAAGCACCCCTGGTTTTACATGTTACCCGTACAGGCAAAGAGGTAATTTTCACCTTTTAGTTGTAGCTAACAAGAATAACAAAAAGAAAGATTAAAAGCTGATGTGGCGTTATCTTATTGGTCTGATCTGGTTTATCTTGCAAAATATGCAATTAATTAATGGTAACTCCAATGATAGCAAAAGTATATATCAAATTGCTCAGAAAAATGAGAGGAATCCAAATAAAATATTACTAGAATCTGAATATGTTTCATGTTCTAAAAGTATGTGTAATACATGTTTAGATGTATTTAATGTAAAAGAAAAACCTAACTTTGCCTTAACCTGATGCTTAATTGAATATATTCATTCATGTTAAGCAAATACCTAATATAGACATGTAAAACAATGGAATCATTGATGATAATGATTAATAATATCATACATATAGGTTTAAGGTTTTGAAACCAACGTGAACATCTTGTTATGATCTTAATGTTAGTAATGTGATTTAGGTGCCACATGTAATCTAATGTGCTTAAATTGATAATTAGGGTTTCACCTAATATGCATAACTGAATTTGTAATCTTAGAAATCATAATATGATGAAATTAGGGTTTGTAACCCTAATCCTAAGTCCAAACGAGAGATGACCCTAAACCCTATTTAGGAGCGCATCTAGAGTTGAGTAATGTAATATGAATATATGATGACACATATGCAGTATGCATGTTTCAGATATTGTTGATTATACACTTGGTTGCTTTGATGTTTGGATACACTCATAAAGTATATGATGTTCTGCATGGTTTCTGCAAGGGAATAAGGTATGTGGCTTCGCTGATGAATATATCGAGTTATGTTTTCCGAGGTTTACCAAAGTTTTCATCGATGACATGAATTAATTGTTGGATGATTTTAATTCATGCAAACTATAATGTGGATATGACTATCACCTAAGATATGTGCCTACTAGCTCAGATCCTGGTCCCCTCTGTGGCTTATCGGGTGACTTAGTACATGGCTACCAATGGGGTAGGTCCATCAAGTCACTTTGAGTTAGATATTGGGCTACTTTTGGGTAGTGCCATGCGACTCTATTACCCTAGGTATCGGCTACCTGTAAGGTAGGACCATGGGGGTAAGGATCTACCTAAAGAGAGGTAGCATGCAAGTCCACTGCAGGGACAACACAGAGATAGGGGATATGTAAGGATTGAGTAGTATGGCTTAAAATGTAATCTTGGTTGTTAAATGAATAATTGAATGATTACATTGGTAACAAAGTTGCACGTTTATTATTTTTCCCACATACCAGCTTCGGCTGACCGACATTTTGTTTGTCGGCGTTTTAGGTACAAGCCAAAAGGACAAACAATAAATCGTCATATTGTGAAATACATGAAGTAAAATACAAGGAGGATTAGTTAGAATAGAATCCATAAGTGGATAGAAGTTTAGAGATCCAAGTTTTCAAAAGGTATGCAAAAGTTTATTTTTTACATCTTTTCAGTTTAGTATGTTAAAATTTAATAATTATTCTTGGTTAATTGCCGAACCTTTGATCTGGAAAGTATGGGTACGGCTTTGACCTCTCGGTCTCCCTTAATTGGGGGTTACCATAAGGTGGGGTCGTAACAACTTGTCCCATACATAGATCAATATCATGGGGGGGAGGGGGACTAGAGTTAGATCATCTGCCTGATCCTGCATAGTAGGCATAACATGTGCTACCAATGCGACACATGTCAATCTCCCCCAATCGACATTAATCACCAACACTTGCTTCACTTTTAAAAGATGGATCCTATCAGAGGGTTGTGAATCAAAAGGAAATATGAAAGCCCCTTTGTTCCTCCATGACCACCCAACCATTGAGTGCATTATGGAGCTCCACTTATTAAGGTTTCAACCCTCATACATATTACATTCAGTTGGACATTCTTCAAACTACCAGGGCCACCTGGTGATCTCCATACTTTTCTTCCCTCCATCCTAGATTTAAGATTTCCTCAACACAAACAAAATTTAATGTTTGGGGTTGAGGTGGGTGGTAAATACTCATTCCACCCACCCTATCTAAAAATTATATTTATTTCTATTATGTTATGTAGTTTATCTTTACATAAAAAATAGTTTTGGCCTGTATTTAGTTGGCCATTGTGATATGCATGTTTAACAAGATACCCCTCAAATTAAGAAACTTATTTTTTAACATAAATTTTAAAACCTTCCATTTCATGAAATCATCTTGTCACCTAGGATCTTAACTAACACCATTCCTTAGAAAAGTTGACAAGTTTGGAATAATAGGATTCAAAAGTAATCCCTATCTAGGGTTATAGATTAATTTGAAAAATTTCTTTATTTTGCATAACTTAGAATTAATTGACCCAACATATGATACTCCCAATGTTCATAAATTCAAAAACAATTTGCACAAAGAACAAATTTTTCTACAATTATTATGTCACCCTCTTATCTGTCCATCTGTAGAAAACAAACCAAAGTGCCAAAACCCTATGTTTAGGTGGCTCCTTTTCCTTTATTCTTCTTCTTCCATACCCCTTAGAATTGATTTGGGAATAGCATCAAAAAGATTCCAATGAGCACAAAAAGAAAAAAATGTGATCAATGTAACTATGGTACATAAATAAAAAGATATCAAGTTGAATAGAGGAGAGATCATTCTTCTTCCATACCTCCCTTTACTCTGTGTTATATCAAGGGGAAAAATACAAAAACCCCAACCAATCAAAATAATCCCTTCTCTTGTACAATGACTCATAAGAATATGTGAGAGTTTAAACACTAAGGGAATATGAAACATGTTTTATTGCATGCCTTGAAATGGAAATAAATTGTGAAATAATCATGAAATAGTTGTTTCTGTGAATCCAGGAAGTCAAGGGTTCTTGGCCATACAAGATGGAAGGACTTAAGTGGTGTTATGCAGTGAGGATAATAGGTCAAAAGTATTATGTGGCGATGTTTTAAATTCAATGTTGCTCGAGGATGAGAAAAGTTTAAGTTCAGGATATTTTGATAGGAGCATATTTATCCATCCTAGTTGCATATTTTAGATCTCCCTTTATGAGAATTTCATTATTATTATTTAGTTCTAAAGTCAAATTTGTTTAGTTTATCTTTTATCCCTTTTATTTGGATATTTTACTAGTTTCACCACCTTTTGTAGGGAAATGGTAAAATCCATCAAAGCCCAAGAAGGCTCATAAATTAGAAGCTCTATTACCTATCTACCGTCTCCCAGAACTCTTATTCAATCAACCGATTGAGTCATCTAGTTGGTTGACTCACATACACCAGATCTTTCAACTTGCCATAGTCCTGACATAAATAGCATGTACCAAAATGGTCATACTTTTACATAACAGGGAGAAATCAAATGTGCAAGTATGTCATGGAAAGGAAATTTAATGCTCTACATTAAAAATGTATCTTGTATGAGTTTCCAATTGGTTGACTAGCCTTACAAGTTAATCGACTCATCATTGCAGGAATCAACAACAAAGAGAGTTAAATGGTCAAAATATTAAAAGAAGGCAACTCAATTAACCTCTCTATTTGGGGCAAGAAATTAATGTTGTGAAAAGGCATAATGGTAAGTTGTCCAATTACATATGCTTTTGTGTGAAAGAAATAATTCAAATAAAGACTTAGTCAAATGCTAACACAATAAATTTATCAATGCATCAAGGTTTGAGCAATGTGACTTCAGGCTGAAGCAAGTGACCAATGCAGTCGACCAACCGATGCCTTAGATAAGGCAATCTAACAACCTCCAATATCCAGTCTTATATGTTTTTGCCCCCTCCTTTCCCCTACAAATGGAGGGAGGACTCCCAAACAAATCCATCACATTTTCTACCCCCTAGAACGCCCTCTGGGCCTATTCTTGTTCTCTTTTGTTAGTATGTCTGAGTAGTTCTCTTGTCCTACATGGTGACTAGCCCCATAGCCTATTCTTATTCAATGTCAACCCCATTGTTTTGGTAAAAGAATGCTTTCTTTACATTTCTTCTTAGATCATTGTATGAATTCATATACTCTTGTAGGGTAATGTGATCTCAGATCCCCACAAGAATTAACTCATAAACCCTTAATTTTGATTTTTATCTTTTTATCCATATCATCTTGTACTTGTTTTTTTGATAGAATGGTTATATTCTTGTGGGGATATTGAGATCTACGATCCTAACAAGAATGAACCCATAGTCCTTTGATGTGATCACCTGATTTAGATTATGATCTTTTTACCTAATTACCTTGTTTGTTATAACCCATTGTCACATGATCACCTGGTCAATGGATTCGAGTGATGGGAATCACATGTTTCTGGATGACATCTCAAATAGTAACATGTCAAAAAGTTGGAAAAGGATACAAAAATTCTGAGATCAATGGGTTTATGAGATGTCTGACCCTTGTTAGATTTGTGCTCTGAAAGGATACAAATTCACATGGTCTTGATTTTTTATTAAATCTTAGGAATTGATTTGTTGAGTAAAATCATATCTATAAGTGGTGATCCCCCCAGGCTGCCAGTACCTTTTTTATCGGATTAGTTAAATTTTACTTCTATAATTTTACTTTCTGTTCTTAGCATAATCAAACTCTCACAAATCAAATTTTTCCTTCTTGTTCTCGCAATTGTTTTTGGATTTCAATCATTTTTTTTCATCCCAAGGATCGATACCTTACTACCAGAAAGTAGATATGTTTCTTACAATGAGTTGACTGCCTCTTTAGAAGATTAAACTCTAGGAATTATCCTGGTGATTTGGTGTGCAAACAAGTCACATCACCTCATTAGAAAGTAGCCATACATGGTGGGATTGGTGTGATCTGGTCACTTCATCTTAATAAGATAAAACTAAAAGTTACCTACTTGTAACTTTCTTTTCTATAGTTATCTTGCATACCCTTAATCCTATGATGTTCCTCCTCTATATCCTTAGAGTTTAGATATGAGTTTCTTCATGTATCACAATGTGATGGAGGATTTGGGCATTCACTCTTATGGTGTCTAGGGTTTCCTTTCAGTTATGCACTCTAGGATTCCTATTGTTGAAGTGTACCCTTAAATGGAGGAAGAGACAATGTTTTCCTTTAAAGTAAATCCAAATGAGATTGATGATGCCAAGGTGGAGTAACTAAATGTTGAATCTACCATGATGTCACCTCCTACTGTGGCTCTTTTTCTTCCAATGGCAAAGGTATCAAGAGTTTATTCTACAATGTTATGTTGTTTTTGAAGGAAGGATCCACGAACTGATGTTTGATATTTATTTGTATACCATCAAACTCATTCTTTAGATTTTTCATCTATGTGTCTTCATCTTATGAATGACATGATTTGTGATACATAAACTTAGAGCAGGGTTCAAATGTTCTTACTTTGTTTTGAAATTTCCAAATTATTAAACATGTTAGTCAATGTTGATATTAGTACAAATTATGAGTTACACTCCATTATGTGGAAGTGTTAATTTTGGGTTTTGACAACACTCCATTTTACGTACGTTGTGTATATATTTTACACCATTTTTAGTAAATATTTTGTTAGCTTTTCACATAATTTTGCTATCTTTGTGACTAAAGCTTCACACACATAATTGCATGGATATTCACAACATTGGTCATGGATTAAGACCGCAATCATGGTCCACTTCTTTCCCAACCACGATCGTGATTCCAAAAGAAGTCATGATCGTCAGATGACAAGGAGATCGTGACTGGATTCGTAGAACACAGTCTCTTCTCTACTGTGGCTTTGATGGTGGCTACGACCAAGAAGGACTTCATTCAAGCAGACCACGATTAGTTGAGGAACCGCGGTCACTGATAAGTCTTTGTAAATCGTGACCCGCTGGGAGACCTCGATCTCTACCTCGACCGACCGGATGCACGCGGACCTCGACCGCGATCACCCTGAAGCCACGACCAAACTCAATCGTGGTCGTGAACGAACAAGGCATGGACCACGACCGTGATATCACCTCCACTTAACCCAGACCGTGACCACAGTTCTATGTCGGTGGAACACGCCTATAAATAGCACCCCCACCTATCTGGTCAGGGGGCAGATTCAGGTTTAGATCCCGAGGCCACAAAGTGCTGCTGCGTTCCAGACTTATCCCCGACCATCCATCCATCAACCTTGGATCTCCAAGGGAAAAAGCCAAGGGGAGAGAAGATGACTTACACCCCTTCTTCGAGAGGAGGAGGCCATCCACATGGTAGATCCAAATCTGAAGAAGTAGTGTGTAGTATCACACTTCTTCTCTTCTAGATTTATCACTTCCTCCTACTGTACTTCCCTCCTCTCCTTGTGGTATCTTATGAATCTGTTTGTATATAACATCGTCATGTTATCCACAAGCATGAGTGGCTAAACACCTTAACTTGGGTTGGGAGTAGCCACTAAGGCTCTCCCAACATGTATATTGTCTCTTTCTATTGAATATACATACTCTTATCAAGATTATCTCCATGCACCTGTTTTAATACTTCACTTGTATGCTTAGCTACTATCTTGTGATGTTTGATTGTTGATCTCTCGAGAGAGTAATATCACTTTTATCTCATGTCATGGAGTGGCATGACAACACGAGAGTGTTGGAATGCTAATGCTTTAAACCATATGTTTTGATACGAGGGTTTTTAAGTTGTCATCTCAAGAAAGAGGCTTATTTTAGACTAGATCTATCCTCATCTCGAGAGAGAGTGGAATAGACATTTTCTTGGTTGCTTGTGATCTTGATATGAGTATGAAAGAGAGAGAGATAGTTTTACATGTTGGCGAGGTACTTTAGTTGGTGAACCCCAACCTGAGTTCCCCATCATATACTCATTTACCGTTTGTTACCTTTTGTTCCCTTTTGTTTGTTGTTCTTGTTCTTGTGCTACTGTTCCTTAGGGAACGTCTGTTTACACCCTTTTTGGCTAGCGTATAAGAGTGTTTTGATTCTGTGTTCTTAACATGACCAACCTTGTCCCTATGTTCGACATCGATCGCTATATCGGGCCCCGTTTATCATTGTGGGGGCGTGAGAGTTGGGTTATCTCTTTAAAAGTCTGACTACTTTATTCCACTCCTTTTGGACATGTGATTTAGGCCGGTCAACGTTTTGGCGTCGTTGTTGGGGACAAGGCAAAACGGTACTGTTAAGAACCTGAGTCCACTTACTATACTCCCGCGCGTCATGCTTAGCAATAAGTTTGACAGTGTAGTTGCTTTAATCATTCTAACCTGAGTTCGTGCAGAATAGTTCATTTTACTAGTCCAGTTTCCTAACTTGGTTGTATGACCTATTTAGGTACCTAGGAAGAAGCGATTTGTTCGACTTAACTCCTTTTCATCATACCACCTCGTGTGGAAGGTCCCCTTTCAGAAAATGAATAGAATGTGAGGATTATACAACACCAACCTCCACCAGGAACCGATGAAGATAGGAATGACCATTATATTGACAATCATCTCTATGAAGAACAAGAAGAACCTGAATGTGAACAACCCGAAGATGACCATAACCACAAAGAGCGTCGCCATCGCCGCAGGCACAGAAGAAACCACCACAACCATGAACGAAATCACAGGGACATCGCCAATGATGATGACGATGAGAAAGAAAAAACTCTTTGGGAGTTGGCAGCCACAAAAGCCAACAACTTGAGATGTCACGTGATCATCCCAAGGTTCGATGCAACAAACTCTGAACTAAAGCCATAAGTAATCTCTATGATCCAAAACAAAGGCTTTTGAGGGAACTCAAAGAATGATAACCCTTATCATCACCTCAACGCTTTTAAAAATATCTGTGATACAATTAAGATGCAGGGAGTTCTGCAAGAAGTCATTTACTACAAGGGTTTCATTTTCTCCTTGGAGGACAAGGTACTATCCTGGTACCTTGGACTACCACATAAGTCTTTGAATGGATGGAACACATTGGAAGATGCTTTGTAAACAAGTTCTACCCCATATATAAAATTGTTTGTAATAGGCAGAAGATCATGTCTTTCACACATAAACTAGGCGAGAATCTGCACGAAGCCTGGAAGAGGTATCAAGAATATCAGAGAGACTGCCCTAACCATAATTATAAGAAGGGATTCCTAATAACAACATTCTATAATGGTCTAACTCCATAAGAGAGAGCCTCGCTAAATGTAGTAGCAGGAGGTGACTTTCTCAGCAAAAAGCACAGTAGATCTAAAAAGATCATAGAAAGCATGGCTGAGTTACAAGCTGAGACTAACTATGACAGGACCGACAGAGGGTATGATAAGAAAGCCACCAATGAAGGGCAGTCGATTGAATCAAAGGCTCTCGAAGCAATCACATCTCAAATACAAAAGATAGCAACGAATGTCAAACAGCTGAAGGAATCAGGAGGGAAAAGAAAGAAGCAAATTGAGAAGGTGATGAAATGTGTCACTTGTGGTGAAGGTGGGCATGGAGTAGATAACTGCATATACACCCGACCCAGAGAATCAAGTGAAAGTGAGTCTGAAGAGGAGGAAGCTGAGCATGTCTCTTACACAAACTTCAAGAGGCCAGATCACCCCAGTTCTAGTTATGGCAACAAAGAGGCTGTAGAAAATTCGCATCAATTGAATATTCCACCTAAGCAACCACCAAGTTTCGAGAAGAGGAGTGGACAAGGACAATACACCAAGACAACCACTTTCCAGACAAACGAAACCAACTATCAAGGTCAAAGGAAGTATCAAAACTGCCAAGCTACCAACACAAGTCAAGGACAAGGACAAGCTCAAGATTAGAGTCAAGCAAGGAACAATGGTCAACCTGACTTGGTGGGCCAATTATTCAATTTTGTCAGGAGACAGGACACGATAAACAATCAACTAGCACAAAGTGCACTGTGCAACTCTGGCATCTTGAATACGATGCAGGTGCAAATGGCAGATATCCAAACACACCAACACCAGATAGACCAACAACTTGCTCATTTGGCCGAGCTGATGAAGAACCCTTCAAGGAAGATACCATCTAACACAGAGTGTGCCAAGATGGCGGTCCTTAGATCGGGAAGGACAATAGAGCACCTTGAGGCGATCAGACCTGAAGAATCAGAGCTAGAGACTTATTTGCCAAAAGAAGTCCATACTCCTTGAGATTGCCATTTCCGTATAAACTCATAAAGGCACATCTCAAAAAGAGGTATGAAAAGTTTATGGATTCGGTGAAAAAGCTCCACCTAGAGGTTCCATTCCTGGATGCTTTGGAAGAAATGCCAACATATGTCAAGTTTTTCAAGGACCTGATCACAAAGAAAAGAAGAGGAGGATGAGTTGAAACAATGCACCTTGCCAATATGTCTACTGCCTTCGTAAAGGCCGAATTACCTACCAAGAAGAAGGACCTTGAAGCCTTTACTACACCTTTTGTTGTAGGAGATAACATTGAAAGGAAGGGTCTCACTAACTTAGGGGCGAGCATCAGTCTTATGCCTTTAAGCCTTGTGCAACGATTGGGATTGACTGATATGGTAAGGACCAATATGAGAATCGAGTTGGCAGACCACACCTTTAAAAGGCCCATGGGAGTAGTTGAAGATGTTCCGATTCGTGTGGGAAGATTCTTCATTCCGTGTGATATTGTTGTCATTGACACTATTGAAGACCCTAAGTTCCCTATCATCTTTGGACGTCCTTTCTTGGCGACAAGGAGGGCACTGATTGATGTTGCTGAAGGCATCATAACTTTGAGGGTCGGAAGTGACCACATCGATTTCAAAGTGAAATACGCAATGAAAGGACCATCCATGCTCGAATCTCCTTACTTCGTGGATAGCTACAACCAATATTGTGAAGAAGTGGAAGAAGACACGGAAGTGGTAGACCCTATTATGAGGGCATTAGATAAGGAATATTTGGAAATTGACGATCCCAATGTTGTTGAGATCATCAAATACCTGAATCAAGACAAAGGAGATTTGAGCGACGAAGGGGAAGTTGTCGAGACAATCAAGTATGCTTCTCTAGAAATGACACCAGGAGAAGAGAAGGCACCTCAACCCAAAATAGAACTGAAATAGTTGCTGGAAGGTTTGAAGTATGAATTTCTTGATAATGAGGGGAGAAACCATGTTATAGTTAATGCTAGTCTGACTGAAGAGCAATTGGAAAGACTTCTTAAGGAGCTAAGGCTCCATAGGCAATGTATAGGCTATTTAGTAGATGATATCAAGGGACTTAACCCTGCTCTATGTTTGCACCGCAAAAATTTGGAAGAGTCCACAAAACCCCTAGTTCAACCCCAGAGGAAGCTGAATCAAATGCTAAAAGAGGTTGTAAAGAAGGAAGTCATCAAGCTAAGAGACACACACATTATATACCCGATCAGCGACATCAATTGGGTGAGCCCGATCCATGTTGTACCAAAGAAAGGGGGGATGATAGTTGTGAAAGGTGATAAAGGAGATGAATTAGCCGTCCAGAAAATCACCGGGTTGAGAATGTGTATGGACTATCGAAAGTTGAATCAAGCAACAAAAAAGGATCACTACCCACTTCCATTTATTGACCAAGTGCTTGAAAGACTTGCACATCACAAATATTTTTACTTCTTGGATGGTTATTCCAGATTTTACCAAGTTCCCATCATACCTGACGATTAGGAGAAAACTACCTTCACCTATCTATATGGTACCTATGCCTTCTGAAGAATGTCGTTCGGATTAGGCAATGCTCCTACAACTTTCCAACATTGCATGATCTTGATGTTCTCTGACTTTCTGGAAGATATTGTGGAGGTCTTTATGGTTGATTTTTCTATCTATGGAAAAGCTTTTGATGGTTTTTTGAAAAACCTATCGTTGGTTCTGCAACGCTGTGAAGAGATAAACTTGGTTCTTAACTGGGAGAAATGCCATTTCATGGTACAAGAGGGCATAGTCTTGGGCCATAAGGTCTAAAAAAGAGGAATTGAAGTAGATGTCAGCAAGGTGGAAGCTATCTCTAGACTACCCCCACCTAAATCTGTGACTGGAGTGTGAAGATTTCTCGGTAACGCTGGTTATTATTGAAGATTCATAAAGGACTTTTCAAAGATTTCAAAACCCTTGTCGAATCTACTGATCAAACATGCAAAATTTGATTTTACAAATGATTGTTTGAAGGCTTTTCAGACTTTGAAGGAAGCACTCGTAACCCTGCCTATTCTTCAAGCTCTGGATTGGGAGCTACCTTTTGAGATAATGTGTGATGCTAGTGACTATGCCATCGGGGTAGTCTTGGGGCAGAAAAAGGACAAGAAACACCACGTCATCTGCTATGCCAGCCATACTTTTGATGAAGCACAGGTAAATTACACAACTAATGAAAAAGAAATGCTCGCTATCATTTTCACCTTCAACGAGTTTAGGTCTTATCTGATAGGGGAAAAAGTAAAGGTCTACACTGACCACAGAGCAATACAATACATGATGCAAAAAAAGGACACTAAGCCTAGGTTTCTAAGTTGGACTTTATTACTCCAGGAGTTCGATCATGAGATCATTGATAAGAAAGGGGCAGAGAATGTAGTCGCCGACCACTTATTAAGGATTATAGTTGAAGAAAGGAATGAGCTACCTATCAATGATAACTATGTAGATGAGGCTTTTCTCATGATAGAATTCGAAGAACAAAAATTGTCGTGGTTCACAAATATCTGTAATTACCTTGCTTGTGGAGAGTTACCCCCGGAGATAACTTACCATCAGAAGAAGAAGCTCTTTTCAGATGTAAAGAATTATTATTGGGATGATCCTATGCTCTTTAAGAGATGCTCGGATAATTTGTATAGAAGATGTATTCCTGAGGAAGAGGTGCCAGACATCCGGAGAGAATGCCGCTCTTCACGTTATGGAGGGCATCATAGTGGGGAAAGAACAGCCAAAAAGGTGCTTCAGTCAGGATTTTACTGGCCTTCACTATTCAAGGATGTTACTGCCTATGTGAAGGCTTGCAAGGAGTGCCAATTAATCATAAATATCAGTAGAAGGAATGAAATGCCTATGGCCGACTGGGTAGAAGTTGAAATCTTTGATGTTTGGGGGATAGACTACATGGGTCCTTTCCCCTCATCAAAAGGTTATCAGTAGATATTAGTGGCTGTGGAATATGTGTCAAAATGAGTAGAGGTTGTTGCTACCCAAACCTCCAACTCTAAGTCTGTGATTAAGCTATTTGAGAAAACCATTTTTCCATGCTTCGAGGGACCTCGCACTATGATAAGCGATGTTGGATCAAACTTTGGAGAGAAGCAGTTTGAGGCGCTACTGAAGAAATACCGAGTAAAGCACAAGGTTGCTACACCCTATCACCCTCAAACCTCTGGATAGGTAGAGGTGTCTAATATGTAGATTAAGAAAATTTTAGAAAAGAGTGTTAGCCGCACTCAGAAGGACTGGTCCATGAAGCTCGACGATGCTCTCTGGGATTATATAACAGATTATAAGACACCTATAAGCACAACGCCTTACAGGTTAATCTATGGAAAGTCTTTCCACTTACCCATAGAGCTGAGCATAAGTCCCTTTGGACGATTAAGTTTCTGAATATGGACCTAGAAAAGGCGGGACAGAAAAGATATCTACAACTAGAAGAATTCGAGGAGCTGAGATTACATGCTTATGAAAATGCAAAAATCTTCAAATAAAGAACGAAGGTGTGGCATGATGCCCACCTAAGGAACAAGGACATTTGTGTAGGAGACAATGTTCTTCTCTTTAATTCTAGCATCAAGATTTTCCCTGGGAAGCTCCGAACAAGATGGTCAGGCTCTTTCTCTGTGGTAAATATTTATCCATCAGGAATGATGGAGATTCAAGGAGAGAAGACTGGGATCTTCAAGGTCAATGGCCACGGGGTGAAACGATTCTCCGAGGATGAAGCCTTTGTAAGAAGGTCAGAGATCAATCTGTATGAACCAGCCCAGCCCAACGAGCAGAAGAATCAAGAGTTGCCACATCCAACTACAGGACCCAAGGAGTAAAAATGATTTGCAGTCTAGCTAAGAGACTTTAAAGCAAGCACTTCTTGGGAGGCAACCCAAGTTTTTACTTTTCTTTAAGGCTTTGTTTTCTCTTACCTTTTAGCTTTGTTCATTTTTCTTTTGCTTTAAGTGATGTACAAATCCTGCTTCCATTTAAATATTTTGAGATTTACTAAAGAAAACAATTTTGTCATCCTTTGTTTTGACTTGGTCGCGATATGGACCACGGTCGCAGTATAGCTTTTGCTTCCGCAAGACCGTGACCTGCGGTACCCACGACAAGGACCACAACCGTGGTTGTTCTACTCTCTATGTTGTGATGCGGTTCATTCTTGTGATCACTATGATCACACCTTTAGTCTATCTAATCACGGTTGCACCTTATATATACCCATTACCCTAGACTCTCAGACTCTTTCCACTTCTTGTTTTTCCCCGAGTCTGAGATTAACAATTCTCTCCGCTCAACTGCGACCGTCGACCTTCTGCCATCCGAAGCTGATCGCCGTGACTTCCGTTCCCATCTCCATTTTCACGAACATCATCAAGGTTATAGACTTACCCCTTTCCACCATAGTAGGTCGCCACACTACTTTGTCGCTCCGATGTAACCTTCACCTAGACTGATTCTCTCTTCTGCCCTACCTCTTGATGACTGTGAATGGTGGCACCGACGGCCGTTGAGTTTTCCCTATCTTACTTACCGCCTTATGGTGGAGGTCGCCTTTAACAAAACCCAAAAAAATAATAAATTGATGAAGAACAGATCATTAGTGAAGGGAATGGGGGTATCGAATGGCAAGAAAGAAATGCTTTTCGGATCGCGGTTACCCCTTCAACAACCAATGCCACGGTTCACTTATAAAATCCTCTTTGTCCACGATGTTATTTGAGACCATACCACGACCGCGGTGCCTTTCAGAGACCGCGATCGCGATGTCATGAGACCATGACTACGGTGTGAGTTTTAAGGACCGCGACCATGATCTCACCTTACCGTGACCACGATCTCTTTCAGAAACCGCGACAACAGTTCCTTCTGAGTTACAAATGAGACCACGATCGTGGTATACTCCAGGGATTCAAGGATTGTGATTGTGATCATCTTTTCTTTTTAACTAATAATTTAATAACACTCATCCTTTGCGAGATATATATTACAAAACTAATTGAAATAATGATAAATTTTGATCCAATAGGATGACTGATTCATTTGAAATCTACATAATGCCTTCCCCATCAACCAGCGACTCTCTATACAAGAAGGCTACATCCCTGGAGGAAGTAGAAAGGATAGTAAAAGACCTGATAGAAAAACTAAAGAGGAGTACTCTATTGGTGCCAAACCGCCTAGAGATACAACTAAGCCTGGAACAATATCAGAGGATATTGGTAGGATCACCGCAGGAGGAGGTCGAACAAGACACATAACAGACAGAACATACTGAGACATCTGAGTACCAACCAGAGGAGTCTGAGAGCTGTGTAGAGGGCAAGAAAAGAAAAGCTGCACCAAAAGAAACTAGAGATGACAAGAGGGAGAAGCTAGTAACTGCAGACAAACCAAACATTATGAAGGCTACCAAGGACAAGGAAGTAGTGGGGGAGACATCTTCACTACTCAGAGAACCCCCACTCGTGCCTTGGGATGTACCAACATAAGGAGTTTTGTCCAACACACTAACTAGATGTGAATGATTTCAAGAAGATGGGGATATATGACAGGAAAATGAAGTTCCTAGAGGGCACAAATCTACGTGCCTTATGCACACCAGAGGAAAAATCTTATAAGAAACTTAACACAAAGTTCCTATCTTCATTGAAGAAGTTCACTACCAGTAGTGAAACACAAAAGGCGGGAGGTGGGGACTACCAGCTTCAAGTGAGGCTAGGGTGAGACCCACGTAATTAATGAGGCAAATCTGAACAGAATATTCACAAGGACAAAGGAAGAATCCCTTGCCTGCTCCTCTGCCCCAAGCGAGAAAGAGATTGCCACCTATGATAGCGATGAACCGTGGGAGGAACTGATTGGAGAGGAAAAGCATAAATCGAAGAATTCTAAAGCCTCGCAAATTGCATCGTGCTTCATCCGCACTATACAAAAGATCACCTCCCACACTATTCACACAAGGTCGGAGATAGGGACAGTTAGCATGGGAGATCTGTTCCTCATCTAGTTAATGATCAATAGGAAACCAATCAATATCGACATGATATTAATTGACCGTTTGTCAGCAGCTGTGGGCGGGTACACAAAATGAAATTCTGCATACTGCATGGGCGGTCTAATAATGAAGATCGCCAAATACTTCATGGAGGAAGGAGAAGTCTTGAAGTACAAAGAAATGGAGGGACAATAGTGAATAGACACAAAATCCATCATCAGTGCTGGAATTGTGGCATAGTAGGGGAAGAAGTTATACTTCAAGAAGAAAGGATAAAAAAGACTACTCCCCATTCCTTAAATGGCATTCTATGATGCTCACAAGCTGCGGCCAACCAATAGTGATATTGAAAGATGTGCTATGGGGCACTACAAGCCAGCAGACATACTGACCCAGCTATCACGGCTGGAGAAAGTAGTGCCCCATCTGAATTAGAAAAGAAGAAGAGCATGAAGCCATGAAAGAGGTTATCAGTGGAGAAAAAGAAGGTAGCAGAAGCAACTATACAACCAACAAAAACACCAACAAGTAAAGTGCAGCCAACACCCGTGGTTCTAATTCCAGAAGCATCAATAAATAACCCTAAACCCACACTTTTCAAGCTGGGAAAGGAAGCAACTACTGTGGAGCAAGGAATAGAAAAAGACCAAGATGTAGAAACAGTCTCACAACCAGATAAGGAGCTGGAGGCAGAGCCAGAAAGAAGAGGCTCCCAGGCCATACCAGACATAGAAACTGGAGATGCATTGGTGGACCAGCTAGAGGACCCATAGGAGAAGGAGCGGGGACCGCCACCACCACCTCCACAACATGTGGTGCCGAGCTCATCGAGAACACCCATGGAGCAACAACCGCACCAGCAACATGGGCACACACCTTCTTTCGAAGGTTCTTTAGGTACAAGGTTTGATGTGATGTGGGAACACATGCATCAAACCAATACAGTAAATTTCACTATTTCTTCTTCCCTGTCAGCACTAACGGCGTAGGTTCAAGTCCTTTAAGAAAGGACAAGAGCATTTCCCAACATTATCCAAGAGATTTTGAACAACCAATTGATGATGATGGGAATGCTAAACAAAATAAAGGATGAGATGGAAGACTTGCAAAAAGAGAGTCACGCCATCAGGGCCGACAACCAGCACATGCATCAGGGCTATGACACAGCCATGACCAGCCTTGAAGAGGAGCGTCAATGAATGGGAGAAGACCGTCGGAAGCTCGAGAAAGAACGTGAAGAACTCAAGAACCAGTGGAAGAAAAAGAAGACCAAGCGCTCAACAAGCCCGGTGCACTCAGCCAACCCCTCCAGCCATGATGACAATAACGATGATAACACAGGAGGAGCAGGAACGGGAACGGGCACACCTAAAGCAGGGAGTGCCAACACAAAGGAGGCACCTCCAGCTGAGCCAAGGAAAGACCGGCCTCCACAGCAGTCAGGCGACATCAACGATAACCAAACGAAGAAAAATTCAACATTGTCAAGAGGCCTCGACCTCAACTGCAACTCTGATGAAGATGCTGAAGATGAAGGGAATCTAATAGGGCTACACCTCTCCCCGCCTACACATGAATTGACAGTCCAAGAGTAGATTGATGCTACTCACCGCGAAGAGATAATGATTGAACTCAGCTCAATGGGGTTGGCGGAGATCGACAGGATAATAGTTGAACTGGGAGCAGGACTTAAGGAAACCAGCAAGTTCCTCTTATTCCAACCTAACTGTGATAAAGTGGTTTTCATTTTTCCTTTATTACCTTGATTTCTTCACTTTAATCTAATTCAAAACCATAACTCTCCAAAAGATTAATTGACCACTCAAAGATTAGAATTTCGAGCCCAAACTTTACCAACATGTGGGGTATGCTATGGTGAAGCTATGTTCCAAATTTCATGTAATTTGGACATTCCTAGCTCCCTCTATGATTTTTACAAGATTTGACTAAGGTTTACCTAATATTTGTCACGATTCAAATCATTTAACCTGAGTTTCCTATTTTGATCTTTGGTCATACGGAACTGACATCAGCAATCTGCAGTCCTTCCCTCACGAGCTATCTGGATCATAAGATGGTGCGTCCATGGATCCAGGGCGGATCGGACGGCCCTCCCATCATCCTCTACTTCCGATCACTCCGCGAGAATGTGGCTACAGCCACCCCATGCAAGGGCAACCCACTCCTCGCCACTCTGTGCCACCTCGTGCAAATATGACTGAGGAAAACACCTCCCCTTGCCTCGATGAACATGCTGACCCCTCGCATGACCTCCAAAACTGCCCACACCCCTCTCCACGACCACGTCGGCGAGACCTGTTCACCAACTGCAACTGAGCCCATTTGGGCGTTCTCTCCTCTCTCATTTCCTCTTCTATTTAATCACACCTAAAACTTCATCGACATCCCTTTGCTTCACCTCACCCTCCTTTTTGCCCGAAGTCATCCCAGAGATCCCTGACCTTGACCTCGCCCCTTTCTTTCCTGTCTACCACCGCCTAGCTCCTGGCCTGGCCGCCCCCTACCACATCGCCTCGAATTAATCCTGCTTATAGCATTGGGGCACCTTCATCCAACTCAACAACACCCTGAACCACCTCGAAACCACCCGCTGCTCCCCCTTCGATCTCCCTCCTCCGCAAGTTGTACAGCTCACCGGTCCTCTAGTCGACCCGACATATCAGGAGGGGCCACGCCCAGAGACCAGCCGTCCAGCTACGGAAGGACTCCACGAACCTGCTCCAGTCTTCTCCCACACGCGAAGAAGCACCCTCCACCGACACAAGCTCACTGGACATCACCTTCCTTGTCTGCTGTGAACTTTGAGCAAGGCGAAGGAGGGACCCGCTCAGCTTAGTTGGACCAATCATGCAAGCCCACGTCGAGCTAATTCAGATCCAAGTGGACAAACCACAGCTCGCCAAGTAAGCAGCCGGTCATCCACCTTAGTTATCTTATATCCCTTGTAATCTACGCACGCGAGATCTTGACCGTTGGATTTGATCATCCAACTGTCCACACTTTTTCTAGATTTCGTTTAATTGACTCGAAATTCAGTAAATAACCTAATTTTTGGAAATTCACTATAAATCGTAGGAGTGTCATAAAAATACAAACAAGTACACTATTTTGATCAGAAAAATACGAGGATCATGAATCTGACATCTATTGATCCTAAATATGACTCAAATAATTTCTCATGCTCAAATATGATTATATCTTGTTTAATTATTTAGAAATTACTTGAACCTGTTTAAATCACCAAAAACTTGTGATCATCATCTTTTTGCATCTATATTATTATGGAATGATCAGATCCAAATATTGGGACTCAATTATCAATCAAACCTAATTATCACTCTTTTCCCTATTTTAATCCACCAAAATGTGCATAATTAGTCGATATGATCTAAAGACCATGATTTTGACCTTATAACCATACTCTGATATGACATTCTCAATCTTGGATTCAAATCCATACTCTAAGACTCATACTCAACTCTCATGACTCCAAACTATAAAAGGGCCTTTTATACATACTCTTTAGAATAATGGTAATTTGAACAATATAAATAATAAGTACCAAATCCCCAATAATTTCAGGAAATCAAAGGTACCAGTGAGGAGCATCTCTGGACTCCCCACTTTTGAATAGAAGGTACACCATTACTCATTTGGCTCATACTAATGAATGGTTGTATTGTACTTATAAAAGACTTGGCATATGATAATGTTTGAAATAGATATCAATGTATGATCGATTTTGAATGATATTTTGTATAAGGTATGTTACCACACCTGAACATAAAATGCTTGTTCCATTATATTATAGCACTATATCTCTTTGGTAAGCATAGTGCTTGAGGGTGATCTATCTCTTTTGTAAGCAGATCACCATATGAAATGATCTATCTCTTTGGTAAGTAGATCATGAGACCTTAAAACATCTATCCCATTGGTAGGCAGAAGCATGAGTATATAATGGAAATATAATCTTAAAGCATGTCTTTGATTTTTTCTATTCAAACATCTTGGTTCATGAATATGTCTGACTATACTATACTTTGCTAAAGTTCTAGTTTTAATACTCCTGCCATGTCTCTTGTGTTTTGTTTTGCCAAGATATGATGAGTGGTATATTTGAAGACACATAGGCATACTCAGTACAATATATTTATATATTGTACTGACGTGTACCAATTGCAAATGTTTTATAGGTACCTTCTGTTTATGATGCTTATGATGAAAGGAAGATGATATTGCTACTCTGTATGTTGGCTCACAAGAAATTAGATCTATCAAGGGGATGCTAAAGCTAAATGGGACTCTTACATTATGTTCTTTTTTTCTGTAATTAGTTTCTGATGTATTAAGTTTTCTTCTATAGAACTCCTACGCCTTCGGGCCCCTATGTAATGAACAATTTGGTTTATATAGGGAACCTCTTTATTCAGTGCATTTATATATTCATGTGTTTGATCCACTCAAGGACGGGCAACTTTAACTCTATTGTACACCTTATGTTGGCGCCTGAGGTGTAGAGTGGAGTTAGGTTGTTAACCCGTGACAGATGGTGTTAGAGCTGGCACATGAATCAATATAGGTGTACCAAATAATTAGTAACCTTACCTAGACCTAGGGTAACCCACATTTAGTAGTAAATTTCCGAGGTGTCTAGAAGGATACCTTGCGGAAGGTTATGACATAATCACTCTCCCCATCCGTTTTCATGATGTGAGGGTTCCCGCCGCAAGTTATCTTCCTAGCTAACACAATTATTGTTAAAGTGGGCACCCTTACCTTAGAAAAATCTTTCCTCTCATCTTTTCTCGATTAAGGACTACCCCCAGCCAACCTATTTAGTGAATAATACACACTAGGCTTCTCATCTACTTTCTCTCTCATGACCACGATCAATGATATACTCTCTCTATTATGTGGGTAGATTAGGAGAAATGCGAACAACTAAAAGACATGGAAAATTGGAATATATATATATATATATATATATATATATATATATGCCATTATTGCTAAATCTTTATTGGTTTCATTATGATCTATCTCAAATAAATCTCTAAACTATCTTTTATACGAACTTGCAGATGCCTCCAAAAACTTGGTCCAAGTGAATAAGATCTAGTGATGGCTCTAGTGATGAATCTCAATCACGCCCTAGTAAGACTGTGGTTGTAGGCAATTGGGAAGAATAAAAGAAGGTGATGTTGGAATGTATGCATGCCCTAGCCCTAAAAGAAACCAACAATATTGCCTCATCCTCTAGGACCAACCCTGAAACCACCATTAGTGACTTCCGTAAGCTCAAACCCAAAACCTTTCATGGAGAAGACTTAGGTTAAGTCCTAGATAAAGCTGATGCATGGATCCTATCTGTTGAAAATGCCTTTAGAGCCCTTAAGTGTCCTGAGGAAGATAAGGTCACCTTTGCTACCTACCAACTTAGGGGGTCTGCGAAGTTGTGGTGGGAAAATTATTACCATACACGAGCACTTCCACATTCCCCCATAGGTTGGGAGGAGTTTAAGGGGATCTTTACCTACCGTTTCATGCCCATATCTGCTAGGAAGGAGAAGAAGAAAGAGTTCAATAACCTAACCCAAGGAAACCTATCTGTTGCTAACTATGTTAGGGCCTTTAGACTCCTAGAGCATCATGCTCGCAACCTTGATGAAGATGAAAAGATTGAACACTTCATAGATGGCCTTAACTAAGAAATCAAAGTTCACCTTTGCACCTCCACCCATCCTACCTTTGAATCTGCCATCAACAATGCCCTTACCCAAGAAAGAACCTTAGGGAAGAACAAAACACCAAGATTGGGATACCTAGGTTTAACTGATGCATCCGTCACCAAGGGCAACGAGAAGGAGAAGGATAAGAAGTATCCTAATAGCCATGGCATGGGAGGAGGAGGAGGAAATCACCACAGAGGTCAATCATACCGAGGAGGACCAAACTGGGGAGGCTGAGGTCGAGGTGGATCATTACGGGGATCACCTTTGGACCCCAACCATTGCATAAACTATGGAGGAGTACATGCTGGAAAATGCAAGTTTGAGAAACCTGTATGTTACTACTACAAGAATGAAGGGCATATGAGGTACAATTGTCCAAGTCTGGTCCAGGGGGCACCTCAGAACCGTCCTTCCCCATTACCTCAGTCTGTAGCTCCACCTGTCCAACCAGCTATCCCTATAGCTCAGGCTCATCCAGAACGTTGTCAGGGCAGAGTCTTTGCAATTGATGCAAAGGAAGTTAAGGCCAATGACAACCGTCTGATTGAAGGTAATAATGTTAATAATTCATTATCATAATGAATCTTTGAAAAACATGATCTCATATAAAAATCATAATGTAGGCATGATATGTCTCCAAGATCATCCTGTTGTGGCCCTATTCGATTCAGGATTGACACATAATTTATATCTAGAAATCTTGCTTCCATGCTCAAGTTAGAGATAAAAGATCTAGGTTATATCTTGGATGTAACAACTGCTAGTGGAAAAATTTATACTTCTCTTTAGAAAACCAAAACCTTGCCTTTTTTTTTTGGTGGTCATAAATTTCAATCTGCTTTCATTCTTCTTGATATGGAGGATTTTGACTTAATTTTGGGGATAGATTGGCTCTTTTCCAACTTTTCTTTGCTTGATTGCTGAGGCAAGAAAGTAGTCTTTTATGCACCCAATTCTAAACCTTTGACTATTTCTGGGAGAAAAGAAATAAACTGAAATATGATTATTTCTTCTCTTAAAGCCGAAACTTTGATAGGCAAAGGATGTAGAGCCTATCTTGCTATTGTATCTGTGCCTGATTCTAAGGTGAAACCTTTAGAGAGCTTGGCTGTGGTGAGAGATTACCTGAACATTTTTCCCGAGGAGCTTCCAACGCTGCCACCAGTTTGTGAGATTGAGTTCTCAATTGAGTTAGCACCGAGCACCACACCAGTCTCTAAGGCACCTTATAGAATGGCACCTGCCGAGCTTGCAGAGCTCAAGAAACAACATGAGGAACTTCTTGATAAAGGCTTCATCTGTCCTAGTACTTCTCCTTGGGGTTCTCCTATCCTTTTTGTTAAAAAGAAAATGGGTCAATGTGAATGTGTATTGATTATCGCATGATAAACCAAGCCACAATTAAAAATAAATATCCCCTCCCAAGAATTGATGACTTGTTTGACCAGCTTCATACTGCCACTGTGTTCTCCAAGCTTGACCTTAGATCAGGTTATCATCAATTATGAGTGAAGGATTGTGACATTCCAAAGATAGTTTTCAGAACTAGATATGGACATTATGATTTCGTGGTGATGTCGTTTGGCTTGACTAATGCTCCTAGAGTGTTTATGAATCTGATGAATATTGTCTTCCAGCCATTCCCTGACAAATTTGTTGTTGTCTTCATTGATGATATTCTTGTATATTCAAATTTTGTTACCCAACATCGTGAACATCTCGAAAAAGTCCTTGATGTTTTGAGAACCCAGAAAATGTATGCTAAATTATCTAAATGTGAGTTTTGGATTGACCAAGTCATGTTTCTTGGCCACATCATTTCGGGTGGGAAAATTTCTGTTGACCCTGCCAAAGTTCTAGCTGTCCTTGATTGGAAAGCCCCTACCAATGCTTCTGAAATTCGTAGCTTCCTTGGTCTAGAAGACTATTACCGTCGTTTCATCCTTAATTTTAGAAAAATATCCCTACCCATGACTAAACTTACCAGAAAAGATGCCAAATTCATTTGGACTCCTAAGTGTGAAACTAGTTTCCAAGAATTGAAATCTCTCTTGACTTCTGCTCCTGTTTTGACCTTACCTTCTGGTAATGATGGCTTTGTAATATATTTTGATGCTTGTAAAATGGGTCTGGGTTGTGTACTCATGCAAGATGGTAAAGTTGTTGCATATGCTTCTAGACAATTGAAACCTAATGAGTTCAATTATCCAACTCATGATTTGGAATTAGCTGCCATTGTGTATGCTCTCAAAATTTGGAGACATTATCCATATGGTGCTACTTCTGATATATTCACGGACCACAAAGTCTCTAATACCTCTTGACTCAGAAGGACCTCAATCTTCGACAGAAGAGATGGTTGGAATATCTCAAAGATTATGATTTCACTATTGCATATCATCCAGGCAAGGCCAATGTTGTAGTTGATGCTCTTAGTCGTAAGAAGTCGATTTATGCATCAATGTGTCTGGAACCTTCATATCCTGGGTCATCTCCAGTAGAATCTGGCCCTATTATTCTGGCAAACATCAATATTATCCCTAGTCTTCTTTCCGAACTCCTGGTATCTCAAAAGAACAGCCCTAGCTTGGAGGAGATGACATTCCTTGTGGCTAAATTGCATACACATCTATCTATTGGTATGGACAGTGGACTAAGGTATAAGCATAGGATGTGGGTACCTGAAGAGTCGGAGATTAATAAATGTATTCTGCAAGAGGCACATGGGTCTAAGTATTCCATACATCCTGGATCTACTAAGATGTATAAGGTTCTACAGAGACACTTTTGGTGGAGAGGTATGAAGAATGATATAGCTGAGTTTATCTCTAAGTGTCTCACTTTCCAGCACATTAAGGCCGAGCACCAACATCCCGATGGTCTATTGCAACCCTTACCAATTTCTGAATGGAAGTGGGAAAAATGTCACCATGGATTTCGTGGTGGGACTACCCAGGACCAGGAAGGGTTATGATGTAGTTTGGGTCATAGTAGACTGGTTGACCAAGTCTGTACATTTCTTACCTATGCGGACTACGACCAAGGTTCCTGAGCTTGCTGAGTTCTATATAAAGGAGATTGTACGGTTGCATGGAGTACCAATTTCTATTGTTTCAGATCGAGATCCAAAGTTCACATCACATCTATGGAAGAAGGTGCATAATGAGTTGGGTGCACAATTGAATTTCAACACGACATACCATCCCCAAACTGATGTCCAGTCAAAATGCACTATCCAAATCTTGGAGGATCTTCTCAGAGCATGTGTTTTAGATTGGGGAGGATCTTGGGATTACTACCTTCCATTAGCAGAGTTCGCATACAATAATAGCTACCAATCAAGTATTGATATGCCACCCTATGAAGCTCTCTATGGTAGGCAATGTAGATCCCCTCTCCATTGGGATGAAGTCAGAGAAAGGAAAATGCTAAAGTCTGAGGAGTTGCAACTTTATGCTGATAAGGTGTCTTTAATTAAGCAGAGGTTGAAACGGGCCCAGGATCGTCAGAAGTCATTTGCTGATGCACACAGGTCTGACAGACAGTTTAAAGCTGGTGACTATGTTTTCTTGAAGACCAGACCTATCTGTGCCATATCCAAGAACAAAGGGAAGCTTAGTCCAAGATATGTGGGTCCTTTTGAAGTCCTGGAGCACATTGGTGAATGTGCTTATCGGCTTGCTCTTCCTCCGTAGTACAGAACGGTGCAAAATGTCTTTCATGTATCCAACTTGAAGCAGTATGTGAAAGATGGTAGTCATGTACTGAATCACAAACCTCTTGAGTTGCGAGAGAATCTCTCTTATCCAGAACAACCTATAAAGATTCTCGACTCCAGGGTCAAAGAGCTCAGGAACAAGCAGATCCCGATGGTGAAGGTGCATTGGAACCATCATGGTGCAAAAGATGCAACCTGGGAACTACGAGCAGATATGGAGCAACATTTTCCTCACCTCTTTCATCCAGTTTAATTTTGAGGAAAACATTTCTTTTAAGGTTAGTAGGATGTGATAAAGTTGTTTTCCTTCTTCCTTTATTACCTTGATTTCTTCACTTTAATCTAATTCAAAACCCTAACTCTCATAAAGATTAATTGACCACACAAAGATTGGAATTTCGAGCCCAAACTTTCCCAACATGTGGGGTATTCTATGGTGAAGCTATGTTCCAAATTTCATGTCATTTGGACATTCCTAGATCCCTCTATGATTTTTATAAGATTTGACTAAGGTTTACCAAATATTTGTCACGATTCAAATCATTTAACCTAAGTTTTCTATTTTGATCTTTGGTCACACGGCACTGATGTCAGCAATCCGCGATCCTTCCCTCAAGAGCTATCTGGACTGTAGGATGGCATGTCCATGGATCCAGGGCAGACCGGACGGCCCTCCGATCATCCCCTATCTCCGATCACCCCGCGAGAACGTGGCTACAGCCACCTCGCGCAAGGGCAACCCACTCCTCGCCACTCTGCGCTACCTCACACAAATCTGACTGAGGCAAACACCTCCCCTCACCTCCTCGAACATGCTGACCCCTCACACGACGTCCAAAACCGCCCACACCCCTCTCCATGACCACACCGACGAGACATGTTCTCCAACTGCAATCGAGCCCATTTGGGCGTTCTCTCCTCTCTCATTTCCTCTTCTATTTAAGCACACCTACAACTTCGTTGACACCCCTTTTCTTCACCTCACCCTCCTTTTTTCCCGAAGAGATCCCAAAGATCCCTAACCTCGACCTCGCCCCTTTCTTTCCTGTGACAAAGTGAGATTTTATAATATTTTCTCTCTCTTCAAAATTTTTATTATCATATTTGTTGACCAAATTACCCACATATATTTTCCGCACTCAATAGAACAAATATGTGTCACCAATTTTAAATTTATGCAAACACTAATACACTATGATAATAAATACATATGTTAATGTATTTAGTATTTGAACACCACAAATATTCGATTTTGGACCCCAAATTTATACCATAGTTGCATCTTGACATTATTAAGCTAACCCTAAAATTTCATTACTTTTGGACTATCCAATTAGGAGATATAGAGGATTGAAATCAATGTATATAATAGCTTTTTATTTGGATTTGTTGGACCCTGGCCCAGATCCGGATCCGGATCCGTGGACGAGATGACTGAGTCATCCTCCTCACCCGTTTCTCGCGGAGCACGACCTACTCAGTAGTGCCATTTTTCAAACCCTCATCTCTCTCTCACCTCTCAATCATATCTCATCAAATTTAGCTCCTCAGCTCCGGTTTCTCCTCGTCTTTCCAACGAACCAAAGAAATATCCCTATCGATCAGGGATTTGAAAATGCCCAAATGGTGGCACCATGGAGCCGTTGGCCGATTCATGGGAGGCAACCCTAGGCCTCGCGATGCCTATTTAAGGGACTCAGTAGCTCCGCGACACTTCCTTTAGCTGCAAACACCCCTCAATTTCTCGTCATCACTCCCCCTATTCTCCACCCAACTCCATATTCCTCGGCCTGAACCATTGCAACCTGCTCACACCTCAAAGCTTCTCTGTCTAATTGGTTCCGCCTGTACCATCCTTGCACTGAGGCGGAGGTATCCCAACACTCACGGAAGGGAGTGTTGGTCCAGAGGCTGATACCGACTGGAGCAGTCTGCGGCATCACCAGACCAGGCTCCGACCACCCCCACTGACCACTGTTGCTGCTGTTTTGAGTTCGGGCACCTGCGCGGGACTCCAGGAAGGACCGCAGATCTTCTCGTGACCCTCCGCTAATCAGCATTCGAGGTACCATCGAATTGATCCCTTCTTTGCACTTTTGGTAGCTCATGCTCTGTACCTCCAATCGGTTTGAACATGTGCTTCACAGAGTCACAATCTTCTGCAAGGCAGCATCACCTCACTCATAGCTTGCGCATACCCTCTCCTTCTTCCCATACCACCCCCTTGCTCAAGACACCATTGGAGCAAACGAGTACCAGATCCCCTGTTCAGAACGAACAACTTAAGTCAAGAGCAACCTCAAGTTACTCGGACCAGGCCTGATTGTCATCTCAGCAGTCCACAAATCGTCCGCAAATCCTTGGATCAATCTGAGCCGTAGATCCAGTCGGATCCGGCCATTGATCAAGGTAATTTCCTTTCCTTATTTATCTTAATCTATAGAAAATTGATTTTCTTAGAAAAATTCTAGAAGATGCTACAAATATCAGATTATATCGAACCAATATACTATTTTGATCAGAAAATTATTATCTACCAATATAAAATGTTATCAATACCTGAATCCGTTCCCTATTTCAAAAATAATAGCCTAAAGCCAAAAGGGCATCCTTAATCATAATTAATTATTAAAAATGGCTTTCTTGATGATATATGACTTATAAAATGCTTGTAACCATTAGATGCAACCCTGATTTCAGACGAACTCGAAATCCTATTCTAAGTTGATAAGTGATCAAAGGATTAGAAGAAACCCTAATTTAGCTTTCTCTTTCTACATGAATTTAAATATATATTTCTTATGACAAAATTAATATCATTAGATGATAATTAGTGTTTATTAGTAGGTCTGAATCCTTAAAATGAACCATGATGTTATGAATGGTTAACATGTTAAGGATTACCCTCCCTTTTTCCTTAATCATCTTCGAAACCCTAATTTTGAGAAAATCTTCTAATTAATCAATTAATTATTATCTTTAATCTAAATATTTATAATAGATCAGACCTGATAATAATTGTGAACCTATTTAGAACATGGGGAAAACCCTGATCTAAATTATGATAACATAAAAGGAATAATAACTAAGAACATATCTTAGTCCTGGTCACATGGACCAATAGTAATGTTGTACCCTTGCTTTCTTTGCAGGGTGACTAAATTCCTGTTTGAATCTAGATCTGTGGACTTTTGATTGAACAAGCAGGTACGTGGTTATAAGTATATGACTAGTTTTCCATGGTTGTTAAAAGTATTGTACTTGGATGCAACTACTTTATAAATGTGCTTGGATGAAATACTATAGTGTACTTTCTTTTGTCGACAGAAACTCTAAATATAGGATGAAAGGTTAGATGGATTGTAGCTACATGCACTGCCTAATGCTGGATGTATGTGCCTAACATGGATGTATGAAATCTGGCCCATGTTAGATGTATGTATCCCTCTCTTTTCCTTCTCTATGGCCCACATTAGATGTATGTTGAAAAGGTGCTTGAAGTAGTACAATTGCATCAAATGACATGTTAAAAGAAATGTTTACTTGATTATCGTTTCGCTTAAAGAATATGATTTCTGCTTATCTCTTTTTGATTTCAAAAGTTACTTTTCTTATGCAACCATACTATAGTATCTTTTTCTACCACGTACTCTTTTGACTCGTGTTTTGTTTCCCGTATTTTTAGGTACAAAGGACTTGTGAAACAATGGAGTAAAAGAGATGATCAAAGTACCTAAAGGCATAATAAATGAGCAAGGAGGATATATTAGATAGATTCTTGTTCTTCTTATCTATTTCATGATAAATGTAGTTTTTCCCTTTCCAGTACTTTGAGGATGATAATATCCTATGTATCTCTATTATTTCTTTAGAACTATTTATATCTCTTCTCTCCATTCGAATAAGTTATGTATGACTTTATTTATCCTTAATGAATGGTGGTTATTGTGGCTATTAATTGTTGTTTGTGAACTAGATCTTGGCATATCTCTGGTTTTAGTTGACTTCACTAATTTCTTGTATTTTCCCTTTTGACATTTATAAGATATGAGTGCACGCATATCTGTTTATGTCATTATGGAAAGTATATAGAAATTGGGGTCGTCACAGTTGGTATCAGAGCCAAGGTTCACACAACATAGTCACATGAACCCATTCACTCTATTGTGAGTCTAGGGTAGTCCTTGAGTTTGGGATACTAAGGGTTGAGGTGACTAGGATAGCATCTGCCTAAGGTCTGGCTAAAGTCTCCGAGCCACTTTTCTTGGCAATCACGAGGCTACCTATAAGGTAGTGTGAGTCTACCTGGCCGATACTCTAAGTTCCCCTACTTTTGGGATTATCCTATTTAGGACCCTCTCATCTCTAGAAAATTCCCTCTTACCTCTTTCTCTAGGAATATTTCCCTCTCATCTCGACTTTGAAATTTCCTTCTCACCTTATAAGGATAAGAAAATGTCTCTCTATTTAGACAAGTCTTAAGGACTAACTTATAAGGACCATCTTAGGATATCCTCTGCAAATTGTAACATTAATAATTTTAATAATGAGAAGAAAAAAAAATGAAAATGATAATTGAAATGATAATCATGATAGTGATGATAATAATGAAACTTTTGAGAGATAAACCCTGATTTGTTTAATTAATTTCAGGATGCCTCCAAAAACCAGAAACTCCAGATCCTCTGAGGAATCTCACTCTCACAAAAGGAAGGACCCTGAAACCTCCGGAAATCCTGATCCTACGGGCCAAGAGAGATGGGAAGAATAGAAGAAGGCTCTTTTTGACTTCATGGAAGCCCTAGTCAACCGACCCATCCCAGAACCCAGTAACCCTAGGGCAAGAGAAGTAACGGTGATAGATTTCATCAAGTTAAACCCTGATTCCTTCTGGGGGGAAGACCAACCCGAAGTGATGGACAAGGCCGAAGCCTGGCTTCTGTCCATGGAAAACGGATTCCGTACCCTAGGAGTCCCTAAAGAGAAGAAGGTCACCTTTGCAGCCCATATGCTTAAGGGAGGGGCTAGGATATGGTGGGAGAATTATGGCGGGAATAGGGGAGGAGAGGTGGATGCCATGGGTTGGGAAGCCTTCAAAACCCTATTCACTGACCGTTTCATGCCCATAGCTGAAAGGAAGAGGAAGGAGGTGATGTACATGGAGCTCAAGCAAGGCAAGCTGTCAGTGGCCGACTACACTAGACAGTTCAGGCTTTTGGAGCGCTATGCCCCCATCCGTACTGAAGAGCGTCTCACTGAGCACTTTGTGGACCGTCTTACCACACAGTTAAAAACCCTAGTCATAGCCTCCCGTCCTCGAAACCTGGATGAAGCCCTAGATATGGCCCTTAAGCAGGAGAGAGAGCAGGGTTTGTAGAAGCCACCTAGCATGGGGTACCTGGGGTTAACCACCACTGAAGAGGAGAAATTGAAGAAGTTCCTCCCCGGCCACAATAAAGGATCAGGAAAGGGAGGAGGTTCAGGAAGGAAAGGTCCAAGAAACAGCAAGCTAATGGATTATCGCAACAAGTGCAAAACCTGCGGACGAGGACACGATGGACCTTGTCGCTACACCAAGCCCGTCTGCTACAACTGCAAGAAAGAGGGACATTTCCTTTCCAAGTGCCCCAATGCATCTATCCTTGGCAAACCTCCAGTAGGTGCTCCGCCCCCTCAGGGACACCGCAATGCCAGGGTGTTCGCAGTAACAGCAGAGGAGGCTAGGGAAAATCCGAACCAGCTTGTCGAAGGTAACCTTAAATCTTTTTCATATATCTAATATCTTGTTCAATGCCTTCAATTATTTACAATGTAATTATCATGTGTAGGCATTGTTTTCTTGAATGGACATCCTGTTAAAGCATTGTTTGATTCTGGATCCACAAATACGTTTATTTCTCGCAATCTAGCCTCAATGTTGCACTTACATATCAGAGACTTGGGATACATTCTGGATGTGTCAACCCCTAGTGGCAAAATATTCACTACACTGCAGAAAACTGATGTTCTCCCTCTAAAATTTGAAAATCATGACATGCCTTTTGAATTCATTCTCTTAACCATGGAAGACTTTGATGTTATTCTTGGCATGGATTGGTTGTACACATATCATGCTTATATTGACTGTAGAAACAAGATGGTAGTTCTCTCTCAACCTCATTCCTCTCCGATAGTGATCCCTCGGGGAAGCGGATTTTGTAATAATATAATAATTTCCTCTCTTAAAGCTAAAAAGCTCATATCTAAAGGATGTAAAGTCTTCCTCACATTCGTCTCAGAGACCAGTCCTGACAACGGGTCGGTAGAAAGACTGGAGGTGGTACGTGATTTTCTTGACATATTCCCAGAGGAGCTTCCTGGGCTGCCTCCAAACCGAGACATTGAGTTCTCCATAGATCTCCTTCCTGGAACCACTCCGATTTCTAGGGCACCGTATAGGATGGCACCTGCTGAGCTTATGGAGCTGAAGAAACAATTACAAGAACTTCTTGATAAGGGTTTTATCCGACCTAGCGTTTCCCCTTGGGGTGCACGTGTCCTTTTTGTTAAAAAGAAAGATGGTTCGATGCGGATGTGTATTGACTATCGCATGTTGAACCAAGCTACCATTAAAAACAAGTATCCTCTCCCTCGTATTGACGACCTCTTTGATCAACTTCATACTGCTAAAGTTTTCTCAAAAATTGACCTTCGTTCTGGCTACCATCAACTTAAGGTCAAAGATTCCGATATATCTAAGACTACTTTCCGAACTCGTTATGGGCACTATGAATTTCTGGTAATGTCGTTCGGGTTAACTAACGCACCTAGCGTATTCATGAACTTGATGAACAAAGTCTTCCAACCTTATCTTGATGAGTTTGTGGTCGTCTTCATTGATGATATTCTGATCTATTCTGATTCTATGGAGAAGCATCGAGAGCATTTGAAGTCTGTCCTTCAGATTCTTCGTGCCCAGAAATTCTACGGCAAGCTTTCTAAATGTGAATTCTGGATTGACAAAGTTATGTTTCTTGGTCATGTCATTTCTGGGGGTAACATATCTGTTGATCCCGCTAAACTGTCTGCTGTACTTGATTGGCAACCTCCTCGTAATCCTTCTGAAATCCGGAGTTTCTTAGGTCTGGCTGGATATTATCGTCGTTTTATTCCGAATTTCTCCAAAGTGGCACTCCCTCTCACTAAGCTTACTCGGAAGGACGAGCATTTCATCTGGTCAGCTGCTTGTGAGTCTAGTTTCCAAGAGCTCAAACAGAAGTTGACATCAGCACCTGTCCTTGTTCTACCGTCTGGTAATGAAGGATTTGTGATATTCACTGATGCTTCCCGGCACGGTCTAGGTTGTGTCCTGCAGCAGAACGGAAAAGTAGTGGCCTTTGCTTCCAGACAGCTGAAACCCAATGAGTTGAATTACCCTACACATGATTTGGAGTTGGCTGCTATCATCCATGCTCTAAAAATATGGAGGCACTACTTGTACGGGGCAACGTTCGATATCTTCACTAATCATAAAAGCCTCAAGTACATTCTGACGTAGAAAGATTTGAATCTCCGACAACGACGGTGGATTGAGTACTTGAAGGACTACGACTTCACCATTGGCTACCATCCAGGTAAGGCCAATGTGGTTGCAGACGCCCTTAGTAGGAAAAGAGCTATTTGTGCATCCCTGTCTGTACCCGAATGGAGGAACATGGAGGACCTAGTAAGATGGAGACCACAATTCCTGGCTGATCGTATGCATGTCAATAACATCTCTATCACATCCAACTTGCATTCTGAACTTCTGGAGGAATAAAAAGTTAGTCATGAGCTTGCAGAGCTCTCCTCTCTCCTGACTAAACCTCATACACATCTGTCACTGGGTCTTGATGGTGGTCTTCGATACAAGAACCGTATGTGGGTCCCTGAGCAGTCAGTTGTAAAGACAACCATTCTTAGCGAGGCACATGGGTCCAAGTACACAGTTCATCCCGGTACGACCAAGATGTACAAAGACCTACAACGACAGTTCTGGTGGAGAGGCATGAAGCACGACATTGCAGATTTTGTATCCAGGTGTCTGACATGTCAACGAATCAAGGCCGAGCATCAAAGACCAGGTGGTCTACTGCAATCCCTCGAGATTCCAGAATGGAAATGGGAACATATCACTATGGATTTCGTAGTGGGATTACCCAGGACCAGGAAGGGGTACGACGCTGCGTGGGTCATCGTGGATCGTCTCACCAAGTCAGCTCATTTTCTACCTGTGAAGACTACTGCGAAAGTTTCTGAGTTGGCCGACCTTTATATACGGGAGATTGTACGTCTGCATGGAATTCCAGCATCCATTGTCTCGGATCGGGACCCAAAGTTCACCTCAAAGCTGTGGAAGCAGGTTCAAGAAGAATTGGGGACTAAACTGAATTTCAGTACAGCTTATCATCCACAGACAGATGGACAGTCAGAACGAACAATACAGATTCTGGAGGATCTTCTACGAGCTTGCGTGCTTGACTGGGAAGGCTCGTGGGACCATTACCTGCCTTTAGCTGAGTTCGCCTATAATAATAGTTATCAGGCAAGTATTGGGATGCCACCATACGAAGCTCTCTATGGACGATCATGTAGATCTCCATTACATTGGGACGATGTCGGGGAAAACACCTTGATGAAATCTGAGGAGATGCAGCTGTATGCAGATAAAGTTGCACTGATCCGACAGAGAATGAAGCGAGCACAGGATAGGCAGAAATCATATGCAGATGCTCATCGGCAGGAACGTCAGTTCAAGGAAGGTGATCATGTCTTTCTGAAGATCCGACCAATTCGAGCTTTGGCCAAGAACAAGGGGAAGCTCAGTCCTCATTATGTGGGACCCTTCCAGATTCTTGAAAAGGTTGGAGAATGTGCCTATCGTCTTGCTTTGCCACCTCAGTATAGTGCCATGCATAATGTTTTTCATGTATCCAATCTGAAGCCCTATGTCAAAGACCCCAGTCACATTCTGAATCATGAGCCCCTTGAGCTGAAAGATGATTTGACATATGCTGAGTCACCAGTTAGGATTCTTGATTTCAAGACAAAGGAGCTTCACAATAATCGGAGTATAGATATGGTGAAAGTTCTCTGGAGCCACCATGATCAAACCGATGCTACATGGGAGCTCAAGTCCGAAGTCTAGCGGAAATATCCACATCTCTTTCAGGCTGCTTGAATTTTGAGGGCAAAATTCTTAAAAGGAGGGGAGAATGTGACAAAGTGAGTTTTTATAGTGTTTTCTCTCTCTTAAAATTTTTTATTATCATATTTGTTGACCAAATTACCCACATATATTTTCCTCACTAAATAGAACAAATATGTTTCACCAATTTCAAATTTATGCAAACCCTAATATGCTATGATGATAAATACATATGTTAATGTATTTAGTATTTGAACACCTCAAATATTTGATTTTGGACCCCAAATTTATACCATAGTTGCATCTTGACATTATTAAGATAACCCTAAAATTTCATTGCTTTTGGACTATCCAATTAGGAGATATAGAGGATTGAAATCAATGTATATAATAGCTTTTTATTTGGATTTGTTGGACCCTAGCCCGGATCCGGATCCGGATCCGTGGAAGAGACGACTGAGTCATCCTCCTCACCTGTTTCTCATGGAGCATGGCCTACTCAGTAGCACCATTTTTCAAACCCTCATCTCTCTCTCACCTCTCAATCATATCTCGTCAAATTTAGCTCCTCAGCTCCGGTTTCTCCTCGTCTTTCCAACGAACCAAAGAAATATCCCTATCGATCAGGGATTCGAAAATGCCCAAACGGCGGCGCCATGGAGCCGTTGGCCGATTCAGGGGAGGCAACCCTAGGCCTCGCGATGCCTATTTAAGGGACTAAGTAGCTCCGCAACCCTTCCTTTAGCCGCAAACACCCCTCAATTTCTCGTCGTCACTCCCCCTATTCTCCACCCAACTCCATATTCCTCGTCCTGAACCATTGCAACCTGCTCACACCTCAAAGCTTCTCTGTCTAATTGGTTCCGCCTGTACCATCCTTGCGCTGAGGCGGAGGCATCCCAAAACTCGCGGAAGGGAGTGTTGTTCCAGAGGTTGATACCGACTGGAGTAGTCTACGGCGTCACCAGACCAGGCTCCAACCACCCCCACTGACCACTGTTGCTGCTGTTTTGAGTTCGGGCACCTACGCGGGACTCCAGGAAGGACCGCAGATCTTCTCGTGACCCTCCGCTAATCAGCATTCGAGGTACCATTGAACTGATCCCTTCTTTGCACTTTTGGTAGCTCATGCTCTGTACCTCCAATCGGTTTGAACCTGTGCTTCACAAAGTCACAATCTTCTGCAAGGCAGCATCACCTCACTCACAGCTTGCACATACCCTCTCCTTCTTCCCATACCACCCCTTGCTCACGACACCATTGGAGCAAACGAGTACCAGATCCCCTGTTCAGAACGAACAACTTAAGTCAAGAGCAACCTCAAGTTACTCGGACCAGGCCTGATCGTCATCTCAGCAGTCCACAAATCGTCCGCAAATCCTTGGATCAATCTGAGCCGTAGATCCAGTCGGATCCGACCATTGATCAAGGTAATTTCCTTTCCTTATTTATCTTAATCTATAGAAAATTGATTTTCTTAGAAAAATTCTAGAAGATGCTACGAATATCAGATTATATCGAACCAATATACTATTTTGATCAGAAAATTATTATCTATCAATATAAAATGTTATCAATACCTGAATCCATTCCCTATTTCAAAAATAATAGCCTAAAGCCAAAAGGGCATCCTTAATCATAATTAATTATTAAAAATGGCTTTCTTGATGATATATGACTTATAAAATGCTTGTAACCATTAGATGCAACCCTGATTTCAGACGAACTCGAAATCCTATTCTAAGTTGATAAGTGATCAAAGGATTAGAAGAAACCCTAATTTAGCTTTCTCTTTCTACTTGAATTTAAATATATATTTCTTATGACAAAATTAATATCATTAGATGATAATTAGTATTTATTAGTTGGTATGAATCCTTAAAATGAACCATGATGTTATGAATGGTTAACATGTTAAGGATTACCCTCCCTTTTTCCTTAATCATCTTAGAAACCCTAATTTTGAGAAAATCTTCTAATTAATCAATTAATTATTATCTTTAATCCAAATATTTATAATAGATCAGACCTGATAATAATTGTGAACCTATTTAGAACATGGGGAAAACCCTGATCTAAATTATGATAACATAAAAGGAATAATAACTAAGAACATATCTTAGTCCTGGTCACATGGACCAATAGTAATGTTGTACCCTTGCTTTCTTTGCAGGGTGACTAAATTCCTGTTTGAATCTAGATCTGTGGACTTTTGATTGAACAAGTAGGTACGTGGTTATAAGTATATGACTAGTTTTCCATGGTTGTTAAAAGTATTGTACTTGGATGCAACTACTTTATAAATGTGCTTGGATGAAATACTATAGTGTACTTTCTTTTGCCGACAAAAACTCTAAATATAGGATGAAAGGTTAGATGGATTGTAGCTACATGCACTGCCTAATGCTGGATGTATGTGCCTAACATGGATGTATGAAATCTGGCCCATATTAGATGTATGTATTCCTATCTTTTCCTTCTCTATGGCCCACATTAGATGTGTGTTGAAAAGGTGCTTGAAGTAGTACAATCGCATCAAATGACATGTTAAAAGAAATGTTTACTTGATTATCGTTTCGCTTAAAGAATATGATTTCTTCTTATCTCGTTTTGATTTCAAAAGTTACTTTTCTTATGCAACCATACTATAGTATCTTTTTCTACCACGTACTCTTTTGACTCGTGTTTTGTTTCCCGTATTTTTAGGTACAAAGGACTTGTGAAACAATGGAGTAAAAGAGATGATCAAAGTACCTGAAGGCATAATAAATGAGCAAGGAGGATATATTAGATAGATTCCTATTCTTCTTATCTATTTCATGATAAATGTAGTTTTTCCCTTTCTAGTACTTTGAGGATGATAATATCCTATGTATCTCTATTATTTCTTTAGAACTATTTATATCTCTTCTCTCCATTCGAATAAGTTATGTATGACTTTATTTATCCTTAATGAATGGTGGTTCTTGTGGCTATTGATTTTTGTTTGTGAACTAGATCTTGGCATATCTCTGGTTTTAGTTGACTTCACTAATTTCTTGTATTTTCCCTTTTGACATTTATAAGATATGAGTGCACGCATATCTGTTTATGTCATTATGGAAAGTATATAGAAATTGGGGTCGTCACATTTCTTGTCCACCGCCGCCTAGCTCCTGGCCTGGCCGCTCCCTACCACCTCACCTAGAATTAATCCTGCTTATAGCTTCGGGGCACCTTCATCCAACTCAACGACACCCTGAACCAATTCAAAACCACCCGATGCTCCCCCTTCGATCTCCCTCCACTGCAAGTTGTACAGCTCACTGGTCCTCTAGTCGACCCGCCATATCAGGAGGGGCCACACCCTAGAGACTAGTCATCCAGCTGCGGAATGAATCCATGAACCTACGCTAGTCTTCTCCCACATGCGAAGAAGCTCCCTCCACCGACACGAGCTCGTCGGACATCACCTTCATTGTCTGCTATGAACTTTGAGCAAGGGGAAGGAGGGACCCACTCAGCTTAGTTGGACCATTCACGTGAGCCCACATCGAGCTGACTCAGATCCAAGTGGACAAACCACATCCCGCCTAGTAAGCAACCAGTCATCCCCCGTAGTTATCTTGTATCCCTTGTAATCTACGCACGCGAGATCTCGACCGTTGGATCTGATCATCCGACGGTCCACACTTTTTCTAGATTTGTTTTATTGACTTGAAATTCAGTAAATAACCTAATTTTAGGAAATTATTTATAAATCATAGGAGTGTTAGAAAAATACAAATAAGTACTCTATTTTGATCAAAAAAATATGATGATCATGAATCAGACATCTGTTGACCCTAAATCTGACTCGAATAATTGCTCATGCTCAAATATGATTATATCTTGTTTAATTATTTAGAAATTACTCAAACCTATTTAAATCACCAAAAACCTATGATCAACATCATTTTGCATCTATATTATTATGGAATGATCAGATCCAAATATTGTGACTCAATTTTCAATCAAACCTAATTATCACTCTTTTCCCTATTTTAGTCCACCAAAATGTGCATAATTAGTCGATATGATCTAAAGACCATGATTTTGACCTTATAACCATACTCTAATATGACATTATTAATCCTGGATTCAAATCCATACTCTAAGACTCGTACTCAACTCTCGTGACTCCAAACTATAAAAGGGCCTTTTATACATACTCTTTAGAATAATGGTAATTTAAACAATATAACTAATAGGTACCAAATCTCCAATAACTTCAGGAAATCAAAGGTACCAGTGAGGAGCATCTCTGGACTCCCCACTTCTGAATAGAAGGTATGCCATTACCCTCATTTGGCTCATACTAGTGAATGGTTGTATTGTACTTATAAAAGACTTGCCATATGATAATGTTTGAAATAGATATCAATGTATGATCGATTTTGAATGATATTTTGTATAAGGTATGTTACCACACATGAACATAAAATGCTTGTTCCATTATATTATAGCACTATATCTCTTTGGTAAGCATAGTGCTTGAGGGTAATCTATCTCTTTGGTAAGTAGATCACCATATGAAACGATCTATCTCTTTGGTAAGCATAGTGCTTGAGGGTGATCTATCTCTTTGGTAAGCAGATTACCATATGAAATGATCTATCTCTTTGGTAAGAAGATCATGAGGCCTTAAAGCATCTATCCCATTGGTAGGCAGATGCATGAGTATATAATGGAAAAATAAACTTAAAGCATGTCTTTGATTTTTTCTATTCAAACACCTTGGTTCATGAATATGTTTGATTATACTATACTTTGCTAAAGTTCTAGTTTAATACTCTTGCCATGTCTCTTGTGTTTTGTTTTGCCAAGATATGATGAGTGCTATATTTGAAGACACGTAGGCGTACTCAGTACAATATATTTATATATTGTGCTGACGTGTACCAATTGCAAATGTTTTATAGGTCCCTTCTGCTTATGATTCTTATGATGAAATGAAGATGATATTGCCACTCTATATGCTATCTCACAAAAATCAGATCTATCATGGGGATGCTAAAGCTAAATGGGACTCTTAGATTATGTTCTTTTCTTCTATAATTAGTTTGTCATGTACTAAGTTTTCTTATGTAGAACTCATATGCCTTCGGGCCCCTATGTAATGAACAATTTGGTTTATGTAGGGAAGCTCTTTATTCTATGCATTTATATATTCATGTGTTTGATCCCCTCACGGACGGGCAACTTTAACTCTATTGTTCACCTTATGTTGGTGCCTGAGGTGTAGAGTGGAGTTAGGTTGTTAACCCATGAAACTAACCACGAACATATCAACTATCTTGATGATGGAAAGATGGAGGCGACCCTAAAAATGCTAGGAGAAGCCAAGCTAGGGCAAACATTTGAGGAGAGTAACATAAAAGACAACATATATAGCTGTTGAAGCCTCCTCAGAAGCAGCTGAACCTACAACCACTACACTACGTATACAGAAAGTGGTTGAACAAGTGGCCAAGCCCATGCCAACCATAGATGAAGACACAACACCACCTGCTCAGGAAACAACATCAGATGATAAGGATGGCAGGTTGGCAACTTTCTTCACTAACAAACCCGCCAGGGAACATAGTGCACAAGCTAAGGAGGAAATTCTTGGAGCACCTCCCCCTCTGCCTTGCAAAATGAAGGATATGGACATGACTGCGGTATCACAAATCTCATGCATAGATGTCCACATTTTCGCAGATGTCCTCAATGATAGTCTACCTGGCTCAGACATACTCTACAGCAATAAGGGTAGACGTCACTCCAGAGACCACTTCTGAGGGATGTTCCTCAAAAAGGCGCGAGTACATAAGAGGTTGTTCAAGGTACTTTGTGCCACCCTCCTAGAAGAATTCTTGCACCTGGACAAGCCACAACTAGTTTTCAATGGTACAATGCATCTGGCTAGCCTCCTCTACAAAAACGATTACGAGGTGGAAGATGTTACAGAACTGAAGGCAGCAGTCCGACGAAGGGAGATGAGGTATGTGGTGTTGCCCATTAGAAATAGAAAGCATTGGTCACTAATAGTCATTGATCTTTACTAGCGGAAAATGGCAGTGCTCAATTGCTGTGCAGCATAAATAGACAAAACCTCACCGATCTACAAAAGAAAAGAAGCCAGAGACGCCTTAAAAATACCACTGCGTTTGCAATGAGAAATCAAGGAGGCAGACAACAAATTCCAAGGGTCCTGGAAATTTTTATCCATTAATAAAAAAAATCTGCAAGAATAGGCTGGCTCGGGGGACTGCTCCTTCATAGTACTTCACATGATGGAGGCCATCAACAAGGGCATCCCCCTAGAATACTTGGATAATGAAGACCTACATGGGTTGCGGGGTACGCACTCTATGGAAGTCATCTACGATCGTCAGTTTTTCAATGACCCGACGATGCCTACAGAAGCAGTACCCCACAGGCTTCAAACATACATCCCTCTTCCTGAAAAGATTTCTAGGAGGGAATAACTAAAGACCATGTGGATAGACCCAACTGAACCAGCCAAAGCATCAATATGGAAAGAAGGAAGGCACAAAAGCTCTGGACAAACGTCAGACGAAGAGCCAAAGCCGCCTCCAGTTACAAATGCACCTAAAGAGCTACCTGCAAAAGAACAACTTGAGGAAGGAGAAGTGGATGAAGAAGAACTACCCGATGTAGAGTTGGATGGGCCGACAGGAGAAATCATGCCTTCATTCAAGAACTTCGAAAGATGGAGCTTCCTCAGTCTGTCGCTAGAACAACTGACAATAATCATGAGTTCTTTGAAAGAAGATGATCTGTCGGGAGATGTCATCTTTGAAAGAGAGGGAATTTGTGTACTGAAAGATGACCTCTGTAAAACACTGAAAATAGGAGGATATCTTTCAGTAAGCACGATGTCGGCCTACCAGGCGCTATTAGGGGACTCAGGGCCAAACAATCACATGGAATTTTTCCTACTAGTAGACGACATCCTCAATGATAAGAAGATGGGAGAAATGGAACGGATGCAATGACGGCTTCAAGCGGCCAAGCCTGAGCACATCTTCTTGCCGATTCTTCATGACAACCACTGGACTTTGATGCACATCAACCTTCTGAAAATGATTGTAGTTCTGTACAACAACTCCGAAACAACCTTCTCACTCAAGAAAATGACCAACACGACGACAACAAAGTCTCTTGCAGAAGAAAAAGGAAATACATGCACCGAAGCTAGCATTGAAATGATAAAGCAGCACTGTAGAAGGTACGTAATGAAAAAAGGCAAGGACTTCAAGAAAACTCAGTATTGCCATATAAGCCCTCAGCAAGTACCCCTATCAAATGACTGTGGGTTCTTCTACCTATCATAGATGGTAGCTATCACAACTATAGGCCTCATGGTGGAGAATATGCAGAATGAGCAATACCATGCACTTAGGGGTATCTATGCCGGCATTCTCCTGGAGTCCAAGTGGGCTTTCCCCACCAAATAAACAATACAGAAGGCCCCTTGATACAACTTACTCAAATTTTGACACCCCGGGACAGGGTGTAGGATAAGTTTGGGGGAATAGTCATAAACGGGCCACAGATGTACTTGTACATTCCTTTTTCATTTTACTTCCTTTTTACTTCACTTTCCCTTTTACTCCTTTTTACACCGTCAAAAATTTTGAAGTTTTGAATGTTTGTTACAACTAACCTCTTAGAAACTCGCTTTCTCTTACTAAATTTTATCCTCAGAGAAAGAAGAATATGAGCAACATATACATGTCTATACAAGTAGAATAACCGTTAATAGCAATACTGCTATACCTCATTCTTTCAATAAGACATTGTTGATTTGGGAACCTTAACTCATGAAACCTCAGAGACTAGAGAACTTCACCTAGTCATGCTCCTAACCAACCACCCTAACCTGACATTCTTGACATGAAAATCCTTATCTCCACAGAAGGGGAAACAGCTGCCCTCTTCAAGGCATGTCTAAAGGTGGTTTGGCCAGCCAGAAGACCAAGGAAAAATTCCTCGTACTCAAGCCTGAAAGGAGAGATAAAAAGCCAAAATGAAAAAATATGTATATGAGAGTTGTGCCCGAAAAGATGCTAAAAGTTTCTGCACGACCGGTATATTGTTGCACTCATGAATGCAGATATTCCGTGCCTGTAAATGGAATCTCGAAGCCAAAGCTTACACACCTCCAATCGTAAATGAAACTCACAAACCACTTGACTTAAAGTCAGAAGCCGAAAAGGGGCAATACTGTTCTTACGACAGTTGTGGTTGAGGAGTTCAGGGGGCAGAGGAAATTACCTTAAGCCTTAAGCCTACCCGAACACATTAGCCTAGGGCCATCTAAAAAATAATGAATTGGTGCAAAAGCTACCCCTCGAAAAAGATATTGCATTAGTACGATCATCACCGAAGGGAAAGGGTGATATGTTGAGAGGGAGGAACTTTTTACAAATTAAAGGTAATGATGGGGAACTGAAGTTGAGCAACTATAGTTAAAAGGAAGGAATGAGACCTAAGGGTTCGGAAACAAGCAACAACAATCTTGATGAGAGAATGAGATATTTCAGTCATGTTATAATTTCGTCTGCTAAAAATTGCTCATATTCTCTCTAAGCTCTCGAACCTACACTTAGCCTGAGGATAGGCTTGATTCTAAGTTTGATGGAGTTGATAACACTCCATTTTACGTACTTTATGTATATATTTTACACCATTTTTAGTATGTATTTTATTAGCTTTTCACATAATTTTGCTATCTTTGTGACTAAAGTTTCACACACATGATTGTAGGGATATTCACAACATAGGTCATGGATTAAGACCACCACCGCTGTCCACTTCTTTCCCAACCGCGATTGTGATTCCAAAAGAAGTCATGACGTCAGATGACAAGGAGATCACGACTGGATTCATAGACCGTGGTCTCTTATCTACCACGGCTTTGATGGTGGCCACGACCAAGAAGGACTTTAGTCAAGCAGACCACGATTAGTTGAGGAACCGTGATCACTGATAAGTCTTTGTAAATTGCAACCCATTGGGAGACCTCAACCTCGACCTCGACCAATCGGATGCAAGCAGACCTTGACCGTGATCACCCTAAAGCCGCGACCAAACTCAAACGCGACCGTGAATGAACAAGGCACAGACCGCGACCTCGGTCTCACCTCCACTTAACCCAGACCGTGACCCCAGTTCTAAGTTGGTGGAAAGCGCCTATAAATAGCACCCCCACTTGTCTTGTCAGGGGGAAGATTCATGTTCAGATGTCGAGGCCAAGAAGTGCTGCTGCGTTCCAGACTCATCCATGACCATCCATCCATCAACCTTGGATCTCCAAGGGCGAAAGCCAAGGAGAGAGAATTCTACGTCCACCCCTTCTTCGAGAGGAGGCCATCCATGCGGTAGATCCCGAGCCGAAGAAGTAGTGTGTAGTATCACATTTCTTATCTTCAATATTTATCACTTCCTCCCATTGTACTTCCCTCCTCTCCTCATTGTATCTTATGAATGTATTTGTATGTAACTCCATCATGTTATCCGCAAGATGAGAGGCTAAACACCTTAACTTGGGTTGGGAGTAGCCGCTAAGGCTCTCCCAACATGTATATTGTCTCTTTCTTTTGAATATACATACTCTTATAAAGATTATGTCCATGCACCTATTTTAATGCATCACTTGTATGCCTAGCTACCATCTTGTAATGTTTGATGTTGAAATCGTGAAAGAGTAATATCGCTTTTATCCCATGTCATGGAGTGGTATGAATGCACAAGAGTGTTGGAATGCTAAAGCTTTAAACCATATGTTTTGCTATGGGGGTTTTTAAGTTGTCATCTCGAGAGAGAGGCTTCTTTTAGACTAGATCTATCCTCATCTCGAGAGAGAGTGGAATAGAAATTTTCTTGGTTTCTTGTGATCTTGATATGAGTATGCAAGAGAGAGAGATAATTTTACATGTTGGCGAGGTGATTTAGTTGGTGAACCCCAACCCGATTCCCCATCATATACTTGTTTACCGTTTGTTACCTTTTGTTCCCTTTTGTTTGTTGTTCTTGTTCTTGTGCTACCGTTCCTTAGGGAACATCTCTTTACACCCTTTTTGGCTGGAGTATAAGAGTGTTTTGATTCCACATTCTTAACACAACCAACCTTGTCTCTGTGTTCGACCCCGATCGCTACATCGGACCCCGTTTATCGTTGTGGGGGCCTAAGAGTCGAGTTATCTCTTTAAAAGTCTGGCAACTTTAATCCACTCCTTTTGGACGTGTGATTTAGGCCGGTCAGGTTTTCTATGTGATTTTTGTAAATTATAAATATTTCATGATAGTTGTAAGGAATGAGTCCCATATGGACCACTCCCTACTATTAAATTGAAAATACTCAAGCACCACCCATAGTTCCATTCACCATGATTAGACAACAGGGTGCCAACATTATTCTCAAAATAGATGGTTCATCAAGAGCAGATAAAATTGTAGCAGCGGAAGGAAACTAAATTATTACATATCCAAAAATAAGCTCAAAGATAGCTCTCATGATAACTAGGAAAAATTAAAGAGGACTATAGTTAAATAGATCTATTGCAGTAGGAAACCTAGCCATCTCAGAATTCACGATCTACTGTTGCACGCTTTCTCCAATCTCTGGGCCCGCGATCTCTTGTCCTCCAATAGGATTATCCACGGGCTGATCTGTACCTGGGTGTAGGGAACATCACCCAGGTTGGGAAATAAAATAAAAGGTCAAATCAGTAAAACTGAGTATGTACATTATTGTGTAACTGGGCATCGTTTGGTACATAAGTAAGCAAGATGATCCCATAAAAAGGGGCCATAAAATTTGGTAAGTTTCAATGAGAAATAATAAGAGAAAGAATTTTCAAAAGAATGAGGCAGCATGAATATTCCAATAAATAACATATCTTGCCACCATTAATCATCACATAAAATTAAATATTTGCATGTAGATATATTGGACTAAATTAACTATAGTAGGGTCAAGACACCACTGAGTCATTGACCTAAATATATATATTTTGGGTAGAAAAGCACACCCATAGGCAGAAAAGCACGCCTCTGTATATATAAGGGTAGAAAAGCACACCCCGGGTAGAAAAGCACACCCTAATGGTTACGCATAAGCGTCTACGATAGTTAGCTAGTCAAACAATCTACCATGCATAAAATAGTGGCAAAATATATCATTCATTAGACATTTGCATCAAAAGACAAGCACAATAGCATGTGGGGTCATTGACCCAATTCAACCTGTAAATAATAATTCCAAGAGAATAGGATATGTCAAAGTGAAACAAGAGCAAGTATATCAAAAGATGCCTCATTATGGGAAATGTAGTCATATAATTGCCCAGTTAAAAATAGAGAGGAATACATACCTCCAATCTTGATTAAGTCAAAATAAAATAGCACCTAAGTCTGAGCCAAAGATAATATCACCACCTAAGCATAAAATTATATTATGTGTTACTATTGTCTCTCATATAATATTTAATCCAATACAATGCTTTATGAGAGCTCGTTATTGGGACATAGGCCCGTGCATAACACTCTTATCTAAACGCACGTACCTATACACAAATGCTGAATTTCTCATTCAATAATGATTAAACCTTGTCTTACTACGATTTGGATAATTACCGGACTACTAATTAATTAAGACACAGCAAATAGCGATACTCGTTTCTTTAGTTTCTCAACAGAGGAGAACATTGTGATACAGATAATAAGGAGGAAATTAAAGCCAACCTCACATGCATTGTAGGAGGAGCCCTGAAGGGTAGGACTTCGTCCGGGACGGTGCTCCTTGTATCCAACGCTCAGGAAGTCTCTCCGTCAGGGTCATCGACTACCCATCCATGCCCAAGATCCCGACTTCGATCCGAACACAAAATGAATTACATTAAAGCCGAGATTACCAATTGTTCGAGTAAAACCAGAACAGCGAATACCATTCTCTGGTCTCCTCAAATGGAATCGCAATCACGCGGACATTACGATTCCCAGGAAAACTTTCTACCTCGCGCATAGTGCCGGAGTAAACTCGAAGGGTTGCGCTCCCTCCCGGGATGAATTCCCGATTGCAAGAAAGGCTCTAGCGATTGCGGAAGCAAAGCTCCTAGGACTTGGAAAATTTCTGGTGTCGAGTTGCGGCGGCTGCAGGACGAATGCCAACTGGTAATCTCGATCCAAGCAGATAACCTCAATGTCCTAGATCAGTGGATCAGCCTCACTATCCTACGGGAGTCGAGCATAGCTATTGGTCACCAACAGCGCTTAGTTCCGTCGGCATCTAGTCACGGGTCGGCATAAAAAAAGAAAAGGGGTGGAATCGCAGGGACAATTTCGTGGCGGTAGCGAGACCTGGACATGAAACGAATCGGTCCACAGCATCTACACAAATCAGCGATGGTTCTGAAGCTTAGACATGCAGTTCAGATACACTGAGTTTTCCATCGACAAAAGCAGTTCTCGCGAGAAACAGGGGACTCTCGTCGACCTACTAATCGGGGCAAGGCCAAAGCTAAGAGAAGACGGGAAACAAAAGCTATGATGCCTGGGATGGTGTCATTACCTTAGATCGATCCGAGGCAAGCACAGAAGGAGCCCTCCTAGCTTCCTCTCCAAAAATGGCAACTGCGGCTGCGCCTGTGCGAGAAGGCAGCGACGTCCAGTGCAAACCGGGTGTCTGGGTTCTAAAGGACAGATCAATACCTCTTCTCGGTGGTTCGGAGGCTCCTACGACGATTGAAGCGAATTAAGACGGCACTGCGCGACGTTGTAGAGAAGAGAGTTGTTGCCGGTTGAACAGGTTTAGGGCGTAGGGCCTATAGGGCGCCTCAAGCCTCGTTTTAGGGTTCTCCCTTACCGTTTCATTCCCCCGAGGCGTTTCTGGTGCTAACGCAGGAAATGAATGCGTGGAGTGGAGACGCTCGGTGGAAGAGGACCTGTAACGGCTGCTCAAAGGGAGAGGAAAAACGAAGATGGAGCCTTTTTCCGTCTTCAATAAGCATTTCATTAAATTAAAATTGCGATAAGCGTTTGGGTTTTGGCGAAAAGCGTGACAATTAAAATCTGTACATTATTGCCACCCTCTTAATCTATTCAAGTCAAACAAAATGTGAAGTCAACCTCCTATGTTCTCATAATATCGAGGGTTGTTAATTACACCAACAAGGAACATGTTTCTCAATTACAAGTTTATTTTTATATTACTAGCAACTATCAAATAGATGGGTGTTTAAATAATCTAAGGGAATTGACGTTACATTCTCCTTTAAAAATAATATTGGCTATATATGTTTCCTTTCCCTCTAGCCTCTATTTCTATGATAAAATGGATATTATATCGATATCAGCCCAATGACTAAGATTAAGGCTGGCTATACCAAAATAGTACAATTTATTTCTAAAAAAATTTCTTAAGTCACATAAGGTTTAATACTATGCTAACTTGTTTCAAGGTCAAAGACAATTACTCGTAGCAATTTAGGGAAGGAATAACTTTAAGTTTTAAGAAAGGGAAAATAAAAATAATTACTAAGACTTGAGGTCGTTACAGTAGTCAAGGTCATTGGTGCACCCCACACAATCAAATGTTTGTCGGGATCTTGGGAAATTCTTGACAAATCTATTGTGCAACTTTCAAAGTGCAATGATGAGATATACTATCATATACTTATTTTAGAGGGGGAACTCCATTCTAAGTTCAAGAAGTTTGTGAATCCTATTTTTCCATTTGTAATATTTTTTAAATATCTATAAAATAGTTGGAAAATGATGATAATATGAAATTTTACAATCCACCTAGCAATCTAGCTTCAAATTGAATACTGAACTATAAATCCACATGCATTACTTCTCGATAAGCCATAGTAAAATTTGGTAATTTTGTGATGTTGAATATCTGCTTGACGATCACTTTGGAGAAATTATCTAGAATATATATGGAAACTGTCATTGTCAATCAGTGTTGCACTTAACCAAATATCCATGCCTCAAATTGAAAATTAATTCTATGACCACAATTTATTTCTCAAGGTTATTTAACATGGTATGCAGTGGCGTGTTTGGGTGTGGATTTGAAGAATCTATAAGAATAAGGTTGACAATGTTGATTTTGGGAAAACATTTATTTACTCCAAAATATGGTGTTTGATATTATAAAATATAACTATGAAATTGTTTGAAATTGATTAGGTGGTAAATGTGAATGTAGAATTTAAGAATTATTTGAAATTGTTTGGTCCATGTATGTGGGGGATGTGAGAAGCTTTTGAGAATTAGGCGGAAAATGGCAATTATAGTCAATTTTGCAGTTAACATATTATATCTGGTTATGAGTGCAAATTTAAAATCATTGAAACTTCCCTATGAATATGAAAGATGTCTATTCTTTGGTTAATTTCTTGCTAGGTCTAGTTGTTTGTCTTAGAGGCGGATGTTAATTTTTTCTCAAAATAGGGATAAAATAAGATTTTCTACAAATAACTTCTTTTCGGGGGTTTGAATTGTAGAAATGAATTTTTCACTATGAGTAGCTTTTAATGGAATTAGTTTTGGTAAAATTTAGAATCTATCCATTCTCAATTTTATTCCAAATTTCCTTGATTGACCAATTGTCTTTGTAAGAAGTGACCAGATATCATGGCATTGTAACATAGATTTCCAAAATTAAGCATCAAAACCATTTTATTTAAAATAGTTGATAATTACGTTGAGTGCACATCATTCTACTTTGCATATTATTTTTGGGTGTGAATTACAGATGAGGATTCATCATTGGTGGATTTAACTAAAACTTACTTTGAAAACCACTACTTGGTTCCCGACAACATCCACTTCAATGACTTTCAACGTTATATTCAACTACTACCACTTTTGTCTTTCATATTTATTTTATAGACCTGATTTCTTAAACTTAATTTCTTTTTGACTATGACATTTGATATCTGATGTCAGACATCAAGAGATAAGAAAAGTATGAGTAAGAGGGAGTTTCTTATTTTGATATTATTTTCACCGAATGATGAAGTTTTACTCAAGCTCCATTAGAGGGACCCATTTGTTCCTTCGAATAGTTACATGTAAGTTGTATGCGGTATCCAAATTGTATGCCATATCCAAATTCGAGGGTAATTGATTTTTTTGATGTAAGTATTTAGTTGTATGACAAGACCACTAGTCATCATTGAGAATGAACTATATCTCTAGATACTTGGCATAAAACATCAATTGTTATTAATTTGGGCATTTGATTTGAAATTTGTCATCAAGACATGTCTAATAATCAATACAATTTTGTGTTTCAATTTTTAATTTAGTCAATGATAATATTCATCTTTAATACTCAACATGTCATTTTTTGAAACCTAATACACCCTTGATGTAGGCGCATAATGGTTTCATACAATTTTCAAGATTTTTTTTCATACTTATACAAGAATATATCCTTACGTTAGGTGATTTTCACTCTTTCTTTTTCCTATTGCCCTCATCTATTTATTTATCATTATATCTAAGTGGGTATATGTAGAGGCCAACACCTGTATGTCTATAACACTTTCCCATTCATAAAACCACAAATACTATATGCAGAAGCACCAACTCACATATATGATTCAGGAATGGGAAAACATCACCTATCTAGCATACTAAAGAATTTAAATAACTAACTGACAAGGTTTACAAATAACATTCTAACATAAAAATCCTAAAAGTTTGGGAGTAACCATCCCGAGGTGAAGAAAATAGTAAAGAACACAACTAAATGATAACTCCAAGCTAGAAGGATCATCTAGGTAAAGTCCTAGTAGTGAAAGATGTATTCTGGATCTTCAGACACTTGAACTAATGTTCAGATAACTGCTCCTTCTCTATGTCGCGTCCGCAACCATGCATAAATGAAAAAAACCTAGAAATTAGAGTAAGTGGCAAGAAATCTATTACAAGGATAAAGTATGCATGGAGAACTGAAATACTTTACAGAAGAAGACTAAGCATCTTTTAATCATTTGTTTTATCTTTGTGGCCACCATTATATGATAATTCCTCATCTAGTAACATTGTAGTGTCCTCTATTGTGCAACACACACTCTGTTGGCACAGCGTGCCCTCGTTGACACTAAAGTGTCCTCTATGGTCTAGCAAACCCTCTATTGGCAGTATATGCCCTCTATGACAAACACAATGTCCTCTAAAATCATCTTGGGACATTGTGTTGAGGATTTATCCTATAATGTTTATAATTACTATTTTGATGTCTTTTCTATCTATGGTCTCAATTTTTTATCTATGAATTTGTATCTATCATCTTTGAATTTATCTATAATTGAAGAATGTAACTCAATTCTCTAGTTCTGAACTGACTCAAAGTCTGATTCCATGAGTATAAATTATATCTACTCTTAAATGAAAGAATCTATATCTCATGAACTTAAGGATCATAACTAATATCCTGAAATATGTCTAAAGGTACATGATAGGAAGAACTATATGAAATAATATAATCTTAATCTAATCAATTTAAAGACTTGTCTAATTATGAAGTACGAATTAGATTTCTAGGGAATGGCCTTCTTACATATAGTAACTCAAGATCTTACCCTCACTACTAATTAGTATATGGGGTTTGAATTTCTCATGAAAATCCCAAAGGCTACATCAAAGTTTTATCCTTTCCTTTTTGGTTAACATATTTAGGGTCATAATTTCCTTATTCACCAATACATGTATTTAGGTATGTATATCATTATTAGGGTATCCAAGGTTATGTCTCCAACTTGTCTTTGCAGGTGTTTCTTTGATAATAATAATGATATTAGGATTCGTACTTTAGGTTATAATGAAAATATTATATTCTTATACTACAGATTTAGACTAAATTCCATAAGTATCAAAAGTACATAATTTCCATAGGCTTAGAGTTATACATGTAATATTCATGTTCTAATATATAATGCCACTTATAAGTTAGGACTAGAATTATTATTAAGATCACAAATATGGTCATTAAATAGGGTGGGATCATAAATATACCAAGATGCATTATTCATGATATTAACCTATTATGTATACTTACAAGTGTGAAAATAATGGATTTATATTTTATAATCTAATGGTTGGATACCAAATATAGTAACTATGGGTTCCATATGGTATATTACATTTTTAGTAGTCTTTGGTGAAAATTTCATAATTTTCTATGTTAGGGATAATTTATGATTTAGTTAATATTAATTAGCTATTGACCAATAGGGAAAAAGATAAAACATTATTTCTGTTACAAACAAAAACCTAGATCTGCTTTTTTCAAAGACCAATTTGCCCTTAGAGGTACTTACGAACCATAGAGTGAGACGAGGGTAATGTGATCAAAACTCCAGGTCAAATGTTCTTGCACGCGTAGAACCTGGGTGATATATTAAATCATGCCCTACATAAAGCCTGGTGTTTGTTTGATCAAACTAAATCCTCAGGGTTCTTCTTGAGATCAAGGTGAAGCAAACAACATCTTGCTTGTCTCCTGCGGTGCACTAAGCTTCTCGGAAGGGTCACCGAGTGATACTACTTCAATGGGCAAAGAACGAAGGCAAAACCACATGACAAAACTTGACAAATCGAAGATTCACATGACTTTGTGAAATCACAATGAATCTAACGAACCAAACCAGAGGTCACGACGATGACCGGAAAGGCGACATTTATTGAAAAAGGTCAGAAAGCTCAAAGTTGGGGATTAGATATTTACCTTCCCTTTGGTGGAATTTAGGGTAAAGGAGGCCTCCTGGGAGTGATATGGTAAGCTTTGAACCCCCTCAAATGTTGGTTAGTCACTGCATCACGCGTTCTGACTCCGCCAACGTCAACACGGCGGAGGCATTGTCGACCCGACACTTCTTTGTCTCGCGGTCAAAACGGAGACTCTCCCTAACTTCGTGAGTGCTAGTAGGTGATGTGGGTAGAGGTAATTGGTCAGAGTTGGTAAGGGGGTGGAGAATGATGGCATGCATGATGGGGGTTTGAGGTGATGTAAGGTGGAGATCTTGGGGATAGTTGTAGGGCAATTAATGGAGGAGGAGGGTCTGACAAATTGTGAAGGAGCTTCCTCAGTGCTTCGAAAAGAAAAAGGAAGGCCCGACTATGGTTTATAATTTCATTGTGGGAGGGGAACAGTGGTGGAATAATGGATTTCTTATCGAATGGTGGGTCATAGGGGTGTAGTTTCATCTCTAAAAGATGATGGGAGAAACCATTTCCATAAAGGTTGAGTGGATGTAATATTTTTGCATTTGAATGTTGAAATGTTACTACCTAAAGAGCCAGAGGTAGGGGACGATGATCAAACAACTAGATTTAAGCTAGTTCTTCGCGTACCCGATCTGACGAATAGGAAATGTCACCCATACAAGAATCTAAGGAATTAATTATTTCATATTCAATTTTCAACTATGAACTTCCAAAAATTCATTTCTCTTACCAATTAAATTCCTTTTGGTTTCAAAATTTGATGAAACACTCCTAATGAAGCCTAAAATATTCTCCTACATATGATTTTGGAGTTGGATTATCATGTTAATTAATATAAATAATAAGGGATAAAACTTTAATATTGTATAAGTAATTATTTAAAAGTAGTTAAATATTGAAATTTTGGGTTTCCTATTATTTACATGTTATCTTTGATTAGGAAAATTTTATATACAAAATAATAATCAAAATTATGTAAAATGACCCTTTTATAGGATGTGACCATAAAGGTTGTGATATTAGGAAATTGAAATAAAAAACATGAGAATAAGGATATTACAATCCTTACCCCTTAAGAAAATTTCATCCTTGAAATTCAGGGGTTAAAGAGATCTGGATATTTCTTTGACATCTCTTCCTTAAGTTCCCAAGTGGATTCCTCTAGGTTGTTATTTTTCCATAAAACTTCAACCATGAAAATGTTTTTCTTCTTTAACTACTTTGTCTGGGTATCGAGGATTCTCAACAAAATCTCTTAATAAGATTGATCTTTATGATATCAATAAGTTCATGATAGAGAATATTGGATCTGTCTTTGATATACTTTCACAACACTGATGCATGGATGACATTATGGATTTGCTCATAAGAAGGTGGTAAAGCTATCACGTAGGAACTTTTTCCTACCTGATCAAGAATCTCAAAAGGTCCAACATATCTAGGATTCAATTGCCTTTCACTTTGGATCTGACAATAGACTTTATGGGCATGGCCTCTAAGAACACGTGTAAGATCCCTGAATTTACTTAAAGTGTTGAACATGCTTAATTACCATAATTGAGTGCTTTGAACCATAATCTAACCTCATGATATGCCTTGGAATCATCATATAATCTTAAGTTTCACATTTGGTCCAATTTGACATTGTTTGTGAAAGTTATGCAATTTTATGTACATTTTTGACTTTTCTACAATTCACACAAATGGGAGATTTTTCTTGCAATTTGTCATAGGCATTATGTTCCTTATACATTTTCTTATCATAATTGAGGTTGTTGAGCCATGGGGCACTCAATTGTACCTTGGTTTGGTGGTGATTCTCTTCAGGGGAGAATTAGGATTCACCCCTTCATGGATGAACCTCTTTGAAGGGTAACACTCGGTGGTTCCACTGGATTGGTCAACAACCTCAATTATGATAAGAAAATGTATAAGGAACATAATTCCTATGACAAATTGCAAGTAAAATCTCCCATTTGTGTGAATTGTAGAAAAGTCAATTGTACCTTGGTTTGGTGGTGATTCTCTTCAAGGGAGAATTAGGATTCACCCCTTCATGGATGAACCTCTTTGAAGGGTAACACTCGGTGGTTCCACTGGATTGCTCAACAACCTCAATTATGATAAGAAAATGTATAAGGAACATAATGCCTATGAAAAATTGCAAGAAAAATCTCCCATTTGTGTGAATTGTAGAAAAGTCAAAACCCTACTTAGTTAATTGGTCTAGCTGATTGCGATTAGTTAGTAGAAGTCTCCAATAATTCACGTATCCCTGAGTTCGACTCGGGCCTCACAAAGGCCTATATTACTCGACGCGTATACTTGCGTTTAAGCGCATAGTAAAATACACGTCAAGTTTTTGGCGTCGTTGCCGGGGACACGGTGAATTATTGGCACTTTGAGTGCTAAGAGCGGCCATTCTAGGCCACATTTTTTTTTAAATTTATTTTAAAACAATTTCAAAAATTCCTTTATTTCTCTATAATCGTGTTGACTCGTTCAAAGCATTGTACTGAACCCCTATTTCCATATTTCAGGTACTTTTCATGGTGCACACACGTAGTCGAGACTACGTGAATCACACACCTGAGGTTCCATCTGCGGGACCACAGGACGAGGACTACTACGAGGAGGAACACCACAGTGATATAAATTCTGAATCTGAGCAAGAACAAGAAGAAGTGATGGCTAAAGCACATACAATATGGGAGAAGATCAAGGCGTCTTCTTCCTCGGCATCAAAGGGGCCTATAAAGAAACAGGGGCTAAACATACCTACATACAAGATCGACCCAACACTGATTAACTTGGTCAAATCCAACGCATTTCACAGACTGAAAAATGAAGATCCAGTGGCACACATTAGTCAGTTTGTTGAAAATTGTGATATGGTGAAGATAGATCGATTTCCACAGGATGTGCTCTACCTCAAGTTATTCCCGAGTTCCTTGGCTGGAGTGGCAAGAGAGTGGCTTCATAACCTCGACGACGAGTTTGTTGAATCATGGGATCACATGGTGGAGGTTTTCTTCGAGAGGTTCTTCCCTCCTGAGAAGACCAATGATATGATCCGGAAGATCCACAATTTCACCCAACAGGCGGGTGAAACTTATTCTGAGACTTGGGAGCGATTCCAAGTCATGTTGAGGAGATGTCCACACCATGGACTGGACAAGGAAACCCAAGTGAAGATTTTCTACTTTTCTCTCTCCGAGCATGATAGAAGCAATTTGGACTCGGCTGGCTCCGGATTTTTCTTAAATAACACTGATACAAGATGCTGGGAAATACTGAAGAATATGGCACGAAAGCAATCTTGGGGAGAAAGAGAAAGAGGCCCAGTTGAGCAAGAAAGAGTTGCCAGTGAGTCAAAGGCAATGAGAGAGCTGAACGAGAAGATGGACCTTCTCGCAAAGAAGTTGCTGCAGAAGGAAGACAATGAGTTCGAGGATGAGGCTCAGGTCAAGTACATGAGGCAACAGTAGGGGTACAGGAATAACGATTATTCATGGCGGAAGGACAAGAAATTTTCATGGAAGGATCCAAATAACTTTCTGCAAGATCCGGACGCCAAGCCTGCACCGGTCACGGAGGACAAGAGAACGGAGTTGCTCAATCAAGTCATAAAACAAAATCAAGAGTTGATGAACACTTTTGGGCAGCAAATAAAGCAGCAGGGTGAATTTATGAACCAGTTTGGGCAGACTTTGCAGAGCCACGGGGCTCAAATGAGAACTATAGAGACTTCCATGGCGCAGATGGCAGCCGAGATTGCAAGCTTGAAGAAGCCGGCACATCCGGGTTTTCCGGGGAACACCAATGTTCCCGGGGGAAACCAACAGGCCAAGGCCATCTTATTGAGGAGCGGTAAGAAAGTGTTAAATCCAAGGGCGGATGACACAATCACACTGCAGGACACAGTTGAAGAAGCAACAGTCAAAGAGCAGCCCGCACCTGTCATAGAGCAAATTGAGGACATAGCTGAAGATGGTAAGGAAGAACAAGCCACTGAGGAGGAACCACAGAAAGTAACTCCCTATGTGCCACCTCATCAAAGGGCACATACCGTTCCGGTCCCCTATCCCAATAGTGCAAAAGCAAGAAAGGTGGATGCACAGTTTAAGAAATTTCTGGACAGCTTTAGGAAGTTATCAGTGAATATTCCTTTTCTAGAGGCGATTGAACAAATCCCATCTTATGGGAAGTTTCTCAAAGATGTGATCACCAAGAAGAGAAAGATACCCAACACTGAGGTCGTGGTATTGAAGGAGCAAGTGACTGCTTTTATTATGGGCACTTTGCCGCCAAAGAGACAGGATCCCGGTTGTTTCAATATTTCTTGCTTTATCGGGAAGTTCAAATTTGGCGAGGCACTTTGTGATTCCGGAGCGAGCATCAATCTGATGCCCCTTTCTACGTTCAAGAAACTTGGATTGAAGGAGTCGAGACCAAGTAACATGACCATCCAATTGGCCAATAATTCTGTGGTGAAACCGTATGGAATCTGTGAGGATGTTTTGGTAAAGGTAGACCGCTTTGTTTTTCCGGCTGATTTTGTCGTTATGGAAATGCAGGACGAGCACAGCAATGAGTTACTACTTGGTCGCCCATTCCAAGCTACAGCTGATATGATCTTGGAGATGGGGAGAGGTCGCTTGACCTTGGGCATTGCGGATGATCGCTTTGAGATGGTCATGCCCAATGGTAATGCATCAAATAAAGCAAAAGCACATTGCAATATGGTTAAGCATGTGGAACAAAATATCTCACTTTGTCTTGGGAAGCCATTTTTGGATATGGCTCATGTTATGAGCAGGATAGATAATGGGACCCTAGCAGTGGACCTTATGGAGCAAACTAAAGTTGTCTCTTTATGCAAGGTTGTTGGGTTTCCAAATGATGAGAATGAGGACTTTCCACCTTCATGGGAGGATGATGTGATTATTACTTCCATCTTTGATGCATATCCGGAATTGCCTTTGGAGGCGTGTTTGTTAAATGTCACTTATGATTGGATGCGGAGTACTTCACTCAAGGAGTGTGCCAAAATGCTTCAAATGCTTCCATGTTTCTACACGAGGCACTATGAAGATTTGGGTACACTTCCCCCACCGCTACAATCATCTCTTATTTGCCCACCTGATCTGGAATTGAAACCATTGCCCCCGCATCTGAAGTACGTCTTTCTAGCTGAGGAGGACAAGTTACCAGTGATTTTTTCTGCATACTTGAGTGCGGATGAGGAGGAGCAACTACTGATAGTGCTCAAGAACCACCGTGGAGCTTTTGGGTGGTCTGTGGCAGACATCAAGGGGATCTCCCCTACACTTTGCCAACACAAGATTCGGCTCGAGGAGGGAGCCAAGCCAGTCATACAGCCTCAAAGACGTCTAAATCCAAGCATGATGGAGGTTGTCAAGAAGGAAGTCATAAAGCTTCTTGCTGCAGGGATCATTTATGCCATATCTGATTCAACGTGGGTGAGTCCCACACAGGTAGTCCCTAAAAAGGGGGGAATCACTGTCACTACAAATCTTTTGAATGAACCTGTCACCACCCGATTGGTAACCGGGTGGCGTGTTTGCATTGACTACCGCCGATTGAATGCCGCAACTCTTAAAGATCATTTTCCATTGCCATTTATCGATCAGATTTTGGAACGTCTAGCTGGTGGGTCACATTTTTGTTTTCTAGATGGCTATTCGGGGTACAACCAGATTTCTATTGATCCTTTGGATCAAGAGAAGTCTACGTTTACATGTCCCTATGGGACGTTTGCTTACCGCCGTATGCCGTTCGGTTTATGCAATGCGCCGGTGACTTTTCAACGCTGCATGCTCGCCATATTCTCTGACATGGTAGAGCGGTGTCTTGAAGTTTTCATGGACGACTTCTCGGTGTATGGAGCGTCTTTTGATGAATGCCTTTATAACTTAGATAAGGTGTTGCAGCGGTGCGAGGACACACACTTGGTCCTCAATTGGGAGAAATGTCACATGATGGTGACAGAAGGAATTGTGCTAGGACACAAGGTGTCTAGCAAGGGTCTTGAGGTAGACCCCGTAAAAATTGAGGTGATTTCGAAGTTACCCCCACCAAATTCTGTAAAAGGGGTGAGAAGCTTTTTGGGACACGCCGGGTTTTATCGGCGATTTATTAAGGATTTTTCGAAAATCGCAAAGCCATTATCGGAATTGTTGGAAAAAGACGCAGTTTTTGATTTCAATGAGAAATGTCTTCACGTATTCAAGGTTTTGAAGGAAAAGTTGATTTCAGCTCCGGTTGTTCAAACGCCGAATTGGACAAAGCCATTCGAGTTGATGTGTGATGCGTCTGATTATGCTGTGGGAGCTGTTTTGGGGCAAAGGGTAGATAACAAGCCTGCTGTGATTTTCTACGCTTCAAAAACACTTAATGATGCTCAATTGAAATACACAACCACGGAAAAGGAGTTACTGGCCGTCGTGTTCACCTTTGAAAAATTTCGGCAGTACTTAGTGGGTTCTAAGGTGGTTGTGTGGACTGATCACGCTGCAATAAAGTATTCGATGGAGAAGAAGGATGCGAAGCCTAGACTAATTAGGTGGATTTTGCTCCTACAAGAATTCGATATTGAAATTAAGGACAAGTCGGGAATTGAAAATGTGGTGGCTGACCACTTGTCTAGGTTAGAAAGGGTTGATGAACAAGATTTGCACATACCCATTACCGAGACCTTTCCCGATGAGCAACTTTTAAAAATTGATTCTAAAGAACCATGGTTTGCGGAAATTGTGAATTATTTGGCTTGCGGGATCATCCCGGAGGATTGGTCCTATCAAGAGAAAAAGAAATTCTTTCATTCATTGAGATATTATTTTTGGGATGACCTGATTCTCTTGAAGCAGTGCAGGGATGGTATTCTTCGCAGGTGCGTGCCGGAGGTGGAGTACGAGAGTGTTCTCCACCATTGTCATACGTCGCCTACAGGAGGACACCATGCTAGCTCACGGACAACAGCCAAAGTATTGGAAAGCGGCCTTTATTGGCCCACTTTGTTCCGGGATGCCTATAATTTTGTTAGGCAATGTGACGCATGCCAGCGCGCAGGTAACATCTCAAGGAGACAGGAAATGCCCCTGAATGTATTTCAGGAAGTTGAGGTATTTGATTTATGGGGCATTGACTTCATGGGACCCTTTGTGTCCTCAAATTCAAATCTTTATATCTTACTTGCTGTAGATTATGTGTCGAAGTGGGTGGAGGCAATCCCCACAAGGACTAATAACTCGAACGTAGTGTGCAGGTTTGTCAAAGAGAACATTTTCTGCAGGTTCGGGATTCCCCGAATGATCATAAGTGACGGAGGCACACATTTTCGAAATCAGAAATTCGCGACACTTTTAAAGAAATATGGGGTCAAGCACTACATCGGCACCCCATATCATCCACAGACGCAAGGACAAGTGGAGGTATCAAATAGAGAAATCAAGAAGATTTTAGAAAGGACCGTAGCATCCACAAGGAAGAATTGGAGTGTATTGCTACCGGACACACTTTGGGCTTATCGAACGGCGTACAAAACACCTATAGGCACCACGCCTTTTAGGTTGTAATACAGCCGGGCTTGCCATCTTCCGGTGGAATTAGAGCACAAGGCCCATTGGGCGCTAAGAAGGCTGAACTTGCGCTATGATGAGGCCGGGAGAAAAAGGATGTTTGAATTGAATGAATTGGATGAGCTACGCATGACGGCATATGAGAATGCCCGCATCTACAAAGAGCGCACAAAGCTGATACACGATCGCCATATTGAGATGCGCACGTTCAAGAAGGGAGACAACGTTATATTGTTTAACTCCCGTCTCAAACTGCATCCCGGGAAGCTGAAATCCCGGTGGAGTGGACCCTTCATTGTGGAGGAGGTGAAACCGCACGGAGCGATTCTCGTGCGTGATGGAGATGCCACGTTCTTGGTGAACGGGCAACGCTTAAAGTTGTATTTTGGTGAGAATTACAAGAGGAAAGTGAATGAGGTCAAACTCATTTCACTTGTGCATGAATGAGATGAAGGGAAGACGTCTAGCCTAAGACGCTAAACAAGGGCGCTTGTTGGGAGGCAACCCAATCATCGGTACACTAAGATAGTTTAATTTTAGTCATAGATTGCTTTTATTTCGTTTGATTTTTAGTTTAAAAATGATACCTTGATCCGTTTGTTGAATGCGCAGGCACAGGCAGGGTCGATACCATCGACACACCCGTCGATGGTATCGACATGGGTTCAGGTTGACACCAGTAGAAATCGCACTGCGTCGATACTATCGACACCCCCGTCGATGGTATCGACATGGTCACAGACAGGTCGCAATAAAAGTGTCGATGGTATCGACTGGGGGTATCGACACCCCAGTCGATACCATCGAGATCTCTGGATATATTCAGACGAATTTTGCTCAGTCAACTCGATACCATCGACGGCCTCGTCGATGGTATCGACATCATCACAGGTTGAATGCAACACAACGGCGGTGTCGCAATAAAAGCAAGTCGATACCATCGACACCCGTCGATGGTATCGACGGACATGTCACCGATCTGCACACAGACATCGACGACGATCGCAACAGCCACGTCAGTGATCCGGGTGCTGCGTCGATACCATCGATTTCCGTCAATGGTATCGACCCGTCAGCAATCCGGGTTTCTCGATCCAGCAAACGTCAACCGTTGATACTCACGAGGGAGGCGGATACCCACGAGATGTGTCGATACCATCGACCCGCATCGATGGTATCGACGGGTCAACAGGGGCGCTGATCAAGCCTATTTAAGGGGACATGCAACGTCACTTGACGTCACACCTTCAGAGCAAGTATCCTCCTTTGCGCCGAGCACTCCCCCGAGCCCTCCAAGACTGAAGAGAAGCGTCATTGAGCGGAGATCTTCATCGAGCGGAGAATTTCTTCTCCATCTTCACCGAGCTCTTTTCTTCTAATCTCATCTTTTCTCGCAACCATGGTGCACACCGCCAGAGCGTCGTCCTCAAGCGCTCACCCTTTGGAGATCGAGGAGAGTGTTCCTCCCCCACCCGCTTCCATCCATCGTCCACGCCTAATTCATGCCAACATGGATGTGAGGAAGGTCTACGAGGATATTATGAAGTGAAAGTTCGAGCCCACCCGGTATGTGGACCGGGGCATGATCCAGGAGCTGGGGTTCGAGGCCAACTTGGCCTATGTGTTGTCCGGGCAAGCGCGGCACTCCAATCGCCTTTATGAGATCGACTGTCATGCGGATGGGCAGCCATTTTTCGGCGAATGGCCCACATACAAGGAACTGGTGGCTGAGTTCATGGCGTCTCTTGATATCTGCATCATACCAAATGACGTGGTACCATCGGACCAGACGTGGATCAGGGGAAGGGTGTCCTTCCGACTCTTCAACAACAATTACAACATCACGTTGAAGCAGTTCAATGACATCTTCAACTGGAACCACAGCCGCAACGATCACCGACGCCCCGACGCCCGCACCGACTACGACAAAATCTTCATCGAGCTAGTTACAGTGCCGGCAGGGAAGACTGTGAGCTACCATAATGCAGCGGTAGCGGATTTTGAGCACCCGTTCGTCCGGGTCCTGCATAGGATGTTGAGCTTGACTTTCTTCGCTCGAAGCGATCTTGCTTTGTGCAAGTTTCAGGAGAGTGACTTGTTCTTTCTCTACGCACTCCTGAAACGTCAAGAGTGCAACTGGGGGGCGTTCTGGCTACAACGCGTCCTGGCGGTGAAGAGGAGCACAAGGAAGGATCCAATCCATTTTGGTGGTCTTGTCACCAAGTTGGCGCTTTACTTGGGGTTGAACCTTCAGTCAATGACTCCGATCTTTACGAGGAGCAAGGTGAACGTGCAACATTTGCACCGTTCAAATCTCATTCTTCTCCAGGACGGGTTGGCGTACGCTCATTGCCACGTCAACCAAGCTTATCAGGAGAGCTCCCTACCGGACGACGTCTTCAACATAGAGGGCAAGCATCACTTTCGGTGGCCAATCATAGCCATCGAGTCCTCCGAGGAAGACGACGGTGGTGACGAGCAAGAAGGCGAGGCTGCAGAGGAAGAGGAGGCTTACACACCTCTTCGAGCACGTTTGGCACCACGGAAGCGTCCTAGGATGCATCCGGGTGCATCTTCATCATCTCAGCCCCCGCCGCCATCACCACAGTACGAGCAGCCAACCATGGATCCCTATTCCATGCAGGGGATGTACACCATGCTGCAGGACATCCAGCAGACTCAGCAACAGCACATGGGTCTGTATACCGGCATTCATGAGACTACGAGCCGGGTACTTGACAACCAACAGGCTATGTTCGAGAACGAGCGGCTCATCCTCGCCAACCAAGAGCAAATGCACACCCGGTTGCAGCGGATAGAGATGCAACAGGAGCCTTTCTTCGACCATTACTGGAGTCAAGATTACTTTGGAGGCTATCCACAGCCTCCGCCGAGGACCCAATATGATCCAAGCTTCTAGGGGGAGTACCCGTCTTGGGATCCTATGGCACCGCAATACCCACCACCGCCTCCGCATGATTGATCAGGGTATCACTGTTCCACCCTTAAGTTGGTTTTTGACTATGAGGCCATAGTCGAATTCAAGCTTAGGGGGGTGGCTGGAACAACTCTATCTTTTATTCTTTTCTTTAGTTGTTTTTAGTTTTTGCTTTAATTTGTTCTTGCAATTTTAGTTTGTTTAGGATCCACATCTATCTAGTGTAATTGTGGATGTCTTAAAAAATTGTCATCTTGCTGTTTTCATGGGAAATTTAAGGGAATTTAAAAATTTCTGGGTCTTTTGGATAGCTTAACTTGGTTGTCCTTGGGAAACTTGTCCTATGAAAATGATTGATTATGTCAACTTTGAAGCAATATGTCACACCGACACCCCCATTGACTCATGAAAAGTGGATAGTAACGGTTGTTTGAGCCTAACCTAATCAAATGGTAATGAGACCTTAATGGGATATACGAGAAAGAACCCTTTGAACTACCACACATGTCAGTAAGGAGGGACACATGATATTTTTTCTAAGGTTCAGTAACTTAATCTTGTGATCATTCCACTTCATATTTTTCCATAATCCACCAAAGAATTGGAAGTAAAGTACAGTTTTAATTCCTTCTTGCGTGCATAGCATGTAGATAGGATTTGCATTGTTATTTTCATACTTTTGCATAAAATGAAAAAAAATGTATAGTGATTCATGCACATTACCTTTAGGTGCATGTCATGTAGTTGCACTCATAACTTTCATGATTTTCATGCATAAGTACACCATGTACCTCAGTTTGTCTTGAAAAGTGATCTAAATTGTTCCATACCCTCGCAATAGTACAAAGATTTCCAATCATGAAGAAAATAGCCTAACACATGTATCTCTAAGCAATTATGGATATGTGGGCTAAGAGGAAAAGAAAAAAAAAATCTAAAAATCTGAAGAAAAAAAAATTGAAAAAAAAAGAATTTAGAAGGAAATGGAATAAGAGGGAGAAAGGAACATGATATCACTTGTATAACAAGTAAAGTGAGTACATGATGTGGCTTAATTAGATTTCCATCTCATTTTGAGGTGGAAGGTAGTGCATGCATCATTCCACCCAATTTTAAGCATTAGGGCATTTTCAATGTGCATTTGCATCAATTAAGGCATTTTGTTGTATGCATTTTGAAACTGTGTAATACTTCCAAATTCTTCCATGAACCACCCATTCCATCCACCTGTTGCTCGGATTGGTAGGCCACCGTGATTTTCTCCTCACTCATGTTTGAAAGGAGAACTGCTTCCATGTAGATGGTAGTTAGGGCGAGCAACGTAGTGTAGGCGATCACAAGATGCACTAATGCTGAATCGGCAAATTTTATTATGTTAACTGCCTTATGTGATAATGTTCATTGGTTTGAAGGATAATTTCTTTTATTGATGATTATGGTCGCCTTTAGGGTAATTACTGTTCTGTGATTAGGAAAGGCCGGTTTGAGAACGTTCAGTGGGAGTCATGTGGAATGTGGGGTGCTGTGTTGATTTTTAGTTGACATCTGCAATCTTATTCTAAGGATTAGTTGCTCTAGGGCGAGCAATGTTTAAGCTTAGGGGAGTTTGATGCGATGATTTTGAGTCGCATTTAGAGACCTATTTCATATGGGTTTTGTGCCTTAATTACTCATTTTTATGGATATTATTGCATAATTCACTTTATTTGGTCTTTGCCATCATTTTATATCAAATCCCCTTTGTTTTACTATTTTGAGCATTATTTATCATCTTATTATAAATTGTGTGGATTTACTTGGTCTTGTTGTGAAATTTCAGGAAAAACAAGTATCTGCTTCCGTCGATACCATCGACCAAGCCACATGTTGTCAGCCGAGAAGAGCAATACAGAGTCGATACCATCGACACTTAAGTCGATGGTATTGAGATCCCTTCAAGTTGCTGGAAAGGAAACTGTCGATACCATCGACACAGGTCGATGCTATCGACACAAGGGAAGCTACAACGTCGCTAAACGACAACAACCGACGCTAAAGGAGTCGATACCATCGACACGCAAGTCGATGGTATCGACATCACCACAGGCGCTCAGAATAAAAGAAAGGAAAGTTGCCGCTAATCCGCTGGGTCGATACCATCGACCCACGTCGATGGTATCGACGCCGGCAGATATGCGTTGGATCTGTTTTGATCTCGATCGGACGGCTGTTGTTATTTGACGACCTAATGAGGGACTTATACCTAATGACGGCCGCCCAGACGAGAGGAGGATCTCATTTTTGGATTGCACGAGTGGCGAGGAGGAAAGAAAGGAGAACGGAGGTCGAGAAGCTCATCTCGGGTGATTCGGACGCTGTCGAAGACGATTTCCACCACCGACAGGTGGGGAAAGCTCGTGTTCTACGCCAAGGATCCACCGGTTCTTCTCCGTTCAGGGGTTTTCCCATTTATTTCACGTTTTTCTTATGAATTCCCCAATTTCTACCATGTATTCGTGTGAGATGAACATGAGAGGCTAAAACCCTCAATCTTTAGGACCGGGAGTAGCCCGGGAATGCATTGTATGACATTTTTATATCAATAATTCATATTTTTCTCTCAAATCTGTGGTATAGATTCGTTTTCTCCATTTCTATTGTTATGCTTGATCACCATAATAATAATTTAACACCCTTAATCACTTCGACGGAAGGATTAACGGTTGAAAAGAGACGAATTCTACATTAATCAATAAAACCCTTGACAAAGGAGTTGTAAAATTAATGGTGGAAACTGAGAGACCGTTTATAATGCACTTAGTTTAGGGGAATGATTACTACGACGGTGGAATCAACCTAAATCTAAGTAGTGAATTACACCACGACAGTGGGTAATTCTGTTTTCAGGCCACTACCCGGATAGAGAGAGAAGTGTGAGGAATTATATGAAACCTAGTACAATGTTGACCCACGGTGAAACCGCCATCCTAAAGATATTCCTTTGAATTGATTAAATTAACCTTTAATCGATTGTTTTCTTTGTTTGATTTTTATTTTCTTTTTAATTTGAACACAAAACCCTACTTAGTTAATTGGTCTAGCTGATTGCGATTAGTTAGTAGAAGTCTCCAATAATTCACGTATCCCTGAGTTCGACTCGGGCCTCACAAAGGCCTATATTACTCGACGCGTATACTTGCGTTTAAGCGCGTAGTAAAATACACGTCAAAGACCTTTGTGTGTTACCCTATAGGTCCCATATTACATTAGCATTGAGTGTCCATAACAACTTATGACATCACAAGGAAAGAGTGGTGTGTAGTTGTACATCATTGCGACCCAAGTAAATGGAAAGTTGGGGAACAACTTCAACCTACAATCTGTATATGGTGTTATGTGTTTGTATAGTTCCTTTGTCACTGATGTCCAGATTGAACTAGAGGCATGGAGCAGTCACCCTCATTATTATTCAATATTATTTCTTGAAATAGTGTAGACTGTTTGAGATATGTGTTAGATCAATATCATATATTGACTCACATGTGCATGGCCATGCCTTTCTCAGTCTCACAAATCAAGAGGGCTAGGAAATCAAACTCCCATAGGAGGAACAAATCCCATATCTATCACTCACAGTCAATCCCCAGGTGTCAAAGCCACTCAATCATCACCTTTATAACAACCCATGTTTTAGGACTGCATTTGATGATGTCAAATTGCACCCAACGACATGTGATGAGTGTAGTAATTTCAGGTTTGAGAACCACAAACACCACCGTCACTGTGAGAGATGATTATGACTTCCATGATGATGGCTTCCATGTATCAGTCTCATAGTGGGTCTATCTAATACATTGTTCTCTAACATGTATCTATGTACTTGGTTTGATATAGCCACATCATGACCAATGAGACTCAATCACCAACCAACTTTCACTCTGATATTATGTGTTATTGTTGTCTATCAGCCTTCCACAATAATAACCGATCAGGGACATAATCAGAATATGTATCTGTACTCTTAACATACGTATGATCTCATTTCTAAAGTCTAATACTTGAAGACATACACCATTTAGTAATATTATTATCTATAAGTTTATAATGTTATTTAATTATCTCATAACTGAACAAACAAAACAAATTGGAAGCTTTCCGTTATTAATAATCAAATTACTTACATGTAAGCCATTACGATCATCACATGATTGGCACTCAGGGCATATATACCAACAGAATCCCACTTGCACTTAGAGTCATTCACCTACGAATCGTATTCTAAGTGATCTTACATGTCCATCATGCTTTTTCTATGAAAGTTCTTTTGTTAAGGGGTCAACAACATTGTTGTCAGTTGGTACTTTGCAAATCTTTACATCTCCTCGTTGTACTATTTCTCATATGGGATGATACCACCTTCATATATGCTTTGAGTGCTGATGTGATTTGGGTTCCGTATCTTACACAATAGCTCGATCATTGTCACAATACAGCTCTATTTCCTCGCTCATGCTAGGAATGACCACAAGTTCTATGATGAACTTCTAGATCCATACAACCTCCTTTGTTGCACTCGATGAAGCAATATACATGACCTCTATTGTAGAATTAGCAATTTTTTCTTGATTGGAACTCTTCCAGCTCATAGATCCATTTTTGTGGTAAAACAAGAATCCTGATTGTGATTTGTAATCATTTTGATTAGTCTAGAAGATTACATCGGTGTGACCTTTTACCAGCAACTCTTCCTCTCTTCCATAGTCCAAGAACTGATCCTTAGTTCTTCTCAAGTACTTGATGATGTTCTTCACGACTATCTAGTGATTATCACCTAGATCTGACTGATATCTACTAGTCATGCTCAAGGCATACGAGACGACTGGATGGGTACATAACATTGCATACATGATTGATCCAAATTTTGAGGCATATGGAATCACACTCATGTGTTCCCTTTCTTTACAAGAACTCAGACGTTGAGCTTTAGAGATGGGAACACCATGTTGTGCGGGAAGGTTTCCTCTCTTTGAGTTCTCCATGCTGAACCGCTTCAACACTTTGTCAAAGTATGTGCTCTGGCTTAATCAAGAAGTCTTCTACATATATCTCTATAGATCTTTATCCCCAATATGTAGGATGCTTCCCAAGTCTTTCATAGAGAATGTATTTCCTAGCCATGTTTATACCTTTTGTAAAGTAGGGATGTCATTCCCCATCAATAGTATGTCATCTACATACAATATGAGGAATGGCACTATGCTGCCACTAACCTTCTTTTACACACAAGGTTCATGTTCATTTTAAGAAAAGACAAACCCTTTGACTGTCTTATCAAAATGAAGATTCCAGCTCCAAGATGCTTTCTTCAATCCATAGATTGACCTTTGTAGATTACATACTCTATTGACATACTATGGATCTATAAACCCCTGAGGTTGTGTCATATACACATCCTCCATAAGATTCCAGTTAAGGAATGCGGTTTTAACATCCATTTGCCAAATTTCATAGTCATGATAAACTACAATAGCAAGCATGACCCAAATGGATTTAAACATGGTCACAAGAAAAAAGGTTTCATCTTAGTCAACACCTTTAACTTGTTTGAAACCAATCTTCCCTTATAGGTTTGGACCTTTCCATCCATGTCAGTCATCTTCTTGAAGACCAACTAGCACCCTATCGGTTTTACCCCTTCAGGTGGCACTAGTAAAAATTTGGCTATTATTGAAGAACATTTATGAGGAACCCAAAATCGTGAATACTGATTTCTATTTGTACGGACCCACCCTTCAAATATGGGATGAAATCCCTCAACCGTGTTCTTAACACCATTAGGCATTTTATATGGACACTAATCCCTCAGAAGTACATTATTCACTAATCAACCCATGAAAAATCTGATGCCAAATGTTTCCCTCCATCTCATAATCCTTCCCTCCATTTTAAAACACACGAGTCATCAATGAAAAAAAAAATCACCAGTCTGAATGCGCGCGCTCCCTATTTGTGGCTAGGTGATCTGCCTCCTTCCCCCCAGTTCCGTCGCAACTGCCCGCTCAACCCTCCCCCTCCCGATTCACTCTTTCACAGTCATCCGCGGTCCTCCACAGTCCTCTGCGCTCCTCCGTAGTCCTTTGTTCTCCTCCACACTCCTCGTCGCTTCTCCACACTCCTTGGCACTCCTCGTTATTGCTCTACGCTCCTCTGCTCTCCTCAGTGCTCCTCTGCATTCCTCCGCCCTAAGGGAACACATCGATATTGAGGCTCTACTCTCCTTGCCACCAGCCCTTGCTTCCGCGAGTTGCCCTGCTCGGCCATTGTTCGTTGCTGCTACGCAAGCACCCTATTTGATTCTTTGGCCATTGGTCATTGCTGCTGCCGCAAAAGTTGCTTGGATCGATGGCATCCTCTCTAGGTTTGTCCTCCTCATTGCTTGAATCTGAAGTAATCAATATTAACCTCTACCAGTCGTCCTCATTACTCTCCAGCTTCTAGAGCAAGACTTCCCACTATCCTCCTCATCTAGGCTAATGTACCAAGATCAACGTTTCTCATCAAATTACTCCTTCATTTTAAATGATATTTTACTGCCTTTGATGATAATGAATCAATATAGTTATGTATTTTGCTGCTTTAAATGACATATGCAGTTATGTATATTTTTGTTTATGATAGTAATTGCAATTTTTAGTGGCTTTACATGGTAGTAGTAGTACAAGGAGGAGAATAATAAACACCAGCAATAGTAGCAAACATATGAAAAGTTGGCCTATTAACATTTGTGATGTCCGCCAACCCACCTAGGCACTCACATTGCTATCTAAACATATTGAAAATGCTACTGAAATCAATAAACATATTGATAATGCTACATAATAAGTAAGAAATAAGATGTTGTATAAAATTACTTATAAATCACATCAAAGTAAAAACAAAAAGGTTTTGGTCTTGACCTAGGCAGGTGCGTAACTCCAATCTACTAAATATCCACCTAAGATGTGATTTAACTAGCCAGGCCTGTTGAACCTTAAGTGGATGCCTAGCATGGTTTTTAAAACATTACATGGCATTAGTAAAAAAACAATGATCTATTCACATAATCACATAGTTTATAGAGCTGGGAAAGATTTGTCATCGACATATTTAGGTTCAGCCATAAAACCTACTTGCCATATAGGCACGAATAGTGGCATCCCTTGTCCCAATATTCATGATGAGTTGTCCCCTTGGCTGCATAGGGTAACTGTCACTCATGAACCATTACTGTCAAGGCTAGGGTAATTTAAATATATATTTGTGAAAAATAAATAAAAAAGATGAAAACGCCTGGGGAAGACTTTGGACTAGTTTTCTGCCAAGGCTCTCTAGGTTACCCTTGGGTGAGGAGGACCACCTGACCGATTTGACAAATATGCTTTGTTGTAATGATACCTTAAGTAATTTATCTCTGACTTTTCCATTTGAGTGCAACGTTTCCAAATGGTTGGCAATAGTTGGTCCCTTCTTGGTTCTTGCATGTTGTATACTATATTTTATAGTCTCTGTTCATGATTCAATATTTTTCTTGGTTATGCTTGGCATTCCACTATGCTAATGAGTTCTCATCATCCACAGTCTCTCCCCCTTGAAGAGGATAAGCAGCTGAAGGACACATTGAAAGATATCCTTGGGCTAGGAAAGACTGCAATTATTGAACAGAAGGTGTTCTTTTGATCATAATTTGTGCGCCTATTTATATGAAACATTTGCTTATTGCTTGTTTTTCATAAAGTCACTTTCAATCACCAGTTGAGAAATATGTCAAGTTGGTTCCTTTTTTAAGGAAACTCTTGGCGATATATAGAAAGTGACTTGCTTATTATGTGGGTTGTTTAAACATGTAAGAAATTTACCATCATGATAGTTATATATAAATGAGAATAATATCATGTGTTATACATTTGAACGATGCTTGGGAAAGCTTACAAGAAGGGTGTGGGGTGCGTCTTGGTACAAAGATTTCACAACACAATTCTGCATTTGATGTAGGTAGAAGGAGATACACACTAATGATTCAACATATTATGAAATTGTCATACAACTCCCAAAATAAATCATATAGAAAGGTGTTAAACTTTTCAAAAGTGAGAAAAGATCTATAAGAGCTATATGTAACACTATCAAGACAAATAATTTCATGATAGTTTTTCATAACATGTAACACTATTCCATACGCACTACACCTTGCCACCTGCTCCAGCATGACCTCCAGTAAGCATTAGACAGTAAAACATGTGTAGGTTGTTACTTTAAGAAAGTAACCACTAAAGCATATATCTAGATGCTCCCTATTTATCAACTAAAATGGATTTTTCTAGCACATTAGAAGCTCTACATATGATAGACTAAAAGCATTCACTATAGGAGAGAGAATTCAAGTATTTTTGAAAGAAATTGGCGTTAATTGGTGAAGGGAAAAGAATAGAGAAGTAACACTAGATTATAACCTAACATCATCGACATCCCTCTAATACTTGATGCTATTTTGTTGATGTGGAGGTGCTATACATACACTCATCCTTAAGCTTGTATGCAAATTGCATTGCCTCCTCTATGACTCTATTTGAGCTGATGATGTCAAATTCATGGTCTGAGTTTCAAGTCTTTGTACTCATGTAGCTTCTGATCCCACCCTCACATTCTTGACATCAAGAGGGATATACAGCTCCATCACCTCACTCTTAGGATGCATGATTATAGTATATTTGAGATCTTAACTGTTAAGTGAAACATGAGTCACAAAAGCAACTTAATTTCACCTATCAGGATGGTTGGCAGAATAAACACTATATTAATTCCAATTAATTCATAATGGTAACTCTTGTTTCACAAGGCCGTTTAGAAATAAAATTATTGGCAACAAAAATGCGAGGAAAAAGCACAACACTTAGTGTCTTATCTAGCTCTGGTGACATTATTTGACTAGTTTTATTAACCATTCAAGAAACAAAATTGTTGGTGTACGTCTTGGATCTAGAGAGATGCTTGATGAGATATTGTCTTCAATGAATCAGGTAGCTGAAGATGTATTTACCATTGGGACTGTCATAGTGCTGGCACAAAAATATAATGAGAAGATGCTAGTTTTGACAACATTGGCTCAGATACTTGATAATGAGTTGGCACCACAAAAGGTTGTCATGGAGCTGATCGGCTTACCTCAGGTTGAAGAGGTGTAATTATCAATGATGTGGACCAGTTGGTATTCCCATTATTCATTTCTTTGAAGGAGTTGCAGCAATGACAACTCCAAACAGAATTGCCACATTTATATGTCAAGTCACCCAAACGAACAAGTTCAGATTCATCAGTGTTGCAATTCATCAAGTTGCAACATTATGAAAACATAGAAGTTTTTTTTTCTTATATACAACAAACCACACAGGATGAATCTCAAACAACATTTTTATTCAATCTTGCTTATGCTTGACCTTACATCACACTTCCTGAAAACATTTCCTTGTGAAGCATTTTATGTGTGTTGGTGTGTAGAATTGGAATACAAATAGTTGATATAGCCTAGATAATGTAAATTTGGTGCCACATATAGAATTAGTGGGCACTTCCAGGTTATGTTAGGATATTCAGTGATGGAAAGAATAATTATGGTAAGTTGTATATATTGTTTTTATAGTGATTTATGTGGGCACATGCTCCAGTCTGAAAAATAAGTCTAGCATGAGATGCTCCACTCTGAATGTTTGCTTTAAATTTTAAAAATATTCCCAAGTTCACATAGTACCTACAAGAAGGAGTTATATGTGACTGAGTCTGCAAAGTGTGGACATGCTGACTATGACACAACACTAGGGGATTCTTATACTCACCATCAATTTGATGAATTCCCATTTATGGCTATTAGTCATGCCAAGGCCATTGATGATGCTAAGGGTATGGTCAAGATCCTAGTTGAGAAAGAGACACATTATATACCAGTCATTCACATGATGTCGCCTAACATAGGTGACCTCATCCATGAGGCCATTCTTGCTTTACAATATGGTGCCTGTAGTTAGGACATATCAAGGAGATGTCATGCCCACCCAACCATGAGTGAAGCTCTGAAAGAAGCTCCCATGCCAACATAAGACCAGTCCATTCATATTTTGAACATACCTGACTGCTATTTTCTCTATTCTTTATGTTATGTTTCTGAGAATTTGGTTTATGTATCATGATTCACTTGGTTTCAGTTATTTTTCTCCCTATATACTATGCAAGCTAAAGAAAGATATCACCCACCTAAAATGTCACCAACGAGGCTAGAATATTTATGTTTCTAAGACCATACGGTCTGAATCAAATAAGATCGATAGAGGGATATCAAACCTTCAGGAGAGCAACCGCACAGTGACATATGAGTTGCATAATGCATAGTGGTTACTAATTACACTATATATTATTGCAGAACAATTGAGAAGTTGAAAGAATAGAGATATGAGTTCACCACCTGCAATGTGTTGAATCATATCACTTGAACCTTCACGACCACCACCCAACTCATCAGGTAACTCTATAAGCTCTATAACAATTGAACAAACTTCATAGCACCACCCCTTTATGCTTTATTCTTCATTGGTTTCAAAACTCATACTAAAATAACAAGAACCAAAAGACCATGGTTCTATAACCTAGCCTCAAAGAGAGATAACCAGAATACTAGAGGAAGAGTTGTGTGTTCATGGACTACATTACTTGAGATTCATAAAATTAAGTAAATATTCAACTAGTTTCCTTAAAGGTGTAGAAGAAAGAAGATATATTGATCATGGTGTGTGTGCTTCATGAAATTTTAATGGGTGAAAATGAAGTAGATTACTGATCATGGTTGCTAACTTCTATAATGAAAAAAATTCATATTGCAATAAAATAGGACAAAGGTGATCATGCATACATATGACTCTCATAGTTCTATATGTTAAGATTATTGTACACCACGAGGATTCATTACCATTATATAATCCAATCTGGATCTAATTGTTTTCTTTTTTTGGTGACTATGTAATTATATAAACTTTGAGGATGCTTGTAGTATTTGAACCAAAAAATTATTAGCAAACTAATGTCATTAGTTCTAATTTCGTTGTTTATCCTCCCAATTTTTATTCGTTTTACTTCTTGGTATTGCATTCGGATCCTGTTAATTCAATTTATCCATGCATCCATATGAGGGTTTTGAGAACCTCCTCCTTCAAGGGATTCAATGGCCAATTTGCTATCATTTCCAATCACCACTTTCATATAGTTACATTTTTTTATCAGATTCAATGCAAGTTCTATTGCTCAGAGTTCAACTTCAGTGACAGTAGAGGTCTTAATGCATTTTGTTGTGCCTCCTAACCATGTGAATCCCCTCTGTGTATTGTAGTAGCAATGGCTACCTCACTACCCTTCACAGCTGCATGAACTCACATGAGGTTAGTGTCTTCATATATGACCTAGTCACGTAGGTTTTCTGGTGTTTGAGAGCTAACATTTGTGACTGAAGGGTCACCACCCCTGATCTTCCTAAAAGCATGGTTATTTAGCATGATGTTATTTGATAGCTCTTGCACCTGCCGATCCATATTGAGATCCTTTCCTTCAAATACTTTATAATTCCTCACCTTCCATATGATCCAGTGACAAAATTCAAAGTAAATGCAGTGATTATCGTCTCTATTGATGTTTATGCCAAGGCATTCAGTAGTAGAGCTTCCTTGTAGATCGTACTAGTTTCTAAACAAGTCACATTGTTCCCAAGTGGATCTTGCAAAAGCTTAATCCTTGAGTGTGTGTAGATTATTTTATTCTTCATGGTTACATCAAGGACATAGGTTGTATGTGAAGTGCCTATTTTTCCTTCTTTTATTAGTCATGATCGGTTCATTTCTGACTAGCCACAAAAATACACTAATCTTGTTGGGTATGTCAAGATGCCAACTTGTTTTCAATGGGCCTTTTGGCAGGTTGGACATGGCTTTGTGAAGGCCAATTTGACAGAATGTATCCCACTTTAATCCATGCCCAAGTATCTGAAGGATATTCTGGGTTTGGGTGATTGATTCATGATCAATGCAGTGCGGTCTGAAAGCAAGTATTCCTGAAGAAAATGCAATTTTCCAGTCACCATCTAGGTTGCCTAGGCTAAAGACTTTCATGTCCAATAAATTGGTCTTTACCTATTTTATTATGTCAATAAGTCTCCTGAAATTGGGTAACCATTGCTCAGACCAATTACACTATATATTATTGCAGAACAATTGAGAAGTTGAAAGAATAGAGATATTAGTTCACCACCTGAAATGTGTTGAATCATATCACTTGAACCTTCATGACCACCACCCAACTCATTAGGTAACTGTATAGGCTCTATAACAATTGAAAAAACTATCGGGTTTTAGAGGAGGCAGAGAAGCAGCGGAAACAAAAATTTTCTCCCCAAAACCCAGAACGAAAGGAATCGCGTCAACGTCTATATAATAGGAAAGATGGTTTGTGAATCATACCTTGTCTCGAGGCTTGCTCGGCGACAGTACCTCACGCCTTGTGCGGTCTTCACCTCTGGTTTTGGAAGGTGTCTGTGCAGCTCCTGGTCGCACTGGGACTGAAGACTCCTCCTACCGGACTGTCGGATGACAGTTGTCCTCCTAAGCGGCAGTGTCCTCCCGCCTCTGAAGTAGTCCACACGGACCACCTGGAACTCCACACTCCTTGTCCCACAAGGAAGTGGAAGGAGTCGCACCCTCCTGTTGACGTACTAGTCGCCAACACACTCTCTTGCTGCCAATTGCAACTACAATTGTCTTTCCCTTGGTGCACCTCCCTTTGTGGGAAGCACTTGCTCGGGCTCTCTCTCGGTTACCAAAACCAGAGAGAACGACAACTTTGCAGAGCAATCGGCTTGCACTGAGTTCTACTCTGAGAAGCCCCCAATACCCCTATATATAGGCGGGTCATGGGACAGAGTTCTCTATCCCCGACAATATGGGACTAAAGGCAGGAGTAGAAGGGTTCGAGATTTTCCACAAAAAGCAACCGGTTCGCACCCTGAAATGATCGGTTCACAGTTGAACCGATCGGTTCAGCCCTTGAGCCGATTGGTTGGACCTGAGCCGATCGTTTGGGGCACCCCAACCGATCGTTTGGTGCCCTGAATCAATCGGTTCACTGTCCTGATCCGGCTCAAAAAGACTTTCCTTGTTTCTTTCCCAATTGGTATCGAATACCAATAATATTCCCAATCGAATTGGGAAATTTGAAACCAAAGGAAAATTCTCGCCGACCTGACTTTCCCAACTGGTCAGTTGCACCAGTTGAACCGATCGGTTCAACCCTTGATCTGGTCATTTCAACCTGGTCATGAGTCGATCGGTTGGACACTCTAGCCGACCGGTTCAGCAACCTCAGTCGACCGGTTCATCACATGAACCGATCGGTTGGGAGTACAGGTTGTGCAGAATCATTCAAATGCAATTTCAATAAATCCGATACTCCAATCAATGCGTTCAACACCTTAAACATTATGATATTGAGCTATCGATTAATTGAGTGTTTAATTGAACTACTAAACTCCTTTAGTAATCAATCTAAACATTACTTGTGGACAAGACTCCTCTTCCAGGTTAAATCCTATGTGTGTGACCCTGTAGGTCCATTTCACGTTGGCATTGAAAGTCCATAACACTTATGACTTCACAAGAAAAGAGCGGTGCCTAGTCACACATCAATGCTACCCAAGTGAAATAGAAAGTTGGAGAACAACTTTCATCCCTACAATCCGTGAATGGTGTTACAGTGAATGTATAATTCCTTTGTCACTGATATCCTAAATGAACTCGAGGCATGGAGTAGTCATCCTGTCAACATTCATTCATTTCCTTGATCTCAGAGTAGACCGAGTGAGATGTGTGTGACATCAATATCACATATTAATTCACACGTGCATGTGCATGCCTTTCTCAATCCTACTCATCAAGTGGCCAAGGATATCAAACTCCCTTAGGAGGGACAAATCCCATATCTATCACTCACCCCTCAAAAGCCCCATGTGTCAAAGCCACCCAATCATCACCTTTATAACAACCCATGTTTCAGGATTGCGTTTGATGATGTCAAAGTGTACCCAACGACATGTGTTGAGTGTAGTGATTTCAGGTCTAAGAATCACACTCACCACCATCACTGTGAAAGCTGACTGTGACTACCAAGTCATGGTTCCATGTGTCACTCTCACGGTGGGTCTGTCTGGTACCTTGTTCTCTAACAAGTACCTATGTGCTTGGTTTGATATCACCATATCATGACTAATGAGATTCTGTCATCAACCAACGCACAATCTAGTCTTTAGTGTTATTGATGTCTATGGTTATTTCCACAATAACAACCGACTAGGGACTATACAAGAATGTATACTCTTAACATCCGTATGATCTCATCATTTAGGTCCTCAACCTAAAAGCATACGTCATTGAGTCAAAACATTCTTTATACATCTATCATGTTACACCATCATCTCAGAAACAATTTAAACATATAGATTGGAAATTGCCTTTATTATTATTCAAATCATTTACAAAGTGTCCCATTACAATCATCACATGACTTGCTCTACGGGCATACATATGAACAGACTCCCACATGCACTTAGAGCAAGTCACCAAGGAAACGTAGTCCTTGTGACCTAGCATGACCATCATGCTTCTGCTGAGAAAGGGCCTTAGTCAGTGGATCAGCTATGTTGTCTTCAGTTGGTACTTTGCAAATCTTCACATCTCCTCGTTGCACAATCTCTCATATGAGATGGAAGCGCCGCAGTATGTGCTTGGACCGCTGATGTGATCTGGGCTCCTTAGCTTGTGCAATAGCTCCATTATTATCACAATAAAGCTCAATTGCATCACAGCTACTGGGAACTACACCAAGTTCACAAATGAACTTCCTGATCCACACAGCCTCCTTTGCTGCATGCGAAGCAGCAATATACTCAACCTCTGTAGTAGAATCGGCAACTGTTTCTTGCTTGGAACTCTTCCAGCTCACAGCTCCATTATTAAGGCAAAACACAAATCCTGACTGCGATCTGTAATCATCTTTATCAGTTTGGAAGCTTGCATCGGTGTAACCCTTTACAACCACCTCTTCCTCACCACCGTAAAAAGAAATTGATCCTTAGTCCTTCGCAAGTACTTGAGGATGTTCTTCACGGCTGTCCAGTGAGCATCCCTGAGATCTAACTGGTACCTACTCGTCATGCGTAGAGCATATGAGACATCTGGGCGTGTGCACAACATAGCGTACATGATGGATCCGATGGCTGATGCATATGGGATCCCATTCATTCGCTCCCTCTCTTCACAAGATTGGGGACATTGAGCTATAGAGACGGTGAATCCATGTAACATGGGGATGTTGCCTCTCTTTGAGTTCTCCATGCTGAACCACTTCAGCACCTTGTCAATGTACGTGCTCTGACTTAGTCCGAGAAGCCTTCAAGATCTATCTCTATAGATCTTAATTCCTAGAATATAGGATGCTTCTCCTAAGTCCTTCATTGAGAAAGTTTTCCCAAGCCAAGTCTTTACCTTCTCTAAGGCTAAGACATCATTCCCCATCAAAAGTATGTCATCCACATACAATATGAGGAATGTGGTCGAGCTCCCACTAACCTTCTTGTACACACAAGGTTCATCTTCATTTTGAATAAAGACAAACACTTTGACTTCTTCATCAAATCAAAGATTCCAACTCCGAGACGCTTGCTTCAATCCATAGATTGACCTTTGCAGCTTACAGACTTTATTGGCATTCTTTGGATCTACAAAACTTTCAGGATGTGTCATGTACACATACTCATGTATATTCCCATTAAAGAATGTGGTTTTAACATCCATCTGCCAAATCTCATAGTCATAATAAGCTACAATAGCAAGCATGATCCTGATGGACTTAATCATAGTCAACACCTTGAATTTGTTGAAAACCCTTCGCAACCAATATGCCTTTATAAGTTTGCACATTGCCATCCATGTCGGTCTTTTTCTTAAAGACCCACTTGCACCCTATGGGATTTACCCCTTCGGGTGGTTCCACCAAAGTCCATACTTTGTTGGAGTACATGGATTCCATCTCGGATCTCATGGCTTCAAGCCATTTCTCAGAATCTCGTCCCTCCATAGCCTCTACGTAGGTAGTTGGATCATCATCTATGATCAACTCTCCAGCTTCCTGAGTTACAAGGTATCCAAACCTCTCAGGTTCATGGTGAGTCCTACTAGATCTACGAGGTCCTTGTGTTACCTGAGGAGACTGAGATTCCACAACACCTTGTGAATCTGCATTTTCCTCTGGTACATCTACCGGTTCAATGTTTTCTTGTTGGGGTTGAACCTCTTCAAGCTCTATATTCCTCCCGTTGTTTCCTTTGGAAATAAATTCCTTCTCTAGGAATACAACATCCCTGGCAACAAACACTTTGTTGTCAGTAGGGTGGTATAGAGAATATCCCTTGGTATCCTTGGGATATCCAACAAAATAACATTTATCGGATTTGGGTCCAAGCTTATTAGGAAACATATTCTTGATGTAAGCCTCACAACCCCAAATCTTCATAAAAGACAAATTGGGACGCTTCCCAGTCCATATATCATATGGTGTCTTTTGAACCGATTTAGATCGTACACAGTTAAGTGTAAACGTGGTGGTTTCAAGAGCATAACCCCAGAAAGAAATTGGAAGATCAGAAAAACTCATCATTGATCGCACCATATCTAACAATGTGCGATTCCTTCTTTCAGACACACCATTATGCTGTGGTGTTCCAGGCGGAGTCCACTGTGATACAATACCACGGGCTCGTAGAAGGTCCTCAAACTCTTGGCTCAAGTATTCTCCACCTCGATCAGAATGAAGTGCCTTAATACTTTTACCAAGGTGGTTCTGTACTTCATTCATGAAATCCTTGAACCTTTCAAGGGTTTCTGACTTATGTTTCATCAGGTACACATAGCCATACCTATTGAAGTCATTAGTAAAGGTAATGAAATACTGATACCCACCTCTGGCATTAGTTCTAAAAGGCCCACATACATCAGTATGTATGAGTCCTAATAGATCACTAGCTCTCTCACCTTTACATGAAAAGGGAGTCTTGGTCATCTTGCCCAACAAACAAGATTCACATGTCTCTATTGATTCATAATCAAAAGAGTCTAGATAACCATCTTTATGGAGTCTAGAAATGCACTTCTCATTTATGTGCCCCAGACGACAATTCCAGAGATATGTTTTGTTTGAGTCGTTGAGTTTTTGCTTTTTGGTGTTTACGTTGTATACACTTGTCTCCAAGTCTATCAAGTATAGACCATTAGACATAGGGGCACTGCCATAAAAGATCTCATCTTTAGAAATGGAACACTTTCCATTCTTAATAAGAAATTGAAATCCATCTTTGTCCAAACAAGAGACGGAAATGATATTCCTATTTATGGCAGGTACATAATAGCAGTTTTTCAACTCTATTATTAGCCCACTAGGTAGAGTTAACTCATAGATTCCTACGGCACTGGCGGCAACTCTTGCCCCATTAGCAACACGTAGTTCAACATCGCCTTTCCCTAAAGGCCTACTTCTCTTAAGATCCTTCACATTTGAACAAATGTGAGATCCACATATGGTAACAAGTACCCATGACGAAGAAGTAGTAAAGTTAATCTCTATCACGTATGCACCAGAAGTAGAGATCTCTATCTCCTACTTCTTCCATTGTTCCTTCCATCCTCTCCAAGTAGAAGAAACTGGTTTGGCGAGAGAACACTTCTCTCCCTTCCTTACTTTCTTCTTCACCAACGCATTAAGCGTACATAGAGTGGATTCTAAGGCTCCTGGTATATCTGGATTGTGCAGAACACTTCTCACAGTCCTCAACTAGTTATGGAATTTATTCTCAATTAATTTGCCCATTTTAAAAGATGATTCTTTTGCCATTCTACAAGAGAAAATTTACATTTGTCAAAACCCTTTTGATTTGATTTGAATAAAATTTGACGATAGTTAATTAGGCCTTTAATTAATTACCGCACCCACTATTTTGATTCAAATTGACAGCCCTCACCATCAATTCGGAAGATTGCATCGTACAATCTTCTAGTGGGTCAAGATCCTAGAATCCTCTAAGCCATGGACCAGCTTTGGCTGTCACCCACAACTCAGATCTTCCGGGTAGGCAACTCTTGCCAATTGCATCATATGCAACTCTTGATGAATGAACATGCACAATACCTTTCCATGAACATTCCGTGCCACTAGGCTTAGACGCTCTAAGAATCACCAGTTAAGTCTAACCCAAAAGTCGACACAGTAAACATGCACCCTGCTTTGGCAGAACCTACATGTCGACCCTTCACACTTCCACAAGATAGATGGAACACCACGCTTTGGCGTAACCTACGCTTGGTCGATCAAGTTTGCCATGTGTGTCACTAATGGAAGGCGTATAAGACTTAATATTTTAATGAGGGATTTGATTTTTATATACATATACATATCCAATCATCACAATATATAGTACGTGTCATATACATGCTATATCCCACAAAAAACATGCAAAACGATAAAAAGCATTGATTATGGCCATCCTATTTGTGATTCCTTGAGCCAAGAGGAATCACGGTCATCTAGGTCTACATCACATGCAACCTTTACAAGATGAAATTTGTGCCTGTCTTTCTAGGTTTGATCATCTCATCTCCATGACCGATCGGCTCGCCATCAGGTTGGTTGTTCGGGTGCTACCAGCCGATCGACTCACCGGTCATCGTGCATCTCTTCAGGTCACCACCCGCTCGTCTCGTTCCTCGAACTGGCCGTCTGGATCACCAACCGATCGATTCACTCCTTGAACCGATCGTCTACAGGTTGTCTGCCGTTCTTTGACATAACAGGAAATAAAATCTATCCTATTTACAATTGAATTGTGAAACCCCGAGTTACATTCGGGGGGGAGCAAAGGTAGGAAAAGAATTCTCGAATTATTTCGAGTTACATCAGGAATAGGAGAAGGGAATCGGTGCGCAGACCGAGATGCAAGCGACCACACAAACAACCACACACAAATATAGGGGTTTATAGGCCATGATCATGCTACACATCCACCACAAAACTCGTTTAAGGGCGACGCATATTGAGTGCATTAATATTACATATCATATATGTATATTAGGGATTTGTGGATTGGACATGTATAAAGCCGATATTATTCGCATCGCATGCAATAAGTAAAGGTGACAAACCAAAATCGATCCTATCGATAATCCAAAAATATAGAGCGGTTGACGTGGCTCTGATACCACTGTTGGGTTTTAGAGGAGGCAGAGAAGTAGCGGAAACAAAAATTTTCTCCCCAAAACCCAGAACGAAAGGAATCGTGTCAACGTCTATATAATAGGAATAATGGTTTGTGAATCATACCTTGTCCCAAGGCTTGCTCGACGACAGTACCTCGCTCCATGTGCGGTCTTCACCTCCAGTCTTAGACGGTGTCTATGCAGCTCCTGTTTGCATCGGGACTGAAGACTCCTCCTCCTACGGGACTGTCGGATGACAGTTGACCTCTTGAGCGGCAGTGTCCTCCCTCCTCTGAAGTAGTCCACATGGACCACCTGGAACTCCACACTCCTTGTCCCACAAGGAAGTGGAAGGAGTCACACCCTCCTGTTGATGTACTAGTCACCAACACACTCTCTTGCTGCCAATTGCAACTGCAGTTGTCTTTCGCTTGCTGCACCTCCCTTTGCGGGAAGCACTTGCTTGGGATCTCTCTCGGTTACCAAAACCAGAGAGAACGACAACTTTGCAGAGAAATCGTCTTGCACTGAGTTGTACTCTGAGAAGCCCCCAATACCCCTATATATATAGGCGGGTCATGGGACAGGGTTCTCTGTCCCCGGCAATATGGGACAAAAGTTAGGAGTAGAAGGGTTCAAGATTTTCCATAAAAAGCAACCGGTTCGCACCGTGAAACGATCGGTTCACAGTTGAACCGATCGGTTAAGACCTTGAGCTGATCGTTTGGACCTGAGCCGATCGTTTGGGGCACCCCAGCTGATCGGTTGGTGCCCTGAACCGATCGGTTCACTGTCCTGATTCCGCTCAAAAAGACTTTCCTTGTTTCATTCCCAATTGGTATCGAATACCAATAATATTCCCAATCGAATTGGGCAATTTGAAACCAAAGGAAAATTCTCGGCGACCTGACTTTCCCAACTGGTCAGTTGTACTAGTTGAACTGATCGGTTCAACCCTTGAACCAGTCGTTTCAACCTGGTCATGAGCCGATCGGTTGGACATTCCAGCCGACCGGTTCAGCAACCTCAGTCGACCGGTTCATCACATGAACCGATCGGTTGGGAGTGCAGGTTGTGCAGAATCAGTCAAATGTGATTTCAATCAATCCGATACTCCAATCAATGCGTCCAACACCTTGAACATTATGATATTGAGCTATCAATTAATTGAGTGTTTAATTGAACTACTAAACTCCTTTAGTAATCAATCTAAACATTGCTTGTGGACAAAACTCCTCTTCCAGGTTAAATCTTATGTGTGTGACCCTGCAGGTCCATTTCACGTTGGCAGTGAAAGTCCATAACACTTATGACTTCACAAGCAAAGAGCGGTGCCTAGTCACACATCATTGCTACCCAAGTGAAATAGAAAGTTGGAGAACAACTTTCATCCCTACAATCCATGAATGGTGTTACAGTGAATGTATAATTCCTTTGTCACTGATATCCTGAATGAACTCGAGGCATGGAACAGTCATCCTATCAACGTTCATTCATTTCCTTGATCTCAGAGTAGACCGAGTGAGATGTGTGTGACATCAATATCACATATTAATTCACATGTGCATGTGCATGCCTTTCTCAATCCTACTCATCAAGTGGCCAAGGATATCAAACTCCCTTAGGAGGGACAAATCCCATATCTATCAGTCACCCCTCAAAAGCCCCATGTGTCAAAGCCACCCAATCATCACCTTTATAACAACCCATGTTTCATGATTGCGTTTGATGATGTCAAAGTGTACCCAACGACATGTGTTGAGTGTAGTGATTTCAGGTCTAAGAATCACACTCACCACCATCACTGTGAAAGCTGACTGTGACTACCAAGTCATGGTTCCATGTGTCACTCTCACGGTGGGTCTGTCCGATACCTTGTTCTCTAACAAGTACCTATGTGCTTGGTTTGATATCACCATATCATGACTATTGAGATTCTGTCTTCAACCAACACACAATCTAGTCTTCAGTGTTATTGATGTCTATGGTTATTTCCACAATAACAACCGACGAGGGACTATACAAGAATGTATACTCTTAACATCTGTATGATCTCATCGTTTAGGTCCTCAACCTAAAAGCATACGTCATTGAGTCAAAACATTCTTTAGACATCTATCATGTTACACCATCATCTCAGAAATAGTTTAAACATATAGATTGAAAATTACCTTTATTATTATTCAAATCATTTACAAAGTTTCCCATTACAATCATCACATGACTTGCTCTATGGGCATACATACCAACAAAAACTTCATAGAACCACCCCTTTAAGCTTAATTCTTCATTGGTTTCATAAAATATTACTTGAGATTCATAAAATTCAGTAAATATTCAACTGGTTTCTTTAAAGGTGTAGAAGAAAGAAGACATATTGATCATGGTGTATGCACTTCATGAAATTTTAATAGGTGCAAATAAAGTAGATTACTGATCATGGTTGCTAATTTTTATAATGAAAAAAATTCATATTGCACAAAAATTGGACAAAGGAGATCACAGGGTTTGCCATGTGCATGATGCAGAAGCAATGTAAACCTTAAATCACTTAGAAGGAGGCATGAAAAGTTTATATTGTATGCCATTCATACTATATAGACATCAATTTATTGATGTGTTGTGAGCGCGCTTAGTGAACCGATACCCACAATTTATTTATGTTCTATTTATTTAGCTTGTTAAGAGTTAATTCAATCATTAAAATTTGGATGGACCCATATGTATCAGGAGTTTGTATGACTAAAAAAACATGCACCCACATAATGTAAATCTAAAAAGTGGATTTACAAATACAATACTCTATCACTATACTAACATACTAACTGTGAATCTAGTACGAGGATTTATATAGATATAATCTTAATAATTAGTTGTATCTAGCATTAAGCTCAGCAACTTCTCAACTGGACAAACAAATATATATAAGTTGAGTAAAGTCGTATAGCTCATCCCAACCCATCCCACAATGTTACCATCCCAATAGAAAATAAAAATGTATTGAACACAATAAAGAAGGAATAGGCTAGAAAGAAACTCACCAAGTCTCTTATTCCTTCACCCAACCAAAAACCAATAGTTTGTCTCCATTATTATTGGCTCTCTAATGTGGCTTCACTATCAGTTCCACAATCATGTCCGCCATTGCTTCAATTTTGACAAGTATTTGAATTATATATATATATATATATATATATATATATATATATATATGTTTCTTGTAATGTGTGGTTAACTTATTAAATATTTTCCTTCATATAGATGGATTTTCTAATAGATCGGAGTTGGATGCATATTGGGAACAGAGTGCGAAGTGATGTATTCAAGGCAGGGTTACGAAAGTTCATTGAGTTTGCTCTTCTCCATCAGAGACCAACTGGACAGGGGAAATTAATATTTCCCTGCAAGGTATGTTTGAACAGATACCTTAAAACAGAGGAGGAGGTATTCTCACATGTATTACAAAAAGGATTTGTGCATAGGTATGATGTTTGGACGTTTCATGGGGAGGTGATTGGTAGGAGCAATCCTATTTCGGCACCAAACGTGCCTAGCACCAAAAATATGCATGAGATGCTGGGGGATTTGTCTGGTATGGGTGACACAGAAAATGACCATTCTGCTGAAGCTACAGAGGAACCTGCAAATGTAGATGCACAAAGATTTTACAAGCTACTAAAAGAGGCTGATCAACCACTCTATAGAGGTTGCACAAGTCATTCTAAGCTATCATATTTGGTTTCCTTTCTATATTTGAAGGAGGAATATGGATGGTCCAATGATTCTTTCACAAAGTGGTTACACTTGATTATTTCAGGATTTCCAGAAGAAAATTGTCAATTCCCGGAGACATACTATGAAGCAAATGTGATCGTGAAGGATTTACGACTAATCATTCTATTATAGATGTATGTACAAATAATTGCATGCTTTTTCGCAAAGATGTTGCTTCAAAAGAAAATTGTAATACTTGTGGTGCTTCAAGATGGAATGAAAAGCAATACAAAAAAAGGGAAAGAAGGTAGCTGCTAAGGTCATGTATCACTTCCCTTTAATACCTCGATTAGAGAGCTTGTATATGTCTTCATCTGTTGCTAAAGATATGATTTGGCCATCTGAAGGAAAAGGCAAGGATGGTCGTGTTCATCATCCTTCAGACACACCAGAATGGTTGTCTATTAATGCCAGGTATCCAGACTTTGCTGCTGAACCACGCAATATTAGACTGGCATTAGCAAACAATGGTTTTGATTCATTTGGAAATATCAGTGCATCACATAGCATCTGGCATGTGTTGGTGACACCTCTCAATCTTCCACCTTGGCTTCTTATGAAAGAACAATTTATTATGATGTCCCTATTAATCCCAGGACCACATATGGTTGGCAATGACCTTGATGTATACTTGGAGCCATTAATTGAGGAGTTGCAACTACTTTGGGAGCTTGGAGTCAAAGTTTATGATGCATATAGTAAAAGGAATTTCACTATGCAGGCAATGATTTTATGGACCATTAACGATTTTCCAGCATATGGTGACTTATCTGGTTGGAGCACTAAAGGTAAGAAAGATTTGGGATGTCCTTGTTGTAATGTGGAGACTGTATCGAAATGGTTGAAGTTTGGGAAAAAGCAATGCTATGGTTTCCATCGACGTTTTCTTCCAATGAATCATCCATATAGACGTGATAGGAAAATTTTTGATGGTGAAAAAGATTTTCGCCTTCCACCTAAGCCACTATCTGGAGAAGATATACTGAGGCAATTTGATGATATGAAAATATCACATTTGGAAAAACAAATAAGTGCAGGAGGCATGGAGATCAAATTCCACCATTACCTCCTGGTTGGAATAAGATGAGAATCTTTTTTCAGCTACCTTATTGGATGTATTTATCTGTTAGACACAATATGGACGTGATGCACATAGAAAAGAATGTGTGCGAGAACATTTTAAACACATTATTGGGTGATTCAAAGAAAAGTAAAGACAACTTACAAGCTCGTCAAGATATGAAAAAAATGTGAATTCGAAGAGATTTATGGCCGATAGATGCAGGTGACCGATATTACTTGCCTCCAGCATCTTACACCAGGACTGTTGCACAGAAAGATAAGTTCCTCTCTGTGTTAGAAAAGCTGAAAGTTCCTGATGGCTATTCTTCTAACATATCTAGGTGTGTTAGCAAATTTGATCAAAAACTTATTGGGCTGAAAGGTCATGATTGCCATGTTCTTATGCATCAACTTCTACTTGTTTCCTTGAGACATTGCATAAGCTTAGATGTGTACAAGCCTATTGCTAATTTGTGCTCATTTTTCAACAAGCTTTTCTCTAACATTATTGATGTGGAGGAATTCAAAAATTTGGAACAAGAAATTGTTGTCACTCTTTGCCCGTTGGAGAGAATCTTCCCTCCTTCTTTCTTCACCATCATGATGCATTTGTCCATTCATTTAGGTTACGAAGCCAGGCTTGCTGGATCTGTACGAACTAGGTGGATGTACCCAATAGAGAGATACTTGAAGAAATTAAAGAAGTATGTCAGATCTAAACCGGCTGGTTCTATTGCTAATGGCTATTTAGCTGAAGAAAGTTTGACATTTTGTGCTAGGTACTTGCATAATTTTGAGAAAAAACTCAACCACACTCCTCATAATGTTGATGGATCTCCAATTAGAGTTGGTGTGTCAAGGAATTTTGACAACCACACTTTGGAACAAGCCCATCGTTATGTCCTTTTCAATAAAGAGGAATTAGATGTCTATAGAAGGTAAGATTTCCGTCTTATAATTCTTGATAAACTATGTTATAGTTGTTGTGCATTAATTTAGACACTTCTTATAAAGCAGTGAACACATGTTTATTCTTCAAGATATGGAACCCAACATTGCCCCACAGACTCTAGAAACAAAACATGCAAAAGAGTTTTCTAAGTGGTTGAAAGAGCATGTAAGTCTCAAATATAAATATTTGTTGTCAAACTTAATGTTCAAGTTAGTGTAGATTACAATAATTTTTTATTTTTTATTATGAAGGTAATGCAAATGTGACAGATTACGCCAAACATTATCAGTGAGGAGTTGAGATGGTTATCCCAAGGCCCTTGTGCTGAGGGAATGTCTTATGAAGGCTTTTAGGTTAATGGATATCGTTTCCGTTCAAATCATATTGAAAGTACATGTACTACACAAAATAGTGGAGTGTACTTGTGTGCAGACACTTCAAGTTATTCAAGTGGTAGAGATAGAAATCCTATAAATGCCCAAGTCACATACTATGGCTACTTAGAGGAAGTTATCCAGCTAACTTATGGTCCAAGAAATCAAAGTTCCATTGTTTAGATGTTCTTGGTATGATGAAAGCACTTCTAACGGGTTGCGAATTAATGAATATGGGTTCACACAAATCAACACTTCAAGGATAAAATGAAAAGAGGAACCCTTTATCCTAGGTTCTCAAGCATTGTAATGCTTTTATGTGAAGGATCCTGATGCTGATGATTGGTGCACAATGCTAAAGCATCCTCCTAAAGATTATTCTGAAGTACCTCTTATTGAGAATTGTTTGACTGGTTTACAATTTCAATCTATTAATGGGGTGTAACTAATGATGTGTCTTAGACGAGTAGTGACACTGAGGGGTCTTTTGATGATAGAACTAAGAAATCATGATGGGGCTAATGTTTAGTTCATTATTCTCTCTATTTTTTCAAATTATTTTGTTTTTCTCGATGATCTTCTGGTATGAGTCTAATAAATTTCTGGATTATGGCACCTATTTCTCCTTATTTCGTTAGGCTTGTATATCTTGCATTCCAAATTAATGATCTATCATCTTCCAGGTTTATTTCTTATTCTTAATCGAGATTTTATTCAAAAACCATGATAGATATTTTGTCTTTTTACTATTTTAACTTGCTTTATGGTTTCATTGTTTCCGCATGCCTGCCCGCTTGAATCGAAATATGGTAGTAGATATCAATGTCTAATTTTGAGTTTAATGTTCATATTGAGACTTACAGATAGCTGTGCCATTCACTACTAAATTCTTGTGTATAATGTTCATATTCAGAATTTTCTAATTTCTGTTCAGTAGCAATATAGATGTACTACTTATCTGTTGAATATATTTAGATGCTAGGACTTGATATCTAATAGTTAACTTTCTATAATTCTATTACGTACAAAACAACCTGGGGTTTACACATATTGCAGAATTGATCCTCAATGCAGCCTGGTTGTGGCTAAATGCATACCTATATTGCTAAGGAGAATGAGTCTAATAAATTTCTGGATTATGGCACCTATTTCTCCTTATTTCATTAGGCTTGTATATCTTGCATTCCTCAACGTAAAGGCCTTCCCCTAACAATTTTTTGCTTTAACTTTTACTTTGATTACTTGAGAATGTAACTTTTACTTTCATAGTAACTCATCTGTTGGTGTCTCAAATTCATATGCTAAAAATTCTTTTTGGGATATGAAATAAAGGTTAAACCCAAGAGCTACTACTTTATTTTTCAAATGTAGCTAATACTTTTGTTACAGATTTTTCTACACTAATAATATAATTTTTTTTCTTGTCAGTTGAAGGATGGAAGGAAGAAGAATCACTACATCTAGTTGTAACATCACACCCGGTGAACCTTCTGTGCCCCCTCCCTCCAATGTTGAACAACATGATGTGGTACATACTCAACCAGGTATCCCCGCATCCAATAATGTTGAACAATCTGTCATAAATGAAGAAAATGTTGAGGATGAACAAGAGAATAGAAAGTTAGGACGGGGACCTACAAGTGAGCAAAGCCTACTTCATAAGAACGGAGAACTACGACACAAGGTCCATTGGGATTCTGATGGAAATATATTTGGGGAAAATGGTTCAAAATTGAATTGGTATTGCCATATGTTAGCAAGAAAACCACACATATGGCATCTAGACTTGAAGTGGGGTGAACAACCACATCAAGGTTTTGCAGATAGAAAATCATTTATTGAGGTAATCTTTTTCATTGGATACTTGTATTTTTATAATTATGATTTTCAAAGTAATAATTTCTTTTATTTCAGAAGTGCTTTGATTTAGGTAGTCATCCAAATGCATAGAATCATGTAGATGAACATATTATCAAAGGGATATCAGAATGGAGGGCACATGTAAAAAAGATTTCTATGAAAAGTATAAGCATGATCCAGAATTGATGATGAAGAAAGTTGAGAAAAATGTATCAATAGATATCGACCAGTTCAAAAATTTTGTTAAAGAATGGGGAACTGAGAAGTCCAAAGTATAGTCCTTTTAGATTTTAATTATCTATTGCTAGGTATATTCATCTATTTCATCTACTTATTTGTTTTATGTTTAGAAAATGTCTGAGATCAACAAGGCAAATAGAGCAAAATAGGTGATGGATCACACCACGGGGTCTAAGCCATGGAGTTGCTACAGAGCGGTAATTTGTTGATTGTCTTGCTTAATATTACCTATAATTTTTACATGGATAACAAAGAATTCACCAATCATGTATAGGTCAGTGAGGAACAACCCAATGTACCCCTTAACAAATTTTTGGAAAAAGTGTACGACAAAAGCCCACAAGTGGTTAGTAAATATATAACTTATGATTTCTTTTATGTTTAGAAAGTCACATATTTTTGTTATCCCAATTTGATATTTTCTTTTATGGTTGCTTGTAATTACAACATGGAATCTCTTATATTGTAGAAAACCAAGTAGCAGACCAAGAAGACTTAGATCCTAGACATGTTGATAAGCTGACACGTGAAGCCTATTTGCAAGTTTTAAACCCTGCAAAAAAAGCTAGGATTTGAGGTATTGGAATTGGCCACAAAGAGATAGGACATAAAGGAAAAGCTGCACGAATTAGATATGAAATGCTGCTTGAGGAAAGCAATGCGAAGGATGTATGTTGGATTTGTAAATTTATTTTGAAGTGTTTGTTACAAGTATAGTTTTAGAGATATCTTTGTAATTATTATTTCCCATTTCAGGAGAAGCTTAAAGAGCTTACTAAAACAGTCAATGGTTTGAAGAACTCCGTCTCCCAAATCATGACTTGGTATCAACAACATTAGGTAATTTGAGTTAGTTCTCTATGTCAATGTAATAATATATATTTTTGACACGATTGATCTGTCTGTTCTAGGGTGGTGGTCTTCATACCAAGTGTGTGCAATAGAACACCCCACAAATTTGGACAACGGTGATTTTCACAATACATGTGCTATAAATGGGGGTAATGTAGGTGTCTTACATATGCAAGGTGACACAAATAGGACTGGTGTAGGTTCATTTCACACACAAGACAATAGAAGTGGTCCAGATGTAGCCATGTTCCCAAGGAAGCATAATTCAAATGGGACTGGCTTAGGCAGTCTTCCTAGACAAGTAAATTCAAGTAGAGATGAATTTGGCACAGTGCACATGCAAGGTAATAGAGCTAGACCTACTGTAAATATGTTTCAAATGCAAGCTGCTGAGAGTGGTCCTTTTGGAGGAATTACTCCCATTTAAAGTGCTACAAATGGACGTTCACCATCCTATCAGCCACAGGTACATCATAACAAATATAGATTGATGTGGATGTTGAAAGTAACATAAAAAATTTGACATTTAATTTTACTTTCTTAAAGGCTACTATTGAAAGTTGGTGCCCTCCTTTTGATAAAAATCCACCAAGTCACCCTCAAATGCAGAACACGCAAAGCACATCATTCTCAGTGTCATTCATACCAGTAGCTCACCGTTCAAATGAGGTATTCAATATTTTCTGAGCGTTACTCTGTTGCATAATTACTCTTCAGGCTTTCTTGCACCCATCCTATGTAGAGAAAGTGCAAACACACTATACATGATTATACTTTTGTGCCACAATGATATTTTTCTTTTTGTTTGCTTGGTTTGCTTTTGACCCATACCTAGTGTGTTCTCCTTAGTCAAAAGAAATGTCCTATTTTTTTTTTGCAATTTATAAATCCCAGGGCAAGGGTGATATAACCCAACATATTTTACCCATGATGGTGTGCAAGCCCAATAATCGTACCCCCACACCATGTAGATTTTAATGGTCACTATCCTTGGTCATTTTGATATTGGCATGTGAGTTTGGCTTTCTTGCTACATGTATGATTTGTTTTTTTCTCTTGTATAAATATGATCTAGTGCATTGTTGACTGTTTTGTAGAGAAAGGGTTTAGATCTTGATTCAACTAGAGATTCCCTGTGTCCAAATGATTATTGGATGGCCCATCTCACCTTGGGTATACACCAAGCCATCCAATTTCAGATTCAGAGATGGAGTTTGAAGTGTTGGGTTTTAGGGGAGGCAGAGAAGGCAGTGGAAACAAAAAATTTCTCCCCCAAACTCGGAACAAGGAAACGCGTCAACGTCTATATAATAGGAAAGGATGGTTTGTGGAATTATACCTTGTCCCGAGGCTTGCTCGGCGACAATACCTCGCTCCTTGTGTGGTCTTCACCTCCAGTCTTGGACGGTGTCTGTGCAGTTCCTGGTCACACCGGGACTGACGACTCCTCCTCGTACCGGACTGTTAGATGACAGTTGTCCTCCTAAGCGGCAGTGTCCTCCCGCCTCTGTAGTAGTCCACACGGACCACCTGGAACTCCACACTCCTTGTCCCACAAGGAAGTGGAAGGAGTCACACCCTCATGTTGACGTACTAGTCTCCAACACACTCTCCTGCCTCCAGTTGCAACTGCAGTTGTCTTTCCCTTGCTGAGCCTCCCTTTTCGGGTAGCACTTGCTCGGGCTCTCTCTCGGTTACCAAAACCAGAGAGAACGACAACTTTGCAAAGCAACTGGTTGCACTGAGCTATTTTGAGAAGCCCCCAATACCCCTATATATATAGGAGGGTCATGGGACAAGGTTCTCTGTCCCCGGCAATATGGGACTAAAAGCACGAGTAGAAGGGTTCGAGATTTTCCACAAAAAGCAACCAACTCGCCACCTGAACCGATTGGTTCACAAGTGAACCGGTCGGTTGGAGCACCAACCGATCGGTTGGGACACCTCAACCAGTCGGTTCATAAGTGAACCGGTCGGTTGGTGGTCCTGGTCGATCCCGGATTGACTTTCCTTCTTTTTTTTCTAATTGGTATCGAATACCAATCCTTGTTCCAATCAAATTGGGCAAGTGAAACGCAAGGAAAATTCTCACCGACCTGACTTTCCCAAGTTGCTCGGTTGCACCAGTTGAACCGATCGGTTCAACCCTTGAACCGGTCATTTCACTCTGGACTTGAGCCGATCGACTCAACACTTGAGCCGATCGGTTCACCAATCTCGGCCGACCGGTTCAACACTTGAATCGATCGGTTGGGAGTGCAGGTTGTGCAGAATCAGTCAATTGTGATTTCAATCAATCTGATACTCCAATCAAGTTGTCCAACACCTTGAACACTATGATTTTGAGCTATCAATTAATTGAGTGTTTAATTGAACTACTAAACTCCTTTAGTAATCAATCTAAACATTGCTTGTGGACAAAACTCCTCTTCCAGGTTAAATCCTATGTGTGTGACCCTACAGGTCCATTTCACGTTGTTAGTGAAAGTCCATAACACTTATGACTTCACAAGCAATGAGCGGTGCCTAGTCACACATCATTGCTACCCAAGTGAAAGTAGAAAGTTGGAGAACAACTTTCATCCTACAATCTGTGAATAGTGTTATAGCGAATGTATAATTCCTTTGTCACTGATATCCCAAATGAACTCGAGGCATGGAACAGTCATCCTGTCAACGTTCATTCACTTTCTTGATCTCAGAGTAGATTGAAAGAGATATGTATGACATCAATATCACATACTGATTCACACATGCGTGCGCATGCCTATCTCAATCCTACTCATCAAGTGGCCTTGGATATCAAACTCCCTAAGGAGGGACAAATCCCATATCTATCACTCACCCCTCAAAAGCCCCATGTGTCAAAGCCACCCAATCATCACCTTTATAACAACCCATGTTTCAGGACTGCATTTGATGATGTCAAAGTGTACGCAACGACATGTGTTGAATGTAGTGATTTCAGGTCAAAGAATCACATTCACCACCATCACTGTGAGTACTGACTGTGACTACCATGTCATGGTTCCATGTGTCAAACTCACGGTGGGTCTGTCCGGTACACTTGTTCTCTAACAAGTACCTATGTGTTTGGTTTGATATCTCTATATCATGACTAATGAGATTCTGTCATCAAACAACACCACAATCTAGTCATGTATGTCATTGTTGTCTATCTACCTTCCACAATGACATCCGACTAGGGACATAACAAGAATGTACAAACTCTTAGCATCTATATGATCTCATCGTTCAGGTCATGAACCTGAAGGCATACGTCATTGAGTATTGTAATTCTTTAGACATTCAATCTGTTTTATCACTATCTCATATGACTGAACCAGAAAGAATTGGAAGCTTGCCTTTAATGTTTATCAAATCAATCTTAATGTATCCCACCAATAATCCCATGATTGGCTCTCAGGGCATACATACTAACAGACTCCCACTTGCACTGCGAGCCAATCACCCATGAATCATATTCATAGTGATCTTCAAACATGTCCCACATGTTACTGTGCTCTAGCGCCAACATAGTGAGTAATGGCAACACCTTGCCAAAGTCAGTATAAATTGCATGTCTCTCATCTCTTCGCTATACATCGCACGTATGAGATGGAGTTGTCGTAATATGCGATCTAGTATTCCATTGCTAACCTTTAGCCACATTGCATGATCAAGGATTCTAGACTTGTCATCAATGAGTGGAATATAAGTTCATATCATGAACTTTCAAATCCATATAGTATCCACTGCTGTTCACTAACACACAGATACTCGGCATTACCCTTTTAAATGGTTTTATTGGAACACTTCCAATTATCAACAAACTTTCACTTTTATACATTCTATGTATAATTTGCGATTAATTTTCTGTCCTTTCGGAAGTTCGCATCAATGGAACTCTTTACATCGAACTCTTCCTTATCTCCATAGAACTAGTACTTCCCAAGTACTTATCAAGTTCTTATGGTATTCCAGTAACCCTTACTGGAAGTAGACATACATCCACTCGTCATATCCTACATACGAGTTATCAGGATGAGCACATCATATTTCCATGTCCTACATACAAGATGATGAATGCATTTTATTCTTGCCATGTCATACATGCAAGACAATGGGATGATTACATACATGATAGATCCATATCTATTCTTAGTGTTCCCATTCTTCATAAGAATTGGACACTTGTCTTTGGGATACTAATATCCATATAACATGGACAAGTTTTCTCCCACTGAATCTGTGCATACTAAACCCTTTAGTACAGATTGCCAATGTATGCTTTCTCTTTCCAGGTCAAGAGATTTTTCGAGAACTATCTCTATAGATCTCTATTCCTATCATATAGGAAACATCTCTATCTTCCTTAAAGATAATTTCCACTTTTGGATTTCCATTTTAGAACATTTCCATTTCACATCAACATGTGGAATGTGAATACGCTCCCACTAAATCACAGATCCCTTCTTTATCTTTGACATATCAGTCAAACCCTTTGACTATATCATCAAAGTAAAGATCCAATTTTGAGTTTCTTGTACTCAATCAATCATATTGATTAGTCTATTGTAACTTTTAGACTTCATTTGCATTAGTGGATTCATAAACCTTATAGGTTGTGTCACGTACACATCCTGGTTTTATTCCTCATAGGAATGCGGTTTTAGTATCCATATGCCAAATGTATTTAGTCATTAAGTTGAAATCAACAAGCATCATCCTTCTCAAAATGCTATCCATGTGTCTTAACACTTAAGACTCATTTGCACTTATGGATATGATCCAATGAGTGCTACCATCTAGGTCATACCTTATGGCTCACATGGAAGTCATTTAGGATGTAGTGGTTTTATACTGTAACTCAAAATATGATTCCTCATATTCATCTAGATAGTTGACTCATCATATGAACAACTCATCACATAGATAATTGAGGTGTATCTGTCAAGGATATACGAACTCACAACTCCTTGTGATTCTTAATGTCCTTTATTAGTGTGGGGTATTCTTTTATTAAGAAGAATTCAATTATTTTGATAATCATTCTCTAACTCCTTAGAGTATGATTCCTTCTTGATTAAGACATCACCATGCCTTAATCATGAGTTCACTATGATACACTATCATAATCACTCATAAGGATCTCAAACATTTGGTCCAAGTATTTCATTCATTGATCTCATCAAGAATTAATACTTTACCAAATTTGTACTTCATCTATGATAATCTTGAACACTTCAAGATATTCATATTGGTATTTCTCCAAACACCATTTGAAGTATTAGCATTTACTCCAATAGGTATGTAAATACATCACATGCATTATACCTAATTGGATAATCATTCTCCCACTACCATTAGTGAAGATTGATTAATCATGTCCAAGATATTCATGTCTCTTACTGGTTCTCTAACCAAAAGAGTCTAGATTTATCCATCACATGGAAACTAGAAATGAATTTCTCATGATTGATGCTAATTTGATTGTTTGAGTTATCAATAACTTTAGGTATCATTTTATCTTATGCATACCATGTATCACAAGATAAATAAGATTGCCACAAAGATCATATCTTTAAGATTGAAACATCAACTTTATTAATTGCCATCATTGTCATACAATATGCAAAAATAAAGTGTTTCTATCTATTGGCAAATTGAAATAGCAGTTCTCAAATCTATTTCGTGCCTTTTAGGATGAAATAAACTGAAAGATACTCCTATCTATGGCAGCAACACTTGCTCCAATGATGGGTACTTCTTTCTTGGTCCTTTCATAAAGGCCATCACTTCTTTGCGGATATTGCATATCATATATGGCATATCCATATCTTGGTATCATATACCTCAAATCACTACAAAAAAAGAATGATTTAACTACACCTATTCTAATTACATATATATTATATGTAGTTGAAGCCATCTCTTGGTACAAAGTATGATAATGTAACGAATATATATGTAGTTAATTGTATAGCTAAGCTTAAACTCACTCTCTCAGTCTCAAATGAAAATTATTCCCTCCATAAGACATCTCCCGTGACTTTATTTCATGTTCCTCGGTGATAGTGCATCATCACCCCCAATTTAGTCATCACCCCCAATTTAGTCATTTACGCCCTCTTCCCAATCGCCGTCTTCGTTCTTCTCCATATTTCTTCCTCTCTGCACTTCCCCCTCCCTCGCGCCCACAAGCCGGGCCGTGCGGCACGGTCTGCTCCAATTTCTCCTCTCACACCTTTCTTATCTTCTTGGTGCCTCCGCGACAATAGATTGAGCGTGCCTTCACCGCAACAGCCTGAGGGTGCTCCACCACAATAGCACGACGACGCTGCTAGCATCTCATCTTATCAACGACCTACCCAACAGCCTAAGGTCGGCCGCCAGGGGCCGCTCTTATTCTCAGCAGTACAACCCAATATCCCGAGGACGCCGCATGCCGAGGCCCGAAAGTTGATGCATCACGCCCATGGTCTCAGGTTTTTTTATTTGTCCAATAATCATATTTTGACCCTGCATGTTCAGATGATATTCATGAAACCTTATAATATTGCACTACAGTTCTCCTTATATCTTCCATTAATTCCGTTCAAAATAGATATTAAACTTCAATCTGGACATGATCAACTAACATAGAGCAAATGAAAAGTTGAGGTAGATTTATACATCCAATTTAACTTCAGATGATCAGGAAATCATCAACTGAACCTCGACATATGAGGTACATAGTGTTGGTCAATACAACCAACTTCTTGATAAAGTCCTAAAACAGTTGGCATAAAAAACAAGTCTGAAATCCATGATCCTAAAATGGGATCCTTTATATTCAGACCCTTGCACCTTTTTTATATCTTGAATTCAGTAAATCATATTATTGTGATTTTTATTCAGTTTAAAGATTTTTAGTCTATGGTAAATATTGCATGAACAAGTAAAACACTTTTGATTGTATCAGATTCCGCTAACAAGAGCTTAAACAGATGTATAATAGTAAATTCAAGCGCTATTATTTTAAGGGATGGCGCGTAGGGCAATAAGGTCACATTTGATTCATTTGGTGTGTAGGATGATAAGGTCACATTTAATAGTCTGTATTGAAGCTATTTTTGTTTTGTATTTGCTACATGTAAACATTATTAAATCACATGTAACAATAGAGGATGTGAAGGAGAGGAATTTCAATTCACAAGTAGAAAGCAGAGTACAAATACTCGAATAAATGTTGAAGTACAAAGTGGGAAATTGGTGGACTACTGAACTGGTTCTGAATACAAGTGATAAAGTTATTCACTTGTTTAATCATCAGGAATCCTAGTCACTTGATTCTGAAATTTCCAGTATTGCTGCTCTTCAGCTATAGCGTGTTCAAAGTGGCATTGGACTCAGGTCTATACAAAAGAGTGGGGGTTTGTTGGGAGGCTAGTTGATGGTGTTTGCTGAAGGGTATGTGTGTGGTGGGTGGGGGGGGTAACAATTGCTTCCATTGTGTAGTGGGAAAAGAGTAAACTGTGATGTTGTTGTGCTAGATAGGATTTCAAAGCACAGTTAGTTTTGGGCTTGGCTTGATAAGGTGTAGGTGTACTTAGTTGATCACTGGTGCATATAAGTCAATGCCCCAAAAGGTCAGAGGCATTTGTACAAACATGTCACTATTGCATTTTGAAGGAAATAAGTTAATGCTCGATCACTCAAATCAATAAAAGTGATTACATGTAATCTCCTATCTTTTTCCTTTTTTTGCATTCATCAAGGCATTAAAACCTCAACATATTTATAAAGTCATACAGCCTTCTAGTTGTTAGATTCATAGTTGAAATATCCAACGTGCCCACAAAATACCAGAAGCAGTTTGAACTAGTTTCTATCAAAATAATTTCTTCATTCTATTATGAAAACCTTCATTTACCTTTTATCTTTATAATTGTATATATACATTATTTACGTACTTATATAGCATGTAATTTTTTTTATTTATCATGTACCTTTCCTATCATATTGGTAAAGCATAACTACCGATCTAAGTATGCATATAACACTTCAACAAGTCTGAACAGTCTATGAGTCCTCTAGCTATAGATGAGAAAATGTTAGGTTTCATCCAAAGTTTTCGGGGAGGCAGTTGGTTAGACACATACATATTATCTTGCCACACATTGCATATAGAATTGGTAATGGGGATTCCATTCAACCATGGAGGTAACTGTGGATTAAAGGGGGAATATTTCTTTATGATTTTCCAGATTCCTGCCATTTAAGAGAATTGTGAGTGGTCTGTATGGTTCTTCGGAAAGATTTATAGATAACAAGCAATAGTGAATCATTGATAACAGATCCTTGTAGGAATTTACAAAGGTTCTCATGAGCTGTGAAGTATGGTTTATCGAAAGTGATTGTATTCCCTCAAAAGTCTGAGCAAAGTCAGATAGAAAGAATGTTGGAATCCACTAAGCAGCAATGGTCATGATCTAGAATGTGTCAAGTTCCTTCAGGAATTCAATGCTTTAACGAACTTTGTACTATAATGTTGGAAGATTTTCCTCATATAGTTTCTACTCAAGATGTTTTCTGGCATTTTGGCCTCCTACTGTGTCAAGATGCAGTCTTTGTAGGAAAGATTATGAAAATTCTGAAAATATGATCGTTCATTGTAGTATTAGTAAATTCTTTTAGGTTGTTGAACTGTCAGTAAAGTATTTCAAGATGCGAAGGAGACTGATCTGTTTCAATAATAATTGTATACCAAGTGTGATGAAAAATAAAAAAAGAGTAATTTATGAATGTTCTACAAGCACAATCTATGAACACAAGCATTTATTCAGCTGAATTTGGGTCTTATCATCAGACTTTGGATGCTTGCTTGCTTCTTTCTAAGACCAATGCTTTGCATGCTTATAATTTGATAACCTATGATGCTGAAGCTTTGACTCATAGGACTTCTTGTTTATTCATATTCTGAATTGACCACTGGTCGTGAGGATTTATGAAGGTTTATCATGGTCTTTTGGTATGTCCACTATCTTTATGTGTTTACTTCCACCAGACTGAAATCCTACTGGTTCATGGAGGGATTGATGATAGTAACTAATATGTGGACTTCCATGATTTGCGTTGATGGCTGACTAGTAGTTTATGTAGTTGCAAGCTTATCTCTTCCTCATTTCCTACTACACTCTACACTGCTGAATGTCTACTGGATCATGGAGCAGCAGGCTAGTATCTCATTCCCTCCCTGTTGGGGACATGTTGTTTCTCAACTTGTGATCTATGGGCATTAGATATATATCTCTAAGTATTGCAAAGTCATTATTTTCGTATCAAATACTCTAATGTGCAATGTTCTTCTTTGTTAGTAAACTATCGTATAGGTAATACACTTGTATAGTCACATTTTAAAAATAAAAAATAGTAAGGCGTCAGAGCTTCTTATCTCATTTGATGTGTTTTCTTGCAACGTATTAACAACCGTAACAACTCAGCTGCAGTTTCCCAAATTAAAGATTTCAGATTCAATTATGCCTTTTTTGAGTTCTAGTTCAAACATATTTTTCTGGTACATCAAGCACAAGCTTATATTTTGGTTCTTTAAATTGTAGATTCCACATCATTATTTAATTCAACTTCTAATTTTCTAAAGATGGTTGTGGTACATTTTGTGTATGTGACTTCCCATGTTTTTTATTTTTCATTTGACAGTAAGGCCATGTAAGTGAAGTACGTCCCAAGGAACAATGAGCATATAGAATATAATAGGAGAACTAGCCCAACAGCCAGAGTCATTTGGACTTGGAGTTTGAGTTCTGTCCTTGGACAACAGAAAAGGCAATGGCAGTGGCATGTATATATGGCTATCCGTCATGTATAACTAGTGTCATACTACCGAATGATGATGTCATTTGACATAAAAAAAATCACACAATAAAACAATCCTTAGGCTTCTTTTTAAATTGTATGACCTACAAGGCAACTCTCATAACACTTTCTATAAATAATTATCTAAAAATCAGAATAATCAATGTTATTTCTATTCTTTTTATAATGTTATTGTTATTAATCTATATTTGGTTAAGTGTACTGAGAAGAAAATGTCATGCAATTAGGTAAGGCAAATCCTTGTGTGCTCTTTTCTCAAATCAACATGTGAGTGGACCCAAAGAAAACGACATTCTCTGCTGATAGAAACATTGTTCTAATGGTTTTCAGCTGGGCTGATCATTGCATGTAGCATCACTGACTTCCACCTGGCTAGAAATATGTATGGTGATGCATTTATAGATAACCTCTGAGATAGGGAATAATGGTTAAAATGTGATATGTATAGTAAGTGATGAACAAAATGGTTGAATAATACACTTGCATTAGGTGTAGGAGTTGAGATTATAAGTTGGAACAGGGGATGACTAACTTAGACGAGCAGTCGATGTTCATTCCACAGAGGCGAGAAGAAGTAGAAGAACACCCACTTGAACTATGTGTATAGTAGCCTAAAATAATCACATGGTTTCCAAATAAAATCCGTCCCCAGAACAGTCGTCGTCATGAGCAGCGGGTTACTGCGCGTCAACTGACTAGGGCCCCTTGCTGTTGTCCAGTAATGGAACAAGCTCTGAGGCTCTTGTTTTCAAAGGAGCACCTGGTTGAACACCTTGTGGGTGCTCTAACACGCAACAACGGAGGAATCAATAGGGGGAGGGAGAAGCATGAACTGCCCCTTACCCCCTGCACAATGTGATGACATCAACCAGACAAATCTGACGCCAGAGAAGCTTCAGCCAAACACCAGGAGCAACGGGGTACACCGCACGTCGAGGCCTGTAGTCGAGGTCAAGGAACAGAGCCCCGGAAAGGGGACACATGGGGCACACATACATGTATGTCCAATATCCTGTCACGAGCATGAGCAGGAAGCGCCACCGGCTAGGCAGGGATGGGATACGACGCCCAAGCCACCCAACGAGGGCTCTCCGTCTCAATAGTATCTGAAGCAGAACCGATCAAGTCGTGAGGCTACAGATGCACTGGATGAAGCCAAAATCCGGCTTGGGATAAGGAGGTACAGAAGTCAGAAAAGGAAATCGAGGGACTCCCTTACTACGCCTGCGGCGGCGGAGCAGCCGCGCAAGAGACCAGATCCAACGGGAGGCGGCTCCTCTCCATCCGTCTCTCTTGAACGAGATGGAGTCAACATTTTCGATGCAGCCGAATCGACCCAGGATCTAGCTTCAGCGCAGCACATCACACCCCTCCTCGTTCCTTGTCGTGAGCAACCCCAAAACGAATTTGCTTGAGGGTCCCTTTCTCTAGAGATCGCTGCTTCCCATGATCGAGGAAATCACGCCGTGGACGATGATGGCCAGGGGGAGGAAGCACTGAGGTGGCGCCCCCTCCCCCCAGCGGTGGCCGCCAGGAGATTCTAGAGAGAGGCGGGAGTGAACCCTAGAGAGACAGCTCTCTTTTAATTTGCATCTTATCAATGTATAACTTTCTTATTGTATGTAATGTCTTTTTAGATTTTTATCCTACAAAAGGATTTGTATTTCTTTCCACTCTGAATTCCTTGTAGAGATGTGAGAACGACAATCCCACTTCATTGAGAGAATTGTCCATTCCGAGGGTGGATTGGGCTTCCACTCGCATGCCAGCCTTCCTGCCCAACCTTGTATGAAACACTTCCAATTGTCAATCACCACCAGCTATTGCACATAATGATCCTACTTGGATTATCACTATCTCGGTAGTTCCCCTACTCCTTCTCATGAACCGACATACCAGAGATCCATTACATTGGTGTGCTACACCATTGCTGCTGTTACCTTACCCTATTTAGCCTGGCCCCTGGGACTATCTTCTTGTCTCAGTGTAATTACAAAATGTAAGTTGTGTGACACAGGGAGTGCAACACCTGCTTAGTTATCTACACATTCAATCAAGATGCTTGCATTTTATCTTAAATATAGATGAACGAAACTAATGTGCACAAGCAATGCTTGTGTGTTATACAGACCTACCAGCCTCATCTTGGTTGTCAAACTATTTATTCTTGGCAAGGAGGATATTAGTCCTAATTCTACATGAGACTCGATGATAATGTAACGGGAAATAAGTGTCAAAGACTGTATCTGAAACCAAAAAAGATAGTATGAAAGCAGAGACAATTGTGTTGCTATTAGTAACTACAAAAGTCATGACGGTCAATCACCACATGAAGGTTTGAACACAAACCAGTATCATGATCCCAACACCGTAAAAGGCAGAAAACCAAATTGAAGGTTAATAAAAATATCTAGACTAGCTAGTCAGGGAATTGAATTAAGAAAACAATCACAAGAAATGAGAAACAAACCTATTAGATCAACCTCATTCTCCCATAGCTTCAAGAATAAGACTCTGTAAAAACAACTACATTCTAAAGTAGAACCAATTAAAAGAATGTGCGTCTATAGCTCTGCATGTACATAACTTTTGTGCATTAGGTTCAACTTCTCCCTCATGTCAATTAGCCTCTGATATGCTTCTTTTTTTTAGGTGGAAGCCTCACTTTTTTCATCATTGCCAATTCTCATTGCGGGATTATCTTAAAAATGAATAAGCTAGTGAAGTCCAATAAATGTAGTCACAAAGAAGAGGTGATCTTTTTCCTTTCTGTTAAGCCACATAGATATGCTACCTTTGTCTTTGTCATTGTTCTATAGATTCTACTCCTTGTCACTGTAGGGAACATTGCACCTCTACCTTCTCTTCTCCTAGTTTCTTTCTCATCCATCTCTATTCATTTTAAATAATGCTTGACATGCACATATGGGGGGAGACTATGGTGCTTGGAATAGAGAACCCTCTTTATTTTCCAAAGCAATCAATATTGTCAGAACACTGACTTCCACAAGATTCAAAATGGAAGGTACTTTATGGTTGTTATCTTTAATAGCTCAAGTATGAGATTTAATACTTACATATTACTTTAGTGGTTTTTTATTAATTCAATGTCTTATTGGTTTCTTAAGTTTGCTTTGTTTAATTCAGTACAACGTTCAGTTTAAATTCTTACTACCGTTGATTTCAATTGCATAACTCTATTTAAACTGTTGTAGTCAATGTCAGCATAATTGATTTACTCCCACATAAATGAAACCAACACGATAGGAGGAAAACCCTCCTTGAGCTCCAGCTACAATATTAAATTCATCTTGATAAGACATGTCATAAAGTAGACACTTCCTTGTGAAAACTCTTAGGGGATGATAAGACCTATTTGACCAATATACATATTCCATCTAGGAACCTAAACAAAACCCTACGGAGGTATTAACTTTGAATTGCTTGGTGTGTCGTGCCATCTTGGGCTTGGAACATAATAGGTCCTTGATAGTCACCATCATTGTATCTAAAAATCCACCTTGAGGCTTTAGAATCTTACACTTTGAGGTGAGGCTATCCCATTAGCGTCTAGTGGCTTACACCATGATGTCCTTGACTGAGGCTTACGCCTCAAAATGTTTGAGGCTTGCCTCACGACATTGAGGCTCTGAGGCTTAGCTGAGGCGCAAGCCTCAATTATGGATGACTATATGTTATGTTAACCATCAATTGTTTTTTGCATTTGAGGCAGTTGCATTCAATTTCATTGCTATCACTTTATTTGCTATGGTATCTCATTTATTATTATAGATTGATTTTGTTATTTGGTGACCTTGTTGTTAACATTACTCTTATTCCATATTTCTCCTTGTCGACTTAGGTAAAAGTTTTCTATTTTTTTTTGCTTTTTCTTGTTCATACATAGTTATATAATAAATAAATGAGTTCATAGATATATACATATATATACACAAAAATTCATACATATATCTCCTTGTTAACATACATATAAATATGTATGTATTATTTTTTATGAATGTCTCATACATTTTTGAGGCTTATGCCTTGCCTCGTTGAGATAAATGCACCTTGTTACCCCTCTTGCACTTTACAAACTTGGTCACTAGTTTGCAATCCTCCAAGATAGAAGTGTGGACTGGATTTAATGGAGAATGATCAGTGTGATGAATAGGAGAGCCATGCAAGGAGACCACATTGAGGGCAAAGAAACTTATACGTGCTATCACCAATTATTGTTTTTCCTCACCATCTAGCTGCTGCCTTTTCTGGTTTGTTCTCATAATTTTTAAGCTAGAAGAAAACTTTGTTTTGGCCTTCTATATTTCACTAATAGAATTTTTGGGAAATGGTGTAACTATTACTCGGCAAGCCAAATATGCTTGTGGGTTCTTTGAAAAGCAATTCCCTACTGATGTTGTTTTCCATAAGGCTGACCTAATTAATATTACTGGTGTAACCAAGGGTAATATTATGAGGTCATTGTGACCCATTGGATGTTGCTAGGCTGCCTAGGAAAATCCACAAGGGTCTCTGCAAGGTTGATGGTGTCGGAGCATGGTAGGTGAGAAGGAAATATTCTCAAAATGGTGGTTATTGTGAAATATGACTATCTAATGCTCACGGGTTGTTTAATTGGTTTTACTCAGGATTGATCAGGACAAGGATTTCTTCAAACTTGCAAATCACACATATTGTTAAAATTAGAGCCCATAACGGGCTAGGATCTGAATTTCAGTCAATGTGTTTAAACGAGCCCATAACTTGCACGGATCTGAATTTCAGTCAATGTGTTTAAACTAAGATGTCAAAATTAATGGGTCTAGATAGCAGACCTCTAAATAGAATTAGTTTTTCTGGTTTATGAGTTGGATGAGACTGGAATTACATATTCGGACATATCATAGATAGCTCTACGCAGGCTATGTGCAGAAAGGCAGCTTAGAGCTTTCAGTTTTCTGTCTCATATATGTTTCACTGTAGTACAAGCAGTTTTCACGTGACTGGTACATCTTGATTTAAATACAACAGTTTACCATGAGAATAGATTCATGATGTTATAGATTAATATAGTATAAAGAATTAGTACTTGGGCTGAGCATCCCGTAGAAAAGTAGTCGTGGATCATGTAAGCAGTTTGAATAAGCAATCAGACTTCACATCCGGGTCTAACTTTAGATGTATGAGGTGCGCACCAAATATGTTCCTATAACTCCTATGTTAATCAATTGGGCAGTAATCACCCACGAGCCACAAAAAAGAAAGGAATCACGTAGCATATTGGCGGACAAAAGCAGCTGAATATTTCTTCTGTGATGCCTGTGTCAAACTTATTCAATAGGCTGTTATTTTGTAATTAAAATTGTGCACACTTTGAGAATCACCACACTATATATGTCAAGGGGGACGGTGACATCAGTGGCAAGGAATCTCAGAATAAAACCAACTATCAATTCGTCTCAGTCGTTATAAAAGTCTGAGGTGCCAACACTAAGCAGCCTAGTGGGCGAAGAGAGAAGCGGTGGGCGTCACGCCACCACCACTGCACAAGTTATATGGTGGAGAGTCAGCCCAGAAATTGGATGATTTATGCACGTTGCTATGTATTTATGTGAGCCACTCCCACAAGCAGACCTATTCAATAACCTAGCTAGATCGTTCACCATGATTTTTTTATTCAGAAGCATCTTAAGTCAAAGAGTACAACTAATGACAAAATGGTTCTATCAAGGCGACAAAAAGGGTCATGTCTGAACAAGCTTGGGTAAGCGTTGTCTTATTACTTTTAATAATATTAATGCGTGGTAAGAATGTAGTCGTGAGCATCCTTTTTTTCCAATCCTTAAATACACACAAACACCCAAACACAATAAAGAACATGCCTGATTTAATTCAAATGTGGAGCATCTGATGTATCAAGATTATTCTAATGTGAACCAAAATGAGGCATTGACACAAATCATCAGCAGAAGCTTATAGTTAGTACTCGACGTTATACAAGGATACCCTCAATTATGGTGTAGTAATTGATGGATAGATTTCCTAGGTCTTCTGATTGGAGAATGAATCTAAAGATGTAGCTTTAGGTCTCCAGCAAAAGTTCTACAGGGAATTTAACAGTGGATGAAACAAGTCTGTGAAATTCTCTATCTAGGAAGTTCAGAAAAAAAGTTGAAAAAAAAGAGACCTGCCAGTACTTCTATCTACATATATTGATTGACTGAACGGAAGAGTCTTTCTAGGACAGCTTTGGTGCAACAAGGGAAGTACACGCTACACGTTCCAGCTAGCTTAGGATTGATATGGTCAGGCTGTTCAGAAGTTTTACACGCAGAAAACAGCTTTGGTTGATCAGTTGCGGCAAGTTGTGCAACCTTTGAAACTGACGAACATATCAAGAGTTCCTCATGTATGTATGTGCCTTGTCTCTTCTTTAAGCAGTGGGATGTAAATTCCAAGAAAGGGGAGGTTTCGTGAGATTTGAAAATCCAAGCACATCGCGTAATTGACCCATTTTCTTCTTACTACTTATCCTTTTTCCTCAGAATTGATATACCTTTCTACCATACATCTCAAATTCTAAATGACTCCTCTCATCACCTTTCTATCTAAGTGGGGATAAGCGAAGAGGCTGGTTTTCCTTAATGTTTCCAATCGTTCAAACTTAAGTAGTAATATTTATATCATCAAAATGTAATGCATTTAAAATTTTAATGTCAGCAGTTAATTTCTATGTTACTTTTATGTTATAAGACTTTCAAATATAGTTTGCCTTAGGATCGTGTCATGTTTAAACAAATTCACCTGCCTTTTTGAATAGGGTGTTAGAAACTTCATTGTGGGCCGATTTCAATTGGAAAAGCATTCGGGTGTTAGAGAATTATTAGAAACTCAAACTTTTAGCAAAACACTTAACCTGAAAGCAAATCTAGTTCTAATATGTATAAACGAAAGTGATCAGAACCGTATTTTAGGAAAGCAATTAACTTCGAACGGAGCTTGGATATATAATGTGTGATTTGCAATGTTATGCTTCCCCTCCTTGCCACACATACTATCTTATTGTGATTATTCAGTTTGATATACTAGTCCTCCTTTATTGCATAAAAATAGGGGAAAGAAAACTGACATCCTATCATGCATCCCATATAATCATTTCCTATCCAATATACCATACCTTTTTTCGTTCATTCTCTCCCCTCTAGAATGAACTATAACCTTACTTCATTGCTATATTCTATTTTATATACCATTTATTTTTTAACTGAACTCGATGCCCCTGCAATGGATATGTCACTCCGGTCCATTTTCTCTTCTATAGTATCTCTGTTTATTGCTTCAAAGTTTAGCACATGGCTTATCATTCTTGCTTAAATAGCTAACTGCAATTGAACAAATTTTCTTCTCCACAGACACTGAGACAGGGAGGGAAGACAGAGGCATTGCTCTCATTCCAGGAGCGGATCCCATAGATCAAAATTTTCAGTTATGTTGAAGATTAAACAGGTCAGTAAAAGTTTTAGGAGACTGTATATCTGAGCACATTATACAATCTAGAATACCAGCAGGTTAGCTTTTTTGTTTTGATAGGTTTTTCTATGCTTTTGGTACTTGAAAACTTTGACTTATACATAACTGTGCAAGCCTATGAATAGTATATCAAAGGGAAGGGGTAGGTATTTTATTCAGAAAGTATTTGTTTTGTACCTACAACTGTAGCAAATGTGGTCAGAATTTTTCTGATTTCTAATAGATGGATGAATGACAATGTTGGTGTTGGTGTCTATTCACCATTACGCTCACAACCATGCTAATGTAAATTGTTAACTCCATGATCATCATCAGTGACATGTGCACTGTTAAGTCAGTTAGGGTTCTTGGGATTGGACCCAAACTGATATGTTGATTTGCAATGATGGCTTGTTACTGATTCTAAGCAATGTTCACATGATTAGCGATACCATAGATACTCCTTTATGAATGATGGCAAGATTACAATGTTGGTTGGTGATGGATAGATATAGGGTGACAAATAGTGGCAAAGAGCGACATTAGGTCCAGGTGAGGCACATGCCTCACCATGTTTCCGTAGAAAAGAACATGCACCAGTCTACCACTACAACATCACCTCACCCAATCCTAAGTGTGTGAGATATGTTTCCAGTTAAGATCTGTAGCAACACCATGATCGAAGAAAGTCTTGAGTAGATAATTAGGGTGTTTGGGCTATTTTTGACTCTTCATCTATCTAAGTCTCAATGTGGCTTGCTTAGCAGGCTGCTTGTAGTTTGTTTTGTTAAATGAAATCAAAAGAGTAGGTTAGAAAAACATTGCTTCTTTGCTAAGTATAACATGAACTTCCTTACCTTATTCACAAAAATAAGAAAATGTGTATATTGTAGAATGCATATTAATAGATGCACATAATTGTGTTGAACAATTTAGTTTTATGCTCATGCAAAGTTTCCATATATTTCTTCTATGTTTCAGAAGTTAAATTTTTATCTAATTGCAAAACACTTGACAGTCTATACGTAAGACTTTTTTCCAACTCTAGATACTCACCTTAATAGGCCCTTTATCCTGCTCAAACTAGTTATTTGGGGCAGTAATGCATCCATTAAAATTGCAGAATTGATGGTGCCTCACTAAAGCAGTGATAAATTTGCAGCAGCATAGTGCTGCATGCGCAAAGAAGTCAAGTGAATTTCAGTAGACCTCTTTGCTATCATAAAATCCATGCAACTTGAAAGAAAATCAATGTGGCATATGTTGTGAGATTTTCTCCATTTTATCAAACATTTTGCTAACTTGAGAACTTGATATGCTGCAACTTTAAAGAATTTGACTTCTAAATTGATGACATGTGATTTTTTGCTATTTCTAGTTCCTTGCATCTGGTTCTTTTTATTCATAGTTATAAAACTTAACATTTATATCGGTTACTTCAGATGCAACTGCTACTCTTGTGATTACACGTGCTTCGTACATATGTGGCTTGTCTTAGGAAGAACATCCTCTGCAGTAGAGGGAGAACCATCTGCTGTAATCAATATCTATGTGACAATTACATAATGAATTTGTATGCATCCCCATCGCAAGAATTTAGTTAAAGAATTCTGGTTCAGTAAACTGCTCTTTCAACTAATTTTTTGTTTAATCTATGTAGGTATAAAAATGTGCTTAATATCTGATCTAAAAGAAGACCGTCATCTTGTGCATGAATCCTCTCTCAATTCTTCTATTATAAGGTAGGGGAACTAACAAAGGTGTCCTTTTGGAAAGTAGCCAGTTTGACAACATAGTAGATTATATTTTTGTTCTTCTTATTCGAGCCTAGATGGGGCACACCTAGGCACTAAACCAAGGCCTAGGATAGCCTTGCTTCCTTGACAACCTTGATTTCATGTTTGCAAATGATTGTTTTGCCTCTAGAAAAGGGAATAACTCTTTGTGCCTTCTTTTGCCTGATGCTTATGTTTCATTTTGATGCTATGAGGTTTTGGCTAAGATTTGGTAGAACAGTTATATTACTTTCTTATCATAGACGAACATAATTAAATTCTTTTCCATGAACTTCTAGATATGAACTAGGCCTCTGCATGGACTTGGGCGGTCATCCACCTCATCGCATGATGAGATAAAAATGGTAAAAAAATGTTGGGATTCTTTTACATAATACACCATTGTATATTGAAAAAATGTATGACTTGATTATCAAATGGCGTAGATATATGCAATATTTGGTCATTGATCTATATATTCTTTGCTTCTCTAGGTTCCTATAAGTATGATGCAAATTCAAAATTCAGATATTGCTTGAGATGTCAGATAACTTCTTTACCACTTTGCTCCTATGTATAATTGACACAGATGGTGATGGTGGACCAGACCAAGTCCTAAAATGGTAAAAAATCTACACTAATCATCTCTTGTCATCTACCTTTCTTTATGTGATTAACTATTGTAGGTTCAGATTCTATCCATGCTTAAAGATTGTACTACTTTGAGGGAAGAGAAGGAATGATGGAGATTGCGAGTAAGGTGTAGCTTAAAAATGAATGAAATAATTATTCTATTCAATGACTGCAATTTTGATACATATATGATGCAGGATAAAAAAAGGCCTCAATGTCAACTTATTGCTAAACAAGAATCCCTCTTTGGGTCTAGATCAAGTCCAACAAAATAGAGTACAAAGAAGATTCCTAGAACATCTATGGATGATCCAAGTTGTAATAGAAAGATGTCACTATGAGGGGCGATGCTACAATCTTCAAATCAAGACTTCTTTCATTCAACAAAATCGACCCACTCATCAAGGAAATCGGATGAAGGACCAACGTGTGACAAGGTCACAACTTTGTGTAACATAAGAATTCATGCTATCGCCAACTCATTGAACAAAAGGAGAAGACAAGAACAATTCTAAAACTGGTTCAAAAAGATACATACTCTTTTTCCAAGATGCGTGTAGACCTCACCGAATTTATTAATATATGTATATCTTTTTCTTTGTACACATTATGTAATAGGGGCAAGGTATACGTCCTCCCCATGTACATTTGACATTTTAGTATAAATGAAAGTAAGTTTGTTGGCATAAAGATCATAACTTGGTCTAACTACTACAAGTTTGTTGTTACTAAAAGAGCTTCTGGACTAATTATACAATACATGAATAATCAAACTATACATATAGCTAGTGCAGAATCCAACTACATATATATGTGTGCAGTAGATGCTGCCTTTCCCTACACATTAACTACATATAATTTGTATTAACATCATGGTTTTGCTACATACTGACTATATATACAATTATAGACATATATTTAGCTTTAATTATACCTATATTTAAATATGTAAGGACAATATCTAGCTACACTTTTGGATACATATGAATTTGTAGCGAATGGATTATCTAACTACATATTTGAAAAATATAGTTAAAGTCTTTAGCTATACGAGCATATACTACAATTTGTATGTGTAAAGAAATATGTAGTCAAAGCCTTTCGCTACAAAATATGGGGTTTTCGCTACAATTTTTTTTTATAGTTAAAGACCTTTTTTTTAGTAGTGAATAAAGAAGTAGTTCATTTCATGATAACTTAGGTGGAGATCTCCATCCCCTCCTTTATCTTCTTTTGTTCTTCCAGATATAGAGGGCAGTTCCCTCATACACCCTTTCCCCATGTGCCTTGAGGCTGAAGATGGCTTGGATTGCTGGCTAGCATCAGAACACTTCTTTGCTTTGCCCTTGTCCTTGCCCGTAAGAATTACCTTTTCTTTGATCACATCAAAGATTAGGGTTTGTCCTTCTTCATAATTGCCTCTACTATCCTCAACATGTCCAACAACTTTGTCAACGCTTGTCAAAGTTGTCCATGTCATAGTTCATCATGAATTGTATGATTCTCGCAACATTTACAGTATCATACCAATAGCCAACTCTTGGCTCAGAGGGAATCCTTCTTAGTCAGGTTTTCCACATACCCAATCACATTGAGTGTGTGAGTACCTTACTGGATCTCCTTCTGTCATGACATACTAGGACAGTGTATTTGAGACATCATATGTCTCATGTTGTCTCTGCAACTCATAGTTCAGAGAACACAACATCAAGCACTCCTCATCAATGTCATCCTCGGTATGCTTCCATAAGCTTACTTTCAGCCATTGATGTGGTGGGACCGAGTTCATCTGGTATAACTAGGACTTAGAGCTTTTGCTCTTTGATTGAGAACACTTCTCATCATCCTAACCAGTTGTGGAATTATTCCCATTTAATTTGTTGGTCTCAAAGACCGATAAAAAATAAAGTGATTTGTTGATTAACCAAATATTTTAACAAAGGAAATATATGCAATTTTAGTCCAAAACTCTTTTTGATTTGTTTGATTGATTTGAAAAGTTGACGATAAAATTAGGCCTTTAATTAATTATTGCTCCCACTATTTTAGTTCAAATTGATATCCCTCACCATCAATTCGGAAGATTGCAGCGTACAACCTTCTAGTGGGCAAGATCCTGAAATCCTCTAAGCCATGGACCAGCTAGGGTTGTCACGCACAACATAGATCTCTCAGGTAGGCAACTTTTTCCAATTGCATCATATGCAACTCTTGATAAGATGTCATATGCAACTCCTTGCCATGATCATCTCCATGCCTCAAGGCACTAGATCCTATCTAGGTCACCTTGTTAAGTCCGACCCAAAGAAAACACGATGAATATGCACCCTGCTAGGGCAAACCCACACATTCATCCTTCACGCTTCCACGAGATAGACGGTGCACCACGCTAGGGCGTGCCCACACTTGTTCGATCAAGCTTTTCACGTGTGTCGCATTTGGAAGGCATCTAAAACTTAATATTTTAATGAAGGATTTGGTTTTTATATACATATACATATCCAATCACTACAATACATAGTACGTATCATATACATGCTATATCCCACAGAAAACATGCACAAATGATAAAAGTGATGATTATGGCCATCCTAATGTGATTCCTCGAGCCAAGAGGAATCACGGTCATCTAGGTCTACATCACATGCAACCTGTAAAAGATGAACTCTTTGCCTTGCCATCCGAGTTGATCAACTCATCCTATGAATGATCTTCTCTCTCTGGACGGTCGTCTGGGTGCCACCAGCCGATCGGTTGGCTCCTCCAACCGATCGGTTCTCCCGATCATCGTGCATCTCATCATGTCCGCCACCCGCTCGTATCGCTCCTCGAACGGTCATCAACTGATCGGTTCACTCCTTGAAACGATCGTATCAAACGTCAACCGATCGGTTAACACCTTGAACCGATCGTCTCAGCTGTCGTCTGGATGTCTACCGTTCTTTGACATAACAGGAAATAAAATATATCCTAATAATTACATTGCTTAAAAGGGAAACCCCAAGTTACATTCGGGGAAAGCAAAGGTAGGAAAGAATCTGGAATTATTGAGTTACATTAGGAATAAGAGAGGGAAGATCGGTGCGCAGACCGAGATGCAAGCAACCACGAACAACCACACACAGATAGGGTTTATTGGCCATAACCACGCTACACACATCCACCACAAAACTCGTTTAAGGGCGACGCGTATCGTGTGCATTAATAATACATATCATATATGTAATTGGGATTTGTGGATTTAGGATTGGACATGCATAAAGCCAATATTATTTGCATCGTATGAAATAAATAAAGGTGACAAACCAAAATCGATCATATCGATATTCCTAAAATATAGAACAGTTGACGTGGCTCTGATACCACTGTTGGGTTTTAGGGGAGGCAGAGAAGGCAGCAAAAACAAAAAATTTCTCCCCCAAACCCGGAACAAGGAAACGCGTCAACGTCTATATAATAGGAAAGGATGGTTTGTGGAATCATACCTTGTCCCGAGGCTTTCTCGGCGACAATACCTCGCGCCTTGTGCGGTCTTCACCTCCAGTCTTGGACGGTGTCTGTGCAGCTCCTGGTCACACCGGGACTGACGACTCCTCCTCGTACCGGACTGTCGGATGACAGTTGTCCTCCTAAGCGGTAGTGTCCTCCCGCCTCTGTAGTAGTCCACACAGACCACCTGGAACTCCACACTCCTTGTCCCACAAGGAAGTGGAAGGAGTCACACCCTCCTGTTGACATACTAGTCGCCAACACACTCTCCTGCCTCCAGTTGCAACTGTAGTTGTCTTTCCCTTGTTGTGCCTCCCTTTCCGGGTAGCACTTGCTCGGGCTCTCTCTCGGTTACCAAAACCAGAGAGAAAGACAACTTTGCAAAGCAACTGGTTGTACTGAGCTATTCTGAGAAGCCCCCAATACCCCTATATATAGGAGGGTCATGGGACAGGGTTCTCTGTCCCAGGCAATATGGGACTAAAAGCAGGAGTAGAAGGGTTCGAGATTTTCCACAAAAAGCAACCAACTCGCCACCTGAACCGATCGGTTCACAAGTGAACCGGTTGGTTGGGGACCTAAACCGGTCGGTTGGAGCACCAACCGATCGGTTGGGACACCTCAACCGGTCGGTTCACAAGTGAACCGGTCGGTTGGTGGTCCTGGTCGATCCCGGATTGACTTTCCTTCTTTTGTTTCTAATTGGTATCGAATACCAATCCTTGTTCCAATCAAATTGGGCAAGTGAAATGCAAGGAAAATTCTCACCGACCTGACTTTCCCAAGTTGCTCAGTTGCACCAGTTGAACCGATTGGTTCAACCCTTGAACCGGTCATTTCACTCTGGACTTGAGCCGATCGACTCAACACTTGAGCCGATCGGTTCACCAAGCTCAGCCGACCGGTTCAACTCTTGAACCGATCAGTTGGGAGTGCAGGTTGTGTAGAATCAGTCAATTGCGATTTCAATCAATCTGATACTCCAATCAAGCTGTCCAACACCTTGAACACTATGATTTTGAGCTATCAATTAATTGAGTGCTTAATTGAACTACTAAACTCCTTTAGTAATCAATCTAAACATTGCTTGTGGACAAAACTCCTGTTCCAGGTTAAATCCTATGTGTGTGACCCTGCAGGTCCATTTCACGTTGGTAGTGAAAGTCCATAACACTTATGACTTCACAAGCAATGAGCGATGCCTAGTCACACATCATTGCTACCCAAGTGAAAGTAGAAAGTTGGAGAACAACTTTCATCCTACAATCTGTGAATGGTGTTACAGTGAATGTATAATTCCTTTGTCACTGATATCCCGAATGAACTCGAGGCATGAAACAGTCATCCTGTCAACGTTCATTCACTTTCTTGATCTCAGAGTAGATTGAAGGAGATATGTATGACATCAATATCACATATTGATTCACACATGCGTGCGCACGCCTATCTCAATCCTACTCATCAAGTGGCCTTGGATATCAAACTCCCTAAGGAGGGACAAATCCCATATCTATCACTCACCCCTCAAAATCCCCATGTGTCAAAGCCACCCAATCATCACCTTTATAACAACCCATGTTTCAGGACTGCGTTTGATGATATCAAAGTGTACCCAATGACATGTGTTGAATGTAGTGATTTCAGGTCAAAGAATCACATTCACCACCATCACTGGGAGTACTGACTGTGACTACCATGTCATGGTTCCATGTGTCAAACTCACGGTGGGTCTGTCTGGTACACTTGTTCTCTAATAAGTACCTATGTGTTTGGTTTGATATCTCTATATCATGACTAATGAGATTTTGTCATCAACCAACACCACAATCTAGTCTTGTGTGTCATTTTTGTCTATCTACCTTCCACAATGACATCCGACTAGGGACATAACAAGAATGTACAAACTCTTAGCATCCGTATGATCTCATCGTTCAGGTCATGAACCTGAAGGCATACGTCATTGAGTACTGTCATTCTTTAGACATTCAATCTATTTTTCACTATCTCATATGACTGAACCAGAAAGAATTGGAAGCTTGCCTTTAATGTTTATCAAATCAATCTTAATGTATCCCACCAATCATCCCATGATTGGCTCTCAGGGCATACATACCAACATGAAGTGTGTAGTTTTTTTGCAGAATAGAATCTCTTCCTTCCATCATTTCTTGCGTTGGCATCCTAGGGCCCACTTATGCATATACATGTCATGGAGGGTACCAAGAGGATGTTATTTTGAGAAATTCACTTCAATGTAGCTTCATACCAGTAAGAAGATGAACCGATTAAGTCCTTGACTTCTTTTCTTGTTTTAGACTCACCAATGTGAAAACCTCTATTTATTCATCAGGCACCCTCTAATGAATCTTCAATAATTGTTCTTCAGTATTTTGAGCAATTCACTTCAATGTAGCTTCATACCAGTCAGAAGATGAACTCATTAAGTCATTGACTTCTTTTCCTATTTTGATCAATTCACTTCAATGTAGCTTCATACCAGTAAGAAGATGAACCCATTAAGTCCTTGACTTCTTTTCCTATATTAGACTCACCAAGATGCATACCTCTATTTATTCATTAGGCATCATATAATGAATCTTCAATAACTGTTATTTTCCTATTTTAGACTCACCAAGGTGCAGTCCTTGCTAATATTGCATCTAATGAATCTTCAACAACTATTCTTCAGTTGTTATCTCGAAATGTGTAAGAAATAAGAGCCAACTGGAGCTTATTCATATGTTGGTTGTTGCTGCTGCTGGCAGCTACTGCTGGCAGTTGTTGTTGCTCGCAACTGCTGTTATGGAGGAGTGAGGTGCTACTGGAGTGAGGTGTTGCTGACATTCGAGACCCAGATTCTCATGAATTATATTTTTAGACTACATTTGTAAGACATTATTCTATAGCAGAATATTAAAGTTACAATTCAATCATAATTGTGTACATTGTTTACTTCCACCCAATTATATACTAAATTTTTTTTAAACGAAACATACCATACAAGCTATGTGGGTGGACATCTTAAATATAAATTACATCTACTTAGATATGTCTATATCTGGACTCTAGAGGAATAATAGTTGAAAATAGGTAGGGGTCGGTTGATGTATGTGTTCTACATCTTGCTTAATGTGTTCTCTACCTGGTAGGAAAGTGAACTGTTGGATGCTTCTTGGAGAACTCATGGCTATCACTCCCCTACGTGGTTTCTAAATGAGAAGATCTAAGAGCTCTGATCTATAATAAATAGATTTGAAGGATCAAATTATAGGCAAGCATAAAAGAAATGATACTTCTTAGATGGGAGACAAGAAGCTCTTAGCTAGCACATTGATAAGAAAGGTTTGTTCTTTGTTGATGAAGGAAATCACTATAGCACGGTATTTGGGATGCCTTATTCCTAGTCAAGAACTCATGATTCACCTTGGGATAACCCACAATAAGCCAGCAACTATTGATGCTTATTCATTCATTTGCTATGATTGGAAGGATTTCTCATGTGGTTCACTTGATGAGGATGCAAATAAGCTATTTTGGGGTTGTTGCCATTGTATAGGACATTGACTTTGCCAATTATGAAAGTAGAAGTTTATTGAAACTTCAAGGAAGTTTTTGGGAAGTTTAGGTGCAAACTTTAGTGAAACTTTGAGGCTATTTCTGTAAGAAACTGGAAAATTTCAGCAAAAGAACTTATGCATTATGTTATGTAACTCTATCTTGCATGCACTGTGTAATAGAAGATCACAAATACACAACGATAGGTAAGTAGGCTCCTAAACCCCAATGCTTATGATTATTTAATTACATGAATAAGACATCCAAACAAAACTGCACTATAATTTTAAAGGTCAAGTTTAATCTTCAACATATACGTTGTTGACCACCACACAATTGTATAGTAAAATTTCTTATAAATAAACATACTAACCGTCCGAGCTATGTGGGTATGAATCTTAAATATAGATTACTTCTACTTGGATCTAGCTAGATTTTACTCCAGAGGCATAATAGTAAAAAGTAGGTAGGTGTTGTGTTTTCTAACTTTAGTATTATAATTATTTGATGGAAATAAAACAATCAAGCAGTAGCGTTTCTGCTCTTTTTCTTAACATGGAAAATACAGACTCATAGACGGCATCACAAATGAAAAGCTAAGAAAATGAGTTACAACAGGGTTTATTGTAACAACAAGGTTTGATTTCCCTTCGTGTCTCCAACTTTGCCAATTGAAGTTGTGCCACAAAGCATTTTTTAGCCTACTTTGTCAAAAAGGCCCAAACATCACCATGAGTTTTGTATTTAGCCAAAGTACTGGAGATTTGACTACCTCAATACTCGAATTTGAATTTTTTAGGTAATTTTTTCCCAACTTCTGAGAATCTTGGATCTGTTGTTGGGGCATCATATATTAGGGGATGACAGCCTTATCGTTCGGTGGTTGCATATATCTCTAGTTGCTTACGGGATAGTTTGTTTTAACTTCTCCATGGTTGGCTTCCTGTAAATCAGGTTCTTGACTTAAATTGACTTCTTTAGAGTTTCGTGGCTGTATACAAAAATAGTATTGGAGTAGCCTATCAGAACTAGAAGATAGCATTCTGGGCTAATTACCAACACCCTCATGATATCACTTATGTATCATTACATGAATGACATGTCTAAAGCCTTTACTATTGAATTTTGTGATAAAAAGCCACACAGACTAACGTTTTTCTATAAGTTTCTACATTTGCATTTATAGTACTACAAAAATCACCCGAATTCCAGTTTAGGAAACTGAACTAGAGGTCCTGAAAGATGACTTCTGATTAATGATAATATTGAGCTGGAAAGACTGTACATCTGAGAAATTACAATCATCTTTTACCGATAGGTTACAACTCCTAATCAAATTAAATCAAAATTTGGGTCTACTCATAAAGTTATCTTTGAATTTGGTAATCTATACAATAAAAACTAAAATTTGATATATGCTTATGTTACCAATAAGTGGCAAAATTTGAAATAAACAATGTTTTCTTATTGTCTCAAAAATATGTCATACTGCATAAAGGAGCACTAGTTGATTTAGGTTGTTATGATATGTGTATAGCTGACAGTCAACGGAAAAAAATAGATAGGCTATCTTGAATAGGTTGATATGTGTGTACAAAACAATTGAGCAACTTCAAATTGAAATTGAACCAGCGCATGTGCTGCTATTTGCTAGCAACTGCTGCTGCTCGCAGCTGCTATTGTGGAGGAGTGAGGTGCTGTTGTTGGTGTTGTGGTGGTTTTGTGGTGTTGTGGTAGTGTTGTGGTTGATGGTGGTGTTGTGCCTACCGTGATGGATAGTTTGGTGGAGGATTTTGTTATGTGCAGGTGGTGGAAGCAGCAACTTGCTGCTATGCTTGGTGTTGAATGGTGGAGGTTTGTGGTGGTGCTGTGAGTGATGGTGGTTCTTTGGCTGTTGTGTTGGATAGTTGTTTGGTGGAGGAATGAGGTGGTAGTTGTTGGGTGTTGGTTGGTGGTAGTTGTTGGTGTTGTTGGTTGATGTTGGTTGTTGTATGGTGTGTTGGTGTGTGGAGGATGTATGGAGTTGAAATTTGCTATTGTTGGTGTTGTTTTGTGGATGGTGGCATGACGGTTGTTGGCAGTGGATGTTGGCTGGTGGTGGTGGTGTTGGCTGGTGGGTGGGAGTGCTGATGTGTAGGTTTTGGTGGTGGCTGATGGTGTGGGTTGTTGGCAGTGGTTGATGGTGTGGGCTGGTGGTGGCGTGTAGTAGCATGCTGCTAGGAGATGATGATGTTATGATGGAAGATTGGGTGGTCTGTAGATTTGTAGGTGGTTTCTAGGAGATGGGAGGAAGTAGTAGGATGTTGCTGATGTGGAGGTGGTTTCTTAGGGTGGTTGCTGGCTGACGTGGAAGCAGCAGCTTGCTGCTGTGCTGAAGATGGTTCAAGAGTAGAATGTGTAGGTGTTAATAGGCATATAACCCACTGAGTTTTTTTTAATTATGTACTATTTACCGAGTTCAACCATAATTTTAGTTTACAAGTGCATGTTGTTGCTGTGTTGGTTCACTTACATTTATCTCGACTTCACACTCACTCTGATTCCTTTTTGCATTTATATTGAAAGGGTAGAATTGCTTTTAATGATGGATTTCGACCGACATGCACCTTGGAGTACACCAGAACCGAAATATAAGGGTAAGTTGTTTGTTGTACTATGATTTATGTATAAACTTTAAATTCTATTAATATAATGATTTGTCATTTTTAGGGGAAGAATACTCAAGTACCCAACCGTATGAGGCCTGACATTGATGAAGAGAACCACACCATTTGAAGGAATATGGAGACATTATAGATATTAAGAGTTTCTAGCATGATATGTTGATTGTCACCAATCTCAAATTTTAGTACCATATGTATTCTTTATTTATATCAACGTTGAACACACAATGTATGGATAATATTTTGCTTCAATAACAGACAATTGATTTGAGGTGATTTAACATTTTTATGTGTCATTTTGGTGTTGAATCTTCTTATGATGTCATGTTAATTTTATAAAAATATTGCTTAAGGTTATATATACAAAGTTTTCATTTAAAATTATTAACATTCAACAAATCATTCAATAAATCAATAACCAAATCATTTACATGAATCCCTCAAAAATATATTCATGAAGGTCTTTAGTCCCTCAAAAATGAGATCCAGATTGGCCATTACAATTGCATTGATGACGACCACATAGCCCCTCAAAAATAATATTAACGAAGGCATTAGCCCTTCAAAAATATATTCTCCACGACCATCAAGTCCCTCAAAAATATATTTATGAGGACTAAACATGCCCTCAAAAATGTATTCATGAAGGATAAATAGTCCCTCAAATTGTATTTATGAAGGGTAAATAGTCCCTCAAAAATGTATTTATGAAGGCTAAATAGTCCCTCAATATAACATTCTTGAGGGTCAGTTGGTCTGTGAGAATTGTATTCGTGAGGGCCACTGGTATTTGTCACGTGAGTTTTCTTCACGGACCATTAGTGAGGGCTAGACTCACAACCGTCCCTATTTGTGAGGGCCTGTAGAGAGGGGTTTGTGACAGGACTCACTCGTGAATAATGGCCCAATTTTTACTAGTGTGGATCCATCAAAGTCCATACTTTGTTAGTATACATGGATTCCATCTCATATCTCATGGCCTCAAGTCATTTCTCAAACTTTAGTCCCTCAATATACCTTTGTTATAGGATATTGGGTCATCATCTATGAACAATTCATTGCCATCTTGAGTGACAAGATATCCAAATCTCTCCAGTTCAAGGAGTGTCTTATTAGATTTATGTGGTTCCTATGTCACATGAGTAATTTGAGTGTCCAAAAATCTTTGTGAGTCTCTGAGTTCCACTGGTTCATCTATCAATTCTATGTTCTCTTGTTGGTCTTGAACTTCTTCGAGTTCTAGTTTCCTACCACTGATTCCTTTAGAAATGAATTACTTTTCAAGAAGTACAACATTTTTTGCAACAACTATCTTGTTGCCATTTTGGGTGGAATAAGGGATATCCCCTTTTCTCTTTGGGATATCCTACAAAAAACATTTAACAAACTTAGACACAAGATTTTTAGGAAGCATTTTCCTAACATAATCTTCACATTTCCAAATCTTCATAAAATACACATCAATATGTTTCCCATACCATATCTCATATGGTGTTTTTTGAACTGATTTAGATGGTACACAGTTAAGTATAAACACATTAGTTTGCAGAGAAAAACCCCAGAAGGTTGTTGGAAGAACAAAAAAACTCATCATAAATCGCACCATATCGAGTAATATGCAATTCCTTCTTTCTAATACACCATTATGATGTGGTGTTCCAGGTGGAGTCCACTGGGATACAATCCCATGGTCTCTCAGAAGGTCCTTAAGCTCTTGGCTTAAGTATTCTCCACCTCGGTCGTGATGAAGTTCCTTAATAATTTTTCCAAGCTAGTTCTATACTTCATTCATAAGCTCTCTAAACGTTTCAAGAGTTTTTGACTTGTGTCTCATCAGGTAGACATTGCCACACCTACTGAAGTCATCAGTAAAGGCAATGAAGTACTTGTACCCACCTCTAACATCTATTCCAAAAGGGCAACATGCATCAATATGTATGAGGCCTAATAGATCACTAGTTCTTTCACTATTTCCAGTAAAGGGATTCTTAGTCATCTTGCCCATCAACCAAGATTCACACATCTCTATCTATTCAAGATCAAAAGAGTCTAGATAACCATCCTTATGGTTTCTGGATATGTATTTCTCATTTATATTGTAAGGACCCTGACCTTCGTTTAGGGTCTACCCTGTTTGCTTTGCTTAACCCTGGTGCTTTGGTACTTGCTAATCACCTTTAGTGGTGATTAGGGTTTGGTTGTGCTTTGTTGAGAGTTGGAGGTGCTACTTGCAAATAAACCAAGTCTAGGGTTTTGTTGGCAAGTTTGTCACCTTGTGAGGTGTTCCTCTCTCTCTTTGCTTCCTCTTGTGTAGAGGGGAAGGATTGGGCTCGTTGCTTGAGTTCTTTTGAGCCTTGTTGAGCTTGTTGGGCCTTCAGGTGCCTTGCTTTGCTTTGGTTGAGCCTTGTATCGGCCAAGTGTGGATGCGTATCGGCCAAGGGAGTGTGTCGCCCATGGTGCAAGTGGGTGTGTCGCCCATGATGCTTGATCTAACCTTGACCTTGTTTAGTGGACACTTGGTGCTTACCTTGGACAAGTGTATAAGGCTCGCTAGACTAGGTGGCTTGAGCTCTAGGACAAGTATCCCTAGGCAAGTGAAACCTTGCTTGGACCAACCTTGTTTTCTCCTCCCTTTCCTTCAATATAGGTGGTTCTTTCCTTAGCTTAAGGCCCCTTTGGTTCCTATCCACCTTGTTGCACAACACAACCCCTCCACCTTGCAAGTGGTGGACGATTTCCCCTTGAAGAAGAGAGTGGTGGCCGATACACCCTTGAAGGAGCAAGCTTGTCGGCCGACACACCTTGGAGGAGCAAGTGGTGGTCGACATCCATTGAAGCTTGGAGCTCTTCTTCTTCTTTGGATCTTAGAGCTTAAGGCGGGTTGCATAACTTCTAACCCTAGCTACATTATCTCTTGCTTTGATCTTGTTTATATGCATGATAGTAGCTTAGTTTCTTGCTTTAGTATCCTTTTTGGCCGATCACCTATGTGGTCTAGTGTTTCTTGTGATCTAGGGTTTAGGGAGCAAGACTCCTTTCTCCCCTTGGTCTAGAGGAGTGAGTTTGAGTTTCTAGTGTCATTAGCAACACCCCTATTTCCCTTAACCGATTGAGGTGAGCTTGTGATCTAGTTGCTTGAGCAACACTCTCCTCTCACCATGGGCTAGAAGGGTGAGCTCGTTGGTGATGGTTGATGTGCAAGACCCCTCTTTCTTAGTTGATTGAGGTGAGCCATCTTCCTAGGGTTTGGGTGCCTTTGTGTTTGAGGAAGGAGATGACCTTGTGAGTGGTACCTTTGGGTCATTATGAGAGTGGGAAGGTGCTGCCCGACAACCCTCCAGACCTAGCTTGAGGGGCGATAGGCCTGTGTGACGGGCGTTATCCTTTGTTGTTGTATTGAGCGTCACATGCCTAGTTCCTGCCTTGTGTGACGGGCGTCACACCATGCTAAGATAACCTGCCCAATACACATTGGTGGATGTTTGCCTTGTGTTGTTGTGCCTTGATTAATGGGCGTTGGGGTCCGGTTCTGTGACGGCCGTTAGGCCTTGGACCAGTAGGTTGCACGATATGTGGGTTGTGTTCTCTCTCTTGAACGTTATCTATAGTGGGTTGATCTGGCCGTTATAGGCTCTGTGACGGGCGTTGCTAGGCAAGTTGTGACGGGCGTCACAAGCCCGATAGTTACCTTGTATCGGCCGGTGTTTGTGACAAGCGTTATCCTGAGTTGTGACGGGCGTTGCCCGGTATATGTTGAGTGCCCGACACCCTGGTGCGCGATACCCCTGACGTGCGTTATCTCTTGCAACATAGAGTCATGTGTTATGTAGGTTGGCCGTTAGATGATGGGCTTTGGGTGAGGGCAGGTTGCCCGATACATCTCTTTTAATGAGGGTTTTGGTATCTTTCGTGAGGGATCCTTGTATCATGGTAACAGCCTAGTGGTATATGTCTTTGCTTAACGATAGTAACTCCTTATATAGATGATGATGCACGCTATCATAAGCTTGTTCCTTTATCTTAGCCTGGCTACACATATGAAAATAACTATCTGTTAATGCTAGAGTGGTAATGGTAGTAGCATGACTACATGCATGAAGTGATCATCATGTTTATCTGTTAATGATAAGGAGAATAGTGGTAGTTACACTAGTGGTTTGCTTAATGGTGTGCTTAATGCACTTGATCACCAGATAATGTAAGATTGATAAGTATAACATCTTGAATGTCATTTCATAATGGTAAGCATAGTCCTTATGTTGAAACTATGATTATTGTATACCCTAACCATGCAGGTGATGATTAGCCATGAAAAGGCTATCAGAAATATGTGATGAGTAACATCACTCTTGTTGATGAGATTGCATATGTGATGTGTTCGTCCCATGATGATGATGATGTAAGCCTTGAGAGGCAGTGACACTATATGATGAGGGATTGAGATCCCATGGTAGGTGATGATCCTTGTGATGGATCTAGATTGATTGGCAAGAGGCCAAGTGATAACATGTGATGTGGGATCCTTGTGATGGATCAGTATGATGTGAATTGTAGTAAAAGCATAATGTTGAGTTTATGTTGTTTATTTCCTATTATATTTTGTGTGTTATACAACTTGGTTGAATCTTGCAATCCATCTACAAGATACTAATTAATCACAGTGAAATATATCATGTAGTTTGCCCTGGCCATAGATCCATCATCGTCAGGACTTGGTGATGGTGAAACGGGTTCTCCTGCGGGTTAACCCGGAGCGCATATTTTTGAATATGCGAGGTTTTCTCCTAGCCTTTAGTAAGGAGGTAAGAGTGCAACTTTGGTTGTAGATTCCAGGGTGTGGGTTTAGGCCCATAGCCCAAGTATGTGATGAGCATGGTGAGCAGGCCCATGGCTCGGGATATGTGATATGATGAGCATGAATGTGTTCATGCCTCAGAGCACGGTGTTCAGGCCCGTGGCTCAGTTTTACTAGCGTTGTGACCTATACCAAGCCGGGCTAGGCAGAGGATAGTCTGTGGAGCTGATCATGTGGCTAAGACCACTTCAGTATGTGACTGCGGTCCTGCTTATGTTATACTCATGCACTGACCATGAGGCGGAGAAGGTTGTGGAGTTCAGCTCTTTCATTGACCTTGTATGGCACTAGGCTTCGCAGCTAAAGGTTGGATATGAACGACACGGTTCACTTCCTCAGGGCATAATTAAATACGTAATTCAGCCATATAGTAATTACTAAGGCGAGACACGGAACGGTGGTTGAGGCCATGTTGTGTAATCAATCTGTTATATCTTACTGTTACTTCTATATTCCTCAGGTTATGTGACAATATATCTTATCTTGTCAACCATGTTACATAGCAATATATCTTATCTTGTCAATCATGTTCATTGAGAAATATTGGTTATATGCCTCCTATACAGCTGGTAACCTTGTCGGTAAGAATAGCTTTGCTTCACATAAACTTCTCTTGTTATATCTCTTATTGGTTATCTGTTGTTATAGCTTTATCTTTCTGAGGTTTTGTAGTTGCGGTGGGGAGTTATGTCTCCCACTGGGACAATTTTCAATTGTCTCACTCCGCTTATTTACAACCTTTTAGGTGGTCGATTTAGACGTGGAGGTGGTCGCGGTGTTGCGACCGAGTAGCTAGATGAGCAATAGAAGGCAAGCGATGGATATGTTGCTGTTTTGGATGTTTTGTAGTAGAGTCTAGAGTCATCCATGTACTCTCAGGTCCTTGGCAGTGTTTGACGTTGTTTCACGATGTACGATCGATGAAGTTTTGTATATCATGTTGTGGGCCGGATGTGGGCCTTTATGTATATAAATAGGTGGTGAACTCATGTGACGGATAGATAGTTGTTCCTCTAAGTTGTGGACATGTATCAGATCTTGCATGAATGTATATAACCTATTTTTTTGCAGGATGAGGACTGGAGTGTAATAGTTTCTTAGTTTATCAGCTTTCTGCAAATAGTTTTAATTAACCCGTGTTTTTGGTAATCTGTGGTGATGGTGATTTCCGCACGTTTTTGTGTAACACCTCGATGTCTGTGTGATAGTGGGATGTGTTTCCACAAGTTTGGTATCAGAGCTCTAGGTTCGCTGAGTCTACAGGGATTTAGGACTAGGTTGAGTCTGTTCTTATGTGTTTTCCAGATTTTCTCACAATCATCTTCTTCCCCCATTAGAAGACAAGCCAAGATGTCTGGAAACCATGAAAAACACACTGCTGAGCACAGCGATGCTGCATCTGTTGATGGCGTAGTAGGGTAGGCACATGAAGATCGGGTGCCTGAGGTCCCCCAACCTAATCCATTCATTCTTGAACATCCTTCTTACCAACAACTTATGGGGCAGATGATGGCTACGATGAATATCATGGTTGAGCGATTACTAGAGCCTCCTCCGCGAGCACAGGTTCCCCATGGAGAAGCATCGGGTATTGGGAAGAACTTTGAGCGGCTTCGCCGAGTCGGAGCTTCGGATTATGCTGGAACAGCTGATCCAGCGGATGCAGATCTATGGCTGACAAGTCTTGAGAACGCTTTCCGGATCCTCGACATCCCCGAAGTAGACAAATTAAAGCATGTTGTCTACCTTCTGAAGGGTAGTGTCGGTCACTAGTGGGCCATCGAGGAAGAGAAGCGGCCTGGTGAGGACATCTATTGGGAAGTGTTTCGGCGTGAGTTCGTCAACAGATACTTTCCAAAGACGTATCTGGATGAGAAGATTAGTCATTTTGAGAGGTTGCGACAAGGAACGATGAACATCACCAAGTATGAAGCCAAGTTCATGGATCTACTGAGGTTTTGTCCTCATATGGCAGCAACAGATGAGGAGCGGATCAGACGCTTTGAGAAAGGTCTGAGTGTTGAGTTGACAACACATGTTTCTGCGTTGGAAAATCGGGAGTGGTTTGCTACATTTGTGGAATCTGTTCGAAGGATTGAGAGGTCAGTAAGGGAGAAAAGAGAATTCATGTCTCATCAAAGACCTGCTCAGTCTCAAGAACAAAGGTCTGGAAGTTCTAAGAAGCCGAGATTTTCTACATCACCAGCATCATCAAGATTCCAAGCCCAGACGCAATGGACGTCAAGTAGGGGTAGGGATCGTAGTAATGTTCCAAGTGGAGCCCCCGACATAGCATCAACATCGGTAACTGGATCTCACAAAAACTATTTTGTACCTAGGATCTGTTACCAATGTAAACAACCGGGACATCTAGTAAAGGATTTTCCAGACAGGAATTTGATGATGACTCAACCCCAGGAGCAAAGTCAGCAAGGCTCACAAAGGAGGCAGTTTTCTAGTAACAATAGAGGACGTGGACAAACGTCCCAGACAGGTCAGATAAAATAGATTCATTCTAATATTTCATTTTCTGATTCTATGTGTTAAAAATAAGAAAGTAGATGTTTTTGAACTTCCTTTAACCAGTCCTATAAGGACACGAGGAAGAAGAGAACTTACATTTTTCTCAGTGCTCCTTAAAATGCTTTATAATCTCTCTTATCTGTGTAATAAAAGATGAGATATTGGAGAAATATCTGAAGAAAAATTTAGAAATGAAAAATCATGTGTGTATAAGGTGATGAGAAGTGAGGAAAATGATAGTAAATAAATTACATACTGCCTAATCTCAATACTTGTATACCCTGGCCAGGTATATGATTATTGAAGATAAGGCAAGTACGAAACTCTTAGATTTTTGTCATTTTTATTACTCTGATCAAGTAGTCATTCTGAAACAATCTAGAGAGTATAACCCAATTACATAGGAAAAGTTGTGTGATCATTCCTAAATATGAAAAGTTGTGTGATCATTCCTAAATAGGAAAAACTACGTGATCATTCCTAAACAGAAAGAGTTGTGTGAACATTCCCAAATTAAATAGGAAAAGCTATGTGATCATTCCTAAATGGGAAGAGCTGTGTGAACATTCCCAATTAAATAGGAAAAGTTGTGTGATCATTCCTAAACGGGAAGAGACGTGTGAACATTCCCAATTAAATGGGGAGAGGTGTGTGAACATTCCCAATATAGAGGAAAATCTGAGTGAGAATTCCAAATTAAATAGACTTTAGCTAAGTGAACTTTTCCTGATGAATAAAAGATGTAGCTGAGTTTGTGGAAAGATGAGCGAGTGAAGGCTGAGCATCAGAAACTGGCAATGGACAGATTGACGAAGTCTGCCCATTTCCTACCAATAAAGACGACGTATACAATTGAGAATCTTGCTCGAGTATGTGTCGATGAGATAGAACATTTGCATGGTGTGCCAGCAACGATAGTTTCTGACAGAGGTCCTCAGTTCATGAGTCGTTTCTGGGATGTACATCTTAGTTTGATAGAGTTTGCCTACAACAACAGTTATCAGCGGAGCATCGATATGGCTCCTTATGAGGTTTGTATGGGAGGAAGTGCATATCTCCTTTGTGTTGGTTTGAGTCTGGTGAGTATCAGTTGTTGGGTCCTGAGTTAGTACAACAGACGACAGAAAAGATCAGGTGATACAACAACAGTTGAAAGTGGCACAGGACAGGTAGAAGTCTTATACAGACAATCGCCGACGACCTTTGGAGTTCCAGGTAGGAGACAAGGTGTATCTTAATGTTTTGCCGTGGAAATGTGTGTTGAGGTTTGGTCGGAAGGGTAAGTTAGCACCTAGGTATATGGGGCCTTACTCAGTCATAGCACGAGTTGGTAAGGTAGCTTATGAGATAGAGTTGTCTCCAGAGTCTCGCAGGTTACATCCAGTGTTTCACGTCAGTCTGCTGAAGAAAAGCCATCCATATTCGAGAATAGTGATACAACCAGTTGAGGTTGAGCTTGATGAACAAGTGACCTACGAGGAAGGTCCTGTGGCGAAAATCGATAGAAGAGTTAAGAAACTGAAGAGAAAGGACCTGGTTCTTGTAAAAGTTCTTTGGCATCATCGTGGCATCGAGGAAGCCACGTGAGAGCTTGAGGAAGAGATGAGGAGGAAGTATCCCTCGCTTTTCTCTTCAGATTTCAAGGACGAAATCCCTTAAAGGGGGTTAGCTTGTAAGGACCCTGACATTCGTTTAGGGTCTACCCTTCTTGCTTTGCTTAACCCTGGTGCTTTGGTGCTAGCTAATCACCTTTAGTGGTGATTAGGGTTTGGTTGTGCTTTGTTGAGAGTTGGAGGTGCTACTTGCAAATGAACCAAGTCTAGGGTTTTGTTGGCAAGTTTGTCACCTTGTGAGGTGTTCCTCTCTCTCTTTGCTTCCTCTTGTGTAGAGGGGAAGTCTTGGGCTCGTTGCTTAAGTTCTTTTGGGCCTAGTTGAGCTTGTTGGGCCTTGAGGTACCTTGCTTTTCTTTAGTTGAGCCTTGTATCGGCAAAGTGTGGATGTGTATTGGCCAAGGTAGTGTGTCGCCCATGTTGCCTTGTTGTGTCGCCCATGGTGCAAGTGGGTGTGTCGCCCATGATGCTTGATCTAACCTTGACCTTGTTTAGTGGACACTTGGTGCTTAACTTGGACAAGTGTATAAGGCTTGCTAGAGTAGGTGGCTTGAGATCTAGGACAAGTGTCCCTGGGCAAGTGACACCTTGCTTGGACCAACCTTGTTTTGTCCTCCCTTTCCTTCTATATAGGCAGTTCTTTCCTTAGCTTAAGGCCCCTTTGGTTCCTCTCCACCTTGTTGCACGACACAACCCCTCTACCTTGCTAGTGGTGGATGATATCCCATTGAAGAAGAGAGTGGTGGCCGATACACCCTTGAAGGAGCAAGCTTGTCGGCCGACACACCTTGGAGGAGCAAGTGGTGGTCGACATCCCTTGAAGCTTTGAGATCTTCTTCTTCTTTGGAGCTTGGAGCTTAAGGCAGGTTGCATAACTTCAAACCCTAGCTACATTATCTCTTGCTTTGATCTTGTTTATATGCATGATAGTAGCTTAGTTTCTTGCTTTAGTATCCTTTTTGGCCGATCACCTATGTGGTCTAGTGTTTCTTGTGATCTAGGGTTTAGGGAGCAATACTCCTTTCTCCCCTTGGTCTAGAGGAGTGAGTTTGAGTTTCTAGTGTCATGAGCAACACCCCTCTTTCCCTTAACCGATTGAGGTGAGCTTGTGATCTAGTTGCTTGAGCAACACTCTCCTCTCACCATGGGCTAGAAGGGTGAGCTCGTTGGTGATGGTTGTTGTGCAAGACCCCTCTTTCTTAGTTGATTGAGGTGAGACATCTTCCTTGGGTTCGGGTGCCTTTGTGTTTGAGGAAGGAGATGACCTTGTGATTGGTACCTTTGGGTCGTTATGAGAGTGGGAAGGTGCTGCCCGACAGCCCTCCTGACCTAGCTTAAGGGGCGATAGGCCTGTGTGACGGGCGTTTTCCTTTGTTGTTGTGTTGAGCGTCACATGCCTAGTTCCTGCCTTGTGTGACGGGCGTCACACCATGCTAAGATAACCTTCCCGATACACCTTGGTGGATGTTTGCCTTGTGTTGTATGCCTTGATCGATGGACGTTGGGGTCTGGTTCTGTGACGGCCGTTAGGCCTTGGTCCAGTAGGTTGCACGATATGTGGGTTGTGTTCTCTCTCTTGACCGTTATCTATAGTGGGTTGATCTGACCATTATAGGCTCTGTGACGGGCGTTGCTAGGCAAGCTGTGACGGGCGTCACATGCCCGATAGTTACCTTGTATCGGCCGGTGTTTGTGACGAGCGTTATCCTGAGTTGTGACGGGCGTTGCCCGGTATAAGTTGAGTTCCCGACACCCTGGTGCGCGATACCCCTGACGCGCGTTATTTCTTGTAATGCAGCGTCGTGCGTTATGTAGGTTGGCCGTTAGCTGATGGGCTTTGGGTGAGGGCAGGTTCCCCGATACATCTCTTTTATTGAGGGTTTTGGTATCTTTCGTGAGGGATCCTTGTATCATGGTAACAACCTAGTGGTATATGTCTTTGCTTAACGATAGTAACTCCTTATATAGATGATGATGCTCATTATCATAAGCTTGTTCCTTTATCTTAGCCTGGCTACACATATGAAAATAACTATCTGTTAATGCTAGAGTGGTAATGGTAGTAGCATGACTACATGCATGAAGTGATCATCATGTTTATCTGTTAATGATAAGGAGAATAGTGGTAGTTACACTAGTGGTTTGCTTAATGGTGTGCTTTATGCACTTGATCACCAGATAATGTAAGATTGATAAGTATAACATCTTGAATGTCATTTCATAATGGTAAGCATAGTCCTTATGTTGAAACTATGATTATTGTATACCCTAACCATGCAGGTGATGATTAGCCATGAAAAGGCTATGAGAAATATGTAATGAGTAACATCACTCTAGTTGATGAGATTGCATAAGTGATGTGTTTGTCCCATGATGATGATGATGTAAGCCTTGAGAGGCAGTGGCACTATATGATGAGGGATTGAGATCCCATGGTAGGTGATGATCCTTGTTATGGATCTAGATTTATTGGCAAGAGGCCAAGTGATAACATGTGATGTGGGATCCTTGTGATGGATCAGTATGATGTGAATTGTAATAGAAGCATAATGTTGAGTTTATGTTGTTTATTTCCTGTTATAGTTTGCATGTTATACAACTTGGTTGAATCTTGCAATCCATCTACAAGATACTAATTAATCATAGTGAAATATATCATGTAGTTTTCCCTGGCCATAGATCCATCATCGTCAGGACTTGGTGATGGTGAAACGGGTTCTCCTGCGGGTTAACCCAGAGCACATATTTTTGAATATATGAGGTTTTCTCCTAGCCTTTAGTAAGGAGGTAAGAGTGCAACTTTGGTTGTAGACTCCAGGGTCCGGGTTCAGGCCCGTAGCCCAAGTATGTAATGAGCATGGTGAGTAGGCCCATGGCTCGGGATATGTGATATGATGAGCATGAATGCGTTCATGGCTCACAGCACGGTGTTCAGGCCCGTGTCTTAGTTTTACTAGTGCCGTGACCTGTACCAAGGCAGGCTAGGCAGAGGATAGCCTGTAGAGTTGATCATGTGGCTAAGACCACTTCAGTATGTGAGTGCGGTCCTTGCTTATGTTATACTCATGCACTGACCATGAGGCGGAGAAGGTCGTGGAGTCCGGCTCTTTCATTGACCTTGTATGGCACTAGGCTTCGCAGTTAAAGGTTGGATATGAACGACACAGGTCACTTCCTCAGGGCATAATTAAATGCGTAATTCATCCGTATAGTAATTACTAAGATGAGACACGAAATGGTGGTTGAGGCCTTGTTGTGTAATCAATCTGTTATATCTTAGGGTTACTTCTATATTCCTCAGGTTATGTGACAATATATCTTATCTTGTTAACCATGTTACATAGCAATATATCTTATCTTGTCAATCATGTTCATTGAGAAATATTGGTTATATGCCTCCTATACAGCTGGTAACCTTGTCGGTAAGAATAGCTTTGCTTCACATAAACTTCTCTTATTATATCTCTTATTGGTTATCTGCTATTATAGCTTTATCTTTCTGAGGTTTTGTAGTTGCGGCGGGGAGTTATGTCTCCCGCTGGGACAATGTTCAATTGTCTCACTCCACTGATTTACAACCTTTTAGGTGGTCGAGATAGACGTGGAGGTGGTCGCGGTGTTGCAGCTGAGCAACTAGAGGAGCAGTAGAAGGCAACAGATGGATATGATGTTGTTTTGGATGTTTTGTAGTAGATTCTAGAGTCATCCCTGTACTCTCAGGTCCTTGGCAGTGTTTGACGTTGTTTCACGATGTACGATCAATGATGTTTTGTATATACTGTTGTGGGCCGGATGTGGGCCTTTATGTATATAAACATGTGGTGAACTCATGTGATGGATAGACAGTTGTTCCTCTAAGCTGTGGACATGTATCAGATCTTGCATGAATGTATATAACATGTTTTCTTGCAGGATGAGGACTGGAGTGTAATAGTTTCTCAGTTTATCAGTTTTCCGCAAACGGTTTTAATTAACCTGTGTTTTTGGTAATCTGTGGTTATGGTGATTTCTGCACGTTTTCGCATAACACCTCGCTGTCTGTGTGATAGTGGGATGTGTTGCCACATATGTGCCCCAGATGACAATGCCAAAGCTATGTTTGGTTTGAGTAATTGAGTTTTTTTCTTTTGGTAATTATGTTATATACATTTCTCTCTAGATCTATCAAGTATAGACCATAAGATATTGGGGAACTTCCATAAAAGATTCCATCTTTACTAATAGATCATCTTCCATTATTTATAAGAAATTCAAACTCTTTCTTATCCAAACAAGATACATATATGATGTTCCTACTAATGGAAGGTACATAACAGCAGTTCTCTAACTCTATTAGAATCCCACTAGGAAGAGATAACTCATAGGTTCCAACTACACTGGCAACAACTCTTGCACCATTTGCAACATGCAATTCAACCTCATCTTTCTCTAAAGGTGTACTTCTTTTTAGATCCTTAACATTTGAGCAAATGTGTGATCCACATTGCATATCTAGTACCCATGATGAGGAAGTAGTGAAGTTAACCTCAATAATGTATACACCAAAAGTAGAGAAATAAATTAATCCCCTTCTTCCTAGGTTCCTTTATCCATCTCCTAATTTTGAGTGCCAAAGTCTTGTACCTTAGCTTAGCCACAAAATGCTTCTTGAGGTACTATAAATTATAGTGACAATTATCAGGTCCTTGAAGATTGCAGGGGCATTAGTGGGGCCAAAGGACATGATAAGAACTCAAAGTGTCTATATCTAGTGTGGAAGGCTACCTTCTCTATACATTAGGGTTTGATTTTGAATTTATGGTACCCACTATGCAAATCTATCTTTGTGAATATCCTGGATGTCTTTAACTGGTGGAATAAGTCGTCTATTCACAGAAATGGGTACTTATTGTTTATGGTCATCTTGTTCAACATATGATAGTTGACACACATACAGAGGGAACCATTTTTATTTTTGACGAAAGGAAGGGTGCTCCCTAAGGAGAAGAACTAGGATGAATATAGACAAGATCTAGAAGCTCATGTATCTACTTCTTCAGTTCCACGAGTTATGTGGGTACAATCCTGTATGGGGCCTTAGAAATGGGTGCAGTGCTAGGTAGGAGATCGAAGGAGAATTCAAGCTCTCGATCAGGGGGTAGGTCAGGTAAGGCCTCGGGAAAGTCATTAGGGAACACATTTACTATGGGGATATTAGCAAGAGGGTTCTCTTTCTCATCTATAATCGACATGAGGTAGATCTGACACCTTTTCTTCTTTATCTCATCCACCTAAATTGCAAAAATAAAGAATTCTTTAGGATTCTTCTTCCTTCCTTTAATAATTAAGAATTCTTCGTTAGGACAAGATATAGTGACTAACTTCCTCCTATATTCTAGGAGCACAAAGTACTCATGGATCTAGCTCATACCCAAAAATATATCAAATTCATTTAAGGGCATAACCATAAGATTTGTAGGATATAATGAACCTTCCAGGGTAATCCCAACACTAGAAACTATCCACCCAGGTACATTAACGCGTCTACTTGTTGTTCTAATTTTGAGGTCATAGTGGAGATCTTCCAAGGGTAATTCTAGCATTGAAACTAATGCAGTAGATATGAAAGCATGCATTGCAGTTGATTCAAATATGACTTTAACAAATAATTATCAGATAAAATCCATACCTTCAATAAATTGATCTTCATCTACCTCCTCAGTAGTCATGGCAAAGATCATTGCATGACATTTCTCCCTCTGATGGTTTTGACCTTGCTTCTTGTTGTTGTGGCCAAACTTCTACTACATCTTTGGACCATTGAGCTTGATGTTGCCTTCATCACCATAGAAGTAGAATTCATGTTGTCCATACTTGAAATCCCCATTATGAGATCTCTGAAACTTGGGGCAAACTAGAGCTTCTGGTCATTCTGCTCCTTTTACTGGTGGTGGTGGCCCTCTCTATGTTGGTGGTCCTTCTGGACCTTTCTGTACTGGGGGTCTCTCTTGGCTCCTATGTGTTGGGACACCTCTAGGTGCCTTATCATGTTCTTCCCACCATGGTAGTTGTCCTACTGGTAGTTGCTTCTGGAAGATCCCCCACTCTTCCAATTTCGTCCTGGATGGTCTTCCAATTGCAAAGTTGCTTCCAGTTCTTCTTGTATTATTCGGATGCAACAAATCAACAAACCATAGTCGAGGTCAGACTTCAAACCAAACCTAAACATTTTTACCAAATGTGCCTCATCTTTGGTCCCATACTTTTTCAACATACAGAACCTAATGATGTACTGACTGACAGTGGAATTGTACTTCTTGAGGCATTTGAATTCCAACTCTTTCTTTTCACCATCACCTTAGAGATTCAGTGGTTATGGAACACAATGGCAAACTCCTCCCAGGTTTAGGGTGCAACATTAGTTCCCCTGGAATTGGTGAAGTCATCCCACTCAACTCAAACAACACTTTTCAACATATGGGTCCCAAAACTGACCTTGAATGCATGGGGCATCCCAAGTCACAAAAATAGTTTTCAACATTTAGTAGCCACTCTTCAGCATGACTGACTACATCTGAATTACTCTCTCCATAGAAGGTCTCTGACTTGATCTTGAGGAAGTCAACCAGGGTCAGCTTTTGATTTTAGGTTTGAGGTTGTCCTCCCCATGAATTGGTGAGGGAATCAGTTAAGGCCTTGACAAACACACCAAGTAGAGGGTCGGGGATACCACTTGGCTTGGCTCCCACCTCATGGTCATCTCCCATGTTGTAGGAGTTTTCATCCCCATCAATGTGCTCCTTTCCCTTATCAGACTTCCTCTTGGGGGCCATCTATAAAAGAGAGGACATGTGTAAAATATATGCTAAGGATATCAAGCACAGTGGTTATAAAATGCTCTGACACCAAATTGAAATGCATGCCCATTTGTAAATTTAAAAATACTATATGCAGAAGCACTGACTACAACATATGATTAACTCACGACCAAACATCACATATATATCATACTAAAGCATTTACAAAACCAATTAAAAAGGTTTAGAAATAAGGATCTGACATGAAAAGCCTAAAAGTTTGTGAGTAACCATCTAGAGGTGAATAAAATAGTAAAGAACACAACTAATAGATAACTCCAAGTTGGAACAATAGTCTAGGGTAAAATCCTTCCAGTGAAAAAATGACTTCTGGATCTTCAAACACTCGAACGAACCTTTAGATAACAACTCCTTCTATGTGGATGTCATGTCCCCATCCATGCACAAAATAGGAAAACTTTGAAATTAGAGTAAGTGGAATGAAATGTATAACAAACATAAAGTATGCATGGAAAATTGAAATATTTTACTGAAGAAGACTAAAAATATTTCAATTATGTATTTTATCATTGTGGCCACCATTATGTAATAAGTCCTCCTCTGGTGACAACTTAGTGTCCTCTATGGTGAAACACATGCTCCGTTGGCACTATTTTCCCTCTATGACACATATTGCCCTCTAAAATTGTACTGGGACTCTCTAGTGGGAACTTATCCTATAATGTAAATAATTACTATTCCGGTGTCATTTTCTATCTATGTTCTCAATTTTTTATCTTTGAATTTGTATCTATTATCTCTCAATTTATATCTCTACTCTGAAGGTAATCTAAATATATAATTGAAGCTTGTAACTCTATTCTCTAGTCGTGAATTGACTCAATGTTTGATTCCATGAGGATAAACTGTATTTACTCTTGAATGGAGAATTCTAGATCTCATGACCTTAAGTATCATAATTAATATCTTGCAATATGTATAAAGGTACATCATAGGAAGAACTATATGAAATAAGATAATCTGAATCTGAGCAATTCAGACAACATGTCTAATTATTAAGTACAAATTAAATTTCTAGGACATGCCCACTTTACTTGTAGTAAGTCAAGATACTACCCTCAATGCTCCTTACAATATGGGGTCTGAGTTTTTCCTAAAAATTACAAAGGATATATCATATTCATAGCCTTTCCTTTTTTTGTCAACATAATTAGGTTCATAATTTCTTTATTCACCAATACATGCAATTAGGTATGTATATCGTTATTAGGGTATCCAAGGTTAGGTCACCAATGTGTCTTTGTAGATATTTTTTTTTATAATCAAAATGATATTAGGAATCATAGTTTAGGTTTATAATGAAAATATTCTATTGATATACTATTGATTTATACCAAATTCCATAAGTATCAAAAGTACATGATTTCCATAGGCTTAGGGTATACATGTAAAACACTCTACTCGACAAGTTGGTAGTAGTGGTTTAGAATATAAGGGAGGCTAAAAGGGCAAGGGAAATGGTGATAAAAAGAGTAAGGGACCTCCAGTATACCATGGAGTCTTCTAGATCTAAGGAAAATAAGTTTTCTGCTCATTGTAAATGTGATAATCATTATTCCATATGAATGAAGAATGTACTTCTTGTGATTGTCCTACATCACAAGAAGTACATTGTTTAGCATAGAGACAACTACCATAAATTTCATAAATGCATATGGTTAGTTCCTTCTTGTAGTTATTTTTAGTAGTGACCTACACCGCTTAATTATATTATCAATTCATATATCTTTGTTGTCCTTATTGTTTTGATAGTATTCTTGTCTTATTTACCATGGTTGAATAATTTATATTCTTTTAAATGAGATATATAATTTCATCAAAATATCCATGGTGTCTTTAGTCCCTTTTGTGCTTTATTAGATATGTAGATCTCCAAATTGTTCAGTACATCTCAATATCCCTTAGATCTATTCCATTGTCCCCACTTTTATCAATGAACTCTTCTCCTCCTTGTCAAATGTGTTTACCAAGACAATATTATAGAAGTTCCATTCTTGTGTAGTGTCTTATGAACTTCCTTGTCCTCACTCCTGATCCATGGCTATAGGAAGACATGAAGGTGAACCCTAAATATAGTGTTTGTGTACATATCCATGTTATCATCTTGTCATTGAATCACATAATATATTGATGACATTGTGCATTTAGTATAGTCATATATTATGTCTAACCGTATTTTCCCAATCGCCACTTCAGTTCATTACCTTCTCTATATCATAAAACCTTTGTTACAACCCCAATTTTGGATTCATTTGGGTGAGAAATGTAATTTATCACATAAAAGATATTTGAACAAATAAAGATATAATTTGTTTTGAATAAATGAATTTCGTTTACAATAGCCTTGATGATTGTGTTGTGGGCTTTATTGGCTATTGGGCCCAATAACAAGGAAATTCAATTAATGTGGAAACCTCTAGAAGGTAAAGAACTTAATCCAAAGGTGGATTTCGTGCCACATGGGTTCCTTGGGTCCCTAGGAGTCCAAAGTTGCAAAGATAATGCAAAAAGAAACGAAAAGATCAATTAAGTATTTCTTTGTTAAGAAAGAAATTGAAAACAATGGTAAAATGTGGAAAATAAGTAAAAAGAGGTACAATTGAGTTATCCTTAGTGGAATTTCGTATTCCAAGGATTCCTAATGATAAAAGGAATACTAATGAGGAAAATTAAAGAGAAATAAAAGAGAAATACTCAAAAAGAAATATTCTAATAAGAAATAAAAAAAAATAATGAAGAATAGTGCATTTAGATGCATCTAGAAGGAGAATGAGTATCCAATAAAAAGGATTTCGAAATAATAGAGTTTCTTGGGATCCAATGAGTCCCAATAAAAAGGAAAGAAAGAGAAAATACCAAAATTGCAAAATAAAGGTCTAATGGGAATACATAATTAATGAATTATGAGGTATTGTTAAAAAGAAGTATTGTTTCAACAAAAGGAAATATAATTTCGGGGAATTAGTGGATTAAAATGCAAGAACTATGATAATAAGAGAAAGGATTTTCGAAATCCTAATATCAAAGGGAGAAGGAATAATAAAGAAATATGATAGAGAGAAACTTGCTTATTAGTGAAGGAATATAATTCCTATTATGATTAGGATTTATTCCTTCATAGGCAAGCATGCTGGGGCATGACTACCCTCCTCTATAAAAGGGTAGACCCTCTGGACGAGCCCAAGTAGTTCTCTTGTGTCTCTCTCTCCTCTCCATCTTCTTTTTCATGAAAACCCTAATCTTGGAGGGTAGAGCAACCCTAGAGCAAACCAGGGGCTGAGGAGTCACCTGGTTGGAGGACGGACACTTCCACGACAACCCTGAACGGATCGTCTACCAACCCAAGGCCTCTGGCGCCGCGCAACTCCAGTCTTAAGTTTGCAAACTGCAGAAAACACAGTTGCAATTGCGGGCCTCTTTACGCTCGAGTTTGTCCACTTAGATCATGTCAAGAGGGCGCCTTGCGTGCGCCAAGGAGCAGAGAGGTCGGGGCAGTAATGGGCGGTGATGCTCGGGCCGTAGGGGAGGAGCAGGAGCCATGCCAAGGTGTCTAGGGCGGCTGTTGGGGCGTCGTCGAGAGGTTGAAGATGTCATGTGCACGTTGGACGTTTTTACCCCTACGGGGTGTAAATATGCGGCGACGTACATGGGGGTACATTAGTAAATGTGCTATGTTTTCCAAATCACAGCTTTGCATGGAGATAGAGGTGATGTGGCACTCTGTGATTGGTCCAAAAAGGTAAACCTTACGAAATTCATATCTCAATAACCGTAGCTCGGATAGATGCACATTATCATGAATTTTGATCAGGAGAACTCAAGGAATGCAATAAAAATATATTTGAAGCCTAATTCTGATTGCAATTTGAAAAGTAATGGAAGATGTCAACTTTAATGTGTTAATGATTAAAGAACCCTATTTTGAAATGAATAATATATTTATAAGGGTTTAATGGATGATTAGAGTTGTTATTAACCTGTTAATGATGAAAGGGCACATTAGGAACAAAAATAATGAATTGTTCATGTAATTAGTTAATTTCAAGTTTAATGTGAATGAATAATACTTTAATGGGCCTTGAAACCCTAATGTTGGTGGTTAGGACTACTAATGGCTTTAATTATTCGATTTCATGTATAGAACTGAGTTTTCATGGTTATAAGCTATTTCAAGCATTAAAGTTTCTAATTTGTGAATAAATAACCTTAATATAGAAATTAGGGTTTTAGAATGAATCAAGGTAGAATTAATGATAAATAACGTTCATATGAGTATTAGAACATAATGAACTACAAATTGATGATAAACGAGCATAATGCCTTTGTCATGGGTTAAAGAGGATAAAAATGGTAGCTTTAATGAAAAGAGGCTTAATGGACTTATTTAATGGTTAATTATGCCTTAAATCTGAAACTGAAGATTAGATGTTGAGATAATTAGGGTTTGTGACAATTGTGTTAAAATGGGGTTTAAAATAGTAAAAGATGAAGGGAAACCCTAATTGCAATGGAAATCCTAAAAGTGGCCTAGAAAGCCTAAGGTAGAATCCAAGTCTAGCTTTAGAATGTTCTGGATAAACTATAACACTTGGATCCCATGCATTAATTTTTGGATATTGTTGATTGCTTGTTGCTTGTTCTTTATCCTTATTGCTTGGACAATCAAGTTGCTCTGGATCAGGTATGTGGTTAATTATGGTTAATCACATTAGTTTCCCGAGGGTTTTCCGAATGTTTCATCATATTGAATGCAATCTACACATTTGGATGTTCATACTTGAAAAATTATAGAGTCATTATGGTTATCACAATTATAAAGAAACGTGTATTCTCACACCTACGTGCCACCCTGATGGAAGATGCCATAAAGGTCAGGCCCAAGAGGGTAGACCCATGGGCCCCATGAGAGGTGACCCTAGACACCAAGCTCGGGAATGAGAAGGTGGTCTATGATGCATGACTATGGAGCACCATGAGAGGTGACTCCCAGGCACCAAGCTCCGGATTGAGAAGGTGGCCTTAACGCAATGGCAAAAGAGAAAACCTAGAGGGGTATGCCAGGGTTAGGGCAAAAGCGGTGGAGAATGACACATTGAAAATGTAAATTGACTTGTTAAATAATTTGATTGTGATTATTAAATTGTTAGCCATATTTGCAAGATTTTGGTTGTTCCCACGTACCAGTATATTTCGATATACTGACTGACATTTTGTTTGTCGGAGTTTTATGAACAACAATTGATAGAACAAACAGTAAAGTGACACATTGTGGAAATAAGAAAAAAAGTACAAGGAGGATTAGATAGAATAATTCAAGCTCTGGATAGATAGATTTCCAAAGTTTTCAAAGGTAAGTAAAGTTCTAATTTTATACCAAATTCCAGTTGGTTAGTAGAAATTCACAATTATTATTAATTATTTGTCGAACCTTTGATCATGTTAATTGGATAACGGCACCGACCTTTTGGTCTCCCTTAATTGGGGGTTATCGGGAGGCGGGTTCGTAACAATTGGTATCAGAGCCAATTCCCCTCCAGTAGGTGGGGTCCACCTGGACATGGCATGCCAGTCTTGAGCCGTGCGGTCTAGGCATGTAGGAAAGGGTTGTCCATGGTTGATGTAGCCACCCTTGCGCTGGTATTCTATGATCGGGAGCTGGGTGTCCAAGGGCTATTGTAGGTCTACACTGAAATGGGGAAGAGATTATGAGGCCTTATAGTTGATCCTTGACTAGGACGTCAAGTGTCTAAGTGGGGGAGATTGTAACATCCCAGGATTTGAGGCCTCAAATAAGTCAATCTTAAAAGGAATGATTAGACTACCCATATCACCAAGGTGCACCTCCTTTCTGGGAGCCCATCACTAAAGAACTCCATAGTTAAGCGTGCTCAGCTTGGAGTAGTACTAGGATGGGTGACCAGTCGGGTAGTTTATCTTGGCTTGTGCGTCAGTGTGGACAAAGCGCGTAGTTAAGGCTTGGTGTGATCTATGGGGCAAGTCGGCATTCCTCAAACTCTACTAGAGCCTTGGGCAGTGGGCCCGGGTGTTACAAATGGTATCATAGCATAGGTTCCTCATTTAATCTTTAATAATTATTAAATTTTACAAATTTCGTAGAACCCAAGGGAGTTATTAGAGGATTATCTGAAAGATAGAGGTGTATAGAAAAGGATCATGACTGGGGGCTGGCAATATTTTCCTCCGCACCGCTAGTCGGAATACGAGGACTCCCAGATCCGTGTGACTGCTTGGTCAAAGTCTTAGGGTATGAATCGAAATAAGATACCTTTAGGACTCTCTCATCTTGTTCATCCCTTCTCAACTCAAATTCTATTAGGGATATTAAGGATTGGGGTTTCCTCTCTTCCCCTCACCCTCTTGAGATATGGGTAAGGTTAATAAGGATTAAGGAATCCTCCATCAAATTAATAAAAATCATGTAAATAAGATGTCATGGACATAAGCTTAATAGAGTAAGTGTAAACTAAAGAATAGATACATGCTTAAGTCGTATGCCATGAGTTGTCATTGCCCTCAGGAGAGACCTGAGGATAGATCTCCTTGGCAGGAGGATGAGTAGAGAGAGAGTTATCTTGGAGGTAGAGACCTCCATTAAAAGTAGAGACCTAGCACATCCTCTGAGGATGATGTTAACCCTAACCCTAAGTGAAGGTTAGAGAGATGACATGATGAGTTAGTTGTCTTGGTAGACCAGATGTTGTATAGACATGCCTTGGATGCCATATGAGCCATGAGAGGTTAGATGGCCTAGCACTTTTGGCAACCCAACCCTGGGAAGGATCGTGCATGTTTAAGCGAAGGATAGCTCCTTCATGGATAAAGTTAGAGAAGAACCTATAGAACTCTATGGGCTTGTGAAAGTAGGGTATAGCTTGCACCCAGAGTACGTCAGTAGTGCTGACAGTAGGATGAAACCCTGGACAAGGAATCATGATGGATGTCTTATGGGATAAACATAAAGAACTAAGGATAATCTTGAGCCAAGAATGAGTTGAGAAAAGGCTTCATCCAGGTAGGGATATGCTGGTAAGCTTGATCTAACTTCATGTAGTGAGGCTGGATGTGGAATTAGATCTAGAGAGAGAAAGCAGGACCCAAGAAAGAAGGTTGGAAGCTTAGATTATGAGACATGAGGAATAGTGGGGAGTTGAGGATGATGCAACCTACATGGATGATAGTGGTTGCCTTATACTTGATCCCTGCAAGCTAATGATATATTGGTTGCCTTTAGAGGAACCAAACCCTAGAGAGAGGATGATGCTTCTTATACCTATGGTATAAGTGATTACCTGTTGGTTGAGATAAAGAGTGCTTTAGACCCTGAGGAGGTTTAAGTAACCAGTTGTGAGGCTTTATACCTAGTTGGTTGTCCTAGAAGAGGACTCAACTCTGAAGTGTTTCTCGAGTAGAATGATCATGGAAGTACATGACATACCTTGGACATGCTTGATTCGTGTTTAAGAGATTGAGCATGCAGTCAGACACCCAAAGGTGAACCTAGGGTTCCTAGGCCTAAGTGGGGAAGCAGTGTATCTGATGCTCATGATGATATTTGAGTCTCTATAGTTTCGAGCATGGTACTCCTCATGTGTAGAGGTAAAGGAAATCCCTAAGTTAAGGGTATGTTTTATGTAACCCTCACAGCTAAGTGGTCTAATGTTGAGGATGAGAAAAAGTGTGACCTAGCATGGTTTAGTAGGAACGCTTGTGCCTTAGTAGTTGCTGGATTAAGCATGCTCATGTGAATGTAAACCCTAAGGACGGTTGTGACCTTGTTGTCAAGAGTTGTAGTTTCCTCCCATCCTGGGAGAGGGACCCTTTGGTTGGGTATATGCCAGTTTTGTTGGTGTTGAGGTAACCTAAAGAGGTTTCATGGGATCTTGAGAAAGCTAAGTGAAAGGTACATGGTATGAGATTGAACCTGTAGACCCATAGTTAACCATCTCTAAGTGCATATGGATGTGTTACCATGGAGGTAACCGGTATGGGTCCTGACCAAGGTAGGTAGGTCGCCATGATCCCTGAGAAAGGATAAAAGACAACCCAAGAATGCAGAGATAGATGATGAAGGATTGGGTAAGGTTCTATGTTGGACATATACTATAATAGAATCCTAAGTCTATCCTAGGGTCAGGTAGGGATAAGACCAATGTTAGAAGGAGTTGCCTAATTCCCTAGTTGCACATGACCATAGGGTCAAGAGGTAACAACTATCATTGTCCGAGGGCCATGGGTGAGGAGATTGATCATGAACTCATGGGACCCAAAGGGCAGATGAGTAGGGCACTCTCTGGATGCATAAGGGAAAAGGGATGACCCCAAAAGTGCCAGAACCCTATAGACCTAGAGGAGATGACCAAGGATTGTGTGGTGGCCTAAGTAGGTTCGAGACCAGTTTTCCATGGAAGTAACTTTGATATCATGATGTAGAGACATAAGTTGCATGTTTCAACTTAGAATTGAAGGTGTACTGGCGATGTGGATGTATCATCTCTACTCTTGGAACAGGAAGAACTTTGTGTTTGGATGGCCACCAAATGCATATTTCCTCTTGTTATGAGAGGGACAGATGGGACAGTATGCATGCCATACACCAAGGATAAAAGATGATGTGTGTTGGAACATTGCTTCAAGGTATGAGGATAGAGATGATAACATACCTTGGTGGAATGAATGATACATGGATAGATACAAACGATAAAAGTATTAAGATAATCACCTTGTAAGGATGTTCCTAGTAGAAGCTTTGTGGAATTTGCAAGTTATACAAGGTTGAGTTTGATCACCAGGTGGATGGGCTCGGAGTTTCTTGATGAAGATAAACTTAGAGTTTGAGATGAGATGATAAGAATAATACATGGAGGTGTATGTTACTTAACACCTAAGGATAAGAAGTGGTAATGAATGCTCTGGTTGAGATATAGCTGCCTAGTTTAGTTGGAAGCTAGAAGAAGTTGAGGTTGTTAGGCTAACCTTTAGTTGAGGAAAAGAGTTAAGTTTGGCTAACACCCAGATGTATCAATAGCGGTTAATCAAGTAAATGATTGTTTGGTTAGCCAGTCAAGTCTGTGATATAATGAAAGGATGGTTGTCGAACCTCATATGTACTTCTTTGGAAAGGAAAGTGATGAAACCCTGATGAGAGTGGTTTAGGGTTTCTGAGGTATCATTCTCGACAAATCATGACATTCCGGGAGTCATGGTTTTAAGATAACCAAAAGATAGTAAGTGATAGTAGCACTTAAAACAAAGTTGCATGCAAGCTAGGAGGTGAAGGATGAACACCAGTAACCCAGTACATGGATATAAAGTATAAAGAGTTCCCAAGGGGGAATGGGAGTTCTTCACTGCGGATGTGGTGAGTCTCCCCTGGACCAAGAAAGGTCGAGATCCAATATGGGTTATGGTAGATAGCCTTACCTAGATGACATGAGAAAGGAAGAGTACTGTCATGGGACAGATTCAGCTGAACTACTTAAGAGAGAAAGATGGTTCAACTGCACCATGATGCGAGTTCAAAAGTTCTTGGGTATGACTAAGGTTCACTTCCATGAGGTGGAAGTGGATACATGACGAACTCAATGATAGTATAGTTTATCACCCCATACTAATGGACATATGATCCAGACTAGAGGGTCTGATGAGAGCATGTGTTCTCATTCAGGGTGATACATAGAGATAGTTCTTAAGATGTGATGTTAACCACCATAACTGTAATGACCCCGCCTCTCGGTAACCCCCAATTAAGGGAGACCCGAAGGTCAAAGCCGTCCTTCAAGTAACAGGATCAAAGGTTCACAAATAATCAATAATAATTATGAAATTCTACTAACTAACTGGAATTTGGTATAAAATTAAAACTTTACTTACCTTTGAAAACTTTGGAAATCTATCTATCTAGAGCTTGAATTATTCTATCTAATCCTCCTTGCATTTTATTTCTGATTTCCACATTTTTTCACTTTACTGTTTGTTCTTTCAATTGTTGTTCCTAAAACACCAACAAACAAAACGTCGGTCAGTATATCAAAATATATTGGTATGTGGGAACAACCAAAAGTTTGCACATAAGGATAACCATCTAATTATCACAATCAAGTTAATTAACAAGACAATTTACACTTTTTAGTATGACATTCTCCACCACTTTTGCCCTAACCCTGGCATACCCACCTTAGGGTTTCCTTTGCCAATGACTTAAGGCCACCTTCTCAATCCCAAGCTTGGTGCTTGGGGATCACCACTCATGGTGCCCACTAGTCATGCAATATCATAGGCCACCTTCTCCTTCTCGAGATTGGTGCCTGGGGTCACCACTCAAGGTGTCCATTGGTCTACCCATCTGGGCCTGACCTTTGGCATCATTCATCAGGGTGGCATGTAAGTGCGAGAATCCATACTTCTATTATTAATGTGATAATCATAGTGACTTTATAGTTTTTAAGTATGAACATCCAAACTGATAATTTGCATTCAATGCGATCAACCATCCGGAAAATCCTCTAGAAACTAAGGCGGTTATTCATAATTAACCACATACCTGATCAGACGATTTGAACAGAAATATCCATGCAAATAAGAATCCAAGAAAGCAAGCATTTTCAACAAGATCATGAAATAATCATGTAATTCCCTTTTTATTATTCATGTCATCAAGATCCATTAAACCTAGCTCGCTTCCTAGGGTTTCTAATTCCCTTTTAGGGTTCCTATTGCAATTAGGGTTTCCCTTCATCTTTTACTATTTTAAACCCTAATTTAATGCAATCAATCACCAACCCTATTTATTTCCACATCTAATCCTCAATTTCAGACTAAAGGCATAATTAACCATTAATTAAGTTCATTAAGCCTCTTTTACATTAAAGCTATTATTCTTATCCCTTTAATCCATGACAAGATCATTATACGCATGTATCATCAATTCATAGTTCATTATGGTCCAATTCACATATGAACTCGATTTGCCATTAATTCCACGTTTTATTCATGAGAAAACCCTAATTACTAGATTTAGGGTATTTATCCACAAATTTGGAACTTTAATGCTCAAAATAGCTTAGAATTATCCTATTTCAACTTTAATCATGATTTTCAACAATTAAAACTATTAAAATTCACCATTATCATCATTAGGGTTTCAAGGCCCATTAAAGCATACAGAACCCTAAATTAATCAAATTATGTGCAAAATTCATATTTTTCAACCTTAATGTATCCCTTTATGATTAACGGATTAATATCAACTTTATTCATCTATTAAACTCTACTGATCACATTAATCATACCAAAATAGGGTTTCTTAATCATTATTACATCTAAAGTTAATAACTTTCATTACTTTTCAAATTGAAAGAGGAATTAGCTCCTAACAATATTTTTATTGGATTCCAATCGTTTTTCTAAGCAACATTTATGTATAATGTGCATCTATCTGAGTTACGGTTGAGGAGATACGAATTTAACAAAACTTACTTACTCTGGCCATCAGCGTGTGCCACGTCGCCTCTATACATGCAACGTTGTTTGGAAAACATTTCGATTTGTCGCTTTTGCCCTTGGTTAAGTCGGCCGGCCCTTCAGCCCGTGGAGGACAAAATGGTCCAATGACCGTGTCATCTTCTTCCTTGGTTCAGCAACAGAAGTGACGCAATCTACAGTGCTCCGTGGGTGCGCCCTCCTTCCTCTAGGGCTCCTAGACCGCCACCGATGGCCGCCCAAGCCTCTATGCCCTCCGATGCACCTAGGGCACTGCTCAGAATGCGATTTGGCTGGCTTATGCAAGCGCACTCAACCCTCCAGGCGCAACTGTCATTGCAGCCAAGTTGTTGCAGCTGCGCGTGGGTCGGGGCATGTCCTCGATAGAGGAGCTATTCCTCGGGTCCATAGAGCATCAGGCTCCTCTCTGCAACTCCATCTTGCCGCCTCCTGCTTCAGGTTCATGACATACCCCTTAGTTAGGGTTTGTATGCCAAGAGCAAGAAGAAGAAGAGAAAGAAAGGGGTATATGTCGGATATCTCCCTCCTAGACTCGGCCCAGAGCTCTCTCTCCTTTTATAGAGGGTGTAACGAAGTCTTAAGATGGCTATTCTCGAGTTGCCAAGTCTCTTTCCTATTAGGAAGTCATATTCCTTCATGAAAAAGCAACCTTTCTCTCTCTTCATTATACTTTGGATATCCCCTATTATATGGATATTAGGAATTCGAAATTTCCTCTTCATTTTCTTTATACTTGATCTTTTTAACTCATTGGCCACGGATTTCTATTTTCCTTTAGTAGAAACTATTTCCTTTTTAACAATACCACATAATCCATTAATAATGTACTCGCATTATTTTCTTATTTTCTTTTATAGGTGTTTTCTCTTTCCTCTCTCTTCATTGGGACTCCTTGGATCCCAAGAAACTCTATGATTTCGAAATTCCTTCATAAGGATACTTATTATCCTTTTTTTTTTTTTTTGGGTGAAGTCAGAAGCTACTTTTATTCATCCCGCGCTTCTCTTGCAGGCATTAAACTGGTATTCAAAACATTGTCAGCTATGAAAGTAAATTTGGTAGGACTCCTACCATTACAGAAGGGGTGGGGGGTAGGTTGATCCTCAGGGCCGATAGGAGGGGTCGTATAGGTACGACCGTCCTTATAGTTTTGAAGGTGGTGTTTGGACAGCATGTCCGCCAACACATTTTGTTCTCTCGGACGATACACAATTTGTAACTCTGGTTTATCGCTGATCATGTCTTGGATGGATTGGACCCAAATTGTGAAAGCAGGGACATTCTCTAGAGGGCCTTCAATTGCTTTGATAGCCTTAGAACTATCCGTAATGATAACTGCTGGTCCCATGGTGGTTGCAGTATATATTCTGATAGCAAGCTCTATTGCCCTAATCTTTGCTTCTGTGACAGATTCAACCTGGGCATACATGGCCGATCCTCCTTGCCATGCCTTGTTCTCATTCAGGACAACTATCCCGATAGCCGCATCTTTATCCTTAACAACAGCATCAGCATACAACAGCATATGGCCATTCGGCACTCCATCATGGTCATGTAAAATGGCTTTATCGTGGTCTTTGTCTTCCTTCTTCCTGCATTTAGCATTTGATATGCTAGTACAAAGACTATCAATTTGGATCACTTGTTTAGTAGTGCTGACATTAATATTTTCGAAGACCATGCTGTTCCTAGCCTTCCATATGACCCAGCAGGTAACTGTGAAGTGAGTGGTGTCTTCATCCTTCCCTTGCAAGTGATGCGTCAGCCACTGTTGGACAGAATCGTGGACCATGTTGTCCATGTTGTTGCTACTGGCCTTGTTCCAGACTTCCTTTGCATAAGGGCAGCTGCATATAGCATGAAACGTATCTTCCACCTGTGCTTCACATCTAGGACAAATAGCACATTCAGTGAACTTCCTTTGCTTACGCCTCCCATTAGTCATGATTCCTTCATGAGCAACTATCTAGATGAAAACTTTGATTTTACTAGGTATCTGTAGTTTCCAAATAGTAGACCATATATTGTTAACAGGGTACTGAATATCACCATGTATTAGAGCATACGCAGAAGCTGTAGTGAATTTCCCGCTCTCGTCATGCATCCAGCTCCATGCATCATCCCCTTTCCCCCCGCCCGGAACAGGCAGATCAGTAATCCGATCGACACAGTGATCAGGGAGGTAATGTAGTAAGAACTCTCTGTCCCACTTTCCTTCCATGTTACGAAGGCACCCAACAGTAAGATCCATCACTTCATTGGTGACGGGTTTTATGCAGTAAGAAAGCAGCTGTTGATACCCTGGAACCCAGTGGTCCGTCCACACTAGGGTGGAGTCCCCATCCTTTATAATCTTATTACAGTTATTCTTGATGAACTGCATTCCCGTATGGACACTTCTATGGAACGGTGTTGCTCTGCCAGGAGACCTTGTAGTGAAGTTCTTATATTTTTGACTCATCCCCTTCACCCAAAGGGCATTCTTGTTGCGAAGCAGCTTCCATGAGTTCTTCCAGATTAAGGTTTTGTTCCAGTCCGCCATGCTTCTAATTCCTAGGCCCCCGTTATTTGTGCTAGTGCACACTTTCTTCCACGCTACCAAGGATACTGGATTGGCATTTTGGCATCCCCCCCAGATGAACTTGCGAATTGCTCTATCGAGTTTAGTACAAATGGCTTTCGGGACAATGGCCGATTGCATGACATATGTTGGCAGAGTTGTCAAGACTGATCTGACCAGACAAATCCGACCAGCTAAGGAGAGAGCTCTTGCTGTCCAGCCGTTGATTCTTACCTCCATGGTGTTCGTTAGGAAAGAGTAGGTTTGTTTGTTGACCCTTTTATGTAGCAGTGGTACACCCAAGTATTTACCAAGGTCATCTGTTTCATTGATCCCGCTGGCTCTGCAGATCGCTGCCCTTGTAGCTCTACTAACTGAGGCGGCGAAGAAATTTTTTGATTTGTCTATTGAGACCTGTTGTCCCGAGGCTTCTTCAAACATTTGGAAACATTTGTTGATGGTAGCCATCTGCTGTAGTGATGCTTTTGCGAATATGACTATGTCATCCGTGAAGCAGACATGGGATATGTGTGGCCCTTGTTGGGAGAACTTAATGGGAGTCCATTTTTTTTCTTCAACATTTTGGTTGATTAGTTGTGTCAAACGCTCCATGCACAGAACGAATAAGTAAGGAGATAGAGGGTCTCCCTGTTGGAGCCCTCTCGTGTTCTTGAAAGCAGGAAGTGAACCCCCATTAAAGATAATGTTCGTACTTCCTGAGGATAGGGACTTTAGAATGTAAGTTTTGATGTTAGATGGCCATGTCATCTGGTTGAGCGTATGCTCAATGAACTTCCAAGACATTCTATCGTATGCTTTCGAGAGATCAATCTTTATTGCCATGTAGGGTGCACTTGATTTACGCCTTAGGTTGTGAATGATCTCTTGGACAATGATAATGCTGTCAGAAATACACCTGCCAGGAATAAAACTGGATTGTTGTTGCGACACCCATTGAGGCATATACTTCTTGACTCTCCCTACCATGACCTTGGATGCCAACTTAAGGCATGCATTGTTCAGTGTAATTGGTCTAAGATGGGTACAGTTGATAGGGTGCTTCACTTTTGGTATCAAAACAATACTCGTCTCTGCTATCTTGTCTGGAATATCATTGCCATTGAGCATGTTTCTGATGGTTAGGAGGATGCTATTCCTGATGCATTTCCAATTTGATTTGATAAAGTGCATATCAGTGCCATCAGGCCCTGCAGCCTTAAACGGGTCTGCTTCTTTAATGATTTGCCATACTTCCTTCTCAGTCGGTGTAGCCCCAAGATTTCTGATCTGCCGCGGTTGCAGGTTCTTGTATCTTGCTGGTATCATGTCCATCGCCGCTGCAGTAGGCGGATTGTTTTCAGTGAACATTTCTTGAAAATAATTTAACACTAGGTTCTTGAGCTCAGCCTCGTCAGTCAGCCATTGTCCTTGGCAATTTTGTAGACTCCTGATATTGTTTGTTCGCCTTCTATTACTGACATACGTATGGTAAAATCTGGTATTATTATCTCCCTCAGTCAACCAGTTGAGGTGACTCTTTTGTTTCCAATCTTCCTCCTCTCTTGCAAGAATTTCCTCCGCCTCACCTTCAAGCTTCTGACATTCACGATCAGCTGCCTCAGTGTACTGTGTTTCCAGCCTGTGTTGTAAGTGATTTATCTTATTGAAGATTTGCTGTTTGGCCTTGCTGTGGTTACGCCTGGCATTGGTGTCCCATTTAGAGAGATGGGGTTTTGCTTGTTGCAGCGTGACATGGAACTCAACATCCGGTTTCCAATGAATTTCCAAAAGATTACAGAAGTGTGGATCTTTGTTCCAGGAAGCTCGGGTTTTGAATCTCACTTGCTGCGTGGGGGTAGTAACATTCAACATGGCTATTGGGTTGTGGTCCGAGCCAAACCGAGTGAGGTTCTCACAGATGAAATTTGGGTACTGCTGTATCCATTCCCTGTTGGCCAAAGCTCTATCGATTCTTTCATGTAGGAGCCCTTTCTTGTAGGTAAACGCGTAGCCGATGCTCCCGATGTCAGTGAGGCCTGCTTTGATAATGGCGTTGCTGAATCTTGCAGCTTCGGATATGTTAAATCTGTTGCTGCCTAGCTTCTCATCAGGATTGAGCATACAATTGTAATCTCCCAGAGCTATCCAAGGCTTGTTAATAGATTGGCTCAACCGGATCAAGTGATCCCAGAGTATAGGTCTTCTCCCAGGGTTAGGTGAAGCATATATGAAGGTACATAGCACATTGCCATCGATGCAGCAGGGAATGAAATACTTGTTGCTTTGAAGAATTTGTACATCACACTCATCTTCATTCCATAAGATCGAGATCCCACCCGAGAACCCATTTGCTTCTATGCGATGGGAGCTCGAGAAACCAATATCTTTAATAGCAGCTTGCGCCTCTTTTCCAGAAATTCTAGGTTCTAAAATGGATACTAGCTTGATTTTGTGCTTCGACACTAGACTTTTAAGGTATTGCCTTGCTTTCTTCTTACCAGCTCCTCGGATATTCCAGGTAATTGTATTAATCATAAACAAGGGGTGATAATTTGGATGAGGACGCGCCTCTTTCAGCACCATCAGAACTTCTTCTCGTTCTATTCCTTGTCACGTATTGGCTATGCGGGCTGCCTGTGCCCTGAGATTTCTCCTTCTCCTTGGCTTTTCTTCTGGGTATTGCAGGTGTCTTCGTCCCTTCCCTGGTTTTTCCACTTTCTATAATTACCGTGCCTTCTTCTTGGGGATTGGGTTTATCCGTGTGCATCTCGGCAGGCTCATCAACTGGTCTGCCAGGTATTACTTCATTGCCTACTGGTGTAACAGCTATATGCTTGGGTGCACAATTAACCAGTGGTGCTGCTTCCTGTCCAGGTTGTCCCTCTTCTACCACCTGTCGATCTTCTGTATGTTTCTTCGATGATACATCATCATCCTCATTCCTTCGCTGCTTTTTCCTCCAGATCTTAGGACCTCGGCTGTCCTCTTGACGCTCCGGTTGGTCGTCAAACATGCCCTCTTCGGCCCTGTTGGCTTCATCTTCCTCCCCATCTAGGGCTTGGAACTTGTTTCCCGCTCCTGTTGTCTGGTTTTTCTTTTGTTGCTCTTTGTTGCGTTGTGGTCGACGAGTCCTGACATTTTTGCCATAGTAGACTTGCCACTTCTCTTCCTCCTCCATCCATCTGACTCCCGCATCATCCTCATCTGGACTATTGTCCGGTTTTGCAGGTTCTTCCTCGGGTCCTTTGCAATCCGTCGCGTCGTGTCCCAGCTTCCCACACTTGAGACACAGATCCGGCAACGACTCATATTCTATCTTGTACTCCCGTCCGTTGATCAGGATTGCAAGTTGGATGGGTTTGGAGACTTCGATTTCTACTGCTAGCCTCGCGAACTTGCTTCTCGTTCGATTGGTTGAGTGATCGTCTACTCTCATCAGTCGTCCCACCGCTTCACCTATTTTCTGGAACATTTCTTGGTTGTAATAATGGATTGGGAGCCCAATGACTCGTATCCATGTAACCAGGTGACTCGGGAGGCCCTTGGAGGGTTCGAAATACCCGTCCCAAGGCCATACAGCTAGACAACTACCAAATAGTGACCACGGCCCCCTAGTTAGGACATTTTCCTGATCCAGTCTACTATAGAATTGCACTACATAGTGCTGTTCAGCAAGCTCGTAAAGCTCAAACCTTCCCGCCGACTTCCAGAGCAGTTTTAGCCTCTCTGCCATGGTTAGGAACCCGACATGTCTATCAATAAGTTTTATGATGACGGCATATCTGAATGGTTTGCTCATGATCTCCTCCGCTTCTGGAGCGACGTAGATCTCAGGGAATCCTCTCTCGTTTATGATTTCGATATCTTCAGGGTGAACGGTATCCTCCTATTCGTCTTCGATGAAGAAAGGATCGGTGGCGGCGCCTCCGCCGTTTCCTGTCACAGCTTGCTTGAAAGATTTCGTTTTTGTTGGTGACGCGTTGGCTGGCAGAGATGTGGTATCATCTGTGTGTGTGCTCTGGTCCACGTCCATCTGGTTCGTTTGGTCTAACAGTTCATTAGGGTTACCCCCTCGCATCCCCTTGTATGTGAGGTTGATGCCGACCCTCTGTAGACTCGCCTGGCTTGCCGTTTTAGTCGACGTAGTGCGCGAGCCAGATCCAGGATCCTTGATCCTTGTCCCGCTACCATCATCTTCTAGGGTTACACGTAGTTCGCTAGCTTCGTCGCCGCCCCCCACACTCCCTTGCGCCGCCATTCCCTTACTTACTTATTATCCTTCTAGATGCATCTAAATGCATTATTTCTCATTATTATGTTGATTTCTGATTAAAATATCCATTTTTGAGGATTTCTTTTTATTTTTCTTTTACTTTCCTCATTGATATTCCTTTTAATCATTATAAATTCTTGGGATACGAAATTCCACCAAGGATAACTCAATTATACCTCTTTTCACTTGTTTTCCACATTTCACCATTATTTTCAATTTCTTTCTTAACAAAGAAATATTTAATTTATCTTTTCTTTCTTATTGCACTCTTTATGCAACTTTGGACTCCTTGGAACCCAAGGAACCCATGTGGCATGAAATCCACCTTTTGACTAAGTTCTTTACCTTCTAGAGGTTTCCACATCTTTCTTTTCTTGATTTCTTAGTTAATTGAATTTCCTTTTTATTGGGCCCAATAGCCAATAAAGCCCAAAATACAATTATCGAGGCTATTGTAAATGAGATTGCATCATGATTTGTCCCATGTGAGAGTTTACATTTATCATCAGATGAACCTAAAATTGGGGTTGTAACATCCTTCCCCTCTTATAAGAATTTTTCCCTCAAAATTCCACCAAGTAAACAAGCAAATCAGGATAAACCTTTCGTATATCCATCGTGGCTTCCATTTGGCCTTACCTTTTCCATGGTGCTTCCCAAGAACCTTCATCATGTCATATTCTTCCATCTGAGTTCTTTCTTTCCTTGGTATATCATACCCTCATAGGTGACTCAGGACATTTCAGCCTCTCTAAAAAGCTGAATAGGTTCAGGGCTCAACACCTAGCTTGGGTACCTCACATAGTGCTCTAGACTGGACTCATGTAACACCTTATACATCATGTTATCCTGAGGGGCAAGGCTAAACACAACCATCTCCACCAATCCATCTCAAATGGACCCATATATCGGGGACTCAGCTTTCTCAGCTGAAGCTTAGAGGGGTCAGATTTTCACATCACATATTTTCCCATAGTGAACTGCATGTCAGTCTGCTCTGCATCAGCTCGTGACTCATGTCACCACTGGTCTCTCTCTCGGCCATTGCATGATCAAAGTGACTTCATCTACACACACTATGGTTCTTTTCTGACCTTCGTGAGGCCTCCTTCACCAACATCATCTTAATGAAGTGGTGACTGACACAACCTCTCTATAAGATTTCTTGCATCACGATAAAGGTTGTGGTGGTTAACATCACATCTTAAGAACTGTCTCTATGTATCACCCTGAACAAGCACATTGGCTCTCATCAGACCCTCTAGTCTGGATTATACTAACCATTAGTTAGGGGTGATAACCTATACTATCATCAAGCTCTTCATGTATCTACTTCCACCTCATGGAAGTCAACCTTGGTCATACCCAAGAACTTTTGAACTCGCATCATGGTGTGGTTGAACCATATTCTCTCTTAAGTAGTTCAACCAAATCTATCTCGTGATAGTACTCTTCCTTTCTCTTGTCATCTAGGTAAGGTGACCTACCATAACCCATATTGGATCTCGACCTTCCTTGGTCCAAGAGAGACTCACAACATCCATAGTGATGAACTCCCATTCCCTCTCGGGAATTCTTTATACTTTATATCCATGTACTGGGTTACTGGTGTTCGTCCTTCACCTCCTAGCTTGCATGGCCACATGCTACATGCAACTTTATTTTAAGCATCCAAAGTGCTACTATCACTTACTATCTTTGTAGTTTCACAATGTGTGGTGATCTTAAAACCATGATTCCCGATATGTCATGATTCCTCAAGATCGATACCTCGGAAACCCTAAACTACTCTGATTAGGGTTTCATCACTTTCCTTTCCAAAGAAGTACATCTGAGGTTCGACAATCATCCTTTCATTTTATCACGGATTTGACTGACTAACCAAGAAATCATTTACTTGATTAGCTGCTATTGATACATCTAGGTGTTAGCCAAACTTATTTTTTTTCTCAATTGAAGGTTAGCCTAACAACCTCAACTTCTTCTAGCTTCCAGCTAAACTAGGCAGGTATATCTCAACCGAAGCATTCATTACCACTTCTTATCCTTAGATGTTAAGTATTGTTGAAGACATACACCTCCATGTATTATACTTATCATCTCATCTCAAACTCTAAGTTTGTCTTCATCAAGAAACTTTAAGCTCATCCTCATGGTATTCCACTCAACCTTGTACCACATTCAAGTTCCATATAACTCATGTGACAACATCCTTACAAGGTGATTATCTTAATACTTTTATTGTTTGTACATGTCCATGAATCATTCATTCCACCAAGGTATGTTATCATCTTTGTCCTCATACCTCGTAGCAACGTTCCAACCCACCTCATCTTTTATCCTTGGTGTATGGCATGCATACTGTCCCATCTCTCACTCCCATAACAAGAAGAAATAAGCATTTGGCGGCCGTCCAAACACAAAGTTCTTCCTATTCCAAGAGTAGAGATGACACATCCCACCTTTCTAGTACACCTTCAAATCTAGGTTGAAACATGCCATCATCTTGATATCAAAGTTACTTCCATGGAAAACTAGTCTCGAACCTACTTAGGTCCATACTCATTCCTTGGTCATCTCCTCTAGGTCTATAGGGTGCTGACACTTTTGGGGTCATCCCTCTTCCCTCAAGCATCCAGAGAGTGCCCTACTCATATGTCCTTTGGGTCCCATGAGTTCATGAAGGTGATCAATCTCCTAACCCATGGCCCTTAGACAATGATAGTTGTTACCTCCCGACCCTATGGTCATGTGAAACTAGGGAATTAGGCAACTCCTTCCATCGGTCTTATCCCTACCTGACCGTAGGATAGACTTAGGATTCTCTTACAGTACATTTTCAACTTAGAACCTTACCCAAGCATTCATCATCTCTCTTCCTGCATTCGTGGGCTGACTTTCATCCTTCCATAGGGATCATGGCAACCTACCTAACTTGGTCAAACCCATACCGGTTACCTCCATGGTAACACATCCACATGCACATAGAGATGGTTATCTATGGGTCTATAGATTCATTCTCATGCCATGTACTCTTCACCTAGCTTCTCAAGCTCCTATGAAACCTCCTTAGGTTACCTCAAAACCAACTAAACTGGTAAACCCCCTACCAAAGGGTCCCTCTCCCATGATGGGAGGAAACTACAACTCGTGACAACAAGGTCACAAACATCCTTAGGGTTTACATCCATATGAGCATGCTTAAACTAGAAACAACTAAGGCACAAGCATATCTGCTAGGTCACACTTGTTCTCTTCCTCAACATTAGACCAACTTAGTTGTGAGGGGTTTGTCAAACATACCCTTAACTTAAGGGGTTTCTTTTACCTTTACACATGAGGAGTACCATAGAGACTCAAATCTCATCATGAGCATTGGGGTACACTACTTCCCCTCTTAGTCCTAGGAGCCCTAGGTTCACCTTTGGGTATCCAGCTGCATCCTCAATCTCTTACCCACAAATCAAGCATAACCAAGGTATGTCATGTACTTCCATGATCCTTTTGTATACGTAGTACCTCAGAGTTGAGTCCTCCTCAAGGACAACCAACAAGGTACAAGGCTTCACAACCTATTACTAAACCTCTCAAGTCTAAGGAACTCTGCTTCCTATCTCAGAAGGTAAACAAAAATACCACAGGAAGAAGCAACATCCTCTCTCTAGGGTTCGGTTCCTTTAAGATATCATCAGCCTCCAGGGATCATGCATGAGGCAACCACTATCATCCACCTAGGTCGCATCATTCTCGACTCCCCACTGTTCCTCACATATTTGGGGTTTTAGGTTTCCAACCTTCTTGCTTGGTTCCTTCTTTCTCTCACTAAATCTAACTCCACATCCATCCTTACTACTAGAGGTCCTCTCTCCATGAAGTTAGATCAAGCTCACAAGCATATCCCTTCCTCGGTGAAGCCTATACTCAACTCATGTTTTGCTCAAGATTATCCTTAGCTCTTTATGATTATCACATAAGCTATCCAACATACTCCCTTGACCAGGGTTTCCACCTACTGGTGCTACTATAGATGTACTATGGGTGCAAGTTATATCCTTCTTGCAACATCACATAAGGTTTCTATATATTCTTCTCTAACATCCCCCATGAAGGTGCTATCCTTCGCTCAAACATGCACAACCCTCTCCAGGGTTGGGTCGCCAAAGGTACTAGGTCATCTACCCTCTTATGGCATCCCAAAGGCATGTCTATCCCAACACCTGATCTACCATGACATCTAACTCATCATGACATCTCTCTCTCTAACCTTCACTTAGGGTTAGGGTTAACATCATCCTCAAAGGATGTGCTAGGTCTCTACTTTTAATGGAAGTCTCTACCTCCAAGACTAACTCACTCTACTCATCCTCCTACCAAGGAGGTCTATCCTTAGGTCTCTCCTGAGGCAATGACAACTCGTGTCATACGACCTAAGCATGTATCTATTCCTTTCTGCTTACTCTATTAAGCTTAAGTTCATGACATGTTACTTACATGCTTTTTATTAATTTGGTGGGGGATTCCTTAATCCTTATCAACCTTACCCATACCTCAAGAGGGTGAGGAGAAGAGAGGAAACCCTAATCCTTAAGGTCCTTAACAGAATTTGAGTTGAGAAGGGATGAACAAGATGAGAGAGTCCTAAAGGTATCTTATTTCGAATCATACCCTAAGACTTTGGCCAGGGAGTCACACGGATGCGGGAGTCCTCGTATTCTGACTAGCGGTGTGGAGGAAAATATTGCCAGCCCCCGGTCACGATCCTTTTCTAGACACCTCTGTCTTTCGGATAATCCTCTAATAACTCCCTTGGGTTCTACCGAATTCGTAAAATTTAATAATTATTAAAGATTAAGTGAGGAACCTATGCTCTGATACCAATTGTAACGACCCCGCCTCCCGGTAACCCCCAATTGAGGGTCAAAGCTGTTATTCAATTAACAGGATCAAAGGTTCAACAAATAATCAATAATAATTATGAAATTCTACTAACTAACTGGAATTTGGTATAAAATTAAAACTTTACTTACCTTTGAAAACTTTGGAAATCTATCTATCCAGAGCTTGAATTATTCTATCTAATCCTCCTTGCACTTTATTTCTTATTTCCACAATGTGTCACTTTACTGTTTGTTCTTTCAATTGTTGTTCCTAAAACGCCGACAAACAAAACGTCGGTCAGTATATCGAAATATACTGGTATGTGGGAACAACCAAAAGTTTGCACATAAGGATAACAATCTTATTATCACAATCAAGTTAATTAACAAGCCAATTTACACTTTTTCGTATGACATTCTTCACCGATTTTTCCCTAACCCTGGCATACCCACCTTAGGGTTTCCTTTCCCAATGACTTAAGGCCACCTTCTCAATCCCGAGCTTCGTGCCTGGGGCTCACCGCTCATGGTGCCCACTAGTCATGCAATATCATAGGCCACCTTCTCATTCCCAAGCTTGGTGCCTGGGGTCACCACTCAAGGTGTCCATTGGTCTACCCATCTGGGCCTGACCTTTCGCATCATCCATCAGGGTGGCATGTAAGTGTGAGAATCCATACTTCTATTATTAATTTGATAATCATAGTGACTTTATAGTTTGCAAGTATGAACATCCAAACTGATAATTTGCATTCAATGTGATTAACCATCCGAAACATCCTCGGGAAACTAAGGCGGTTATTCATAATTAACCACATACCTGATCTGACGATTTGAATAGAAATATCCATGCAAATAAGAATCCAAGAAAGCAAGCATTTTCAACAAGATCCTAAAATAATCACGTAATTCCCTTTTTATTATTCATGTCATCCCGATCCATTAAACCTAGCTCACTTCCTAGGGTTTCTAATTCCCTTTTAGGGTTCCTATTGTAATTAGGGTTTCCCTTCATCTTTTACTATTATAAACTCTAATTTCATGCAATCGATCACCAACCCTAATTATTTCCACATATAATCCTCAATTTCAGATTTTAGGCATAATTAACCATTAATTAAGTTCATTAAGCCTCTTTTACATTAAAGCTATTATTTTTATCCCTTTAATCCATGACAAGATCATTATACACATTTATCATCAATTCATAGTTCATTATGGTCCAATTCACATATGAACTCGATTTGCCATTAATTCCACCTTTTATTCATGAGAAAACCCTAATCACTACATTTAGGGTATTTATCCACAAATTAGGAACTTTAATTCTCGAAATAGCCTAGAATTATCCTATTTCGACTTTAATCATGATTTTCAACAATTAAAGCTATTAAAAGTCACCATTATCATCATTAGGGTTTCAAGGCCCATTAAAGCATACAGAACCCTAAATTAATCAAATTACTTACAAAATTCATCTTTTTCAACCTTAATGTATCCTACTATGATAAATAGATTAATATCAACTTTAGTCATTTATTAAACTCTACTGATCACATTAATCATACCCAAATAGGGTTTCTTAATCATTATTACATCTAAAGTTAATAACTTTCAGTACTTTTCGAATTGCAAGAGGAATTAGCTCCTAACAATATTTTTATTGGATTCCTCTCGGTTTTCTGAGAAACATTCATGTATAATCCGCATCTATCTGAGTTACGGTTGAGGAGATACAAATTTAACAAAACTTACTTACTCTGGCCAATCAGCGTGTGCCACGTCGCCTCTATACATGCAACGTTGTTTGGAAAAAATTTCGATTTGTCGATTTTTCCCTTGGTTAAGTCGGCCGTCCCTTCAGCCCGTGGAGGACAAAACGATCCAATGACCGTGTCATCTTCTTCCTTGGTTCAACAACAGAAGTACCGCGATCTGCAGTGCTCTGCGGGTGCGCCCTCCTTCCTCCGTGGATGGCTGCCCAAGTCTCTATGCCCTCTGTTGCACCTAGGGCACTACTCAGAACACGATTTGGCTGGTTTATGCAAGCACACTCAACCCTCCAAGTGCGACCGCCATTGCAGCCATGTAGCTACAGCTGTGCGTGGGTCGGGGCATGTCCTCGACGGAGGAGCTATTCCTCGGGTCCGTGGAGCATCAGGCTCCTCTCTGCAACTCCATCTTGCTGCCTTCTGCTTCAGGTTCATGTCGTACCCCTTAGTTAGGGTTTGTATGCTAAGAGAAAGAAGAAGAAGAGGAAGAAAGGGGTATACGTGGGATATCTCCCTCTTGGACTTAGCCCAGAGCTCTCTCTTCGTTTATAGAGGGTGTGTAGAAGTCTTAAGATGGCCATTCTCGAGTTGCCAAGTCCCTTTCCTATTAGGAAGTTATATTCCTTCATGAAAAAGCAACCTTTCCCTCTCTTCATTATCCTTTGGATATCCCCTATTATATGGATATTAGGAATTCGAAATTTCCTCTTCATATTCTTTATACTTGCTCATTTTAACTCATTGGCCACAGATTTCTATTTTCCTTTAGTAGAAACTATTTCCTTTTTAACAATACCACATAATCCATTAATAATGTACTCACATTATTTTCTTATTTTCTTTTATAGGTATTTTCTCTTTTGTCTCTCTTCATTGGGACTCCTTGGATCCCAAGAAACTCTATGATTTCGAAATTCCTTCATACGGATACTTATTATCCTTCTAGATGCATCTAAATGCATTATTTCTCATTATTATGTTGGTTTCTTATTAAAATATCCATTTTTGAGGATTTCTCTTTATTTATATTTTATTTTCCTCATCGGTATTCCTTTTAATCATTAGAAATTCTTAGGATACGAAATTCCACCAAGGATAACTCAATTATACCTCTTTTCACTTGTTTTCCACATTTCACCATTATTTTCAATTTCTTTCTTAACAAAGAAATATTTAATTGATCTTTTCTTTCTTATTGCACTCTTTATGCAACTTTGGACTCGTTGGAACCCAAGGAACCCATGTGGCATGAAATCCACCTTTGGATTCAGTTCTTTAGCTTCTAGAGGTTTCCACATCTTTCTTTTCTCGATTTCTTAGTTAATTGAATTTCTTTGTTATTGGGCCCAATAGTCAATAAAGCCCACAATACAATTATCAAGTCTATTCTAAACGAGATTACATCATTATTTGTCCCATATGAGAGTTTACATTTCTCATCAGATGAACCCAAAATTGGGGTTGTAACAATAACCTTATTGGGATGCAAGAAGTCTTATAGAGAGGATGTGTTAGTCACCACTTCATTAAGATGATGTAGGTGAAGGAGGCCTCGCGAAGGTCAGAAAAGAACCTCAGTGTGTGCATATGAAGTCTCTTTGATCATGCAATGGCTGAGAGAGAGCCCAGTGGTGACATGAGTCACGAGCGGATGCAAAGCAGACTGACATGCAGTTCACTGTGGGAGAATATGTGATGTGAAAATCCAACCCCTCTAAGCTACATCTGAGAAAGTTGAGTCCCCGATATAGGGGTCCATTTTAGATGGATCGGTGGAGATGGTTGTGTTTAGCCTTACCCCTCAGGATAACATGATGTATAATGTGTTACATAAGTCCGATCTAGAGCACTATGTGAGGTACCCAAGCCATGTGTTGAGCCCTGAACCTATTCAGCTTTCGAGAGGCTGAAATGTCCTGAGTCACCTATGAGGGTACGATATACCAAGGTAAGAAAGAACTCAGATGGAAGAATATGAGATGATGAAGGTTCTTGGGAATCACCATGATGGACATATGAAAGGATTATCCTGAATTGTTTGTTTGCTTGGTGGAATTTTGAGGGAAAAATTCTATTAAGAGGGGAAGGATGTTACAACCCCAATTTTGGATTCATTTGGGTGAGAAATGTAATTTCTTACATAAAAAATATTTGAACAAATAAAGATATAATTTGTTTTGAATAAATGAATTTCGTTTACAATAGCATTGATTATTGTGTTGTGGGCTTTATTGGCTATTGGGCCCAATAACAAGGAAATTCAATTAATGTGGAAACCTCTAGAAGGTAAAGAACTTAATCCAAAGATGGATTTCGTGCCACATGGGTTCCTTGTGTCCCAAGGAGTCCAAATTTGTAAAGATAATGCAAAAAGAAAAGAAAAGATCAATTAAGTATTTCTTTGTTAAGAAAATAATTGAAAACAATGGTAAAATGTGGAAAATAAGTGAAAAGAGGTACAATTGAGTTATCCTTAGTGGAATTTCGTATTCCAAGGATTCCTAATGATAAAAGGAATACTAATCAGGAAAATAAAAGTGAAATAAAAGAGAAATCCTCAAAAAGAAATATTCTAATAAGAAATAAACAAGATAATGAAGAATAGTGCATTTAGATGCATCTAGAAGGAAAATGAGTATCCAATAAAAAGGATTTCGAAATAATAGAGTTTCTTGGGATCCAAGGAGTCCCAATAAAGAGGAAAGAAATAGAAAATACCAAAATTGCAAAATAAAGGAATAATGGGAATACATAATTAAGGAATTATGAGGTGTTATTAAAATGAAGTATTGTTTCAACAAAAGGAAATATAATTTCGGGGTTAGTGGATTAAAATGCAAGAACTATGATAATAAGAGAAAGGATTTTCGAATCCTAATATCAAAGGGAGAAGGAATAATAAAGAAATATGAGAGAGATAGAAACTTGCTTATTAGTGAAGGAATATATTTCCTATTATGATTAGGCTTTATTCCTTCGTAGGAAAGCATGTTGGGGCATGACTACCCTCCTCTATAAAAGGGTAGACCCTCTGGACGAGCCCAAGCAGTTCTCTTGCGTCTCTCTCTCCTCTCCGTCTTGTTTTTCATGAAAACCCTAGTCTTGGAGGGTAGAGCAACCTTGGAGCAAACCAGGGGCTGATGAGTCACCTGGTTGGAGGTTGGACACTTCCACGACAACCATGAACGGATCGCCTACCAACCCAACGCCTCTGGTGCCGCGCAACTCTAGTCTTGAGTCTGCAAACTGCAGAAAACGTAGCTGCAATTGCGGGCCTCTTCGCGCTCGAGTTTGGCCACTTAGGTCATGTTAAGAGGGTGCCTTGTGTGCGCCAAGGAGCAGAGAGGTCGGGGCGGCCATGGGCGGTGATGCTCGGGCTGTAGGGGAGGAGCAGGAGCTGTGCTATGGTGTCTAGGGCGGCTGCTGGGGCGCCGTCAAGAGGTTGAAGATGACATGTGCGCGTTGGACGTTTTTACCCCTACGGGGTGTAAAGAAGCGACGACTTACACGAGGGTACATTAGTAAATGTGTTATGTTTTCCAAATCACAACTTTGCATGGAGATAGAGGTGATGTGGCGCTCTGTGATTGGTCCAAAATGGTAAACCTTACAAAATTCATATCACAATAACCGTAGCTCGGATAGATGCACAATATACATGAATTTTGATAAAGAGAACTCAAGGAATGCAATAAAAATATATTTGAAGCCTAATTATGGTTGCAGTTTGAAAAGTAATGGAAGATGTCAACTTTAATGTGTTAATGTTTAAAGAACCCTATTTTGAAATGAATAATATATTTATAAGGGTTTAATGGATGATTACAGTTGGTATTAACCTGTTAATGATGAAAGGGCACATTAGGAGCAAAAATTATGAATTGTGCATGTAATTAGTTAATTTCAAGTTTAATGTGAATGAATAATACTTTAATGGGCCTTGAAACCCTAATGTTGGTGGTTAGGACTACTAATGGCTTTAATTATTCAATTTCATGTATAGAACTGGGTTTTCATGGTTATAAGCTATTTCAAGCATTAAAGTTCCTAATTTGTGAATAAATAACCTTAATATAGAAATTAGGGTTTTTGAATGAATCAAGGTAGAATTAATGATAAATAACGTTCATATGAGTAATAGAACATAATGAACTACAAATTGATGATAAACGAGCATAATGACTTTGTCATGGGTTAAAGAGGATAAAAATGGTAGCTTTAATGAAAAGAGGCTTAATGGACTTATTTAATGGTTAATTCTGCCTTAAATCCGAAACTGAAGATTAGATGTTGAGATAATTAGGGTTTGTGATCAATTGCGTTAAAATAGGGTTTAAAATAGTAAAATATGAAGGGAAACCCTAATTGCAATGGAAACCCTAAAAGTGGCCTAGAAATACTAATGTAGAATCCAAGTCTAGCTTTAGAATGTTCTTGATAAATAATAACACTTGGATCTCATGCATTAATTTCAGGATATTGTTGATTACTTGTTGCTTGTTCTTGATCCTTATTGCTTGGACAATAAAGTTGCTCTGGATCAGGTATGTGGTTAATTATGGTTAATCACATTAGTTTCCTGAGGGTTTTCTGAATGTTTCCTCATATTGAATGCAATCTAAATAGTTGGTTGTTCATACTTGCAAAATTATAAAGTCACTATGGTTATCACAATTATAAAGAAATGTGTATTCTCGCACCTACATGCCACCCTCATGGAAGATGCCATAAAGGTCAGGCCCAGGAGGGTAGACCCATGGGCACCATGAGAGGTGACCCCAGACACCAAGATCGGGAATGAGAAGGTGATTTATGATGCATGACTATGGAGAACCATGAGAGGTGATTCCCAGGCACCAAGCTCAGGATTGAGAAGGTGGCCTTAAGTCAATGGCAAAAGAGAAACCCTAGAGGGGTATGCCAGGGTTAGGGCAAAAGTAGTGGACAATGACACATTGAAAATGTAAATTGGCTTGTTAAATAATTTGATTGTGATTATTAAATTGTTAGCCATATTTGCAAGATTTTGGTTGTTCCCACATACCAGTATATTTCAATATACTGACCGACGTTTTGCTTGTCGGCATTTTAGGAACAACAATTGAAAGAACAAAAAGTAAAGTGACACATTGTGGAAATAAGAAATAAAGTGCAAGGAGGATTAGATAGAATAATTCAAGCTCTGGATAGATAGATTTCCAAAGTTTTCAAAGGTAAGTAAAGTTTTAATTTTATACCAAATTCCAGTTAGTTAGTAGAATTTCATAATTATTAGTGATTATTTGTCGAACCTTTGATCTTGTTAATTGGATAACGGCACCGACCTTTCGGTCTCCCTTAATTGCGGGTTACCAGGAGGCGGGGTCGTTACAACCTTTTTACTCATAAGACCATCCATACATTCTATTTACCATGATGGATTTGTATTCACCAACCTCTCTTGTTGTGTCCTTCCCTAGATAATATACACATCCATTTATTAATTAAAGAATGACTCTAAATTTAAATCATTACATACGTGAAAATTTAAAGATTTTTTTAATGTTGATATTTCATGTATATCAACTAAGAAAGTTTTATGAAATTGATCAAGGGTCATCCATGTCAAGAAAATAAAATCAAGGAACTAGAAACCATAACATTTAAAGGGTTGTGAAATTAGACAAAACAACTAAAGAGAGATGCTTGCGCATGACATGGTACAAAGTTGTTTATTATTTATCAAAATTAAATGAAGATTAAAAAATGCTTTAGAGAGATGGTGTTTATCTCACAAATAATTATGAAATATGAGATAAACTTGATAAGAATGAAGTTTGTATGGAGAAGAAATAGCTTTATATGTGGTTTCTAATGGTTGGTTGTCACTATTTGGATATAATCCAACTATTATAATATGTTTCTTCTTCCTACTCCTCCTTACCTTTCTATTTTTTCTTCTTCTTTCGTGTCTCCCTTTATATTTCTGTGTAAAGAGGGTAAGTACGCTTCCATAGACCAGGTACTATAGGTAATGCTTTTGGACCAAAAATAAGGGATACCCCAACAAATGGTTTTATATTATATTTGTTCACATATATATTACAATGTGTCGTGTTCCCAATGCACCAAAACTACCATTTTGTAAAATAATAGAGTGACACACTATGTTCCAGGATCAACATGTCATATTTCAGTTTAGAGTTGTAGGTACTTGGGTTGACATGTAATGCTTGGGGATTGACATATCGTGTCATCTGTGGTTGCTACTAAAGTGAATTATCATGATTTTTTAACTTGGAACAAGGTGTTTCCCATAGGAGACACATCAAGTCTCCAGAACTTTTAGCTCTGTTAAAACTTTAAGGGTTAACATTAAGTGTTTATAAGGACCCACCATGTCTTCTACTATCTTATGAGTTCACTTTATATGTTATTGGACGTGCATATATTTAGACTAACTCAGAGTGTGACATTGTATTTACACATTTCCGTATTACCTTCATTGCTTTTACTTTATATTTGTGTGAACTTTTTCCTTTAAGTTTAGGTGATATAATAAGGAATTGCAATTTAATACACTTGGAAACATGATCAAACAACTTAATAAATTCTCAAAATATTTAGTGGTCACATGGTATTACTATACACTTATCACTTTGCCTTAGCGGTATACATTGATGATATGTGTTTTTGTTTGACTTATATGTAGCGGTTACCTTCTCCCAATAGTTGTATATATTCTAACACCGAAGTTTTCTAAAAGTTATTGTCAATCCATCTCATATCACTATATTCCTCAACTGCTATGGTACTTGTTTCCACATTGTGACTTAATGGAATTTGTACCCTTGATGTACCACAACATTGTGTTAAGGGATTATAAATATGTTCTATTTGGGAAGGTTTTGTATTAACATAACTCAAAATCAACCGCATAAGTTTTTTTTGCAGTTATTAACATATCATACTTTCAAAATATTGAAGTATCACGATTGATAGATTTCAACACCATTATCATTTTCCAATTAGTTTTTACACACATAGTATTAACACATATATGTGATTTCTATTAAAATAGTTCACTATACCAAAACATAATTAAAAAGTATTACAACAATGGCTTCGACATTAGCCCTAACATTACATTGCAAACCCATATCCTTCACCTCATTGCAACAAAAAAAAATGAATTTGTCTCATTTATTACTCTGATGGTTGGACCAAAAACATAATATTATAGATATAGACAATGTTATAAACCTATCATTCACGGTGTGAGTATACATCATCATCATCATCATATAAGCGTCAACCCAACCATATGGGTAGGCTACATGGATTCTTCTTATCTAATGAACTTTGTTATGGGCAATATTCAAAGCAAGATGTAAAGATTCAAAATCTCTCATTATATGATCTTCATATCTTAATTTAGACATGTCTCTTCTTCTTTAGTCATGATTGAGTCTATAGAATTGCTTTGTATAGCAAATGCATTGGTCCATTGCAAAATGTATGTACCATCTAAGTTGGCCCCCACGAAACTTGTCCTCATTGTTCATCAACCCCTCTGTCTTCTTGATATAGTCATTTAATTCTCAAGGAATCTTATATTTTCTTCCCAAACATCCATATTAAGATAAAATTGAATCCAGATTCTTTTCGTTGAGACCTTATTTGTTTGATGCCCAACATCTAGTCTTATATTGCATTATTGGCCCTATACCTATTCTATAAATCTTCCATTTTAATTTGAAACAAAACTTCCTATGAAATGATACTCTAGTTGCACTCCTCCATTTTGACCACCCTGTTGTGATCCTATGACATGCATCATCATGAATATACCAATCTATTTGAGTAATAGAACCTAAGTAATGAAAACTATCACATTTTGGTACATCCATTCTGCCAAACTTGTCCCTAGCATTCAAAATTCTAGATTGTCTAAAGTTTTAATGCATACATTTTTTTTCTCTTACTAATCATAAATCCATTTGATTCCAACACATTTCTCAAAAGTTATAATTTATCATTCAAATAGTATTTATTTCGTTAGTAAACATGATGCCAGATGGAAATATAAAGAATTATCATCATAAACATGTTTTTTCAATTCATCCATAATAAGAAAAAACATATATTGATTGAGTGTTGATCATTGATGCATCATGACTCTGATAGGAAATTCTTACATCTTTCATTTAGGATTCGTGACACTTGCAATTGAGCTATCATGTATGCCTTCAATCAAGTCATTATATTAAATTGTCACACCCTTTTCTCTAAAACAAACCATAACACTTTCATAGATACTCGATCATAATCCTTTCCCATATCAAAAAAAAATATATGAAGATCTCTTATTCTCTATTTGTACTTACATTGAAGCCTTCTTATCAGACAAATTGTATATGTTGTTAATCCTTCAGACATGAAAACAAATTGGTTGTATGATATATGTGTTATAGATCTTAGCATTTTCTCAATAATACTCTCATAAAGCTTCACAATGTGACTCATTGACTTGATATATGTATACTATATGAAGATCTTTATTCATTTATCTAGCATCTTCTTGGACTTCATAATTTTACTAAAAAATACATGAACCAGATAGATCATTCATCCCCCATACTATTCCATACATCAATAAATATTTTCTCTAGTTTGCATGCCTTTCTCATTTTCATCCTTTTCAAAGCAATTTTTGACCTCAAATAATGAATCTCTTCATAGGTAAATGATACCTCTTGTATTCATGTCACATGAATTTCTTTTGGTATTCATCTTATCTCCTTCAAAAATCTTATAAAACTAGTTTCTTCATTGGTTCTATATATCATCATCCTTCATTGATTTCTATCTTTAATCTTGATGTATTTTACTTGATTTAAGTCTCATCCTTTCCTATCTCTCATTTGACTCATTTCATATATTTTTTTCAAATGTACCATTTTCTTATAAATATATTCAAAGTATTTATGCCTTACCCTTTGAGCAACCTTAATATCTTATTTATTTACATACTTGTATCTTTGTACAATTGTATCATGTTGATATTTTAGAAACCTCCCATAAAAATCCCTTGTGAGTTTGATAGCCTTTTTTTCCCTCATTCCATCAAATGAATTTCTTTCTGTGGAGGTCCACACCCTTTAGACTCTCTCAAAATCTCTTTGGAAATTTTTCTTATGCATGAGTTCATATTATGCCACATAGTGTTAACTTCAAAGTCCAAGTTCTAGCTCCTATGTGATAAGTTCATCATAAAAGTTGATATCTTTTATCCTTTAAGATTCCACCACTTGATCCTACTATCTTGCTTTCTTTTATGATTGCCTTTGTTGATCTTCATGTTAGTATCCAAAATCACCAACCTTTGGGTAGTGATCAGCTCTTTGCCAAAGATCACTTTATAATCATTGCATACTTTGGGACCACCTGCCATGTAAGGATGTTATCAACTTGCCTACAATTTAACCCACACATGAAAATAATCTAATGATAATATCATTTCTTGAAATGGGTGTTTGCTAAAATCATATCTTGTCCAACTACAAAATGAAATATCCTTTCTTCTTCTCTATTTCATATGCCACATCCAAAAACACCATGAACTCTCTGAAATCAAACATTTATACTCCACAAGTCTCCATTTAAATCACTCCCAATAGTGATCTTATCCTCTATCAATATTCCTTACATAAAATTATCCATGTTAAAACAAATATCCTTCTTAGCCTCCTCTTCACAACAAACTTGTTAGGGGGGGAATAAGTGCTAACATGTTAAAATTCATTCCCCCAATAACAACCTTGATATCTATACCTCCCATCCTCGCGATTTGTACAACATCCATTCAACATCTTACCAACAAAAATGCCTACACCATCTCTATACCGACCCAACTCTTATAATTCAATATTTACAGAGTTGCATCAGAAAATATAAATAAAACATCTTACAAACACTCTTTACATCAGAGTCACACAACCTTTACATAAGATCACAAAATTTATCACTGATCCTTTATTAATCTTCAACAGGGTACAACTCATGTATGTCTCATCTAGGTCTTCTTTGATTACCTACCCATGAGTTCCCAGAGGGATCAAAAACCACGCATGGGACCCCATATGGGTCAACAAAGCTGGTACAAAATTGACATTTAGAAAGCAAAACATTATTATGAAAAAAATGTAAATGAATAAACACTATAGTTAAGTGTCAAAAGGTAGCAATGGGTTTTCAAATTAAAAAAGATACAATATCCAATGTTCATATTGAATCACTTGATATACACCCTTCCATTCAATTACTTTTAGATAGTTATGAAAAGGAAATCAAAGATACACTGAATTCTAAGATTGATTGTCAAACGATTCAGGAGAATGATCAACCTACAGAAAAAAAAATAAAGTCATTCAATTTTTCAATAGATATGACATGTCAATGTCGATGTTGGTGGGGAAGCCATTTGTTCTCTTCATAATAATAGCAACAAACCAAATGTGTTCCCCAGTATATTGAGGGACCTCACGTCCTTCTCTCAATGCAGATTCATGCAAACAATATTTGACTAACCTATGTTTATAGCCAACCATTTTGACTTTATACAATTCTCTACTATTTTTCCCAGGATTTATTTTTGGTAGTTTTTAAGGTCGAGGGATAAGGTTTGCAACAATCTTTAACCCAAGAAACCTATCTAACTATGCATGCAATCAATGAGGGAAATAAATTTTCAAATAGAAATAGAAGTTTTATACCTCCAAACAAAAGTATCCAAAATACAAAAATTCCAAATATTGACTATAGGGAAAATCGATACAACGAGAGAGCTACAAATTCATAGAGATACTTGTCAGAAATATTCCTTAGAATTAGGTTTTCTTCAATTTCATTTGTTTAGTGCTATAGATGGCTAGGGTTTTTCTTTTAAAAGTGTGATTCATTTGTTTCTCATTCTAGTATTTTCTAAGTTATTAACTAAGTTATACATATAATTAGTGTCTTATAACTAAGTATAACATCGTCATGTCATATAATTGGGTTACTAGTGTCTCAAGAGATTCTAAAACTAGGGTTTTAGATCATTTTTTAACTAATTAATTCTAAATATGTATGGATTACCAATACTTATATTGAAAAAGTATTTTTCTTGTATGTAATCTTTCTCTCATATACCAAATTATAAATATTAGATTAATCAATATAAATATACTTCCCACATCCTATTGTTTTTCCAAATATCATTTTTTGTATATGAGATAATATATAATTTGAGAATTAGGACAAGTTTGTTGTACATAATTCAGTTACTAATGAAAATCAAAATTACAATGCTCTTATTGACCGTTTATTAACTAATGTGTAGTAGTAATCAGATGACCAACATTAGGATAATAGATAAAGCATGTCACATTATCCGAATAACCATGTTTTATATGCAAATATTTTATATATTACATTATAGGCTATGTGCATAAGGACCATTATACATATCTTGTAGGACTGGTCGGCTATGTAATCCATACAGTCACTACGATTATCTAGTCAAATACATACTATCATATGTGAATACATAACTACTTTAATAATTGATAATATTGGAAACACCACACATATATACATATCTAGGGTTTGATAATACGTCCATAAATGCATGAACATCAATCCATATACTAAAAATTATATTGCAAGTATGTATATGAAAATATATATTTAATAATGATTGAAACAAATCAACTCATGTATAGTAGAACTGTAGTGTTCCCTAGGGTCCTAACAACACCCTATGGTTGTGATTTATTTCATCTTCAGTCATTGGATTTTGGATTTACATAATACATTGTAATATTTACATTATATAATATACTAGTATATATAACAAATGAATATACATATTGATTTATAATATTTGGGTGTAAAGAAATAACCTAACTTGCAATAGATACCTATTCCATAAGAAAAGCATTGATATCAAATTATTAAATATCTTGTATAATGATGTTATAACACCACCACCTTATAGAATTATGGAAACATCTCATGTTGTCGTATGGTTATGTAGATGTATGCATATAAGTATATATGTTGTAGGGTTCATGAAACGGGGTCTAATTGAGTAATACTAACTATCATGTATGTAGTATATTACTATCACAAGTTTCTTTCTCTTCTTATCTTCTATAAACTACTTTCCAAATCAATTTTACAGAATACAAGTGCTTACCCAAAGTCCAACACATTGGAGCACTCTTCTACAATCACTCTTTAGATGAGATATGGTGGTTTTAATTCTTCACCTATTAGCATTTCATTTCCCTTAACTGAACCAAAGATGAGCCAATACTTGTAGGTCTGGTAGAGTCTTAGAAACTGAACGTGTAATATGAACTATCATCAACATCAAAGGAGTTTCTTTGGGAGATGGAGGTCAGCTTCATCGAAGCATGGATGAGTGTAAGGAGGCCATGGAGTCTTTTGTAGGATTTGATCACATAATGGGACTAAAGGAGGTGATGGATTTTTAAGGAATCATGATGAGATGCATGTGGTTGCAAGGGATTTGTAGATCTGTAGAAACCTAGTTGTTGAAGGGGATGTTCATGAAAGATGAACCAGGTTTTTGTGTCAAGTAGTTAGGAACAAGTCAACTATGGGAATGGATATTGTAGGTTCCCAGAGTCTTGGTTATGAGGTAGTGGAATTTCCACAAACTAGGCTGTCGATTGAGAGTGGATACTGAATGTCAGGATACCTTGTGTTAATTGGTAGTTGTATTATGTGGTGGCCTTCGGAGTCATAGCTAGTTGCATCTTGCGTAAGAAGATCAGGTGCCAACAATTGTATGATGGAGGTTGCCCAGTAATGATTCATAGGGAGATTGCCTCCTTCTTGGATATAGGCTATTGATGGTGAATTTGAAGAGATCAGGGAGACTAGAGTGTAGGTTCTTGACATATTATATGGGCTCGAGTGAGTTTCTTGGATCTTGCATCCAAGTATTGATCGTGATATGAAGTTTCTACCCATACAGATAATTGTTGGGAGGCTAGTAGGGTTGGAGGATGTTGACATTGCTCAGGGAAAGTCAGGCGAAAACAACTTTCTATGATGATTCAAGTTGTCATCATCATTTCCCAATGTAGTAAGGAGTTTCAATGTCAAGGTCAGTGGGACGGTTTAGGGTTTATAGGATAGAGGATGCAGTAGTTGTGGTGGAGACTTGCGAATAAAGTATGAGACATGAATAAAGTCAAGAGGGGTATGGGAGGAGTCGAGGGTCTTCTCTCTCCTATAACTACTGGAAATGGCATTGCAAAGAGGAGTCAGGTGTCTCCTTAGGTTATCAATTCATATTTATGTGGTGGTCTTTGTTGTTTGTTCATTATTGCTATTAACTGTCAAAATTTAATACCTTTCAAGATTCAAATATGTTTGCTCCATAATTTTGACCATTAGTCAAATTTTCACTTGATTAAATAATAACAATGCTAAACCCTTTGGTCTCGTGATGTCTAATAAATAATGTCATACATAGTTCAACTATACATAGTTATTAATGTGTTTAATGTTTTTCATTTATTCTTAAGCCAATGGTTGAAATAAAATGTATTGTTGAAATGAAATGTATACTCAAAGTTTTTTAATACAAGGTTATCAATTTTTTACTAATTGATGTCATGAAGATAAATTGATGGATTCGTTTGCAAATATTTCTCAAGTGAATACATTCAACACATTTAAACAAAAGAAAAAAAATTGGAGACTAATCATATCATGAAAAATGATGATTGATGGTAATAATTAAATGGGACTTCGATCAAATATGAAAATTTGTAAGTGTGCTCAAGTTTATAGGAAATTTTGAATTATAGCTCAGTATAGAATAAGAACACAAATTTTAGAACGTTACAATCTCTATGTTTGTTAAAACATATATAACCCACTTGTTCCATGTGTCTCCAATTTCTTGTATCATTTCCCTATCATCATAGTTTCCTACAAGCAAGAAATATTTGATTTTCTATAAATAATGATATCCACTATCTATAATGGATTTCCTATCAAGGAGACAACATTCAAGATCCCCCTTTAAACCTTTTATTTTGAACTTGCTTCTTTACTATTCATTATTGAAATGTTGCCTTCAACATGAGGATCGGCATCAACATTATCTATCCCTTCTATTTGTGTGTATCCCTAGGAAAGCAATAGATTCTTTTACTCATTAACATTGGATATGTAGTAATTTTCAATTTCAAGAAACATTTATATCATAAAGAGAACGACCAAGAGGTATATTCACCAATTCCAAAGACCCATTTGAGATAAATGGTTCATGGTGAATGTTTTTCATCACAAACTTATCTTTAAGATATATCCATGTATTGTTTAAGGGATAGTAATAAATATTTGAAGGCACTAATTCACTACTAGAAGCTTTGTAAGTAGTAACACATTTAATTTATTTGCTTCAAACTTTTCATCATAATGACTACATTTAAAAACATAACGTCTATATAATATCACATTCCTTCATTTGGTCAACATTTCCACATGATGAAGAATATAACTGTTACCATTTTGGTTTTCTAAATGGGAACACTAGTTTTTTTATCAATAAGTGTGGGAGTCTTGTATTTCATATAAAATTTCCATGTACAAGTGGGTGAGCAAAGCTCCAAAATAGAAGGAAACAATCGATGCAAGATAAAAAGACCTATCTATGCAAGATTAAGAAATCACTTTGTATGTTTCTCCAAACACATCTCATAGATGGTTTAACATCATCAAAAATGGATCCATTTCACTTAGACTAGACTTGATATAAAATAAGAATCAACATCAATTTTTCCTTACCACCACTGACTAGTTGCAAATCATCTTTGTCTTTAGGGGGGGACACTAATTTTAATGATAAGAACGTCATCACAAAATGTAATATCACATAGTTCTACAAGTGCATGTCCATCTATGCTAAATTATTCAAATTTAATAATTGAGATTCACTATGCAGATTTTCTTCCACATGACTTGTGAAAATTACATGTGCATTTTTTGCTATGATTTCTTCCTCTTGCATGAGTGGGGTAGTTTTCCTCATGTGATTTGAGCTGTCTAGATGCATAAGCTAGAACTTTCTCTGCTATAACATACAACTTAAACCCAACTTTGAAGCATAAGTAAAAATAATGAAGCCATCATTTCTTGAAGGAATTACAAGCATGGGTGCTGAGGTAAGTCTCCTCTTCAAGGCCTGGAAACTCTACTCACACTTATCACTCCAATTGAACTTTGTTTCTTTACATGTTCATATTTCCACGGGCTTTGCTATGATGGAAAAGTCTTGAATGAAATGCCCATAGAAATATGACAAGGTTAGGATATCAGAAGGAGTAGTAGGGGTAGCATAGTTCATCACAAATTCAACCTTTGCAGATCAATAGAAATATTACAATCAGAAATTATATGTCCATGGAACATAGCCTTGTGAATCTAGAATGCACATTTAAACAACTTCACGTATAGTTGATGTTGCTAAAGTGTCCCGAGAGTGATGTGTAGCTACCCCTCATGTAGTTATTCATTATCAGAATACTTTGGAATATCTTCTATGCAGAAAATAATGAAAGAGTCTAGATACTAATGAAAGATGTGATTCATCAGGTCCTTGAAGATTGCAGGGGCATTACTGAGGCCAAAGGACATGATAAGAACTAAAAGTGTTTATATCTAGTGCGGAAGGCTACCTTCTCTATACCCGAGGGTTTGATCTTGAATTTATGGTACCCACTATGCAAATCTATCTTTTTGAATACCTTGGATGTCTTTAACTAGATGAATAAGTCATCTATTCATGGCAATGGGTACTTATTGTTTATGGTCATCTGATTCAACATATGATAGTTGGCACACATACAGAGGATCCATTTTTATTTTTGATGAAAAGGAAGGGTGCTCCCCAAGGAGAAGAACTAGGATGAATATAGACAAGATCTAGAAGCTCATGTATATGCTTCTTCAGTTCCACGAGTTCTGTGGGTACAATCTTGTATGGGGACTTAGAAATGGGTGCAGTGCTCAGAAGGAGATCAATGGAGAATTCAAGCTCTCGATCACGGGGTAGGTCAGGTAAGGCCTCGGGGAAGACATTAGGGAGCACATTTACTATGGGGATATTAGAAAGAGGGTTCTCTTTCTCATCTATGATCGACACGAGGTAGATCTGACACCCTTTCTTCTTTATCTTATCCACCTAAATTGTAGAAAAAAAGAAGTCTTTTTTATTCTTCTTCCTTCCATTAATAATTAATCATTCTTCATTAGGACAAGATATAGTGAACAACTTCCTCCTATATTCTAGGAGCGCATAGTACTCATGAAGCTAGCTCATACCTAAAATAATATCAAAGTCATTTAAGGGTATAACCATAAGATCTGTCGGATATAATCTACCTTCCAAGGTAATCCCAACCCTAGAAACTATCCACCCATGTACGTTAACACATCTACTGGTTGTTCTAATTTTGAGGTCATAGTGGGGATCTTCTAAGGGTAATTCTAGCATTGAAACTAATGCAAAACATATGAAATCCAAACCTTCAATGAATTGATCTTCATCTACCTCCTCAGTATTCATGGCAAAGATCTACTGGTGGTGGTGGCCCTCTCTGTGTTGGTGGTCCTTTTGGACCTTTCTGTACTGGGGGTCCCGCTTGGCTCCTATGTGTTGGGACACCTTTAGGTGCCTTATCCCTGTTCTTCCCACCATGGTAGTTTTCCGACTAGTAGTTGCTACTGGAAGATCACCCACTCTTCCAATTTCGTCCTGGATGGTCTTCCAATTCCAAAGTTGCTTCCAGTTCTTCTTGTACTGTCTGAATGCAACAAACCAGCAAACCATAGCCGAGGTCAGGCTACAAACCACACCTAAACTTTTTTACCAAATGTGCCTCATATGTGGTCCCATATTTTTCCAACATACAAAACTTCATCATGTACTGACAGACAGTGGAATTGTACTGCTTAAGGCATTTGAATTTCAACTCTTTCTTTTCAACTATCACCTTGGAGATGTAGTAGTTCTGGAACACAATGGCAAACTCCTTCCAGGTTAAGGGTGCAACATTAGTTCCCCTGGCATTAGTGAATTCGTCGCACTAAACTTAAACAACACTTTTCAACAGATGGGTCCCAAAATGGACCCGTGAATGCTTGGGGCATCCCAAGCCACAAAAACACTTTTCATCATTTAGTAGCCACTCTTCAGCACGAGTGACTACATCTGAATCACTCTCTCCATAGAAGGTCTCTGGCTTGATCTTGAGGAAGTCAACCAGGGTCAACTTTTGATTTCAGGGTTGAGGTTGTCCTCCCTGTGAATTGGTGAGGGCATCAGTCAGGGCCTTGATAAGCACACCAAGTAGAGGGTCGGGGATACCACTTGGCTTGGCTCCCACTGACACCTCATGATCATCTCCAATGTTATAGGAGCTTTCATCCCCATCAATGTGCTACTTTCCCTTATTAGACTTCCTCTTGGGGGCCATCTATAAAAGAGAAGACATGTATAAAATATCTGCTAAGCATATCTATCACAGTGGTTATAAAATGATCTGACACCAAATTGAATGCATGCCCATTCGTAAAATTACAAATACTATATGCAGAGGCACCTACTAACACATATGATTAAATCACGGCCAAACATCACATATATATCTTAGTAAAGAATTTAAAAAACCAATTAACAAGGTTTAGAAATAAGGTTCTAACATGAAAATCCTGAAAGTTTGTGAGTAACCATCCAGAGGTGAACAAAATAGTTAAGAACACAACTAAAAGATAACTCCAAGCTGGAACGATTGTCTAGGGTAAAGTCCCACCAGTGCAAAATGACTTCTGGATCATCAAACACTCAAATGAACCTTTAGATAACTACTCCTTCTCTGTGGATATCGTGTCCCCATCCATGCATAAAAGAGGAAAACTTAGAAATTAGAGTAAGTGGAAAGAAATCTATAACAAACATAAAGTGTGCATGGAAAATTGAAATATTTTACTGGAGAAGACTAAAAATATTTTAATTATGTATTTTATCTTTGTGGCCACCATTATACAATAAGTCCTCCTCTGGTGGCACCTTAGTGTCCTCTATGGTGGAACACATGCTCTGTTGGCACAAACGACCCTCAGTTGACATTGAAGTGTCCTCAATGGTGAAACACATCCTCTGTTGGCACTGTTTGCCCTCTATGACACACATTGTCCTCTAAAATTGTTCTAGGACTCTCTGGTGGGAACTTTTCCTATAATGTAAATAATTACTATTCTGGTGCCATTTTCTATCTATGTTCTCAATTTTTTATCTCTGAATCTGTATCTATTATCTCTGAATTTTATCTCTACTTTGAAGGTAATCTAAATATATAATTGAAGCTTGTAACTCTATTCTCTAGTTATGAAGTGACTCAATGTTTGAGTCCATGAGTATAAATAGTATTTACTCCTGAATGGAGAATTCTAGATCTCATGACCTTAAGTATCATAACTAATATCTTGCAATATGTCTAAAGGTACATAATAGGAAGAACTATATGAAATAAGATAATCTGAATCTGTGCAATTCAGACAACATGTCTAATTATGAAGTAGAAATTAAATTTCTAGGGTAGGCCCACTTACCTGTAGTAAGTCAAGATACTACCCTCAATGCTCCTTACAATATGGGGTCTGACTTTTTCCTGAAAATTACAAAGGCTATATCATATTCATATCCTTTCCTTTTTTGGTCAACATAATTCGGGTCATAATTTCTTTATTCACCAATACATGCATTTAGGTATGTATATCATTATTAGGGTATCCAAGGTTAGGTCACCAATGTGTCTTTGTAGATATTTTTTTTTGATAATCATAATGATATTAGGATTCATAGTTTAGGTTTATAATGAAAATATTCTATTCATATACTACTGATTTATACCAATTCCATAAGTATCAAAAGTACATAATTTCCATAGGCTTAGGGTTATACATGTAAAACACTCTACTCGACAAGTTGGTAGTAGTGGTTTAGAATTAAAGGGAGTCTAAAAGGGCAAGGGAAATGGTAATGAAAAGAGTAAGGGACCTCTTGTATACCATGGAGTCTTCTAGATCTAAGGAAAATAAGTTTTGTGCTCATTGTAAATGTGATAAATCATTATTCCATATGAATAAAGAATGTACTTCTTGTGGTTGTCCTGCATCACAAGAAGTACATTGTTTAGCATAGAGACAACTACCATAAATTTCCTAAATGCATATGGTTAGTGCCTTCTTGTAGTCATTTTTACTAATGACCTACACTGCTTAATTATATTATCAATTCATATATCATTGTTTTCCTTATTGTTTCGGAAGTATTCTTGCCTTATTTGCCATGGTTGAATAATTAATAATCTTTTAAATGAGATATATAATGTCATCAAAATTTCCATTGTGTCTTTAGTCCCTTTTATGCTTTATTAGATATGTAGATATCCAAATTGTTTAGTACATCTCAATATCCCTTAGATCTATTCCATTGTCCTCACTTTTATCAATGAACTCTTCTCCTCCTTGTCAAAGATGTTTACCAAGACAATATTATTGAAGTTCCATTCTTGTATAGTGTCTTACAAACTTCCTTGTCCTCACTCCTGATCTATTGCTATAGGAAGACATGTAGGTGAACCTTAAATATAGTGTTTTTGAACATATCCATGTTATCATCTTGTCATTGAATCACATAATATATTGATGGCATTGTGCATTTAGTATAGTCATATATTATGTCTAACCCTATGTTCCAAATTGCCACTTCAGTTCATTACCTTCTCTATATCATAAAACCTTCTTCTCCAGATACAAGTTAATTTTGAAATTTGTCACCCCTCCACCCCCTCTCACATTCTTACTCATATGACCATCCCTCCATTCTATTTACCATGATGCATTTGTATTCACCAACCTCACTTATTTCTTCCTTCCCTAGATAATATACACATCCACTTATTTATTAAAGAATGACACTAAATTTAAATCATGGCATACTTCCAAATTTAAATATTTTTTTAAGGTTGATTTTTCTAGTATCTCAACAAAGAAAATTTTAATGAAATTGATGAAGGGTCATCCATGTCAAGAAAATAAAATCAAGGAACCAGAAACCATAAAAATTAAAGGGTTGTGAAATTAGACAAAACAACTAAAGAGAGATGCTTACACGTGACATGGTACAAATTAGTTTATTAGTTATCACAATTTCATGAAGATTAAAAAAATGCTTCAGAGAGGTGGTGTTTGTCTCACAAATAATAATGAAATATGAGATAAACTTGATAAGAACGAAGTTTGTATGGATAAGAAATAGCTTTATATGTGGTTTCTAATGGTTGGTTGTCACTATTTGGATATAATCCAACTATTATAATATGTTTCTTCTTCCTACTCCTCCTTATCTTTCTCTTTTTCTTCTTCTCTCGCGTCTCCCTTTATATTTTTGTGCAAAGATGGTAAGTACGCTTCCATAGCCCAGGTACTATAGGTAATGCTTTTGGACCAAAAATAAGGGATACCCCAACAAATGATTTTAAATTATATTTGTTCACATATATTTTGCAATTTGCCGTGTTCCCTATGCACCAAAACTACCATTTTGTAAAATAATGAGTAACACACTATGTTCCAGGATCAACATGTCATATTTCAGTTTCGAGCTGTAGGTACTTGGGTTGACATGTAATGCTTGGTGATTGACATGTCGTGTCACCTTTGGTTGCTACTAAAGTGAATTATCATGATTTTTTAACATGGAACAAGGTGTTTCCCATAGGAGACACGTCAAGTCTCCAGAAAGTTTAGCTCTATTAAAACTCTAAGGGTTGACATTAAGTGTTTATAAGGACCCACCATGTCTTCTACTATATGATGAGCTCACTTTATATGTTATTGTACGTCAATATATTTAGACTGACTCAGAGTGTGACATTGTATTTACACATTTCCTTATTACCTTCATTGTTTTTAATTTATATTTGTGTGAACTTGGTCCTTTAAGTTTAGGTGATACAATAAGGAATTGCAATTTAACACATCCAAACATGATCAAAAAACTTAATAAATTCCCAAAATAGTTAGTGGTCACATGGTATACTATACACTTATCACTTTGCTTTATTGGTATACATTGTAGATATGTGTTATTGTTTAGACTTATATGTAGCGGTTACCTTCTCCCAATAGTTGTACCTATTCTAACTCCAAAGTTCTCCAAAAGTTATCGTCAATCTATCTCATATCACTATATTCATCAACTATTATGGTACTTGTTTCCACATTGCGACTTAATGGAATTCGTACCCTTGATGTACCACAACATTGTGTTAAGGGATTATAAATATGTTCTATTTGGGAAGGTTTTGTATTAACATAACTCAAAATGAACCACATAAGTTTTTTTTTGCAGTTATTAACATATCATACTTTCATAATATTGAAGTATCACAATTGATAGATTTCAACACCATTATCATTTTCCAAATAGTTTTTACACAAAGAGTATTTACACATATATGTGGTTTGTATTAAAATATTTCACTATACCAAAACATAATTAAAAAGTATTACAACAATGGCTTTGACATTTAGCCCTAAGATTACATTGCAAACCCATATCCTTCACCTCATTGCAACAAAAAAAAACGAATTTGTCTCATTTATTACTCTCATGTTTGGACCCAAAAAATAATATTATAGATATAGACAATGTGATAAACCTCTCATTCATGGTGTTAGTATACATCATCATCATCATCATTATCATCATATAAGCCTCAACCCCAACCATGTGGGTAGGCTACATGGATTCTTCTTATCTAATGAACTTTGTTATGGGCCATATTCGAAGCAAGATATAAAGATTCAAAATCTCTCATTTTATGATCTTTGTATCTTAATTTAGACATGTCTCTTCTTCTTTAATCATGATTGAGTCTATAGAATTGCTTTGTATAGCAAATGTATTGGTCCATTGCAAAATGTATGTACCATCTAAGTCGCCCCTCATGAAACTTGTCCTCATTGTTCATCAACCCCTCTTTCTTCTTAATATAGCCATTTCTCAAGGAATCTTATATTTTCTTCCCAAACATCCATATAAAGATAAAATTGAATCCACATTCATTTTGTTGAGACATTATTTGTTTGATGCCCAACATCTAGTCCCATATAGCATTATTGGCCATGTACCTATTCTATAAATCTTCCTTTTTAATATGAAAGAGAACTTCCTATGACATGATACTCTAGTTGCACTCCTCCATTTTGACCACCATGTAGTGATCCTATGACATGCATCATCATGAATATACAATCTATTTGAGTAATAGAACCTAAGTAATGAAAACTATCACATTTTGGTCCATCCATTCTACCGAACTTGTCCCTAGCATTCAAAATTCTAGATTGGCTAAAGTTGTAATGCATAAAATTTTTTCTCTCTTACTAATCATAAATCCATTTGATTCCAACACATTTCTCAAAAGTTATACTTTATCATTCAAATAATATTTATTTCGTTAGTAAACATAATGCCAGATGGAAATAACATGCACTAAGGAATTATCATCCTAAAATTGCTTTTTGAATTCATCCATAACAAGAAAAAACATATATTGATTGAGTGTTGATAATTGATGCATCATGACACTGATAGGAAAAGTTTACATCTTTCATCTAGGATTTGTGACACTTGCAATTGAGCTATCATGTGTGCCTTCAATCAAGTCAATATATTAAATTGTCATACCCTTTTCTCTAAAACAATCCACAACACTTACATAGATACTCGATCATAATCCATTTCCATATCAATAAAAATTATATGAAGATCTCTTATTCTCTCTTTGTACTTACCTTGAAGCCTTCTTATCAGACAAATTGCATATGTTGTTAATCCTTTAGACATGAAAACAAATTGGTTGTCTCATATCTGTGTTATAGATCTTAGAATTTTCTCAATAACCTCTCATAAAGCTTCATAATGTGACTCATCGACTTGATACATGTATACTATATGAAGATCTTTATTGTTGGGTTTTGTGGAGAAAACATGCGTGGAGGAAGCAATAAAATCCACACAACCCGAAATAGGATCACGTCGACAACAACGTATTTGAAAGGAATGTTTGCGGGATATACCTTATCGCGGAGCAAGTCCGGCGATGTCCCGCTGCACGATGATGTAACGCTGCTGACCTACATGGATGGAACTTCTCTCTCGTTCACTGTCATTGGAAGATCTGGTGGTGCTCCTTTGCGGTAGTGATGTACGCCGCTCGTAGCGTGTACAGATGGTCATCGACGTCCTCTGAACATAGGGGTCAAGGCGTCTGTGTCTGTACTTCGTCCACGCGGATGAACGGAACTCCACGTCGTGCTTCCAAGCCGGCGGGAAGGAGTCGTGTCTCTGCGGCGATGTGCTAGCGGCGCGTTTCTCTCCTTTCTCTCCTAAGGACGATGACAGCTAGGGTTTACGTGCGTGAGCATAAACTGAAAAGCCTCTATCTATCTGATATAGATATCGGCCGTCAATCCTCCTTTAAATAGTAGACGAAGGGAATAGGGTTTCCTAAACCCATCAGTAAATAGAAACATTGTGTTAATTAAAACGCTCATGGATTAATTAGAATATTCCGGAATTCATTAATTAAGCAATAATTGTATTAATTGATTAATTAATATCCGACTCCATGTAATCGCTTGGGATGCCTTTATGTGCATATACGCCAACATTTATTCATTTATCTAGCATCTTCTTGGACTTCATAATTTTACTAAAAAATTCATGAACCATATAGATCATTCATCCCCCATACTCTTCCGTACATCAATAAATATTTTCTCTAGTTTGCTTGCCTTTCTCATTTTCATCCTTTTCAAAGCAATTTTCGACGTCAAATAATGAATCTATTCATATGTAAATGATATCTCTTGTATTCATGTCACATGAATTTCTTTTGGTATTCATCTTATATCCTTCAAAAGTCTTATAAAAGTAGTTTCTTCATTGGTTCTATATATCATCATCCTTCACTGATTCCCATCTTTAATCTTGATGTATTTTACTTGACTTAAGTCTCGTCCTTTCCTAGCTCTCATTTGACTTATTACATATATGTTTTTCAAATGTACCGTTTTCTTATAAATATCTTCAAAGTATCTATGCCTTACCCCTTGAGCAACCTTAATATCTAATTTATTTATATACTTGTGTCTCTGTAGAATTGTATCATGTTGGGATTTTAGAAACCTCCCATAAATATCCCTTATAAGTTTGATATCCTTGTTGGCTAAATTGGACATGATTATAATCTATTTGTTATGATGATGACAAGCATTTCATTCTTGTGGATCTAACGTGCTACTTGAGTGTTGCAGGAATTAGGCAGATGACAAACAACTTGGAAGATCTATATGCTCAAATTGCTTTAATTCATGATTGTAATCAAATGTAAAAACTTGTACAAGTATATAATGTACAAGTACTTAGATATCATGTAAATCAAGCATTTAGATCTTCCCTAGTCAATCACAACACTTATATAGGTCATTCCCTACAATAGTGTCACAACTGCACACTCATACACACACTTAGTACTTAGTTTAAAACATTGAAACAGAGTCATTCTCGGTCGACAAACTTCTCGACCGAGACACTCTTGGTCGACAAACTCTTCGATCGAGAATGACCCAGGTAGATGTTAGACACAACATACAAAGTAGTTGGGAGTTGGATCAGAATGTTGTAAATACTTACTCCAGAACGTCCCTCGGTCATCAAATCCTCGACCGAGAAGGACTCTCAATCGACAATTTGTCGACCGAGAAGAGTTCTGTCTGCACTTTTTAGGATTAACTAACTAGCTGTTGCTAAAGCAACTAATGGATACCTAACGGCTAGTTGAGAACTAAGAACCCCCTAGAAAGTGTCTAGAACGTCCTTAAGCATTCATAGGCCATTCCTATAAATAGGACAAGCCTTAGGACACCCAAAACACACGTGTGCAACACTTGAGCATAATACTTTCAATTGACTATTCATTCTTGTGAGAAGATGATCAACTCCAACATTGGCTATTCATTTCCCTTGCTCCAAATTCTTGTCCTATGGGCTAGCATCTCCTACCCACATCACTTACACTTTCATATACATTGGTTAGGAGATCAAAACGCTTGATATAGGAAATCAAGCCTTGTGCTACAACGGTATTGTAATTTTTATTTTTCCTTCTTGTTCCTTTATATCTTTTGTACTCTCCTTGCTGCGCCTAGGGTTGGAGGGTGCGGTTTTACTTCTCAGGTGGAGAAGGGTCTTCTCGGTGGAGAAGGTGGACTTTAGACTACTTCAAGGAGGCTTTCTCAACGGGAATCTACTTCAAGAGGAAGGCTACTTCAAGGGGGAGCTTGAGGTTACTTCAAGGAAGGCTACTTCGAGGTTGGTGAGACTACTTCTAGGTGAAGGCTGTCCGAAGGGTTTGGTGGAAGTGTTGTAATTTTATGTAACATCCTTGCGAGGTAATAAAATTAAATACTTTCAAAATCCTGGTTGGGTAAGCAACCAGGTAGTGGATTGACTGCCTTAGTATTTTCTAAGGTTGGAACCACTCTAAATCCTTGTCCCCTTGTCCAATATTTTTGTGGTTTCTGGCTTTGGTTGAATTATTATTAAAATAAACATAAAACCCATTCTGGAGTAAGTGTTTACAACGTTCTGATCCAACACCCAACTACTTTGTCTGCTGTGTCTAACGGCTACCTCGATCATTCTCAGTCGAAGAGTTTGTCGACCAAGAGTGTCTCGGTCGAGAAGTTTGTCGACCGAGAATGACTCTATTTCAATGTTTTAAACTAAGTACTAAGTGTGTGTATGAGTGTGCAGTTGTGACACTATTAGATACCTAACGGCTAGTTGAGCACTAAGAACCCCCTAGAAAGTGTCTAGGGATCTCATGTCCTTCTCTCTATGCAAATTCATGCAAGCATTATTCAACTAACCTATGTTTACTAGCCAACCATTTTGACTTTATACAATTCTCTACTATTTTTGCCCATGATTTATTGTTGGTGGTTTTCAAGGTCAAGGGATAAGGTTTGCAACAATCTTTAACCCAACCAACATATCTAACATGCATGCAATCAATGAGGGAAATCAATTTTCAAATAGAAATAGAAGTTTCATACCTCCAAACAAAAGTATCCAAAATGCAAAAATTCCAAATATTGACTACAAGGAAAATCAATAGAAAGAAAGAGTTACAAATTCATAGAGATACTTGTCAGAAATATTCCTTAGAATTAGGTTTTGTTCAATTTAATTTTATTAGTGCTATATATGGCTAGGGTTTTCCATTTCAAAGTGTTATTCATTTGTTTCTCATTCTAGTATTTTCTAAGTTATTAACTAAGTTATACTTATAATTAGTGTCTTATAAATAAGTATAACACTGTAATGTCATATAATTGGGTTACTAGTGTCTCAAGAGATTCTGAAACAAGGGTTTTTGATCGGTTCTCATTATAAGATTCATTTTTTAACTAATTAATTCTAAATATGTATGGATTACCCATACTTATATTGAAAAAGCATTTTTCTTGTATGTATTCTTTCTCTCATATACCAAATTATTAATATTAGATTAATCAATATAAATATACTTCCCACATCCTATTGTTTTTCCAAATATCATTTTTTGTATATGAGCTAATATATAATTCGAGAATTAGACAAGTTTGTTGTACATAATTCACTTACTAATGAAAATCAAAATTACAATGCTCTTATTGACCATTTATTAACTAATGTGTAGTAGTAATCACATGACCAACATTAAGATAATAGATAAAGAATGTCATATTATCCGAATAACCATGTTTTATATGAAAATATTTTCTATATTACATTATAGGCTATGTGCATAAGGACCATTATACATATCTTGTAGGACTGGTCGACTATGTAGTCCATACAGTCGCTATGATTAACTAGTCCAATACATACTATCATATGTGAATACATAACTACTTTAATAATTGATAATATTTGAAACATCACACATATATACATACCTAAGGTTTGATGATACTTCCATAAATGCATGAACAACAATCCATATACTAAAAATTATATTTCAATTATGTATATGAAAATATATATTTAATAATGGTTGAAACAAATCACCTTCATGTATAGTTGAATTGTAGTGTTCCCTAGGGTCATTACATCACCCTATGGTTGTGATTTATTTTATCTTAAGTCATTGTATTTTGGATTCACATAATACATTGTAATGTTTACATTATATAATATACTAGTGTATGTCACATATGAAATATACATATTGACTTATAATATTTGGGTGCGAAGAAATAACCTAACTTACAATAGTTACCTATTCCATAAGAAAAGTATCAATCTCAAATTACTAAATATCTTGTATAATGATGTTAACACCACCCCCTTCTATAATTATGCAAACCTCTCAATATGGTTATGTAGATGTATGAATATAAGTATATATATTGTAAGGTTCATGAAACAGGGTCTAACTGAGTAATACTGACTATCATGTATATAGTATATTACTATTATTAGTTTCTCTCTCTTATTATATTCTATAAACTACTTTCCAAATGAATTTTATAGAATATGAGTACTGACCCAAAGTCCAACACATTGGAGCACTCTTCTACAATCACTCTTTAGATGAGATACGGTGGTTGTACGTCTTTACCTATTGGCCTTTCATTTCCCTTAACTGAACCAAAGATGAGCCAATACTTGTAGGTCTGGTAGAGTCTCAGAAACTGAAGGTGTAATCTAAACTATCATCAACATCAAAGGAGTTTCTTTGGGAGATGGAGGTCAGCTTCATCAAAGCATGGATGAGTGTAAGGAGGCCATGGAGTCTTTTGTAGGATTTGATCACATAATGGGACTAAAGGAGGTGATGGATTTTTAAGGAATCATGATGATATGCATGTGGTTGCAAGGGATTTGTAGATCTGTAGACTCCTAGTTGTTGAAGGGGATGTTCATGAAAGATGAACCAGGTTTTTGTGTCGAGTGGTTTGTAACAAGTCAAGTAAGGGCATAGATATTGTAGGTTCTCGGAGTCTTGGTTATGCGGTAGTGAAATTTCCACAAACTAGGTTGTCAATGGAGAGTGGATATTGAATGTCAGGATACCTTGTGTTAGTTGGTAGTTGTAGTATGTGATGGATGTCGGAGTCATAGCTAGTTGTGGCTTGCTGTTGAGATGATCAGGTGCCAACAATAGTGAGATTCATAGGGAGATTGCATTCTTCTTGGATTTAGGCTACTGATGGTGAATTTGAATAGATAAAGGAGACCAGATTCTAGGTTATAGACATATTATATAGGCTCTAGTGAGTTTCTTGGATCTTGCATCCAAGTATTGATCATGATAGGAGGTTTCTACCCATACACATAATTGTTGGGAGGCTAGTAGGGTTGCAGGATGTTGACATTGCTCAGGGGAAGTCAGGCGACAAAAACTTACTATGATGATTCAAGTTGTCATCATCATTTCCTAATGTAGTAAGGAGTTTCAATGTCAAGGTCATTGGGAGGGTTTAGGGTTTACAGTATAGAGGATGCAGTAGTTGTGGTGGAGACTTGTGAATGAAGTATGAGATAGGAATAAAGTCAAGACGGGCATGGGAGGAGTCGAGGGTCTTCTCTCTCTCTACCAGAAATGGCATTGCAAATATGAGTCATGTGTCTCCTTAGGTTATCAGTTCATATTTAATAGGTGGTCATTTGTTTGTTTGTTCATTATTGCTATTAACTTTCAAAATTGAATATCTTTCAAGATTCCAATATGTTTGCTCCATAAATTTGACCATGAGTCCAATTTGCACTAAATTAAATAATGACAATGCTAAACCATTTGGTCACATGATGTCTAATTAATAAATTCATACATAGTTATTAATGTGTTTAATGTTTTTCATTTATTCTTAAGCCATTGGTTGAAATAAAATGTATTGTTGAAATGAAATGTATACTCAAAGTTTTTGAATACAAGGTCATCAAATTTGTACTAATTGATGTCATGAAGATAAATTGAAGGATTAGTTTGAAAATATTTCTCAAGTGAAGACATTCAACACATTTAAACAAAAGAAAAAAAATTGGAGACTACTCATATCATGAAAAATGATGATTGATGGTAATAATTAAATGGGACTACGATCAAAACGGAAAATTTGTAAGTGGGCTCAAGTTTATGGGAAATTGTATATTATAGCTCAGCATATAATAAGGACACAAATTTTAGAATGTTACAATCTCTATGTTTGTTAAAACATATATAACCCACTTCTTCCATGTGTGTCCAATTTCTTGTATCATTTCCCTATCCACATAGTTTCCTACAAGCAAGCTATATTTGATTTTCTACAAATAATGATATCCACTATCAATAGTAGATTTCCTGTCAAAGAGGCAACATTCAAGATGCCCCTTTAAACCTTTTATTTTGAGCTTGCTTCTTTACTATTCATTATTGAAATGTTTCCTTCAACATTTTTCACTACATCTAGGAGACGATGAAAGAAGAATAACAGGAGCACTTATCAATATCTTAGAAACACTCATATCATGATATCAAACTCTTGACACCTTTTTCCAGTATCTTGTTTTAAACATACATCTAGTTTTTAGAAGCATATACAACATGGATTCATTACTAAAAGTCACAAACCTCAAGTTCTTCCATGTATATATTGTTATGAAGATTATTGTGTAACAATGTTGTATCTACATCCATGTCATGAATAGGGATAATGTACATGGATTAAAGTTCTATAAACACATTATTTTGTTCATGTATATAACATGAGGATCGGTATCAACATTGTCTATCCCTTCTATTTGTGTGTATCCCTAGGCAAGCAATAGATCCTTTTACTCATTAACATTGGATATGTAGTAATTTTCAATTTCAAGAAACATTTATATCATATTGAGAACGACAAAGATGTATATTCACCAATTAGCAAGACCCATTTGAGATAAATGCTTTGTGGTGCATGTTTTTCATGACAAACTTTTCTTTAAGATATATCCATGTATTGTTTAAAGGATATTAATAAATATCTGAAGGCACTAATTCACTACCAAAAGATTTGTAAGTAGTAACACATTTAATTTACTTGCTTCAAACTTTCATCATAATCACTACATTTAAAAACATAACTTCTATATAATATCACCTTCCTTCATTTGGTAAACATTTCCACATGATGAAGAATATAACCTTTACCATTTTGGTTTTCTTAATGGGAACACTAGCTTTTTTATTAGTAAGCGTGGGAGTCTTGTATTTCATATAAAATTTCCATGTACAAGTGGGTGAGAAAAGCTCCAAAATAGAAGGAAACAATCGATGCAAGATAAAAAGACCTATCTATGAAAGATTAAGAAATCACTTTGTATGTTTCTCCAAACACATCTCGTAGATGGTTTAACATCATCAAAAATGGATCCATTTCACTTAGACCAGACTTGATATAAAATAAGAATCAGCATCAATTTTGCCTTACCACCAGTGACTAGTAGCAAATCATCTTTGTCTTTAGGGGGGAACACTAATTTTAATGATAAGAACATCATCACAAAATGTAACATCACATAGTTCTACAAGTACATGTCCATCTATGCTAGATTATTCAAATTTAATAATTGAGATTCACTATGCAAATTTTTCTTCCACATGACTTGTGAAAATTACATGTGCATTTTTTGCCATGATTTCTTCCTCTTGCATGAAAATAGTACCATTGCAAGACACCCCCCACACTATAACATAATTCATACTGTAATTGTAGCCTCGACAACAGTAGAAAATTGATCTCACCTTATATTTTCACTAGTCTATTGAGAACCTAAAAAGCTATCCCAATATATGCCCCTACTATAATTTTGTTACATAGTGCTTTGGATTATGTGAATTATGGTTTTCTATTTCAATTATGTTATCCCACACGGTGGTGATAAGAGTTTGGTCACTTTATCAACACTTACCTAAAATTGATAGCATTCCATCAATATTTTTGAGGTATATTATTCCCCAATTACAATTTAACCTCTTATGTACCTTACTAGTTTGGGATTTCTCTTTTATTACTAATTTTTGGAAATTTTATAGATCTTATTTCTTTTAAGAAATAAAACATATCCATATATTGTCATCACAAGTAAAATTTAATAAAATAATTTTAATTAAACTTAGTTGTTGTTGGTATATGTCAGCAATTAGTCTTTTTGGGTATATATAATATCAGTCCAAATTTATTTCAAATCATCAAAGCTTTTCCTGAGTATATAATGCTTCCCCCTTTCCATGTATATAGGAGTGCATTCTTTCCAACTATAAATAAGAAACAAACTAGTGTAATCTCCATTTCCCCATTTTCTCACATGTTATCCAGAATAGTCATTTTTGCTCCCCTTACCTATGTGTGTGAGGGAGAGAATGACAAATAAGAGTTCCCCCTTGCATATGGCTACTTCCCTATAGAACTACTACACTATGCATCGGGATGGTCAAAGTTATGATGTTTCCCAATTGTTGCTGCTAAATTTATTACATCAATGTCTTGTCTACTGTTATTGTTTTCTTTCCTTCGGATGAGGAGCCATCACCTTCCTATTTATTTTTCATTTCTCAATTGACGTTTTCTCTATTGTCTACATCACAACAATTTATGTCATAGTCACTTTCCATGCAACCAATATCTGTTGCCAAATCATGGCAACAAATCATCTTGTCTACTTCAATTGGGGATAAAAAATCCTTAATTTATCTTTATGAAGATCAAATGCATTTGACCATAGGTTTGATTCATTTTTTGGGCTTCCTTATGTTATTACTCAATGCAACTTGGTGTTTCATTGTTTCACATAGTGTGTGTGATGTTATAACTACTTCCAGACACATTGTGTTGGTTCAGGTGCATTTTCTTTGGCATGGCATGTCATTATTCAACACCTCGTCTCCTAAAACACTATGATGTAGTTCAACATGTGATGTCTCCTATATTTATTATATATCAATGCATGACACAATTTATCTCTTTACTAACATGACATTTCACTTCGTGTCTTCATTGCTGCTAATTAAAAAATGTTCAACTGATAACTCCCAAATTCATGCATTTATGCTAAGTATTTATTTATGGTTTTGTGTCATTAGAGACTTAATATGCCCAAAATAACCCTACATCCTTATATTTTAGTAATTTATATCTTTTCATAGATAGAGTTTCTCAACTAGTCAATTTTGGGATTTGCAGACAGCGAACTCAAGAAGATTTCATTTCTCCAGATTTGACTCCACAGGCATCATGTTATGTGCACCGACTAGTGGGCCCAAGAAACGTTTGATATCTTAGACCCTATTTTCGATGGACAGTTGACGTGTATTTTACTACGCGCTAAAAACGCAAGTGTACGCGTCGAGTAATATAGGCCTTTGTGAGGCCCGAGTCAAACACAGGGATACGTTGAATTATTGGAGACTTCTACTAACTATTTGCGATCAGCTAAGCCGGATAACAAAGTTGGGTTTGTTGTCGAAATTAAAAGAAAATAAAAAAACAAAGCAAGCAATCGATTAAAGGTTGATTTAATCAATTCAAAAGGATATCTTTAGGATTTCGGTTTCACCGCGGGTCAACATTGCATTAGGTTTCATATAACTCCTCAATCTTCTCTCTATTTCCGGGTAGTGGCCTGAAAACAGAATTACCCACCGTCGTGGTGTAATTCACTACTTAGGTTTAGGTTGATTCCACCGTCGTAGTAATCATTCCCCTAAACTAAGCGCATTACAACCGATCTCTCAGTTTCCACCATTAATTTTACACCTCCTTTGTCAAGGGATTTATCGATTAATGTAGGTTTCGTCTCTTTTCAACCGTTAATCCTTATGTCGAAGTGATTAAGGGCATTAAGTTATTATTATGGTGATCAAGCATAACAATATATGGAGAAAACGAAACTATACAACGGATTTAAGAGAGAAAATATGAATTATTAATATAAAACTGGCATACAATGCATTCCCAGGCTACTCCCGGTCCTAAAGACAAAGGGGATTAGCCTCGCATGTTCATCTTGCACAAATACATGGTAGAAATAGGGGAATTCATAAGAAACACGTGAATTAAGTGGGAAAACCCCTGAACAAAGAAGAACCGGTAGATCCTTTGCGTAGAACACGAGCTCTCCCACCTCTCGGTGGTGAAATTCTTCTTCGGCAGCGTCCGGATCGACATGGATGAACTTCTGGCCTCCGTTCTCCTTTCTCTCCGTCCTCGACACTCGTGCAATGAAAAATTTGATGATCCTCTCGTCTCGGCGGCCGTCATTAGGTATAAGTCCCTAAATAGGTCGTCATTTAACTCCAGCCGTCCGATTGAGATAAAAAACGAATCCAATGCATATCTGTCGGCGTCGATACCATCGACGCGGGTCGATGGTATCGACCCAGCGTATTAGCGGAAGCCTTCTTTTATTTTAGTCTGAGTGCCTGTGATCATCTCGATACCATCGACTAGGGTCGATGGTATCGACTCTCTGTAGCGTCGGTTGTTGTCGTTTTAGCGACACTGTAGCCTCCATGTGTCGATGGCATCGACTTGGGTCGATGATATCGACAGATTCCTCACCAGCAACCTGAAGGGATCTCGATGCCATCGACTTGAGTGTCGATGGTACCGACTCTGTGCTGCTCCTCTCGGCTGGCAACCTGTGGCTTGGTCGATGGTATCGACTTCCGTCGATGGTATCGACGGAAGCAGATACTTGTTTTTCCTAAAATTCCAAGACAAGACCAAATAAATCCACACAAATTATGATAATATGATAAATAATGCTCAAAATGATACAACTAAGGGGATTTGACATAAAATGATGGCAAAGACCGAAATGAGTGAATTATGCAATATTATCCATAAAAATGACTAATTAGAGCATAACACACATATGAAAAAGGTCTATAAATGTGACTCAAAATCATCGCATCAAACTCCCCTAAGCTTAAACATTGCTCGCCCTCGAGCAACTAATCCTTAGAATAGAATTGCAGATGTCAACTGAAAAACAACACACCAACCCCACATCCCATGTGACTCCCACTGAACGTTCTCAAACCGGACTTCTCTAACCACAGAACAGTAATTACCCTAAAGGCAACAGTAATCATCAATAAAAGAAATTATCCTCCAAACAGATGAACACTATCACATAAGGCAGTTAACATAATAAAATTCACCGATTCAGCATTGGTGCATCTTGTGATCGCCTATACTACGTTGCCCGCCCTAACTACCATCTACATGGAAGCCGTTCTCCTGATTATCATTAGTGAGGAGAAATTTACGGTGGCCTACCAATCCGAGCAACGGGTGGATGGAAATGGGTGGTTCATGGAAGAGCTTGGAAATATTGCACAGTTTCAATATGCATAAAACAAAATGTCCTAAATGATGCAAATGCACATAAGAAATGCCCTAATGCCTAAAATTGGGTGAAATGATGCATGCACTAACCTTCCACCTCAAAATGAGATTGAAATATAATTAAGCCACATCATGTACTCAATTTTCCTGTAATGCGAGTGATATCATGTTCCTTTCTCCCTCTTATTCCACTTTCTTCTCAATTCTCTTTTTTTTTTCTTCTTTATTTCATATTTTTAGAAAGAAAAAAAAAATTCTTTAGCCCACATATCCATAATTTCTTAGAGATACATGTATTGGGCTACTTCCTTCATGCTTGGAAATCTTTGCAATATTTCGAAGGTATGGAACAGTTTAGATCACTTTTGAGGAAAAATTTGAGATACATGGTGTACTTTATGCATGAAAATCATGAGTGCAACTACATGGCATGCACCTAAATGTAATGTGCATGAATCCCTATATTTTTCTTTTTTTTTCTTTTTTTTTATGCAAACGTATGGAAAATATCAATGCAAGTCCTATCTAAATGTTATGCACACAAGAAGGAATTAAAACTACACTTTACTTCCAATTCTTAGGTGGATTATGGAAAAATGAAGTGGAATGATCACAAGATTAGATGACTGAACCTTAGAAAGATATTATGTGTCCCTCCTTACTGACATGTATAGTAGTTTAAAGGGTTCTCTCTCTTACATCCCATTAAAGTCTCATTACCATTTGGTTAGGTTAGGCTCAAACAACCGTTACTATCCACTTTGCATGAATCCATAGGAGTATAGGTGTGAAATGTTGTTTTAAAGTTGACATAATCAATCATTTTCGTAGGATAAGTTCCCCAAGGACAACCAAGTCAAGCTATCCAAAGACACAAAAATTTTTAAATTTCCCTTAAATTTCCCATGAATTTAACAGCAAGATGACAAACTTTTACGACATCCACAGTTACACTAGATAGCACGTGGATCCTACCAGAACTAAAAACGCAAGAAACAAATAACAATGGTAAAAACTAAAAACAACAAAAGAAAAGATAGAGATGTTCCAACTACCCCCCCAAGCTTGAATTCAACTATGGCCTCATAGTCAAAAACAAACTTAAGAGAGGAACAGAGATACCCTGATCATTCTTGTGGAGGTGGAGGTGGGTACTGCGGGGCCGTAGGATCCCAAGAAGGATACTCCCCCTGGAAGCTCGGATCATGAAACCCGGATTGCTGACCTGTCGATACCATCGACGCAAGTCGATAGTATCGACACAGCACCCGGATCGCTGACGTGGACTTCGCGATCGCCGTCGATGTCGTTGCGCGGATCGGTGACATGGCTGGTCGATACCATCGACAGGAGTCGATGGTATCGACTTGGCTTCATTGCGACACCACCACTTTTTCACTTCAACCTGTGACCATGTCGATACCATCGACAAGGCCGTCGATGGTATCGAGTTGACTGAGACAAATTGCTCTGAACTTCTCCAGAGATCTCGATGGTATCGACTGGCATGTCGATACCATCGACAATTATTGTGCAACCTGCCTGTAGGTCTGTCGATACCATCGACGGGACCGTCGATAGTATCGACTCAGAGCGATTTTTGCGCTGTCAACCTGAACCTATGTCGATACCATCGACCAGTGTGTCGATGGTATCGACCCTGCCTGTGCTTGCACATTGAACAAACGGATCAAGGTATCTTCTTTACATCAAAATTTAAACGAAATGAAAGCAATCTATGACTATAATTAAACTATCCTAATGTACCGATGGTTGGGTTGCCTCCCAACAAGCGCCCTTATTTAATATCTTAGGCTAGACGGTATGAAGCTCATCATCTTTTCGCTTCGGGTACTGCGCTTAGAGGATCATGCGGTAATTTGAATTCAACTCGATCTCCTCCAATTCCCAAGGACAAAGTACCTCTCCCTAAGGCAGTAACGACGTCCGCTATTGCTTGAAACGGTCTTCCTAGATGAATTTCACAGCTTTGGAGCGGTGGCATATCAATAACAACAAAATCCACCGGGAATATGAATCTATCCACTTTGACGAGCACATCCTCACACACTCCATATGGTCTCACGATAGACCCATCTGCTAATTCAATTGTTGCGGTTGATCTCTTTATCTCTTTTAACCCCAACTTTTGAAATGTTGCCAAAGGCATGAGATTTATGCTAGCACCGGAATCACATTGCGCTTTAGGAAAATGTCGACCACCTATTGAGCACGGAATGTAAAAACCTCCATGGTCTTTTCTCTTCTTTGGCGAACTCCCGTGTATCATAGAGCTCACCGTCTCATTCATCCGACAAATATCATCGTCTTTTATCCGCCTCTTCTTATTGATGATTTCCTTGATGAACCTCCCATAGGCGGGTACTTTCTCGATCATCTCCACTAATGGAATATTGATGTGGAGTTTTCGGAATATCTCCAGGAATTTCTTAAAATGACGATGCTCTTTCTTTGACTTAGGATTAACCAAATTTGAAACATCTGCTGCCTCAGCGCGCCTGTGAGGTGGCACATATGAGCTTTTCGGGGGTACCTCCCCTATGCTTGCTTCAATCACTCCCTCTGACATGGGCTTTGGCGAGACATTCTCAATAATAGCAGCTTGTTGTGGTTCCTCTCTCGCCTTAGATGTCTCCGCATGTGCACAAACAACCTGCACTTGTTCCTCTTGCCTAGATGGAGATACCATACTCACAACTCACTGTGATTTTCTGAAGAAAGGGTTTCCGCCTGGAAATCCATAGTAAGTGTGTGGGTACGGTATCGCCGGTGTTGCATGCGTATTAAACGTCATTGTTCTTTCTTCTACAGCTTCTTGCACCTGAGGTTCCTCCTCACTGTTTACCACAGACATATACTTGACCTGATGGTGTGCTTGGGCCACATTTGCATTCTCGGCTGCTTTCTGTTGATTGGCGTGCTTGATTGCCGCCACTTCACTTGAAATATGTGCCACGGTGGTTTCCAATGCCCGCATTTGTGCTCCATGGCTTTGCAGCGTCTGCCCAAACTTGGTTAGGATATCACCTTGAGATTGCAATTGCTTACCAAACATGGCCATCATCTCTTGGTTTTGTTGTACCATTTGACTCAGTAGTTCAGTGTTCTTATCCTCGACTCTTGGCTGTGGCTTGGCATCCGGATCCTGCAGAAAATTATTTGGATCCTTCCATGAAAACTTTTTATCCTTCCTCCATGCATAGTCATTGTTTCTATAGACCTGTTGTTGCATGAATTTCACTTGGGCTTCCTAATCCTCAGATGCATATTCCTTAGCTAGCAGTTTCTTGGCTAGAAGATCTAACTTATCGTTCAGCTCCTTAACTATTCTGGATTCGCCAACAGCCTTGACCTGCTCCACAACACCTTTGTCACCCCATGACTGTTTCCTAGCCATGTTCTTTAATATTTCCCAACATCTGGTATCTGTATTATTCAGAAAGAATCCGGATCCAGCTGAATCAAGGTTACTTCTATCGTGCTCGGAGAGAGCAAAATAGAAGATTTTCACTTGTGTTTCCTTATCCAGCCCATGATGTGGGCACCTCCTCAGCATAACCTGAAATCGCTCCCAGGTCTCCGAATATGTCTCACCAGCCTGTTGAGTGAAATTATTAATTTTCCGGATCATGTTGTTAGTCTTCTCAGGAGGGAAGAACCTCTAAAAGAAGACTTCCACCATATGGTCCCAAGACTCAACGAACTCATCGTCTAGATTATGTAGCCACTCTCTTGCTGCTCCTGCCAAGGAACTTGGGAACAGCTTGAGGTACAAAGCATCTTGTGGAAACCTGTCTATTTTTACCATGTCACAGTTTTCAACGAACTGGATGATGTGTGCAACAGGATCCTCATTCTTCAGCCCATGAAATGCATTTGATTTTACCAAATTAATCAACGCTGGATCGATCTTATATGTCGGTATGTTGATCGCCTGCTTTTTTATAGGCCCCTTTGAAGCTGATGAGGAAGAAGCTTTGATCTTCTCCCATATGGTCTGTGGCTCGGCCATGTCTTCTGGTTCAGATTCAGAATCTATCTCTTCTTGGTACTCGTGCTCAGAATGCTCCTCGTCCTCAGGTCTCGGAAACGGAACCTCGGGTGTGCGATTGTCGTAGTCTGTACTACGTGTATGCACCATACACAGTACCTGAAATAAGAAAATTCGAGTTCAGTACTATGCTTAGACGAGTATAACAATTATATTGCAATGTAAAAATATTTGAATTTGAATGAAAATTAAAAAGAAATTTGTGGCCTAGAGTGGCCGCTCGTAGCACTCGAAGTGCCAACAATTCCGCCGTATCCCCGGCAACGGCGCCAAAAACTTGACGTGTATTTTACTACGCGCTAAAAACACAAGTGTACGCGTCGAGTAATATAGGACTTTGTGAGGCCCGAGTCGAACACAGGGATACGTTGAATTATTGGAGACTTCTACTAACTATTTGCGATCAGCTAAGCCAGATAACAAAGTTGGGTTTGTTGTCAAAATTAAAAGAAAATAAAAAAAATAAAGCAAGCAATCGATTAAAGGTTGATTTAATCAATTCAAAAGGATATCTTTAGGATTTCGGTTTCACCGCGGGTCAACATTGCATTAGGTTTCATATAACTCCTCAATCTTCTCTCTCTTTCCGGGTAGTGGCCTGAAAACAGAATTACCCACTGTCATGGTGTAATTCACTACTTAGGTTTAGGTTGATTCCACCATCGTAGTAATCATTCCCCTAAACTAAGCGCATTACAACCGATCTCTCAGTTTCCACCATTAATTTTACACCTCCTTTGTCAAAGGATTTATCGATTAATGTAGGTTTCGTCTCTTTTCAACTGTTAATCCTTCTGTCGAAGTGATTAAGGGCATTAAGTTATTATTATGGTGATCAAGCATAACAATATATGGAGAAAACAAAACTATACCACGGATTTAAGAGAGAAAATATGAATTATTAATATAAAACTGGCATACAATGCATTCCCGGGCTACTCCCGGTCCTAAAGACAAAGGGGATTAGCCCTGCATGTTCATCTTGCACAAATACATGGTAGAAATAGGGGAATTCATAAGAAACACGTGAATTAAGTGGGAAAACCCCTGAACGAAGAAGAACCGGTAGATCCTTTGCGTAGAACACGAGCTCTCCCGCCTCTCGGTGGTGAAATTCGTCTTCGGCAGCGTCCGGATCGACAGGGATGAACTTCTGGCCTCCGTTCTCCTTTATCTCCATCCTCGGCACTCGTGCAATGACAAATTTGATGATCCTCTCATCTCGGCGGCCGTCATTAGGTATAAGTCCCTAAATAGGTCGTCATTTAACTCCAGCCGTCTGATTGAGATCAAAACGAATCCAACGCATATCTGCCGGCGTCGATACCATCGACGCGGGTCGATGGTATCGACCCAGCGTATTAGCAGAAGCCTTCTTTTATTTTCGTCTGAGTGCCTGTGATCTTCTCGATACCATCGACTAGGGTCGATGGTATCGACTCTCTGTAGCGTCGGTTGTTGTCGTTTTAGCGACATTGTAGCCTCCATGCGTCGATGGCATCGACTTGGGTCGATGATATCGACGGATTCCTCGCCAGCAACCTGAAGGGATCTCGATGCCATCGACTTGAGTGTCGATGGTATCGACTCTGTGCTGCTCCTCTCGGCTGGCAACATGTGGCTTGGTCGATGGTATCGACTTCCGTCGATGGTATCGACGGAAGCAGATACTTGTTTTTCCTGAAATTCCAAGACAAGACCAAATAAATCCGCACAAATTATGATAATATGATAAATAATGCTCAAAATGATACAACTAAGGGGATTTGACATAAAATGATGGCAATGACCGAAATGAGTGAATTATGCAATATTATCCATAAAAATGACTAATTAGAGCATAAAACACATATGAAAAAGGTCTATAAATGCGACTCAAAATCATCGCATCAACAATCCTTTATCAGAAATCATCCTCATCAATCAGAAGGTTCATCTATGTGGCCCATCGACCACCAGTAATACCCCCTCCCGGCAAGGTGGGTTTGTCCCTAAGGAGTATGGTCGCGACCGATATGAAGGGTTGCAACCATTACAAAGGAGTTTTGGCCGCAACAAGGGTTGCAACCATTATAGTCAGGTTGAGGTCAAGGTGTAGCAACCACTACAGGGCTTCACAACCGCTACACTGCAAAAAGACTGCCATGACCACTACACTCATCGTGATCGTTGCATCCACCGCGACTCAGACACTGGCATGATCATGCCCAACCTGACATAGTTAGGGCAAGGACAAGGGCCAACAACCGTCTTGACCATGACAACTGTCTTGACTGTGACAACTATCTCGACCGTGACATATGTCGCAAACACTACAAGCTCTACACCCGCGACATCCATCTCGACCGTGACATCTCTTAACCGTTACACCTGGCACGGCTGTGCCGAGCCTGACACGGCTGTGTCGAGCCCGACATGGCCAGGCTAAGACAAGTGTAGCGTCTGAAACAGGTGTGGCGACCACTCATTACATACATTATGCCTTCTCCTATAAATACCTACCCCTCGATACCTAGAGAGGAGTTTTGAACATTAGAGGTTCCATTTGGCAGTTCTGACCCATTTTGGTTCCTAGAGCCCTGTGAGAGAGTTCTAAGGTCTGAAAGGGCTGAAGTACTCATCCTGCGCTCATATCTTCATTTTTCTTCCATCCACCATCATTTTTCAACATCATTCACCAATATCATACCATTCCCAGTCATCTTCCACCTCCATACACCCACCAAGTTGCTGTTTGAGGTGTAATCAAAGAGAAAGGAGGCCAACAAGTCTAGAAGACCATGAAGGACAATCTAAAAACAAGATTCGGCCCTTACGGAGGCTAAGGAGCATGATCCACCACTCCTCTATGGTCTAAATATCTTCTTCTTCTACTTTCTTCTATTGTTCTCCTTTGTTTCTATACAAATAATAGTCTTCCATCTTTGTTCGGTGCTAACTATGTTTGTACATGGCTAGTTTGCCTCCTTCTTAGCTATGTAGCCCATTTTGGGCATGTTTATGTGCTTTTACCTTAAGCAAGTAGTTTTAATCCAGATCTAGTATGTTTTATGTTCAATCTTCTCTTTTTGGTTAGGATTTCTAGTTTCGTTGATCTCTTTCTTGCTTGAACTTTTATTTCTACCTATATTGAGAGATTCATTCTAGAAATAGAAAAGGAAGATAGTTTGAATCACAATCTGAAAGGAGAACGATTCAATGTGATCTATGCAAAACAGTAGACCTGGGCACGTTTGGGCCCAGCCCGGCACATTCGATCCTACGACCAAGTTGTGCCCAGATCACACCTGTTCCTAGCATCTCAGAATATTCTACACTTGAGAGGGTATCTAGAATATTCTAGGGAGTTGATTGGTCATCCTTGAAAGAGGTTTCATATCATTGATGAGTTTTAGTCACACTTTGTGAAAGTGAGTGGTATGACCACCCAGGAACAGATACCACAGTACGTACTATGTGTGGATGTAGGTTTCTTGCTGAGGTGTTCGTGGGTTATCTGCGCCTGAGAACAGGTGCATAGACTGCCCAACTTGTGGTTAAATAGCAAGGAACTCCTCCTCTTTGATTAGTAGAATCATATAGACTTTGTTTTGTTTTCTTTACTTTGTTTTATTTTATTTCATGATATTTTGCTAGATTAGTTCTAGTTCCATACTTTTATCAACTATCGCATTGCATTCACTAACTTAAGAGTGAGATCTTGAATGTCCTAAATGTACCGACGTCCATGTGTTCGACTGCGTATATCTACTTTGACCCCGTACTAAAGTTGTGGGGGTCCTTGAAGGCTTCAGGTTATAAATTTAAAATCTGATCACCCCTTTGGGGCCGATCAACAACTTTATATACTACTACTTTGTCGCATATTGAAGGTTATATCCACATGGAATGTCCCTAATTTACATGTAGAAGGAACATTTATCACCCTTTCCATATGATTTTTTATATTATTTAGTAGTTCATTTTTCCCTGTCCATTTATACATATATATACTTTTCATCCATCAATTCATCTAACACCTCCATAATTATATCATTCTGAATCCTAATTGGATGCTTAATCAGATATAAGGTCTAAAATGATGCATACCATAGGGGCGTTGAAAAAAATCTTCATAGGGGCTAAACCATCATCCCCAAATAGTTGAAAAATCTCCCTTTTTAGGTTATAAAAATATCTAATTATTTCTTACCCATATGTTGATAACTAGGTCAAGTTTTTCAGAAAATAACAATGTTAGTTTCTCTCCTACACATATGTTAGTTTGTGCTATATATGTTTAATAGAAAAACCTAACGCTATATATATTCTATATATCATCTGGTTACTACATATATTCTATGAATCTATCAATTTCAGCAACAAGAACGTTCTATGGATTTATTGTTTCTATATATTCTACAGATCTTCATATTGCTTCTATGATATGAGGATTTTTTATATGTGTTTCTTGGAGGAATTGTGGAGCTTCCATTCTCTAGTTCTAGTTTGTTTTGCCATACATCATGTATTTTGTTTCCTACATATTGATTTGACTAAGAGGTGGTTTGTTCCTACTACATCATATCTACTATATTTGTTTGTATTTTATACCTATTGACTACTTTACTTGTGTTCCAACACTCTATGTCTTTTCTATATTTCATACATGTTGACTATTTGATCATGTTCAAATACTCCTGAACGTGTACATATTTTTTTACACACTTTCATGGCTTACTCTATGGATTAATACTCTTTAGACTTTGCTATTTGTGTCCCATGATTCTCTATACAACTAATGCTTCTAGTGGCGTTATGATGCCATTTGCATTGACATTATTCTATATATTACTAATGTAGATGAATTTTCCCTTTTGAGATTTTTTTTTACAATTGGAGTTATCAACTTAATGAGTAACTACTCTATAGTTGCCTACTACACATGTTATATGCATTTTCTCAACAGTATTGTAGCATCCCATCTCGAACAAAACATGATTTCATACTAACCAACGGATTACCAAAAATCATGGGAAATTAAAACCAATTTACAACAAGCACCATTAGATGAAACATGTTGCATCTAAGCCAACACTTTCTTTTCATAACATATTTTCAAGGTGCTACAACATAACTTCCGATCATCTTATTACATGTAACACTGTTCCACATGTTGATTTACATCAAGATACATAAGCCGAAAACCATACATCGATCATCATATGAGACACATCGAAAATTCACCCGAAGACCTAAGGGTACAGGGACGACACATAAGACTCTACTTCTAGATACTAGTTATTCCACCAGGTACGATACATCTACATATCATCTCAGCCACATGATCTTTATCTTGCCAGGAACGTTCACCCAAAAAGGGTTATTAACCAGCGGGGTGATACACACAGTCCCAGTGACAAAACATAACCCTCTACCAACTTTATTATTATCAAAGATAACTGAGCAGGTAGATCAATGTAACCAACTGATAATAGCTAACTGAATATGCAAGAAGGAATATGTAGAGCATGTATATGGAAAGTTATACAAAAGACCATTTAAAAGCATATGAGAAAGCTTACATCATCCAAGGCCTCAACCAATATTTTATATTTACCCTAAGAAAAGATAGTTTATCGCTTGATTACGAATTATTATGCACCAAGGAAGTGAGTCGTCCCGCTCAAATCCAACCTTCGGCTGCAAAGCCCAAAACCGGTGGCATACAAGGTCATTGGGAGAGCCAGACTCCATGACCTCACCTCTTCTTGGTCAGTGCATGATAACCAAAGCAGGACCACAATCTCTTGCTTGAGTGGCCTCAGCCACAGGGTTAGCTCACACTGTCTACCCTTTTTATCCAGCCTGCCCTTTGTACAGGTCATCGTGCTAGTATACTTGAGCCACGAGCCAGTTTACCGTGCTCCTTGAGCCATGAATGCATTCATGCTCTATCATACTGAGCCATGGGCCTGATCACCATGCTCTTACACACATCTTGAGTCCACAACCGCAGTTGCACTCTAATCCTCCTATTTTCGGCTAGGAGAAACCCCACATATTCAACAATATGTGCTCCAGGTAATCCCACAGGAGAAACCTATTTCACCATCACCAATTACTGACGATGATAGATATATGGCCAGGGAAACTACATGAAAGTTCATCTATATTTAGTTAATGCATTTTAATTGGATTTTTGGGGCAACCAAGTTGTATTAAACAACCATATATAAAAGATAAACAACATTAAATTCTATTATTTTGGTGTCACACTGTTACTACTATTCTCATTTCCATCAACAATCATCATATTGCCATGGGATATCAATCCCTCATTTCATCATAAAATGCCAATGGCTCTCAAGGCTTCATCATCATACATAGTCACGGGATATAAATCCCTCATATCAGAACTAGAGGATAACACCTCAATCAGGCACTTCAGCCTTTATTAGGTCACCAGACCTTTCTCATCATATGTTGTTACTTGTTATCTCATCAACCAGGCACATCATCATTTCTCATACATTTTACATATAGCAAGTTCTACATAAAGCACAATATCATATAACCATCATATCTCTTACCTGGCTATGAGCTCAATTTATACACCTGCATGGTTAGTATACATATCAGGAGAGAGAACTGAATCACCAAACATAGATCTTTATGATTATCATGCTATTAGGGTTGAAGGTACATGATTGGATCAACATCCATAATTGTAACTACATGAGGCACAAAGTTCTATCAAATTAAATTATTGTAATCAAACCATGAGCATTCACTATGCCCTATATCTTATGAACATAATCATGTATCTAATCATCCCGCTTAGTACCAACTTTAAGTATCAAACGTATCATATTATTAAGATTAGGGTTTATAGGTTTGGGACAACATCCTTTATTATGAACACATGGAGCATAATGTCTTAGATGGTATATAAAACAATACACATTATTGTTATCATACCATGGGTATTCACCATACCCTATATCTTGTATCATAAAGCACACCATCCCTCAGGATTCATCTTTAGGGGTCATACAATCATGATCAACCATCAAACATTATCAAATGTTCACCTATCATCAACCATAGGTAACCACCATACTAAGGCTTCACAACTTATTTGTCATGTCTCACCATTAGATCAAAGGTGCGGTTCAAAGGTAACAAGGTATTACATTGACGTTATGCATCTCAAGATAACTTTTAGGTTTATTGTGTTAGGGCACAACCTTCACTAGAAGTGTCGCCTATCCTCACCAATACTAGGAAGCAACCACAAACCCTCACTAAAGGTGTAACGGGTAGGGTACTAACCCTCACCCAAAGTTGTCGACCTCAAGCGTGACATGCACCCATGCAAAAAGGGGATAACGGCCAGACTTAGACCTAAAGATGTGTCGAGCAGCCATGGACCAACAGTATATCGGTCATCATATGATCATCACAAAAACCCTTTTTGTCCAAGGAACTCTCATACTGCCCAAGGTATACTACTACCATCCATCAAACGTTGCCATGGCGCCCAAGGTTGCCTATTATCCAACTAGGGTTTGGGACTGTATAGTGGTCAAAGTACTATATCATCCAACCCTCAACTTATATGGTCCAAGACCTTATAAATTCCAAACTCACCACATGTATCGGCCAAACCTTCAACCCTAGGAACATCCAAGCTATGAAGCACATACACATGTCGGGTAACCAACCAAGATAGAGCATCTATAGGGAAAGGCATATCGGCCAAAGTAACATATCTCCTTGTGGGAGTATTGGCCATGCACTTAACCCTGATGTCACCCAAGCTATGCACACATACACACTCATAACGTTCTAGGGTTGATGATATCAGGTAGCATACCAAGGGACCATTCATAAAGCCCATCTTCACATCCTTTTTCATACATGGAGCACCATCTTGGACACCCAACATATCTCCCAAGGGATCATACCACAAAGGCACCCCTATCGGTCAGCTAGGGTTAGGGAAACCCTCAACACTCAAGACTCCATGACGTCCAGGATGCTATATCGGGAAACTAGGGTTAGAGTTAGCCTATCGGCCAAGGCATCTCATTTCCCATGACAACATATCAGGCACTCTAGGCTTAGGACCATCCCATCGGCCAAAGCAATCATATTGCCTTAAGACACTACTTGTAGGGCTATCTCCCACACCAAGGAACAACCTATCGGTTTCCCTACACTATCAAAGATACCTATCACCAAAGGCATTACCACCATATCTCCCATGATACTATCCAAGGGCTCAACCCCAAAATCGCATTGTGCAACTTAGAGTAGAGCATCCATGTCACCCAGGGCAACCCCATCGCCCAAGATAGGGTTGGAGATCTATGTCGGACAAGACACTAAGGTTAGGGTTTCATGTCGGTCAACCACCATATCGCCCACCATCGTCATCTTGGGTAGTGGTGCATATTGGTCACCATAGAGCTTGCTGATCCAAGCAGAAAGCCCACGTTCCTCTCCATGGAAGCCATCCATATGAAGCTCTAAGCTTGTCTTCGGCTCCATCATCAACACCTCAAGGAACAACAGAAGAAGAAGATACCATGGTTATGTATAGCTCAAGAAGAAGAAAAGAGGGGTATATAACCATGAACTTGCCTACTCACATCAAGGGCCCATCCATGGCCGAGAGGAGGAGAAGGAGGTGAAGAAGGCACAAGGAAAAGCTAGCAAGGAAGCGTGACTCACTAACGTCAGATCTTGAGTAAGGAGTCTCCATGGCCAAAGAGCTTGCCCTCCCAAGCTCCATGGGAGTTTCCTTGAGCTCCCAACCTCCCATGCTCATCCCATAAAGGAAGAGGAAAGAAGGTGGCCGAAAAAATGTCACTTGTGTAAGGAGGAAGGGAGCTATATACACCAAGGAAGAGAGAGTTAGAAAAGTAGAGGTGTCATAACCACATAACCCAAGATGCCACTTGCTCATGCACTTAAACGCCACTTGTTGCCACCCAAGCTTCATATACACAGTCTGGTGATACACTCTAGGATGTGTATTGTGTAGATGGGTACCTCCCATGGGTGACACACCTTCATGGGCGATACACTCTCAAGCTTCTACCTGATACACTAAAAGACAAGGTAGCATGTGTAACACAAATGTGATATAAAGACCATATAAAGATGTTACTCCTAAACTATCAAACAAACAAGGGGATCCAACTTCCATCCATGTCCTAGATGATGAAAAACAGAAGGGAGGTGACTCAAGAGTTGATAAATTGCATATTGACCCCTCCACTTTGGGTAATTTGCAATTTGCACCAAAACTAGCACGTAGAGCACAAACATCATCCAACTAAGCTCACACTTGGAACATAGGTCCTCCACAAGGCACCCCATAGCATCATTTTCTATATAATGATGCTAGATAACCAAAGGAATGCTCTACATGTGACATATTGCAATATAACCCCTTACTTTGGGTAAATTGCACTTTGGTCCAAAATAAGCAAACATTGCTCAAACAACATCCAAACGGGACCAAACTGGAAACATGTGTTTGTCACATGACATCAAAACATCTTAGGAGATTAGATTAAGGTTATAATCACTTTCATAAGAAAATAAAAGAGGTTTAGCTCAAAACTTAGGTCAGGGTCCTTACAAGTCATAAACCCCTAACAAGGATTTCGTCCCCAAAATCCCAAGCGGAAAGAAGATGGGTGTTACTTGCATGTCGCATCATACATCTCCACAAAGCTCCTAGGTATCACAGATCCATGACCAACATACTTGCTCTTCTTCTAGAGCCAACACATGGTTTCTTGTACTAGTTACAGGGTCAGCCCTCTGTCTCATCATCCTTTGTTTGATAACACTCTTTACATACTGGAGCATCACATGCAACTCGTATCACTCAGGTATCAGTTCCTTTACTGATATATCACCTTCTTTGTTATGCTTCTGCTGCGCTACTCTGACCTTACAAGCTTAACACTTAAGCTTCGCATAACTTGTATCACTATCCTTCTGTTTTATATATTCCAATTGTTCCTTCTCCTTCCACAAAGGATGTCTCTAATCCAAGGGAGGTCTATCTCAGAAGGGATTATCATAACATACATACACATGTATACTCATAACATAGCAAGATACACCACATCATCTTGGATGCAAGGTTTCCACTACTTCATATCGGTTCTAAGAGCACAAAAAGCAGCAACTAGGGTAGTAACAGATATGCACTATCTCAACTGATTGGGATAGGAATTACAAACCTCGTTCATCCATCTCTTAATCGATGCACATCCTTCCTGGACCTTCCTTTACTCGAGACTTAGCTAGGAGAATTCTAAGGAATCAAGCTTAACTTGGTGAACTTTTCCCAAGATGATCTTACAACAATTCTTTTCCTTGGGTGCATACCTTATGTCATCATGTTTATGCAGAGCATAAACCCCTAATAGGTGATAGCCATACGATAGGCACTTAGCTAGGTTGAGCCAAATCCAACTTCTCCATCTAAGACCACTTCACCCTTTCCAAGGATATCCATTTCTAGGGTTATCTCGATCCTCGATATGTCAAGTGGAAAGAGATTTGCTTGACTATCATGTCCAGGAAAAGAAAGGCTACGAGAAGGATATACTTCTTCCAATACAACCAGGGCATCCATCAAGGTGCTCGACAATAGGTTATCTTTTTCTGGACTAACAAGAAGGAAACATCTTCCAAACATGCTATAAGCATTCAAAGGAGGGCACATTCTAAACTGGGTTAAGTGGAGCAGATAAGAGGCAAGAAGAAGACAAAGCGGAATGGAGTGACTCCATTCAACCTGCCACCACACACTGGTCATCCTACCATTTCTGGCCAACTTATGTCACAAGATTTAACTGTTGCCTATTGCCCTCTGCTTCCTGGTCAAACCATCCGGTCCTCAGGTGCTTATCCTCATCAACGTTCCTCTGTGTTGCTAAACTGTTGCCTCAAGGGTCACCACATAGATCCAGACTCCAAAACAAGCTTCAAGCTTATGGGTTCAAGGTCGAAGATGATCTATCAAGATGGTTTAGCACCATACCACCATGATCTAAGTCTCTTGATTCTTAATCTCCTTAGAAGACATGTTCTCACCTTCTCATACATTGGTACTTCTAATACTAGGACTCCTTACCTTGGTATCCATCTCTTGAGTTAAAACACCTCACTTCCGGTATCGCACCCATTGTCTACCATCGCCACCAGAGATGGAAACGTGTCAGGAGGATCCTACCATCGTCACTTATCACATGCATCACTATCTTGGGAACTAAAGTCCAAGATCAACTGATACTTTTCAAAGTATCCAACCAAAGATTGCTCCAAAAGAATACATATCAAGTGACACAAGGTGCACTTGACTACCATTCCCTCAGAAGGAAGGAACACAAGGGAACAAACTCTTCCTATCACCGCATCAACATCTATGGTTTCATATCAAGGGGAAGGAAATTATCACTTTCTTTGATCCTTACATGAGCTTTCAACTGTTTATGCATCGTTTAAACTTTGTCCCATCTGGTTTTATCTTGTTTCTTCTTGATTTCCTTGCAATCAGCACATGAATCATCAAGACAATTGCATGTTATTACTCTTTTTCTTTTTTTGTCGTTTCATCATATTCATGATTATTTCCTTATTGTATCACATTTTTGTTTTCTCTTTGTGAAAAAGAGCATTACTCTTAACACATTCTTTATTGAACATGGATCATCTCCCTTCTTCTCCTTCACTTATCATGAATTACACTTTATACTTTTCTTATTCTTGCTTACATTCATTGGTTGGTTTGAGATTATCTCTGGTTTCATCTGGTTTACTCATCACTTGTGCTTATCTTTCTCTTAACTTTGTCTTGGTTTTCAGGCATCTTCTTCATCTTGTGTAAGTTTTATGCTTTAACTTACCATGTTATCATAGGTTATTCTATCTGTTGCCAGGTATATCTCTTGAGATTACGGTTTCATGAACTTACCTCATCATATTCTCATATGGATTTAGGTTTCATAGAACCATTACTTCTTCTTTTTATTACCAAGCATCCATGTATTAAGGTGTTATGGTGCATTCATTTACCTCTTTTATAATAGGATGAAGGTATTAACATCATATTTCCTAATTTGTTATGCTCTTTAGATTGCTCCAGAATGACTACTTGTTCTCACTAATCAAGGAGGAAACAATCTAATGCTCCATACTTACCTTTGTCTTCAATATTTGAATACCTGGCCAGGGCATCAAGTACTGAGATTAGGTAGTATGCACCATATTTTATGTCACGGTCCAACCTTAGACACCATCCTAATCCTAGTACTAGTGTCCCTGTAGACTCAGCAAACCTAGAGCTCTGATACCAAACACTTGTAACATCCCATCTCGAACAAAAAATGATTACATACTAACCAATGGATTACCAAAAATTACGGGAAATTAAAACTGATATACAACAAGTACCTTAAGATGAAACATGTTGCATCTAAGCCAACACTTTCTTTTCATAACATATTTTCAAGATGCTACTACATAACTTCCCATCATCTTATTACATGTAATAATTGTTCCACATGTTGATTTACATCAAGATACATAAGCCAAAAACCATACATCAATCATCATATGAGAAACACCGAAAACTCTCTCGAATACCTGAGTGTACAGGGACGACACATAGGACTCTACTGCTAGACACTAGCTATTCCACCAGGATACCTCTTCATATCATCTCAGCCACATGATCTTTATCTCGCCAGGCACGTCCACCTAAAAAGGGTTATTAACAAGCAGGGTGTGACACACAGTCCCAGCAAGAAACATAACCCTCTACCAACTTTATTATTATCACAGATAACTTAGCAGGTAGATCAATGTAACCAACTGATAATAGCTAACCAGTTATGCAAGAAGGAATATCAAGAACATGTATATGGAAACTTATACAAAAGACCATTTAAAAGCATATGAGAAAGCATACATCATCCAAGGCCTCAACCAATATTTCATATTTGCCCTAAGCAAAGATACTATACGGTTTGATTACGAATTATTATGCCCTGAGGAAGTGAGCCATCCTGCTCAAATCCAACCTTCGGCTGTGAAGCCCAAAATTTGTGCCATACAAGGTCATTGGGAGAGCCGAACTCCATGACCTGACCTCTTCATGGTCAGTACACGATAACCAAAGCAGGATTGCAGTCTCTTGCTTGAGTAGTCTCAGCCATAGGGTTATCTCTCACAGTCTACCCTTTTTATCTAGCTCGCCTTTTGCACAGGTCACGGTGCTAGTATAGTTGAGCCACGGGCCAGTTCATCGTGCTCCTTGAGCCATGAACACATTCATGCTCTATCATACTGAGCCATGGTCATGATCACCATGCTCTTACACACATCTTGAGTCCACAACCGCAGTTGCACTCTAATCCTCCTATTTTCGGCTAGGAGAAACCCTACATATTCAACGGTATGCACTCCAGGTAATCCCGTAGGAGAAACCTATTTCACCATAACCAGTTATTGACAATGATGGATCTATGGCCAAGGAAACTACTGGCCAAGGAAACTACATGAAAGTTCATCTATATTTAGTTAATGCATTTTAAGTGGATTGTTGGGGGCAACCAAGTTGTATTAAACAACCATATATAAAACATAAACAACATTAAATTCCATTATTTTGGTGTCACACTGTTACTTCTATTCTCATTGCCCTCAACAATCATCATATTGCCATGGGATATCAATCCCTCATTTCATCACAAAATTCCACTACCTCTGAAGGCTTCGTCATCATACATCGTCATGGGATATCAATCCCTCATATCACAACTAGAACATAACACCTCAACCAGGCACTTCAGCCTTTATTAGGTCACCAAACCTTTCTCATCATATGGTGTTACTTGTTATCTCATCAACAAGGCATATCATCATTTCTCAGACATTGTGCATATACCAAGTGCTACATAAAGCACATAATCATATAACCATCATAGCTCTTACCTAGCTATGAACTCAATTTATACACCTGCATGGTTAGTACGCATATCAGGAGAGATAACTGAATCACCAAACATAGATCTTTATGATTATCATGCTATTAGGGTTGAAGGTACATGATTGGATCAACATCCATAATTAGAACTACATGAAGCACAAAGTTGTATCAAATTACATTATTGTAATCAAACCATGAGCATTCACTATGCCGTATATATTATGAACATAATCATGTATCTAATCATCCAAGTTAGTACCAACTTTAAGTGTCAAACATATCATATTATTAAGATTAGGGTTTATAGGTTTGGGACAACATCCTTTATTATGAACACATGGAGAATAATGTCTTAGATGGTATATAAAACAGTACACATTATTGTTACCATACCATGGGTATTCACAATACCCTATATCTTGTATCATCAAGCACGCCATCTCTCAAGATTCATCTTTAGGGATCATACAATCATGATCAACCATCAAACATTATCAAAGGTTCACCTATCATCAACCATAGGTAACCACCATACTAAGGCTTCACAACTTATTCTTCATGTGTCATTTGATCAAATGTACGGGTCAAAGGTAACAAGGTATTACATTGACGTTATGTGTCTCAAGATAACTTTAAGGGTTATCGGTTTAGGGCACAACCTTCACTTGAAGTGTCACCTATCCTCACCAATACTAGGCAGTGTCCACAAACCCTCACTAAAGGTGTAACATGTAGGGTACTAACCCTCACCCAAAGCTATCGGCCTCAAGAGTGACATTCACCCATGCACAAAGGGGATAACGGTCATACATAGACCTAAAGATGTGTCTAGTAGCCATGAACCAAGAGTATATCGGTCAACATATGAACATCACAACAACCCATTTTGGCCAAGACCCCCCTTATATCTCTTCTTGGGTTAGGGTTCATACCGGGAAACCATCAAATCATGTCGCCCAAAGCCACAACTATATCGCCTAATAGGCACCCACGTGGACATCACATCATGATGTCCAAGGAACTATCATACTGCCCAAGGTACACTACTACCATCCATCAAATGTTTCCATGGTGCCCAAGGTAGCCTATCATCCAACTAGGGTTTGGGACCCTATAGTGGTGAAAGTACTATTTCGTCCAACCCTCAGCTTATATGGTCCAAGACCTTATAAAGTCCAAACTCACCACATGTATCGGACAAACCTTCAACCCTAGGACCATCCAAGCTATGAAGCACATAGACATATCGGGTAATCAACCAAGAGAGAGCATGTATCGGGCAAGGCATATTGTCCAAAGTAACATATCTCCTTGTGGGAGTATTGACCATGCACTTAACCCTGATGTCACCCAAGCTATGCACACATACACACTCATAATGTTCTAGGGTTGATGATATCAGGTAGCATATCAAGGGACTGTTCATAACGCCCATCCTCACATCCTTTGTCATACATGGATCACCATCTTGGACACCCAGCATATCGCCCAAGGGATCATACCACAAAGGCACCCCTATCGGTCAGCTAGGGTTAGGGCAACCCACAACACTCAAAACTCCACGACGTGCATGATGCTAGATCAGGAAACTAGGGTTAGAGTTAGCCTATCGTCCAAGGCATCTCATTGCCAATGACAACATGTCGGGCACTCTAGGGTTAGGACCATCCCATCGGCCAAAGCAATCATATCGCCTTAAGACACTACTTCTAGTGTTATCGCTCACACCAAGGAACAACCTATCAGTTTCCCTACACTATCAAAGATACCTATCACTAAAGGCATGGCCACCATATCGCCCATGACACTATCCAAGGGCTCAACCCCAAGAGCTCGCCGTGTAACTTAGAGTAGAGCATCCAAGTCACCATGGGCATCCCCATCGCCCAAGCTACGATTGGAGCTCTACGTCGGCCAAGGCACCAAGGTTAGGGTTTCATGTCGGTCAAACACCATATCACACACCATCGTCATCTTGGGTAGAGGTTCATATCGGTCACAAGGTCAAAAAAGGGTTCACTTGGCATATCACCCAAGGCTCAAGTCTAGAAGAGGGTATCGGGCAACAACCTCAAGGAGACACCATCCATAACATCCAAACCCTAACCCTAGGGTAGGAAAGATATATCGATCACCGCATCATATCACCCCAAACATCTAGGCCATAGGCTCACCTTTCAAGTCCAAAGGAGAGAAAGGGGTATCGCCACAAACCATTAACCGAAGTATAACCTATTGAGCAAAGTACTATGTCTGGCAAAGCATAGTATCGGGCAAGCCCCCATATCGGGTAAAGCACCCTATTAGGGAAGTAATCTTCAACCTCTAGCCACCTGTTACCATCTAACGCAAGAAGAACAAGATAAGGACAATAGTAAAACGTGACCATTTCCATTAAAACAGATCTCAAGTTCCACATGCACGACTATCATGGAGAAGGGTATCAATTTAAAGACAAGAACCATCACATGCACATATGGAGAGTGAACATAATTGAGATGCTTAAGATTTATGTAACCCACCTTTAGAGGATCTCCATAAAAGGCATAAAGCTTCCTGATCCAAGAAACAAGCCACGTTCCTTTCCATGGAAGCCATCCATCTAAAGCTCTAAGCTTGTCTTCAGCTCCATCATCAACACCTCAAGGAACAAGAGAAGAAGAAGAAGATACCATGGTTATGTATAGCTCAAGAATAAGAAAAGAGGGGGATATAATCACGGTCTTTCCTACTCACATCAAGGGCCCATCCATGGCTGAGAGGAGGAGAAGGAGGTGAAGAATAAGGAACAAGGAAAAGCTATCAAGGAAGCATGACTCACCAAGGTCGGATCTTGAGCAAGGAGTCTCCATGGCCAAAGAGCTCACCCTTCCAAGCTCCATGGGAGTTTCCTTGAGCTCCCAAGCTCCCATGCTCGTCCCATACAGGAAGGGGAAAGAAGGTGGCTGAAAAAGGGTCACTTGGGTAAGGAGGAAGGGAGCTATATACACCAAGGAAAAGCGAGGTAGCAAAGGAGAGGTGTCATAACCACATAACCCAAGATGCCACTTGCTCATGCACTTAACGCCACTTGTTGCCACCCATGCTTCACATGCACGGCCTGGTGATACACTCTAGGATTTGTATCATGCATCTGGGTACCTCCCATGGGCGACACACCTTCATGGGCGACACACTCTCAAGCTTCTACCTGATACACTAAAAGACAAGGTAGCATGTGTAACACATATGTGATATAAAGACCATATAAAGATGTTACTCCTCAAATATAAACCAAACAAGGTGACCCAACTTCCATCCACGTCCTATATGATGACAAACAAAAGGGAGGTGACTCTAGAGTTGATAAATTACATATTGACCCCTCCACTTTGGGTAATTTGTAATTTGCACCAAAACTAGCACATAGGGCACAAACATCATCCAACTAAGCTCAAACTTGGAACATAAGTCCTCCACAAGGTGTCCCATAGCATCATTCTCTATCTAATGATGCTAGAGAACTAAAGGCATGCTCTACATGTGACATATTTCAATATAACCCCTTACTTTGGGTAAATTGCACTTTAGTCCAAAACAAGCAAACATTGATCAAACATCATCCAAACGGGACCAAACTAGAAAGATGAGCTTGTCACATGACATCAAAACATCTTAGGAGATTATATTAAGGTTCTAAGCACCTTTGATAAGCAAAGAAAAGAGGGTTAGCCCAAAACTTGGGTCAGGGTCCTTACAAGTACTTACTAATGCTTTACTTTCTACCTCTCCCTCTATTGTTTAAGTTATATGTTCTTCTCACTACCTTCCTATTAACTAATTGAAGAGCTACTAAATACGAATGGTGTTTTCTTCTTTTAAGAAGATTTATTGGAACATTTTAATTATATATTGCAATATTTAAAATAGTATATTATTATGGTCTTTCTTTTAACTTTCTAATTTAGTTCCTTGTTGTTGTTCGTATTTTTGCAAGTTGAGTTGGGATTTTACAAGCTCCAACTTGAAGGGAAATATCAGAGTCCATTACATTTTAGTATATTTAATTTATATTCAATATTGACTCTAATTGTGGTCTGTCCCATTAGGGTTTTATCTAAGTCTTTAAATCTTTCCACTTCTCCTATATGTAAAAGAGGGGTCTTCCAAACTACCAAAAACAAACACACAAGGGAATTTCCTATATCGTCTTATTTTGATGTTTTAATCACACATAATTTTTAGATATTTATCTGTAAATAGTAATATTTACACCATGTAAAGTTCAACTCATTTTCATGGTAGTTTACATTGCACGAAAAATCAGGTGTTTTTCTTATCGACTAAGAATTACAAGTTATTTGTAGATACATTAAATGTTTCAGTTAAACAACATAAACATGGCCTGAGAAATAATGTTGAATTTTATATGGCACAAGATTCAAACAAACTTGGAATTACCATCAAAATACAAATGGAAACTAGTTTAGTATGCATCTTAAATTATTTATTGATACAATATTTATACAAGTATCTAGAATAATATAATAGTAAACATGTGTATCCACTATCCCACAGTTCAAATCTTGATGTAAAACCTCCAAAACCAAAATTTAACCACTAAAGGTGCTCCCACTCATCTCTTGGAATATGATAAACTCTAATATTACCTTTCCTAGAAAAAATGTAAGGCTTTCCTTCCCCTTTGAGTTGTGGAGAGGATGAATCTTCCAAAGGCGCAAACCCTCTTGTAGAGCCTTGATATAACACTAACAGATACTTTTCGACTTATATTTAAACACTACACCAAATATACAATCCATGTTTCAAATAGAATAATTTAAGGTTACATAAATGCATCCGCATCTTAATGTTCAAAGAAGTGGTAATCATGTTGATCATCATCTCTTCAGTAGAAGTAGAAAACATTTTTGGCGTTCTTAATGAAAGCTAATGTTAATATGGTCAACATGTTCACAACTCCAGCAAGGATAGTCATATATACAGACACACACACGCACGCGCGCGCGCACACACACACACACACACACACACACACACATATATATATATATATATATATATATATATATATATATATATACATATACACATAGATATATATGTATATATATGTATATATATTTATGTTTATATATGTATCTATATATATGTATGTATATATGTTTATATATGTATGTATGTACATATATATGTGTGTATATATATGTATACACACATATATATATATATATATATATATATATATATATATATATATATATATATATATATATATATATATATCTGTGTGTGTAGGGCATTCATTCATTTTCCGTGTGGGTAGCTACCCGTTCTAAATTTGATTACTTTTTGCAGTTTCGTACTTTACACATGTAGAGAAATATTTTATCTTACAAAATGTCACTTTTCATGCATAATCAGTTACATTTGTAACAGCTACAACAAATCCAAAATTACATATTTATTGCAGAATTTTGCTGTGTATTCTTCCTGATTTTACTTTTTAAGTTGAATAGTTACATTTTGGGTCAACATAGTTACTTTTTGTCCATGGAGTTACATTTCTAACTAAATAGTTACTTTTTGAAATATACTGATAGCAAATTCCATAATAACCACCCTGATATTAAAGGTGTGTATTTCTATATATATATATATATATATATATATATATATATATATATATATATATATATATATATATATATATATATATATATATATATGTGTGTGTGTGTGTGTATAGACGTATATATATGTGTATATACATATATATATGTGTATATACATATATATATGTATATATATATGTATACATATATATATATATATATGTATACATATATACAGTCAGGCTAGAATACACTTGAGTGTACAGATCACACCGTACACCCCAATGGTGTTTGCCTATCTAGACTATGTTTTTCCAAAATATAATCCATTAATCTTCATGGTTTCAATAATAATAGGTCACATAAAAAATTTGAAATCATTTGGATGATTGTAAGTCACTCATCCAAGGACAACAAAATTGACGTACAAAATTAATTTGAAATACACAATTTTTGCCTCCTTTAGATGCACGACCTGTAAGTGTCCAAATGAGCTAAAATTTATTATATAGTATGTTTTTATGATAATTAAGAAGATCAATGGTTTAGATTTTTCAATAATTTACTGCATACTAAAAAATGACTGAGGTGTACGGTGCCTCCGGTACAGTCGAGTGTATTCAAGCCTGACTCATATAGAGTCAGGCTAGAATACACTTGAGTGTGTATATATATGTATATGTATACATATATAGAGTCAGGGTAGAATTCACTCGAGTGCATTCTAGCCTGACTCTACACACACACACACACACACACACACACACACACACATATATATATATATATATATATATATATATATATATATATATATATATATATATATATAGGGTATATCTTCGCTACCCGTGCTGGTAACTAAGATTCGCTACCCGTGCGTCAATTTTATAATGGGAAGGTATGCATTTGTAATGAGACAATCCAAATTTGTAATGAGACGACCGAAATTGTAATACAAAGACTCATTTTGTATTACAGTGTTGTTACAGTAATAAATATATATTTATTACTGTAACATCGCTGTAATACAAAATTAGTTTTTGTATTACAATTTCGGTTGTCTCATTACAAATTTGGTTGTCTCATTACATATATGTGTCATTCCATTACAAACTTGATGCACGGGTAGCGAAGATATATCATATATATATATATATATATATATATATATATATATATATATATATATATATATATATATATATATATATATATATATATATATATATATATATATATATATATATATATGGTATATTTTCGCTACCCGTGCGGGTAACTAAGATTCTCTACCCGTGCATCAGTTCTATAATGGGAAGGTATGCATTTGTAACGAGACAATCTAAATTTGTAATGGGAAGGTATATATATATATATATATATATATATATATATATATAATATATATATATATATATATATATATATATATATATATAGAGAGTCAGGCTAGAATACACTCGAGTGTATCCGGAGCGGAATACACTCAAGTAGTTTTCCATGATGCAATATTTTTTTTGAAAATCTAATCCGTTGATCTTCTTAAACATCTCGTGAACAACTCATACGCAAAATTTGAGCACATTTGGATATGTATAGCTCATGTTATGAAGACCGCAAAAATTATGCATTTCAAATTAGTTTCGCGCGTTGATTTTGTTACACTTGGATGAGTGACTTACACTCATCCAAATATGCTCAAAATTTGTATGTAGCCTAGTTATAGTATGACAGTGAATATCAACGGTTTACATTTTGCAAAAAATAGTCTTGATATGCAAACACACTTGAGTGTATTCGTGCGATCCGTACACTCGAGTGTATTCTAGCCTGACTATATATATATATATATATATATATATATATATATATATATATATATATATAATTATAGAGAGAGAGAGAGAGAGAGAGAATGAGAGAGAGATATCTTAACATAAGTGTGTTTGGATCAGATAATCATAGTTATCTATTTATTAACTAGTTCAACCACTAAATTAAACATATTGTTGGTTGTAACACATGTTGTGGGTTGGAGTTTAATAAAAAACTCAGAATAAGACATAAAAATGAAACATGTGCCCTGTTAGGCATTATTGAATAAACTGGAAACCCATATTATTTAAATGGAATGTCAACAAACATGTGTTATTTTAACAGGTCAATTTGATAAGAGTTCACTCAAAGGTGATAATAAGATTCTAACGTGCATGTTATAATACTATGTTAATAGTTATCGAATAAGATTGTAACTTAGCACAGATACCAACATTTTCATTGGAAGAAAGACCTGGAGATATGAAATGTTAAGGCTCGGTGCGGGGAATTATTAGCACTCATGTTGATGCTGATTCCCTCATGTGCCCAACTGGGCAGCCTGAAGGAAGTGTGATGGCTTATAAGAGTAGGCATGATACATGTTGTTGATGTACTGCGAATCAACATGAAATGTCCAACAAATCCAACAGTTGAATAACCGAAAATCAGGCGAACGGTCGTTATCTCTTGCATCCATTCGCGTAAAGAATATCACGGTATTTTTCAGAAGAATTAAAACCGTACTGTAGATTCCCAGACTGGTAACTGGAGGCATTTTGTTTATTTGTAACCGGAGGTATATGACTGCAGCGTGTTAGTCCAAGGCGAAGGGGCGCCCCGGGCCTGCCATGCAAGGACGAGAGAGAGCGTGCGTCTGTCTAGTGGAGATGGGTCGACCAAAGAAATGGCTGCAAAGAAGGTTCTCAAGTTAAATCACGAGGCAAGAAGCATTTCGATTGACTTGAAAAGGTGGATGACCAGTCTATTTGATCAAATCTAGTCAAGACCTCCTCATTTGATAAATTACGGTAATTCCATTTTGATATTAGATTGGATGACCAAAGCAGCTTGAACCCGTTCTGCGTTGTACTTAAGTTGACGTCAAACTATAATCTTTTTTCCTTGTATAGAAGAAATTCTTTTGTCCAATAGTGCAAGACTAAAGGTTCGAGAATGACAATCGGATGGCCGAGACTTTCATCGTGTCAACTTTTTTCCTTTATTTTTGTTTTTTTTTATTCTTTGTATCCGTAAACTACGGTAGAGTCATCCGTTGCTGATTCCTTGGCAAAAGACACCTAAAATGTAATTATTTCTCTTTGACTTAGTTGTATAGTTATGTTAAATTATATTTGGCATTGATCAGAGGTGGAGCCAAATCGTGATATGGATACGCACATGCCTATTCAACTCATGTAATTTTATATTAACCAATGTATTGTTATTTAAATTTTGAAGAAAAATATACAGTAGTGCCTACCTAACATTAAGAATCAATGTTTTATGTTATGGGTGTCCTATCTATCTATATTTTAGAGATGTTTTTATTTTTTGATCTATGTTGTCGCTGACCCAACAACTGTATAAATAGAATATATCTAATCACGATATAATAATTTTAAAAAATAATTATTGCATGTTGATGTGTATCTTTTGCACACCAAATTACTAGGAAAAGTAATAAAGTATAATCTTTTAAAGAGGTTGTCAACTCATTGCAAGTAACAAGTCAATTTTTTAATAGGAAGACATCGATCCAACGGACAGTGAAAAGATGATTAAAATCTAAAATCAATCGCTAGAACAAGAAGGAAAAATTTGATTTGTGAATGTTTGATAATGCTAAGAACATAACAAAAAGTGCAGAAATAAAATTTAACTAATCAAAGATAGAAAGAATTGGGGGTTCAGAGCATCACCAATAAAAATCACGTTCATACATTAGCCAATCCAACTCCTTAATTTTCATAACTGAATTATAATTATGTGGATTTGAGTCCCATGGGAGCAAAAATCGCCCAAAGACTAGACTTCTCTCAAACCCGAGGTCACATCATTTGAGGATTCTTATCCAACCATCCAACAAAAATTTACCAAGTGATCACATTAAGAATATGTTATTTCCATGCTGAGGTGCTAACCAATGGATCTAGTGATTATGTCACCATGGGTTATAACAAATAAGACAACTAGATAAAAAGATCATAATCTAAATCAGGTGGTCGTGTCAAAAAGTTATGAATTCGTTCTTATGGAGACCGGATATCTTGGCGTCCTCACAATGATATAATCTTTTTAACTACAAAACGGTGTGGATCAGAAAGATAAAAGACCATAAAAACACCTTAAGAATTTATACATTCGTTCTTGTTAGGATTCCAGATCTCGGTACCCCCACAAGAATATATCTATATTCTATAAACGGTTTAGAAAACATACTTTCGTTAATATAATGGAGTTGGTACAACTAATGTAGATAACAGAATGTGGAGCTACTCCCCATGCTTCAGAAGAGAACAACTCAAAAATAATGTAAAACAATAAGGTTATAATAGAATTCCATAAAGAGAGGTAGAAAAAGTGGTACCTTTCTCTTTGGAAACCCCTCTTCTTTTATAGGACAAAGGAGGGGCAAAAGAACCCTAAAATGAGGCTTTGCGGTAGTGGTACTCAATGTATCTAGTTTGACCACAATAATAGCCTCCTTTATTCAACCTTTTACTGAATCTGGATGTGAAATGGTTGATTCCTGATCTAAATCGGACAACACATGATCTGAGTTGGTAATCTCGTATCTAAACTGCTCGACTCATGAGACTAGGGATGAGAGTTTGAAGCTTTCGACTGTTGGCATTTTTAATCATTAATGGCTTTCCCCAAACAGAGATATTTTCTGAGTTTCCTTCTTTGACCATTTGATGGAAGCATGAATCGATAAACTTGGGATCAAAGTTAGTCGATCAGATTTAATTTTGGTGTCAGCTTGATGAAACCCTAGAATGGTTGTTGGCGGAAGTGATTTGGCTAAGCCTGGGTGTGAATCAATCGACTCATGACCTAAATTGGTTGACTTGTATATGTAACAGCCGACTTGTATCTGAAACAGAGGATTCATCAGACTGGTTTTGAATAAATTTAGTCATTTCCCTACAAAAGTCAGACCAAAACTACTAACACTTCAAATAAAAGGGAGAAAAACAAAATTGGAGAAATTCATACTAAATCTATTCCAAAACCAACAATTTGCTGTCAGATAAAGATTTAAAAATAAAAATAAAGGTGTTGAATTTGCACGCATCACATGTACATCGACAAGATGCCTAGTTTGTGACATAATTTCATGTTAGTGGGTTTGATGCAGGGTAACATGCCATCAAATGTTCAACCATAAAGTTACTATGCTCGATTGGCCAAAGTAGCCCTACTTAAATAGCCAAGAGCTTGGCTTGTTTATGAAATTTCATGCCACTAGGTTGGTATGGAATTTATTTTCCACCACATGTTCGATCCTTAAATTTACTCTCTTGGGTGAGTCTAATATGTCTAAAAATATATCTGAGTAGAATAATCATAATGACGACGAGGATGATGATGATGATGCTAATAATAATACTAACAATAATAAGTATTTTAGGAAATTTTATTTATGAAAGGTGCATGGAGGTTGACTTTGCGAAAACATTTCATACTACCGTGTCTGGCATGGGGGTGAAAAAATGTCAAAAGGCTAGTCTCTTGGAAATGTACATGCCATAAATAAAGAAAATAATTGTTACTCTCATAATTACATAAAAACGTTACAATTCATCATAATAATAATTATAATGTAATATTTTTGTATTATTATTTTTTTGTTATTTTGTTATTATTATTTTTTTTGGTGAACCTAGGGTGGTGCCTCTATATTATAAATCAAAGCGGTTACAAAGTGTAGCCACAGAAAAGAAAAGGAAACTGTACAAAGAACAAGAAAAGACTAACTACAAAGAGCTTCTATATCCTTGATATGAATCTCCCAAAGCTTCCTCCTATCAGTGCAAAAACCCCTGAAAACTCTTGAGTTTCTTTCTCTCCATATCATGTAAATAGTATAGCAAGCAGCCAACTTAACCTTTCCCTTCAAGCACAGCAGATCGGAGAAGGAATTAACAACCACAACACATTTCTGTTGATTCCTCCAAAAACCCCAGATCTCACAAGTATACTGACAGTTAAAGAATAGATGGGCCGCACTTTCTTCCTGTACCATGCACAAAGCACATCTCAAAACCATCTGAAACCCTACCCTCTGCAGATAGTCAATCGTGGGAACCTTACCAAGAAAACACTTCCACAATAGAACAAACATTTTTCTTGGCACATCAGACCAAACCCAGCTGCCCCAGCTGACCACTTGATGTTTTTTCCTAGCCATGTCCTAGTAGTCTTTAAGGTTGCAGCTTCTTCTCCTCTTGAACAGAACATAATCCTCCCCTGAGATTAGTGGGACCACATCCTCAAGAATATCTCTCACCTAGTAGGCTCCTCTAAAATCAGGAACAATACATTTACCTTCTTTAATACAGACTTCTACTTTGCAATTAATACCGTAGCCCATTCTGAGCATAAGATTAGAATCAACCAGATCGATCAACTTCTTTTTCCCCCTCAACCACGAATCCCTCCAAAACAAAAACTTTTTACCATTACCCAAACAGAATTCAATATCATTGAGGAGTACATCTCTTTGTTCAAGCAACTTCCTTTTCAGCTGCAATGTCCCACAAATTCTTTATGACTCCAGCCTTTGACCAATCATCAATGAGTCTAATACCCAATCCACCTTCTTTTTTAGGTCTACAAACAGCCTCCCAAGCAACCGTATGTAAGTGCTTCTTGTCCTCGGAATCCTTCCATAGAAAGTCCCTCATCATTTTTTCAAGGTCCTTGATAATAGATTTGGGTAGTGGGAAAGTAGAGGTCCAGAAAATACTATAAGCCGAGAGGGTAGATATAATCAACTCAACCCTCCCTGCTTGAGTCAGTAGATTACCCTTCCAGGAATCGAGTTTCATCTTAAATTTATCCACAATCGGGTGGAACATCTCTTTTGTCAACCTTCCAGTAAAGAGAGGAACTCCAAGGTACTGCACTGGTAACTCACTAACCTCAATGTTAAGAATATTACCCAAATCAACTCTGTCCACCCTTTTGCTCAGGAACATATGACTTTTACAATTATTAAGCTGAAGACCCAAAATCATACTGAAGGTGTCAAGGATCTTTTAAGTGCAACGAGCATTACTATCATCTGCCTTAGAAAACAGGAGTAAATCATCCGCAAAAATAATATGAGAGACATTCACATCACCCACAGAGATAGGCTTCAGCCTTCCAGCTCACACCTCAGAGTTAATGACAGAAGTCAACCCCTGCATTGCAATCATAAACAGTAAAGGGGAGAGGGGGTTACCCTGTCTAACCCCATTACAAGCTTCAAACTCTTCAGTAGGATTACCATTCACTAACACTTTATAAGTAGCTGTGTCAAAGGTTTCTTGCACCCATCTCACCCAACATTCAGGAAAACCCATCTTCATAAGCAAGAAAAGGATATAATCCCTTCGAACTGAATCATAGGCCTTGGCTAAATCAACCTTTATACACATGCTTTGTTGGGTACCCCCAAAAGTATGCCAACATAATAGCATCACCTATCTTTCTCCCTTTCATGAAGGCAATTTGATTAATATCAATAATTGCAGGTAGAACATAAGCTAGACAATTTGCCATAATCTTCGCAATGACTTTGTAGATAGTGTTACACAGAGAAATAGGTCTGAAAATTCTTTAAGTTAACAGCCCCAGGAGTTTTAGGGATAAGAGTGATCATCGTACTATTGCACTCCTTAAGCAATCTACTAGTTTTGAAAAAATATAGAATAGCAGAGGTATTATCATCACCAACAATATTCCACATCGCCTTATAGAAAACAACATTGTATCCATCAGGCCCCGGGGCCTTGTCATTGCTTAATTTCATAAACACCTCCTCCACCTCCTTCTTCGTAACAGTACTTCTTAAAAGATCATACTGGGCAACATCGATTTTAGGCAAAATCTATTCCTCATTCCACACCACCTCATTCAACAAAGTTTTATTAAAAAGAATAGAGTAAAAATTTCTGATACTTTCTCGAATAGCATCAGCTTCATAAATTATGCCCCCCTGATCATCCTCTAACATATTGATAGTATTTCTAATCCTCTTCATTTTTAAAACTGCATAGAAAAAGGCTGAATTTCTGTCTTCGAGCTTGAGCCACTGTATCCTACTTTTTTTATGAAGAAGGTTTTCCTCATCTTTTAAAGCTTTGGTGACATCCTCTCTAAGAACATATATTCTCCTCTGCTTACCTTCATTTAACGGATCAACATCAATTTCTCTTTGTAGACAGAACATGTCACTTTCAAGCTCCCTTGCTTTGGAAAACAAGTTACCCACCACTTCTTTGTTCCACTTTCTCAACGCACAAGTAACTGCATAAAGCTTTCTGTACACTTTGTACATCGGGGTACCATCAATTTCAGTTTTACACCAAGCTTCAGAAACGACACTCTTGAAAGATTCATGGTTGACCCAAGCATTTATAAAATGAAAAGGAGAACCATTCCTCTTCCTTGAGCCAAGTCTCAACATCAGAATTTTATGATCACTTACAGCTGCTGGTAATACTTCCCCCCAAGAATAAGGAAAAACAAAAAGAAAATTTATGTTGGTAAAGATTCGATCGATTCTGGAGAAGGTGCTTGTACCTTTTCTACTATGGCTGTCCCACATGAAAAAGAAGCCCTTCATTTGCATCTCAACGAGATTAACATCAGTAATGGTTTTATTAAAATCAGTCATGCTACGATTAGAAGGCGGTTCTTTACCCACCTTTTCCTTCATCATTCTTACTGCATTAAAATCACTAAGAACAACCAATTGACAGGATTATAGCTTCTAATAGTGAGGAGAGAATTCCAGAGTAGAGCACGCTCATCATCAGGATTTTCTCCATAAACAACAGTCATCGCAAACTTCATTTGTTCTTTACAAACAATGCAGTGGATGTATTGTTCATTTTTCAAAGATACCTCTATGTCAATATCTACACTTTCCCAAATCACTAAGATACGGGTATATGTATAGAACTCATAATTATCTACAAATTTGGCTTTTGACCAGATCCTCCCAACAAAATCTTCCAGGTCATCCTTTTGAAGCCTTGATTCCAAAATCACATAGACATCAACTTTATTCCTATTAACTTCGTCCTGAATGTGAGGAACTTTATTCCCTCCTCTCACATTCCAGGACATAATACTGAAGGGCTCATCCATTAGGAGGGATAGGGGGAGGGTCACCATCCACCTCATCCACAGCCACAGGTGTATCCACCAACTCATTAATAATCTCCCCCTCATCAAAATTCGATAGGGGTGAGTACTTATTTAACGACTCAGGAATCGATCTAGTAGAGTTCTTCGCATTTCCTTTTGGCACAGATTTGCTTTTCTTCTTGATTGTTTCCCATCCAGCATCAGGAGTGGCAGTGGGAGTGTTCACCACCAAGATGTTTTGGGTAGATAGAGAACAAGTAGAAGTATCTTCAAGATCAACCGCATTTCCCACTTCTCCCTTAGTTATCTTTTCTACAACATCAATGAAGATTTCCCCTTCGTCATCCTCAACCACTTTCTTTGGAATCCATTTCTTTGACACCTTCTTCTTTGTTGTCCCTTTACCTTCCTGTTTTTCCAAATCAGCACATAAATATGACTAATGGCCATACAGACCACAAGTCGAACACTTGGTAGGCTCCCACTCATATTCAAATTGAATAGTATCACTTTGCCCGTCGTCACTTACAATCTGCATTTCCTTCGGGTACGAGAAGTCTACCGAGATGACCACCTGGATTCTTGCATTGTCCAGTCTATGGAACTCCGAGGTTAGCTTATCAGGTTGAAGAGGTCATCCCAGAACAGAGCCGATGCTACTAAACATTTCCGCGTCCCACAGTTCTAACGAAAGGTTATATATCTTCAGCCAGATAGGAATGTCAGTTAGCTTCATCTGTTCCAATGGCTCTCCCCTAATGATCAATGGTTTCCCTGCTACGAACAAAGGTCCACCATCCACTTCCATGCTAAGATCCTCATTCGTCTCGAACATGCCAATAAGGAACCCCTTACCTCTGGATCTAACTTCAATAGAACCTTTGACCTTCCAAATCATTGCAAGATGTTTTACTAGCGTCGGCCAGTGTGGTTTGAGCCCAACAACATAGCCAGCCGCCGTTCTGCTCCATCTGGCAAGGTTCCTCTCCGCAATTGCCTTAGGATAAATCAACTTACCTTCTATCAATTGTGCTTTCATCTTTGTCAAATGAATCGGACCTGCTACATTCTTGTCTTTAAAGAGCTTTGACCAATCCAACGCCTCCTTCTTCACAGCGACACCTGACAGAATATCATTCCCTTGTCTGCGCCTTGAGAAGAGCTCCCCTCTACTCGGGTCTGGAGGTTCAGACGCCGCCTTCGCCTCAGCTACCGCCTGTGTCATTGCCTTGGTCGTCACCTCAGTCATCGCTTAAGGAACATTGGTGTTTCTCTCCTTGAACTTATTTTTTATTATTATTATTATTTTAATATTATTACTTCCTGGTGTTTTCTAGGGCTTGCTCTGCCTTCTCTCTAGAGTCCCTCCTGGCGGCTGTCATTGGGGGAGGGAGAGCCGCTTCAATGCTTCCTCCCCCTAGCATTCTTCGACTTCGGGTTGGTTCAGGCAGGTCCTAGAGGCACCATTCCTAGAAGTGACGAAGTGGATCTCAAGTGGAAGGAGCCTGGCGGCACTACTGGTGATGTCTTGGTGGTCTGGGGGTAGGGCGAGGTGTTACGCGCGCGACGACTCAGATCTGTGTTGGGTTCGGCTACCTCGACTCAGTCGACTCCACCCCGCTCAAGCGAGGCGGATGGAGAGATGCTAACCGTTCCAGATCCGTAGATCGTGCTACTCACCTCACTGGCTTCCTCTCCTCCCCTCCCTGAGTACTTCTATGCCAGCGGCGTACGCTCCCTCCACTAGATTTCCATGGTGACAACGGTCTGTTCTGGGCCCCCTCACCCGAGGCGGTGTCCTTCTTCCTTGGTGAGTCGCCCACTTGGTTGGGCTCTCCCATCCTACCACTTCGTCTTTTGGGCCTCGGCTTCACCCTGCACTCTTGGACGCACCCCAGCGGTCTCTCCGTGAGGACCTGCTCCCCCGCGCGAGCCGGACCGCCTTTACCGCCCGCCCCCTGCTACGCTCCGATGGATTCTTAGCGGCTGCTGGTTTTGGCTTCCCTTAGATGCCTGTTCTGGTGCAGTAGGGCAGTGTTAGCAGGCATCCTTGCCTCTCGCTTGGATCCTGCTGGATCTGGGAGCCGTCTGCTTCTGCTAGCATAGGTGGTCTGCTCTCATGATGTTGTTGGTTGCCGAGACGCCTCATAGGTGTTTGTAGGTTTGCCGATGAGATAGGAAAGCAGCTCAGGCTACGTGAGAGAGCAGATATGTAGGGAGATTTGTTGGGTGGCTTGGTTCTCCTCTGTCTGCTCGGTGGGTGTCCCTTCCTGCTTCCGTTTGCTGGCGATGTCTTGCTGCGCGGCCTCGTGACCGATGGTTATCTCAAAGTAAATGAAGGTGCTTTTCTCTCGGCAGGGCGCCTGGTACCTGCTGCCCTATGTCCATAAGGTGACCGAGGTTCCTCGTCTCATCGCCCTCTCTACAGAGGGCTCGAAGCGACAAGGAGGCGGTTGGCTCCAGCCTGGTGTCTAGAGCTCCAGGTGCACACCAGGTGTTCTGGACACCTTAATGATGAAAGGTATCAGTTCGTTGAAGTGTTGTTGTGCAATTAGCAACTCCCAATTCTAGTGAAATTCTTATTCATGCTCATGTGGTTATCAGAAGAAAGGTCTCTAGAGGTTTGCAGTTGTTGATAGACGGAAATGTCTTCTTCTTGTGGGTGAACTGAATGATAGAGGCTCCATGGATGCTTGTCTCCAGCTGCAAAAATCTATGGATGTTTGTTGACGATGCCCCTGTTGAATTCAAACTTCTGTTTTTCTTGGACCTTTTTGGGTGAAGTATTGACCATGTGCAGATGGCCAGTGCTTCAGGGAGAAAGATTTTGAGTGACAGTCATGTCTTTCTCGTTTTGCTGCCTTATGTGTTCCTGATGAGTTTGTTCTTGGGGTTGGGTTAGGTGATGGCTTGCCCTTTTGAGTTGGTAGTAGTGATGGAGTTCATTCAGGCATCTTTGTGGGTGCTATGATTTGATCCTGTATGCTCTCCCTTCCCCTGCTAGGTCTTGCGGTCTTATTTATGTTTCCTGCCCCTTCTCTTAGTCTTTCTTAGTTTGGAGTTTTCTTTTGTTGGATCCCTTTTATGTCTTCCTGGGTGGAGACTTGGGATCTATTTTGTTTCCTCAAGGGGCACTTTTGTACCCAAAATTTTTGGTTTTATTAGTAACAGGATTTTGAGCGACCAAAAAAATATTATTACTATTGTTTTTTATATTATATTATGAAAAACAGGGACACAATAATCCCAATCTCAATGCATGTGTTGAGAATGCTTGAAATTGAAAAAAAGAAAACTAGCTATATCATGTTATGGGTAAAATCCTAAACACGTGGGGTCTGATTATGGCTAGAAAGCCTAACCTTCTTTTCAAAACCAAGAAGGTAACATGGTCTAGGATCTTCCTAGTAAGGATAAGTTGAAGAACCTTGTATTAGTTTTTGAAATCATAGATAACCTTAGATGTCCTAAAAGGACCTATACTCCGTGAAAATGGACCAAATGGGATTTCATGGGCATAAGGAAGAAAGCACTTATCCTTACCTAGTCAGAGTAAGTTGTCCTTAATACTTGAAAATAATTACAACATAATAAACATGAAGACCATGACTAGAGTAGGGTAAATATGTATCAGCTAGTAAAGTACATTAAAATAAATGGAATAATTCTACATCTAAGGTATGTGATCCTTGCTGCTACAAAGTATTAGCAAGAAGGGTGTGTAGTTAGCTTAATGCCTTAGAAGTTAATATGAGAACACATACATGTAGACTACAGCAACTAAGAACCCCCCTATAGTTCCAAAACTTTCAGCTCCACATTATATACCACATGAGTTGTTTGACTCCTTAGGCCCTAGGTGCAAGGCTTTGACACTATGGTTAGGCTATACATATCCATTAGATATCATGGTGATAACTCCTTTAGGAGAAGGTTGTAGGTACTAATTACAACACAATTATAGAGCTGACAAATATTTCCGAGCTATTTCATTATCAATGGTTGACCATATCAATTACAGAAGTTTTGATAGAGTGAGTCTGAATACCTCATTATTTGTGAAAAATATATATTATTATTATTATTATTTTATATTAACTAATTATTGTATATTTATGTTTAGTCATTTGTATTATATGGATGCTGATTTTAGTTGATCAAATTTGGCATTTCTAATACCATCAATGATTAGCATTGTAGCAAGAGATCTAAGTGGTGTTACCGATTATGTGACTACCATGATGAAGGTTTTTGCTTCTACTTCCAAGATTGTGATCATATTTTCCTTCAACATTATATAAATTTTAGGTTTGTTGTTTATATCTCTAAGTTATGCATATATAATTGTAGTGGAATTTAATTTTTATTTTATTTATCTTCTATTCACTCATAAATAAGCATCGATAGTTGTTAGTGATTGTTTCCAAGAACTTTACTGTATATTTACTTGATCCTTCAGGTATACAACTTACACCAAATGAGGGACACACATTGAAATTGCCATTTTATGCTTAAGTATATTTTCTCCATGCTCCACATATTTGTTAATATTTACATCTTATGACAGTTTGATAATCCAACATATTTGTTAATTTAGCTTATATGGGTATACAAATATTCCATAGAGGTAGATGGATAGTAGATACAAAAAAGAAATCATTAGCTTGGAGGAATTTTAAGGTTTATAGTCTTCTCAGTCTAGTTCATATATACTACCAATTCTGCCTTATAACATTTATTAATATAACTGTAAATCTACAGTGCCCTATATGAGAGACCGAATGGTCATGCAAATATTATGTGATGTTGTACATGGACAATATTGCAAGGCTGGCATTATGAGAAATTAAATATATAGAAAAGATATTATTATTAGTCTTGGATCAATATAAAAAAAGTAGTCTCATTTTGATAATAAAATAATCAAATTTAATTTGAGTTACATCTCATTCTCTTTGCATATTTTTGACACTACTCAAGCCAATATGTTGGAGCGGCTGAATGTCATATGTGAATAGTGGGAAGTCTGCTTGAAAAGCATATTGAATTGTCTGTTAATTGGGATTGTTGATTGATATCATATTCAAACTTTGATGTTAATATTTTATTTTATATATTATACATGTGGACCTAAAGTCTATGGAAGTTGATGTGTATATGTGTTCATTCATATGTCTGAAGTGCATGAGAAGGATTGAATGTTAATGAGTCCACTTTCTAATGTGAATTTGTGCATACGTATGAAACTGAATGTGTATATGAGAACAAAATCAATTGAGCTATGAGTTTATGCAAATGTGCATGCATTGAATAAAATGGATAGAATGTTTCTTGTATATATATTTCTTTTTTCTTGTAGATTTGTTGACCTTTTATTAAGGTGTAATGTTTGTAGAGCTTGAAGTTCTAATGAACTGCAAGCTCTAGAAAGGCTAGCAGCCAGATTGTAGCTCTACATATTTGATATATTAAAAATAACATACTTTGTTGGTTATTCCATAAAAAAACAACTACCTATAACTACTTCATCGGTGGTGTGAAAGAAGTCAATGAAAAATCCCTTCGTTAGATAAAAAGATTTAACTAATATTATTAGTTAGCTATATAAACCAACAAAATATGTTAGTTCTTTTAGAAATAACTAATGACCTACACCTGAATGAAACCACATTTTTGGCATACACAACGTGTTATTTCATTGGTATGGATGTAATGTGGAACCTACAAGATATATAGTTTTTCAGTTTTCATTTTGTTAAAATAGCTGACGACATATCATCTGAATTATAGTGTCACCCACTTAGTCATCATTTATAACAAATGACATATGCCAAAAATAACTGAGAATGTAGGGCATATTTGATTGATGGCTTCTCATGGGTCTTGGCCTATGTTGTGTATGAGCTCAACATTATTTTTACTAGACCTAACCAATTTAAGGTTGACTTTAGGAATTATGTGAATAAGAAACTTAAGTCTTTATTCCATGTTCTTTATTTCAGTGTAAATGTATATCATTTTTTCAGTTATAGGCAAATATCTAGGTTTCTATTTATCTAGGACAAAGGACTTTCCTTACTTGGGTATTTATTGCTACTAGCATGACATTTTTGTAAGCATAGAGGGGTTTTTGTGTATGAAAATATCTTTTTTCAAGAAACATTTGTTTCATAGATGGAATGCACTAGGTAGATATAAGTAGCATTACAACTGTCCAGAAAATTATATAGCTAATGGCCAATAATAATTATATGTCTAAGATTACATTGATGAATCACTAAGGTACAAAAGGTTAAATATAAATTGGGTGTTTGATACTAAATATAATGCATCTTAGATGTTGTTCCCATTTGGTTCTCTTCCTGATCAAGTATGTTCCTCATCGGAATATTGTATCCCCACCACCATCAGTTTATCCTAACTTCGAGTGATAAATAGGTTTGCCTTCATTTTTTCACTCATGCTCCGATTTTCCCTTACAACTTTTCCTTTATAGGTAATGTGCAAAAGAAGATAACCAATATTTGAATACAGATCAAGATGATCCTAGTTTTCCATTACAAAAGAAGCTAACCGAGTGTCTACTGGAGTTGGGTGTGGGTCAATAGGGTTTGCATGAACAATGAATTCATCAAATCTAGGGTCAACTATTGTATGCGAGCATCTAAGATCTTGATGTACTAAATCCTTAGTAGATGAAAGGGGAAGTTGTTGACTACTGCCATTTTTAAAAATTGACTTTGATAGAGTCTGTGTGGACATTAATAGACTTTGGCTAGTGTACAATCGGGTGGAGCATTTGTATCATCTTTGTGTAACAACTGATCAGAAACTTCAACATCGTCTAGGTTACGAATAATATTGAATTGGTTAGATGATGAAGATAATAACATGTGTACTCTATCTTAATGCCTAGAATGTTGGGGACAACAAGCAGGGATGTTCCCTCCATAGTAAACATCTAAACATTCTTCATCTTTATCCATATGCATACAAGCATTTCTTGGTTAGGATCTTGAGCATGTAGTATCTTCTAGGTTAACTTGTTGAGAACAATCTCCTTGACGGTGACCAAGCTGGCCACAATTATGAAAAATAATTAGTTGTGATTCATACTCCACCTTATACATGGAGCCATAAATATTAATAGTAGGTTGCATAGGCTTCTAAATGTCTATCTTATTTACAATCCTTGTAAACTGACCGTGGGTGCAGTCCAACATGGGATTATCCATACGAAAAAATTTACGTAGAATTTTGTCAATTCTGTCGAACAAGATGAAATTGTATAGATGCAGAGGAAGACCAAGGATATGAGCTCATACTATAATCTTTGAGGGGTGACACACTAAAGGTATGAAGTTCATACCCAATGCTAGGCAATGAGGAAACAACCATAGATGGACCAAGGACATCCTTTAGTCTAGGCCTTTTCATATAGATGTTTGCATGAAAAGTGTACTACAAATGTATTCATGTTGAGTTGTTAAACTTGACAATAGCCTACTAGTTTCTGGAGAAGTTGGAGAAAGTCACACAAAGTTAAATATCCAACTGAACACCCTATGAACTTTACAATTGCAATGAATTCCCATGGCTTACTGAGTATAGTCCTAGCATCCTAAATTAATATAACCTCAGACAATCCATCACTGAAAACAAGATAGATATAATCTGGGCTAATGGAGTCATAGATATCACCATCTATGAATCTAATAGAAGGCTGACAATTATTTGATGTTACATCTTGGTAAATATTCAAAAAGATAGTCATGGGAGCCGACTATTTTGTTGAAGAATTTGATTGATGGTGTGGGTGTCAGTAATAGTCATTTGGGTTGTAGTAATTGTTCATAAGATGTTCAGATTGACTCGAACTCTTTGTTTCCATGTTCAAGGAGGTGATTCCCCTCATGCCACTATAGAATAACTATATGCCACTGGCTTGTAAGAACCCAGACTCCCTTCTCGATGTATAGACCATCTTTGACTTGGTCGAGACCTGTAGTAGGTTCATTGTGGCTCCTCATAGGGCCTTGGACCAACACCTGGCTCGTTGATGCCCTAAACAATAAAGTCATTCTTCAGGTTGACTTGGACAGGCACAAGTCTAGGCCATTCATGAGGTTGATGGAGAATGTGAGTTAAATGGCCAAGATAACCCTCACATGTGTGAAAATTATATTCATTGTGTAAGGGAAGATTGGTCTTTTAGCCCACTTTTGAAGCCCAACCCATGTGGCGTTCTACATTGATTAGGTGAGAGCCTATTGGCCAGAGTTGGCTCGCGTGACTAGTTGAATACTACAAATAATAATGAAGGACACTAGTTGATTAGTCAAAAAAGGTTAAACTGGAAATAATAGTAGTAATTAATTGGTAACTCAGATTGAGACATGTTATATATGAAAATTGATATATAAAATGAGTGGAACATGAATAAAACATTTTGAGACCTAATTTTGATGAAAGTTCCAAAATTAGGGCCAATACATGATTAGCTGGTCATTAAAGCATATAAACCCAAGATTTGTACATTAATCATGTTAAATATATTTTTTGAAATGTTATTGATATTGTGGAATATAATAATGATTTAACATGATCGTCATCATAATGATGATAACTAGGATTTCTAAAGTGAATAATCATATACATCATTAATTAGGGTTTTGAAGCTAAAGATCATAACTTGACATGTTATTAAGGCACACAATCTAATGTTGGTGTAGATCTGATAATTAGGGTTTCACCTAATCTTTATATGTGATGGAACTAGGGTTTGTACCCTTATTACTTATCCAAACCCAAGACAACCCTAAACACTAGATTAGGACCTGAGTAGGATTTAATCTGAATAATATGATGGCTACACTTTAGGATATACATACATTCACATTAAATATTTATTGCTTGGATTCATCCTTAATTGCTTGATAGGTTGATATGCTTAAAGTACTTCAAATATGATTGCATGGTTGACATGGTTCTACATTGAGGTACATAGTTACAATTATGACGACTCACAATTATTGACTGTCAATGTTTGCCAAGGATTTGTTAATGACTGTTGAAATAAAATGTTGGATTTTTATTTACATTCTAATCAATCATAATGCCACATAGAGTATGATATCATATTCTGAACCCTAGGATGACATGTATCAAGGAGTGATGAACATGATCTAAGATCAAAAAGCGAGCATGCCCAAGATAACATATCAAGTATGGGTTAGAATATGAAGTGAAATTGCCAGTTCTTATTTCCAAGTAATTGATTGATTATATGTTCATATGGTACTTACACACTTTTACATGCACCTCCCATATACACTATAGAAATATACTAATACGTGTTTTATTTCACTTTATTATAGAAAAATGCTATATAGGAAGATATCAAGATAGGATGAATCAGATGAAAGTCAACTGAAGACGTTAGATATTTCTTCTCATATGTAATAGTTTTCATGTTAAAAATTCATGTAAGTCCTTCGAGGAGCGTATTGTAAACAATTATTGTGAATTAATATAAATTATTTGGTATTATTTTTTAAAATCTTGATATTGGGAATTTTAGGTAATGGATCTCAACTTTAAGGTCCTTCCTTAATAGGGTATGTTGAAAAGTGAGGTCGTTATATTTGGTATCAGAGCCCCAAAATGTTTAAATAACATTTGATTTTTTATAATTTCAAGTAATCCATTGAAATATAAGGAGAATTATTAAGGCATGACATGATGGTAATGGTGACTACAAAGGACCATGGTTATGGGGTATGGAAAATTTTCCCCCACACGGTTATGTTGGTATATGAGGATTGCCTTACGCCACAGTGATACCTACGTGGCTAAAACCTAGTGTTTACCTGAAGTAATGTTTCCTCTAACTCTTCTCATCTATAATTTCATCCACTTCTCATCCTCTTTCTTAGTAAACCTTAAAAGATCTGTCCCTCCACATCTCAAGTTGGGGTTTTTTAGAAGAAATGGGATGAAGGCATCCTCCTCCAACTAAAGTACTTGTAATGCAAAAATAATGATTAAGTAAAATGTTTTATGGGTTTTCCATACAAGAGTAAACCCTAGATGAAGCTAAGGTTGGTTTAGTAAAACCCTTACCGAATCAAGTAAATCATAAAACCCTATAGTGTAGGGATATTCCCTAACTCAAAACCTAAACCCTAATCCTAAGAAACGGGAGTAGAGTGGGTGATATGGAAGCCCTGCCCATATGAACCCTAATTAGGGTAAGAGCAAAGAGAAAACATAAATGATGTTTGGGTGACCCAGTCTCCCATACATGTATGTGAAGAAATCCATGCATGATGCATGTCAAAGGTTCTAAGAAACATATAAATTAGGAAAGAAAATATGAAACCCTCAATTCAACTTATAGGGTTGTTATCCCGACGTGGGGTGAGTGGGAAAACGACCTATGGGGAAGCCAAAATCTAACCACATGGGGTCAGGTTGTGGCTAGAGAGATAAACCTCCTCATGTGAGCCAAAAAGGCACCCTTGGTTAGGACCTTCCTTAGAACGGTGAGTTGAGAAATCAATTGAAGAATAGAGGTAACCTTGAAGGTCACCTAAAGCCTAAAAAAATAAGTATACAAAATATGAAGGCACATATATTCTTTGAACCAGGTATTACATCTCTGAGGGACATAAGGGAAGTCACTAAAGAAGTGGTTGAAAGTATGTAACAAATATTGGAAAGGAAGGTCACTAATAGGCCATGTCGGGAGAGGAAGTTTGATGTAAAAAGAAACTTATTACAATGATTGGTTTCAAGTTATGATAGGAAGCTTACCAATAGGCCAAGTCGGGAAAGGAAATCCAATTTAAAAGGAAGTCGTCACAATGAATGGTGATCAAGTCGAGATAAGAAGATCACCAATAGACCAAGCCAGAAAAAAAGGTTGATATAAAAGGAAGTTATGGCAATGACCAGTGATCAAGATGGGATAGGAAGGTCAGCAATAGGTCAAGCCGGGAAATGAAGGCATATATAAGAGAAAGTCATTGCAATGACTAGTGTCCAACTAGGGAAGGAAGTTCACTAAAAGGCCAATCCTGGAAAGGAAAGACACCATGAAAGACCAAGCCCAGGAGGGAAGGTCTCCATGAGCCCAATGTAGGGACATAAAGTGAAAAAGGTGTACCTAAGAGATGAAGGAAATATGGGTTAAAGAGATTCATAAGTTATGTGCTTGAAATTGGTTAAAGTTGTGTATCATAATAAACCATAGGCATGGTAGACTACTAAGTCAATATCGGGTAGTGTAGGAATGTTTAAAGGTACATAAGACCCATGATATTAGGAGGTGACCATGCCCTAAGTTATAAAACCATAGGGTCATGAGATGCCCATCCTTTTAGCCTACAGCCTATGGGTTAGGAGATTGGCTACCATCATGCGTTCATGTGGCCCAAGGGCTAATTGTGAAAGGCTCTATAGAAGTGCATCAAATCAATGTGATCAAGAGGGGGGTCACTCTAGGGGTACCTATACCACTAGAGACCTTAAGGAAGTGACTAGGGATAATGATACATGAGATGTAGATGTAGAGAATACAAGAAGTCATGTAATAATGTTTTGGAATAAAATCTTAAAGGGAGTTGTGCATAATCTTAGAAATGATGAGAAAGTCACTTTCCATATGAGGAAATGGAAGTTAAAAAAAATGTGGGATTGAAAGTAATCATTGTTTGGAGTCACCATTCAAGGTGATTCAATCTAAAATTTGAAATTTTAAGATAATGTGTGGATACACCATCTCTGCTCTTGGAATGGGATGAACTTTGTTTTTGGTCTACAACGAAGCACTTATTTCATCTTATTATGAGTGAGAGAGATTGGCTAGACATATGGTATGCTTAAAATTGACATATGAGAATGAATATCTTAATTTGAGTTTTAATGACATAACCTTGGGTTTGAGATGTTACCTCACCTTTATGTGAAGATAAATGAATAATAGGTTGGAACTTAGGTGAAAAGGTAATCACCAAGTGAAATTGAAATAAAAAATGAAAATGTAATCACCAAGAGATGGTATCCTGTGGATATACCTTGAATTGAATTCAGGTACCAATCCTAGTAATAATGTGATGAATTTATGTATTAAGAACAGGTGTTACAGATATCTAAGTATTGTTGCTAACCCTAATATTTGAATGTAAGATGATTTATCATTCACTTTACCCTTACTAGGTGTGGATTGTGTGGATAAAATCCCTTTTAAGGTGGGGTGAACGTAATATCCTAAAATTTGGGGAATTAGAAATATATTTGAGTATAATACTTTACTTGATAAACAAATTCCTTAATTACAATTTCTATAATAACAAAACAAATAGTTATGACTTTACGAATTGTTAAATAACTGAAATATGAGTTAATGGGAAATTTTTTAAGAGATTTAATGAGATGGTGCAGTTTAAACAATTAATGAAGTACATATCTAACCATGAAAGGAAATTCAAGATTTGAGGCATCAAATAATGTTATATCTTCCTGTATTTGGACTACTTACAGATAATAAGAAAGTCAAGATGATTTTAGAATTTGGGATAAAAAGGACTTATCATGTGATAATGGTAATTGATTTAAGGATATACTTGAAAGCCAATTTTCGCCTATAATAGTGATCCCAATAAATCCCAAGATGGCCCTATTGGCCTTCAAAAATCAAGAAAAAAGGGGACCATGTTGTGATGATTAAATTAAGTTTACTTGTTTGTAGATAGTAAATGAATTCCAAAATCTTATTTGTATCCTTCTTGATACATCACATGCCTTAGTGGCTATAGGGTCTCTGATCAACAACATTGAGGCTATCTTCTACCTTCATCCTAGTTTTGAAAGCGAGGCTACTATAACTGACCTACCCCTGACTTCTTGCTCTCTATTAAATCCTAATAATGCCAAGAAACTCTCCCATTAAATTAGTGAGATGAAACCAAGCTATCCTACTTCTAATTTCCTCTACTTTCATGTGGGAGTGGGACTTTTCCCAATCCCATGTGGAGTTAGGACTTTATCACCCCTCTTCTCATAGATCTACCTATAAAATAACCCAGAGTTTAATTACAAAATTGGGAGTGTGGTGCAAAGACTGAAGCCATCGATTGTGATGTGTCAGTCATCTATCTTTGGGTCCCTAGGCACGACAAATAGATCTGACCCTAATCCTAGACCCTGATAAGCAATTTGAAGGTCCCTGCTAATGAGGATTGGTCACAGACTCAGCTAGAAGTACTTAAACTCCCAAGTAATGTGTGAAGGTCCATGAGGGTACCTTGATTCTTCTGTGTGTTGATCCATGATGCAAAGGTAATGAATTCTAGGTTATACCAATCTATCTTCGAACCCCAGTATACATGCTAAGAACCCAAACCTCCTTCTCCATGTACCTACCATCTCCATGTTGGTCGAGACCCCTGGTAGGTACAACATGGCTCCTCATAGGGCTTTGTACCATCACTTGGCTCACCGAAACCCTATGTAATGAATTTATCCCTCCAACCCAGGCACAAGATCTATCCAGTTGTAAGGTTGAAGGAGACCGCGAGTCAAATGGCCAAGCTAACCCTAGCGTATGTGAAAACTATATTCATTGTACAAGGGAAGATAGGTCTTTTAGCCCTCTTCTGAAGCCCAACTTGTGTGGCATCTGACATTGATTAGTTGAGAGCCTAATGGCCAAAGCAAGCTCATGTTACTAATTGGATAAGTCGATTAATGTTGACATGGCACCATTTGATTTGTCTAAGAAGGTTAAACTTGAAATAAATGCAGGTAATTAATGGGTAAGTCAGATTGAGACATGTGTATATGAAAATTGATGAGTAAAATGAGAGAAACACAAAAAGATATAAATGAAATATAATTATGATCATACTTCCAAAATTAGGTCCACTACAAGATTAAGTGGTAATTAGAGCATATAAACCCTATATTTGTACATTAATCATATTACATATGTTTCTTTGAAATGTAAATTGATGTTGTAGAATATAATGATAATTTAATGTGATCAAGATGATAATGATTACAATTAGGATTTTTAAAGTGAATAACCATATACATGATGAATTAGGGATTTGAAGCTAAAGATCATAACTTGACATGATGGTAAGGGACATAATATAATGTTGGTGTAGATCTTATAATTAAGGTTTCACCTAATGTTTATATGTGATGGAAATAGGGTTTGTAACCTTATTCCTTATCCAAACATGAGATAACAATAAACCCCTGATTAGGACCCATGTAGGGTTTACTCTGAATAATATGACGATGACATTTTAGGATATACATACATGCAGATGAAATGTCGATTGCTTGGATTCATCTTTGCTTTCTTGATTAGTTGATATGCTTAAAGTACTTAAAGTATGATTGCATGGTATGCATGGTTCTACATTCCGATACATGGTTAGAATAATGACTACTCCCAATTATCAACTACTGGTGTTTTTCAAGGACTTCTCAAGGATTGTTGGGATAAATTGTTGGATATTTATTTACATTATTTTCAATAATAACGCCTCTATGAGTACCACATAATATATGATATCATATTTTGAACCCTACGTAGACATGTATCAAGGGGTGATGCACATGAGCTAGGATCAAATAGTGATCACATCCATGATAACATATCAAGTATGGGTTAGAATATGAAGTGAAACAAGCAGTTCTTTTTAGCAAGTAATTGATTGATTATATGTTATTATATACCTGCACACTTTTACATGTTGCATGCACCCCACATACAAATTATATCAATATATTAATCCAAATTTTGTTTCATGCAATTTTAGGTAAATTCTATACATGAAGATAACAAGACAGGATGAACCATATAAAAACCAATTGAAGACTTTATAAGCTAAGCAAATGAGGATTAGTTAGATACTTCTTCTCATATGTAATTGTTCTCATATTAGAAATTCATGTAGCTCCTTAGAGGAGCATCTTGTAAACAATATTTGTAAATTAATGGAAATTATTTGCTATTATTTGTAAATAGCCAAAATCTTGATCTTTACAATTTAGGTAATGTCTCTCAACTTTAAGGTCCTTCCTCTACTAGGTGATGCTGAAAAGTGAAGTTTCTACACACCTAAATATTCTAGGTTCTTTATATGTTTTTGTTGTGATTCCATTGACTATTTTTTTGAAAAAATAATAGAGGTTAACTATTATTAATCCTACTCCATGTTGTTATTTACTGTAATTACATTGACTAATTGATCATCATTTCACATAGAGTCAATGATTGTTTACTTAAAATAATATCTTCTATGTCAATTTCTTTATATTAGATACATTTATGCAATCATTATACTATATATGTTTATGGTAGTAATGGATGTACTTTTATTGTATGAAATGATAAATCTATAGTCAAAAAGTTGATGCATCTACAATAGTGTCAATTTCATCATCCTAAATGTAGAAGTGTATAGTACCCTACAATATTGAAGACCATGCATTGAGATCCATGTTAGATGCATCTACATGAAACACAAACACACAATCTTCATCTATTGACACATCGACCAGGGCCATCAAAACATGATTGCAACATAGATAATTTTGTTAAAATAAAAAAATTGATTTGATAATAATGATCTATGATGAGAAAATGAATCACTTCTGACTTGAACTCATGGTGAAACCCACCCATCCTTTTTTCTAAAGGTTTGTTAGGATATAAGTATGGATAGAAGAGGAGGAAGTATCCTTGGTGCCCACATTACAATAGGAGGCCACATGGAATGATGAAATCACATAGACACACCCATACCAACTTCCTAAGGTTCTACACTAGATTTTTTCCTTTTTGTTATTTCACCCTAGAGTTTGTTATATACTATAATTATAACATGAAGAGGTATGTTTTCATCAGGAACTAAATTCCTTTCTCTAGGATCCCAAAGTAGCTTGCCATGAAACTATTAAAAGTGTACTGGTACTTATTTATGAATGAATATTGCTTCCAATTTTAGTGGTGGAAGGCTTATTGTCAATGAATATGATTAGCTACCATAACGTATGTATTATATAGGATGTATTGTTGGATACACTAGTTTTTTCATATTACCTTCCTCAACATATGCACATAGAGGTCATGATGTCACCTTATGTTTGTGGGACTATTATCATTCTAGATGGTAAACTTATGGATCTAGTCATGTTCAAATACAATGAAAGTAGGATTCATCACTATTAGATATGGTGTTATAATAAGAAAATACTTAACAATTTTGTGAAACTCCAATTAAAAGAGAAATATCATTATATGATCAATTTAATCAACTTGTAGTACTAGACATCCCAAGTTAATATGGCATCTAATATATGTATGACCAGACTTTTTAACCAATCTTAATTTATCATTTACTTTAATCATAGATATATTTAAACAAGTCTAGTATTTTTCTAAGACTATCTGATATGAATTAGCTAGTAGTAACTTATACAATCCCAACTCCCCAAGGTTTGACAACTAGAAGCTCAATTTGCCTTTATTAGTTGATGACCAGTCATTTGCATTTACCCATCAGGTTTCATCCTGTCAAGTGTTTAGTAGTTTCCAAGGATCTAGTGAACTTAAAAATAATCATTGTGTGCTAGGATTAGTCATTCTAGGTCATTTTTGATTTACCTTGTGAATAACAAATCCATTTTTATTTTAGGATACAGTGTATGATAAGGACAAGAGCTACATTTAATATTGAATTCATAATGTAATTGTTTGACCCAAAATACATGCTTTCAAAAGAAAGGACCTTCAGTTCTCTACCGGTCATACTTACTTCTCAATATAGATAAAGAATCTAGTTGAAATGAGCGATAACAAGGAACACTACAATGCAAATGCATTGTCAATCCTATGGTACATCCAAAACATACTATATGGGACATGATTCAAGCTTTGTTCCTACATCTCAACATGCATATATGTCACCAACAGTCAATGTGGAGAATCAAAATGTATATCTGAGCATAGGGGAACTAGTGAAATATTAAGCATCCTATAAGAACCTCCATGAAAAATTGACAAAACACATTTTTTTCATTTGTAGAATGTTGTAACATCATGAAGATATCTAGGGTATAAATAGAATGATCGATTTCATTTTGTTCTAGTTTTATTTGATAGATCAAATTTTGTCTGGCCTTTTTAAATCAACCAAAAAACTTTTATATAAATGCCCATGTAGAGGCTCATGTAACAAATTGGTTGTCGATCCATTTTGTATGGCAAATAAAAGGACCTAAAGATAAAATCAGTAGAGTTTGGTGATGGAAACAACAAAATTTATTTGTGATTTGCTAAATGTAACATAAGAGAGAAATAGAGTCATCATCTAGCACCCCAAAGATATCAAAAGTAAATTTTGAAGAAGTTGGTGATGGTTTCCCTCACATGACAGACCATGCTCACCATTTTTTTTATGGCTACATTGTATGCATATTTTCCTCTGATGAAGTTGTTGGAAATATTTCCAGCGAAAGGAGAGACCCATGTAAGATCACCAAAACTATGCTTGTCATCAATACAATCAAATATTAGGATGTCTGTTGGATGTTGGGAGTGCAAGACATCATGTCATGTGCCAAGAAAAGCAACAATGTATTCTTTGATTGCTTTAATCCCAACATGGGAAATAATGCCAAATACAACATCTCGATCAACATTATGACAAAATTTGAATCCAGGACGGACACGACAATGTGTAGAATGATCACCGAAGGAGTCAAGCTCAGAACAATTATAAAGAGGACAACACTCATTTCCTATATGAAGGGGGATCATGAGTGAGTAATGTATAATAGCTCAATATTCAACTAGTAACATGGATAAACCAAGACCATCTATAGGAATTGCTTTTTGCTCCTATGACAACTGAAGTGTCTTGAACTATTGGAAGACCATGTTGTAGTATGCATATTCCAAAAGAGACTATGTATTTTAGGTGGAAAAATGAATACATGACAACTTGGACCAACCGAAGGATGGTACTAAGCACATAATGTAGTGCATCAAATGTGGCTCCAACATGAAATGAGTCTAACCCACATAGAATATGGTCCTGGAGATCTTTAATATGAAAACGAGATGCAACATATGTGTCACTACTAACATCTTTAGAAATAGAAATGTCCAACCCTCTGAGACACATAGGAAGTATGGCCAGACACCAGTTTAGATCTCTTAACCCTTGTCCATCACCAACAATGTTATGTGATAAGCAACGTTGTAGCCCACTGTCAAAGACCTCACCGGAAGAAGAAATAGACTCTGGTGGTGTTGTCCAAAGAGAGAATAATAGCTTTGGAATTCAATGCAAGATCTGAGGAGTAGGAGCTCAAATTGTGGATCATTGAGTGAGGCAATGAGATCCATAATATCAAGCTATTTGGCCACACACTTGATTAATAAATTCCACAGGAAGGCTTGGATCAAAGGAGACTGAACTACCAAGAAGCTAGACACCCCACATAGGACAAGATATGTCAAGAGGAACCACATTCTCAGGCTTTCTAAGGGTCATTGGAAGACCAATACAATTATGTCTTTTGTATATTGATGAGATAAAGGGCAAAATCTAGGCCTAAATATTGATAAAGAGATAGTGCCTTAGATGCTTCAATAGTATGATCAATGACAGACCATCATATAGTATAAAATCCAACAAGTCAAGGTTGCATACATCTTTGAAGAACAAAGTAAGGGGATGAATAGATAAGGAAAAAAGAAGTGTTCCAAGTTTATTGCCTTGTTGAAGTCCAACAGAAGATAAAATAGGATCACCCTGATCCAAAGAAAGATGAGCTGGAAAATAAAAGTAGAAATCAAACCAATGTGAAATCATAACGACAACTGAGATGAAATTCTCAAAATATAGTAGACATGTCAACCATACTGAAAGCATTGGAGAAGTTCTCAAGATCCAAGGTGTGTGTATGAGCATAATGATTCTCATTTTGTAAGGCACATCACAACTTGAAAAGAGTTTCATCCCAAGAATGTTGACACAAAATTTATGATCAAAGAGATAGGAGATGGCATCTGACAATACTCTTCTACATGCAACCTTTGAGATGAGTCGACATTGAATGGTGCCAGGTGCAATGGGTCGAATGCCATTGTCAGGTTTGAGAAGTGGAATCAATAGGGCACTAGAAATATAAGGAGACAGAGATTGAGGACAATGAACAACCGACCAAATATTGAGAATAGCAAACATCACATCCAATAACTCATCCTTGACTATAATAGTTGCACCACACATAGTGTCAAGTAGGTTTTATGTGCGGAAGCCATCTTACATACAACTTGTTCATTTTTGGAAAAGACAAATTTGAATCTTCAATCATATTATGATATGCAAAGAGTGTCAACTCTAAGCTTGGTTATAGTTCAAGAAGTGGATGTCGAGGATGCTTTGACTTAAGATCCAAATGGGTAGAATCATCATATGGTGCAATGACACTAGAAGAGACAAACTAAATTGGTTTGGAAAATTCACCATCCTTGATTTTTGACTTGGCACAAGAAATTAGAGTCCAAAGAATCTGAGAGACTGATACATGGTTGTTGCTGAAAAATATGGATAAGAAGAAGTTGAGTCCCAACAAGGTCTGAATTCCAAGTCTCTAATGCTTTCAGAATCATGAGTTGTTGAAGTGAAGCATTCTTGTGAGAAGAGCATTCAATAGTAGACAAAGGAGTGAATCAATACAAGACACAAATAGGAAACAAAATGAATCATGTTCAAGCAATAATAGAGGTGGGGCATGAAACAACCTGATTAAGGGCTACCTATAAAGTATCAAAAAATTGAAGATGACAAAGAAGTGGTCCACAGTTAACTATAGGAACGCCCACTCAAAAAACTTTGTTAAGAAGATTAAGACAAAGCTCAAGATGTAAAATAGGCAGTTGTGGTAGTTCAATGCATTGTTAGGATGTAAAGTTGCACTAAACAAAAATAGGAGATACAACCTTAGAGGGAGGAGGAAAACTGATAATTACATCTGATAGGTCAATATAGGACGACTCATGAGGGCAACCATAGAAACTCAATCTCCAGTGTCACTATGAGAACTGTCCTTAGAGAATGATTGTGTGTGGAGACATAAACTAGACAACCACCATTTAAAATCACGTAAATCAACCGTCTAGGAATCCCATACATATGAATATTCTAAAGTTTTGATAGATTAAACAAAAAATTGGTACAATAACTTGGTGCTAAATTCCCCACAAATACAAATAATGATATGGTAGACAAATTTCTTGAGCACTATTTCCCATTCCGGAAGAAGACTCAATTAGTGAATAAAATACATGTTTTTAAGTATGGCATGGACAATCTAACTCTAAGGCCTTGGTGTGATTTAGTGACATGTTGAGGGAGTTTCATTATTGTGCGGTCAACACCTATGATCGAGGGAACATTTTCTACCATAGACTTCACATAGTAGATAGGACCATTGCTATGAGTCAATCACGGGGAGGTAACTCCAAATCAAAAAGTCACGTAAAAGTTCCTTAGATATGAAAAAGATGGAGAAATTAAAAGCTCAAATCACTATTCTGACAAACCAATTTAGATCCTTGAGGTGCTAACACATATAGAAAATGCAAGAAGAGGTTATGAACATGGCAAAGTAGTATCAGAAGAAATCCGAAGGAAATTTATGAATGATGTTATATTCCATTAGAAGATATAGCAGAGCACAAATTCATAGGTTGGTGATGAATATATATTCATCAACTTTCAACTAAATCTGTTATAGTCTTTCCTTAAGAATTTATTTCAATTTTGTCCTATTTTCTCAAATAAATTTCAAATATTTCTTTCCTTGACCAGTTATACAAATTCTTATCATTTTCATTCATATTTTGCATATTATACCTTCACTCACATTTAGGAAATAAGAACTTCCTATATTTTTGGAAATCAAGGACCAAAGGCTTCAATTACATTATTTCGACCATCTCAGTCTTGAATTGATTGATTCATCTAGTGAACCGGTCAAATCATTCATAAGGAATGTAGCACCTTAGAGTCGCAAACAACTGTTTCACCTTTCAACTCAACTGGCTATCTAGTACATGAAACAAGCATTTCCATTATTTCAAACCTCTCAGCTTAGTATCCTAACCGAGCATTTCAAGTCTTCTAAACAACCAACTCGGGTTGCTTAATGACCAATTCTTGGTCAAACAACACCGCCAGCCTATCTTTATACTTTTGACCCACTATCTTGGGCACACACTTCTCTAGGTCTAAACCAATCATTTCAGACTGTGAACTGATTGGATCATAGTCCGTGATAAGATATTTCAACAGTCGATGGCCCTTCCTTTCTTTACCCTCTTCAGGGTTTCCACCCTTCCTTCTCGTATAAAAGGAGGGGGGACTCCACAAGAAAGGGGATCCAATTTTTGTACTTGCACTTTAGATTTTCACCAATTTTTTTATTATTGCATCTTGTACTCTTGTTTATTCAATAATGATTTCTAGTTCTTATTTCATTTTGTTCTTTCTCTTCTTGTTGGGAGAAAGGAATTAAGAATGGCAACCATTTCATTATCACTAGACCAAGATCCCTTGGGATTCTTCTTCCTTCTAGTCTATAGCTGCCTTTCTTCTTTCCTTTGTTCTTTCTTTAACTTATGTGGATCGTGAGTAGTTTCCTATATCAAGACATGGGGAGTAAACCCATTGCCATAGTTAACTAGATATATTTCTACATGATGATATTTGTTCGACGGTCTTTGTTTAGATTATTGCCAACTTAAATGACTTGATCTCTTGTTTTTGTCGACTGTTAGACTTGGGTGATGAGATCATAGACTTCAAGGATTGGAACAACCAAACAAATGAGCAAAAATTTGGATGAGACCTCAGAAGGATCTTTTGTTGGGATGCTTGAGCAAGGATCTGTAAACACTAGGATCAATGGGTTTATAGGGAGTTTGACTTCTGTCAATGCATTTGTGGATGTTTTTGCATACCTTCATCTAACTTTTTTTATATCCATAGATTCCATTGATCCAATTTGGCGAAGGCTGGGGTGGTAAAACCCATAACCCCAATATCTTTTATCATGGATTCAATCCTTATTTCCTATCGTTTTCTATCCAATCGCCTTATTTCTTTCATACAAAATAATTTTATTTATAGATAATCATTTCTTTATTTTTTTATCATAACTATCTTTTCTTTTGTTCTTATCATAACTCTTTCAATAATTGTTCTTCGTGTAGCTTTTAATTCTTGTTCTGACATAATCTTTCTTTACCATTCTAGTGTAACCAACCCTTCAACCTTTAGAATTTCTTTTCTACATTCTATATATTTTGTTCAAACAAAACTGGTTTGAATTCAAATCTTAATCGCATTGTAATGTGAGATCGCCCCTCTCTATACTAATAAATTAACCTTAACTGGTTGTTTTGCCCTAGTTCTTTGGTGTGCCGAAGGATGTGTATCAATTTTGGCTCCATTGCCCTGAAAACAAATTCTTTTTATTGAACCCCAATTTTTTACTAACAAAAACTTCTTTTTCCTTTTTTTCTCTACCCTATTGAGTCCAATTCCGGCAGTGCTACTCCTACTGAGTTTCCATTCTGACAGCCCATTTTTTCTACAACTTCTCCTAAATTTTCATGCAACGCTCACAAATCGTAGATTTTGTGCCACTACTTTTAGACCCAGAGATAGAAAGAATGAACCATCATTTAAATTGAGAAAACCATTTTAGAATGGATGACGAGGAAGTGACCAATAGATTCAAGAAGGTCCTTGCTACTCAGAGAGAAGATATGCCTGGCTAAATAGGCACTTGTGGTACCATGCTACACGAGGCTTAACGGTAAAAATGATTGAATGACTTCTCAGTCTCGAAGACTACCTACGCATAACATCCTAGTATGACACCCAACATCACAACTCCACAATTCAAGAACTGCACTCAATGGATCATGATGATGAAAGTAAACCCATTTGCCGGAAAAAAAAATGATAATTGTCAGGACCACCTCCAAAGATTCTCTGATCTATTCTCCTCACATAAGATCCTAGGCATTTCTGAGGATGCCATTCAGCTTAGATTGTTTAAATACTCTCTTTATGAGCAAGCTAGTAGTTGGTATAATGCCACAGAGGAACATTGTGTCACTACTTGGTGTGCACCTCAAAACTGATTTTTGGAAAAATATTACCCCCCTTCTCTCACTTATGAAATTAGGGGACAAATTACCCAATTTGGCATGGTTCCAGGTCAGACCTTAGGAGAATACTGGGAAAGCTTCAAAGACCTTCTCTATCACTTCCTTCATCATGATATTTCCCAATCCCAACTTATTGAAATTTTTACGGTGGTTTTGACAACAACATCAAAGTTTTTTCTTGATTCCTCATATGAAGCAAAATTTTGTGTTTTAAAATGTTGATAGTGCTAGGGAGGTTATTTAAACATAGTTTTAAGACCCACGAACAATGAGAGACCAGTGGGTCCTCAAGCTAGCTAAGGTTGAGGAGAATTTTGATATTAGAGATATTGTTGAAAACCTTAAACTTCTAGTCTTAAAATAGGATTACCTAGAGTCTTCCCACAATGCATATTAAAGGAGAATGAATCCTCAACAAATTAAGGTCGTACAGTCTCTCTGTAGTATTTTCCAAATATGATCACACTGCCCAGTAATATCAACTTCGCTATGATGTTTCCATGCATCCAGAGGTTGGACATCAAATGGAGGACCGCAAACCATCCATAGTATACCCAGTTAAGCTTAGTACAACCCAAATTAGGATAGAATTCATCCTGGGTTCCAATATGAAAATTTGTCTGGTGTTGTAAATGATCCCCAACAAATACCCCCTCATCCTCAAGCCAACAGTTGAATCATCAACCACTAGGCATTCCTTGCAATAAAAACCAGATTTATTTTGGGAACCATGGGAATTACAATGGTAATTTCCAACACCATGACCCCTATCAAAGGCAACAATATTAAAATTTGAACAAACCGCCACCACCATTGCAATATGATCCCCTATTCCCCCTGTTGACAATAGAATTGTTGCTTTAGAGCAGATCATCCTTTCACAATAGGCCCACCAGAAGGTAAATGATGCCCAGTTGGCACAACTCTTGGCTAGCCAAAACACCCATGCGACACTTTTTCTAGTACCCCAGAAAATAGTCCCACGTATCCTGAGCAACTTAAAGTTGTCTTCACCTATTCTAGAAAGGTGGATACTTGTCTCCCTCTAGAGAAGACTCGTGTGGTACCCTTGGATTTTAAATATGATGACACCATAATTGTTGAAAACAACCTTCACCAGTCATCCCCTCCATCCCCATTCTTGATGCTTCACAAGTGGAAGCTAGTGAGCTTAAGATCCTGATCTATAAACCTCGAACACCATACCAAGACCGTCTCAGGAAGACTAGGCTAGATGCTTGATTCATGAAGTTTAGGGAGTCCATTAAAAAATTACATGTAGACATTTCTTTAATATATGCCCTTGCTGACATGCCTGCCTGGTCTAAATACATGAAAACTATTTTAACCAGGAAGTACACCACAGAGGAATATGAGAAGGTAAAACATTCTAGGACCCAGATATCATTCAAAATGAAATTCCTAAAACATTAAAATACCTTGGGTCCTTTAGAATTAGGTGTTATTTAGGTGAAAATGCTTGTAGAAAAGTTCTTGCTGACTTAGGCATCAGTACTTCAAATTATTCATTATAGTCTTTGTAGGATATTAGGATATGTTGATATGCTTCCCACTGCAATGACCAACCAGTTGGCAGATGCATCCATGATGAATCCTATGGGTACTATTGAAGATAAACCTATAAAGGTTGAAGAAGATCCTATGTTCCATCTGATTTTGTGATCATTGACTTCAAGGAAGATCTACATTGCCCCCTCATTTTTGGTATTTCTTTCCAGGCCACTACCTGGACATTGATTGATGTTGAGACTGGAACCATCCTTTTACGTCTTTGAAGGTAGACCCTAGATTTTAGGGTGTTTTAAAGCATGATAGGCCCAAGCCTCCTGGAGGAGGTCTAAATCCTTGTGTGTCGACAAGCTATCCCAATTATGGAAAGAGTGGGAATGACTTGAGGACCCTCTCCATACTACCCTTATGACGCCTTCTGAATGTGGTTTTGAATATGAGCAATTAGACCAATACAGGGCTCACCTTGACAATTTTGAGGAAGTTCCTGATTCTTAATTTGAGGACCCAAAAATGGTCTATCTTCTAGAAGTGAAGATTGAACCTCACAAAGCCCCAGAGATGAAATTTCTATCAGAAGGACTTAAATAAATCTTTCTTTATGAATAACAAATCTTCCTTGTCATAATTAATTTTGACCTTAAATCTAATCAAGAAGACAAGATCATGATTGAGCTAAGGTAAAGGAGGTCTTCTCTAGGGTACAAAATGATTATGTTGATAGGGATCAACCAAGCCCTTTTCGTGCATAAATCCCTCTGGTAGAAGAGTATAAACCATCTCGGGACACTCAATTCAAATCAAACCCAAACCTGAAGGAGGTTGTTCAGCTAGAAGTTATCAAGCTTTTGAATACAGGAATTGTCTACCAAATCTATGAATCCCCTTGGGTCAGTCATGTCCATGTGGTCCTAAAGAAAGGGGGAACTATTGTTGTGAAGAATGACAATGGCAAGCTCATCCCCACCCGTACCGTCACGGGATGGAGGATGTGCATTTACTACAAAAATCTGAACTAGACCACTAGGAAAGATCATTTCCTTCTTCTCTTTCTGGATCAAGTACTAGAATGCCTTTCCCATCAAGAATATTTTTGTTATTTAGACATATATTCATGTTTATATCATATTACCATACATCCTAAAGATTAGGAGAAGACCATTGTCATTTTCCCGTTTGGCACTTATGCATTTTGGAGAATGGCATTTGGTTTGTGTAATGCCCCAACCACCTTCAAGCAGTGCATGTCTGCTATCTTTGTAGAGTTGAATGAAATTTTTATGGAGGTCTTCATGAATGACCTCTCCTATTTATCAACAATTCTATGATTGTTTCCTTATACATCTATCCCTAGTTCTTGAAAAGTGTGAAAATACACACTTGGTTTTAAATTGGGAAAGTTGTCATTTTATGGTTAATGAAGGAATAGTTTTAGGACACTGAGTTAGCAATCAAGGTATAGAGGTTGATAGGGCCTAGATTGAGGTCATTTCTAAAATCCCCCATCCCACCTCCGTCAATGATATTCATGCCTTCCTTAGGTGTGTTGGATTCTATCAGAAATTCATATGTGATTTTTCAAAAGTCACCAAACCTCTCACCAACCTTCTCTAGAAGGACGTTCCCTTCACTTTTGACAAAGATTGCATGACTAGTTTTCTTCACCTAAAGGATGCTCTCACCTTTATTCCCATCATTCATGCACTGTTGATTGGTCTTTGCCTTTTGGAATCGTGTGTGATGTTAGTGATTATGCTATCAGTGTCATTCTTGGGAAACAAGTTGACAAGAAACATAATGTCATATACTATGCATCCATACCTTTAGATAATGCATAGCAAAACTAGACTACTATTGAGAAGGAAATGTTGGCCATTGTTTATGCCTTCGACAAGTTCTGGTCCTATCTAGTTGGATCCGAGGTAATTGTTTATATGGACCATGCATCTATTCAGTACTTAATTACCAAAAAGGATGTCAAACCTTGTCTCATTCGTTGGATCCTTTTACTTCAAGAATTTGTTTTAAAATCCTTGATAAGAAAGCATGTGAGAATGTTGTTTCCGACCATATTAGTCACCTATGTTTTTTATGATGATGGAATTCCTATTAATGACTCCCTACATATGATAAATTGCTTAAGGCTGAATAACAACACCGCTGGTTTGCATATTTTGTTAATTATCTTATAGCAAGTGTCCTACACCCTGATTACATAGGACATGCTAAGGAATTTTTTTTACATGATGTAAACAACTATGATTGGGATGACCCTTATCTCTTTAGACTATGCATAGACGGTCTTTATCACATATGAATCACTGAGGAAGAGGAATGCCATTCTGGCCCCACTAGAGGGCACATGAGATCTTAGAAGACATCTAGGAAAGTTCTTTAGTTTGGTTTATTTTGGTCCACCTTATTCAAAGATTCTTACAAGTTTTTCCTAACCTATGACCAATGCCAAAGGTCTAGAAACATTTTTAAAAGAGACCAAATGTCCATCACTTCACGGTAGAAAATAGATATTTTTAACATCTACATGGTGGATTATATGGGACCCTTCCCTTCTTCTTGTGGGTACATAAATGTCTTAGTGGTAGTTGATTAGGTTTCAAAATGGGTAAAAGCCATCCCCACAAAGACTTGTTATCCCAAATTTTTAAGAAGCTTTTCAAAGATATAATCTTCCTTAGGTTTGGGGTGCCTCACACTATGATTTTCGATAGGGGATCACACTTCCTAGATAAAGCTTTGATTCCTTACTTAGAAGATATGGGGTCCAACATAAGGAATCCTATCCTTAACACTCTCCAACAAGTGGTCAGGTTGAGGTTTCAAATAAAAAAATCAAGTCCAACTTAGAGAAAACTTTCAATCACACTAGGAAAGATTGCGCTTTAAAAAACAATGGTGCCTTGTGGGAATACAAAGCAGAAACACCTTTAGGAACCACTCCTTTCAGGATGATCTATGGGAAATCCTATCATCTTCCTTTTGATTTGGAACAAAAGGCTATATGGGCTATCAAAACCCTTCATTTCAATCTTTCTACAGCAGGTGAGAAACATTTTCTTCATCTGCAGGAACAAGAAGAACTTATGATGAAAACCAATGAAAATACCTAAATTTACAAGGACAAGACTAAATGATGGCGTGATGGCCATATTCGTTAGAATGATATTAAATAAGGTGACCAGATATTAGTTTAAAAGTTCTAGGTTGTGGCTCTTCCCAAGAAAACTCAAACGTAGATGGTTAGCCCTTACCTTGTAAAGCATGTGTATCCACATGGCACCTTTCTTCTTTGGGATAAATGGAAAGCTAAATTTTTAATAAATGGGCATAGACTTAATCAATACACTATCTTTGACGACTTCATGGTACAAGTAGTGTAATGCCTCCCTATTCCTAAAACTTAAAATTGAGCGACCCTCCTACCCCACCCACTCTCGATCCATAATTGACTCCATGAATACAAGTGTCAAGCCTTCAACATAAAATTGGGCATTTGTTGGGAGGCAACCCAACATCTCTTTGATTTCCCTTTGTTTTTTTTATTTTCTCTACAATTGCTTTTTATCTAACCTTTACCTTGTTCTCTGTCTAGTTCTTATTGCAAAATAAAAAAAGTGAGCCGCTTAGATGGTCACCAACCTACCGACTCAGACTGCAAATGATTTTAATTTCAGAAGTCACTCTAACAAGTGAAATGGGCATTTCACAATCCAAAATGACTAGCTCACATTTAACAATGACCGTTGTGGGACTAATGCAGGACTTGAAAGGTGAGTCATTTTGATCCTTCCACATGACGGATGAAACGACTATTTCAAGTCATGAAATGATCAACTCGAGACCATGTTGTGCTAATTCAAATGTCTCGTCACATTGGGAGTTGTATTGCCTCATTCCCCACCACCATGACATGTGAATTGGTGGTTTCACTTTACCAAACTATCAGTTCATAGCCTACAAATGGCCTATAGAATATGTCGAATGGGGGAAGGAAAATCACAACAACAATAGTCTCCCCTAATCCTTCATCACCCTAGCCTCCACCGTCCAACATAGAAGTAAAAGATCTCCACCAGTATCCCTATCTTCCTAGTGAGTCGAGCGCCTCAGCCATCGGCCGCCCATTTTGCATTGGTGGCCGACCATCTCGTCAGTCAGTCGATTATTTTGCATCAGTGAGCCAGCACAAGTACCCTTCCCTGGCTCCTATGACCAATTCTTCCCTTTCTCCTATCTTTGGTGAATGAGAGCATCCACTACCAGCCGCCTATTTCGCACCACCAACCGACCATCTCACTAGTAAGTCAGTTATCCCATGAGCGACGATCTGCTTAGTAGCTACCCCATCTTCCTTCTCCATCCATGTTGTCCATATGGTCATGTAGAAACTTTAGCACCCATCTCAACTAGCCAGTTAGCCATTCTGCACACATGTAGGGTGTTTCACTACCAACGACCTTGCACTTCCACGCCATGTCTTCTCACCACCAATTCCATTTCCATCGCACTTGCACTGAAGGCAATCCAATTGTTTCCCTTCACCAACTGATTGTTTTGAGACCCACGTCAGAAAATTCTCAACAATTGAACCAATCGATTCACCACTTCAAATGATCATTTAACCACCTTAAATGATCATTTCTCCTCTTAAATCATTCATTTCACTTATCTATCATAACAATCCTCATGTCGAAAGAAGGATCAAGGGGAGGCTTTCTCAGCCATCTCCACAAGGGGAAGGAGCCAACAAAGAAGACAATCTCCCATGACCCTCCTCCTCACTCCTGCTCCTTCCCTGGGATATGCATCTGGGAACACATTGGCGAGTCTTCACATGAGATAGTTGTAGAGATCTTCCCCAGCCTTGATGAGACTGATGAGATCATCCGTGAAGTTTTGACAGTCTCTTCTCTTAGACATGACCTAGACTCCATCACGCCTCACCCAACACACATAGCTCCTATTCCATATAGGAATTCCCAATGCGTCAATGACACCCATTGCGTGGATGGGTATGTAGCACCACTGTTAATGACCTCAACATAAGGGACTCGGTCAAAACATTCTGGGGTGCAACCATATCCTCCTCTTCTCATATCAAGTCATCTCGACATTCAATGATCTCACCCTTGACTTCATTACCACCTTCTACTGTCTCCACTTTTCATAGGGGAATTTCAACTGCCAGATCTAGATCTTAGAGGAGGACTTAGATATCTCAGTCAGCCAACTGACCTCCATCATCCTTGATGACGTGAATCACTATTGGTGTTCTTGTTGCATGGAGTGCACCCATGACTCCTATTCCAACAAATAAAAAGAAGATAAGGTTTGGGCTAATATCACCATACATCCACCTACACTGACCTAAGGTTCCAAAGCCTCCAGTATTGACAATCCTATTATCAAATACCTTCACTGGATCATGTCTCACATTATCATTAGCATGGTAGGCACTCAAGGTGTCGTTACTGATGAATACATATTCCTCCTAGTTTTAGCTGCATTATTAGTCTAATTTAGCATTCATATAGCCTAGTTTTCACTAGAATAGCTTTGTTTTGATCTACTTAGGTTTTATGCTAATTTGTTAGAATTTGATGATTTTCTTGACTCCCTTTGTAGGTTTTGAATTCTATCACTCTGCATCACGTTTTGAATTCTATCACCCTAGATAGAAACGGATTTTGAGCACTTCCAAAAGGCAGATCAATATCCAATTTTTTTGTCTAAGGACAAAATTTGACCCATCGATCAACATGGCAATCAACATCAAAATGATCAAGCAATCAAGACATCCAGGAGCTCGACAACCTTGTCGACCTTCCAGCTTGACAACTTTATTGACCCACTTGGTCGACATGTAGAAGAATGACATTCAACCTCACTGATAATCAAGGTTGACAGATCCATCGATCTCTTACCTTCAATAGCATCATCGAGCTTTCACCGAAAAGAAATCAAGATACACTACTTTTGACACTCTCATCGACAACCACTCCAGTTCAATAGTCTCATCAACCCTCAAGGTTGATGGTCCGTAGACCTTCAAGATAGACAACAAGAATTCCATGAGTCAAGACCCATCGATTGAAAACCAATAATCGACACTGATGAGAAATTATTGACAACAAATCATCAACATTGATGGGAAGTGGTCGATAGCCAAGACCCTATAAATAGTTCCCCAGCACAACACTTCAACTCATCTCGAAATTTTGGAGATAGAACACATTGAAAGGTTGCTGCAAAAATCAGAATCGAAGACAGGCCCTATCGACCAAGCTAGCTGTATCAACATGTATCCTTGGCAACTTCCATATACCACAACAACTCCAGTTTGTTTACCTCCTTCTCTAAGGCGATCGAGCTCTTGCCTGAGATGTCGTCCATCAACCTACTCCTACTACAAATCAGGGTTAATACCTGAAGGAGAAAGAAGGAAGGAAGTTTGCCATTGCACACCATGTCGATCCACTTATGCTACCATCATGACCACATCAAATCTATCATAATGGGTTGATGTTCCACATGTTGTTCCAAAACATCCCAACTGCACATCTAAAATTTTAACCTCAAATTTCAATTGTATTTTAAATAATTGAAATACAATTATTCTATGAAAAGAGACTTGTTTGGAAGTTTGGGTGCTTTGTTTTTAAAAATAGATTTCCTTGCAAATTTCCCTTGAATGATAGATTTCGTGCATTCTACTATTTTATTAATCCAATGATGCATAAAATGGAAAAAGGATTAAGAAAATACCATAATAATCATAGGGCAAAAGAAAATAGATATTAAATATTTTTTCTTAAGAGAATTATGTAGAGTTCTCTAGAAAGTGGCATAACTGGACACCATTAATTAATTTTCGTTTGCACATGGTTGCTAATAGAAAGAATAGTCAAAATAAAGAAAATATTAAAGAAAGAAAGAGAAAAAAGATATGTTTTAATGAACAATGTATGCCTTATAAGTGGATGGCTTGCATGTTAAGAAAAGGGTATTTGATTCTTGTATTTTGATGCCAAACCATTCTTAAACCAAGATATAGTTATTAAAAAGGATTTTTTTTTAATTTGGGGCAAATTGGGGTAAAAATGAAAGCGAAATGTTATTTATTTGAATTCTCTTAGCTAAACTTGCACATATAAGTCCGTGTGAAACAAAATAGGATAAAGGGGATCTTGATCAATGAGAAATATCTTAGGTAATTTTAGAAAATAGATAATTCCAATTTAAGAAAATGGGAGAAAATCTAGAGGATTCCAAGATATCTTAGGGCCTAAGTAATTTATTTGATGGTCATTTATTTTTTCCTTAAAAATGAAGTTTTAGATATGTAAAAGGTTAATTCAGGAGTAATATTTTCCCAAATATATATGATATTGGTGTGGATGGGGTTTTCCTAAAATTTGGTATTAAAATGGAGTATAATTAGAGAGATATAAATATTTTATGAAACTAGAGTTTTATTAAAGATAGTCGCCTTTTTGAAAGGGGTTTTCCTTTCCCGATGAAACTGGATCCCAGGGACCCTATTTCCTCGCATCCAGTCGGCTCTTTGCTGGGCCATAGGTCACCCCCCATCGTTAACATATATACACACTGGACATCATCTGCCGAGAGCATAGAAGCTTCTGCAAGGACTCATAAAACCAAGATTATTATTAGGTACATGACATGCTGCTGTGATGGTAATCATTGTGCATCACTAAGGCAGTGCAAGGCTTGCAAGCCTCCAACATATCAGGAAGGTTCCTCTCTCTTCCCCTATTAAATAACTTGGGTGAGTCCTATGCTCAGTTCTTAATCATTTGTTCTATCCTCCACAGATGATTAGAAATGTTTTGAATCCCGTCTACCGCCTGAACATCTATGGTGTAGTGCCAACTATACTGGAGGTTTAACTAGGTATGATGACGGTGGGGGAAGCTATCTGACCCCTCTCACACCTTTTGGACCCAAGGAATCCCTTGCTCAACTGTGTGAAGGGTTGCAGTCTGACAATGTCGTGAGGTTATGGAAGACCCTAGGTCAAATGACTTGGATGCCCTAGTCTGTTAACGTAAGACACGAGGGTACTGGTGTCATTTCCCCAAGTCCATAGTCACTCTGAGTATATAATGTTTTTGGGGCCGACGTGTCAACTTCTGAATGGTCGAAAAAATGATATCTTGAATTAATTATAGAAATTGATAGAATGCTCAAAAAATAGAAAAAGTATATATGAAATTGATCAGCAAAATGAGAAGAACACAAAGAAAATACATTTGAGGCTTCATAATTCTTCCTTTTTCTAAAATACATAAAGATACCATCTAAAGTGTAAAATATGCTTAGAAACCCTAGTTTTGGGTATTAGCATGTTTAATTTGTTAAAAACCCTTCTTTTATGATTTATTTGTTAGTGTGGAACATAATCTAACTCCCATAATGACCATGATAATGAAAATGATAATTAGGTTTAACAAATTGGATAATCATGTATGCGAATAAGTAGGTTTTAAATGATCCTTACCTGTTATGTTATTAATGAAGTTAAATTTTATCTAGGTGTTCATAATAAAATAATATGATGGATTTGATAATCATGTTTACATCTAATGTGAATTAGGTTTCCTTGTGATTAAAGGTGCAAGTAGTAAAGAGGTTACGGTTTGTAGACCCAAAAGTCATGAAAAGTGGTAATTAGGGTTTGGAAAGACAAATCCCTATTGAAACCCTAAAGTTGACCTAGAAACTTTAACTTGAGACCCAAGTCAGTCTTAATAATGATTTGGATAAAATAATGATACATGGGTGTATTCCTTTAACTTTTAGGATATGTTTTCTTAGTTTCTTGTTTGATTTCTCTTGCTTAGACATCGAGAACACTTGATCAAGGTATGTGGATACGCCTATTAGTAATCACTCTAGTTTCCCATTAATTTCTAAGGTTTTACCGAATACTTGAAATTAAATGATTGGATGAATTTTATTTCCTACAATCTATGAAGTGACTATGGCTATCAAAAAGTATGTTTACAACTTGCTCAAACCTATCATACCATCTCTGGAGGCTTGAATGGAAGGAAATGAAAACTCATTAATATGACAAAAGACCAGACCCCACATTGGGAAGGTTAGTCCAGATCCCAGATTGGAAAGGTCATATAAGGTTAGACCAAGCTCCAGATTGGGAAGGTCACATGAAATAAGACCAGGCCCAAGATTGGGAAGGTCATCTGAGGTCCAAAGCTAGATTGGGAAGACCAGCATGGCACCTGGATTCCAGATTGAGAAGGTGGGCTTTTCGTCCACTACAGGGACAAGACCCACAAATGGTATCCCAGAGGTTGAGTAAAAATGGTTCAAGGGGTTATTAAGAAAATGATATTTTTTATATAACAATAATTTTTTTGATTATATTGTTACACTAGATGCAATATTTTGTTTCTCCCACATACCAATATAATTTGTTCTACTGACCAATATTTTGTTTGTCGGTGTTTTAGGATATATGTCCTACTACAAATATGATGAAACTAGATATCCAAAAAGAAGGCACAAGATGAAGAAACATATTTTAAACATGGAGGTTATAGTTAGTTAATTTTTATTTATGTTGCAAATTTAGATATTCCATCAATTTTGTTCCAAATTCCTTTTTGTTAGTAAAATTTATTAATTATTTCTGGTTAATTACTAAATCTGCGATCTTGTTTTAGTGATAATGGCCCTTGCCCTCTCGGTGCACCTGAATAGGGGATAACAAAGGGAGGGGGTCGTTACATTTGGTATCAGAGCAGGCTTTACCATTTAACCTCTAATAGTTATTAAATTTTAAGAGTCTTGTAGAGCCCCAAGGGAATTATTAGAGTGTTTTCCAAAGACAATGGTGTCTAGAAAGGACCACAATCTTGGGGCTGGAAATATTTTCCTCCACACTACTAGTCATCTTACGAGGACTCCCGGACCCGTGCTTCCTGCTTGGAAAAATCAGAAGACTTCACTCAAAATAACACACCTCTTGGATTTCTCATCTTTTTCATCACTATCTACACTCTTCACTCATTGAACCCTAGATACCTATATCTGCTCTCTTTATCCCTTCTGAATATTAGGTTTATGGATTGTAGGGATTAAGGCAATCCGTTCTAAATAATAAAAGTGAACATAATGATAAAGAGAAAATATTTTATGGGTAAACCCTATATGGAACTAGGGCTGGTATGGGAAATGACCTCAACGGTCAAGGTAATCACAAAACCCTAAAGTATATGTTGTAGTCCCTAACCTTAACCCTAAACCTTAATCTTGGGATATGAGTATAGTAGAAGGATAATAATAGTGCCACACTAATAAATAGTAAGCACCAGATCGAGAAAGAGAGAACTCAATAAGTTTAAATACCTTAGTTGTCCATGCATGCAAGTACGTAGGTTAGACATGCATGATACACATGGAGGACTTGTGCATGCATGTGATACATATGCAATAAGTGATTGCCTGACCCCTAGTACAACTTTTAGTCTTAGTTACCTGACATAGAGTGGTTCATCCCTAAAAGGGAGAAAAGACCTAGGAGGGAAATAACCTGCTCAATGGGAAATCTAGTTTGTGACTAGAAAGTCTAAACTTCTCTAGGTATGAACTCTAACAGAAGTATCTTCCCACACGGATAAAAGTAGTAGATAGGCATGCACCTACATGGAAGTGAGTGACATCAAGGCTGAAAATGGGATTAGTTCTAAGCCAGAAGGGTAATTTCTATCAGATTATGAGATAGGCATATGGGTGGAAATGAATGAGGAGTTTAGTGTTTCATAATGAGGTAATATGGTTTATGATGACCTTAGTTGGATTTGAGGATTTGACAATAGTTATGAAGTTAGACATAAGATTTGATAACACAAATGTGTATTCTTCATTTGGATAGGGTAGGCTAGGTTAGAATAAGATGTGAATCTGTAGGAGACTCAACCTCTTCTATAAAAGGAGGACCTCTAGTGCTATGTCTACTTATAGGGTTGACTCCCGAGACAGTGGGACCGAGAAGGAGAAGGTTGGAAACGTAGACTCAAAGACATGAGGAATTATGAGAAATATTTGTATGATATGTCCTAAACCAGACTACCCCTGAGTGGAAGAGTTGAGTTGTTGTATGAATGACCCCTAGATGCTTATTGTACCGTAGATGTCCTTGGAAGGGCCAAGCCCTAGAAATGGGAAGGAGGATTCTTCTACAGTTGTGTAAATGATATCAGTGCCTACCATCAAGGTGAGGGAAAGAGAGTCCCAAGATCTTAGAGAGGTACGGAATGATAATATGTTGTGAAGTCTCATACTCATATTGATAGTTTCTTGTGTAGACTCTAAGGGTAGTTTATATGAAAGAGAAAGTTGCAAGAAAATGGCATATTGTGTTTGGTTCGGTACGTGCTTGATCGGCTAATTTATGCAATTTAGATGGCCAATACTAAAGAGGAAAATGCGAGTTTCCTAGACCAAAGAGGGGAAGTGGTGGTATTTGGTGCTTATAATGTTCACAGGGTGAAATGAGTTCATAGGGAATAAGCATGGCATCCCCCTCAAGTTTTGGGTTAAAGGAGACCCCACTTGGATTGTGATAAATTTTTGATGAGCCACTCACACCAGTTGGTCTAGAACTACATGCTATCATATGTATGCATGAAATTGGCCATACCTTGAGAGATGAGGAATGGATATGACATAATGGAAAACTTATAAATGGATTGATTAGTTCTCAACTTGCTAGTCACATGCATGGGTAGGATAATAGGAATTATGCATGGGTAGGATAATAGGAATTGTGAACCTTGGTGTTGCCAAGCATTAGTTTTATCTTGTCCTAGGAAAGGACCCTTCTTAAAAAGGGTGAGCTCCAAAACGAGTTTAGAACTGTGGTAACATTTAAGATCACTTAATACAACTTCAGAGATTAAGTGCATGATGAACAAAGGAATATAGATTGAGTATGGTTTTGTAGACACAAGTATGACCATCTCTAAGGCATATGATGAAAAGTCACTATGGAAGTGACTGGTAGAATGGGGCCAGGAATAGATGGGTATGCCACCATGATTACCATGAAGGTATATGAGAAAATCTATGGGTGCCCTGAATGATGAAGAAAACTCGAGTGAGAATTCTAAAGGTTATAGTGTGCTTGGATATTATTAAAGGAACCACAAGAAAAATGTCTGACAAGATTAAAAAACAAGTTACGTTAGAACCCTAAGTCATTCCTAAGGTCAAGAAGGGATGAGGTCGATGGGAGAAGGAGATCATTATTCCCTAAATGCACAAGGCTATGTTTTTTCAAGGCCCATGGGTTAGGAAGATGGCCACCTTCATGAGTTCATGTGGCCCAAGGGGTAAATGTGAGAGGCACTCTCTAAAAACATAAGGATGAGATTACTCCAAAAGTACTGGTACCTTAGAGATCTTAAGGAAATGACTAATGATCATAAATAGGAGTTGTGATAAGACTAAAAGGTTACGAGAAAAGTTTTCCTATATGTATGCATGGAATTAAGGGTGTTTCATTGATGATTCAACCTAGACTTAAAAATAAAAAGGTGATGTGTGATGCACCTTCTCTACTCTTGGAACAGGATGAGCTTTGTATTTGGACTATAGACAAATCCATATTTGATCTTGTTATGAGTGTGAGAGATGGAACAGATGCATGTCGTACTAGGAATAGAAGTGATATGAGGAATAAATACTTACATGAATTTAGGAATTACCACACCATCAAAAGAGAAAATTTTGGATAAATGGTTAGGAAGACAAGGTGATAAAGGTAATCACCAAATTAAGATTTCAAGTGAGGGTATAATTATAAAGTACAGTTTGAATTTTGTAGGTATAATATTTGAATATGGTTATCAAAATAATGAATGCAAGAGATGAGGTACCAAATAAAGGTAAACCAAGCTTGACTTGCTGACCGAGCTTGTAACAACCCAATTAGACAAACTAGATTTAGTTGAGATGAAGGGTTGGATGGAGAAGTCTTAGACACATCCGATAATTGTGAATGGTGGAATCTAATAAGAAAATTGTATTGAGTTCATGAGGATCACCCTTAAGATCTAAGAATCACATGGTTCTGAGTATATGGTGCACCTTGGTACCACAAAGATGTTTAAAGACTTACAATGATATTCTTATAATATAGAATGAATAGAGACATAGAAACATATGTGGACCGTTATCTCACGTTTCAGATGGTGATACGCTAAACACTGACAACCCGATGGGTTACTAGAAATAATTTTGATTCTTCAATGGAAATGGGACTAGATCACTATGGACTTTGTGGTGGGTCTCCATAAGACAAAGAAAGGTCATGATGCAATATGGGTTGTGGTAGATTGCCTTACCAACACATTTCCTTGTCTTAAAGATCACTTCCTAGGTGACAGACCTACATGAACTATATATTAGAGAGATAGTTTTACTGCATGGTGTTCTGAGTTTAATTATTTATGATCGTGACCCTAAGTTCTCCTCCAAGTTGTGGAAGCAAGTCCATGAAGAAATCGACAATAGATTGAAGTTTTGTACAACTTATTACCCCTAGACTGATAGACATCCATAAAAATGATCCAGACTTTAGATGATCTGCTGAGAGAATGTGTGCTCGATTAGGGTGGATCATGGGAGCAATACTTTCCCTCAGTTGAGTTTTCTTACAATAATAGTTACCCAACCAATATCGGGATGCCTATGTACAAAACTCTTTATGGGAGGTTGTGTCGGTCACTGCTTCACTGGGATGATGTCGGTGAGAGGACCTTACTGAGGTCAGAAGAGCTACAGTTGTATGCTGATAAAGTCGCTTTGATCAAGCAAAGGCTATAGAGAGCCCAGGATCGATAGAAGTCGTATGTTGATCGAAGCAGACTGACTTCCACTTCAATGAGGGTGAACATCTATTTTTGAAAATCTGACCCCTCCAAGCTATAACTAAGAATAGAGAAAGATTGAGTCCCTGCCACATGGGTCTATTTGACATTCTAGAATGGATTGGTGAAACTGCTTATCATTTAGCCTTACCCCCTCAATGTAGTATGATGTATGATGTGTTCCATGTGTCCAATCTAAGGTGCTATGTGAAGGACTCAAACCATGTGCTGAGCATTGAATATATTGATCTCCAAGGGAGGCTGACATACCCTGAGACCTATGAGGGTACTGGATACCAAAGTAAAAGAGCTCAGGAATAAAAAGAATGATATGATAAAGGTTCTTTTGAGGCATCATGAAGAGGATGAAGCCAGATGGCACTACTACAGAAATGGCTTATAACATCACATTTACATGCATTGGTTGTATACAAAAACTGACGCCTACACCCTACAGCTTCGGTTAAATAAAAAAACTGACATCTATATGTGAAGAGTGACCAGACAGGGGTATCACTTTTTATTTAGCGGTGGTTCCTAAATAAGCAACCGACGCCTAAAATTGACTGCCAAATTCAAATTTTCCAGTGAAAAAAATTACCGACACCTAAAGGTTTTCTGTGAAATAGAAATTTGGCCTATTTTTATCATCAGTTATCTTACAATAACCAATGCCGATGTGTTTTCACGCGCTTAACTACGAAAATTTTCACCACCCTTTGGTGTCGATTTTTCTATGGAAACTGACGACTATGATCTTAATTTGAGAACATTTATTTTTGTCGGCATATATAGATATTCGTCGGTTTTTATAGTTGGAACTGACGACTATCAACGAACAAAAGTATCATTTTTTTGGTGGTTACCGACACCTATAGTTTTAAGCGTCGGTCATTTTAATAACCGACACCTATAGTTAACTTAACAACACCTGCGCGAGCCAGACTCTTCCCCTTTCTCTATTTCATTCCCGATTGAGGGTTAGGTCCGGTGATTCCTCTGCTCACTGCCGCTCACTGATCCTCTGCTCACCGCCTCCACCGCCGCTTGTTGGTCCTCTGCTCATCACTGCCACTCACTGCTCCGGCCACTGCTCTCCTACTTGCTACTCCAACCGCTGGCCCGCTCTCCTGCTCGCTGGTCTGGCCTCCTGCTCTCCTGCTCACTGCTCCGGCCACTGCTCCCTGCTCCTGCTCCTGTGCGCCTGTTCGCCGCCACCGTCGTGAAGGTGCCTTTTTACTCCTCTTCTTCCTCCACCCTCAAGGTACCCTGCTCCTGCTCGACAACCATTGGCTGGCCCCCTATATGTATGGCCATCCTATAGGGACGTCAGAGGTGACTGAAATATGCCACCCCTTCTTCTTTCTTCTCCCTCCTTACCAAATGGATAAAAGCAAGGCCACGACCATGTGGGATGGCCACGGTCGTGGTTGTGTTGGCTGACCATGGTTGTGCTGGCCAGCAGGGATTTGGCCAGCATGACCGTGGTCGGCCAACACAGCCACGGCCGTGGCCAGCCCACACGGTCGTGGCCTTGCTTTTATCCATTTGGTAAGGAGGGAATAGGAAGAAGAAGATACATTTGCAATTGAATACTAATTCTTGACCTAATTTTGTAAATTTTGATATTAAAACCCTAATATACATTTCACCATAATCTTGTATTAACTATATTGTTGAAATCTTGTGATCGATCTATCTAAGATATTAAAACCCTAATGTTAAATCTTTGATTTTGTAGTGATGTGTCGCCCTAACATCTACATGAATCCCTATTGTATAATGTAGATTGATGATAATGCATGAGCTAGTTTGAAATTTTGAAATCAATTATGAATCTCTCCATCCCTAGGTAAGACTAATTTATGTGTAATCTTTATCATGATGATGAAAATGCATGGGCACTCGAAATGTTGAAATCAGTTTTATAGAATATGATGCCTAGATTAAATGATGTTACATGATACCTAGGAAATGAATGATGAAACTAGGATTGTAGGTATTGGAATGACAACATACATGTATTTGTTGGCCTAGAAACCCATCCAAGATATACTCATTAGGAGTAAATCTTGGATAGTCCCTGGTTTGGGATTGCTCTTGAACACGTAATCTCACTTAGGATCTAAATGTATAATGTGTATTGGGTTTCAAGAAAACTTCAGTAGAATTTCCCCGTTTGTTCTCTAAGTATGTATGTACTTGGAGAACAACGGGGAAATGCTGCATAATTTTTTTTGAAAACCCAATACACATTATACACTTACTAGTGAGATTGGGTGTTCAATAATGGGATAGGTGGTACACATTTATTATATATAAGAATGACAACACATGTATTTGTTGGCCTAGAAACTCATCCAAGATTTACTCAATAGGAGTAAATCTTGGATAGTCTCTAGTTTGGGACTGTTCTTGAACACCTAATCTCACGTAGGATGTAAGTGTATCATGTGTATTGGGTTTTAAGAAAATTTTGGTAGCATTTCCCCATTTGTTATCTAAGTATGTATGTACTTGGAGAACATTGGGGAAATGCTGTTGAAATTTTCTTGAAAACCCAATACACATTATACACTTACTATTGAGATTAGGTGTTCATGAATGGGATAGGTAGTACACATTTATTATATATAAGAATGACAACACATGTATTTGTGGGCCTAGAAACCCGTCCAAGATTTACTCAATAGGAGTAAATCTTGGATAGTCCCCGGTTTGGGACTGTTCTTGAATACCTAATCTCACTTAGGATGTAAGTGTATAATGGGTATTGTATTTGAAGAAAATTTTGGTATCATTTTCCAATTTGTTCTCTAAGTACATATGTACTTGGAGAACAATGGGGAAATGCTTCCGAAATTTTCTTAAAAACTCAATACACATTATACACTTACTAGTGAGATTAGGTGTTCAAGAACAAGATAGGTTGTACACATTTATTATATATAAGAATGACAAAAAATGTATTTGTTGGCCTAGAAACCCATCCAAGATTTACTCAATAGGAGTAAATCTTGGATAGTCCTCATTGTGGGACTGTTCATGAACACCTAATCTCACTTAAGATGTAAGTGTATAATGTGTATTGGGTTTCAAGAAAATTTTGGTAGCATTTCTCCATTTGTTCTCTAAGTACATATGTACTTGGAGAACAACGGGGAAATGCTGCCAAATTTTTTTTGAAAACCCAATACACATTATACACTTACTAGTGAGATTAGGTGTTCAAGAATGGGATAGGTGGTACACATTTATTATATATAAGAATGACAACACATGTATTGTTGGCCTAGAAACCCATCCAAGATTTACTTAATAGGAGTAAATCTTAGTTAGTCCTCGGTTTGGGACTGTTCTTGAACACAAAGCGCCAAGATGATAAGAGTGTCATCCAAAATAGTGGGGTCACCCTTCAAGCATCGACTATGTTTTTTGCAAGTGCAAAGGATAAGAGTCCACGTGAAGCTAAAATGTCATATTACGGTGTCATTAAAGACATATGGGAGTTTGACTACATAGATTTCAGAATTCCGCTCTTCAAATGTAATTGGGTTGAGAACACCAAAGGAGTTATAGTGGATGAATTGGGTTTCACTTTGGTGAACTTTGAAAAGATTGGCAAGAAGGGTGAACCATTCATATTAGCATCACAGGCAAAACAAGTATTTTATATCAATGATCCTGCAAATGATAAATGGTCGGTTGTTCTTCATGGTAAAAGACAGTTCATTGAAGATCCTATAGATGAAAAAGAGTACTATGATAAGTATGATGACTCCAGTCCATTCTCAGTTGGGTTTCCAACACAACAAAATATTGAAGCTAATGATGACTTGTATGTGCGTGGAGATCACAATGAAGGATTGTTAATTGATAAACGATCATAATATTGGAGGCATGCATGTTTATATTTTTTTTATATGTTTCATTTGCATATGTGAACTATACAATGTTTCATTTTTCAATGTTCCATTATCTTCTAGTTTTGTCAAATGCTAAATGTTTGATTTTTTAATGAAATTTTCAGATGGTTGAGCATGGGCATGATGACCATGATGTCCATGATGAGCATGGTGAGGATACCAATGCACCGCCTCACAATGTAAGTTTTAAAAATATAACATATATTTCTATCTATATGTCCATTTATAGTTATATCATGTAAGTGTGTTTATTTTGTCAAATTTTATGTTGATGATGCACTTGTACCTTCTGAAGCACTTGAGGCACTTGATGAGCAGTACCAAAAAAGTTGACAAGAGAAGGGGCATCACTATGATGAAGAAGTTAATAACACTAAGGGGCAATGGACCCAAACTGGTTGTGGATTTTGATATTGCAGGAAATGCAATTGGAGTGAACCACAATTTGTTTGTTTCATATCTTGGGTTTGTTACTCGTAGCCATTGTGGTTGTAAGATAGATTCTTGGCATAAAGTTCCTAAGGGGAAGAAAGGCTTAATATGGAAGGATTTATGCGTGAGTTATTATTCTTTGCAATTCTATTTTGTAGATTACTAATTTTTTGGATACAAGTTAATAGCAATTCTATTTTGCAGAGTATATTTGCGTTGGATGAAAAGTTGCATCATAAATGGGTGATGCAACGTTGTGGGAGGGTCCTTAGGAACTATAGGACAAATCTCACCAGAGAATACATAAAATATGGTGAGAAGAAGAAGAAGAAGTCAGCCACTGAACAGTGGAACTTCCTGGACCCAGAAGAATGGGATACGTTTGTTGCTTCAAGAAAAACTGATGAATTCAAGGTATTAGGCGTTACTCCCTATTTAATTGATATACATTGTATTCACCTATTCAACATTAACCTTTAGTGTTACTAACCAAATCAATGTGCATACTAAATAGGCTATCAGTGAGGCACAAAGAGAAAGGTGTGCACTGAATGTGCATGACAACACGATGGCTCCAATGGGCTATACATGCATTCGCCAAAGACTACAGGCTGAGTGTACTGCTCAGTCTACTTCTACTGAGGAGTCCTCTACTATAGGTACCACACCTCTACCTCGCCATTATGTCTAGATAGATGGGAGGAAAAATAAGAAGGGAGAAGTAAAGAAGCCCGCAACTGATGAGGCGGGTGCAAAAATAGTAAAATACAACTCTTAGAGCAATCATTCTAATATTGATTATTTGTGGTGTTTACTTACTTACCAATTTCTGTTGATGGCAATTAGCAGGAGCTGCACGAGCTAAGGAAACAAGGCAAGTTCATCCCTAAGGGCACAAGCGATGAATTGACAGTTGCTCTGGATAACCCAGAGCATCCTGGACGTGTTAGGGGTACAAGCGTTGGTGTGGGCATCAAAGCGTTCTTTGGGCCATCCCAGCGCAAATATATCCCAAAAGTGGGAATTTCACAAGAAGAGGTAACCTATTCTTTTTTTAGAATGTTACTATAAAAGGGAATTCAATCATCAAAAGCTAACGTTTCTTTTATCCATGTATAGGTAAATAAGATATTTGATAGGAGAGTCGATGAAGTAGTTGATAAGAGATTCAAGGAAGCAGTTGATAAGACACTCCATGAAGCAATGAGCAAGTGGCAGGAATCTTTGACTGCCACTCATACAGTACCTATGACATCCCACTCTACTCCTACGGCAAAGGTTGGGAGTAATCATGTAGACCCACTACCTAGCACATCCGCTGTAAGTATTTTTATGACATAGTATCTAGTCTATTCAAGATGACATATTTTCAAGATGATATGCATATATGTATATAACATTCTTTGCATAAATTTGTAGGGGTTGAATCCATGTCGTCTAAAAAGTAAATAATATGTCATTGTAGAGGCGTCGGCTAACCCATCCCTTCCAGGGGAAATGTTTCATGGGTCTCCATTACCAGATGGTTGGGTTCGTGTGAGCCCACTACATATATTCCCCAATTGGATAGATCTTCTATTGCCATATGTCCAACCAGATTGTGAAACTATTGGTGAGGCAAATGGCGGAGAGATATTGTGGCCGAAAGTGGATGTCGTCTATACTGAAATTGTATGGTAACTTTACATTATGTTAAATTGTTAGTGTGTATATATGAGGTCAATTGATCAGAAATTATACATACACATTAAAATGAAGACACCCAGAGCATCTAGGCCTCCACCTCCACCTCCTACATTACCAAGTTGGGTTCCACATGACCTACCTGTCATGTTAGGTCCTAATTGTAGGGGTATGGCAGTATGGTTAGGAGAACATGATATAAATTGCCTTATAACTGTTTGTATAGATGTTGATGCTGGAGGTCAATCATACGAAAGCAAACTATTTATACAAGATATTTTGGAGTTGTTTGACTATGATTGGCTGAATACATCTATGATAGAGCTATGGATAATGTGAGATCTTATTTATACATTCATATACCTTATGTAGGATCCAGAGATCTGGTTTCTTATATATTAGTGCAGACGTAATACATGTTTTACAGCTACTTAGACAAGATATGTGCAGATTTTTATTTGAACATGTAGGATTTTTGATTCCATCTTTGATTAGTCTAGTAGCTAAAGACCCTTCGTTAGTTCAACAATACTATTGTGATACTTTTACAAATTTTGGTCAAAATAAGAGGATGGTGATGATAGCTCCATTTAATGTGGAGTAAGTTTACTTTGCTTATAATTTGGACTCAAGAAAATTATATTTTTATTGTGGATTTCGAGTTATTAATTGTTAACTTTTTTACCTCTAGGGGTACACATTGGGAGTTGCTAGTTATTGTCCTCGGGACATTCACTGTCTATAATCTAGATCCTAAGGGGACTAAATTGAATCCAACATATGGACACACAATGAAAATGGCATTATTATGGTGAGAAATATTTCATTTTTATATCTGTTAACATCTGTTATTACATTACTATTTAATTATGCAATTTACTGTGTTACATTAACATGTAGGGGTTTACATGAGTTCAAAAATGGCTGGAGGAAAGGTCCCTAGGAAAAAGAAGCAGCCAATAATTTGGGAGAACGTGGAAGTAAGTTCCCGAGTCCAATGTATATATTATTTATGTGAATTGTGCTTAGTTGTATTTTTAAATATTTTGTATGTTTCAATTTATAGTGTGCTACACAAGACAACGTCTGGGCATGTGCATACTACGTGATGCGATTTATGCACATGATTATCAAACATGCCGTAGTGGACATCGATACCATACATGAGGTATTATATATAGTCTCATTAGATAATATGAAATGTATCAATCTTATTTATATATTATTAATTATATATATACATCATTCTCTTTGCAGGTGTTTAAAACTGACCCCACTACAGGTAAGGGCTTATCAGATGTACATGCTCCCTAAATGACAGAAGAATGAAATGATGTAAGAGAAGAATGGGCAAAAGCCATACAAGTAGTGGGGGTTTTAAATTATAATTGGGATGTTGATAGCGATAATGACTAAAGAATGTTTATACATGTGTGAATGTGAAAGTGATTGGAACTGCAAGTTTCTACATGTGTATGAATGTTTCTACATGATTGGAACTTCAGGTTGCTACTTGAATGTTTCTACATGTGTGAATGTGAAAATTGAATGGAACTGCAGGTTGCCAAATGTGTGAAAATGAATCTTGTTAATTTTGTAGGTTTGTGGCATATTGTTGGCTGATATCAATGGATGATGTAAACCTGCAGTCCAGAACTGAACTATAGGTTTTGCATCCTGCGACCAGCCATACAACAGGCCTGCAAACTGATAAGAAAAAAAATCAAAATATAGGCTTCGGTTATTAGTCGAAAACCGACAACAAAGGATTACAGTGTCAGTTAATAGAAAAAAACCACCGCCTAATGTGGCCAGACAACACGGTGATATGGCGTTGGTTATTAGTCAAAAACTGATAACAAAGTATTACAACGTCGGTTAATAGAAAAAAAATGGCCACCTAATGTGGTCAGACAACACGGTGATATGGCATCGATTATTATTAAGAAACGGATGCCTATGATGTCCTAGATGAAGCCCTTTTTGTGGCGCGAAGGGTTTGGGCATCAGTTTCCCTACTAACAAACGACGCCTATAGTGCCCCAGCTGACGCCCTTTTTGTGGCGCGAAGGGTTCTGGCGTCGGTTTCCCCACTAATAATCGACGCCTATAGTGCCCCTACTGGCGGGTTTTGGGTGGCGCGAAGGGTTCTGGCGTCAATTTTCAAACCAACGCCTAAGGGTTCACCTTTTAGCGTCGCCCACATATGTGTCGCTTTTTAACCGTCACCAAAGGCCATAAATAACTGACACCAAAGGTCGGTTCTGTACTAGTGTGGGAGTTAAAGATGAACATGGAAAGGTTTCATACTAAAGTTTTTGTATGGTCAGTCAAATTTTGACGATAAAATTCCTATAAGAGGGGAAGGATGTTCTTCAAATTTCACTTGTATTTTAAATAAGTGAAATACAATTATTCTATGAAAAGAGACTTGTTCGGAAATTTGGGTGCTTTGTTTTAAAGTATGGATTTCTTTGTGAATTTCTCTTAAATGATAGATTTCATGAATTATACTATTTTATTAATCCAATGATTCATAATAGGGAAAAAAGATAAAAGAAAATTCCATAATAATCATAGGGCAAAAGAAAATAGATATTAAATAAATGTGCTTAAGAGAATTATGTAGAATTCTCTATAAAGTGGCATAGTTGGACACCATTAATTAATTTTCATTTGCACATAGTTTCTAATAGAAAGAATAGCCCAAATAAGGAAAATAGAAAAGAAAGAAAGAGAAAGATATATGTTTTAATACACAATGTATGTCTTATAAGTTGATGTTTGCATGTTAAGAAAAGGATGTTCTATTCTTGTATTTTGACACCAAACTGTGCCTAATCCAAAATATAGTTATTAAAAAGGGTTCCTTTAAAATTTGGGTCCAATAATAGTAAAGATGAAAGAGAAATGTGATTTATTTAAATTCCCTTAGCTAAAAGTTCACATATAAGTCCTTGTGAAACATAATAGGAAAAATAATATCTCGAGCCAATGAAAAATATCTTAGATTATTTTAGATGATATATAATCCCAATTTTAAGACTGTGGGAGAAAATCTTGAGAATTTCAAGTTATCTTGGGGCCTAAGTAATTTATTTGATGATTATTTATTTTTTCCTTAAAAATTAATTTTCGGATATGTAAAAGGTTAATTAAGGAGTAATCTTTTGTCAAATATACTATATTGGTATGGATGGAGTTTTCCTAAAATTTGGTATTAAATTGGAGTATTATTAAAGAGATATAAATATTTGATGAAACTGAAGTTTTATTAAAAGAATGTTGCCTTTTTGAAAGGGGTTTTACTTTCCCTACAAAACTGGATCCCAGGGACCCTGTTTCCTCGCAGCCAGTTGGCTCATTGCAGGGCCATAGGTTGCCCCCCCCCCCGGGCCATTGCCCTATGTAAACCCTCGCCATCTTTGGCCGAGAGCATAGAAGCTCCTACAATATAGTCCTTTAATAAAACCATGGTTAACGCTTCTTCCCTTCCCTCTAATCAGGGGCGGATCTAGGGATTCCCTAGGCTTCTTATCATAGTCGTGGATTCATTAGCTATATGTGTCGTTCAAACTCTTAATTCTGTCACTTTTGATTTGGCCAAACCGCTTTGGTTGCTCCATGGAAAATATCTCAATATGTCTCTATTTTGGCCTACGCTAGAGAGCATGATGAATAAGAATCGATCTCTAGTTACATGTCAACAAAAGAAGTTATTTTCCTAAATCGGCTGAATTTGACTAACTCGTTAGGATGGGGATAGGTATGTGTTGTGCCTAATTTTTATTGAGCAAATATGCGGTGGAACACAATTTTTTAAGTGCGAGAGATGTGTATTGGCTGTTGTTACAAAAATATTTGCATGAGAGCCGGTAATAAATGAAGTATTAAATTATTTAATTTTAAAAAGTGTAGATCCTATGCATCGTATGTCATGCGCGTAATGACGTAAGATGGACCTACGTGATACAAATTAGCAACCTTCGGCCCCAAGTCTTGGTGGCTAGCCCAATTTGGCGGGCAACGGGAGCTAATAAGTAACACTAATAAAGTTCCCGCGGATTCACTGTCTGCAATGTTCAATACATGGGCCACCATCTACAAGCAAACGCGTCGTTGTAGACAGCGGCATTACTGAAAACCCACCTATATATAGTGCAGCACAGAGGCATGAGCACATCATCGGTGCTTAGCAGATTTCATTCCTTCTGAATTCTTTTTCTACCCTATTTAATTGACAAGCCATACGACATCCAGCTAGATCCTTCGTCGCCAACTTCTTGGAGACCCCCTCCGTCGTAGTTTTCCACTCTTCCCCGTCGAATTCGCTCCTAAGGAAGCAATCGAAAATGGCATGGCGCCAACAGTCTCCTTACTCCCTGCTCGTCTTTGCCGCCATGGGGACAGGAACCGCTCCTCCGGCCTCCGATGTCATTGACCCGGATAAGACGATGGTGTTTATCAGGGGCAACACCGAGCGCCATGATCAACATTTCTGTGCTGCCGACGAGTCTGGGAGGAGGTATGCGCTCTTGATGTGTGCACGAGATTCCGACTACGTGAAGGAGAAGTACGGTGGATACCGCGGCGTATTTGCCACTGCCTTCGGGGAACAGGCAGACCGCTGGGACAAATACATGGTGATCGATGGGAATTTTCCCCGCCGCCAGGACCTAGAACTGTACGACGGTTACGTTATCAGCGGGAGCCCCAGCGACGCGCACGGTGACGAGCCCTGGGTACTGGAGCTATGCGCGCTGGTCAGGGACCTGTTCTTCCGCGTCCGTAAGCGAGTGCTAGGGGTGTGCTTCGGACACCAGGTAATCTGCCGGGCACTGGGCGGGGAAGTGCGGCGGGCGAGGCAAGGATGGGATATCGGTGTTACCAACGTCCAGGTGGCGCCTCCCAAGAGTAGGGACGACAAGACGCAGTGTTGGTTCCTTGAGGAGTTGAGCCAAGGAAGCTCGACTCCACGACCACGGTCCTCGCCCATCCTCGAAGTACACCAGGACGAGGTTCGCGAAGTGCCGCCCGGAGCGGAGGTGATTGCCCGGTCAGACCGGACGGGAGTAGAGATGTTCCACTTCGGCGGCCGCGTGCTAGGAATACAAGGACACCCGGAGTACTCCAAGGACATTCTCGATGAAATCATCAACAGGCTCGTCAGGAACGGCGTCATACAGGGCGCCCTGGCCGACGAGGCGAAGAAGCGCCTCGCTGCCGGGGAGCCCGATCGCCAGTTCTGGTTGCGGGTGTGCAGGAGCTTCCTCAAAGGCCCGCCAGCCATGTATGAAACTAGAGAGGACTTCGTCGCAGGAGCTACAACATCCATCAGCAAGACATCTCAAAAAGACCACGCATATTCTACTATGATAATCAGTCAACCAGTACCTGTTTGATTCCTTCATCAGAATCGGGTACAGTGATGAAGAAATTACTGCAAAGCCATACCATACCACAGGAGTTTGAGTTAGTAGGAACTATTACTTTGCCTAGTGGCAATACTTTAGATATCCCAGCCACGCCAGGCTACGTGGGAGTTTACGTACGATCGCACGAACGTAAACATAAATTGATGTTGTATCATGAAAATAAGTAACTCAAACAATGTGCATTCAAGATTCTTGTAATGCAACTCAGTCTAATACTTTATAATAATTACGGACCTCACTAGTATAAGATTGGGATACGCATATACACTTTTATATTCTCCTATAACCCATGTACAACGACTCACCACAGAGAACCGGTGAATGGTCGCTACTTTTCCTCAACCATATTAACGACTTAACGACAATACAAGTAACTTATTTTGATTTTTTTTTATTCCATTTCTCGTCTTCTTTTAGTTTTATTATAAGTAAATATCATTCACAATTACTTTTAGCATTTCAACTAATTTTAACTTGTGAGTTGAATGGAACCCTCTCATGGAGCCTCCACTGACGTGGAGTTACGTGCACCACTAAAAATTCTAGAAATAGTTGATCTCAAAGTTTAGCTTTGCGTATGCTATAATAAGATCTCCACCCATGTATACTAAGATACGTGGAAGTCTTATTATAGTATAGTTAAAGGTCGAATCCACAAGACAACGGTAACAAGATGGAATACGTAGCAATTCTACTTATCTACTTAGGAGTTGCTATTTAGATCCAAGAGTTGGGTTGGTGATTAAACTAATTGTGCAAAAGAAGTAAATAGCTAGAAAGTAAATTTAAGTTTGTAAACGATGTTTGGGAAACAACTAGGATGTGATCGAATTTCACCACCACTACACATGGATCAAAACATTCATCATAATAACATGGCTTGCAAAGAAAAGGGTTTAAATAGTTAGTATCTTTGTAGACTTAACTTCCTTTCGGATAACTAACTACGAAAAATGCGGGGGGATTGTAATGACAGTCATTTTTGAACGAATGGTCACTTACTTTGTATTACTCCCTCCATAAAGTGTGTTCCTCGACCCATCAAAATTGTACTTTCATACATCAACTGATTCTATTTCATAGTATGGAAGTACAACGATGGGGGTGAGTTTACTCCACTCTATGAAAGGCGTTCCTAGATACTGAAACATATGTATGGTGACTACATACATCAAGAACTAACATGCAATCGATAATCAAATCTAAAAGCACAAACAAAGACAATTCGTATTGATAGATAAAAAATAACACAAGTTGGTGATCAAGCAACAAGCATTCATTAAGTGATTGATGTTAAACTGAAAAGATGGTATTTCTCTATTACAAAATCATGAATTACAATGCATGAGATTAAAACACGGGTAGTGGGGCTACTCCCCACACCCTAGTGTATGAGATTACTCGCTCATGGCAAAAACAAAGAAGGAGGCGGGAAGAGAGAGAGAAGGCATCATCTCCACATAGGTGGGATGAAGGTCGACCCCTTGGAGGAGAGAGTGACTATCTTCATGCCGTATGGTTGTCTTAATGAAGAATCCTCCACTTCCCACCTTCTTATGTTGATGAGAGAGGAGATAGCTTGAAGATGGAGTATCATCTTGGACCGGCAGCCTTTGGGTGAAGGATGAAGGTCAAACAACTCTAGAGTGATTGGGGAAGCCTCTGGGCATCCAAGAAGTTGATGCCAGATGAGGACTCCTTAGGTCCTATTTATAGGTTTCCAAGGATTCCCAAACGGTCTTGGGACCGTTTGGGTCTTTAACGGTTTGGGACCGTTTGGCATCAAACGGTCTTGGGACCGTTTGGCTTCATACGGTATTGGGTTTGTTTGTCTTCATTTGGTCTTGGGACCGTTTGAGTTCATTCGGTCTTGAGACTGTTTGAGTTCATTCGGTCTTGGGACCGTTTGAGTTCATTCGGTCTTGGGACCATTTGCGTACATTCTGTCTTGGGACCGTTTGGACTTCATTCAGTTTCGAGACCGTTTGGACTTCATTCGGTCTTGCTACCGTTTGAGCTTCATTCGGTCTTGGGACAGATTGGGCTTCATTCGGTCTCCAGACCATTTGCCCCTTTTGCAATTTTTTTTGGGTTTTTCTATAAGAAGAAAGAGATAAATGTCAGTATAATGGTGAATTTATAATAACGCAGAAAGTTGAGGATTATATCTAATTTATCTAAGAAAGAGTATGGAAAATTAAGAAAAACTAGTAAGATAAGATCACAAAATGGGAGGTTATCACCCCCCCCCCAAACTTAGATTCTAGCTTGTCTTCAAGCTGGATAGAACTAAGGCATGTAGTGGCGAGGCAATTTGATTTAGTGAAGATTTCTATACTATTGCTTCAATTCTAAACCAAGGATCTCCTAGAGTTTTATCGAGGCTTCTTCTTGCATTAACTCATTCAGGGGTCGAGAGTTATGTGGAACTCAGGTTTCTTCTATATCACATAACTTACACTGGGACCACCTTTTCCTTGATCGTATTCCATGCATATTTTTGAATCTAAGCAGTTTTATACTTTTTTGAAAATCCTACCGAAAGCTAAGATAGGTATGATGGTTGGCTAAAGGGTATTGTGTAACTCCCCCATTAGATGGAGGAGGGTTTATTTAAACTTTTAGGATCTCACTACCAAGCTCGACACATCTGCCTTGGTGAGGGCAGCTAAATGTACCGGCTGGAAGAGTCATTTATCAGTTTTTTCATATACTTGGAGACCTTAGGATCTCACTATCGGGCGCAACACATATGCATTTGTGAGGGTAACTGAATGTAACAATCGAGCAAGATCTTTATTGGTTCTTTGTATAAGTCCTTAAGAATTACACAACTCTCACATTTTTATTCAACACTCAGACTTTTATTCATATGCTCACAGATTTAGGATTTGGGTAATTAGGATTTTATTTGGGCTGCCAAGCCTCTTGTTTTTTTTTGAAAAGAAGAAAACCATTTCTTAGGGTTTCCTGACATGTACTTATTTCAGTTTCATACTTGGTGGTCCACTTGGGAGGTTCCTTGATTTGGATTTTGCCTGGTTCCCTCCCATCCTTGAGAGTGTTTATCTTGTTTCTGGCACGTTAACATGTGGAAAGTCTGATGTAGAATTGAAGCAAAAACATAAGAATCGAGTATGAAAGTGATTTATTAGTTCTCCATTACATGCCTAAATTTTGCATATGTAAGTGAGGATTTCTTTGTCTCTAACTTAGATAGGGGTGTCCCTTTTCCAAAAAGAATGTTTATTTATGTACAACAATTTTTCTATCAAAGAAATTATCAAAAGAAATTGTATGAAAGAATAAGTGTAAAAGAAAGAGTGGATAGTAGAAGGTTTGAAAATAATACCTCGCCCTTGCCCAGTCTACCCCTTAACTTATCATCCACTCTATCCTCAAAGTGTCAAGGTGATAGGTTGAGAAGTACATGGACAACGGTATCACGATTTTGTTAATCCCTTGTTTGCTCCTATGATCGTAGGAGATTAGCTGCAAACTTTCCACATAAAGCGTGATAATCCACGTCCTTCATGTCTTCCACGTGCTTACTGAGGACAGTAAGGGTGTACATCCAGTAAAGGACGTGGAAACCACAGTCGTTAGATTCTCATATCTACTAGGGACATCTGTGGTTGAAGGTTGGGCGGTGAAAACATTCTTTTTCATACGCCTTTGTGTGTTTTCCCAGGAGATTGTGTAGTCATTCAACACAGTCCTTTGCCACTTCCTCCATGGGTGTCTTTGCTGTAATAGCATACTGTTTTTGTCTTGGATCAAACTGGCTGTCGAAACTATTGTAGATTAATGTTGTTCCTTCGTGGAGGTTTGTTTCCAGTAGCATCCACTGTTCGGAATGAAGAAAGGGAAGCATAATGAACTTCAGAGTTGTGTGTTGAAGATATGAAATGAGTGCCTCTGTGGTTCCGAAGTTCTTCATCCCTAGTCGATCATCCTTCATATATGTTGACGCCATATAAACTGTAGGGTGGTCACATGCTTGAAGGAATTGGTACACAGTCATCATGCTCATAGATAAAAACATTTAATTTGTATGGTTTCACGGAGAGAATTTGCCATGACCAGAATATCTTCTTGCAAGAAAACCAACTCATCATTTTCTACGTATAGCTGGGACAAGATGAGTTAGAGTTCGTTGTCGGAAAGGCTCTTATTTGCATTAAGGTCAAAATTTGGAAATGTTGGTTCTATGGCAGATAGGGGCACCATTGGATGGAAAGCTATGTTGATGGTGGCCCCTGTTATCAAATCGATGTCCCCTTTTTCCTTCTCCATATCGAAAACATAAGGGTTCCACTAGCGTTGTTCTGGGACCTTGGCAGTTTGTTGATGCTTTTTGTCCAACTCCTTTAGAATTGTCCTGTATGGACGCTTTTGTGATCGTTGGATAGCGGAGAAGAGATATTGAGGTATGTCATTTTATTCCATTGTCGGATCCTTAATGAATCGTCTATCACATATGAGTTCCATGGTATAACATCCCCGTAAAGAGTTCATATCCTCTGTTGCTAACTCGGTAAAGGGGATTTGTTGATTTAATGCTTCTTTGTATCTTATTGTACAGAAAGCACCAATCCCCTGAACCATCAACTATTTGGATTGGTGGGTTGATGATTTGGAACCAGGGTTGATTCCAACCATATCTAAGCAATGGGCAGGCGACCCATATTATTTTGAGAAGTCGGAAAGGAATGTATCGTGCTTCCCCGTCTTATAACACTACGGAGTTGATCTGTCCAACTTTTAGTTCACTAGTGCAGAAGTTTTATACCTTAGCATCGCGTGCCTCGATGTCGACGATGATGAGCAGCCAGTGTCAGAAAACCTTACAGGGCACGGTGATGTAGTGTGCCCTCCTTGCTAGACCAGTCTGCAGCCGCTCTACGGACATCACCTATAAGTCCTTGTGTAGCAAAAATAGGGAAAGGGCAAGTGAAGCGTTCAAACCATGTTGTGCTTTCTTGGAGCTTCAGAATTCTTCTATAGCATTGGCAAGTAGGACGTGGAAGAGGGCCATCGTCACCGCTGATTGTGTTCAAAGGAGAATACGAAACTCTTCACGGGTCAACTTGTGCTTTGTCTTTGTATTGTGATATATGATGTCAACCCCCATTCTTGGCATAGTCTAAAATAGTGTTTAGGATAAAGATGTCCTGAACATCTAGTGTAGAGATGGCCTCCATGTCTGGATCTTTCATCATGTGAGGTAGAGGTGGCAGCGGGGGCATGTCATGTGGAGGGAGTGGAGTCTGCGCACTATCTTCTAAGAACAGAGGTAGAGCTTCATCTTTGTCTGAGTCATAACTGGAGTCGATTCTATCTTCTATGTCGAGACTCACTCTATCGGGTTCTTCCTATTCTGGGGGGAAGTTTGTAGATTGTTGAATTGATGTTGTAGTTGGGCTTATGCTGGTTTCCATTATAGATTGTTGAAATTCAGCAAAAGTGACTTCTTTAGCAGCTTCCCCCAGTGATCCCATGGCTAAGAAATTAAAAAATTGGTCCCCATATGACATTGTGATGTTGTCATTATTATTGGGGGACTTGGGATCTTTGGTTGCACCTTCTTGGTGGCCTCTATCCTATGTTGTTTTGTGTGGTCTGCCCCTCGACTTGCGCCCTCCCCAACATTGCCTAGGTCGTCGGGTTGATCATCTGAGGAGGAGCTGTCATCGTTGGATTCATCCGAGGATTCAGAGTCCTCATCATTGTCTTCACTAGTACTGGCATCATTATCTTCATCATACGCCTTTTCTTTTTCCTTCGTGACCGACTTCTTCTTGTACTGTTGATGGATTGCTTAAAGCTTTTGAAGCACCACTTGCACATGTACATGGGTTTCGAGTAGTGCGTCGTGGTTGTGTTTAAGATCCACATATCTTGCTTCGGAGGAGCAAAGTCATGCAGACAGATCGATTTTTTGTGTGTGAAGGTCATTAAGTTCTATGTTGGAGTTCTCCTCTTGGCGGTGGATGAGTTGTAGAAGGTTGTTGTTGATGTCGTCCAAGTGCGTGCTTTGAGAAGTTTGCTATTGTTGAAGCTCGTGGAGGGTCTCAGGCAAAGGTTGAGTTTTCATAGAGAACATGTCGACTTGTTGGGCCAATGGTTATTACTGGCCTTTCATCTCAAGTACCAATTCTGACAGAGTTTGTAAGCGGCTCTCGATGCGGTCAACATGTTGAGCCGCTGCTTCATGTCGTTGTTGGATGCTTGCGATGATGCATGGTAAGGCATTGTTATTCTCGTTGGTCATGGAGACATGTGAAGTGATTTCCTGCACATAAGAAAAAATGGATCATAATATGTTAGAAGGATCAGTGAGGAGGTTTCGAATGGCATCAAATTGCCGTCCAAATTCCTCACCGACATTTGAAAAGGGGACCCCAGAGATGAAAGGGTGAGGTGGTTGGGGTTGGGGTGGAAGGGTGGTAGTGCCTTGTAAAAGAGACACTATTGATGGACCCGCAAGTTGCATGGTGACTGTTGATGATGTCCCTAGCGATATCAGGGTGGTGGTGGTAGATGAGGTGTTGGATGAGAATGGTGGTGACATCCCATGTAAGAAGGGATGAAATGGAATCGACGAGGGGAACGAAGTTGAAGTGAAGGTGAGGGCGAGTGTTGAGGTGGAGAGTGGAGTGCTCAAAAAAGAAAAGAGTGAGGTGGAGTATGCGGGTGAGGTTGTGGATGTGGAAGAGGAAATTATGGTGGGCGTTGTTGTGGATAATGGGGGAAGAGTGATGGATGGCGGAATGGTGGAGGGTGGTGGTGTGGTGGTAAAGTGGTGGAAGGTGGTAGTGGTGGTGGTGGTTGTAGAGATGAACCCAACATCTGGATCGAAGATGAAAGTTTCTAGTGTTTCAGTGTTGTGTGGTGGATCCACCTCTGGGTGTATCTTTGATGTGGGAGTATCTGATTGTTGATGTTTTTGTATACGCAACTTTGAAAGTCACATTACTAGAATTTTCTTTGGACTTGCTGCGGGGGTAGTGACGTTGTTCTCATTTTATCCTATTATTTCCTGTTTCTCTTTTGCTTTGACTAAGGCTATGAGGTTGGCGAGATCTTCTTTAGTGAAAAGCAGCTTATCTTTGTCATAGTCCACAAGTTCTGGAAGAGTTAGCAGAGTCTAGATGTTTTAACGGTTGGGCAAATGTAGTGGAGTTTAGCATCCTTCTCTTTTATAATGTATGAGTTCTTTAAACTCTGTTCATTTGTAAGGATGTCACCCTTTATTACCGTGCACTTGGGTAGCGGTCTGTCCATCTTGAGAAATTTCGAGATTGATGTTATATGACCACCCATGCAGATTTCTTTCGCTAGGGCATAAGCAGTTTGCTTGTGGATCAGTTGCCGACCTTTGTTGACCGGCTGCCCTGTGAGAATGCACCATAGAATAAAGAGATCTGAGATAATAACGTTCCCACTCTCTGTCCTAGGGAAAAGGGTGTCAGAAATGATTTTGTGCAGTGTGCGCACCAGGACAGAATGAATGTTAGAGGCCTTGCAAGTTTTTGCCTCGTAGGCTGGAATCCTGTTAAGGATTTCTAGAAGTTGTGCCTGTTGAATTGGGAGTTGTCCAGGCCTACAGCTTTAGCCTTCTTCAGTTGATCCTGGTTTTCGATGAAGATCTCATTCAACATGTTCTCGGTTATGACAACCTTGCTTCCAAAAAGTGAGGTGACCAGCCTGCGGTCACCTCAGTCTTTCCATTTATCCTTACATCCACAGTTTCTTTGTTGAGGTATGTGAAGAACTCTACTATGGGCTTAACATAAGAGGTTTTTTGTTGGTCGCAACACCTTGTCACCAGCTGGGAAGTTTTGGATGTATAGGCCAGCTGGTATAGGTTTTTTGGTGGTGGTGGTGGTGGGATTTGCAAAAGCAGGGATAGTATGTCCTGCCAAGATCTGTTCCCTTGCGGTAGAGGGCTGAACATGCTTCCTTGCCTTTTTCTTTGATGGTGGTCCCATGGCAGCTTCTTCAGTCTGCCTTTTACCTTTGGACTTTAGGACTGGGGATTTGTCCTTGGAGTTTGGTGTGTACTCTAAACATTCATCACTGGAGAAAGTCTCCTCCACTTCTTCAGCAGGGTCTTCAGTTAGGCACATGTTGATTCGTTCAATTTCATTCATGACTTTGATCAGGTCAACTTTTGGTGGGACCTTTTTTGTCTTTTCATAAGTGTCCATGATTTGCTGGTGCTTTGCGCGGTCCTCCAGTAGTTGCTCCCTTGTCCAGAATGGAGCTTCAGAAGTTCCTGTGGCTTGTTTTGCAGGTGAGGCCATTCTCGAATCAGAAGATTATATATGTTAAAAAAAGAAAAAAATGTTGAAAGAATTGCAATATTAAAAAATGAAATCATTATAAGGGTGAAAACATGTTTTCCAAGACTGTTTGGGTCCAAACGGTTTCAAGACCATTTGGTTCTAAATGGTTTTTACTCTAAATGGTTTTAAGACTGTTTGGCACTAAACGGTTGCACGACTGTTTGGCTCTAAATAGTTTCACGACCATTTGGCTCCAAACGGTTTCATGATTGTTTGGCTTCAAACGATTTCAAGAGCGTATGGATCCAAACGGTTTCATGACCATTTGGCTCCAACGGTTTTAAGACCGTTTGGCTCCAAATGATTTCAAGACTATTTGTCTCCAAACTGTTTCGAGACCGTATGGATCCAAATGGTTGCATGACTGGTTGGCTCTAAACGGTTTCACAACCGTTTGGGTCCAAACTGCAAGGAAGATGAAACAATAGGGATGCATAGCAGCAAAAAGATGGCAAAAATAGTGAAAATGGCGTCGTCGATGAAGGTGTTGATGGTGGTGATAGCGGAGGCGGCAATCAGGGGCTTCGTTTATGGTAGAAGTGGCAAAAATAGCGTCGACGTCAGCGTAAAAGGTGGTTGTGGTAGAAGCATTCGACCTTGCTGCTTAGACGATGATGACGAACCGGGTATTGTAACGGTGGTGGTATCATCAACGTAAAAGGCGGTTACATTAGCATAAATGGTGTCGTCACGGTGGTGGTATCGTTGGGAGAGCAGATGAAGCAGGGTGAAATTAATAGGAAACGAGAGGAAGAGCAGTGATGAGAGTAGAGGGTCAGAGAAAATGGAATAGGGTTTCGCGCTTGAGGAAATATCCGGAAGCGAAGGAAAGAAAAAGAGAGGGGGTCAAGCAATATTTATAGAAAAATGAGAAGTGACGTTACAAATTCTCAAAGGCAAACAGTTTCGAGACCGTATGGAGTTCGAACGGTTTCGAGACCATATGGAGTCCAAATGGTTTCGAGACTATGTGGATCCCAAACGGTTTTGAGACCATATGGAGCTCAAATGGTTTCGAGACTGTCTGGAGTCCAAACAATTTCGAGACCATATGGAGTCCAAACGGTTTCGAGCCCGTACGGATCTCAAACGGTCTCCAGACCGTATGGATTCCAAACAGCTTCGAGACCATGTGGATCCCAAACAGTTTCGAGACTGTATGGAGCACAAACAGTTTTGAGACCATGTGGATCCAAACGGTTTCAAAACTATTAGGATCCAAATGGTTTCAAAACCATTAAGATATAATTGAAAAAGTTTTTGGTTTTTATATTTTTTTTATTTTGGATGTTGAGAGAATTTTTATATTTTCTTGATAAAGGTGAAAGGTCTAAGAAAATAGAAAATTGTCAAAACTAAATAAAATAAAAGGTGATACTCAGTTCTTGGATTGCCTCCCAAGTAGCGCCTGGGTTTTACATCGCTGGCTCAATGAAGTTCTGACTTGGTTAGATTGATATGGTAGGATCATGAATTTCAATGGTTTGTCTTGGAATTTTGTCAGCTGGGGTATAATATTTCTTCAATCCGTGGCCATTAACAATTCTCTCCCCTCCATTGTCATCAATAATGATGATTGCTCCGGTTGGGTCGATGTTCTTGATGGTGAATGGCACAGACCACTTTGTGCGAAGTTTTCCTGGGAACATCTTAAGTCTCGAGTTGAAAAGAAGGACTTTGTCTCAGACGACAATATCTTTCCTTTTGAGATGTCCATCATGCTACATCTTAGTTTTTTCTTTGTAGATCTTAGTGCTTTGGTAGGCGGTCATTCATAGTTCCTCAAGTTCTTATTATTACAGTTGTTGTCTATACTCACCATCACTTTTCAAATCAAAATTCCATTGTTTGATGGCCCACCAAGCTTTGTGTTCCAGTTCAACTGGAAGATAGCATGACTTCCCATATACCAAAAGAAATGGGGTCGTTCCTATTGGTGTTTTATAAGCAGTGTGGTATGCCCAAAGGGCATCAGGGAGATTAGTGGATCAATCTATTCTATGTCTGTTGACCGTCTTTTCTAGAATGGCCTTTAGTTGTCTATTTGAAACTTCAACTTGGACACTTGTCTGTGGATAGTAAGGTGTGGCGACCTTATGTTTAACTCCATATTTTCTTAGGAGGGCTTCGAAACTATGTTCTAAGAAAGGATATCCTCCATCTAATATGATTGTTCGAGGGATTCCGAATCTAGGGAAGATGATATCCTTGAACATTTTACTAAATGGTTTGGAATCGCAAGAAACGGTGGGTATATCCTCTACCCATTTTGAAACATAATCCACAACAACCATTATGTATGAGAATCTGTAAGATAAGGGGAAAGGGCCCATGTAGTCTATTCCCCATACATCAAAAAGTTCGATTTCTTACCACAAGGTAAGAGGCATTTCATTTCTTTTAGATATACTCCTGGAAAGTTGACATTTACCTTGGGATCGGACAAAATTATGGGTGTCCTTTTCTATTGCTGGCCAAAAGAAACCAGATTGAAGAACTTTGAGAGCGATTTTCTTTGAACTCATGTGCCCCCCAGTAGGGACATAATGACAATGTTCTAGAACAGGGATAATTTCATCTTCTAGTAGATAGTGACAGAAAAGTCCATTTGCACATAGATAGAAAAGATATGGTTTGTCCCAAAAGTATTTCTTAACATTATGAAGGAATTTCTTTTTATCATGGTAAGAGGTAGAAGGGTGATTGATTCCTTCAGCCAGATAGTTCACTATATCGACATACCAAGGAAATCTGGTAGTAACTTTCATAAGATGTTCGTCGACTAGGGAGTCTCGAATAGGTATATTGTCATCCCCCTGAGACTCAATATGACTTAGATGATCAACGACGACATTTTCCACCCCGCTCTTGTCCTTTATTTCTAGGTTAAAATTTTGAAGCATCAATACCTAGTGGATGAGTATGAGTTTTGCATCTTGTTTCTAAATTAGGTATTTGATGGCTGAGTGGTTCGTTTATACTATGACTTTCGATCTAATTAGATAGGAACGAAATTTCTCAAAGGCATAGATGACGACTAAGAATTCCTTTTCAGTAGTAGTATAATTCTTTTGCAGCTCATCTAGCGTCTTTGATGCATAGTATATCACATAGGGCATTTTTTCTATTCTCTTCCCTAGCACTACTCCTATAACATAGTCACTGGCGTCAAACATTATCTCGAATGGTTGTGACCAATCGGGTGCTCTCAGAATAGGTGCAGAGATTAGCTCATTCTTTAATCTTGTGAAGCTATGTAGGCATTCATGGTCAAAATTGAAATCAACATCCTTGGTTAATAAGTAGGTCATGTGTTTTTCTATTTTCGAGAAGTCTCTAGTAAATCTTCGATAGAATCCAACACGGCCCAAAAATGCTCGCACTCCCCTTATGTCCTTCGGCGGTGATATCTTTGAGATGAAATCGATCTTTGTTTTGTCTACTTCAATTCCTCTTTCACTTACTTGATGTCCGAGGACAACACCTTCGGTTACCATAAAGTCACAGTTTTCCCAATTCAGGATGAGGCTTGTTTTCTCGCATCTTTGTAAAACTTTCTTGAGGTTGAGTACATAATTGTCAAAAGAGTCTATGTAAACTGAATAGTCATCCATAAATACTTCCATTAAGGAATCGGTTAACCCCACAAAAATTGCTGACATACACCTTTGGAAGGTTGTGGGTGTGTTACACAGCCCAACATGCATCCTTATGAATGTCTAGCTTCCAAAGGGACAAGTAAAGGTTGATTTTTCTTGGTCTTCTAGGCGTATTGGAATTTGATAGAACCCGAAATAGCCATCGAGGTAGCAGAAGAACTTTTGGTGGGCTGAGCGTTCAAGGACTTCATCGTGGAAAGGTAGAGGGAAGTGATCTTTTCTTGTTACTTTGTTTAGTTTTATATAATAAATACACATCCTCCATCCTGTGACAGTCCTTGTGGGTACTAGCTCATTTTTATCATTCAGAACGACAGTGGTCCCCCCCTTTTTGGGAACCACTTGGACCAGACTAACCCACTGAGAATAAAAAATGGGATCTATGATACCAGCTTTTAGGAGTTTAAGGACTTCGACGAGAACCACTTCTTTGAGGTTTGGTTTTAGTTTCCTCTGGTGTTCCCTCAATGGTTTGAACTCTTCTACCATACGTAGTATGTGCATGCACAAATCTAGATTTATTCCCGTTATGTTAGTCATTTTATATCTGATAGCTTTGTTGTGTTTCCTTAGCTTCGCGAGAAGTCTTTCTTCTTGATCATCTATTAAAGTAGAGTTGATTATGTGCTGGGCACAATTTTTCTTCATTAGGAAGACATGTTTGATCCCTATTGGTAAGGTTTTCATTTCAGGGGCCTTCAATACCTCTAGAGTTTCCAAAGTGGTGACAAATTTGAATTCCTCGAAAGTGGCTTCCAGAGCTTCTTCAGCTTGGTCTAAGTATCACAGACATTGTTGTACTAGTTCGCTGGATAAAAATTCAACTTTTGGTTTTGTCAAGACATTCTCCAGATCATCAGATGGTTTGGCTATTTTTGGCTGTAATTGAGACATTTTTTCTATTGCCTCGAGAAGGAAAACTTCTTCTTGGATATTGGGACCTTTTAGTCTATTGAGGACTCTGAATTGGATGGCTTCCTTTCCTAGTCTTAATATAAGTGTGCATGCTGCAACGTCGATAAGTGCTCTTATGGTAGAAAGGAAAGGCCTTCCGAATATTATTGGATATCATAAATCTTCCTTTATATCCATAATAACAAAGTCGTAAGGGACATAAGAGTCCTTCCCTATCTTGACTGGGATATCTTCAATGATCCCCAATGGTGCAATGATGGTAGAATCTGCCAGCCGAATTGTCATTTCTGTTGGTAACAACTCGGTAAAACCCAACCTTTTGCACATTGAGAAGGGAATAATAGATATACTAGCTCCTAGATTAGCTAATCCTTTATTGCTAGAGGCATTCTCGATGGAACATTGGATACAAAAGGATCCAGGCTCTTTTTGTTTCCTTGGCATTTTTTTGAGGATAATATCAGAAGTTGTCTGAGCCAATTTAACATTCTCTTGTTCTCCAGTCATACATTTCCTTGATATCATGGTCTTCAGGTATTTGGTCCAGGCTGGTATTTCAGAGAGAGCATCAAGGAATGGGATATCAATATATAGTTTTTTGATCGCTTCCTTAAATCTTTGGAACCTAGTATCCAGATTAGTCCCTCTCAATCTTCCTGGGTATGGTATTCTGGGCTTATATGGCAGGACTTCAGGTTCTTTGAAATTTGGTCTTTTTTCCTTTTCCTTCTCACATTCTTCAGTCTTTTCAGTTTCTTGGTTTGTGCTCACGACTGGGTTGATGATAGCTATATCTTCATCTTCCAGAATGATATTTGTGGCTTCAGTAAGGACATGACTCGACCTTGTGGTGATGACTTTCAATTGTTCTTGTCTGGGTTGATCGTGTCTCGAGTTTTTCTCTGGTTGACCAGCAAAAGTGCCAACCGGAGGTTTTAGTTGAGCTGTAATTTGTGCTAACTGAGTTTCATCAACTTTTTGCTGGACTTGGTGGTTGGCAAGCATGGTTTGTTGCGACTGCAGCAGTTGTCTTATCAATGACAGTTCATCTGTTGGTGGAGGTGGATTATTCTTTTGTGGATTTTATTTATACTATTGTGGTTGCTGCTGCTGAGGCACAGTGTATGGTTGGGGTTGTTGAACTTGTGGTTGTTGCAGCTGGGGTTGTTGCAATTGCAAGTGCAACGATGATTGAGTATATTGGTAATATGCAGAAAGGTTTCTTGGTTGTGTGAATCCTTGCAATCCTCCTCTAAAGTTTCTTTGGTTTCTATTATAATTGTTCTAGAAAGTTGGTGGTAATCTATTAAAAACTCCTCCCTGGATTTGATGTTGTGGGTTGCAGTCCAGCAGGATTCCCATATTGAAACCCGTGATGGTTCCTTGGTTGATTTGGGTTATAATAAGCTTGTCATGGTATAGTGTGGATGGAGTTTACTTGTTCTGGTGACAAATCCCCAGACTGTTCGATGATTGATTCATATTGTGACTGTGGTGTTTGCATGTCCATCATCACATTATATAGGAGACCACATGAAAATGTGGGATGATTGGATGCATGACATGCCTCACAAGTCATGGTAGTTGCCTTGATCTGTTGGGGGCTTTTCTTTTCTTTGAGCATCGTTTCAAGAACTTGTTGCTTGTGAGCGATAGTTTTTAGGGCTTCGACGATGACTTTCATTTCCATTGATTCTTCAGCCTTACAAACTTTTAGAATTCCCTTGGTGGATGATCTTCTCCAATTAGATTGGTTCTTGGCCCCAAGTGTAACAATCCTATAGGCATCTTCGTAATTCTTTCGCATAAAATACCCCCCAAATGAGGAATCCAAAAATTTCTGAATATCATCACTTACTCCTCTATAGAATATCTATATTAGCTGGTTTTGAGAGAATCCATGATGTAGACATTTCCTCAAAAGCTCCTTGAATCTCTCCCAAGATTATGCCAGTGATTCCCTAGAGAGTTCAGAGAAGTATTTTAATTTGTCCCCTAATCTCATAAGTCAATGAAGGTGGAAAGAACTTTTCTAGAAACTTTTCTTCCAAAGGAGCCCAGGTGGTGATTGCCTCTCCATCTAGTGCGTTATACCAGCTCAATGCCCTTCCGGACAAAGTGAAGTGAAAAATGTGTAGCATGATTGCATAGAAAGGAACTTTGTCATGTGGTACTAGTTGACAAAGAGACTTGTATTGCTTTAGGTGATCCATGCAGTCATCCCAACACCTCTAGAAAAAGAAATGCCTTGCATAAATTGGATCCATTGCCTGCAGATCTTAAAGTTAGGAACATTTATGAGCAGAGTCCTAATAGGGTGATTATCTTCAAAGTTCTTAGGAACGGCGTAGTCCCAAAGTTTCTTATTTCGTAAGACTATCTGAGCAGCGGTTGTGGCTGCTTCATTCTCAGCTTGAATGCGGGCATGTTCTTCAGCTCAGACTTCAGCTTGAATCTGAGCACGTGTGCCCGCAATACGTTGTGCTCTTTGAGATGCTATGACCATGTTGACTCTTTCCATAACCAAAGTTGCTTGGCACTGTTCGTCATCCATTTGTCTGGCTCATTGTGGTTGAGTCAGATGCGTCGGTGAAAGCTTCATTCTACCTCAGAGTCATACTTTGGTTCAGGGGAGAATCTGATGTTATTCAAAGGCTGCATACACATTTTCTACTTGAGTAGAAGAAGAAACACACTTTAGATAATGTGGATAAATGACGAAATTAAGATGATATGAATTATGGTTAAAAAAAGTGTAAAATCCTAATGCAACGACGCCAATTTTTTGATGGAGCCTCCACTTACGTGGAATTTCGTGCACCACTAAAACTATTAGAGATAGTTAATCTCTAAGTTAAGCCTTGCATATGATATAATAAGAAATCCACCCACGTATGCTAAGATACGTGGAAGTCTTATCGTAGTATAGTTAAGGGTCGAATCCACGAGACAATGGTCTTGTTAAGAGTTGAACAAGATGGAAAATGTAGTAATTCTACTTATCTACTTAGGAGTTGATATTTAGATCTAAGAATGGTTTGGTGATTAAACTAATTGTGTAAAAGAAGTAAATAGTGAGAAAGTAAATTTAAGGCTGTAAACGATGTTTGGGAAACCACTCGGATGTGACTGAGTTTCACCACCACTACACATGGATCAAAACAGTCATCATAATAACATCGCTTGCAAAGAAAAGGGTCTAAATAGTTAGTATCTTTGTAGACTTAGCTTCCTTTCGGATAACTAGCTATGAGAAACATGGGGGTATTGCAATGCCATCCATTCCCGAATGAATGGTCACTTACTTTGCATTACTCCCTCCATAAAGTGTGTTCCTCGACCCATCCGAATTGTACTTTCATATGTCAACTGATTCCATTTCATAATATGGAAGTACAATGATGGGGGTGAGTTTACTCCACTCTATGAAAGACGTTCCTAGATACCGAAACATATGTATGGTGACTACATACATCAATAACTAACATGCAATCGGTAATCAAATCTAAAAGTACAAACATAGACAATTCATACTGATAGACAAAAGATAACACAAGTTGGTGATCAAGCAACAATCATTCATTAAGTGATTGATGTTAAACTTAAAAGATAGTATTTCTCTATTGCAAAATCATGAATTACAATGCATGGGATGAAAACATAGGTAGCGGGGCTACTCCTTGCACCCTAGTGTATGAGACTACTCACTCATGGCAAAAACAAAGAAGAGAGAGAAGGCATCATCTCCACATAGGAGGGAGGAAGGTCGACCCCTTAGAGGAGAGAGTGACTATATTCACTCCGTATGGTTGTCTTAATGAAGAATCCTCCACTTCCCACCTTCTTAAGTTGATGAGAGAGGAGATAGCTTGAAGATGAAGTATGGATCTTAGACCGACAACCTTTGGTTGAAGAATGAAGGTGGAATAACTCTTGAGTGATTGGGGGGGCCTCTGGGCATCCAAGAAGTTGATGCCAAATGAGGACTCCTGAAGTCCTATTTATAGGCTTCCAAGGATTCCCAAACGTACTTGGGACCATTTGGGTCTTTAACGGTTTGGGACCATTTGGCATCAAATAGTCTTAGGACCGTTAGGCTTCATATGGTCTTGGGACTATTTTCCTTCATTTGGTCTTGGGACCATTTGAGGTCATTTGGTCTTGGGAATGTTTGAGTTCATTCGGTCTTGGGACCATTTGAGTTCATTCGGTCTTGGGACTGTTTGAGTTCATTCAGTCTCGAGACCGTTTGGAATTCATTCGATCTCCAGACCGTTTGAACTTCATTCGGTCTCCAGACCGTTTGGACAATATTCGGTCTTGTGACCATTTGCTTTTATTCGGTCTCAGGAGCGTTTGAGTTCATTTGATCTTGGGACCGTCTGAGTTCATTTGATCTTGGGACCGTTTGGACTTCATTCGGTCTTGGGACCATTTGGACTTCATTCGGTCTCCATACCATTTGGGCTTCATTTGGTCTTGGAACCGTTTGGGCTTCATTCAGTCTTCAGACTATTTGGGCTTCATTCGGTCTCTAGACCATTTGGGCTGCATTTGGTCTTGGGACCGATTGGGCTTCATTCGGTCTCCAGATCATTTGCCCCTTTTGTAATTTTTTTGGGGTTTTTGTGTAAGAAGAAAGAGGTAAATGTTAGTTTAATGGTGAATTTATAATAATAAAGAAACTTAAGGATTATATCTAATTTATCTAATAAAGAGTATGGAAAATTAAGAAAAACTAGTAAGATAACATCACAAAATGGCTCCTCACCAATGTTGAGAAAGCTCAAAGGCACATTCCAGTGGAAGATACATGCCCAGTCTGCTCCAATTCACGGGACACCATTTTACACTTCTTACGAGACTGCCCTACTAGAAAAGAGATGTGGACTGCATGCCAGGTGGACCCTTCTTTCTTATTGCTCTTAGAGGACGACTGGATTATGGCCATCCTCACAGCTCCTTGCACTGACATAGCCTCCATCATCCCTGTGGTAGCATGTTGGGTGATATGGATGCACCGAAACGACTTCATTCACAATCGCAAGCACCTTCCCATCAGTAGAAGGATCTCCTTTATTAACGCCAAGGCGTGATCCATTCTCTCCCTTCATAAGCGGAACACCACACCCGCCACCACGCAGGTCGACCGTCGGCGCACCTCGTTACTTAGAGATTTTACGCTCTTTGTTGATGCATCATTCGGCTCCAGCTCCGTCCCTTCTGGGATTGGAGTTCATGTCGTCAACACACATGGCAGATTCTTACTGGGCCATGGTTCGTCCAGTCACGCCGGCTCGGCATTGGAAGTAGAGGTCCAAGGTATCATTTGCACTTTGGAGCTCAGCAAAATCATAGGGTGGTGGTCTCCTTCCATCTTGTCTGATGCTTCTACAGTAGTGCTTTTGACTACTGAGGTTGCATCTGCAACAACCCTGTTTTCCCCTCATTTGCGTCGGCTTCGGAAGCTCTACGATGAAGTCCGACAACCACACATCCATCACATCCCTAGGTCCCTTAATAGAGTAGCGGAATGTATAGCCCCTTTTTTCTATTACCATTAGTTCAGCTTTTACTTTTACAAATAATGTGCCCCCGTGGCTTTGTATGAACTTTGATGTTGATGTTGCAAACTTTCTACCCACAGTGGAGAGCGGGGTAAATACAACCTGATCTCTACATTCCCGAAAAAAAATATCACAAAATGGGAGGTTGTCACCCTCCAAACACAAAACATCTCAAGGTCTAAAATTTTAGTAAAACTTTAAATCAATAACTACTAGTCTTACAACCTTTCTCAAAATGGTTGAATAAATGTTCTGAACATGGAACTGGCTTAGACATGTATTCTTGTGTCAAATTCTAAATGCAAGATGACACAAACTCTATTCTTCATTAAAACTTTAAGCTCAAAACTAGATTCGATGCATTAACTTCTCGTGCCGAATTCTTGAAAAAGGTTCTAAATTAGGATTTGATTTTCAGCAGAACTATTGTAATCTTGGATTTTTGGCACTCTTTTAAAGATAATAAAAATACCTTTGTTATCAAGGTTTTATTTATGAAACTAACACAAACTCAGGGCTATCGTGAGATTGGATTTTATCAAACTAAAAAAAATTACATGATTTATTAAATCTTTAGATAAAAGTCAAAATAAAGAGTGACGTTTATATTAAAATTGTAGACTATACCTTAAAATAAATATATAAAAATAGACCAATAATTGTTGTAATATTATTAAATAGTATAACATACGTGTATTTATTGTTTATCATTAATATACTGGCTATATATGTACTTTGTAATGGAAAATATGTTCTCTTTCCTTACCGTTATATACAATAGGGATATTAGTTGATGATTTGATTTCTCTTTTATGCTAGACAGATCTTTCCACCATCAATTTCATTATAAAATTGTGTCCAAATCCAATGGACCAAAAATTACACAAACTCTAATAGGTGTAAGTAATTTCTAATACCGCCATACTACTTGCAAGAGACCCAATTACCAAACTTGTTGGATAATCTATCTCAGATTAAGAAATATACATGCCAACTTTTTTCTCTCTAAATGGAAGTCCTTTCATTGCACCACGAGACTACTTAGCACTATTTTTTTAGAATACAAGTGAACTATAGAATAAATTAGGAAAGAGTCTCCTTAGCATTGGTATGCTGCAATTCCACGATATAATGAAGAATCAGGGAATCAAAATTTCTATTAAAGTTGAGAGGAAAGTCTTTGATAATTTTTGAACTAAAGTTTGAAAGTCAACTTCTCTAATGAAATCCAAAAATTCTCTCTAAACCCTATCCTAATTGCAAGAAGTGACTTTAAATAGGTGAAAAATTTGCTTTAAAGGCGACTTTGGGATTTTTGACATATTATTTGTAGAGTATTATGATTGGATGTAAATATGACACATCTATGTTGTATCACAATTGAACTGCGACCAACTATTATGACAATAACAACATTTATTAACAATTGGATGATGTTAATTTGCTTACTGACCGAGGAAGGAGAAGTGTATGAAGTTTTGTCGTGAATTATCAATATTTTTATAAAGTGTAGAATAATGCATGGAAGTTGGAAGGTAAAGAACAAAATTATAATATTAGTTCACTTCTAGTGTAGTAGTTTATTACTATCATAGAAATTTTCAAAGTATGGATCATTACATATAAAGGAATGGTTTGCAATATGTTTTTCTATTAATATTAAATTACATATCACTAATCTTGAATAACAACATGCCACCATAAACATATTGAAAGGATATATGAAAGTGGAATATAGTCCAAATGATGAAAATTATAATAATACAGGAGAACAAAATCGGGTGAATTTGATGCACATATAATGTTTTTTTCATGCTTATAATAAAAAAAGAAGTGCATTTCAACATAAATATATACCATAAAATTATATGCTTATCTAACTTTCAAGTGGGTCGATTTTGGGTTGCAAACTCCAGCGTTTAGGGAAGTTGTATTTGGTTAAGGGCATGTTTAATTAAATGTAATTCATCTATACTCAACAAAACAACTAAAGTTGTAAAAAGAATTGGCAGAACTAATGAATTATTTTGGATAACAATCCAACTAAACGAGCCTTCATTGGGTCCATAATTCAGGAGATAAAATAAAGACACATCTCTCTTCATGGTATGTTCCAAAATGGAATCCTTGCGATAGAACGGAAAATAATTCACAAAACACGCGGTAAAACACCGACCACACACAATAACAATACTTCAATCGTCCAATAAAAGTTTTTTTACCTGTTCAATATTATCCCCAATTAGTATTGCGCATGGGATTTTCTAATACTGCTACTTTTATTATTTAGGATTGTTGTGTGCCTTTGAAGTAGTTTACTTTTCCGTCTGAAAATGTGTACAGCTGCTAGTATATTAGGGTGATACAGAGCATCGATCATTTTTTATAAAATTATGACGGTTATATGATATCGGTCCACATTTTTATTCGTAATGATACTCATTGATAAACAACAATTCAAATCAACACATAGATGATAGGCTTTTGGAACAAAATCGTTATTCGGCCTTTCTTCGATATGATGGCCGATTATGAACTGTTAGTCGTGTTTCCTTTCTGCCTGTGGCCCGTGTTTCGTATCAGCGAGTTGGTGCCGATAAGGTGAGAGCTAGGGATGTTGTCATAGTGGTTGATTTAAACAAGAGATTGAACTTTCGATCACGTGATCTTTTAAATTAACTACATCTCTACAGTTAATATGCACGGATACGTGTTGTGTTTGTTCAAGACCTGACAATATGCCAAAAGACAGCTAGGGTTGCACTGTCCATGATATGGATTGAGTTACCGATTATCATGGACACCAAGTATATTATTGGTGCTATAAGGTGATAAGTAACTGATTACCCTACTTGACCGGAATTCGAAAGACCACAGGGGACAGGTCGTATTCAGAATCGGACTCGGTCGCATCAAGAAAGCTACATTGGCGTGGCAAGAAACGTAAATATTCTTCCCCAGGTTTGATGAGCCCCATTTTCAACTGCCCGAAATACAAGGAAATGAGGGTGCCTTTTTTCTTAGTTTGGCATACATCTCCGGTCAAGTCAAGGTCAAGTTTTAATTAAAAACAGATCATGTGACTGGAACAAGTTGTCCACTTTGCGTTTAATCCTATAGTTATGAAGACGAATTCTAGACATAGTCACTTGCCTACCGGTCCACCCACTTAATTTTGGGGAGTAGGTGTTGACACTTCCTCCCATACAATCAACAACAATTGAAACAATAAAGGATGATAGAAGTACAAGAGAGAAAATATTTTTTTAATCCAGAGTGTATTTTTTCATAAAATAAATTGATTTGAATCCTTGTCAAAAATACTTTTAAACAAGACTAGTGTTGACATATTTTGAAATAATGATAATATGAGAGAAATATTGTATCCGTATTTTAGGATATCATACACATATTCTAGGTACAATTCTCCTAAGCACAACACATTACCTACGTGTTTCAACCAAATTATGTACAATAACTACTTATTCATCTATTGATTCGATTGAACTTACACTAGTAATGAGTTTAGTATTGTACTTTTAAATGAAGTAGAAAAGATTAGTTGTTCTTAAACAATTTAAACAATGGTTGAAAATATTGTATTTTTGTAAATTGTGTGTTTTTGGTGAAATGTGAATTAGTTTATATAGGTATTGTATGTGGTTATCAAAATTATTTTCAACATGACATGTCTCTTACAATACTAATAAGATCACAAAATCATGTATTGTTGTTATGTCTCATACGGTGTCTCTAGTATTGTATACAAAATCATGTATTGTTCTTATGTCTCATACGGTGTCTCTAGTATTGTACGTCTAGTACTATACTTTGTATTATAAAATATAGTTGTTAGTACTGTACTTCTTGCAGAATTTGTGTGTATCTTTGTATATAATTATAGTCAAACATTACAGTCTAAATGTATACAATAAATAATATAAATGATAAAATGTACAATACTTATGGATTTGTGACAGGATATTGAATGTGAAAAATAAGGAGGGAATTAGTATTGTACGTCTATACATATTACGAATGTAAATACTTTAAAAAATAGAATGTGGTTGTTAGTATTGTACTTCTAGTAATGTACTTTATTTTATAAAATTTGACTGTTAATATTGTACTTCTTGTAGAATGTGCATATATCCTTATATATGATTTTTGTCAAACGCTACATTCTAAATGTATGTCAAAAATAATATAAAGGATAAAATGTACAATATTATAGATTCGTGACATAATATGAAATGTGAAAAAATTAAGGAAACATAATATAAATTTCTTACGATTTGAGAGTTATGTACAAAATATTTTTTTCTCTCCAACTTTTTTCTCTTTCATGATATATTTACTTTTTTTGTCACGTCAACATTGGTCACGCCTTCCAACCATCGGGTGGATAACTTGGTGGGAGGGTGTGTGTAGCATAACTCTTTCTCAAACATGAGCAAATGAATTATTCATTATACAGCCATTTAGTTGACGACGGACTTTAACCTTTTTCTTGATCAAATTCCGGTGGTCATCAGCGCTGAAATAACGCAACATGCTTCCCCAGGTTGAAATCCGCGCCTTCATCATGCTGGTGGCACGAGTCTCTCCTACCCGCTTAACTAGGCCTGATGAGAACTCATGAAAAAGAGAGCTATGAATTCTAGTTTGGAATGGATGGAACATGTATACATCACTATAGAGAATCTTTTTGTGTGTATCACTAGTGAGGGGCCATCGATGCCCGTTGTTGCCTGTTGGGTTGACTTCAGTGGAACAGCAGCGATTCAACTCCCCCGGTTTGCTGCAATTGCGAATTATCCAAACAATTGTTATCCATGGGAGAATTTTCGATCTGTCACAAAGGAAAGGGCGCTGATTTATGGATCTCAATGCAAAACACAGCTATGGAGACAGTCACGTCATTGTTAATTCTAACGCATCCCAGTCAATGGTCAATTTTCTCATTGAGCACCTCTTTTTCATGCCACAATGACATCAACGCTGTCTTCATCGCATTTCTCATGCAGTGAGAAAACCCGTTTTGACAGTTTATCCAATATCGTCTGTTGGAAACCTGTTATTAATTATGTTATAACGGATTGTAGCTAATTAGGTTATTGCACTGTAGTATAGATCAATGAACAATTACTAATGGGAAACTCTAGAGCCATACACCACACCTGTAGGAAAAGATGGTGTTAATCAACACTATCCAATAATGTCGCTTATTGCTCTCTTTTAAAGTGTGAAGTACCCTCTTGTATAGGAGATTGTCCTGAGCTTATGTTACCCTTCAATGGTTTTGGAATTCAAGGCAAGTTGGGTTTATTTTTGTTTAGTTTTATTGAAGCAATAAAAACGCACACATATAAGACTGGTCTCGCCTCACCTCGTCTCCCTACACCCAATTCATCAAGTCAGGTTTCGATTTAGTTTGTATGTTATTTATATTTTTACTATAAATCTAATTTTTATCGCATCTTCTCAATGTGGCGTGTTCGTCCATGGCCCATCTCTTTGAAAAGACTCGTCCTTCCTCCTTTGGATCAGTGCGTTGTTTACATCTACTTATGCATTGAGGAAGCTTTGCAGTGCATTTTTTTTCACGGAGATTTCTAGCAAATGAGCTAGTCCAACATGGTCCTCCCGCTTTCAGCATACCATAGTTGGGGTGGGGGTGTTTAAATCTAAAATATAGACAACTAAACGGCTCAGGTTAGGAGCTACGAGATATATTTTAAGGACAATTTTCACACGGCTTTCCACTAGCTCTGTTGTTTGTATCTTGTATCTCATCGCAAGGTTTTCTAATATACATATTATTACTATTTCTTGGTTGCTTACTGCCTACAAAATAACTAAAAGCTATTTTACATTCAATAATTTCAAGACAAAATTTATATATTCATTGATATATTATATTTTTAACTATGTGTTTTTTTGACATAGATTCAAAAACTACAGTTTCTCTAGACTATGTTGCTTCCTCTAGACTAGGCAATCTTTTGAGTTTTTTCTTTCACAGCTTGACCTCTATCAGTCTTGTTTCTAGTATTTTACCATATAAATATTTCATTCATGTCGTGCTCGAACAAGAGGTCAATAACCTTCTTCCTGATCCCGAGGATATCGTACCTCCTTTTAAGGAAACACCTTCGTTCCTACTACTATTTTCAAGGAAACATATTAACTTCGTCAATCAAGATTCCAACAGTCTTGTCTGATGAATGACGTGGTACTTTTGAACGCACTAATAAACTCACTCGAGGTTGAAATCTTCGAGCTTTTACCTTAATACCACCCGCAAGCGGATGAGTCTTATCGCAGTATAGTTGAGGATCAAACCCAAACGATAACGTTTTTAAGAATCTTTTTCGGTTGAATCTAGCTCAAGTAAAACTAATATTTAGAACGATTGGTTGATTTGAGGTTACTTAAACTAATTGCAAGAAAGTAAAAAGTCGAATTAAAGTTGGGTTGAGATCAATGATATGGAATCGCTGGGATGGTACCGGGTTTTACCACCGCTACACGCACAAACATATTCAATCGTAAACAATCCAGGCAAGATGTAACAATCCAAGTAGAGCTTCTGCAAAACCCCCCATACGAGTGTTAGATTCACATAAGCATCACCTTAGGCATCGGATGTCTCGTCACCATCCAGATCACTTTACTTACGGCTCCGAAGATACAGAAATCCACGGAGGTTGTGGGCCGCCTATACAGGCGTTAAGCACACAGAAGCGTCACCGAAGGCTAGATGGCTCGTCCCCTCGTGGATCATACACTGACGACCTCGATGGAATCCCATCCTATTTTTAGTTTGGGAGTCAGCCGTATTAACTGATAAGCAAGCAGGTGGTTAATATACAAGCAATCATCGACGATTAACAAGACGATACAAAATCCAACTAAGGTTGTGAACCCCCTATACAGGTGTTAGGCGAACAGAAGCGTCACCGAAGGCTAGATGGCTCGTCCCCTCACGGATCATACACTTACGACCTCAAGGAATCCCCTTCTATTTCTAGTTAGGGATTCAACTTGTTAAACGACATTCAAACCTATATATAGATGTTATCACAACATAGGAAGAACAAAGATAAAAGAAAGAAATTAACCAAACTACGAACATAAAGGTTAACGACGAAATGAAGAGTTATATACATTGTCATGGAGAGTTTAACAAAGGAACATGGTTTGCATGGGCAGCGGGGCTAGTCCCCGCACCCCAGCTAAAAGAGACTACTCGCTCATGATGCGAGAAATAAGAAGGATGAGAAAGAAAGAGAGATCTGCCATGAAATCAGTACAGAAGGTAGTCGCATCTCGGTGAAGAAGATACACCCTTCTACGTCGTGTCGGAGTAGATATGGACGTGTACGAGAGTTGTCAAGACAAACCGGGAAGTCTCCCTTGCTCCGCCTTCTTTCTTTCTTCAGCCTCCTTGGTTGTAACACGGGCAGTAGGTGGAATGGAATTTGATCGGAGTTGTGCTATGGAAGCCTGGCGGCGTCCGGATCCGATGCCCCAAATGAGGACCCTCGGGGTCCTATTTATAGGCTTAGATATGTCCCCAAACGGTTATGAGTAAGTTGCCAAAATATCTCCTCCAAACGGTTTGGAGACCGTTTGGTGCTAAATGGTCTGGAGACCGTTTGCTTCCAAACAATCTGGAGACCGTTTGGCGCCAAATGGTCTAGAGACTATTTGCTTCCAAACATTCTAGAGACCGTTTGTTTTCAAGTGGTATGGCGTCCGAAAAGCGGTTCCAAATGGTCTTCGCATGAATATGCAGCAAACGGTCCTGAGTGTGCGACGTTCGATCTTCATTCGGTCTTCACTATCACACCAAACGGTCTTGAGACCGCATGGACCCAAACGATCTTGAGACCGCATGGACCCAAACGGTCCTGAGACCACATGGACCCAAACGATCTTGACAGCAATCGGTCATGTGGTTTATAGCTCGCGCGGTCTTCTTTAACAAACGGTCTTGAGACCAAATGGACCCAAACGGTCTTGGGACCATAAGGGCCCAAAAAATCTTGGGACCGTAAGGGCTCAAACGGTCTTCAGACCGCAAGGGCTCAAACGGTCTTGGGACCGCATGAGCTCAATAGCTTGATTAGATTCTTGATTGGAGCCAGAGATGAAGTTGGACCTTGACTACTTGTTCAGTTTTGTCGAAACCTGCATTAAATGGACAATATTTAGTTAAAACCTTGATAATCAAATCAGCTAAGAAGTTTTACACATTATGATTCATATTGAGTGAAAAAGGTATGAAAAGAGTTGAATTTGTTCCAAAGAGATAATTGAATTCTATGATGAATATGCACTCATCAAAACACCCCAAACTTAAATGTTGCTCGTCCTCGAGTAATACAAAATTGGAAACAGTCGCCAAATGAATACTTTCAATTCGTGTGATTGTTTCATCTTCACATCACGAATGTTTTCTTTCTACTCAATATGAGTCAGCATCTCAACCTCCTGGGACCACTAAAAACATCTTACCATATCTTCGTTCATGTGTTCATTCTCCAATATCACTTCCTCCTCACTTTTTCCAACAACGAGAATGTCAAAGAGTTTTTTAAGAGTTCAGAGATACCCACAGAATCAACTAGTGTGCATCCGATCTGACACTGGTGTTTTTCAGGATAGTGGGGGCATGCATTGTGCCATTAGGTAGAAAAGGGAGTGAAAGGTGGTATGGAAAGAAGAAGTAAATCTCTCCTCTATTCAACTCGAGATTTTTATTTACTTTGCAATTTCATTTATTGCATTTTTTTGTGTGCGAATCTCTCCTCTATTCGACTCGAGATTGCATTTCTTTTTGTGTCACTTTGACATCTTTTGTTTGCAAATTTCTCCTCTATTCGACTCGAGATTGCATTTTTGGTGGTACGCCCCTATTTATTCGCAAGGGGTATGGAAGAAGCGGATAAAGAGGGAAGTGGCGTGCCACCCCGAACTTAGGGTTTGGCACATATTCGACTAATTTTGTTTCTTTTGATGAATGGAGGGGTATGAAGATGATGGAAGAAGTGTAGAAGAGAGTTCATATCAGAATGCAACTTGATTTACAATTCAATGTGCCAGGTTGTTCTCTTTGTCACACTCTGCTCAAATAATGACTTGATGAGGATCCAGTGGAGATTTCATGTTATTGTTCCACTAGTCAGTTAGGAAGCATGAGGTGTTTGATCCCTATTAGTTTGACAGATACTTATCATTTTTGCAAAAAGGTATCATCAGGTTAGGAATCATATGCTTCACAAGATGATTTCAAGCAAAAGGCTTGTTTCAAAAATTGGTCCTTTTGAGGATCAACTTCAAATAAAGATAGTATAATGATTGAAAATGCATAGCGAATCTTGTTCAATATCTTTTAAAAATATTAAAATTTTTGAGAATTTACAAAATTTTTATCAAGAAAGTGATAGTGAAAACTTAGGTATGAAAAGAGGGTGTAGGTGGAAAGTGAGGTACGTACCACCCACCCTCCACCCCAAACTTAGAGATTTTCTCATCCCGAGAAAACCCTAAACCCGAGATGGAGGGGAAAGATCATGCCAGAATGACCACCGGGTGTGGTTGCGTTCCGAACAACACGCATCCTCTTATCTGAAAATCTCAATGGTAAAGGGCAGTTAGATCTTAAAAATAGCATCTCACGAAGTGATGTTTATTTAAGGAAAACTTAACTATAAGGTAAAAACAAAATTTTGAAAAGAAAAGTAGAAAAAATGTATTGATCGGGTTGCCTCCCGAGAAGCGCCTTTGTTTTACGTCGATGGCTCGACTAAATTCTTTAGCTTGATGGTGGATCCTTTGGGATGGTGAGTTCCAACATTGTTTTTGTGTCTATGTCAATTGAGGTGAAATATCTCTTCAAGCGGTGGCCATTTTCCATAAATTTGCTTGACATTTCACTCCATAAAGAGAAAGCACCATGTGGAGAGATGCTCTTGACGATGTATGATCCACACCAGCATGAGAAGAGTTTTCCTGGGAATAACTTAAATCTTGAATTGAATACCAGAACTTGGTCTCCCACTTGTATGTATTTTCTTTTCAGATGTCCATCGTGCCAAAGTTTTGTGCGTTCTTTGTAGATTTGTGCATTCTCATAAGCTGTCATCATGAGTTCCTCAACTCTTGGAGTTGCAGAATCCTGGCCTGACCTGCTTCTTTCATATCAAAGTTCAATTGTTTAATTGCCCACCATGCCTTGTGTAACAGTTCGACTGGCAGGTGGAAATCCTTTCCATATATTAATCGAAAAGGTGTAGTCCCAAGGGGAGTTTTATAAGCAGTACGATAGGCCCATAAGGCGTCGTTGATTTTTGTTGACCAGTCCTTTCGATTGCGTCCAACAATTTTTTCTAGAATAGCCTTTAGTTGACGGTTAGAGACCTCTACCTGTCCACTTGTTTGTGGATGGTATGGTGAGGCTACCTTATGCGTTACACCATATTTTCTCAGTAAAGCTTCAAGGCTTCTTTCAAGGAAGTGGGACCCTCCGTCAGATATCACGGATCTTGGCACTCCAAACTGGGGGAAAATAATATCTTTGAATAATTTAATGACGGGTTTAGAATCACTAGTGACAGTTGGTATAGTTTCGGCCCATTTTGAGACGTAGTATACCGCCACTAGGATGTATGAAAATGCATGAGAAGATGGGAATGTACCCATGTAGTTCACCCCCCAAACATCGAATATTTGTACTTCTTGCCATAGGGTTAGCAACATCTCGTCTCTCTTTGTTATATTGCCTGATCTTTGACATTTGTCACATGATATGACAAAATCGTAAAAGTCTGAGGATATGGTTGGCCAGAAGAATCAACATTGCAGAACCTTTAAAGCAGTCTTTTCAGAGCTCATATGTCCTCCCACAGGTCATGAGTGACATTGTTCCAGAATAGGTTGAGATTCTTCTTCGGCGATACAAGGTCTATACAAACCATCAGCCCATAGTTTAAAAAGATATGGTTCATCCCAGTGATATTGCTTCACATCATGCATGAACTTCTTCAGTGCATTCCCAATGCACTGGGGATGGATGACCCCAGCAACAAGGTAGTTTACAAAATCTGAGTACCATGGTACAACTTCTAAGACCTTCATTAGTTGATCATCTGGTAGGGAATAATTGATCGGAATCTTCTCCGTATCCAGAGTGTGGATGCGACTGAGGTGATCTGTTACAACATTTTCCGTACCCTTTTAATCTCTTATTTCTAAATCAAATTCTTATAATAACAGAATCCATCTTATCAGCCTTGGTGTTGCATCTTTCTTTTCCAGAAGGTAACAAACAGGAGCATGGTCTGTGTAGACAATGACCTTTGAACCAGTAAGGTAGGACCTGAACTTGTCAAAGGTATATACGACTGCTAGAAGTTCTTTCTTAGCTGTTGCATAATACCTTTGAGCTTCATCGAGGGTTTTTGATTCATAATAGATCACATAATTTTTGTTTTCTATGCATTGCCCTAAAACAACACCCACAACATAATTGCTGGCATCACACATAATTTCAAAAGGGTGGTCCCAGTTAGGAGCTCTAATGATGGGGGTTGTTGTAAGGGCCTGCTTTAGCGTGTTGAAGCTTTTGACACATTCTTCATTGAAATTAAAATCAGTATCCTTTAGTAGAAGGTTCGTCATCAGCTTAGTTATCTTGGAAAATTCCTTTATGAATCTTCTGTAAATACCTGCATGACCTAGAAAAGCACGAACTTCTTTTACATTTGTGGGAATAGCCAATTTAGAAATCACTTCAATATTGGATTTATTTACGTGATATCTACTAAATTGAACTCTGGAATAATTTATATGAGAAGTTTGTTCCTGAAGACAATCGTCTGAAAGTTATTATATCTTTTCATGGCACAAAAATCATATGGTTGATGATAAGCATGTCTCATGTCAAGTGCTAATGTATAAATGTTCATGACCAAAGGTTACAAAACATGATGAGAATGTTAAAGTGAAAACCCAAACAGAGAAAGTCTCACCTTCTTGTAAGGTTATTTCCAATTCACTTAGTCCTAGATAACAAACAATGACTTATTGGATCTAAAGGCTCTAGAGGGGGGGTGAATAGAGATATAAAATTTCTCACAAAACATATTAGGCCTTGAAATTATATCAAGTTTAGAGAAATAGTTTAAGTGCAATTTGAAGTCCTATCTATCAAGCATTATAGGATGAGAGAGATTGATAGTAAGCACTTGACAAATGGATGTAGAGTGGTTCAACAATTCAAACTAGAAGTGAGTCAGTCCACTACCTAGGGAGGTCAATCTCTAGGATTTGCAAGTGCTCTTCTCTATATTATCACCAATATGAGTTACAACACAAGATCAACAAAGGACGTACCCATCCAACCACAAGGAGATATCCACCTTACCAAGGACATACCCACTTAGCAATAGTCTTTAGTCTTCATCAACTAACCTACTCAAACTCAAGTCTTCCACCTTGAAGGAGTTTGCTTCTCCTCTTGGATATTTAGTCTTTTCCTTGTCCTTCACCTGGAGAAGATCACCACCTTTTCATAAACCTTGAAGAGGAGTAGCTACAACTCCTTCTTCACTCGATGGAGCTTGCTTCACCTTTTCTTCATGTAGGAAGGGGATGGGGAATTAGTAGAAGATGAGAGCTTTACATACACAAGGGTGGAGTTCTCTTACAATATGCCTAACTCACTCACAAATCATGAATGAAGTATAAACTAGAGAGATAAAGGGGCTCAAGGAGTATTAGAACACTCAACTATAACAAGGACTTGAATATCTTGAATGAGAAAACTTGGAATGAACTTCAAGGGGTCCTATTTAAAACTGGGGGTGCTCCCATGAGTTGGGGAACACTTAGGGATGAAATATAGCTATTTTCCTCAAGACAACGAATATTTTTTCACCCAAAATAAGTCACCATCCGTTATAATCACTTTTGTGCATTTTCTATATAGTACATTCGATCGAGTTTCAAAAAAGATAACTCGACCGATCATCTAAAAGACAAAGACAATTTTCAAACTATCTGTCGAGTTTGCTCTGGAGAACTCGACCGATGAGCTGAAATTGAGTTTGATCAGTGAGTCGGTCGGTCGAGTTGTGTGAGTGAACAACTCGACCGATGGGTCATCTTCAAAAATGTCATCATAGGATCGGTCGAGTATCCAACTCGACCTATGAACAACCTATGATCAATTTTCCAAATTGACTTTTAGGTGATTAAACCTTAGTGTAAAGTGTCCCATATATTTTTCTCATCTTAGTTACAAGTCATATCATCAATACAAGTGATTATAAAAAATTTATAAGGTCGTTTGAAGTGATTTCCTTATTAGCACACTTGCATTGCATTTGACTTGAACTTGGACAGCGTAGGGCTTGTGTAATTTGATCCTTTTCATGTACCTAAATCCTGAAACCAATCTTGAACAAACATATTAGATATATAGGAATGGAATGGTTGAGTCATTACCAAAATATGGACAATGTATAACCTTTAGATCACCATTCACCCCCTTTTTGACAATGACAAACCTTTCCTTAATCATATTGAAGAGGATATTAAAATTATACCTTTACCTTGTGAATTGTAAGGAGATTCATGATTTGACCAATGTGAATTGCTCCCCTTCAATCTATTCTTACTTTAACCTACATAGTTATTCTATCTACACAAAGTAATATGACATACATGTACTATATGATCCTTTAGCAAGTCACGTGATAAAACATATAATGAACAAGAGAAGGATGACATAGGTAATAAAAGAAATATGGTTGAGCTTCAAGATATTAAACTTATCTCCCCCTTTTGACATTATCATAAAGGTAGGAGGGTAGAAGATCAGAAACATAGGTCTTCTCCAAGAACAAACTACCATATATCCAAAACATACAATCTCAAAAACATACAACAAACAGAGACGAGAGAACCAAACATGCTAAGTCATAATCAAAATTTGGTGAAACATGACACCAACTCATAAGATATAATAGATCAAAGAGTAAATGTGCATAGAAAATAGATTACAACCAAGAATGCAAGTTCTCATATAACAAGTACAAGCGAAAATGAAGAAAACTAAGATCATAAAATAGTATAACTCAGATCACGTGACCAAATGTTTTTAGTACAAAATAGCCTAGAAGGATATATATGACCCACAAACTAGACTGAAAATTAAGAACATCTAGACATATAAGCTATCTATATCAACAAAATCATCATTCTCTGCATCAGGCTCATAGTCATCATCTCCGTCTGAAGGTGCAACAACATCGCCTTCACCACCGGAGTCACCAGCAAAACCATCAGATCCATCACCATTGTCAAATGCAACACTATCATCATCATCATCAATAGCCTCGTCAGTATCAACAACCTCCTCATCGGCTTAGTCCGAAATCTACTCATTAATAGAGGGACCAAAGAGACGACCGATCCAATGAGCATTCTACTCATCCCAAGACATACCAAGAGCATAGATCTCATTGTCTTATGGGAAGGAAGGAGCAAAATTGTCAAGGCTGGCAAGCAGAGTGGCCAAGGGGCCAATTGTAACATCCCTGACCTGGGTTAAGAACTAACCCTAGGTGTTTTTCTTAATCATGTGATAGACACTTGTGGTTATCTTTTGATATGTAATTAAAGCTTTTAAAGAACTTATATTTCCATTTATGCCCGTTTTGAACAATGTTGTAATATTGTTTTATTAATTATGGACCTATGTGAAATTACCCAATTAGAGGGGTTAACTTTCAAATTTCACATGTTTAGATGTTCTTCTGGTGTTGAGACATAATAAGAGTGAATATGATGTAGTGATATGGATTCTCTAAGCTTGGACACCAAGATGTAGCTTGTAGAGCAATCCTTGTGCTTTAAACCCTAGTTTTGGTGTAAAGTGCAATTTACCCAAAACATGGGGTGCAACATGTAAAATATACCTTCTAGAGTATCTTCTATGACTCTTGGCATCAACTAAGTAAAAATGATAAAGGGAGTGCTTCATTTGAATAATCAAATGAGAAGGATAACCCTTATAATTAAATAACCAAGTTGTAAGCAAAATGACCCTTTTATGTGTGCAACTTAGTAAGATGTTTGGCTTCTTTTCCTCTAGACTTTGGTTCAAGAAAAGAGTTTTTGCTGAAGTATAGAAGAAGAAATGTGCCTAAGAAAGGGAGAGGGACCCGTGTGAGAATAAAGGAAAATAGATGTCCTTATCTTGAAATCACACCCAAAGTATATAAACACACTTCTTTTACTAAGCAAGGGATCGTTCCCTTTACTTCTCTTCTTATCTTCTTGCCTTGGCCGACTTAGAGGGAGCTCAAGAGTAGGGGAGGATGACCAGACCGTTTTGGATAAGCTTTTATTGCCATCTTGCTCGAATTCATGGAGGAAATCATGCTACAAGGTTGGTTTGCTAGTAATTCTTACATAGATCTTCTTTCTAGCCATCTTCTCCAACCGATTCTTGAGGAAAGAACCTTGGACGACCTGTGGATCTCAACCAACCATTAAATCTATGAATCTTGGAGCTCTATAGCTGGTTCTAAGGCAGGTTTTATAACTCTAAACCTTAAAGCTTTGATTAAGCATCTTCTTTTCTTGAAAATGTTGCTTAATCTCCTTCCTTCCATACTTCTATGCATTCTTGCAACCAAAACCGTGAAGAACAAACCATGAACTTGAGGTAGAAGAAGAGTGTGTGATTTCCAAATTTTCTTTATCAAATGGTCCTCCAACCCTTGGCCAAATGGTTTGCAAAACCGTTTGGAGCAAACGATTTCAAAACCGTTTGGAGGGCAAACGGTTTCATAAGACCGTTTGGAGCAAACGGTCTCCAAGACCATTTGAAGGGTTGACCAAGTGTTGACCATTTGGAGATCTGAGGTACACATTAAGGACTAATCACCCACTAAGAATCATTAACTAATTCCAAGTAAATCACAAGTTGAAGGCACTTTAGTCACCTAAACCCTAAACGGGTTCATTGCTGATTTCAATGGACCAATCATGTTGAAGTTTGGGTTGAGTGACCCAAATGGTTTCAAAACTGTTTGGGGATCACTCAAACGGTCTCAAGATAATTTGGGACCAAATGATCCCAAGACTATTTGGGGTCAGGTCATGACCCAATTGAGTGACGGTTCAACGGGTTCAACATCAATTGGACTCATGTTGATGTATGTTGAAGGTTGATCGATTCAAAACCCTAATCTAATTGGCCCCAACCCTAATTGGTTATCAATTGAGGGTCAATTGAGTACCAAATAAATAAAGGATTAACCTAATTGACTCAATTGCTAAGTGACTAACAAATACAAGAACGTTTTATGGGTTCAACATTGAAAACCCTAATTCAATTGGGAGTGTTGATACACTTTTTGGTCCATGCAATTTTGAGGGTGTTTGGGCCAAACGGTCTTAAGACCGTTTGAGTCCAAATGGTATCAAGATCATTTGGGGCCAAATAGTCTCAAAACTGTTAGGGTCCAAATGGTCTCAAGAGCGTTTGGGACCAAACAATCCCAAGACCGTTTGGTGGTCATGCGGTTTCAAGGTCGATTTGCCCATGCGGTTTCAAAGTCAAAGTTGGCCAAACGGTCAACGAGAAAAATGGTCTTCATGACCAAATGGTCTTCACCTCAGATAGGGCAAACGGTCTTGATGATGTTTTAGGTCATGCAGTCTTAAAAGTCAAAGGAACCAAATGGTCAACAACTCCATGCTGTTTCAAAACCGTTTGGAAGTTGAAGTGCAAGACCGTTTGGGGCTCAATTATGTTAAGATCGTTTGATGGTTTGGATGTTAAGATAGTTTAGTAATTGTTTATTCTAAACTCTAAATATACCTAAGGTGATTAAGGGACCAAGCAACTAGAGGATTAATGCATGTTATGGCCAATGGTGAACATCACCAAAGTACCCTTGAAAGCGTTAAGTAGACAACACCTCTTGACCAAGTAAACCCTAATGATCACAATGGTGATGAAATGACTTATAATATCAAAGTTGGTTTAATCTAACCTAATTTAGAGTGATATAAACATCATCTATTAGTAAGAGGAGAGAGAAGACTCCTAATATGAATGGGAATCAAATAAAATACCTTCAATATATATGAATGTACATAATTAGGGTATGATCCTTCATACTGAGATCATGCAAACCCTAATTATGATGATTGATGAATCTTAACCTAATTTGAAGGCACCAATGATAGTAATCTTCACACATGATGATGGTATAACTTCAATTCACTGTGAAGTGAATAGTAAACCCTAATTCTAGGGTAATAACATGCAATGTAAATAGTAAACCCTAATTGAGGGTGATATGATCAAATGACGGTAAACCTTAATTCCAGGTTATGCTTTTAAGCATGAAACTTCATAATTGAAGTATGAAATAAGGAATCACTAATCCTAATTAAAATAAAGGGGTTTAATAACCCTAATTGAATTGAATATGGAAACCTATCCTTAGTGAAGGCATGACGGTACAACCTTTGAATTGAAAGATTATTCCTGCTGTATAAATTGCTGATATAGAGATAAATTGCCTATTGTCAAATATATTGACCATGTAAGTTCTTATAAAGAAGTGATCATAGCCAGGTAAGGGTTATGATGTCTTATTCATTGAAAGCATGTTATAAGATTTATGAATAAAGGTATACTATGTTGCCTAAGTATATGGGGTAACATATGAGATTGATGAACTGTAAGAGCCATGAGCAATACCTACATTATGATGATCTGAGGGTTTGAACACCCCTGTTCTTGAATCATAGTGATGAGATGGTTAAGAAATGATATCCATATGATAACTGATGTGAGTTAAACTTGATACATTTAGTATTCGTCTTTCATAGCAGTTGTTTTAATAATTTATGTTTGAAAACATGCTGGATGCTAAAAGAATGCTAAAATGTACTTAAAAATCAAGTATAATCCTATCATGTAGAGCCCTGATCATAGATCCATCATTGTCAGTAGTTTAATGATGGTGAAATAGGTTTTCCTAAGGCAAATCCTATAGAACATACTTTTGAGTATGTTGGGGTTATGGACGCGAATATCCTTATGTCCTGATGTAGGAATTGATGTAAGATGTACCTTTAATCCATCAATCCTTCATTATATGTTTATGTTGGGATGATGTATCACTAATCTCCCGATGATGTTGTTAATGCCGCATCGGTGTGAGATAAACAAGAAATCCCTCGATGGCAAAGAGAGTATAGAATGCCATTGTAGCTCTAATAGCGAAGTTGCCAGAATACCCTAGAAAGCTATTGTAGTAGAGACACGAGATGTCTTGCAAGTTGATCCTCACACTGACTGAGGAAGATGAGGTCATAAGAATCTGGCTCTTTTGATGACCTATGTATGGTACCGATGCAATTTCTTAACGGTCAGTTGGAGTAAGATCGGTATACCTTATCTCCACAAGGCATAATAATATTTTAAAAACATAAACAACCACATAAAATAACTGCTTAAGTTGAATTACGAGAAACAATGATTGATTTTGTATTTCTTATAATGTTCTAGCTGAGTATCTAGTACACACATTGTTATTAAGATATGCTTTGATATTCAATTAAGTTATAACTGAAATGTTGCTTTACTTGACATTAAACATGGTGTTAAATGTTTATAATGCTACTTATTATTATTCTAATTTGCAATAACAAAGCTTCTGGAGGAGATTTATAACTCTCACTGGGACAATTATTCAAATTGTCTCACCCCTTTGGGATTCAACTTTTTAGGTGGATGCCGTGGACGGAGGAACCCATCTGAGGGTGAGCAGTATCAGCAACAACAACAACACTAGGGGCAGCAGTGAATCTCATGTGGAGATACTGACTGTCAAGTCTTGTAGATAGTATGTCCTGTGTCGTCTTTGTACTCTCAGGTCCTAGGAGTCTGTAGATCTGAGGTTTCTGGGTTAATGCCTCGAGATTTTTGTATCTGGCCTTGTACAGATAACATGGCAATGGATGTCTGTAATCACTCGAGATATGAATTTACAAAGATGTAAATGATGAACCATGTTGTAAACAACTTAACTTGTTTTTTTTATGAAAGAGTTTTATGGTTTAATGATCTCTTTCCAAAAAGTTTTAATTTTTAGTGACTTTTATTAATTCCGCTGCTAGTTAATCGCTTCCGCATCCGTTTATCTCATGTTTTATAATTCGGACCCCACAATTTAGTGGTATCAGAGCTCTAGGTTCTCTGAGTCTACAGAGACATAGGACTTTGTATGTCGAGTATATTCTTAGTGTTTTCCAGTATATCTAATAGTGTCTTCTTCTCCTCAGCAGAAGAAGATAAGTTAAGGATGTATGGACCACATGAGGAGTATGTAGCGGAAGGTAGTTGTTGCACCCCGAGAAGGTGCAAGGAACCCGGAGATAGAGCAACCTGTACCTGAGCCACCTCAGTACAATCTAACTTACATGATGAACCCAGCCGTCCAGACCATGTTTCAGCAGTTTATGACTGCCATGACACACATAATAGATAGGATGCCTATGCCTGCACCTAGGGTACCTACCCAACCAGAAGGATAAGGAATCAGAAAGACATTTGAATGACTTTGCCGAGTTGGAGCAACTGAGTAGTTTTGAACAAATGATCCCGCAGATGCCGACCTATGGTTAACTGAGCTAGAGAAGGCCTTTAGAATCCTGAACATCCCAGAAGTTGAGAAGGTTAGACATGCTATCTATCTTCTCAAGGGGAGTGCAGGTCACTGGTGGACCATGGAAGAGCAGAAGAGGCCTGGTGTGGAGGTCGCATGGGAAGTCTTCCGATGGGAATTTATTAATATATATTTCCCTAAGACATTTCTGGACGAGAAAATCTCTCAGTTTGAGAGGTTGAGGCAAGGACCAATGAACATTAGTGAGTACGAGGCTAAGTTCATGGAGTTGTTGCGGTTCTGTCTGCACATGGCTGCTACAGAGGAAGAAAGGATTCGACGCTTCGAGAAAGGGTTGAATGCTGAGTTGACTACTCCCGTGTCTGCCCTAGAGAATAGGGAAAGGTTTGCTACCTTTGTAGAGTCTGTAAAAAGGATAGAGAGGTCCGTAGAAGAGAAGAGGTAAACCCATAATAAGAGGATGTATCCCCAGTTTCAAGGATCTTCATCTAGAGATTTCAAGAAACCTAGGTTTTCTGCACTTACACCGCCACCTAGACCCAGTACTCAGACACAGTGGACATCCAGTAGAGGGAGAGGACGAAGCCTACCACTACAAGGGGCTCGCAGTTCAGCATCTATGTCGGTTACAGGACCACCCAGATCACAACAACAAGACAGAATTTGTTATATATGTGGGAAGATGGGACATCTGATGAAAGACTGTAGTGCCAGAGAAGTGAGTGTGGCTCAACCATAGAGGTAGAGTTAGCAAGGATCACAGAGAAGACAATTTCCAGGAGGAGTTAGAGGACGTGGACAAGCGTCCCAAGCTGGATCGTCAGCATCAAATCAACCACAGGCAACAACAAGGTTATATGCAATGAATCCACCTGATGTAGTGATCAACCCTCGGGTTGTGGCAGGTCATATGGAATTGTTATATTCTGTTATGTCTACATCCTGCGTTGTATCTATTTTGATTGATCCAGGTGCTACATACTCCTTTATCACTCGAAGGGTGATTCATAACTACATTATGATAGTTAGTCATAGAGCAGATAGCTTGTTGTTAGAGACTTCGTTGAGAGGGTATGTTGTGTATCAGGAGGTATGTTCTCCCTGCATCCTCTTCTTTTCTGATCATCGCATTCAAGTGGATCTTATACCACTTGAGATACAAGGATTTGATATAATCCTTGGGATGGATACCTTGGAAAGGTATAAGGTCATCTTGGATTGTGAATCCAAGCAAGCTGTGTTTGGTGATGATAGTGACACATGGATCTTTCAAGGAGAGAGAAAGATTCTACCCACCTGTCTGGTGTCAGCTATGGTGGCTGAGAAGTTGATGAGGCAAGGATGTCATGCATTTTTGGCCCATGTGGTAGACACTACCATGGAGACTCCTAACCCTGCTGAAGCTCCTGTAGTCAGGGAATTTCAAGATGTATTTCCTGAAGAACTTCCAGCTGTGCCATCGCCTTGGGAAATTGATTTTGAAATCAATTTGATCCCAGACACACAACCTATAGCACAAACACCATATAGGATGGCGCTTGCCCAGATGGTAGAACTCAAGAAACAACTGCAACAGTTGCTTGAGAAGGGCTTTATCCGACTGAGTACATCACCCTGGGGTACTTCGATCCTCTTCGTTAAAAAGAAAAATGGATCAATGTGGTTGTGCATTGAATACAGACAATTAAACAAAGTAACAATAAAGAACAAGTACCCTCTTCCGAGGATTGATGATCTCTTTGACCAGTTGCGTGGTGCAACCGTCTTCTCAAAATTAGACCTGAGAATAGGATATCATCAACTACGTATTAAGGATAGTGACATACCCAAGTCTGCCTTTAGGACAAGGTATGGTCACTATGAGTTCACAGTTATGTCGTTTGGACTAACTAATGCACCAAATGCATTTATGGAACTCATGAATAGAATCTTCTGACCTTTCCTTGATCACTACGTTGTTGTCTTCATAGATGACATTCCGATATATAGTAGAGATGCTCAACAACATGAACAACATCTTCGTCAGGCTCTAACTTTTCTAAGAGAACACAAGCTATATGATAAGTTTAGCAAGTGCGAGTTCTGGTTACCGGAAGTATCTTTCCTTGGACACGTGATATCTACCTCGAGTATTCGTGTTGATCCTAAAAAGGTAGAATCTGTTCTTCAATGGGAGCAACCGAAGACACCAACAGAGATCTGTAATTTCTTAGGGTTGGCTGGTTATTATCGAAGGTTCATTAAGAACTTCAGTTCCATAGCTCTACCCTTGACTAAGTTGACCCGGAAGGATGTTCCTTTTGCTTGGAGTGAGAAGTGTCAGCAATCTTTTCAGTTTCTAAAGACAAGTGCACCTGTACTTGTCTTACTTGAGCAAGGCAAAGGATACATGGTTTTTTGTGATGCCTCCAAGAATGGACTCGGATGTGTGTTGATGCAGGATTATCCGACACATGATCTGGAGCTAGTTGTTGTGGTTCATGCCTTGAAGATTTGGAGACACTATCTCCATGGAGAGACATTCCTGATTTTTACTAATCATAAGAACCTGAAGTACATCTTTTCTCAGCATGAGCTTAACATGAGGCAACATCACTGGATCGAGTTAATGAAGGACTATGATTGTACAATTGATTACCATCCAGGGAAGGCCAATGTGGTTGTTGATGCTTTAAGTAGGAAATCAGCAACACCAGCCTTAGATAGATCACAATTGAATTCTTTAGTATGCTCTAGGAGGGATATGCTTATCAACTTAAGGCAAGACAATGTATAGTTGAAAGTATCATTGTTAGCCGGGTTGTTAGCTGATATGCATATAAAACCTACTCTGAGAGAGCAGATCAAGGAGGCACAACAAGTTGATGCTGCAGTTCAATAGATCAGAGTAAGGTGATGAGAAACGAGATGGTTTCCATGATAGTGCCAAATGTGGATAACTTAAGAAAGGTAGTCCTAGAAGAAGCTCATTCTTTGATGTATGCCATGCATCCAGGAAGCACCAAGATGTATCGAAACTTGAAAGATATGTATTGGTGGCCTAGGATGAAGAAGGATGTTGCTGAGTTTGTTATAAGGTGTCCTGTGTATCAGCAAGTTAAAAATGAACACCAGAAGCCTGCAAGAACAATGAAACCTTTACCCATACCACAGTGGGAGTGGGATCATGTAACCATGGACTTTGTTGTTGGCCTACCCAAGACAAGCAAAGGGAATGATTCCATTTGGGTAATAGTTGATAGGTTGACAAAGACAACACACTTCTTGCCTGTCAAAATGACCTATTATGCTGAGAAGCTAGCATAGTTGTATGTTGAAGAGATAGTGCGACTACACAAAGTCCCATTTACCATGGTTTTTGATAGGGGTCCTCAGTTTACGAGTCATTTTTGGGATCAACTTCATAAATCTTTAGGCACCCAGTTAAGGTTTAGTACAACCTTTCATCCTCAGACTGATGGACAGTCTGAAAGGACTATACAGACCTTGGAAGACTTGTTGAGAGAATGTGTTCTTCAGTTTACAGAGAGTTGGGATCTACACCTAAGCTTGATAAAGTTTGCCTACGACAATAGGTATCAACATAGCATTGACATGGCACCTTATGAAGATTTGTGTGGTAGACGTTGTAGATCACCTCTATGTTGGTATGAAACTGGTGAACATCAAATAATAGGTCATGATCTTGTGCAGTAGACCACAAAAAAGATTAAAGTAATACAACAATAGATTAAGACTACTGTCAAGGATCCATTCTTACCCTAATTCCAATCCCACTGTCCAAAAGGGCAGTGTTAGAGGGATGAGAGGGCCCATCCCTGAGTGGCCCGAAAATCACACACAGATAATATGCAAAAATTAAATAACATCCTTCTTTATTAAAATGAACCAAAAAGTTTAATACATCAGACTCGTAGGCAATAGGAAAAAGAAAGAGATAAGAACTAGCCTACAAATACATCCATTTTACAATTAGCTCCCATGTAGAGTCCATAAGATGTAGCAGTCTTTATTGCAGTAGATGAAAGAGTAGATGAATCTAGTTCCTTGCATTACCTAAAATCGAGAAAATCAAGACACAAAGTCAATGCAATTGCACGGTACGCTATATAAAAAACAAGTAAAATAGTTTTATAATGAAAACTAGTAAGCTTGGCAGGACTTCTGTTTCAAATCATTATCGAACGATTTCAAAAAACTAAAAAATGTTATTCAACAACAAATTTTATTACGATTTTCCCATTATGCTGTAATTTGAGAAGCATGTTTATATTAGTTTGGGTGACTCTACTACCCCAACGCGATGGGGGTCACCAAGCTCCTTCTCACCATATGAGAGAGGACATCCAAGTGCAAAATCCCTCCTTCCAAAGAAGGAGTTTTGCTTATATTAAATATCAACATTATCAGTATTTCCAACATCATTATCAACATCAATATACGGGCAGTCACTACTACAAAACCTACCTTCAGTGTCAGTTATTTAAAGCCTTTAGTGTCGGTTTATAAGCGACACCTATGTGGGCGATACTAAAAGTCCAACCATTGGTCGTTGGTTCCATAACCGAAACCCAAACTCTTCGCGCGCCATCGAAAACGCGCCATCATGGGACTATATTCGTCGGTTATTAGGTAAGAACCGGACAACCAAACCCTTCGCGCCACAGAAAGGGCGCCATGTTGGGCACCATCCGTGTCGGTTATCTACAAATAACTGACAACCAAGCCCTTCGCGCCACACAAAATAGATGTCGGTTATTTGTAAAAAACCGACACTATAACATTATGTGTTGGTTATTTACAAATAACCGACGACTATTGTTTTTTTTTTCCTGTCAGTCTGCAGACCTGCTGTGGCTGGTCGCAGGATGAGAAACCTGTTCAGTTCAGTTATGTACTGCAGGTTTTACGACATCCATTGATATCAGCCGACAACAGGCCGCAAACCTGCAAAATTAACAATAAAAAAGTAGCACATGCATATAGCAATGCAACCTGCAGTTCCATTTTATTGTCACACATTTATAAACATTCACACATGCTAGAAATCTGTAGTTCCATTGATTCACATTCAGACATGTAGACTTCATATAGCAACCAACACTTTCATTCATTTTCATTCAAACACATGTAGAAACATTCAGACATGTAGAAACATTCACACATATATTATAATTCAGAAATTCATTTACAAAGTATCATTGTTTAGTCATTATTCGCTATCAGGATCCCAATTATATTTTAAAGCCCCCACTAATTGTATGGTTGTTTCCCATTCTTCTACTACTTCATTTAATTCTCCCATCGTATAGGGCCCATGTACATCTGGTAAGTCCTTTCCTGTATTGGGGTCCATTTTAAACACCTGTAAAGAGAATGATGTATATATATAATTAATGAGCTATAAATAAGATTGATATATTTCATATTTTCTCTTGTCGACTATATAATACCTCAGCAATACAATCGATGTCCATTGCGGAATTTTTGACAAGTATGTGCATATATCGCATGACATAGTATCCACATGCCCATCTGTTGTCTTGTATAGCACACTATAAATTCAATCATATAAAACATTAAAAAATACAACTAATTAAGAATTGTTCACATAAATAATATATACATATATTGCAGTAGGGAACTTACTTTCACGTTCTTCCAAATTATTTGCTGGTTCTTTTTCATGGGGACCTTTCCTCCAGCCTTTTTGTACTCCTCAAAACCCCTACATGTTAATGTAACACAGAACATTGCAATTAAATAGTAATGTAATAAAATATGTTAACGGATATGAAAAATGAAATATTTCTCACCAAAATATTGCCATTTTCATTTTGTGTCCAAATCTTGTATTCAATTTACACCCCTTAGGATCTAGATAATACACAGTGAACGTCTCGGGGGCAATAACCAATAACTCCCAATGCTTACCACTAGAGGAAAAAAAGTTAAAAATTAATAACTCAAAACCCACAATAAAATGTAATTTTCTTAAGTCCAAATTATAATAAGCAAAGTAAACTTACCCTACATTGAATGGAGCCATTATCACCGTCTTCTTATTTACAACAAAAATTGAAAAAGTGTCATAGCAGTATTGTTGAACTGATGTAGGGTCTTTAGCTACTAGACTAATCAAGGATGGAATCAAAAACCCTACATGTTCGAATCCAAAATCTGCACATATGTTGTCTAAGTAGGTGCAAAATATGTATTAATTATGCATGCATTAATAAATAAGAAACAAGATCACCACATCATACACAAGGTATATGGATGTATAAAGAATATCTCACCTTATCCATAGCTCTATCACAGATGTATTTAGCCAATCATTTCGAAACATCTCCAAAATATCTTGTATAAATATTTTTGTTTCGTATAACTGACCTGTAGAATCTGAATCAGAAGAAACAGTTATAGGGGAGTTTATATCATGTTCCCCTAACCATACTACCATACCCCTACAGTTAGGACCTAACGGGACAGGTAGGTCCTGTGGAACCCAACTAGGTAATGCAGGAGGTGGAAGTGGAGGCCTAAATGCTGTGGGTGTCTTCTTTTTAACCTGTATATATATATAATAATTTCAGATCAACTGCCAGCATATACACACACTAACAATTGAACGTAATGTAAATTTACCACACCTTTTCAATAAAGAAGGCATACGCTTTTTCCCACAATATCACTCCGCCTACTGCCTCACCAAGCGTTTCACAATCTGGGTGGGCATATGGCAGTTGAAGATCCATCCACTGGGGGAATATATGTATCGGGCTCACCCGAATCCAACCACCTGGTACTGGAGACCCGTGACATGTTTCCCCTAGTACGGATGGGCAAGCCGACGCCTCTGCCACGACATATTTTTTACTTTTTAGACGGCATGGCTTCAACCCCTACAAATTTTTGTGTAAAGAATGTTATATAAATATATACATATCATCTTTTTTGAAACGACTACACTGTCATATATATGTATCATCTTGAATAAACTAACTAGTTACTATGTCATAAAAATACTTACAGTGGATGTGCTAGGTGGTGGGTCTACAAGATTACTCCCAACCTCTGCAGTAGGAGTAGGAGTAGAGGCTGCAGTAGGTATTGTCTGGTAAGTGGCAGTCTGAGATGCCTGCCACTTTTGCATTGCTTCTTCGAGTTTCCTGTCAAATAGCTTATCCACCTATACATGGATAAAAGAAACGTCAAATTCTAATTTTTGAATTCTCTTTTACAGTAACATCTACAAGGAAAAAATATGTTACCTCTTCTTGTGAAAGTCCCGCTTTTGGGACATGTTTGCGCTGGGATGGCCCAAAAAAAGCTTTGATGCCACACCAGTGCCTGCAGCCCTAACACATCCAGGATGCTCTGGGTTACCCAAAGCAACTGTCAATTGATCCCTTGTGCCCTCAGGGATGAACTTTCCTTGTTTCCTTAGCTCGTGCAGCTCCCGCTAATCGCCAAAACAAGAAATTGTTCTTAAGTAAACAACACAAATAATCAATATTCGAATGATTGCTGTAAGAGTTGTATTTTACCATTTTTGCAACCGCCTCAGCAGTTGCGGCCTTAATTAATTCTCCCTTCTTATTTTGCCTCCCAGCTATCTAAACATCATGGCGAGGCAGAGGTGTGCTGCCTATGGTAGAGGACTCCTGAGTAGCAGAAGACTGAGCAGCAGCAGCCTCACCCTGTAGTCTTTGGCGAACACCTGCATATCCTCTTGGACCCATTGTGTGGTCGTGCACATTCATCGCACGCCTTGATCTTTGTCCATCACTGAGGGCCTAATTAGTATGCACATTAATGATTTGGTTAGTAACACTAAATGTTAATCTTGAATAAGTGATACAACATATATTAATTAATGAGATTGAGACTGACGCCTAATACCTTGAATTCATCAGTTTGTCTTGAAGCGAAAAACGCGTCCCATTCTTCTTTGTCCAGGAAGTTCCACTGTTCAGTGGCTGTCTTCTTCCTCTTATCGGCTTCTTTTATGTATTGTCTGGTGAGATTTGTCCTATAGTTCCTTACGACTCTCCCACAGCGTTGCATCACACATTTACGATGCAGCTTTTCATCCAATTCAAATATACTCTGCAAAATAGAATTGCTATTAACTAGTATCCAAAAATTTAGTCATCTACAAAATAGAATTGCAAATTAATAATAACTCACGCATAAATCCCTCCATATTAAATCTTTCTTCTCCTTAGAAATGTTATGCCAAGAATCTAAGTGACAACCGCAATGGCTACGAGTAACATATCCAAGATATGAAATACATGAATTGCGATTCACACCATATGCATTTCTTGCATTATCGAAATCCACAACAAGTTTGGGTCCATTGCCCTTTTGCACAATTAACTTCTTCATCATAGTGATGCCCCTTCTCTTGTCAACTTTTTGGTGTTGTTGATCAAGTGCCTCAAGTGATGCACATGGTACCTGTGCATCATCAATCTAAAATTTGACAAAATAATTCACATTTACAAGATATAACTATAAATGGACATATAGATATATTTTTAAAACCTACATTGTGAGGCGGCGCATTGATGTCCTCACCCTCACGGTAGTCATCAAGATGGTCATCAGGGGAATGGTCAGCCATCTGCAAATTCACATTCAAATTGTAAAGTTCACATTGTAAAGTAGTAATTCAAAGTGTAAAGCTCACATTGTAAAGTAATTCAAATTGTAAAGTTCACATTGTAAAGTAATTCAAATTCTAAAGCTCACATTGTAAAGTTCACATTCACATTGTAAAGTAATTCACATTATAAATTAAACTCACATTATAAATTAAGTAAATTTCGGAAGCATTTGGACTGGTTTTTAGGCCAACAAATAATGTGTTGTCATTCTTATACCTAAAATCCTAGTTCTTCAAGTTAGGGTGATTATTGATGTCTTTAAAAGCATGATTGGCAATTTAGGGAAAAGTTCATCATTTACATTCCAAGAATGTTACATGTGTTTATTTATGTATTGATTTTGATATTATTTAATCATCTACTGATTTAACTTTAGTTAATTATCAACTGTTTAACTTTAGTTATCAACTGATTTGTGTTTATTTATGTATTGATTTTGATACTATTTAATCATCTACTTATTTAACTTTAGTTATCAACTGTTTAACTTTAATTATCAACTGATTTGATTATATTATATTTATTCATCTACTATTTGTATTCATTTATGTACTGATTTGAGAATTGATTAATCATCACTGATTTATAATTTTATATTAGTTAATCAGCTGATTTGTATTTATTCATCTACTTATTTCTATTTATTCATGTACTATTTTTTATTTATCTATTTACTCATTTGAATTTATTTATACTGCTTCTGAAATTATGTAAGAATCTACTGATGTAACTTTATTTATCAACTGATTCATATTTACTTTTCCGCTTATGTATTTATTCATCTACTTATTTGTTTTTATTTATTACTGTTTTTATTTAGTTATCTATTGATTTGTGTTTGTTTATGTAATAATTTTGATATCATTTAATCATCTACTGATTTAACTCTGTTACTGTATTTATTGTATTTTATCCATCTACTATTTGTATTTATATATTTGCTGATTTAGGAATTATGTAATCATCTACTGATTTATATTAGTTTACCAATTGATTTGTATTTAATGTATTTATTCATCTACTAGTAATGAAAATGGTTGTCTTTCTTTCTAGTGATATAAGAATATCAAACACATATACACGAAAATGCTACTATAGTTTCATCTGTTGTGTAGCCTACAAAAAGGTATTCAACTTTAACATTGGATAACCATTATAGTTTCATTGACATTTTAAAGAACAATGGCAATGAATAATGCAAATGTAAAGATAGAAAAACTTGAGTTGAGTCTATTAGACAAGTAGTATTAAGCTAGGGGATGCGGAAGAAGGAAGAAGCCGGCGTACCTTGAGGTGAAGCTGACAGCGCCGGAGCAGAGGAGAGCAGTTGGAGGTGATGGCGGCGAGAAGAGGAGTACCAGCAACCGGTGACAGCTCGGCGGAGCGGCGGCGAGGGCATCGAGGAGACCAGCAATCGGCAGCAACCGGAGATGGCTCGGCGGAGCGGCGGCGAGGGCGTCGACAAGAACAGCAACCGGCGGCGCAACAACCGGCGGTGACGAAGACGATGGCGAGCGGCATGCGACAGACGAACGGAGGCGCGGGGAGGAAACCGGCAACGACGGCGGGGGAAATCGCCAAACCCTAGTGCACGACAATGAAACAGAGACAATGGGGAAAAGTTCTGTTCGCATGGCTATTAAGTTGACAATATGTGTCAGTTATTTAACAAAACCGACAACTAAACCAACAGTGTCGGCTCTTTGAAGAAAACCGACAACTATACTACTTAATATTCATCAGTTCTTAAATAAAAGACAACTGACAAATATTCCTGTCTCACGCATACCCTTTAGTCGTCGGTTATTTATTAAAGAACCGACAACATATGTCAAATTTTGGAGCCAATTTTTTCGCTGGAATTTTGGGTTTGGCGTTTGAGTTTATGTGTCGGTTGTTTATTAAATAACCGACAATTATTGAAAGCAGTACCCGTGTGTGGTCGACCTTCACATATTGGATGTCGGTTTATGTTAAAAACCGACACAGTAGGGTTTATGTGTCGGTTTTTGTATACAACCAACACCTTGAAAACCGACTTTATAAGCCATTTCTGTAGTAGTGAGTCATATTGGGTCTAGTGATTTAGATTTCATGTTCCTCAACATATAATATAGAAGAAAAATGGAAGACTATTCATAGGGAACAATATTTCATCCATATAACTAGCCAAGCATATTTCAAGAGATACCTAAGAAAATATCATCATACAACCAAGGAGTAGTAGTATGATAGCGTACCTTTCAAAAAGAGTATTTGGAGTATAGATCCCAAGAGAGAGAGTAAATCAACCCTTTGAGTCAGATCCTAGATCAAAATATTGGATCAAGGGTCAAGATCATAGCTTTAAAAGATCATGCTTTGTTATTCGAGATTAGGGTTACATTTTCCTATTTCTACCTTAGGTTTAGGTCATCAAAAAAATTCCTCAAAAGTCCAACAAATATTCAAGTATCAACATGTTTCATCAATGGATGACCTTCCTAGGTATATTTAGGAATACATGTCAACCCTAATTATCAATATCATTATTCAAAATCTCTAGATCATTTCCAATATCAGATAGCATAAATGGACTCAAAATTAGATTAGGGAGTCCCATGATTAAGAGGATTTCGTAGATCATGGTAGAGCATCATTATATTAGAATAAACCCTATTTCAAAGTACATGACTCATATTTTTAGGTTAAAGAGTCAAGAGGATTATATCTAACCCTTAAAAAATGATTTGATGTCTCATAATGATCATTAGGAACAAGAATAAGAGTTTCTTCAAGATTAATCATCCTATAAGATAATTAAATAGGAAAAGGATCAAGATCATGTCATGTCAGTGATAAATATCGAGAATTAAGCTTCACAAGTATTTTTAAAAGATTATTTGGATTTTTCTGATCAAAACGGACTGTAATTTTACTATTTTTGGAGCTACGGATCTCAAGATATCATTTTTGCAAGAAATAGGCTATTTACTGGAATTTAGGGCAGAGAGTAGAATTACCGAAAATTCGGAGCCGTTGATCGATGATCTACCGTGGTCTCATGAGGAGATCAGTGGCAAAGTGGAGCCTCGTTCTCCCAGGCACGTGGCTCACGGAGAAAGGGCAAGAGAGGGCTCGCGGAGGGATCGCTGGCCATCGATCTCTCCCTGGACCAGCGTGGACCTTGATCCAGCGGTTGCTGCTGCTCGTCACAGGGAAAAACACCCGCCTGCGAGCAGGGGTGCTCCGCGGTGGTGCAGTGGCTGGAGAAAATAGGGGTGCGAGAGGGAGAGCTCAGTGAGAGAAGAGGAGCCGCCGTTCGGAATCATGGGGGCACGATGAACCCAAAGGGGGGTTTATATAGTTGTTTGGGCTAGGTTTAGGGTTGTTAAAGGGGGGGGGTGACGCAGCCCAAGGTAGGCCTAGTTTCCTTGGCCTCCAAGCCATGATTCCACCCAACCAAAACGTGTGGAAGCTTCATGAAGGTGCTGCGATGTCATCGGTCGAGCTATCGGGTGCAACCGGCTCTGGTTGGCCGATCGGGGTCGGGCTAGGGTGATGGCTGGTCCATCGTGGACTTTCCTTATCCGACGCAAGGTAGGGGATGACCCCAGCGCCGTTGGATCAAGATCCAATGCTTTTGGGTCAACCCACCTTTCCCAGCAGTGCCCCAAGCCACAGATGGGCTGACCCAACAAGGAAAAAAGGTGGAAAAAGGTGGAAAAAGGGCAAGAAATATAGGAAAGGGCTAAGAACTTGGAAAATCGTATAAATTCATAGGAAGGTTAGAATGCTCTCAAATTCAGATCATAACTTCAACATGAAGTGTAGAATAATGTGTAAACGTCTGTAGACCAAAGAATAAAGTTAAATAGTCAAACTCAAGAATTTTCTTAAAGAGGTGTATTAAGTCAAATTAAGGTGTCCAAGAGTGCATAAAATTCATAGAATACAAAAGAATTTGATTTTGGCTATCTATATCGATCAAGGAGTCAAAAGATATTATAAATGATCATTATAAGGGTGAAAGATAAAATAATTTAAAAGAAAAGAGGAAAAAACTCACATTGTCACATCCTCCCCTCCTTATAAAGAATTTTTTCCCCAAAATTCAAACTTCCTTGAAAAGGTCAGGAAAACATTCCTCCATGTCTGACTTCAACTCCCAAGTAGCATCATCACTCCCATGGTGCTCGCACAAAACCTTAACCATAACGATTTTCTTATTCCGGAGTTCCTTGGTGCGAGTATAAAGTATTTTGATCGGAGTCTCTTGGTACACAAGAGTGTCCTTTAATTCAATTGGTTCATGATTGAGGACATGGCTAGGGTCTTTGACATACCGCTTTAGGTTCAACATATGAAAGAAGTTGTGCATCATGCTGTATTGTGGAGGTAGAGCCAACCTGTAAGTGCATTCCCCAATACGATCCAAAATTTCAAAAGGACCCACATATCTAGGGTTGAGTTTTCATTTGTTCTTTGTAATGGCTTGAATGGGTCAAATCTTCAGGAAAACATGATCACCTACTAAGAACTGAGTGTCAGTCCTGTGTGCATCAACATAAGACTTCTGACGATCTTGTGCCCTTTTTAACCTTTTCTTGATTTGGTTGACATTATCAGAATAGAGTTGTAGTTCCTCAGACATCAGAATTCTTCTTTCGCCTACTTCATCCCAGTAAAGAGGAGATCTACACGGTCTTCCATACAGAGCTTTATAGGGAGGCATGCCGATACTGGATTGGTAGCTATTGTTGTAGGAAAACTCAACGAGAGGAACATAGTGGTCCCAAGAACCACCCCAATTGAGGACACATGATCTCAGCAAGTCTTCTAGAACCTGGATTGTCCTCTCAGATTGTCTGTCAGTTTGGGGGTGATATGCAGTGCTGAAGTTCAATTGAGTTCCCAGTTCTTCCTGTACTTGTCGCCATAAGTGAGAAGTAAACTTTGCATCACGATCATACACTATAAATACAGGAATTCCATGCAGCCTGACTATCTCTCGAATGTAAAGTTCGGCTAACTCAGGAACCTTAGTTGTTGTCTTGATTGGAATAAAATGGGCCGATTTAGTCAGACGATCAACTACAACCCAAATGACATCACTCCCTTTCCTGGTCCTGGGTAGTCCCACCACGAAATCAATGGTGATGTTTTCCCATTTCCACTCGGGGATAGGTAGGGGTTGGAGAAGACCTCCTGGATGTTGGTGTTCAGCCTTGATCTGTTGGCAGGTCAGACACTTGGAGATGAAAGTAGCAATGTCGGTCTTCATATTCCTCCACCAGAAGTGTCTTTGTAGATCCTTGTACATCTTTGTCGATCCAGGATGCACAATATATTTCGACCCGTGAGCATCTTGTAACACCATATCTATCATGACTGAATCTTCTGGGACCCATATGCGTTGTTTTATCAGATTCCACCATCCATACCGACTATTAGATGAGTCTGGGGCTTTTCTAATAGCTTAGTCATATCATTAAGGCTCTTGCTACTCTTTTGAGCTGATAGGATTTCAGACAGGAGGCCCAGTTTTACATGGACACTGGCTAATCTAAGAACGTTGCCCATACGCCTTGGGGCCCAAAGTGACATGAATTCCATGTTCTTCCATTCCGTAGTAAATACAGCAGTGCATTTATCCTGCTTTCTTCTGAGTGCATCGGCCACCACATTTTCCTTACCGGGGTGGTAGGCAATGGTGAAGTCATAGTCTTTAAGGTACTCGAGCCAACGCCTCTGTCGGAGATTGAGATCCTTCTTTGTCAAGATGTATTTCAGACTCTTGTGGTAAGTGAGGATGTCGAAGGTGGCACCATACAAGTAGTGTCGCCATATTTTCAAAGCATATATGATGGCAGAAAGATCGAGGTCATGAGTTGGGTAGTTGACCTCATTTGGCTTCAATTTTCAAGAGGCATAAGAAACTACTTTTCTTTCTTGCATGAGAACACAACCCAGACCAAACCTTGATGCGTCGGTGAAGATGACGAACCCATCATTTCCCGAGGGAAGAGTCAAGATAGGTGCAGTTGTCAGCTTTGTCTTTAGCTCTTGAAAACTGAACTCACACTCCTTTGACCAGATAAACTGTTCTCCTTTCTTGGTGAGCTTAGTGATAGGTAAGGCAGTTCTACTGAAGTTCTGGATAAAACATCGATAATAGCCAGCAAGACCTAGAAAGCTGTGAATCTCTGAAACATTCTTTGGGGCTTGCCACTCAAGAACAACTGAGACTTTGGCAGGGTCAACAAAAATTTTCCCACCAGAAATTGTGTCGCCCAAGAACAGGACTTCAGAAATCCAGAATTCACATCTTGACAATTTTGCATAAAATTTCTGAGATTGGAGGATGTCAAGAATTTTGTGAAGGTGGATGCGGTGTGATTCAGTATCAGTAGAATATATCAATATATCATCAATGAAGACCACTACAAACTCATCGAGGAAAGGTTGGAAGACACTATTCATCAAGTTCATAAACACACCAGGGGCATTAGTCAACCCAAAAGGCATGACAAGGAATTCATAATGCCCATATCGGGTTCGAAAGGCCGTTTTAGGAATGTCTTCATCCTTATCTTTGAGTTGGTGGTAACCAGAACGAAGATCAATTTTTGAAAAGACATGGGCAGAACGGAGTTGATCGAACAGGTCATCAATTCTTGGCAGCAGATACTTGTTTTTCATAGTAGTTTGATTGATCACACGATAGTCAATACACATGGGAAGGGAGCCATCCTTTTTCTTGACAAATAAAATGGGGGCTCCCCAAGGGGAGGTACTAGGTCGGATGAAACCCTTGTTAAGAAATTCTTGCAACTTATTTTTTAGCTCAGTCAATTTAGTAGGACCCATCCGATAGGGTGCCCGAGAAATAGGTGCGGTACCAGGTGCTAAATCAATAGAAAACTCAACATCACGATCTGGTGGTAGCCCAGGGAGCTCCTTAGGAAAGACACTCGAGTACTCTCACACTATATCAATGTTTTCTAGGGCACTCGTATCATGATTGACTATGGTTACAGTTGCTAGGTAGGCTTTTCACCCTTTAGCTATCAAGTTTTGGGCTTTAATCAAAGAAATGACAACGTTTTGACTTCGATCTTTACTTCCAGGAACTAAAAGAATAGGGAGACTGGGTATGGAAATAATGACTTTCTTGGCACGACAATCGATTAGAGCATGATTTTTATGGACCCCATCCATCCCTAAAATAAGGTCAAAGTCTTCCATGTCTAAGATTATGAAATCTGACTCAAAATTATGTCCAACATAAGATAGAGGGACTTTCTCGACAATATAGTAGGATACTTTCATCTTCCCACTTGGGGTAGTTACATAAAGTACGTACCCTAAGTCCCTTATTTCAAGATTCAACATACATGCAAGATTCTTAGACATGAAAGTGTTTGTTGTCCCCGAGTAAAAAAGAGTAACAACAAAATGATCGGAGATTTGCATCATACCTACATATACATATATTTCATGTAAGGACTGTGTACAAGATAATAATGATATAAAGTTATGGAAATAATCTTGAATTTAAAAGGTACCTTCCATGAGTTTGTTTTCATTGGCCTTCGCCTCATCTGCATTCACAGCAAAGACACGAGCCTGTCTATGTTCACCTTGCCTGGCCCATGTTGGAGGAGGGTGGGGGCAGCTATCTCTGAAGTGACCCTCCTGTTTGCAGTAATGACAGACCGGGGACAAGTACTTGCACTGGCCAGGGTGGAAGTTACCACAGTTACGACAACGAGGGATATTGGCATTCCGACCTGGGCCCCTATTTTGGCCATGATTCTAGTTTTCTGCAGGACCACGGTTGTAATTCTAGTTCTGGCCTTTGGCAGGAGGATTCCTCTGGTTCCTCTGTTGGTTCCTGTTCTTATTGCCACCAATATAGGGTTTTCCCTTTGGTTCAGGTTTTGCAGGTGCAACTTCAGTCAGACCTAGGTAGGCAAGGGTAGGTAAAGGTTTCCCGTGTCCCATCCCCAAGGTTCTCTCCATGGACAAGGCATGGTCATAGGAATCTTAGAAAGTGGTGGGTTTGGATGAGGATACAAAAGCTTTTAGGGTAATGAAAAGCCCATCAATGTAATGGTCAAGTTTTTGTTCTTCTATGAGGTTGGTGACATGTCTCTCCAGCAAGCGGAACTGTCGGTTGTATTCAACCACTGTGTTAGTTCCTTGGGTCAGGGTGAGGAATTGTTTTTGTTTTTCCTTTCTCTCAGATGTGGGTTGGAAACGGTTGGTGAAAATGCGTTTAAAGGCTTCCCAGTTGACAAGGATGACCTGTTGTGATCGGATGTAATTATCCCACCATAATTTGGCTGCTCCCTTCAATTGGTAGGTGGCAAAACCAACCTTATCTTCTTCAGGGCACCTCAAAACCCTAAAGGTGTTTTCCATGGACACTAACCAGGCATCAACCTTGTCTAGGACATCATCTTTGTCTTCCCCATAGAAGGTTTCAGGGCTGAGTTTTAGAAAATCCTAGATGGTGGTGGGTTTTGGGTTTTGGGTTGGTACAAGGGATGTTGTACGAACAACTAGGTCATGAAGGGCATCCATAATGGCTTTTTGTTTTACCTCCCATTCCCCCATAGTGTTGTTCTTATTGGCAGAACCGACATCTTCATCATCCTCCATGTGGGGCTTCTTCCCCTTGTCTTAGTACCAGATGTTCCTTCACCATCCATGTTGTTCCTGGTTTTTGGGGCCATCTGCAAGAGTTCAACTAATATAAGTTTTCCTATTTATAATATGATAGATCATGGAAATATTGTAACAGGTTTTCCCAATATTTTTTTGGATTTTAGTTGTTCCCATCCTTAATTTACCCAAAATAGAGAGAGTATATAGATCAAGTCATGACACCTTAAGGAGCACGAGAAGATGAGGAGTCATCCTACTTCCTTCTAATAGGTGGTTTGGGTAATCCTTAAAGAAGAGATAAGATGCTAGAATTCTCTCTAGGGTTATAGGAAGTCCTTCCATCCATTTTTGTGTCAACTAAGGCCAAGTCGAGCAGGAGGAACCTCAGCCGCCGTGAATACAGATAGGAGGAATTATGCCAAAACCCCCTTGTGCTCTTTCTAGACACCTCAGTTTTCACCATAGTGGTTTTTAGGGCTTCATTTCACTAATGCATATTAAGTGTGTTACAACTCTGATACCAACTGACACATATCCGTTCTTACCCTAATCCCAATTCCACTATCCAAAAGGGCAGTTTTAGAGGGATGAGAGCGCCCGTCCCTGAGTGGCCCAAAAATCACACACAGATAATATGCAAAAATGAAATAACATCCTTCTTTATTAAAATGAACCAAAAAGTTTAATACATCAGGCCCGTAGGAAACAGGAAAAAGAAAGAGATAAGAACTAGCCTACAACTACATCCCTTTTACAATTAGCTCCCATGTAGAGTCCATAAGATGCAACAGTCTTTATTGTTGTAGATGAAAGATTAGATGAATCTAGTTCCTTGCATTACCTAAAATCGAGAAAATCAAGACACAAAGTCAATGCAATTGCACAATACGCTATATAAAAAACAAGTAAAACAGTTTTATAATGAAAACTAGTATGCTTGGTAGGACTTATGTTTCAAATCATTATCGAACGATTTCCAAAAACTAAAAAATGTTATTCAACAACAAATTTTATTACGATTTTGCAATTATGCTGTAATTTGAGAAGCATGCTTATATTAGTTTGGGTGACTCTACTACCCCAACGCAATGGGGGTCACCAAGCTCCTTCGCACCATATGAGATAGGAGATCCAAGTGCAAAATCCCTGCTTCCAAAGAAGGAGTTTTTCTTGTATCCAATGTCAACATTATCAATATTTCCAACATCATTATCAACATCAATATACGGGCAATCATAATGGGTCTAGTGATTTAGATTTCATGTTCCTCAACATATAATATATAAGAAAAACGGAAGACTATTCATAGGGAACAATATTTCATTCAAATAACTAGCCAAGCATATTTCAAGAGATACCTAAGAAAATATCATCATACAACCAAGGAGGAGTAGTATAATAGCGTACCTTTCAAAAAGAGTATTTGGAGTATAGATCCCAAGAGAGAGAGAGAGTAAATGAACCCTTTGAGTCAGATCCTAGATCAAAATATTGGATCAAGGGTCAACATCATAGATTTAAAAGATCATGCTTTGTTATTCGAGATTAGGGTTACATTTTCCTGTTTCTACCTTAGGTTTAGGTCATCAACAAAATTCCTCAAAAGTCCAACAAATATTCAAGTATCAACATGTTTCATGAATGGATGACCTTCCTAGGTATATTTAGGAATACATGTCAACCCTAATTATCAATATCATTATTCAAAATCTCTAGATCATTGCCAATATCAGATAGCACAAATGGAATCGAAATTAGATTAGGGAGTCCCATGATTAAGAGGATTTCCTAGATCAAGGTAGAGCATCATTATATTAGAATAAACCCTATTTCAAAGTACATGACTCATATTTTTAGGGTAAAGAGTTAATAGGATTATATCTAACCCTTATTTTGTAAAAAATGATTTGGTGTCTCATAATAATCATTAGGAACAGGAATAAGAGTTTCTTCAAGATTAATCATCCTATAAGATAATTTAAAAGGCAAAGGATAAAGATCATGGCATATCAATGATACATATCGAGAATTAAGCTTCACAAGTATTTTTAACAGATCAGTTGGATTTTTCTGATCAAAATGGACTAGAATTTTACTGTTTTTGGAGCTACAGATCTCATGATATTGTTTTTGCAAGAAATAGGCTATTTATTGGAATTTAGGGCAGAGAGTAGAATTACCGAAAATTCGGAGCCGTTGATCGATGATCTACCATAGTCTCTTGAGGTGATCAGTGGCGAAGCGGAGCCGCGTGCTCCTAGGAACGTTCCTCATGGAGAAAGGGTAAGAGAGGGCTCACGGAGGGATCGGTGGCCGTCGATCTCTCCCTGGACCAGTGTGGACCTTGATCCAGCGACTTCTGCTGCTCATCACAAGCACAAACACCCGCCAGTGAACAGGGGTGCTCCACGGTGGTGTGGTGGCCGGAGAAAAGAGGGGCGCGAGAGGGGGAGTGCAGCGAGAGAAGAGGAGCCGCCGTTCGGAATCGTGGGGGCGCGATGAACCCAAAGTGGGGTTTATATAGTTGTTTGGGATAGGTTTAGGGTTGCTAGAGGGGGGGCGGCGCAACCCAAGGTCGGCATGGTTTCCTTGGCATCAAAGCCATGATTCCGACCAACCAAAACATGAGGAATCTTCGCAAAGGCGGTGCGATGTCATCGGTCGAGCTATCGGGTGCAACCAGCTTTGGTTGGCCGATTGGGGTCAGGCTAGGGTGAAGGCTGGTCCATCGTGGAGTTTCCTTATCCAGCGCAAGGTAGGGGATGACCCCAGTGCTGTGGGATCAAGATCCAACGCTACTGGGTCAACCCGCCTTGCCCAGCGGCACCCCAAGCCACATATGGGCCGGCCCAACAAGGAAAAAAGGTGGAAAAAGGTGGAAAAAGGGAAAGGAATCTAGGAAAAGGCTAAGAACTTGGAAAAATCGTATAAATTCATAGGAAGGTCCGAATGCTCTCAAATTTGAAGTGTAGAATAACGTGTAAAATTTCGAGACCAAAGGATGAAGTTAAATAGTCAAACTCAAGAATTTTTCCAAAGAGGTGCATTTAGTTAAATAAAGGTGTCCAAGAGTGCATAAAATTCATAGAATACAAAAGAATTTGATTTTGGGTATCTATATTGATCAAGGAGTCAAAAGATATTATAAATGATCATTATAAGGGTGAAAGATAAAATAATTTAATAGAAAAGATGGAAAAACTCACATTGTCACAACCGCACAGGATAGGCAGAAGTCATATGCTGATAAACGTCGTAGACCTTTGGAATTCCAGGTTGGAGTCAGAGTCTATCTCAAAGTCTCACCTTGCAAGGTAGTTCTAGGGTTTGGAAGGAAAGGGGTTAACTCCTAGGTTTATGGGGCCCTATCCAATCATTGAACAGATTGGAAAGGTAGCCTATAAACTCGAGTTGCCACCAGAGTTATAGAGGTTACACCTTGTGTTTCACATTTATATGTTGAGGAAATGTGACCTAGATATAGAGTCAGTTCTGCAACCTATGGAGATAGAATTGAATGATGACATATCTTATGAGGAAGGACCAATGTCAATCCTTGATAAAAGAACTAAAAAGCTGAAAAAGAAAGACATAAGTCATGTGGAAGTCCTCTGGAATCATCGTGGTGTTGAAGAAGCCACATGGGAAATAGAGGAGGAGATGAGAAGGAAATACCCTGCTCTTTTATTTTAATATGTTTTGTTGATTTCGGGGACAAAATCCTTGTAAGGGGTGTATAATTTGTAACATCCCTGACCTGGGTTATGAACTAACCCTAGGTGTTTGCTTAATCATGTGATTAGACACTTCTGGTTATCTTTTGATATGTAATTAAAGCTTCAAAGGAACATATATTTCCATTTCTGCCCTTTTTGAACAATGTTGTAATATTATTTTGTTAATTATGGACCTATATGCAAATTACCCAATTTGAGGGGTTAACTTGCAAATTTCACATGTTTATATGTTCATCTAGTGTTGAGACATCATAAGAGTGAATATGATGTAGTGATATGGATTCTCTAAGCTTGGGCACCAAGATGTAGCTTGTAGAGCAATCCTTGTGCTTTAAACCCTAGTTTTGGTGTAAAGTGCAATTTACCCAAAACATGGGGTGCAACATGTGAAATATACCTTCTAGAGTATCTTTTATGACTATTGGCATCAAATAAGTAAAAATGATAAAGGGGGCGCTTCATTTGAATAATCAAATGAGAAGGATAACCCTTATAATTAAATAACCAAGTTGTAAGCGAAATGACCCTTTTATGTGTGCAACTTAGTAAGATGTTTGGCTTCTTTTCCTCTAGACTTTGGTTCAAGAAAGAGTTTTTTCTTAAGTATAGAAGAAGAAACGTGCCTAAGAAAGGGAGAGGGACCCATGTGAGAATAAAGGAAAATAGATGTCCTTATCTTGAAATCACACCCAAAGTATATAAACACGCTTCTTTTACTAAGCAAGGGATTGTTCCCTTTACTTCTCTTCTTATCTTCTTGCCATGGCCGACTTAGAGGGAGCTCAGGAGAAGGGGAGGATGACCAGACCATTTTGGGTAACCTGTGATTGCCATCTTGGTCGAATTCATCGAGGAAATCATGCTACAAGGTTGGTTTTCTAGTAAATCTTACATAAATCTTCTTTCTAGCCATATTCTCCAACCCATTCTTGAGGAAAGAACCTTGAATGACCTGTGGAGCTGAAGCCACCATTTAATATACGAATCTTGGAGCTCTAGAGCTGGTTCTAAGGCGGGTTTTATAACTCTAAACCTTAAAGCTTTGATTATGCATCTTCTTTTCTTGAAAACGTTGATTGTTCTCCTTCCTTCCATACTTGTATGCATTCTTGCAACCAAAACCGTGAAGAACAAACCATGAACTTGAGGTAAAAGAATAGGGCATGATTTCCAAAGTTTCTTTAGCAAACGGTCCTCCACCCCTTGGCCAAACGGTTTCAAAACTGTTTGGAGGGCAAACGGTTTCATAAAACTGTTTGGAGAAAATGGTCTCCAAGACCATTTGAATGGGTTGACCAAGTGTTGATCATTTGGAGATCTTTTGTACACATTAAGGACTAATCACCCACAAAGAATCATTAACTAATTCCAAGTAAATCACAAGTTGAAGGCACTTTAGTCACTTAAACCATAAACGAGTTCATTGCTGATTTCAATGGACCAATCATGTTAAAGTTTGGGTTGAGTGACCCAAATGGTTTCAAAACCGTTTGGGGATCACTGAAATGTTCTCAAGATCGATTGGGACCAAATGATCCCAAGACCGTTTGGGGTCAGGTCATGACCCAATTGAGTGACGGTTAAATGTGTTCAACATCAATTGGACTCATGTTGATGTATGTTGAAGGTTGATCGATTCCAAACCCTAATCTAATTGGCCCCAACCCTAATAGGTTATCAATTGAGGGTCAATTGAGTATCAAATAAATGAAGTATTAACCTAATTGACTCAATTTCTTAGTGACTAACAAATACAAGAATGTTTGAGGGGTTCAACATTGAAAACCCTCATTCAATTGGGAGTGTTGATACACTTTTTGGTCCATGCAGTTTTGAGGGTGTTTGGGCCAAACGGTCTCAAGACCGTTTGGGGCCAAACAGTCTCAAAACTGTTTGGGACCAAACGATCCCAAGACTGTTTGGTGTTCATGCGGTTTCAAGGTCGATTTGCCCATGCGGTTTCAAAGTCAAAGTTGGCCAAACGGTCAACGGGACTAAACAATCTTCATGACCAAACAGTCTTCACCTCAGCTAGGGAAAACGGTCTTGATGATGTTTTAGGTCATGCAGTCTTGAAAGTGAAAGGAACGAAATGGTCAACAACTCCATGCGGTTTCAAAACTGATTGGAGGTTGAAGTGCAAGACCGTTTGGGGTTCAATTATGTTAAGATCGTTTGATGGTTTGGAGGTTAAGATACTTTAGTAATTGTTTAGCCTAAACCCTAAAGATACCTAAGGTGATTAAGGGACCAAGAAAATAGTGGATTAATGCATGTTATGGTCAATGGTGAACATCACCAAAGTACCCTTGAAAGGGTTAAGTAGAAAACACCTCTTGACCAAGTAAACCCTAATGATCACAATGGTGATGACATGACTTATAATATCAAAGTTGGTTTAATCTAACCTAATTCAGAGTGATGTAAACATAATATGTTAGTAAGAGGAGAGAGAAGACTCCTAATATGAATGGGAATCAAATAAAAAATCTTCAATATATATGAATGTACATAATTAGGGTATGATTCTTCATACTGAAATCATGGAAACCCTAATTATGGTGATTGATGAATCTTAACCTGATTTGAAGGCACTAATGATAGTAATCTTCACACATGATGATGGCATAACTTCAATTCACTGTGAAGTGAATAGTAAACCCTAATTCTAGGGTAATAACATGCAATATAAATAGTAAACCCTAATTGAGGGTGATATAATGAAATGAATGATAAACCCTAATTCCAGGTTATGCTTTTAAGCATGAAACTTCATAATTGATGTATGAAATAAGGAATCACTAATCCAAATTAAAATAAAGGGGTTGAATAACCCTAATTGAATTGAATAGGGAAACCTAGCCTTAGTGAAGGCATGATGGTACAACCCTTGAATTGAAAGATTATTCCTACTGTATAAATTGCTGATATAGAGATAAATTGCCTATTGTCAAATATATTGACCATGCAGGTTCTTATAAATAAGTGATCATAGCTAGGTAAGGGTTATGATGTCTTATTCATTGAAAGCATGTTATAAGCTTTATGAATAAGGATATACACTGTTGCCTAAGTATATGGGGTAACATATGAGATTGTTGAACTGTAAGAGCCATGAGCAATACCTACATTATGATGATCTGAGGGTTTGAACACCCCTGTTCTTGAATCATAATGATGAGATGGTTAAGTAATGATATCTATATGATAACTGATGTGAGTTAAACTTGATTCATTTAGTATTCTTCTTTCATAGCAGTTGTTTTAATATTTTATGTTTGAAAACATGCTTGATGCTAAAAGAATGCTAAAATGTACTTAATTAATCAAGTATAATCATATCATGTAGAGACCTGATCATAGATCCATCATTGTCAGTATTTTAATGATGGTGAAACATGATTTCCTAAAGGAACTCCTGGAGAACATACTTTTGAGTATGCTGGGGTTATGGACGTGAATATCCTTACATCCTGATGTAGGAATTGATGTAAGATGTACCTTTAATCCATCAATCCTTCATTATATGTTTATGCTGGGATGATGTATCACTAATCTCCTGATGGTGTTGTTAATTCCGCATCGGTGTGACATAAATAAGAAATCCCTCGATGACGAAGAGAGTACAGAATGCCATTGTAGCTCTAATAGCGAAGTTGCCAGAATACCCTGGAAAGCTATTGTAGCAGAGACACGAGATGTCCTACAAGTTGATCCTCACACTAATTGAGGAATATGAGTTCATAAGAATCTGACTCTTTTGATGACCTATGTATGGCACCGATGCAATTTCATAACGATCGGTTGGAGTGTGAGTGGTATACCTCATCTCCGCAGGGCATAATAATATTTTAAAAACATAAACAGTCGTGTAGCATAACTGCTTAAGTTGAATTACAAGAAACAATGATTGATGTTGTATTGTTTATAATGTTCTAGGTAAGTATCTAGTACACACATTATATTTGAGATATTCTTTGATATTCAATTAAGTTATAATTGAAATGTTTCTTTACTTGACATTAAACCTGCTGTTAAATGTTTATAATGTTGCTTATTATTATTCTAATTTGCAATAACAAAGCTTCTGGAGGAGAGTTATAACTCTCGCTGGGACAATTATTCAAATTGTCTCACCCTCGTGAGATTCAACTTTTTAGGTGGACGCCGAGGACGGAGGAACCCATCTGAGGGTGAGCAGTATCAGTAGCAACAACAACACTAGGGGCAGTAGTGAATATCAGGTGGATATACTGACTGTCAATTCTTGTAGATAGTATGTCCTGTGTCGTCTCTATACTCTCAGGTCCTAGGAGTCCGTAGATCTGAGGTTTTTGGCTTAATGCCTCGAGATTTTTATATCTGACCTTATACAGATAACATGGCAATGGATGTATGTAATCACTCTAGATATGAATTTACAGAGATTTAAATGATGAACCATGTTGTAAACAACTTAACTTGTTTTCTTATGAAAGAGTTTTATGGTTTAAAGACCTCTTTCCAAAAAGTTTTAATTTTTAGGGACTTTTATTAATTCTGCTGCAAGTTAATCGCTTCCGCATCCGTTTATCTCGTGTTTTATAAGTCGTACCCCACACCAGTAGTCATAGGAAGGATAATAGGAGAAGGTCCACTAGAAGCAGAGGTTGTGGGAGCAGCGGAAGGTGTAGGTGGAGGGGTTGGGTAAAAATGATTATATGCATTGGATGCATAATCACTTCCCGGGTAGGGTTGGTAGGCTAGGTAGGGATGTACACATGACAAGTTCATGTTTGACATGATTAAACATAAGTCCTCATGTAGGTGTTTCTAGACCTGGAGGTTGTATGCTTATTTATGTATCCTGTAACCCATAAGGGCTTTATTGAACACATGAAACGAGGCACATATAGGTCAGGTAGGCTGAGGTGGTGGAGGTGTCACGTAGAGTTAGAGGAAAGTGTATAGGTAGAGGCAGAGGAAGAGGCACCAAGTGTGGTAGAGGAAAGGATAGGCACAAATTTCTGGATGGTGGTCTCACTAATACATAATCCCTTCCGGGCAAGTCTGTAATGAAAGTCATGGAAGAGATATTTCTTAGTGGCTAACTAAAAAAGACCACATATCAAGGCCGGGTAGGTAGGGTGGGTGCCACGAGTATTCTTGCCTAAGTCAAAGAAGTCATATGGTGGAGGATGTATCTAGACCACTTGACTCCGACATTCTCTAAGAGGCAATACATGATTATCGTAGTGTTCTCTACAATATCTGTTTGATTTTTCTTCGGGTGGATGTTGTAGTTAACCACTAGGGAAAGGATTCACCTCTTGAGATCCAAGGAAGAGGAGGGAAGGGTGCTCTTCTTCTTCTTATAGGGAAACTAAGGTTTCTTCAAGTAATGATCGATTTCAGGAAGAGTAAGATTGTATTGCTTGTAGAAATCCTGAGGGTCAAGAAGGTTAAAATACTCATTGTAATCCTTAAGCCATGTGTCAGTCTCATCAATACCTGAGAAGAAGATGTTCATGGTATTCTATGAGATTTAGAATTTCTTCCAGGCTATCATAGATGTTAGAATAAATTGAGTGTTAGGAGGGGGTGCAAGGGTGTCATAATTCCAACACAAGTTCATGTATAATCTGTGAACCAATTTTATGCTAGTCATGGAACTGTTGTGGCATAGGCATTCAACACCCACAACTGAGTGATGGTGAATGTGTAGCAACCATTCCATTTGATCGGTTACCTCTTGGCATCTAGGGCTAGGCTCCAAGAGGGCACGAAAAGGAAAACGATTTTGTGGGAGAAGGTCCTTATACCTATTAGCAACCTCATTTGAGAGAAAGAGAGTCTCATCAAAAGGGATGAAGCGGGAAGATGAAGAAGAGGACGGTGCATCACTAGGGGCAGCTCTCTTCCTTATATTTGAAGCCATGGAGACGAAATATAGAGGAAATAGAAAGTAAAATCACAAAACACACTAACACACTAAAACCATGCATTTGAATGCAAGTGCACATGTCAAGTAATATAGGCCTATGTGAGGCCCGAGTCGAACTCAGGGAGACATAGTCTCAGTGACTACTACCACTACTACAGAAACGGCCTTTGGCGTCGGTCGTTTAACCCCATTTGGCGTCGGTTTCCGACCGACGCCTATGTGGGCGCCGCTAAAGGTCGAACACTTCGGCATCGGTTTTTTAACCGACGCCTATTTGTCCTATAGGCGTCAGTTGTTTAGTAAATAACCGCCGCCAAAAGTGTTCCCGCCACATAAAATGGCGTCATCTAGGGCACTTTGTGCGTCGGTTATTTACTACACAACCGACGCCTATATAGAATATAGCGTCAGTGTTTTAGTAGATAACCGACACATAAAGTGCCCTAGATGACGCCATTTTCTGTGGCGCGAACACTTTTGGCGTCGGTTATATACTAAACCACCGACGCCTGTACTTCAAGACGACACGGCCGTGCTTCCCTGCACGGCCGTGTTAGTACTATATGCGTCGGTTTTATATGAATAACTGACGCCATTTACACCACGGCCGTGCTATCCTGCACGGTCGGGTTGTTTGTACTATTAGGCGGCGGTTTTATCACATAACTGACGCTGTATGTCTTTGCTGACGGTTTTCTATAAATAACCGACGCCTATTTATATTTTTTTTTCATATCAGTTTGCAGGCCTGCTGTGGCTGGTCAGTAGGATGAGAACCTACAGTTCAGTTTTCTGAACTGCAGGTTTACGAAATCCATTGATATCAGCCTACAAACAGGCCGCAAACCTGCAAAAGTCACAAGAAAAATTCTACACAAGTACATACATTCAGTCATCAATTCAATTCTCACATTCACACATATAGAAACATTCAAATACATGTATTAACATTCAGAAATATTCATTTACATAGTATCATTCATTATCGCTATCAACATCCCAATTATATCTTACAGTTGCCACTCCTTGTATGGCTTTTGCCCATTCTTCTCTTACTTCATTTAATGCTTCCATCGTATATGGAGCATGTATATTTTTTAAGCGTTTACCTGTAGTGTTGTCAGTTTTAAACACCTGCAAAGAGAATGATGTATATATATAAGTAATAATATAAAAATAAGATAAGATTGATATATTTCATACTAACTAATGAGACTATATATAATACCTCATGTATGGTATCGATGTCCAATGCGGCATATTTGATAATCATCTGCATAAATCACATCACATAGTATGCGCATGCCCAGCCATTGTCTTGTGTAGCACACTATAAATTGAAACATATAAAATAATACAACTAAGCACAATTCACATCAATAATATATATATTCGAGTCGGGAACTTACTTGTACGTTCTGCCAATTTATTGGCTGGTTCTTTTTCCTTGGGACCGTTCCTCCAGCCTTTTTGAATGCATCTAAACCCCTACATGTTAATATAACACAATAAATTGCATAAGTAAATAGTAATGTAATAAAAGATGTTAACGGATATAAAAATGAAATATTTCTCACCAGAATAATGGCATTCTCATTACATGTCCAATTTTAGTGTTCAATGTACTCCCCGCAGGATCTATATAATAAACAGTGAATGTCCCGGGGACAATAACTAGTAACTCCCAATGTCTACCGCTAGAAGTAAGAAGTTAACAATTAATAACTCAAAATGCAAAATAAAAATGGAATTTTCTTAAGTCCAAATTATAAATAAAGTAAACTTACTTGACATTGAATGGAGCTATTATTATCGTCTTCTTTTGCTGACCAAAAATTGTAAAAACATCTATACAGTATTGTTGAACATTATCAGGGTCTTTAGCTACCAAACTAATCAATGATGGAATCAAAAATCCCACATGATCAAATGCAAATTGTTTGCAATGATCTTCGACTAAGTAGCTGCAAAACATATAGGCGTATGCATTAATATATAAGAAACCAGATCACCGGATCTTACACAAGGTATATGGATGTATAAACAAGATCTCACCTTATCTATGTCTCTATCATTGATGTATTCAGCCAATCATACATAAACAGCTCAATAATATCTTGTATAAATAAAGATCTATCGTATGATCGACCTGCATAATCTACATCTAAAGAAACTATTATAGGGCAATGTATATTATGTGCCCGTAGCCAACATGCCATTCCCCTACAAGCAGGACCTAACGGGTATGTTAGGTCAGTTGGAACCCAAGTTGGTAATGCGGGAAGTGGAGGTGGAGGCCTAGGTGCTCCTGGTGTCTTCTTTTTAACTTGTATATATAATTTCAGATCAGTTGACATCATATATACACATCAACAGTCTAAATCAATGTAAATTTATCTTACAATTTCAGTCGTGTAGACGACATCTGCTTTGGGACACAATATGACCCCACCTTCTGCCTCACCAAGTGTATCAATATTTGGGTGGGCATATGGCAACGCAACTTCCCTCCAATCGGGTAACACATGTAATGGGCCCACACGAACATAGCCCTGTGGCATTGGAGTCCCGTGAAACCTTTCCCCAGGAAGGGATGGGTCAGCTTGCACCTCTGCAACAACATAGTCTTCTATTCTTAAGCGGCATGGCTTCAATGCCTACAAATTTACGTAAAGAATGTTATACATATATACATATAATCTTGAAAACATATCATCTTGAAAAGACTAGCTACAATGTCATAAACAATACTTACAGCAGACGTGCTAGGCGATGGGTCTCCAGGATTACTCGCAGTCTGTGCATCAGGAGAAGAGTGGGTCGCCATAGGCTGATTGGAAGCCTGAGATGCCTGCCACCGCAGCAATTCTTCCTTGACCTTCTCAGCAACTACATCATTGACCTTCTTAGCAACTAAATCCTCAACTCTCTTATTCTCCTATACATGGATAAAAGAAACATTAGCTTCTTATTAATGAATTTCGTTTTGCAGTAACATTCTAAAAAAAGAATAGGTTGCCTCTTCTTGAGAAAGTCCCGCTCTGGGTTTGCGCTGGGATGGCCCAAAGAATGCTTTGATGCCAACACCAGCGCTGGCACCTCTAACACGTCCAGGATGCTCTGGGTTACCCAGAGCAACTGTCAATTCATCCCTTGTGCCCTGAGGGATGAACGTGCCTTGTTTCCTCTGCTCGTGCAGCTCCCGCTAATCACCATAAACAGAAATTGGTAAGTTAACACCACAAATAATCAATATTCAAACGATTTCTCTAAGAGTGTTATTTTACCATTTTTGCAGCCGCCTCAGCAGTTACAGGCTTCTTTATTTCACCCTTCTTGTTTTGCCTGCCAGCTATCCAGATATGATGGCGAGGCATGGGTGTGGCAGACTCCTGAGTAGGAGCAGACTCCTGAGTAGCCGCAGACTCCGCCTGTAGTCTTTGGCGAATGCTTGCATAGCCTTTTGGACCCATAGTGTGGTCATGCACATTCAGTGCACGCCTTGCTTTTTGTGCGTCACTGAGGGCCTAGTTAGTATGCACATTAATGATTTGGTTAGTAGTACTAAATGCTAATCTTGAATAGGTGAATACAATGTATATTAATTAAATTGGGAGTGACGCCTAATACCTTGAATTCTTCAGATTTTCTTGAAGCAAAAAAATTGTCCCAATCTTCTATGTCCAAGAAGTTCCATTGTTCAAGGGCTGACTTCTTCTTCTTATCACCCTCTTTTATGTATTCTCTGTTCAGATTTGTCCTATAATTCCTAAGCATCTTTCCAGCGCGTTGCATCACATTTTTACGATGCAACTTCTCATCCAATGCAAACAGATTCTGTAAAATAGAAATGTTATTAACTAGTATCCAAAATAGAATTGCAAATAATAGAATCTGTAATCTACAAAATAGAATTGCAAATAATAATAACTCACGCATAAATCCTTCCATATCAAGTCTTTTTTCCCTTGAGGAACTTTATGCCAATTGTCATACTTCACACCACAATGGCTCCGAGTGGTACACCCAAGATAGTTCACAAAATTATTGCGGTTCACTCCAATTGGATTTCCTCCATTATCAAACTCCACCACCAATTTGGATCCACTACCACTTAGCGCTAATAACTTCTTCAACAGAGTGATGCCCCTTTTCTTATTAAGTGTTTGGTGTTGCGCATCAAGTTGCTCCAGTGCTTCAGTGGGTACAGGTGCATCAACCTAAAATTTGACAAAAATAAAACACACTAAATTAGCCCAATATAGAAATATAGGATATATGACATAACTAGAAGATAATGAATTTTATAGAAATACAGGATATGTTTTTAGAACTTACATTAGTATCCTCGCCATGCTCGTCATGGACAGAATGCTCATCATGGACTTCATGCTCATCATGGACATCATGCTCATCATGGTCAGCCATCTGAAAATGTCATTAAAAAGGCAAACATTTAGCATTTCTATTAACTAGAAAAAGGCAAACATTTAGCATTTGTATTAACTAGAAAAAGGCAAACATTTAGCATTTGTATTAACTAGAAAAAGGCAAACATTTAGCATTTGTATAAACATACATGTCTCTAAAATTGTGATCTTTTATCAATTAACAATCCTTCATTGTGATCTCCGCGCACATATAAGTCATCATTAGCTTCAATATTTTGTGGAGTTGGCAACCCAACTGAGAATGGACTGGAGTCATCATACTTATCATAGTACTCTTCTTCATCTATAGGATCTTCAATGAACTGTCTTTTACCATGAAGAACAACCGACCATTTATCATTTGCAGGATCATCGATATAGAATATTTGTTTCGCCTGTGATGCCAATATGAATGGTTCACCCTTCTCGCCAATCTTTTCAAAGTTCACCAAAGTGAAACCCAATTCATCCACTATAACTCCTTTGGTGTTATCAACCCAATTACATTTAAAGAGCGGAATTTTGAAATCTATGTAGTCAAACTCCCAAATGTCCTCAATGACACCGTAATATGACATTTTAGCTTCACGTGGACTCTTATCCTTTGCACTTGCAAAGTACATAGTCGACGCTTGAAGAGTGACCCCACTATTTTGGACGACACTCTTATCATCTTGGCGCTTTGTGTAATATGTGAATCCATTAATGTCAAACCCTTCATAAGACATAACATTCAGTTTTGGTTTAAAGGCGAGGCATTTGATAGTTTCTGTAATATCATTTGGTGTTTGAGATAGTTGATGTAAGACTTTATCTTCAAACCACTTGGTAAAAGTCTTATTATGCTCTCTAGCAAGCCACATTGAACTTGCTCGAGGATGTTGTCTCTTTATGAAATTGGTATGTTCCTCGATATAAACACTCACTTCGTCCATATTGTGTAAAATATACAAGTGAGCTTGTTCCAACTGCTCACGGCTGATTACTTTCACCCGTGATCCCAAAATTCCTTTGCCCTCCTCAATATTCTTGTCATTATCAGGAGTGTCATTACCACTGAGAAAGTCATTGCAAAAATCCATAACCTCTCTCGCCACATAACCTTCAATAATACTCCCTTCAGGCCGATAACGGTTTCGAACATCACCTTTAAAAATGCTCATGTATCGTTCAAAGGGATACATCCAATGCAAGAAAACTGGTCCCAACATTTTCACTTCCCTAGTCAAGTGGACAACAAGATGTACCATGATATCAAAGAACGAAGGAGGGAAATACATCTCAAGCTGACATAGGGTAACAACCACTTCTCTTTGCAAATTATCGAGAGTATCAGGGTCAATAACTTTGCTGCATAGAATGTTGAAAAAGAAATAAAGTCTGGTAATTGCAAACCTTACATGCTTCGGCAATATAGATCGAATTGCCACGGGCAATATTTGTTGCATTAGAGTGTGACAATCATGAGATTTAAGACCTATCAACTTCAGGTCTTTCATTGATACCAATCTACGGATGTTGGATGAGTAACCATGTGGCACCTTAACATTTACCAAGCATTCACAAAAAGTTTTCTTCTCCTTTCTAGACAACGTGTAACAAGCGGGAGGTAAGTATGTTCTTTTATTACCCATTTCACGTAATTCTGTTAATTCTGACCTTATTCCCATTTCACGTAGGTCCAGTCTGGATTTTATCCCATCTTTAGTCTTACCTGGTATATTTAATAGAGTACCAATGATGCTATCACAGACATTTTTCTCAACATGAATTACATCGATACAATGCCTGACTGTCAAAGAACTCCAATAAGGAAGATCCCAAAATATTGACTTCTTCTTGAATGAAGAATTGTCACTCCGTGTGGACATACTACATTGTGATTTCTTACCGAATTCATTGACAATGTCTTTTACTCTTTCATAAACAACATCCCCTGGTATAGGTTTAGGTGCACTCCGTTCATCATTCCATCCATTGAATGCTTTGCGCTTCCTACGATACAGATGGAATTTTGAAAGAAACCTTCGATGACCAAGATATACAGTCTTGTCGCCATGTTTTAGTCTTATTGAATCAGTGTTTTCTTCACATATAGGACACGCTTTAGCTCCTTTGACACTATATCCATACAAATTCCCATATGCTGGAAAGTCATTAATAGTGCAAAACAACATAGCGTGCAAACGAAATGTCTCTCTTGCTGAAGCATCATAGGTCATCACACCTTCAGCCCAAAGTTTCTTTAAGTCATCAATCAAAGGTTCAAGATAAACATCGATATCATTTCCGGGTTGTTTAGGGCCCGATATCAACAATGACAACATAACGTACTTATTTTTCATACACATCCAGGGAGGAAGATTGTATATAACAAGCATGACTGGCCAAGTGCTATGTTGGCTGTTCAATGTCCCGTACGGATTCATCCCATCTGTACAAAGCCCAAGTCTTAGATTCCTATCTTCTTCACCAAATTTAGGGTACAATAGATCAATCTTCTTCCACTGTGGGGAATCAGACGCATGTCGTAGGATCCCATCATTATTTTTCTTAACATCTGCATGCCACCTCAAATTCTTCGCATCTTTCGGATTTGCAAACAAGCGTTGAAACCGTGATATTATAGGTAGATACCGCAACACCTTGGCAGGAGAACCAGTTTTGGACTCCCCCGAAGTCGTCAATTTATACCATGACGCACCACATTTTGGACAATCTTTCAAATCTACAAAGTCCTTTTGAAATAATACACAATCATTCGGGCATGCGTGTATCTTCTTGGCCTCCATTCCCATTGGGCACAACATTTTCTTTACCTGGTATGTTGAGATTGGAAGCTCGTTTCCTTCAGGAAGCATTTCTTTCAACAAAGTCAACAATGAAGTGAAGCTTTTGTCGCTCCATCTATTGTTAGCTTTCAACTTATACAATCTCAACACAGCGCTAAGCTTCATAAACTTAGCAGAGCCTGTGTATAACGGTATCTCAGCATCATGCACAATGTTTGTAAAGATAGGAGGTGGATCGGTGTGCTCTACCCTACAACTATCCAGCATCGCATCAACGATGTCTGCTGGAACTGGTTCGTTCACATTTACGTCATCGGAGGCAATTTCTTCTTCCACCCAAGCACTGCTATCGACATCTACTGGTTTCAATTTTGAAATCTCTCCATGCCAGTGCCATTCTGTATAGCCTTGTACAATCCCGTTGCACATGACATGACTTTTGATTTCCTCACCAGTGTTGACTTTCAAGTTGTAACCGCAATGCCTACATGGACAGTAGAACCTATCTGTAGGTTTTTTCCTATGTTCCTCGGCAAATCTAATAAACTGATCAACACCAGATATAAACTCTGGGGTGCAACGATTACGAATGGACATCCATGATCTATCCATTCTATGATCAGAGAAAACAAGTATATATTAGGAAACAAGTATATATTAGGAAAAGATTAGGCAACATTTCCCCGCTGTTCTCTAAGTACATATGTACTTAGAGAACAAATGGGGAAATGCCAACAAACACATGTGATGTAATTCTTATATATAATAAATGTGTACCACCTATCCCATCCTTGAACACCTAATCTCACTAATAAGTGTATAATGTGTATTGGGTTTTCAAGAAAATTTCGGCAGCATTTCCCCGATGTTCTCTAAGTACATATGTACTTAGAGAACAAACGGGGAAATGCTACCAAAATTTTCTCGAAAACTCAATACACATTATACACTTACATCCTAAGTGAGATTAGGTGTTCAAGAACAGTCCCAAACTGGGGACTATCCAAGATTTACTCCTAATGAGTAAATCTTGGACGGGTTTCTAGGCCAACAAACACAATAATAGATATCTACAATGAAGTCGGACTCCATACAAATAGTATATAATTTAGTGATTGTTCATTCTAATTTATATCAATGTACAAGTAATATAAAAAACAATGATTGTTCACATTCTAGGCCAACAAACACATGTGATGTCATTCTTATATATAATAAATGTGTACCACCTATCCCATCCTTGAACACCTAATCTCACTAGTAAGTGTATAATGTGTATTGGGTTTTCAAGAAAATTTCGGCAGCATTTCCCCGCTGTTCTCTAAGTACATATGTACTTAGAGAACAAACGGGGAAATGCTACCAAAAGTTTCTCGAAAACTCAATACACATTATACACTTACATCCTAAGTGAGATTAGGTGTTCAAGAACAGTCCCAAACCGGGGACTATCCAAGATTTACTCCTAATGAGTAAATCTTGGACGGGTTTCTAGGCCAACAAATAATGTGTTGTCATTCTTATACCTAAAATCCTAGTTCTTCAAATTAGGGTGATTATTGATGTCTTTAAAAGCATGATTGGCAATTTAGGGAAAAGTTCATCATTTAAATTCCAAGCATTCACATGTGTGCATTACAATTCATCATTAAGCAAGAAGGGTGATTAGGATTCTCAATATACTCAACAATAAAATAAGTTAAACATGTGTGCATTACAGTTCATCATTTACATTCCAAACATGTCACATGTGTGCATTACAGTTCATCATCAAGATATCTATAACTTACTTAAACATTCAATTATGAAGTAAATATACACTTAATTAAGAATAGCATGACACACAAAGTTGCAGTCAACATCATTATGTTTTGTTCTATCATGGACTATCAGATTGGTATATCACATATGTATCAGTAGATTATTCAATAAACACAATCAGTAAATAACTTTTAAAAACAAATCCACTAGACGTGCAGCCTAGACGTGCCCTGGCGCCGCCCAAGCATCCGCCCAGAGGCCTATCTAGGCAGGGCACCTGGGCTTGGGACCCTAGGCGTGCCCTGGCACCTACTTAGGCGCTACCTGGGTGAGTTCTAGGTCGGCGGCGGCAGAGAAAAGCAAGGCAGAGGACAAAAAAGGTGGTGAAGGTTTGTGGGTTACCTTGCACGAGGACAACACGAGTAAAGCTGCTTCTACCGGCGGGGGCGGAGGTGACGACGATAGCACCGTAGCTGCTAGCTTCTACTGGCGGCGACGACTAGAGGAGAGCAGGGGCGGTGGGCAACGACCGGCGGCGACGAGCGGACAGCAGCAGCAGCAGGGGCGGCGGAGAAGAAGGGCGCCGGAGAAGAAGGACGCCAGAGATGGGGCGCCGAAGAGAAGCGCCGGAGAGCAGCAGCAGCAGAGAAGCGCCGAAAAGTCGCCGCAACAGGGAAAGTCGCCGCAATAGGGTAGCAATGAAACAGAAGAAAGGGGAAGAGTCGGGCGATCGCGGGGGGTTATAAGTTCCCAAATAGCGTCGGTTGTTTACAACAACCGACGCCTAAACATCTTTAGCATCGGTTGGTTGAAACAACCGACGTTCAATTGGACGATATTTTCATGGAAATTTTTGGCGGGAACCACCTTCAGCGTCGGTTAGACAAGGATAACCGACGCTGAAAGTGACATTGTCCGCGCAAATTTTCATCGCAAATAGGCGTCGGTTTTCTAGGTATATAACCGACGCTGAAAATGTCACTATTTTTTTTATCGAAAAATGGATTTCGCGGGCGACTTTAAGCGTCGGTTTTTTATAAACAACCGACGCTTAATACAAAGCGGTACCTGTGTCTGGCTGGTCTTCGAATATAGACGTCGGTTTTATTAAAAAACCGACGCCTTATATGTTAGGCGTCGGTTTTCCTTAATAACCGACGCCCAGAAAAGCGACACTGAATGCTATTTCTGTAGTAGTGTACTAAATATGTTGCAATCGGCTAAGCCGATAAAATGTTGGATTTGAGTTCAACAAAATAATAGGAAATTAAAAGAAAATTAGAAGTGGTTGATTCGAATGTGATGGATTCCTTAGGATTATCAATTTCACCATGGGGTCTCATTATATCTTATTTCTACCGCATTAATATGAAATTCACTCCTACCCGAGATAGAAAGCTTGTAGTCAGAATTGCCCGCTTCCAAGGTGCAATTCACTACCTAGATGTAAGCCAAATCCACGTCTATAGTAATTTATATCTTAGTCTTGGTGCATTATCAAAAACTCCGGGTTTCTTTCCACAAAGTGTATGTTACCTTTCCTAAGGAGTGCATAGGAGAGTGTATAAATTATGGTGTTCTAACCTTTAATCCTCCTTCCGAAGAAATTATCAATCTATAATCCTACTGATGGTGATAAAGCATAGATAGGTCATTCAATTACACAATTATATATCCAGGAATAAAGAGTAATCTATATTAAAGCATGTAACAGTCGATACAACGATTACACGTACTACTCCCGAGTCCTAAGGAAAGGTGGGGTTTAGCCCTGCATGGTTTTCAGTTGAGAATACATAGAGAGAAAGAAGAAAAATTGGGAAACATGAAGGAAGTTTGTGTAACCCCTGGAGAGAAGGTGTTCCAGATGATCCTCCTTGAGAAACATACGTTCTACAGTCTTTCAGTAGCAAAATCGTCCGTCGAAAATGCTCAGATATCTCGGTTGACGTCCTTTGGCTCCGTGCTTCTCTCGCTCTTCTCTCTGACCTTTGTGCGGTGTAACATAATCCTCCCATTAGGTATGTCCATCCACTTCTAAGTCATAGGTCAACTTACAGTACTACATATTGTGGACCGTCAGATCAAGGAGGATCTAACGACTACTGATTTCCAGCAAAGCCAGTGGAACCAACTAGGGTGTCATTGGCACAAACGACATCGAGTGCAATTTGGCTGTGGTAAAGTCAGTACCACCAACTCGCGATAGTCGATGACACTGAGCTTGTGCACGTAGTTTGATCTGCCTCTCTAAATGAATCTCAGTGGTGTTGACTCTTCTGTCTCTTTTTTCCCACTCACTAATGCTAATTCGGTGACACCAACTGTGATAGTCGGTGGCACCGAATTTTCACTGTACATAGAGTACCTAAAAAATCTAGGAGAACATATATAACGTTGGGAAATGTATACAATAATGTAAATATGATAATAATATGCATAGTATGATGCAAACAAAGTATACAATCCAATAATAAGCATTCATGCAAATATGATCAACTAATTGACTAATAAATGCACAAAATGAATATAAAATAGGCATGTAAAAGAGACGCAAAACTTGTGCATAAAACTCCCCTAAGTATAAACCTTGCTCATCCTCAAGAAACAACACCTTTGGATTTGATTGAGATAAGTCAGCTAAAGGACATAAGTGCATAAGGTACATCTAAAAGGTCTCCACCTTTCGTTCCTCCTTCCAGCCCATATTGACCACTGAAGACTAACTTCCATCTTGGCCACCAGAAACATATATTAAATTTGTTCCTCCCCCAATCATTGAAAAACTATCAATTAAAGCAGTTGATATGATAGACTCGTCAGTTCATACTTTGTGCATCATGTGATATCCTATCTATGTTGCTCTTTTCTCTACGTACCATCTACATGGAAGCAGTTCTCTTAATAGATAATGAATGAGGAGAAAATCATCTGAGTGGCCTACCAATAAGAGCAATGGGTAGTTGGAATAAGTTTCGTGGAAGAATCATAAGCACATAAAATTATTCATGCAATCAGAACTTATGATGAACCTATGATGATGAGAATTTATAGAATGCTCCTAATGCCTAATCATTAAGGTGGAATGATGCATGCAACTATCATTTCATTGCAACATAAGATGGAATATCTAAAAATGACATCATGTACTAATTCTTCCTTATGATCAGGTAGGATTATATCCTTCCTCCCTCACTTTCTACACTATACTCAATCCCTTTTTTTTCTTTTTAAACCCCCTTTCAACATGATGTAATTTTTTTGGGCTTCTACTTGCACTACACATTTGATTTATGTCAATGCTTCTCACTTTTTTTAGGGAATGGGATAAATAACTACCTTCTTATATTAGAGAAGAAACCAGACATGATATATGCAAGATGATATGTAATGCATATGCAAACTACATGAATAAGATATTATGAAACTACATGACATGCACCTAAATTTTTATTGTGCATGTATGTTTCACATTTTTTTTTCAAATGCAAGAAAAAAAAGTTATTATGCAAAATCTACTATGCAATGTAGATGCAATCAATAGAAAGAATGATGACATGTACTCAATCTTCTTATGGTGGAGTGTAAAGAAAAATTATGCAGTGGGTGAGTTCACATGACTAAGAGATAGAACCTTCAGAGAAAATCATATGTCCCTCTCTAATGACATGTGTACGGGGTAATCAAGGGATTTATCTCTTTAATTTTAGGTTAAGGTCACATTAGTGTTAGGTCAATTCACGATCAACAACCTTGTCAATTACTTTTCTTAGACAATTAATATGGTCATTTATCTTCTCATGTCCTGGAACTAACTTACCCAAGCACTTCCTCAGTTATGCGACTCGACTACTCACAAGATAAGCTCACGAAAAATTTGAAATTTTCTCATAATTTGTTCATGTTTTATTTTATCCACCCAACCCATAGATTGATAAAATCAAACGAAAGCATGCATTTACTTCTACACAAATTACACTAGATAGATTGTGGATCCTACATAGCAGAAAAACTAACAAGAAAAGTATTTTTTACCAAAATAAAATAACAAAATGATAAAATTAAAGAAAAACTAAGATATAAGTTGTTCCAGCACCCCAAGCTTGAATATGACTATGCCCTCATAGTCAAAATTCCAAATTAAGAGGTGGAACAAAGATACCCGACTAATGTGGTGGTGGTGGTGGCTGGCTGGGGTCCTGGGGAGGAAACATCCCCTGGAAAGTCGGATCAAAAGAAGGAATATCCAGTGGCATTGGGTACCCACCATAGTATCCCTGGCTCGAGTAGTAGTCAAATAATTTCTTCTGGTAGTTCTCCATCCTCTGCAGGTGGTGATGCATGTTCTCTTGGTTAGTCAAGAGAAGATGTTCATTCACATATATCGCCTGTTGGTTGGTGCACATCCGACCCTGCACATCTTGAATTCCAGCCAGAGATTGAGTTTGATGTTGCTGATTTGTCTGTATATCTTGCAACATAGAATACATCCCTTCCATATAATATGCTTCCTCTCCTTCTTGAGAGGGTGGCGGGGCAGAAGATGTAGAGGCAACATAATGTCATGGATGCTTCCGCGGAGCAACTCGATGTGTCATAAGAATGGTGGGATCAACCTCCTCCACGTTGTCGCTTGACTCCTCCTCCTCATCAACATTTCCTTCTTGTTCAGCATGATCATCATCCATATTCGGCCATTAATAGTTCTCAACTTACCTGATGTTGAAGATAGGATCAGGGAGTTGATGCTCGTAGAAGGTGCCATTGATCGAATAGATAGCATAGATGGCTTTGTTTTGAACCAAGATACGACTAGCCTGCTTGAAGTGCTGGAAGTCTATGCTAAGCGTGGAATACATAGGCTCAAGAGTAGAAAGATCCAAGCCTAAGTCAAGAGAAATTGGGGTGATAAGTCCCCCAAAAAGGATAGCATGGTCCTCCTGGCATTTCTCTTAACCACCATCACATGTGTGAGGAAGAAAACCCCAAAGTTGACCGACCTTCCCTTCAAAAGTTAATAGAGAAAACACAAATCTGGCAGCTGGACCTTCACTTTCCCTTGAATTGACTTGGCAAAAAGAGTGTTGGTGAGCATGCGATGTAGCACCCGAACAAATGGGTGCTCAAGGTCCGCTAATGAGATGTGGTGCTAGTTTAACTTGTAACATTCTGGCACTGTCACAGGGTCCTTCCATATCGCGTCGAAGTTGACATTCTTGGGCTGGAGGCAAGGCACATGAGGCCACCCTAAGATGTCATTGAAGGCGCAAAGGGTAGGGGAGTAGTTGGTGTTGTAAAGGAGGAAGTCCACCTTCCCTTCTCTCCACTCGCCTCGCGCTGAGTGTGCTGTCTCGAGGGTGACAAATATCTTGAGAGACACCAAGAACTAGATTATAATCTCCTTATGTGTTGGCCATCTGCAGAAGATAGGGTTCACAGACCCTCCATCAAACTCTTTCCCTTTAAGGACCGCCACCATGTTGTCATTGAAGCCCTTGTCCTCCAATAGTTGTTGATCTCCATATATTGTTGGAGCAAACAGTATCTTGGAGAGCTCCTCATACACTTTCCGTAGTTCCGTAGAAGGGTGGATGATTCGAGGTCATAGCATCAGACCACCAGGGGTTCCTGTTCTTCTGGCCATAATGTTGAAGGGATCAGGGAAGGAGGTTGAGAAAAGAAGAGCTCGGTGTAGCTTCTGGAAGCTCAGAGTAGTCTCTTACACTTAGAGAGTAGTAGTTCTTGAAGTAGTGAGAAGAAAACAATCCACTACTACCTTTTTATAGACCTTGTGCCGCCATGCTGCAATGGAGTCGGTGGCACTGACTCTGGGGGCAGATCCAAGCCCTCAATGCATCGATGGTCGTCAGTGGACGATCCTGACTTGGCGGATAGTTGACGAGTCAGTGGCACCAACTCGTTGTCGGTGGCACCGAATTTTGGGTGGAGCGATGCTGCCGATCATCGATTCTTGACGCATCTGGGCCATTGATGACGACACCCTCAGATTGGTGGTTTCTCATGTCAGTGGCACCGATTGATGGGTCAGTGGTACCGACTCGATCTATTGATTTTTTTTGGATGCACCGACGCACCCACTGAGACTGGGGGAGTTATCTGAGTCAGTGCCATCGACTGGTGTGTTGGTGGTACCGACGACTTATTAGTTATCCGCACCCATTTTTCTGCACTTTCTTTAGACATGTCTGTGGTACCAACTTGCACCAATCAAATTGGCCCTCTCGCTGACCTGATCTTGGTGCCATCGACTCGGGAGTCGGTGGCACTGACTTTGTCACAGCCTGCATACTTAACAAATGAGTCAAGGTATCATTTTTACAAAAAAATTAAGAAAAACTAAGTACTACTAAACCAACATAATGGAAAGGAATGAAATGAACATCCTAATGGTTGGGTTGCCTCCCAAAAAGCACCCTTGTTTAATGTCCTAGGCTAGACAAATCCCCTGTTGAGCTTAATTAGGAACAATAAGCTTCAGTTCATGCTCCTTCCTATTAAAATGTTCTCTAAGGTAGTGCTTTAGTCTTTGGCCATTAACGAAGAAGGATCTCTCTCCCTCTTTGATTCTAACTTCCCCGTGTAGAAACACTTCTTCTATGAAAAATGGTCCACTCCATCTAGATCTCAATTTCCCGGGGTGTAATTTTAGCTTTGAATTAAAAAGAAACACATTCTCTATTGAATAAAAGACTCTCCTTGCTATATGTTAGTCACGTATTTGCTTAGTCCTCTCCTTGTACAATCTGGAATTCTCATAGGCATTCATCCTAATTTCATCAAGCTCATTCAACTCCAGCATCCTTGTCTTAGTTACTTCATCAAGGTGGAAATTAAGTCTCCTTAACACCCAATGAGCTTTATGTTCTAACTCTACAAGAAGATGACATGCCCATTCATACACTAACCTAAAGGATGTAGCTCCTATTGGTGTTTTATAGGCATTCCTATAGGCCCATAGAGCATTAACAAACAATTCACTCCATCTGTTTCTACTAGACGACACCGTCTTCTTAAAAATCTTTTTGATCTAATGATTGGAAACCTCCACCTTCCCTTGAGTTTGTGGCTGGTAGGGTGTACCCACATGGTGCGTCACTCCATATTTGTTCAAGAGTGCCACAAATTTCTGATTGGTAAAATGAGTTCCCCCATCGCTTATAATCATCCTTGGCACTCCAAATCTGTAGAAAAGGTAATCCTTAACAAATTTTCATATAACATTTGCATCATTGGTGCGGGTTGGAATCACTTCCACCCATTTTGACAAATAATTTACAACCAGTAAGATGTAGAGGTTAGAATTAGAGGACATAAGGGGTCCCATGAAATCAATACCCTATAAATTGAAAACCTCTACTTCTTGAAACACATTCAATGACATCTCCTGCCTCTTAGATATGTTACCAGACCACTGACATGCGTCACATCTACGCAGAAAGTCATATTCATCTTTGAATAAGGTCGGCCAATATAAACCTCTCTTTAACACCTTTACAACTATTCTACAATTAGCATGGTGTCCACCTTTAGGTAGTGTGTGATAGTGTTTCAACACACTCTCATACTCGCATCCCGGTACACACTTTTGCAAAATCCCATCCCTGCACTGTTTCAACAAAATATGATCATCCCAAAAATAATAGTGCAAAGAATGAAAGAACCTCTTCTTTTCTTGGTACCCCAATCAGTAGGTAATTCCTTGCAAGCTAAATAATTCACAATGTTAGAAAACCAAGGGTCCTTTTTCTTAAGGGCGAACAACTGATCATCAGGGAAAATCTCTAGAATGGTTATATTAACATCCTTCTCATCAACCCTCTCCTGTTGAGATAGGTGGTCAGCCACCACATTCTTTATCCCTGCTTTATCTTTGACCTCAATGTCAAACTCCTACAATAAAAGGATCCATCTAATCAATATTGGTTTTGCATCCTTCTTCTGCAGCAAGTATTTAATTGTTGCATGATCAGTCCACACCACCACCTTAGCTCCCACAAGATATTTCTAAATTTCTCAAAAGCAAAGACATCAGCCAATAACTCTTTTTCAGTTGTTTTGTAATTTAGTTGTGTGTCATTAAGTGTTTTAGATGCATAATATATGACCGTAGGAACCTTGTCTAAGATCTGCCCCAACACTGCCCCCACAACATAATCTGATGCATCACACATTAGCTCAAATGGTTGGCTCCAATCTGGAGCCTGCACAACTGGAGCAGATATGAGTTTTTCTTTCAAGATTTCAAAAGCTTTTAAACATCTCTCATCAAAATTGAATTTGACATCCTTTTCCAAAAGCTCAGATAATGGCTTAGTGTTTTTTGAAAAATCCTTAATAAATTGGCAATAAAATCCTACATGGCCTAGAAAACTCCTAACTGCCTTCACCGATGTTGGTGGAGGAAGTTTTGAAATCACCTCTATTTTAACCGAATCCACCTCCAATCCCTTGACATACACCTTGTGGACAAACACTATGCCCTCGCTAACCATCATGTGGCATTTTTCCTAATTAAGCACTAAGTGTGTGTATTCACACCTCTGCATAACCTTATCCAAAAGTTTCAAACAATCATTAAAAGATGTCCCATAAAATGAAAAATCATCCACGAAAAACTCGAGACATCATTCCACCATATCCGAGAAAATCTCCAACATACACCACTGAAAAGTAGCAGGTGCATTACACAACCCGAATGCAATGTGGCAGTATGCAAAAGTTCCATAAGGGCAGGTGAAGTTAGACTGCTCCTGGTCCTTAGGCTTGATTGAAATCTGATTATAGCCAAATATCTATCAAGAAAACAAAAGTGGGAGTGACTAGTGAGTCGCTCTAAAATCTGATCAATGAATGGTAATGGAAAATGGTCCTTAAGCATGGCGGTGTTCAATCTGCGATAATTAATGCAAACTCACAATCCTGTCACTAATCTAGTGGTTATTTTTTCATTCAATGAGTTAGTAGTGACAATGGTTCCTCCCTTCTGTGGTACTACCAGTGTCAGACTAACCCACATAGAATCATAAATAGCATAGATTATACCTGCCGACAGTAGCTTGAGAACCTCCTTCTTGACTACCTCCGTCATGATTTGATTTAAGTGGCATTGAGGTTGAATGACCATCTTTGCTCCTTCTTCTAGCCAAATCTTGTGTTGGAACAATGCAAGGAAATCCCCTTCATGTCAGCCACAATACACCCAAATGCACCTCGGTGTCTCTTTAGTACACCAATCAATTGTTTTTCTTCTAATTCACTCAATGATGTAGATATGATAGCCGAAAGCTTCTCATCTGCAGCTAGAAAAACATACTTCAGATGGGGTGGTAGCGGCTTTAGATCCAACTCATTTGGGTCTAGGAGTGAAGAAACTAGTCGTGGTGGCAGAGGTCCCAAGTCCTCAAAGTGTCTTGTGTAATAACATGGAAAAGCCTTCAGTTGCCTTGCACATTCTTCTAGTGACCGACTCTACAGACAATCATCTAAAAGATTCATTATACTTGCCTCTAGAGGAAGCTATGGATGTATTTATGCTAGAGAATCTTCCTCATCCTCATCTATAGTGGATAAACCCAATTCCTCATGTTTGTTGTCTGGATACAAAATTGCCTTGGCAAGTGAGACCACCTTAGTGTTTACCATGATGTCCACAAATAGTGTACCCTTGTCCACCTTTATCATTACATGCACCATGTCCAAAAATCGTTTACCCAAGAAAAAAGAGAAATTTCTATCCATATGATTCATCATATTGCATTTGTCCTGAGCATTGGGTGACTTCAAAATATCTGGCATAGTTATCTCAAACTGTTTATCCTTTATTCCCATAGTCAAATGACCTATACCCATTTGTAAGATCATGTCAGTTGTTTCTTGGAAATGTCTTCCTAATTAAATCTCGTTGCCATGGTCAGCTTGCATCTCCATTACCACAAAGCCTATATGGAACACAAACTGGTCCACCTTAACCAAAACATCCTCACAAATACTATATGGTGTCACCACTGAGTTGTCTTCCAATTGAATTGTCATGCTGCTCTTCCTAGACATTTTGAGACCAAGTTTCCTAAAATTAGATAAAGGCATCAAGTTGATACTTGCCCCTGAGTCACAAAGTGCATCACCAAACTTTGTCTTCCCAATATAACATGTGATGTAGAAACAGATGGGGTCATGTCTTTTTTGTGGCAGTGTACCTAAAATGAAAGCACTGACTTGTTCTCTCAGTACAACTACCTCCGCATATGAAATCTTCCTCTTCTTATTAATGATATCCTTTAGAAATTTACCATATGATAGTATTTGTTCAATCACATCAATCAACAGTATGTTCACAGAAAGCTTCCTAAAGCTATCTAGAAACTTTTTGAATTGCTAATCCATCTTTGTTTCCTTCAAGGTATTAGGGTATGGAACCCGTACTGTCTGCGTCCTCTGATGTGCTGGCACATCTGAAGTCCTCTTCACCTCAGATTCTTGATTCTGCTCTTCCCCTATGTTGACTGCCTCCATTTCTACTTTTATTGGCTTTGCCAATGGGTCACCGCTGTTAGTATGCTTGGTCACCTCAATCTCCACAGTCTTTGGAGTCAACGCCTTCTTCCCACTTCTCAGTAGGATGGCCTTGACGTGCTGGTTTCCTATTGGAGTGTCAGTGTTTCCGAGAAAACCTTGCTGTGTAGACTTCTTGAAAGCCTCCATGTCTGCCGCCAGCTGAGACAAAGTTGTCTCAAAACTCCTCATCTGGGCCCCTTGATTTTGGAGATCACATTGGAAGTTGTTTATCAATTGTTCATCCTGCTTCACTATCCTATTGAGAAATTCATTTGTGCTCTCCTCTGCTGCAGGTCTCTACTACTAATTATTCCTATGTTGGTTCTGTCGATCAAGATCTTGTAGGAAGTTGTTTGGATCATTCCAAGAGAACTTGGGATCGTTTTTCCATGATTAGTCATTGTTCCTATATCCTTGCTACCACATGTATTTCACTTGTTCTTCCTCTTTTGATAAATTATGATCCTTATCTAGTAGCTTCCTTGCTATCAAGTCTAGCTTCTCATTCAAAGAGGTAATGACTTTAGACTCTCCTATGTTTTTGATATGCTTTGGATGATCTCTCTCATTACCCCATGCCTGATTCTTTGCCATATTTTTCAAAAGGTCCTGACATGTAGAAGGTGAGTTGTTGAGAAAGAACCCCGACCCTGAACTATCTAAGGTGGTCTGTTCACGTTTTTGGAGCCCAAAGTAGAACATCTTGACTTGGTTCTCCAGATCTATCCCATGGTGAGGGACCTTCTTGAGCATGATTTGAAAATACTCCCAAGCTTCGGAATAAGATTCAGCGGCCTGTTGCTTGAAATTGTGGATGTTTCTAATCAACTCGTTTGTCTTTTTTGGAGGAAACTATCTTTCAAAGAATGCCTCTACCATTTGATCCCATGTCTCAATCGATTCCTTTGGCAGGTTGTGCAACCATTTTTTTGCCTTATCTACCAGTGATTATGGAAACAGTTTCAGGTAAATGTCTATCTGTGGAAACCTATCCACTTTCACCATATCACTGATCTCCACAAAATTGCTGATATGTGCCACCGGGTCTTCATGTGTGTTCCCATAAAAAGCTTGTGACTTGACTAGTGAAATCAAAGTTGGATCAATCTCGTATTGAGCTACATTCACATTCTGCTTTTTGATAGGCCCTATTTGTGCAGCTGAAGAAGATGCCTTTATCCTCTCCCATATTGTCCCCTTTGCTCCTGGATTAGAATCCCCATTGCTTGTTTCCTGGGCATTAACAATGTGCCTTCTGTTGTAGTTGTTTGAATTGGAACCTCGACACTGGCTTAGGACCTCTGGTGTACATTCTCTATAATCTATGGTTCGTGTTGTCACCATGCACTAGTTCCTAAAAATTTAAAGTCACTTAATCACGATACTTGATAGAGGAAATTTGTTGTATATATATACAATAATTTTTTTAAAATGATAAAAATAAAGTTGCACAAAATAAAAAGTGTCCTAGAGTGGCCGCCAGCAACACTCGTAGTGCTGAAACTTTGATGTCTCCCCGATAATGGTGCCAAAAACTTGACATGCCAAAACTGTACATATGAACGCAAGTGCACACATCGAGTAATATAGGCTATGTGAGGTCCGAGTCTAACTGAGGGAGATGTAGTCTCAGTGACTACTACTAACTACGTTGCGATTAGCTAAGCCAATTAAAAAGTTAGATATGAGTTTTACAAAAATAAAAGGAAATTAAAAGAAAATTAAAAGTTGTTGATTTAAATGAGATGGATTGTTTAGGATTACCGATTTCACCACGGGGTCTCATTATATCTTATTTCTACCGCATTAACATGAAATTCACTTCTACCCAGGATAGAAAGCTTTTAATCGGAATTGCGTGCCTCCACTATGCAATTCACTACATAGATCTAAGCCAATTCTACGTCTGTAGTAATTTATATCTTAGTCTAGGTGCATTATCGAAAACTATGGGTTTCTTTCCACTAACCATACATTACCTTTCACAAATAATGCGTAGGAAAGCGTATAAATTATGGTGTGAAAACATTTAATCCTCCTTTCAGAGAAATTATCAATCTATAATCCTACCGATGGTGATCAAGCATAGATAGGTCGTTCAATTCCACATTATATACAAGGGAGTAAAGAGTAATCTATATTAAAGAGTGTAACATTTGATACAACGATTCCACATGATACTCTTTGGTCCTAAGGAAAGGAGGGGTTCAGCCCCACATAGTATTCAGTTGCAAATATATAGAGAGATAAGAAAAATGTGGGAAACATGAAGAAAGTTCATGTAACCCCTGGAGAGAAGATGTTTCGAATGATCCTCCTCCAGAAACGCACGTTCTGCTATCTTTCGGTAGTAAAATCATCCGTCGGAGGTGCTTAGATCTCCGGATTGATGTCCTTTGGATCTGTGCTTCTCTTCCTCTTCTCTCTGGTCTTCGTGCGGTGCAACCTAATCCTCCCATTAGGTTTGGCTATCCTCTTTTAAGTAATAGGTCAAGTTACAATACCACATATTGTGAACCGTCGAATCAAGGCAGATCTAACGGTTGTTGATTTCAGGCAAATTCGGCGGCACTGACGACATCAAGTGCGGTTTGGTTGTGGTGAAGTCGGTACCACTGACTCTTATAGTCGATGGCACCGAGATGGTACGTGTAGTTTGATCTGCCTCTCTGAATGAATGTCGATGGCACCGACATGGCGGTCGGTGGCACCAACTCTTCTGTCTCTTTTAGCCTGGCCACTGATGCTAACTCGGTGGCACCCACTGTGATAGTCGGTGGCACTAACATTTCACTATACATAGAGGACCTAAAAAATCCATAAGAACCTATATAATGTTGGGCAATGTATAAAATATTGTAAATATGATAATAATAAGCATAGTTTGACGCAAAGAAAGTACACAAGACAATAATAATGATTCATGCAGATATGATCAACTAATTGACTAATAAATGCACAATGTGAATATAAAATAGGCATGTAAAAGAGAATCAAAACCTGTGCAACAAAAACCACCAAAAATGTTCACACACCTAGGTTTGGCAAGGGGGAAGGTCAACGATGGTCTACCTAGGTCAGATTTGGGCTAGGTTGAGGAAGGGAAGGTCAAGGATGGAGAGCTTAGAGCTAAGGGAGGTGGAATCGGTCGACTTTTATCTAGTTGAGAGGGAGAAGAGTTGGCCGAACCCAACTTAAGTGTGCTCTGGCCCGACCATCGGTCGAGTTATGTGAACTTGGAAGCTGGACCGATTGGCTTTTTAAAAATCTCTCGACCATCGATCGGTCATGTTGCCAACTCTACCAATGGTCAACCTGACCTAAAACCATGAAACTTAATTTCTAACCATTTGAGTACTAATTAAATTTATTATTTAAACATACTTAGGCACATTTCACTCATCATTGGGTACTATTTAGTGATAAAACATATGTTTGTGAAAAATACCCAAAAACAAGAGAAAAACAAGGCAAAATGAACATGAGAAATGAATTTTTAGCATATTGATTTTCTGTGTCCACATGCGTGATATAGATATCCCTCTTGGCAATGTGATCAGGAAGAAAGTGATGGAGAACCTTTATATGTTTGCCTCTACTATGCAAGATATGATTATATGACAAGTTAATTGCACAAGTTTATCACAATAGATGGGAGAAAAATCAAAATGAATGTTAAAGTCTTGGATCATTTGTTTCATCCATAGGACCTGGGCACAACAACTCCCGACTGCAGTGTACGCAACCTCGGTGGTTGATAATGCCATTGTGCTCTATTTCTTAGAGAACCAAGACACCAAGCATGTTCCTAGGAGGAAACAAGTGCCACTTGTGCACTTTCTATCAATCAAGCACCCTGCATAATCCACATCACTATAAGAGGTAAGAGTAAAGTTCCTTGACTTGGGAAATCATAGTCTAAAATTTTGGATTTTGGCTAAGTACCTCAAAATCCTCTTGACAACTATAAGATGTGATTTCTTAGGATTTGATGGAAATTGAGCACACATGCCAACACTAAACATTATATCAGGTCTAGAGGTTGTTAATTAAAGTAAACTTCCAATAATACCTCTATAGAGCTTGTCATCTACCTTCTCACCTTCTTCATCTTTATCAAGTTTGGTAATGTTTGACATGGATATGTCCATCGGCTTGGTGTGCTCCATCCCAAAGTGCTTCAGTAGTTCACTTCTGTACTTGCCTCGGTTGATGAAGTTTCCACCTTTGTTTTCTTGATTTGAAAACCGAGGAAGAATGTGAGTTCACCCATCATACTCATTTTGACTTCACTTTGCATATGATCACTAAATCCTTTGCAAAGATCAAGGTTAGTTCCTCCCAAAATGATATCATAAACATATATTTGAATGATAAGAAAATTGCTAGAAGTGTATTTTAGAAACAATGTAGAATCCACTTTGCCAAAGATATAACCATGATCTAAGAAAAAGTTCTTTAATTTCTCATACCAAGCCCTTGGTGCTTGTTTGAGTCCATAGAGAGATTTTTTAAACAAATAAACATGATTAGGTAAACTATCATGTTCATTGTTTGGAGATTGTGCAACATACACTTCCTCCTCAATTATACCATTCAAAAATGCATTTTTAACAATTTGATATAGAAGAAAGTCTTTATAACTAGAAAAGGCAGGCACCATACGAATGGACTCAAGTCTAGATATAGGTGCATATTTTTCATCAAAATAAATACATTCCTATTGATTGTAGCCTTGAGCCACTAACCTTGCTTTATTCTTACCACTTTGATTATTTCATCAAGCTTGTTGCGGTAGACCCATTTGGTGTCAATGATCTTTCTATCACTTGGTCTTGGCACAAGGGTCCAAACTTTTTTCTTCTCAAATTTCTCCAACTCCTCTTGCATAGCTAGAATCCATTCTTCATCCTTAAGAGGTTGGTTGACATTTTTAGGCTCGAGTTGTGAGATGAAGAAATTGTTGGCTTGTTCTTTATTCAATACAGTGCGCGTCTTCACTCTTTCAAATGGATCACCTAAAATTAGCTCCTTTGGATGATTCTTTGCAAACTGGGGGGTTGGGTCCTTCTTTTCATCATCTTTGTCTTCTTCTTGAGTGAACACCTCTTTTCCCTTTAGGTGATGTTGAGCTCCTTAAAAATAGGAAATACTTCACCTACAATATCATCATTTGGAACAATATCTTTGGAAATAGAGGGGTTAGTCTCAATAAACTTTACATTGCTAGATTCTTCAACTTTAGCAAGATCAATATAAAAAACTCTATAAGCCTTGCTAGTAGTGCTATAGCCAGGAAAGAAAGACTTGTAAGATTTTGGATCAAACTTGTCAAGAGAATCTTTCTTATTAAAAACAAAACAAAGGCATCCGAAAACATGGAAATATTCAATAGCAGGCTTCCTACCACACCATAGCTCATAGGTGGTTTTCTTCAGCGAAGGATGAGTAAAAACCCAATTTTGCACAAAACATGAGGTACTAACAACTTCATTCCAAAAATACTTAGGAGTATCATACTCTAGAAGCATGGTCCTAGTCATATCCTATAAAGACCTATTTTTCCTATCTACAACCCCATTCTTTTAGGTGTTTGAGGTGAAGAGAAGTTGTATGCATCACGCGATTCTTGGGAAAAACACTAAAAAAGTTCATTTTAAAATTCTCCCCCATGGTCACTACGGATGGAAACAATGCGGCAAGAAGCTTCATTCTCAACTCATTTACAAAAGCTCGAGAAAACAGCAAGCGTATTGCTTTTATAAATGATAAAGAAGGTCCAAGTATATCTAGAGAAATCATAAACAATAACAAGGTAATACTTGGAACCATGAAGCAATTGAGTTCTCATTGGTTCAAATAGATCAATGTGAAGAAGATCAAGAGCTCTCTTAGTGCTAAGGACTACTTTGGATTTGAAGGAGGACTTGGTTTTCTTCCCTTGTGTACAATGTTGGCATTCCTCATCCTTTTCAAAATTGAGTTTAGGAAGTCCCTTGACCAAGTCCTTTTTGCTCAACTTATTCAACAGATGCATATTTACATGACCATATAGAAATATCATTCGAGTTGACTACTAGGTATCTACCAACAACATGATTAATAGATTCAAGAACAATAACATATTACCACTTCTAGTTCCCTTATATATATCTTGGTAGGTGAGGGAATCTAGAATCAAGCATTCAAAGGAAGTAAAAAGCACAAGGTAACCATTATCAGAAAGTTGATTAACACTAATTAAATTGTGATGTAGGCCATCCAAAAAAAGAACATTCTTGATGTACAATGATTCACCTACATCACCCTCACCTTTGACTTTACCTTTCTTGTTTTCCCAAAGGTGACCTATCGTCCTTTCTTTTTGGTGAAATTGTTGAAATGACTTATGTCACCGATCATGTGCTTTGTGCAGCCAACGTCAACAATACATCTTCCCTTTTCCTTCAAGAAAGGAGAATGTCAGTTCCAAACTCAAACTTTGAGATTTGGAGTTAGCTTGGGGACCCATTTCATCTTTGGGTTGGTCCTCTTAGGCATGTGAGGATAATAACTAGAGTAATGATCACCACATTTGCAATAAGAACAAACCATAGGATTCTTAGTGCCAGAAGACTCTCCTATAAAGAATGAAGTCTCCTTGCTCTTTTTATTAAGTTTGGCTTTTCTCTTGCCCATTGATGCCCCCGCTACAAATCCCAAACCACTAGTACCACTTTATTTGGTAGAATGGTCAAGGATTTCATTTAGGGAGTTTTTCCTGTTGGATTAATTGGAAATTATTAAAATTCCTTTGTTTTTATGATGACAAACATTTAATTCTTGTGGATCTAATGTGCTACTTGAGTATTTGAGGAACAAAGTGGATGACAAATATTTGGAAGATCTACATGCTTAAATATTGCTTTATTTTTCATGATTTTAATCAACTGTAAACTTGTACAAATATATAATGTAAAAGTACTTAGACATGTAAATCAAGCGTTTAGATTTTCTCTATCCACACACAATACTTAGATAAGTCATCCCTAAGTGAACATCACAATAGCACATTCAACATATAAGTTAAAGATTTCAAACAGAGTCTGTCTCGGTCGATAAACTTCTCGACCGAGATACTCTCGGTCGAACATTTTCTCGATCGAGAAACTCCCACGTCTAAAGCACAAACATCTTTATAAAACCTACTAAACACCATCATAGAGAAAGGCTCGATCAAACTTTACTTCGACCGAGACAGTGTCTCAAGAAGGTTCTATAGATGTTAGACTTAGTTCTAGAGCCATTGAAGTTAGTGGGAAAAAGTGGTTGGAAGTTGAGTTGAACGTTGCTCCTGACTGACCTTCGTTCGAAAAATTCCTCAACCGAGAGACACTCAGTCAACAAACTTCTTGACCGAGAACGTTTCTATCTGCACTTTTTAGAGTTAATTAACTAGTCTTTACAAACATAATTAGTGGATACCTAACAACTAGTTGAGCACTAAGAACCCCCTAGAAAGTGTCTAGAATGTCCCTAAGAACTAGTAGGCCATTCCTAAAAATAGGACATGCCTTAGGACACCTAAACTCACTTGAGTACACATACTTGCAATTGAGAATCAATCCTTGTGAACAATTGAGCAACTTCAACACTTGCAAATCATTTCTATTGCTGGCATTTCATGTCCTATAGGCTAGAATCTCCTACCCACTATATTTCCACTTTCATACACATTGGATAGGAGATCAAAACGCTTGATATAGGATTCAAGCCTTGCACTTAAGTGGTAATTGTAATTTCCTTTTTCCTTTCTTGTTCTTTCTTATTGCATTGTACTCTCCTTGCTACTCCTAGGATGGAGGTTGCAGAGTGGAGAGGGTGAAATCTTCTCAGGTGGAGAAGGAGGACTTTGGACTACTTCTAAAAGGTCTCAACGGGAAGCTACTTCAAGGAGGAAGGCTACTTCAAGGGGGAGCTTGAAGTTACTTCAAGTGAAGGCTGCTTCAAAGTTGGTGACACGACTTCAGGTGAAGGATGTCCAAAGGGTGTGAGAAGGTATTTGTAATTTTGTGTAACATCCTTGAGAAGGTAATAAAATTCAAATACTTTAAAATCCCAAATGAAAAAAATTGGGTAGTGGACTGACTCCCTTAGTTTTTGGTAAGGCTGGAACCACACTAAATCCTTGTCTCCTTCTTCAACATCTTTGTGGTTGTTCGTTGGTTGAATTATTTTAAAAATTATTATAAAACCCTATTCACCCCCCTCTAGTGTTTTTCAATTGGTATCAGAGCAGGCTTTAAGGAGCTCTAATAAAGTCTTGAAGATGGAGGGTGGTGATTTCTACAACCTCAAGCAAAGGAGAAACTTGGACCGACCATCAACAAGATGTAGCTGGTGTTTAGGAATGGTACACTCAACACTTAGTTGTCCAAGGAAGTCAAAGAAAGAAGAGATGCATAAAGAGGTACAATGCTTCTTTAATACTACAAATGAAGAAGAACAAGAGGTAGGTCTTTTTTATTTATCAAAAGAAGATTTAATTGCTAGCCTTCAAGAAAGACATGATATGTATATTGATTACAAGAAGAAATTAAAGAAATCTACTAAAGTAAACGATGATCTACATGGTAAACTTCTAGTTCTTACATTTGAAAATGAAGATTTTAAAAACACATTGAACTTAACCATCAAAGACCATGATATTAAGCTAAAATCAATAGAAGCAAGTTGCATTCTCCTTTCTTAAGAAAAGATAAACTTGCAAGCTCAAGTAAATGATCTTAAGAAACAACCTATTTTGTGTACTGATTTAGATTTTGATGCTATTATGAAAGAAAGAGATAGTTTTTTTGTCTAATCTAGAGCAAGCAAACTTATATGTTAAAAAGTGAATGAATGAGATTGCAAAATTACATAACGAATTAGTATCTTGAGAAATAACGATGCTCTTGATAAGATCCTAAAGAATTCATCCCGTCATATTGGAAGAAGAGGTTTAGGATATGTTTCTAAAGAAAAATCCTATCAACCTAAACCTAGGAGAACACAAGCACCCAAGACCACGATCATGTATGTACCCAAGAACAACTCAACTCAACTCAAAGTCCTAGAAAGAAAAATGAAATTGATTCCATTTATTGTCACTACACTATTCTTTTTCATGTCCTTTCAAGAAAAAGGATGTTGAGTTGGTATGGGTTCCAAAACCCCAAACTAAATAAATATGAATTAATCAAGTTGAGATATGACCAATAATCCTGATTTGAATATCCTTATGTCTATCTCAACTTAATATAATATAAGAACAAAATAAATCAAAGTAATGCAACCAATAACTTGAACAAACAAATTGCTGAATAAAATCTACAGAGACCCTCAGTTGAACTCTTTCTCTACCATATTATTTTTGATCGATGTATTTGTCGACCGAATAAGGTTCTTTAAATTTTTTTCAACTCATTTAGTTTGATATAAACTTGCTATAAATTTGGTATAAATGAAAATTGATTGGAAATTATGAATGAATCATAAATCTTGGAGACAACTCTCAAATCACATATTGATAATTCACATCATGATCTATATGATATCCATATTAAACATGCTGTAAATTTACTAATTATGTGATCAAAACTATATACATATAGAAATAGGAAATGTTTTCTTAAAATTAATGCACACATTGTAAAGTCCTAAATTGCTATTTCTCTTGAAATGATTAAACATGTTCATGTACATGGTTTGTCTCAAATTTAAAAATTGATTGATCAAGAAAATCATGATTTGCTTCTCATGAGATTATTTTGGTTCATCTCCTACATGGTTTTTCTTAAAAATTATAAATTATGAACCATGTTAATTTAATCAGGAAATTACTATTTTATAATAATCCACATGGTTTCTTTTAAGTATTCCTTGGTCTATCTATATATAAACCATGTGTCTTGAAATTTTCTTTTAAATGATCATGATCATTGTATTATGACCTTTATTGTTTCATCATGATCATTGTGCTTCATCTTTTACTTGGTTGGCCTAAAATAATCTTTGATCTATATATAAAAACCATGAATGGGTATTGTTTTCAAAATGATCATAGTGATTCATCTCTTTACATATAAAGATGATGTTATAATTGAAAATGCCATTTTAAAAGTAAAAATCAGTGACACAAATGCATCTTAACATACTAAGTTAATAATTATCTTTGTGATGCATGATTGGTAATATATACTATTACTGCAATTGGACATGCTTCAATAGAAATATAGCATAGATTGTAAGTTCATATTCAATTGCTATGATCTTATACATGGTTTCCCTAAAAGTATTTCTTGGGCAATCTGAAAATTACGAACCATGTTTCCTTGATGAAATTTCATTTATTTCTTGCATTAGTGAAATAAGAGGTCCTGCTTAGAATAAAATTATTTCAAGCCTATTCTAAGAAAATCAAGAGCAAGACACCATTTCAGAATCAAATATTTTTTACATGAATTAAGTTCTATACAAACTTTGATCCTAAGCTGTAATATTTCAAATTGATATAAATTCTTTCAAATTGGTATCCATATGTTACATAAAGGCTTTATATTCAATCAAGTGGATTATTGAGAGTTCTTAAACTGGAAATCTACAGAAATTGCCTCCCAGTCGAAATAAAAGTTAACCGTGGGGCGCCAAGGTCGAAGTCAAGGTCGACCTAAAATAAGCTTGACAAAATGCTTAATTGTAAATCATTTCTTTGCACCCAGTATTAGTATATTGGTCCTAATCTTGCTCATCATTGATTGATATATCTTTCTTGATTCTAACATGTTCTAAAAAGGAATCTCATATCATTTCAAGGCTTAACACCCTTAGAAAATACATATATTTCATGAGATTAAAAGATCTCATATAATTTTCAAGCTTAACATTCCCAATAAATGATTGAGAAATAAATATAAAAAATTGTTATCCACAATAAATGAGAAATATATGAAAGTCAATCATTGAATAAATTCTATTATTTATAATGGTTAATACTATAGTATGAATGAAATTACATGCTACTCCCCAAAATATACTCCCTGAAATATGAAAAATACACTTTGGAAAATACTATTAAACTCCACACTCTTAAAATTTTATTATCACTTACTTTCTTTTCATAATTGTTATTAAAAACAAGCTCCAATATCCTTCACCATAATCACTCATAGCAGTCCCTTCGGTCTGCAAAAATCTTGACCGAGACAATCTCAGTCAACAAGTTTGTCGACCGAGTGTCACTCGGTTGATTGCCTTTCTCGACCGACACTCACCAAGTACATGTTGAACATTCAAACCCAGAATTAGCCTCGGTCAACAAAATGTTTGGCCGAGACCATCTTGGTTGACCCCCCATTCAAGTGATTTAAAAAATAACTTTTGATATTAAAAAAACCCAACGATTATTTTTTATTGACCGAAATGACCGTTGGACGACGGAGAGGAGCATCTGCAGATTCGACTGTTTTGGCTCTCAGTCGACAAATTCTTCGACCGAGCTGGGTTCTGTTTTGCTATAAATAGAGCCCAAACGGCCCCATTCTTCACCAATTCACATTCTAACTTCTCTAGCTCTTCTCTAGTGCCTTCTTGTGTATATTTTTAGCACTTCTCCACCCCAATCTTGTCTTTCTTCTTCTCCACCTCAAATCTTCAAGATGTCTTCCTCATCCTTGTGTGGAAAGAAGTAGGTTGCGGCTAGGAAGGGAAGGACAGTCTCCCCAGTGTTGACGATCATCAATGACATTCCATTCAATGTTGTAGCCGTCAGAGATTGCTACCTCAGTCTGTCCTCAAAGACTCCTCTTCCTCGATGGCCGGTGGACATCATGGAATTCATCAACTTTGTTGATCTCGAAGAACTCTTTAAGGTGCAACATCTTTCTGAATTCCTCAATCCATCCTTTCGTTCCTACTCCTCCTAGGCCGTCAATGAATTCTATGCCAATCTAGCCATACATCCTGACCATGATCATTCCTTCTCTTCTATGGTTAGTGGGTATGGATTTCACTTTGCCGAGGATGATTTTCTTATTATTCTCAACATTAATGTTGATGAATATAAGGGGTTTATTGATCTCACCACTGGAAATCTTCTCAGTAGGCTATCCCAAGATGACACTACCACTTGTTTCAGTGATATTAAGAAATCCATTTTTCTAACCAATACAACTTTCCATGAAGAAAGGGGTACATGTTATGCCATCAATTTAAAACATAAATCTAGGATATACAATCTAATTGTTTCCACAAATATCTATCCTAGAGAAAACAAATCTGAAGTACCCACCTTTTGCATGTATCTTATTTATGCCATCCTAAATAGCATACCCATCAATTTTATTTGCCTTATTATTAAGAGCACCGTTGAGTTTTATGGCAATCCACCCTATGCCGATTTAGTTTTCCAAATTACGCAACATTGTCTTAAGAAAAGCATTGGGGACCTCGGTTTAAAATGTGATAGGAAACCCCAAAAGATCACTAGAAATATATTAGAGAAGATGGGGATTGATTTCAGACACAAGAGGGATAGGACTCAAGGGGAGCCATCCACCCAGGCTACATCTCGACCACCTACTCCTCCTATCCTACCTTATGATCCTATCACAAATACATTAACATACATTGCTGGTTCTCAATATCACTTATGTAGGCAATTAGAATATAATCATGATGCCATGTCTTACTTGAATCAAAGGATGCAAGATCTTCTCCTGATACACGTAACAAATATCCTTATTCACTTAATCCTAGAATTCTCTACCCCTACAACCCATCCTACAAATACACTCAAATCCCACCTCGACCATCTCATGACCTCAGCCTCACTGAATTTTCCCCAATCCAACTCCAAGACATTGCTGCCTACTTTTGATTCGATCGTGTTCCCACCTTTTTGGAGGCTTATTCTTTGACCAAGAAGGGTGCCTTCGAGTGGCAGACGCTGGTCAAATACTATGGAGTTGAACCTTTTCTCAGGAAAGATCTGGAAATTGATGTAATTCTTAGGTCTTTTCAGTGAGATCATGTGATGGTTATGTCTATGATGAATGTAATGGTTATTTTTGTGAAATGCATGTGATGAATATCTCTTATGAGCTGGTATGAGTATTGATCTATCATGAATAAAAGTGTTTCCTATGGCTTCAATTGGACATATCCTTGTTAAATAAGAGTATGATAATAAGGGGGAGCATACAAATCATATAATTAAGTGGGAGTAATATATGTAATTATTAAATTGGTTATCTTTTTGAAATGACAAAGGGGGAGAAAAAAATATATATAATAAGGGACTAATAAAAAGTCATTGTTATGATGTCCAACTTTCATAAGCAAGGGCATATCTATAAAGGTCACATTCAAGTATGAAATCTACATTGTTTAAATTTTCTTTATTTATATTTTGGAAATGTTTGTCATCTTCAAAAAGGGGGAGATTGTTGGCTTAATTGGACATTATTAAAATTCCTTTGTTTTGATGATGACAAACATTTCATTCTTGTGGATCTAACATGGTACTTGAGTATTTCAGGAACAAAGTGTATGACAATGTTTTGGAAGATCTGCATGCTTAAATATTGTTGTATTTTTCATGATTGTAATCAAATGTAAACTTGTACAAATATATAATGTACAAGTACTTAGATATCATGTAAATCAAGTGTTTATATCTTCTCTATCCACACACAACACTTAAATAATTCATCCCTAAGTGAACATCACAATTGCACATTCAACATATGAGTTAAAGTTTTGAAACAGAGTTTGTCTCGGTCGACAAACTTCTAGACTGAGATACTCTTGGTCAAACATTTTCTTGACCGAGGAACTCCCAAGTCTAAAGCATGAACATCTTAGCAAAACATGCTAAACGCCATCATAGAGAAAGGCTGGGTCAAACTTTACTTCGACTGAGACAGTGTCTCGAGCAAGTTCTATAGTCGTTATACTTAGTTCTATAACCGTTAAAGTTAGTTGGAAAAAGTGGTTGGAAGTTGAGTTGAACGTTGCTCCACACCGACCCTCGGTCGACAAATTTCTTGACCGAGAGACACTCGGTCGACAAACTTCTCGACTGAGGATGTTTCTGTCTGCACTTTTCAAAGTTAATTAACTTGTTGTTACAAACGTAATTAGTGTATACCTAATGCCTAGTTGAGCACTAAGAACCCCTTATAAAATGTCTAGAACGTTCCTAAGCACTAGTAGGCCATTCCTATAAATAGGACATGCCTTAGGACACCTAAACTCACTTGAGTACACATACTTGCAATTGAGAATCAATCCTTGTGAGCAATTGAGCAACTTCAACACTTGCAAATCATTTCCATTGCTAGTTTTTTGTGTCCTATTGGCTAGAATCTCCTACCTACTATACTTCCACTTTCATACACATTTGATAGGAGATCAAAATGCTTGATATAGGATTCAAGCCTTGTGCTTAAGTGGTAATTGTAATTTCATTTTTCCTTTCTTGTTCTTTCTTATTACATTGTACTTTCCTTGCTACTCCTAGGTTGGAGGTTGCGGAGTGGATAGGTTGAAATCTTCTCAGGTAGATAAGGAGTACTTTGGACTACTTCTAGAAGGTCTCAACGGGAAGCTACTTCCAGGAGGAAGGCTACTTCAAGGGGGAGCTTGAAGTTACTTCAAGTGAAGGTTGCTTCAAGGTTGGTGAGACGACTTCGGGTGAAGGCTTTCCAAAGGGTTTGGGAAGGTATTTGTAATTTTGTGTAACATCCTTGAGAAGGTCATAAAATTCAAATACCTTCAAATCCCAATTGGAAACAATTGGGTAGTGGACTGACTCCCTTAGTTTTTGCTAGGGTGGAACCACTCTAAATCCGTGTCTCCTTCTTCAACATCTTTGTGGTTGTTTGTTGGTTGAATTATTTTAAAAATTATTATAAAACCCTATTCACCCCCCTCTAGTGTTTTTGAATTGGTATCAGAGCAGGTTTCAAGGAGCTCTAATCGAGTCTTGAAGATGGAGGGTGGTGGTGTCTACAATCTCAAGCAAAGGCCACTTGGACCGACCCTCAACAAGTTGTAGCTGGTGTTTAGGAATGGGACACTCAACACTTAGTTGTCCAAGGAACTCAAAGATAGAAGAGATGCAGAAAGAGGTAAAATGCTTTGTTACTACTACAAATGAAGAAGAACAAGTGGTAAGTCTTTTTGATTTATCAAAAGAATATTTAATTGCTAGCCTTCAAGAAATACATCATATGTATATTGATTGCAAGAAGAAATTAAAGAAATATACTAAAGTAAATGATGATCTACATGCTAAACATCTTGTTATTACATCTGAAAATGAAGATCATAAAAACACATTAAACTTAACCATCAAAGAACATGATATTAAGCTAAAATCAATAGAAGCAAGTTGCAATCTACTTTCTCAAGAAAAGATAAACTTGTAAGAACAAGTAAATGATCTTAAAAAACAACCTATTTTTTGTACTCATTTAGATTATGATGGTATTATGAAAGAAAGAGATATTTTGTTGTCCAATATAGAGCAAGAAAATTTAAATGTTAAAAAGTGAATGGATGAGATTGCAAAAATACAAAAAGAAATTAGTAGCTTGAGAAATAATGACGCTCTTGATAAGATCCTAAAGAATTCTTCCAGTCATATTGGAAGAAGAGGTTTAAGATATGTTCCAAAAGAAAAATCCTATCAAAATAAACCTAGGAGAACACAAGAACCCAAGACCAAGATCATGTATGTACCCAAGAACTACTCAACTCAAAGTCCTAGAAAGAAAAATTGAATTGATTCCATTTGTTGTCACTAATGCCTGCATCATGGACACTATTCTTTTTCATGTCCTTAAAAAAAAAGGATGTTGAATTGGTATGGGTTCCAAAACCCCCAAACTAAATAAATATGAATTAATCAAGTTGAGATATGACCAATGATCCTGATTTGAACATCCTTATGTCTATCTCAACCCATATAAATATAGTCAATATATTAGAAGAACAATATAAATTAAAGTAATTCAACCCATAACTTGAATAAAGAAATCACATAATAAAATCTACATAGACACCCTCGATCGAACACTTTCTCGACCAAATTATTTTCGGTCGATGTATTTGTCGACCAAATAAGGTTTTGGAAAATTTTTGCAACTGGTTCAGTTTGCTATTAAATTTTGGATTTTAGGGAAGACTGAGAAGGCATCGGAAACAAAAAAATTATTCTTCCCAAACCCAGTTGAAATGAATCACGTCAACGTCTATACAATGGGAAGGATGGTTTGTAGAGGCATACCTTGTCCTGAGGCCTTCTCAGCGACGTTACCTCACGACTTGCGCGGTCTTCACCTCCGGTCTTAGACAGTGTCTTTGCAGCTCTTGGTCTCACCAGGACTGTCCGGATTGACAACAATCCTCCAAGCGGAAAAAAACTCCCGCCTCTGTAGTAGTCCACATGGACCACTTGAAACTCCAATCGCCTTGTCACACAAGGAACCAGAAGGATTCATACCCTCCTGTCGACATACTAGTCACTAACACACTCTCCTGCAACCAGTCACTTTTCTACAATTGTCTTTCCCTTGTTGTGCCTCCCTTATTGGGTAGCACTTACCCGGGCTCTCTCGATTACCACAACCAGAGCGAAAGACAACTTTGCAGAGAAACTGTTGTTATGAGTTGTACATGAGAAGCCCCCAGTACACCTATATATATAGGAGGGTCATGGGACAAGGTTCTCTACCCCAGGCAATGTAGGATTAAAGAAGGAGTAGAAGGATTTGACATTTTCCACAAACAACCAACTGTGCCAGCTGAACCGATCGTTTCCAGCACGAAACGGTCGATTGGGGACCCGAGCCGATCGGTTCACACCTAAATCGATCGGTTGGGGCACCTGAGCCGATCGGTTCGTGGTCCTGATTAGTTCCTGATTGCCTTTTCCTCTTTTGTTTCGAATTTATCCAAATACCAATAGTTGGTCCAATCAAATTGGACAAGTGAAACGAGGAGAAATTTCTCACCAACCTGACTTTCCCAACTTGCTCGTTTGGACTAGTTGAGGCGATCAGTTCAACCCTTGAACCGATCAATCAGCCTATCCTGAGTCGATCAATTCATCTCATGAGACGATCTGTTCATCTCATGAGCCGATCAATTCACCAAGCTGATTTGATCAATTCATCATATGAGATGATCGGTTGGGAGTGCATACTTTGCAAAATCAGTCAATTACAGTTTCAATCAACCTAATACTCTATTCAATCGGTCCAAAAACTTGAACACTATGATATTGAGCTATCAATTGATTGAGTGTTTAATTCAACTACTAAACTCCTTTAACAATCAATCCAAACATCATTTGTGGATGAACTCCTTTTCCAAGTTAAATCCTATGTGTGTGACCTTGTAGGCCCATTTCACATTGGCAGTGAAAGTCCATAATACTTATGACTTCACAAGCAAAGAGTGGTGCCTAGTCACACATTAGTGCTACCCAAGTGAAATTGAAAGTTGGAGAACAAATTTCAATCCTACAATATGTGAATGGTGTTATAGTGAATGTTTAATTCCCTTGTATTTGATATCTCAAATGAAATCAAGGCATGGAAAAGCCATCTTGTCAACGTTCATTCACTTTCTTGATCTCAAAGAACATTGGAGGAGATAGTATGACATCAATATTACATACTGATTCACACATGTCTACGCATGCCTATCTCAATCCTACTCATCAAGTGGCCATGGATATCAAACTCCCTTAGGAGGGACAAATCCCATATCTATCACTTACCCCTCAAAAGCCCCATGTGTCAAAGCCACCCAATCATCACCTTTATAACAACCCATGTTTCAGGACTGCGTTTGATGATGTCAAAATGTACCCAACGACATGTGTTGAGTGTAGTGATTTTAGGTCAAAGAATCACACTCACCACCATCACTGTGAGAATTGACTATGACTACCATGTCATGGTTCCATGTGTCAGACTCATGGTGGGTCTATCGGATACACTTGTTATCTAACAAGTACCTATGTGTTTAGTTTGATATCTCCATATCATGACTAATGAAACTATGTGATCAACCAACACCACAATCTAGTTTTATGTGTCATTGTTGTCTATATACCTTCCATAATGACATCTGACTAGGGACATAATAAGAATGTACTAACTCTTAACATCCATATGATCTCATTGATTAGGTCCTCAACCTGAAAGCATACGTCATTGAGTACTGACATTCTCTAGACATTCAATATGTTCTTTCATTATCTCATATGACTGAACAAGAAAGAATTGGAAGCTTTCCTTTGATGTTTATCAAACCAATCTTAATGTATCCCACCAATCATCTCATGATTGGCTCTCAGGGCATACATACCGACTGACTCCCACTTGCACTTTGAGCCAATCACCCTTGAATCATATTCACAGTGATCTTCATACATGTCCCACATGTTACTATGCTCTAGTGCTAACATAGTGGTTTATGGCAACACCTTGCCAAAGTCGGTATTAACTACATATCTCTCATATCTTATCTATATGTCACACGTATGAGATGGATTTGCCCTTAATATGTGATCTAGTATTCCTTTGCTAACTTTTAGCCAAATTGCATGACCAAGCACTCCTAACTTGTCATCAATGACCGAAATATCTATAAGTTCATCTCTATGAACTTTCAGATCCATATGGTATCCACTAATGTTCTCTAACACACGGATACTCAGTTTTTCCTTTTAAACGACTTTATTGGAATGTTTCCATTTATTAACAAACATTCACTTTTATATATCGCATATATATTTTGCGATTATTTTTCTGTCCTTTTCAGAAGTTCGCACCAGTGTAACTCTTTACAGTGAACCCTTCCTGATTTCATAGAACTAGTACTTCTCAAGTTCTTATGGTATTCCAGTAACCCTTTCTAGAACTAGATAGATATCCACTCGTCATGTCCCACATGCAAGTTATCTGGATGAGCTCATCAAATTGTTATGTACTACATACAAGATGATGAATTTATTTTATTTTTGCTATGTCCATACATGCAAGATAATGGTATGATTACATACATGATAGATCCTTATCTATTCTTAGTGTTTCCATTCTTCATAAGAATTGGACACTTGGCATTGGGATACTAACTCCATGTAACATGGAAAAGTTTGCTCCCACTGAATCTGTGCACACTGAACCCTTCAGTATAGATTACCAATGTATGCTTTCTCTTTTTAGGTCAAGAGGTTTTTGAGAACTATATATAGATCTCTACTCCTATTACATAGGAAACGTTTATATCTTACCTAAAGAGAATTTCCACTTTGGATTTCCATTCTAGAGCATTTCCATTTCACATCAAAATGAGGAATGTGAATACGCTCCCACCAAATCTCAGATCCCTTCTTTATCTTTGACATATCAGTCAAACCCTTTGACTATATAACCAAAGTAAAGATCACAGCTCTAAGTTGCTTGTACTAAATCAATCACATTGATTAGTCCATTGAAACTTATAGACTTTATTTGCATTAATGGATTCATAAACCTTATAGGTTGTGTCACGTACGCATCCACATTTTATTCCTCTTAGGAATGCAGTTTTAGTATCCGTATGCAAATCTCTCAGTAATTATGTGGCAATCTACAAGCATCATCCTTATCAAAATGTTATCCATGTGTCTTAATGCTTAAGACTCATTCACACTTATGTATTTCATCCAATGGTTGCTACCATCAAGTTCATACCTTATGGTTCACATGTAAGTCATTTAGGATGTAATGGTCATAAACCATAACTCAAACTCTGGTTCCTCAATATTATCTAGATTGTTGACTCAACATATGACCAACTCATCATATAGATATTTGAGGTGTATCTGTTAAGGAATTTGAGAATTCACAACACATTGTGATTCTTAATGTCCTTTATTAGTGTAGGGTATTCTTTATTTAAGAAGAAATTAGTTATTTGATAATCATCCTCTAACTCCTTAGAGTATGACTCCTTTTGATTTAGACATCACTATTCCTTAATCATGAGATGACTATGATGAACTATCATAATCACTGATAAGGATCTCAAACATTTGGTTCAAGTATTATATTCATTGATCTCATCAAGAATTATACTTTAATAAATTCGTACTTCATCTATGATATTCTTGAACACTTCACATTTGGTATTTTTCTAAACACCGCTTGAAGTATTAGCATTTTCTCCATTAGGTATGCATATATATAAGATGTACTATACCTAATAGGATAATCATTCTCCCACTACTACTAGTGAAGATTGATTAATCATGTCTAAGAGATTCATGTCTCTTACTGTTTCTCTAACGAAAAGAGTATAGCTTATCCATCATATGGAAACTAGAAATGAACTTCTCATTATTTATGTTAATTTGATTGTTTGAGCTATCAATAACTTTTAGGTATCATTTTATCTTATGCATACCAAGTACCACAAGATAAACAAGTCATTGCCACATAGATTGAAACATCAACTTTTAATTGCTATCATTGTCATACAATATGCAAAAATAATGTGTTTCTATCCATTGGAAAATATAAAATAGCAGTTCATAATTCTATTAGATGACTTCAAGGCAGAAAATAAACTAAAGTACTCCTATCTAGGACAGCAAGATTTACCCCATGTATTGGGTGCTTTACACTTTATATCTTGGTATCATATACCTTAAAAGTGATATAAGTTTATTTTATGACACCTTCAGGTGGAGACGTCTGTCATCTCCTTCTTCTTTAATTCTTCCAAATAGAGTGGACAATTCCTTTTCCAATGTCCTAGATTTTGACAATGGTGACAATTGCCTCTCTTGGGCATGCCTCCCTTGTCCTTGAGAGTTGAAGATGACTTGGGATGCTGGCTAGCATCATAACCTTTCTTAGCCTTGCCCTTGCCCTTGCGTTTGGACTTGCCTTTCTTGTTGCTGATCATCATCACAAACATAGGCTTGTCCTTCTTTATATGTGCCTCAGCTATCCTCAACATGCCCAACAAATGTGTCAACGGCTTGTAAAATTTTTTCATTTTGTAGTTCATCACAAACTGACTGTATGATTCTGGCAACAATTACAGTATCACGTTAGTAGCCAACTCTTGGCTCAGATGAAATCCCAGTCTTGTCAGGTTCTCCACATACCCAATCATTTTGAGCGTGTGTGGACCAACTGGATCTCCTTCTATCATGACACACATGAACAACGCCCTGGAGACATCATATCTCTCTTGCCATGATTGATCTTTATACATGTTCTTGAGATGTTGAATCATCTCAATGACACCCATGTTCTCATGTTGTCTCTGCAACTCGTGGTTCATGGAGCACAACATCAAACACTTTGCATCAATGACATCTTCAGAATGCTTCTTATAAGCATCCCTTTCTGCCTTTGGTGCAGTAGCAGCAGGTTCCCATGGAGCTGGAGTATCCAGGACATAGAGCTTTGACTCTTGAGTGAGAATAATTATCAATGTCCTAAACCAGTCGTGGAAGCTAGTCCCATTCAGCTTGTCCTTTTCAAGGACCGATCACAATGAAAAGTGATTGTTGTTTGTTGTCATTTGTACTACAAAAGGAAATATATATGTAATTTAGTCCAAAACTCATTTTTGATTTATTTGATTGATTTAAAAAGTTGACGATATAATTAGGACTTTAATTAATTATCACTCCCACTATTTTTTTGTTCAAATTGATAGCCCTCACCATCAATTTGGAAGATTGCAGCGTACAATCTTCTAGTGGGTCAAGATCCTGAAATCTTCTGAGTCATGGACTAGCTAGGGCTGTCACCCACAACTTAGATCTTCCAGGTAGGCAACTTTTACTAATTGCATCATATGCAACTCTTGAAAGATTTCATATGCAACTCCTTGCCATGACCACCTCCATGCCTCAAGGTGTTAGATCCTATCTAGGTCACCTTGTTAAGTCTGACCCAAAGCCAACACGATAAATATGCACCCTGCTAGGGTAGACCCACATATCCATCCTTCACGCTTCCACGAGATAGATGGTGCACCACACTCGGGCATGCCCACACTTGGCCGATCAAGCTTTTCACGTGTGTCACATTTGGAAGGCATCCAAAAATTTAATATTTAATGAGAGATTTAGTTTTTATAAGTACATATAATATATGCTATATCCCGCATAAAACATGTGAAACGATAAAAGCGATGATTATGGCCATCCTAATGTGATTCCAAGAGCCAAGAGGAATCACAGTCATCTAGATCTACATCACATGCAACATGTCAATGATGAAGTGTTATAGATGTCCGAGTTGATCAATTCATTACATGAATGACCTTCTCACCCTGTCTGGTTGTCTGGGTGCCACCGCCGATCGGTTATTTCCTCCAACCGATTGGTTTACCTGGTCGTCGTGCATCTCCTCAAGTCTCCACCATCTCATCTCGCTTCTTGAGCTGATAGTCTAGATCACCAACCAATCATTTCATGCCTTTAACTGATCATCTTAGTTGTTGTCAAATTGACCTTCGTTCTTTGACATAACTGGAAAAAAAAGTTGTATCCTATTTACATATGAATTCGGAAACCCCGAGTTACATTTGGGGGGAGCAAATGTAGCAAAGAATTCTTGAGTTATCTCCAGTTACATTAGGAACAAGAGATAGGAATCGGTGCGCAGACCGAGATGCAAGCAACAACATTCCACCAAACACAAATACATAGGGTTTATTTCCCATAACCACGCAATACATCCACCACAAAAATCATTTAAGGGTGACATGTATCGAGTGCATTCATATTACATATCATACATGTATGTTGGAATTTTTGGATTTAGGATTGGACATGCATAAAGACAAATTTATTTGCATCGTATGCAATAAATAAAAATGACAAATGAAAATCGATCTCATCGACAATCCCAAGGTATACGGAAGTTGACATGACTCTGATACCATTGTTGGGTTTTAGGGGAGATAGAGAAGGCAACGGAAACAAAAAAATTCTTCTCCCCGAATCCAATATAAAGGAATCACGTCAACGTCTATACAGTAGGAAGTATGGTTTATAGAGGCATACCTTGTCCCGAGGCTTGCTCGGAAACATTACCTCACGACTTGCGTGGTCTTCACCTCCGGTCTTAGACAATGTATGTGCAACTACTGGTATCACCGGGACTGTCGGGATTGACAGTTGTCCTTCGAGCGGCAGAAATCTCCCACCTCTGTAGTAGTCCACACGGACCACCTGAAAATCTGAACGCCTTGTCGCACAAGTCACCGGAAGGAGTCATATCCTCTTGTCCGCATACTAGTCACCAACATACTCTCCTACAACGATTCACTTTTTTGCAGTTGTCTTTCCCTTGTTGTGCTTCCCTTATTAGGTAGCACTTTCTCGGGCTCTCTCGGTTACCACAACTAGAGAGAATGACAACTTTGCATAGGAATTGGTGTTCTGAGTCGTACATGAGAAGCCCCCAGTACCCCTATATATATAAGAGGGTCATGGGACAGGGTTCTCTACCCCGGGAAATGCGGGATTAAAGTAGGATTAGAAGGATTTGAGATTTTCCACAAAATAACCAACTGCTCCAGCTGAACCGATCGTTTCAAGCATTAAACGGTCAGTTGGGGACCTAAGACGATCGGTTCACAACTGAATCGATCAGTTGGGGCACCCGAGCCGATCGGTTCAAGCATGAGCTGATCGGTTTGTGGTTCTGATCAGTTCCCGATTGACTTTTCCTCTTTTGTTTCAAATTGATCCAAATACGAATGCTTGTTCCAATCAAAATGGACAAGTGAAACGAAGAGAAATATCTCCCCAACTTGCTCGTGTGGACTAGTTGAGCCAATCGGTTCAACCCTTAAACCAATTGATTCAGCCTATCCTTAGTCAATCGATTCATCTCATGAGTCGATCGGTTCACCAAGCTGAGCCGATCGATTCATCATATGAGCCAATCGGTTGGGAGTGCAGACTGTGCAAAATCAGTCAATTGCAGTTTTAATCAATCTCATTGTCTATTCAATCAGTCCAACACCTTGAACACTATGATATTGAGCTATCAATTGATTGAGTGTTTAATTGAACTACTAAACTCCTTTAGCAATCAATCTAAACATCGTTTGTGTATAAACTCCTTTTCTAGGTTAAATCCTATGTGTGTGACCCTGCAGACCCTTTTCATGTTGCCAGTGAAAGTCCATAACACTTATGACTTCACAAGAAAAGACTGGTGCCTAGTCACACATCAGTGCTACCCAAGTCAAATAGAAAGTTGGAGAATAATTTTCAATCCTACAATCCTTGAATGGTGTTACAGTGAATGTTTAATTCCTTTGTCTCTGATATCTCGAATGAACTCAAGGCATGGAATAGTCATTCTATCAATGTTCATTCACTTTCTTGATCTCAGAGTATGTTGGAGGAGATATGTATGACATCAATATCACATACTGGTTCACACATGTGTGTGCACACCTATCTCAATCCTACTCATCAAGTGGCCATGGATATCAAAATTGCTCAAGGGGGATAAATGCCATATCTATCGCTTACCCCTCAAAAGCCCCAAGTGTCGAAGCCACCAAATCATCACCTGTATAACAACCCATGTTTTAGGATTGCGTTTGATGATGTTAAAGTGTACCCAACAACATGTGTTGAGTGTAGTAATTTTAGGTCAAAGAGTAACACTCACCACAATCACTGTGAGAACTGACTTTGACTACCATTTCAGGGTTCCATGCGTCAAACTCACGGTGGGTCTGTCTGGTACACTTTTTCTCTAACAAGTATATATGTATTTGGTTTGATATCTCCATATCATGACTAATGAGATTCTTTAATAAAAAAACACCACAATCTATTCTTGTGTGTCATTGTTGTATATCTACCTTCCACAATGACATCCGACTAGGGATATAATAAGAGTGTACAAAATCTTAGTATCTATAAGATCTCATCATTCAGGTCCTCAACCTGAAAGCATACGTCATTGAGTATTGTCATTCTCTAGACATTCAATTTGTTCTATCATTATCTCATATGACTGAACAAGAAAGAATTAGAAGCTTGCCTTTGATGTTTATCAAATCAATCTTAATGTGTCCCACCAATCATCCCATGATTGGCTCTAAAGGCATACATACCAACATAAACTTTCTATAAATTTGGCATAAATGAAAATTGATTGGAAATTACAAATGAATCATAAATCTTGGAGACAACTCTCAAATCACATATTGATAATTCACATCATGATCTATATGATATCCTTATTAAACATACTATAAATATACTAATTATGTGATGAAAACTATATGCAAATAGAAATAGGTAATGTTTTCTTAAAAGTAATACACACATTATAAATTCCTAAATTGCTATTTCTCTTGAAATGATTAAGCATGTTCATGTACATGGTTTGTCTTAAATTTAAAAATTTATTGTTTAAGAAAATCAAGGATTTACTTCTCATGAGATTATTTTGGTTCATCTCCTACATGGTTTGGCTTAAAAATTAAAAATTATGAACCATGTTAATTTAATCAAGGAAATTAATATTTTATTATAATCCACATGGTTTGTTCAAAGTATTCCTTGGTCTATCTATATAGAAACCATGTGTCTTGAAATTTTCTTTTTAATGATCATGATCATTGTATTATGGATATACCTATATTGTTTCATCATGATCATTGTTCTTTATCTTAAACTAATCTTTGATCCATATATACAAAGCATAAATGGATATTTTTTTCAAAATGATCATAGTGATTCATCTCTTTACATATAAAGATGATGTTATCAATGAAAATACCATTTTAAAAGTAAAAATCAATGACACAAATGCAGCTTGACATATTAAATTAATAATTATCTTTGTGATGTATGATTGGAAATACATACTCTTACTGCAATTGGACATGCTACAATACAAATATAGCATAGATTGCAAGTTCATTTTCAATTGCTATGATCTCATCCATGGTTTGCCTAAAAGTATTTCTTAACCAATCTGAAAATTTTGAACCATGTTACCTTAAAGAAAGCTTCATATATTTCTAGCGTTAATGAAATAAGAGGTCCTACTTAGAATAAAATTATTTCAAGCCTATTCTAAGCAAATCAAGAGAAAGACACCATTTCAAAATCAAATATTGCTTATATGAATTAAGTTCTTTACTCAGTTGATTACCTTTCTCGACCGACACTCACCAAGTACCTAGTGAACATTTGAACCTAGAAATAGCCTCGGTCGACAAAATGTTCGACCGAGACTATCTTGGTGGACCCCCCATTCGATTGATTTAAAAATAAATTTTTGATATAAAAAACCCAACGACTATTTTTACTGAAACGACCTTTGGATGACTGATAGGAGCATCTGCAGATTTGACCATTGCGGCTATCAGTCGAAAAATTTGTCTACCGAGTTGGGTTCTGTTTTGCTATAAATAGAGCCCAAAACAGCCCCATTCTTCACCAATTCACATTTTAACTTCTCTAGTGCCTTCTTGTGCGAATTTTTATCTCTTCTCCACCCCAATATTGTATTTCTTCTTCTCCACCTCAAATCTTCAAGATGGCTTCTCATCCCTTCTTAGAAAGAAGCAGGTTGCGAATAGGAAAGGAAGGACAGTCTCCCCAGCGCTGACGATCATCAACGACATTCCATTCAACGATGTAGCTTTTGAAGATCGCTACCTCAGGCTATCCTCAAAGACTCCTCTTCCTTGATGGTCGGTGGACGTCATGGACTTCATCAACATTGTTGACCTAGAAGAACTCTTTGAGTTGTAACATCGTTATAAATTCCTAAATCCGTCCTTCCGTTCCTACATCTCCTAAGCCATCAATGAATTCTATGCCAATCTAGCCACACTTCCTGACCATGATCATTCCTTCTCTTCTATGGTTAGCGTGTATGTTTTTCCTTTTTATGAGGAGGATGTTCTTACTATGCTCAACATTAATATTGATGAATATAAGGGGTTTATTGATCTCACCACTGTCAATCCTCTCAATAGGATATCCCAATATGATACTACCACTAGTTTGAGTGATATTAAGAAAGCCATTTTTCTATCCAATACAACTTGCCATGCATAAAGGGGCACCTATTATGCCATCAATTTAAAACACAAAGCTAGGATAGTCAATCTAATTGGTGCCACAAATATGTATCCTAGAGCAATCAAATCCGAAGTACCCACCTTTTGCATGTATCTTATTTATGACATCCTAAATAGTATACCCATCAATTTTATTCGTCTTATTCTTAAGATCATGGTTGAGTTTTCTAGAAATCCACCCTATGTCAATTTTGTTTGCCAAATTACGCAACATTGTCTTAAGAAAACCATTGAGGACCTAGGTTTCAAATGTGATAAGAAACCCCAAAAGATCACTAGAAATATAGTAGAAAAGATGGGGATTGATTTTGGACACAAGAGGGCTAGTCTTGAAGGGGAGGCATCACCAAGGATACATCTCCACCACCTCCTCCTCCTAGCCTACCCTATGATCCTATCACAAATACATTAACATACATTACTGGTTCTCAATATCACTTAAGTAGGCAATTAGACTCTAATCATCATGCCATGTCTTACTTCAATCAAAGTATGCAATCTATTTCTCCTAATACACCTAATGCATATCCTTATTCACTTAATCCTAGCATGCTCTACCCCTACAACCCATCCTACAACTACACTCAAATCCCACCACCATCTCATGACCTCAGCCACACTCAATTTCCCCCAATCCAACTCCAAGACATTGCTGCCCACTTTCGATTCAATCGTGTTCCCACCTTCTTGGAGGCTTTTGCATTGACCAAGACAGGTGTCTTGGAGTGGTAGACACTGGTCAAATACTATGGAGTTGAGCCTTTTCTTGGGAAATATCTAGAAATTTATGTAATTCTTAGGTCTTTTCAATGAGATAATGTGATGGCTATCTCTATGATGAATGTAATGGTTATCTTTATGAAATGCATGTAATGGATATCTCTTATGAGCTTGTATTAGTATTGAGATGTCATGAATAAAAGTGTTTCCTATGGCTTCAATTGGACATATCCTTGTTAAATAAGAGTGTGATATAAGGGGGAGCATAAAAATCATATAATTAAGTGGAAGTAACATATGTCATTATTAAATTGGTTATCATTTTGAAATGAAAAAGGGGGAGAAACAAATATAAATAATATGGGACTAATAAAAAGCCATTGTTTAGATGTCCAACTTTCATAAGCAAGGGCATATCTATAAAGGTAAAATTTAGGTATGAAATCTACATTGTTTAAATTTCTTTTATTTATATTTTGGAAATGTTTTTCATCTTCAAAAAGGGGGAGATTGTTGGCTTAATTGGACATCATTAAAATTCCTTTGTTTTGATGATGACAAACATTTCATTCTTGTGGATGTAACATGCTACTTGAGTATTTTAGGAACAAATTGGATGACAAAGTTTTGGAAGATCAACATGCTTAAATATTGCTTTATTTTTCATGATTATAATCAAATGTAAACTTGTACAAATAAATAATGTACAAGTACTTATATATCATGTAAATCAAGCATTTAGATCTTCTCTATCGACACACAATACTTAGATAAGTCATCCCTAAGTGAACATCACAATTGCACATTCATCATATGAGTTGAAGTTTTGAAACAAAGTTTGTCTCGGTCGAAAAACTTCTCCACCGAGATACTCTTGGTCAACCTATTTTCTCGATCGAGAAACTCACAAGTGTAAAGCACAAACATCTTTGCAAAACCTGCTAAATGACCTTACTAAGAAAGGCTCGATCAAACTTTGCTTCGACCGAGATAGTGTCTCGAGCAGGTTCTATAGTTGTTAGACTTAGTTCTATAGCCGTTAAAGTTAGTGGGAAAAAGTGGTGGGAAGTTGAGTTGAATGTTTCTCCAGACTGATCCTTGGTCAACAAATTCCTCGATTGAGAGACACTCAGTTGACAAACTTCTTGACCGAGAAGGTTTCTGTCTGAACTTTTCTGAGTTAATTAACTAGTTGTTACAAACGTTATTTAGTGGATACCTAACGACTAGTTGAGAACTAAGACCCCCCTAGAAATTGTGTAGAATGTGCGTAAGCACTAGTAGGTCATTCCTCTAAATAGGACATGGCTTAGGACACCTGAACTCACTTGAGTACACATACTTGCAATTGAGAATCAATCCTTTAGAGCAATTGACCAACTTCAACACTTGCAAATCATTTCTATTGCTGGCATTTTGTGTCCTATTGGCTAGAATATCCTACCCACTATATTTCTACTTTAATACACATTGGATAGGAGATCAAAATGCTCGATATAGGATTCAATCCTTGTATATAAGTGGTAATTTTAATTTCCTTTTTCCTTTCTTGTTCTTTCTTATTGCATTGTACTCTCCTTGCTACTCCTAGGTTTGAGGCTACGGAGTGGAGAGGGTGAAATCTTCTCAGGCAGAGAAGGAGGACTTTGGACTACTTCTAGAAGGTCTCAACGGGAAGCTACTTGAAGGAGGAAGGCTACATCAAGGAGGATCTTGAAGATACTTCAAGTGAAGGCTGCTTTAAGGTTAGTGAGACAACTTCGGGTGAAGGTTGACCAAAGGATTTGGGAAGGTATTTGTAATTTTTTGTAACATCCTTGAGAAGGTAATAAAATTCAAATACATTGAAATCCCAATTGGAAACAATTAGGTAGTGGACTGACTCCATTAGTTTTTGCTAAGGGTGGAACCACTCTAAATCCTTGTCTCCTTCTTCAACATCTTTGTTGTTGTTTGTTGGTTGAATTATTATAAAAAATATTATAAAACCCTATTCACCCCCCTCTAGTGTTTTTCATTTCACTTTGGGGAATTTCTATGGGGTTGCTCTCAATATATGGTTATCATCATTAAAAGAAACATTGGTAGAAGATAAACTAGATATGTCATCCTTAGCATGCACAAGATCAGCCTCAAGACATAAAGCTTAAGTTAAATACGAATCTTTTTCAAGAGAGATAGAAGCAACTTTAACACTAGGAAATAAAGTCCTAGAAGTAGATCACTTACTTGAAAAAGAACCTAGAATTTTTAGATTTAAGCATTTGGATTTCTTTTAGATAGACATCTCTCTATTCTCAACGAGCATCAATAAGGAGCTTAAATTCAGCATTTTAAATTTTAAGCATTTCAAGCTCTTTAAGGCAATTTTGGTTTTCTTCCTTATGATTCTCAATGTTCTTAAGGTAGATACCATTCTCATATTCAACCCCATTGTATCGGAGTTCAAGATCAATATATTTTCCTTGCAAATTAGCAATACTCTCAAGGTTGGTTTTCTCATTCAATTCAAGAATTTCAAGCTTAGCATAAAGATCACCAATACTTTTTCCTAACCATTTTCTTTTCTATTTACATTTAGAAAAAGATGAATGGGTAGCGATAAGGATGTCAATAACAGATTCCTTACATAACTCATGCAAGCTTACCTCACTTACCTCACTTACCTCACCAATATCTTCACTAGTAGAGGCCATGAGATCAAGGTGGAACTCTCCATCTTGTTTGGAGCTTGAGCTGCTTGAAGATGAAGCTTCCCAAGATGCATGAGCTGCATTCTTGTGTCTCTTCTCCTTCTTGTCCTTCCACTTGTATTTTGTCTCCTTCTTGTATTCCTCTTCCTTCTTTGAGCTACCCTTGTGGTGTGACTTTCTTGACTTGGGGCATTCACTCTATGGTGCCCCTTTTGACCATACTTGTAGCACTCAGAGTAGAAGAGGAGGAGGTATGGAGAATCCAATAGAGGAAGTTTGTGCCATTAAAGACGGGAGGATGTATGGAGAATCCTCTCTCTAGGTCGGGAGCAACAAGTAGGTTGTCACCCATCTTCTTGTCTCTTGGGAGATTTTTGGAGAAGATCCTTGTCTCTGATACCACTTGTTGGATCTAAGGGCTCTGGGGGGGGTGAATAGAGCTACAAAATTTCTCACAAAACAGATTAGACCTTCAAATTATATCAAGTTTAGGGTAATATCTTAAGTGCAATTTGAAGTCCTATCTAAAAAGTATAGAAAGGATGAGAGAGATTGACAGAAAACACTTCACAAATGGAGGTAGACTGGTTGCACACTTCAAACTAGAAGTGAGTCAGTCCATTATTTAGAGAGGTCAACCTGTAGGACTTTGCAAGTGGTTTTCTCTATATTATCACCAATATGACTTACAACACAAGACCACCAAAGGACTTACCCATCCAACCACAAGGAGATATCCACCTTACCAATGAATTACCCACTTAACAAGAGTCTTTATCATTCACCAAGGTCTTACCGACTGAAGCTGAAGTATTCTGCCTTGAAGGACTTTGCTTCTCCTCTTGGATCTTCAAATTTTGCCTTCTCCTTCACCTGTAGAAGATCACCACCTCTTGATCAACCTTGAAGAGGACCAGCTACAAGTAGGTTCTTCACTTGATGGAGCCTGCTTCACCTTTTCTTCATGTAGGAAGAGGATAGGGAAGTAGTAGAAGATGAGATCTTTACATCCACAAGGGTGTAGCTCTCTTACAATATGTCTAACTCATTCACAAATCATGAAATGAAGTATAAACTAGAGACAGAAAGGGGCTCAAGGAGTAGTAGCACACTCAACTATAGTAAGGAATTGAATATCTTGAATGAGTAAACTCGGAATGAACTCCAAGGGGTCCTATTTATATATTGGGGGTGCTCCCTTGAGTTGGGGAACAAGTAGGGCCAAAATATAGCCATTTTCCTCAAGACAATGGATCTATTTTCACCCAAAACAAGTCACCAACAATTATAATCACTTTTTCTGCATTTTTTGTACAATACATTTGGTCAAGTCTCAATAAAGGTAACTCAACTTATCAACTAAAAGACAATGCCATTTTTCAAACTATCAGTTGAGTTTGTTCTAGAGAACTTGACTGATGAGCTAAAATTCAGTTTTCTTAGGGAGTCAGATAGTCGAGTTCTATGAGTGTACAACTCGACCAATGGGTCATCTTCAAAAAATCCATATAGGATCGATCAAGTTTCCAACTCGACCGATGAACACCCTATGATCAATTTTCTAAATTTACTTTTGGGTGATTAAAACTTGTTGTAAAATGTCCCACATATTTTTCTCATCTTAGTTGGAAGTTATATCATCAATACAAGTGATTACAAAATTCTTCTAAGGTCATTTGAAGTGATTTCCTTATTAGCACACTTGAATTGCATTTGACTTGAACTTGGACAAGCTGGGGCTTGTGTAAATTGATCCATTTCAGGTACCTAAATCCTAAAATCAATCTTGAACAAACATATTAGGTACATAGGAATGGAATGGTTGTTTCATTATCAAAATATGGACAATGTATAACCTTTAGGTCAACATGACTATGGTTTCATTTGTTAAATCCATTAAAGATGACTTTTTTTGTTGATATAGAGAATCCATATGTAACTTCGAGATGACCTCTCACCTAGGGTTCTCCTGAGGCAAAGGTCGCACGGGAAACCTGAGTGGTGGCCGAGGTTGTGGTCACACTGATCATCTGCCTGATCATAGCACGGGAAACCAGGAGGGAGTGGCTTCTGTTGATAGAACTACTAGGGCCGTCAATGATGTTTTCCATACCACTACGACCGACGGTGCAACGATGGAGACATATACGATTTTAAACGCTGGTAATTGTGCAAGACCTTCATACGTAAAGACGATCTTGCGACATCCACTTGTCATGCTAACCTATGAGAACCCAATCTCGCCAGACATGTTGTGGGAGTCTAACATCAACATGGACCTCAATGGGATCCTACCGTCCTTCTCGGTCCGCAATGAGGCATTGAAACCCCTGCTTGAGCCATGGAAGTTTGCTGTCATAGTCAAAGGTATTGGGATCAACGTTGGTTTCAAAGCCTTGATCAATAAGATATACTCTATCTGGGAACTAAAACAAGAATTAAGAGTTATAGATATGGAGAATGGATACTATATCATTCAGTTCTATGGACAGGATGACTACTTGAATGCCATGACTGGGGGCCATGGACAATTTTCAGCAACTATTTTTCCATTTAGTCATGGTTGTCGACCTTCCGTCCATCGGATCCAATTCCTAAAAAGTTAGTTGTCTGGGTCAGAGTCCCAAAGTTACATGTCTTCCTTCTCCAAAACCAATTTCTAACCTCCATAGGTAACTGGATTGGGATGACAATCAAGGTAGATGTTGATACCCTCTAGGGACATCTAGGGAATTTTGCACGGATCACTGTTGAAGTGGAAACTTCCAAGCCCCTTCTGCCGACTGTTTTTATCAATGTGGAGAATTGTTGTCTTGAATATGAGAACCTTCTTGTGGTATGCATGAAGTGTGGGTGAGGCAGTCATGTAGGCACGGACTGCAAATAGGAAGTACGTGCGGAGACCAGTGAAGCAACTTCATCCACACCGATTCCCTTACCTGGTGTCACATATACCATGGCAATCCATTCCAAGCAACCAGAGCCAAGAAAACAAGCGCAAAAGAAACTTTCCGCAAAGAAGACTTCCACAGTAGATGAAGTGACACCAATCCATGCCTGAGACTCTGAAGCTAAGGTAGACGAGGAGGGTTTCACTAAGGTGATAAGCAAGAAACAAAAATAGAAAAATAGGAAAGTGGCTGGTGCTTCATCGGGCCAATCTGCATCCATATCCAAGGTGGTTGACGAATCAATTGTCCACCTGGTTGGAAATTAAACCAACACTGGTCGCCCCCATCAAGTGGATGTGTGAAAGACCTTTCAATTTCAATCATCTTCATCTACCTAAGGGAATAACCCTCACAAGCCCTTTAGTAAACAAGGGAGGGACAATGGCAGTTGCTTCGTCATTCTGAGGAACCGCAAGGTGGTCTACCAAGCTGTGGTTAACCCATACTGGGTCCAAAATAAAGGCAAAACAGATATCATTGAGACTGAACCACCGGGCGAGGTAGTTGAAGCTAGCTTCTGAGAACACCATGTGAAAAAAGCCCTTGAGTTTGGTGATGAACAAACCAACGACGACTTTGATAATCATATGCAAGTAAGTCAAGATGGGTAGTCCGAAGGATTGCTTACTGCTATCTGACGCAACACACTTCCTTCCGTTACATCCTTTATGTTTTGTTGCTAGAACATTCAAGGCGCTTTCCAAGACAAGAAGATTCATCACATTAAGGAGATGAAACACTCTCATAACTTGCAATTTCTAGCTATAATTGAACCCCTTTGTAGTGGTGACAATGCCTCTAACATCATTCTCCAATTGGGTTTCTCCTCTTCTCATATAGTTGGAGCAATCAACTTCTCAAGTACCATTTGGATCCTCTCGGATCAACATAAATGTAATGTTGAGGTCCTTCTCAATCACATGCAATTTATTCACTTGAATATAGACAAGAGTAGGTTCCTAACTATCGTTTAAGGCAACCCCAATTCGATAGTCAGGAAGCACCTATGGGATCATCTTGAAGATCTCTCCACCACCATTAACTCCAGCTGGGTATTCATGGGTGATGTCAACACCATGATACATATCTTTGAGAAGAAGGGAGGAAAACATTTTGATAAAAGATCATGTGCTCATTTTAACGACACTTTAATTAACACTGGGCTCTCTGATCTACGAACACAAGGCAACCTTTTCACTTTTAGATGCGGAAATCTTCTTGAGAGACTCAACTGAGCTATTGTTGGGTTTTAGGGGAGACAGAGAAGGCAACGGAAAAAAAAATTTCTCCCCAACCCATACTGAGGAAACGCGTCAACGTCTATGTAATAGGAAAGGATGGTTTGCGGAATCATACCTTGTCCCGAGGCTTGCTCGGAGACAATACCTCTTCAACTCCGGACTTCGACGGTGTCTGTGCAGCTCCTGGTCGCACCGGGACTCACAACTCCTACTCGAACCGGACTGTCGGATGACAGTTGTCCTCCAAAGCGGCAATGTCCTCCCGCCTCCGTAGTAGTCCACACAGACCACCTGGAACTCCACACTCCTTGTCCCACAAGGAAGTGGAAGGAGTCGCACCCTCATGTAGACGTACTAGTCGCCTACACACTCTCCTGCCTCCTGTTGCAACTACAGTTGTCTTCCCTTGCTGCACCTCCCTTTTGCGGGAAGCACTTGCTCGGGCTCTCTCACGGTTACCAAAACTAGATAGAACGACAACTCGCAGAGCAACTGGTTGCACTGGGCTGTACCGTGAGAAGCCCCCAAGTACCCCTATATATAGGAGAGTCATGGGACAGGGTTCTCCATCCCGGGCAATGCGGGACTAAAAGCAGGAGTAGAAGGGTTCGGGATTTTCCACAAAAAGTAACCATCTCGCAACTTGAACTGATCGGTTCAATGCTAAACCGGTCGGTTCAGCCACTGAGCCGATCGGTTGGACATGAGCTGATCGTTTGGGGCACTCCAACCGATCGGTTGGTGCCCTGAACCGATCGGTTCATGGTCCTAATCCGGCTCAAATTGACTTTCCTTGTTTCTTTCCCAATTGGCATCGAGATACCAATACTATTTCCAATCAAATTGGAAATCCTATTTCCAATCAAATTAGAAATCGAAACGAAAGGAAAATTCGCACCAATCCTACTTTCCTAAGTTGCTCGATTGCACTAGTTGAACCGATCGGTTCAACACTTGAACCAATCGTTTCACTCTGTGCATGAGCGGATCGACTCAACCCTTGAGCCGATCGGTTCAGCAACCTCAGCCGACCGGTTCATCACATGAACCGACCGGTTGGGAGTGCAGATTGTGCAGAATCAGTCAAATGCGATTTCAATCAATCTGATACTCCAATCAACGCGTCCAACACCTTGAACCATATGATTTTGAGCCATCGACTGATTGAGTGTTTAATTGAACTACTAAACTCCTTTAGTAATCAATCTAAACATTGCTTGTGGAAAAACTCCTCTTCCAGGTTAAATCCTATGTGTGTGACCCTGCAGGTCCATTTCACGTTGGCAGTGAAAGTCCATAACACTTATGACTTCACAAGCATAGAGCGATGCCTAGTCACACATCAGTGCTACCCAAGTGAAAGTAGAAAGTTGGAGAACAACTTTCATCCTACAATCCGTGAATGGTGTTACAGCGAGTGTATAATTCCTTTGTCACTGATATCCCGAATGAACTCGAGGCATGGATCTGTCATCCTGTCAACGTTCATTCACATTCTTGATCTCAGAGTAGACTGGAAGAGATATGTATGACATCAGTATCACATACTGACTCACACATGCGTGCACACCTTTTTCAATCCTACTCATCAAGTGGCCATGGATATCAAACTCCCTCAGGAGGGACAAATCCCATATCTATCACTCGCCCCTCAAAAGCCCCATGTGTCAAAGCCACCCAATCATCACCTTTATAACAACCCATGTTTCAGGACTGCGTTTGATGATGTCAAAGTGTGCCCAACGACATGTGTTGAGTGCAGTGATTTCAGGTCTAAGAATCACACTCACCACCATCACTGTGAGTACTGACTGTGACTACCATCTCATCGTTCCATGTGTCAAACTCACGGTGGGTCTGTCCGGTACCTTGTTCTCTAACAAGTACCTATGTGTTTGGTTTGATATCTCTATATCATGACTAATGAGATTCTGTCATCAACCAACACCACAATCTAGTCTTGTGTGTCATTGTTGTCTATATACCTTCCACAATGACATCCGACTAGGGACATAACAAGAATGTACAAACTCTTAGCATCTGTATGATCTCATCGTTCAGGTCCTGAACCTGAAGGCATACGTCATTGAGTACTCTCATTCTCTAGACATTCAATATGTTCTATCACTATCTCATATGACTGAACCAGAGTGAATTGGAAGCTTGCCTTTGTTGTTTATCAAATCAATCTTAATGTATCCCACCAATCATCCCATGATTGGCTCTCAGGGCATACATACCAATAGACTCCCACTTGCACTGCGAGCCAATCACCCTTGAATCATATTCATAGTGATCTTCAAACATGTCCCACATGTTACTGTGCTTTAGCGCCAACATAGTGAGTAATGGCAACACCTTGCCAAAGTCTGTACAAATTGCATGTCTCACATCTCTTCGCTGTACGTCACACGTATGAGATGGAGTTGCCGTAATATGCGATCTAGTATTCCATTTGCTAAATTTTAGCCACATTGCATGATCAAGGATTCCAGACTTGTCATCAATGATTGGAATATCTACAAGTTCATCTCATGAACTTCTAGATCCATATAGTATCTACTGTTGTTCACTAACACATAGATACTCGGCATTTCCCCTTTTTTAAATGGCTTTATTGGAACATTTCCAATTATCAACAAACATTTACTTTTATACATCTCATGTATATTTTGCGATTAATTTTCTGTCTTTTCGGAAGTTCTCATCAATGTAACTCTTTACATCGAACTCTTCCTTATCTCCATAGAACTAGTACTTCACAAGTACTTATCAAGTTATCATGGTATTCCAGTAACTCTTACTGGAAGCAGACAGACATCCACTCGTCATGTCCCACATACGAGTTATCAGGATGAGCACATCATATTGCCATGTCCTACATACAAGATGATGAATGCATTTTATTCTTGCTATGTCACACATGCAAGACAACGGGATGATGTCATACATGATAGATCCATATCTATTCTTAGTGTTCCCATTCTTCATAAGAATCGTACACTTGGCCTTGGGATATTAACTGCATGTAACATGGACAAGTTTTCTCCCACTGAATCTGTGCATACTGAACAATTCAGTACAGATTGCCAATGTATGCTCTCTCTTTTCAGGTAAAGAGGTTTTCGAGAACTATCTCTATAGATCTCTATTCCTATCACATAGGAAACGTCTCTATCTTCCTTAAAGATAATTTCCACTTTTGGATTTCCAATTTAGAACATTTCCATTTCACATCAATATGTGGAATGTGAATACGCTCCCACTAAATCACAGATCCATTCTTTTATCTTTGACATATCAGTCAAACCCTTTGACTATATCATCAAAGTAAAGATCTAATTTTGAGCTGCTTGTACTCAATCAATCACATTGATTAGTCCATTGTAACTTATAGACTTCATTTGCATTAGTGGATTCATAAACCTTATAAGTTGTGTCACGTACACATCCTTGTTTTATTCCTCATAGGAATGCAGTTTTAGTATCCATATGCCAAATGTCTCAGTCATTAAGTTGCAATCAACAAGCATCATCCTTCTCAAAATGTTATCCATGTGTCTTAACACTTAAGACTCATTTGCACTTATGAATATGATCCAATGAGTGCTACCATGAAGGTCATACCTTATGGCTCACATGGAAGTCATTTAGGATGTAATGGTCATAAACCATAACTCAAGATTCGGTTCCTCTTATTCATCTAGATAGTTGACTCATCACATGAACAACTCATCTCATAGATAAACGAGGTGTATCTGTCAAGGATATAAGAACTCACAACCCTTGTGATTCTTAATTTCCTTTATTAGTGTGGGGTATTCTTTTATTAAGAAGAATTCAGTTATTTGATAATCATTCTCTAACTCCTTAGAGTATGATTCCTTCTTGATTTAGACATCACCATGCCTTAATCATGAGTTCACTATGATACACTATCATAATCACTCACAAGGATCTCAAACATTTGGTCCAAGTATTTTATTCATTGATCTAATCAAGAATTAATACTTTACCAAATTTGTACTTCATTTATGATAATCTTGAACACTTCAAGATATTCATATTGGTATTTCTCTAAACACCATTAGAAGTATTAGCATTTGTTCCAATAGGTATGCAAATACATCACATGTATTATACCTAATAGGATAATCATTCTCCCACTACCTTAGTGAAGATTGATTAATCATGTCCAAGATATTCATGTCTCTTACTGGTTCTCTAACCAAAAGAGTCTATCTTTATCCATCACATCGAAAATAGAAATGAATTTCTCATGATCAATGCTAATTATATTGTTTGAGTTATCTATAACTTTAGGTATCATCTTATCTTATGCATATCAAATATCACAAAATAAATAAGGCATTGCCACAAAGATCACATCTTTATAAATTGAAACATCTCTTTATTAATTGCCATCATTGTCATACAATATGCAAAAATAAAGTGTTTCTATTTATTGGCAAATATGAAATAGCAGTTCATAACTGTATTACATGCCTTATTGGCTGAAAATAAACTAAAGTATTCCAATCTATAAAGGCAACACTTGCCCAAAGTAAGAATGCTTTACACTTTACATCTTGATATCACATATCTCAGAAGTGTTACAAGTTTACTTTCATGACACCTTTAAGTAGAAGCTTCAGTAGCCTCCTTCTTTTGTTCTTCCAGGTAGAGAGGACAATTCCTTTTCCAATGTCCTGGCTTTTGACAATGGTGGCAATTTCCTTTCTTGGTCACACCTCCCTTGGCCTTGAGAGCTGAAGATGGCTTGGACTCCTGGCTAGCTTCAGAACCTTTCTTAGCTTTACCCTTGCCCTTGCGCTTGGACTTGCCCTTCTTGCTCGTGATCACCATCACAGACTTAGGCTTGTCCTTCTTCATCTGTAACTCGGTTGTCCTCAACATGCCCAACAACTCCGACAACGGCCTATCAAAGTTGTTCATGTTGTAGTTCATCACAAAGTGACTGTAAGATTCTGGCAACGATTGCAGTATCACGTCAGTAGCCAACTCTTGGCTGAGTGGAAATCCCAGTATCTGCAGGTTCTCCACATACCCAATCATCTTGAGTGTGTGAGGACCAACTGGATCTCCTTCTGTCATGACGCACTTGAACAGCGCCCTAGAAACATTGTACCTCTCTTGTCGTGCCTGATCTTCATACATGTTCCTGAGATGCTGAATCATCTCTATGACCCCCATGTTCTCATGTTGCCTCTGCAACTCATGGTTCATTGAACATAGCATCAAGCACTTTCCATCAATGGCATCATCAGAATGCCTCTTGTAAGCATCCCTTTCTGCCTTTGGTGCATTAGGAGCGGGTTCCTCTGGAATCGGAGTATCCAGGACATAGAGCTTACGCTCTTGAGTGAGAACAATTCTCAATGTCCGATACCAGTCGTGGAAGTTTGTCCCATTTAGCTTGTCCTTGTCAAGGACCGATCGCAAAGAAAAGTTGATGTTGTTTGTTGCCATTTGAACTACAAAAGGAAAATATGCAATTTTAGTACAAAAACTCATTTTGACTCATTTGATTGATTTGAAAGTTTGACGATATAATTAGGCCTTTAATTAATTATCGCTCCCACTATTTTACTTCAAATTGATAGCCCTCACCATCAATTCGGAAGATTGCAGCGTACAACCTTCTAGTGGGTAAGATCCTGAAATCCTCTAAGTCATGGACCAGCTAGGGCTGTCACCCACAACATAGATCTCTCAGGTAGGCAACTTTTGGCAATTGCATCATATGCAACTCTTGATAAGATGTCATCTACAACTCCTTGCAATGAACATCTCCATGCCTCAAGGTACTAGATCCCATCTAGATCACCTTGTTAAGTGCGACCCAAAGAAAACACGATGAATATGCACCCTGCTAGGGCAGACCCACACATTCATCCTTCACGCTTCCACGAGGTAGACGGTGCACCAAGCTAGGGCGTGCCCACACTTGGTCGAACAAGCTTTTCACGTGTGTCGCATTTGGAAGGCATCTAAAACTTAATACTTTAATGAGGGATTTTGTTTTATATACATATACATATCCAATCACCACAATACATAGTACATATCATATACATGCTATATCCCACAGAAAACATGCACAAACGATAAAAGCGATGATTATGGCCATCCTAATGTGATTCCTCGAGCCAAGAGGAATCACGGTCATCTAGGTCAACATCACATGCAACCTTTACAAGATGAAGTATGTGCCTTGCCATCCGAGTTGATCAACTCATCACATGAATGATCTGTACTCTCTAGGCGGTCTCTGGGTGCCACCAACCGATCGGTTGACTCCTTCAATCGATTGGCTCGCCTGGTCGTCGTGCATCTCGTCATGTCCGCCACCCGCTCATCTCGCTCCTCGAACCGGTCATCAATCGATCGGTTCACTCCTTGAACCGATCGTCTGAGAAGTCGTCTTGATGTCCTCCGGTCTTTGACATAACAGGAAATAAAACCCTATTCTATTTATTACATTTGCTTTAAAAAGGAAACCCCAAGTTACATTCGGGGGGAGCAAAGGTAGGAAAGAATCTCGAATTATTTCGAGTTACATCAGGAATAAGAGAGGGAAGATCGGTGCACAGACCGAGATGCAAGCAACCACACACAACCAATCACAGATAGGGGTTTATAGGCCATAATCACGCTACACACATCCACCACAAAACTCGTTTAAGGGAGACGCGTATCGAGTGCATTAATAATACATATCATATATGTAATTAGGGATTTGTGGATTTAAGATTGGACATGCATAAAGCCGATATTATTCGCATCGTATGCAATAAATAAAGGCAAAAAACCAAAATCGATCATATCGATATTCCTAAAACACAGAGTAGATGACGTGGCTCTGATACCACTGTTGGGTTTTAGGGGAGACAGAGAAGGCAGCGGAAAAAAAAATTCTCCCCAACCCATACCGAGGAAACACGTCAACGTCTATGTCATAGGAAAGGATGGTTTGCAGAATCATACCTTGTCCCGAGGCTTGCTCGGCGACAATACCTCACGCAATGCGTGGTCTTCAACTCCGGACTTCGACGGTGTCTGTGCAGCTCTTGGTGGCACCGGGACTCACAACTCCTACTCGAACCGGACTGTCGGATGACAGTTGTCCTCCAAAGCGGAAGTGTCCTCCCGCCTCCGTAGTAGTCCACACGGACCACATGGAACTCCACACTCCTTGTCCCACAAGGAAGTGGAAGGATTCGCACCCTCCTGTAGACGTACTAGTCGCCTACACGCTCTCCTGCCTCCTATTGCAACTGCAGTTGTCTTCCCTTGCTGCACCTCCCTTTTGCGGGAAGCACTTGCTCGGGCTCTCTCACGGTTACCAAAACCAGAGAGAACGAAAACTCGCAGAGCAACTGGTTGCACTGAGCTGTACCGTGAGAAGCCCCCAAGTACCCCTATATATATAGGAGAGTCATGGGACAAGGTTCTCCATCCCGGGCAATGCGGGACTAAAAGCACGAGTAGAAGGGTTCGGGATTTTCCACAAAAAGCAACCATCTCGCAACCTGAACTGATCGGTTCATTGCTGAACCGGTCAGTTCAGCCACTGAGCAGATCGGTTGGACATGAGCCGATCGTTTGGGGCACTCCAACTGATCGGTTGGTGCCTTGAACCATCGGTTCATGGTCCTAATCCGGCTCAAATTGACTTTCCTTGTTTCTTTCCCAATTGGCATCGAGATACCAATACTATTTCCAATCAAATTGGAAATCCTATTTCCAATCAAATTAGAAATTGAAACGAAAGGAAAATTCGCACCAATCCTACTTTCCCAAGTTGCTCGATTGCACCAGTTGAACCGATCAGTTCAACACTTGAACCAATCGTTTCACTCTGTGCATGAGCCGATCGACTCAACCCTTGAGCCGATCGGTTCAGCAACCACAGCCGACCGGTTCATCACATGAACAGACCGGTTGGGAGTGCAGATTGTGCAGAATCAGTCAAATGCGATTTCAATCAATCTGATACTCCAATCAACGCATCCAACACCTTGAACCATATGATTTTGAGCCATCGACTGATTGAGTGTCTAATTGAACTACTAAACTCCTTTAGTAATCAATCTAAACATTTCTTGTGGAAAAACTCCTCTTCCAGGTTAAATCCTATGTGTGTGACCCTGCATGTCCATTTCACGTTGGCAGTGAATGTCCATAACACTTATGACTTCACAAGCACAGAGCGGTGCCTATTCACACATCAGTGCTACCCAAGTGAAAGTAGAAAGTTGGAGAACAACTTTCATCCTACAATCCGTGAATGGTGTTACAACGAGTGTATAATTCCTTTGTCACTGATATCCCAAATGAACTCGAGGCATGGATCTGTCATCCTGTCAACGTTAATTCACTTTCTTGATCTCAGAGTAGACTGGAAGAGATATGTATGACATCAGTATCACATACTGACTCACACATGCGTGCACGCCCTTTTCAATCCTACTCATCAAGTGGCCATGGATATCAAACTCCCTCAGGAGGGACAAATCCCATATCTATCACTCGCCCCTCAAAAGCCCCATGTGTCAAAGCCACCCAATCATCACCTTTATAACAACCCATGTTTCAGGACTGCGTTTGATGATGTCAAAGTGTGCCCAACGAAATGTGTTGAGTGCAGTGATTTCAGGTCTAAGAATCACACTCACCACCATCACTGTGAGTACTGACTGTGACTACCATCTCATGGTTCCATGTGTCAAACTCACGGTGGGTCTGTCTGGTACCTTGTTCTCTAAGAAGTACCTATGTGTTTGGTTTGATATCTCTATATCATGACTAATGAGATTCTGTCATCAACCAACACCACAATCTAGTCTTGTGTGTCATTGTTGTCTATATACCTTTCACAAAGACATCCGACTAGGGACATAACAAGAATGTACAAACTCTTAGCATCCATATGATCTCATCGTTCAGGTCCTGAACCTGAAGGCATACGTCATTGAGTACTGTCATTCTCTAGACATTCAATCTGTTCTACCACTATCTCATATGACTGAACCAGAGTGAATTGGAAGCTTGCCTTTGTTGTTTATCAAATCAATCTTAATGTATCCCACCAATCATCCCATGATTGGCTCTCAGGGCATACATACCAACACCTATAGCTAAAATTGACTGTCTCAACTAATTCAGCAAGGCCATATTGATCTCCCTCCCTAGGTTACTCTCCAACCACAACCCACTCTTACTATGAGTCAATGGTCCTAAAAAGCAACATTGCAACTACTTCAAGACAAAGGCCAATTGGTCTCTTAATTCTGAATTCCGTTCCTCTATCATGGTTCACTGGGATTCATCATCATCCTTCCAGGATGGTCTAAGTGCACTATAAAGGCCCTCCTCAAAATGGGATCATAATCGAATGTGCATCACAAAGTAAAGAAAAGGATAGGCTTCTTGCTTGCATCAGCCGCATCCAATTACAAGATGAACTGAATCCTGCTGGTCCTATTAATCTATCTGAAATTGAGCTGTAGGAAAATGCAATCAACTCCTCCTTAGAGAAGAGATTGATTGGAAACAAAGAGCACATGTAGATTGTCTTCTCCATGGTGACTGTAATACAAAGTTCTTTCAATCCTTTATTACGGCACACAGTCATCAAAATAGGATTACACAACAAAAAGATGGTTCTGAAGCATGGATCACTGAATCATACACCCTCTACAAGCATGTATGTGATTTATTTATAGGACTCATGTCTTTTTCCTTCCATTCCAAACATGTGAATATAGCCCAATACCCTAGGGTGTTCAAGCATCTCACTAAGGAGGAGCTAGCTCGCATTCAACTCATTCCTAGTTCACAAGAAATCCATGATGTTATGTTCATGATGGTATCGTCCAAGGCGCCTAGTTTTGATGGTGTGTATAATGAGTTCATACTGAATAATTGGGCCATGGTTGGTCCCTCTCTGATTAAGACAATCACAGATACATTTGCCTCAGGTGTAATTGATGTTGCTACTTCAAACTCACACTTAGTGCTCATTCCTAAGATCAAAGCTCCTATTACGTGTAGTGACTTGAGGCCCATATCCCTAAATAATGGTTGCTTCAAATTTCTATCAAATATTATTGTGGAACACATCAAGCCATACCTAAATGATTGGGTCTCACCTCACCGTTCTAGCTTCATTCTCGGTCGCAAGATCAATGACAATGTCCTTCTTGTGTAGGAGATCATACATTCAATGAAAGCAAAAACAACCAAGAAGAACTAGGTGTGCATCAAGCTAGATCTTGCTAAAACATTTGATAGAATGAATTGGATTTTTGTGGAGGATACTCTAATGAAAACGGGGCTCCCAGACAAACTTATCAATATCATTATGCAGATTACTAATATTGGGGAAACATCCATCCTTTGGGGTGGTTAGCCACTACAACCATTAAAAGCATCCTACAGAGTACGCCAAGGTGAGTGTAATGCCCGGTCCCATTGCCCAAGGCTCTAATAGAGTTTCTGGAATGACGACTTGACCCATAGATCACCACTAGCCTTAACTGCACACTTTTTCCTCACCCACACGCAAGCCAGGATAAACTTCCCGACTAGTCACCAATCCTAGTACTACTCCAAGTTGAGCACACTTAACTATGGAGTTCTTTAGTAATGGGATCACGTGAAAGGAGGTGCACCTTGGTGATATGGGTAGTCCAATCATTCCTTTTAAGATCATGTTATTTGAGGCCTCAAATCCTGGGATATTACAATCTCCCCCACTTAGACTCTTGATGTTCTCATCAAGGATCAACTATAAGGCCTCATAATCTCTTCCCTATTTCAATGCAGACCCACAATGGCCCATGGACACCCAGCTCCCGATCACGAAATACCAGCGCAAGGGTGGCTACGTCAACCTGTCCAACACTTTCCTACATGACTGGACCGCACGGCTCAAGACTGGCATGACATGTCCATGTGGGCCCCACCTACTAGAGGGGTTATGGCTATGGTACCATTTGTAATGCCTGGGCCCATTGCCCAAGGCTCTAATAGAGTTTCCAGAATGATGACTTACCCCACAGATCTCCACTAGCCTTAATTGCACACTTTTGCCTCACCCACGCGCAAGCCAGAATAAACTTCCCGACTAGTCACCCATCCTAGTACAACTCCAAGTTGAGCACGCGTAACTATGGAGTTCTTTAGTAATTGGCTCCCGGGAAAGGAGGTGCACCTTGGTGATATGGGTAGTCCAATCATTCCTTTTAAGATCATGTTATTTGAGGCCTCAAATCCTGGCATATTACAGTGACACTATAAGTCCTTACTTATTCATTCTTTGCATGGAGCTCCTAACCCAAGCCATCGCCAATGCCGTAGGGAATGGTTCCTGGAAACGAATCATGATCACTCTAGGAGGAACACCAGTGTCACACCTACTTTGCTGATGATATACTGCTATTCACAGAAGCCTCTGTTAGCCAAGCTCTAAGTATCAACATAATCCTTAAATATTTCTCTGATGTTTCAGGCCAAATTGTCTTTAAGGATAAATCTAAATGCTACTTCTCTAACAATGTTACTAGCTCTAAATGTAGGCTGGTGAGTGACAAACTGGGATTCCCTTGGATGTATGACCTTGGGAAATACCTTGGGATTCCTATCCTTCGCCATAGATTAAATAAGCAGATGCACGACCACATCACGACATTGGTAAAAAATCGGCTCAATGGATGGGCGATGTGTCACCTTTCTATGGCTGGGCGCATCACGCTAGCCAATAGCACCCTTCAGACACTACCTACATACACTATGCAAACTATTAAGACATCGCTGATACTATGTGATGACATCAATAGACATGTTTGTACCTTCATCTGATCAGGTTCGGAGAGCAGTAAGACTTCTTTGGTCGCATGGCGAAAGCTCATGGCAGCCAAAGATAAGGGAGGTCTGGGTATTAAGGATGCCTGAGATCAGAAACTTTTCGTTAATGATGAAGAATGTATGGTCTTTCCTAAATGAACCCGAAAAAATTTGGGTTAAGATTCTCAAGGAAAAGTACACTATCAATGATAGATTCCTGAAGAAACCTTGCTCACCTACCTGGACATTCAGCAAGAACATGTTATGTGATATCCAACCTCTATGTAGTAATATTATCAACAATGGCCAATCTACTAATGTGTGGTATGACAAGTGGTTAAAAAATCATTCAATCATGGACATTGTCCCCACATGGACCTTTCCTTCTTCCCTTGACATACTAAAAGCATGTTCTATGGTCATAAGAAATGGTGAATGGGACTGGGGCTTCATCAAAGCTTTCCTCCCAAGCCCAACTTGGCAGATGATAGAGACTATCCCACCACCATGCCCTACTTGTGGTGAGGATCAATGGTCTTAGCACCTGGAAACCTTGGGCATGTTGAGAATATGTTCTTCTTATCAATGGTTACGATCTGATACTGAATGCAATACACCTGGAAATTGGAATCTCATCTTGAAAGCTAGGATTATAGAACGTATCCGCGTCTTCCTTTGGATTTTACAACATAAATCCCTACTTACAAATGTTGAACGAGCCCGTTGACACATGGAAGTGGATCTCCTCTATCCCCGTGTGTAATAATGACAATGAAACTCTTCTCCATGCCTTCCGAGACTTCCCAGAGTGCCACAAGACCTGGAAGGAGCTTGCTGTGTATAACTCACATTTTGATCTGTCTGAGGATGACTGCATCACCTTCTATCTATCTTCCTCATCGAGAGATACACCAGATGCAAACCTTATTGTGGTCACCTATTGGTACAACTAGAATTTGAGAAATAGATTCATCCATGAGAACCTTTTTGTTCCTCTTCCCTGACGAGTTAAGTTCATCCAAGAACAATCATGATCAATTCAGATAGCTTGGACCATTACACTCAACTAAGACATTCACAAGAGAGTCGTGTTATTCCGCCACCCAAACACCTTGTTATGGTAGATGCTGCCTTTCAGACACATTCTGGTCATGTGGGCCTGGGTATCTTCATCTGCGACAATATGGGATAAAACACTTTTTTTTGCAGGTCTTCCTTCTGCAACCTGCTCTAGCTTGGAAGAAGAGATCCATCCAATCATTCATTTTGTGCTCATGTGTGCCTCGAAGGATATATGCAACTACCTTATTCTATCAGATTCCAAGTAGGCTGTGGAATGCCTGACAGGAAGAGGTGATGCTAGCAGATTTAAACCATACTCAGAAGGTACGGGGACCTCAGAAGAAACAATAGGGGCATTCTTCATTATATTCCTAGAAACAGAAAGTCCATTGTAGATGGCATATCAAAGAATGCATTAAGAGCTAGGCATTCCTTTTCTACTTCTCTACAACCTTCCTGGCTCAGTTGTAATGTCCAAGCGACAATTACTTTGCTTTCTTCCTGTTCTAGGGCAAGGATTCAATAAAAAATAGCCTTTGTTGAAAAAAAAGAGCATCCATCTATAGCATTTGTTTCAGGCATTGATTTAGTTGATATAGTGCTCACCTCTAAGAGCATTCTTAGATTGCATAACATAAACATGTTATGTCTTTAGGTAACAATCATATTTGTCTAATCCTTTATAAATATATTTATACCTTTTTGTGTCTAGAGAATCATATACTCATTCTAAGAATGGTTTCATATGTTTGATTACAATACACCTGTGGTGGTCCTATTAATTATCTTTTGTTGTATGTAATGAATATTTCTCCAATGTAATATTATCCATTGTTTATGTTTTTGAAATATGTAATGCCTATCTTACATGTCTTGGTCATGAAAAAAATGAAATAAAATATTATCGTAGAGATTATTCCTAATACCAAAATCTATTTTTATAATAATTACAACATTCATGTTCAAGCTAAGCTTCATATAAGTGTATTAATTTAGTAGATTGTAATATTTTTTGTTGGAATTCATATATGCTGAGTTTCTTTGGAAGTATTTGCTTACTCAAGTTGGTACTAAATACTTTTTCTTTGCTAGAGTTCCATAAATGTTGTTCTTTTAACCTCTTACTAAAACTAAAGATGAAAAATAAAAAATATGCAAAACATATAAAAATCAAGTTTAATAACAATAATGTAATAAAAATGATAGACTGAGGTCCTGATAGAGGTGGTGAATACACTTTGAGTGAACAAAAAGAGTTCTTTCAGGATCAAGTCACTATATATAAAGTCATTTCCCCATACGTTCCTTACTCCTATAGAGTAGCTGAGATGAAAATGTAGAACATTTGGTTTCATGCTTAATTCAATGTTAGTCGATTATGGACTTAGTAATAGACTTTCCATGAAGGATCTTCAAACTAGCAATTAACTTCTTAACTATGTGTACTTTAGATAAGATGGAAAAAAATTATCTTAAATTTGGTTAAAAGATGAAACTTTTTTGAAATACCTCAAAGAGTGGAGGTGTTTGGCCAAAGATAAAATTTGTAGTACCAAAATAAGAATACTAGGACCTAGAACTTTTGACATTGTCTTTATGTGATGCGTGTAAAATAACAATGTTGATGATTCCTAGTAATTATGTCTGAAATCCTTGATAATAGAATGAATTATATTGTTGAGATCTGACTTGTATATGCAATTTTTTATGAATAAATTTTTTCTATTAAAAATATTCTTCCACGTGTAAAAAAAATTCCTCCTTCCTTTGCATCACAAGAACCATTACAAATTTAACTTGAAATGAACTAGAATATGGACTTCTTTTTGTTAAAATTGTAAATGACCTAAACATGGGTAAAAGACTAATATTGATAAGGACTTTGATCCCAACTCCTACACCATCCTTGTAGAAGACTCGATTATCTATGGAGATTCCATGAAATCTTGAGTTGCTAGTTTTTCAATGGAAGTTTTTGATAATGTGATAGAATTCATTATGAATAATCATACTTGGGTTGTAACTAAGCTTCTACAATAATATGAAACTATTAGGTCTAATAGGAAAAAGGTGTGGGAAATTGATTTCATATAAAACTTGAAGGTCAAACTAGTAGCCAAAGGATATGGTTAAAAGGAAGGCTTTAATTTGTTTGATACTTATGTGCATGTAAGAAAAAACTCCTCCATTCATGTTCTTGATTCTCTAATTACTATTCATAATATTTAAGATTCATCAAATGAATATCAAGAGAACCTTCATGAATGGATATGTAACATACTCAATTTGTTACCTAATCAATTTTGGGCTATTATTCATACTTTTTCTTGAACTTGAGCTCAATTTCAATCAGGTCCTTTTTCCAACTAGTATGTGATCTATTTTGATTGATTATCATGTTCCTTAATGAAAATTTGTCTCCTTTTGTGTTTTGTGTGCTAAATAATTTCTTGCTCTTCCTTTGGGAGAATATTTGCAAATTACTCCTTCTTTTAAGTAATATTTGTCATATTTTTAGACATTATTTAAATTTGGTATTTTGTGCCCAACTACCTGGATTGGACCTCACATTCAATGGTTACTATTGATTCTCAAACCAATGTCTTTGATATATTATTGACAATATTAGACATTTATATTGAGTAGATTAAGATAGAAAAATTAAGTGACAAAGTTCAAGCCATTAATTGGAGAATATTCTATTGAGTAGCTCCCAAACTAACCAAAATCTAGTGAAAACTGTAACAAGTTTAGACCTTTTCTGACCCCCAATCAGATAAATAAAGATTTAATAAATTATTTACATAGGTCCTCATTTTTTTTGTAGTAGGTAAAATAATACTAAGATCAGAAAGTATAGAGGGTATGGCCTCGTATACTGTACACGTGAGCTAGACTAAAAAATCTCCACTGCCTAAGAATAAGACCCTTGACATGTCTCGTTATCTCGGGTTTGGACTTGACCACCCAACCCAAGCTGTAAATAAACCCATCAAAAAGACGCAAAACATCAGTGTCTCCTTTACCACGGAGTCTGCCATTTCTTTCTCTCCAGATGAAGTAGCAAAGACCAGTGACTGCAACACCCGCCAGCCTGGATAGGTCTTTATCAGTCTTCATTTTGTCCTCCAGCCAGAAAACCACTTGGAACAAATCCTTGGGCGGTCTGCCACCCCAGCCCATTTTAAGGCATAACATGCACCACATATAGTAGGTAAAGCTACAACTGAAGAAGAGATGGAGATGAGATTCCTCCTCTGTCCGACAAAGAAGACATAGAGGGTTTCTATTCAGCCCCAATTTATTCAACCACTCCATGGTGGGGAGCTTCTGAAGGATGCTCTTGTATAAGAAGCAACTCCACTTTGGGATATGAGAGCCATCCCACAAGAAATGGAACCAAGGGACCTGGGGCATGTGGTAGTGCCTAATTCCCCAAGGGACAACATCAGGATTAGCCAGTGCCCAGGTGTTGTCAACATTGTAATAATCCCCAACTATGTCCACCCATTTTCTACACATCTCCCACTAGGTTCTAGACTCATTCTTGGTCCTATTTTCCTCCAAAACCTCATTGTATCGCCTTTTCATCCCAGATGCCCAACCCGATTCGGTTCTTCTTAAGAATACATCGATCCTCTTCATTGTTGCAACATCAGCCACATCTTCAGGATCGTGAATGTTTAGTCCCCCTTCTTCAAGCTGTTTAGCCATCGTGCCCCACACCACTGCATGGAACTTTCCTCCCCAAACAAACGCTACAATGATGCTCCAGAATTTGTTTAGGATTAACCCAGGGATCTCCGCTTGCATACACAAAAATCTGATCATGGCAGTTAGAACAGACCTAGCCAAGACCAGCTCAATTGTGCATATTCCTAGTCTGTGTGTTACCCAGCTCCAACTCAATTGTGCATCTTCCTCATGCAAGGAAATGACTACCCAATGGCATCGTCCATTATCCCTTCTTCCGCACCCTTCTCCTCATCACCCAAACCCAGACAACCCTATCATTAATCTCCATCCTATATAACCCTATTATAGTGTTCCTCAACAACAAAGGAATAGGATATCTCCAAAGTAAAACAAAGAGATACACCTGCTACTCCATGATCTACTATTCCTGAGAATCCAGACCTTTCCATGGTGCACACCATCACCCCACTTCTATTTACCCTCCGCCATCCCCATCAACTAACCCTACCAGCAACAAACCTACAACTTGATAGTCAACATTTGGTGGAAACTACTAATTCTCAATGCCAAGGACACCTACAACGTCAAGATGTCGACTACATGTATCATTGTAACTCAAAGCCACAAGAAACTTCATTACAAATTCCTTGAACCCACGCAAGACATTGTACAAGTTGGAGCCTGAGGTTTCCTGAATCTACCCCTCTATAAGGCCCTTTCTCCACCAACATGTCTTCCATGACCTTTCTCCACTCTCTTTGCCAGACTCAATGGACCCTCGGTAACCATTTCTCAATCCTCAATCTCTAGGGTCGTCCCCCAACTATGCCTATGTTGTTGGGGTCATGTATGGTTGGCTGAGCACTCCATGGCCTATTTCTTTATTGTCATATGAAGCTTCTCGCAAATCTGACTAGACAAAAGGACACTCATTGGCCACTCCCTCAGGATCTAGTGACTCTACATAGCCTACAATTGCCTCCTTCGACCACTACCCTACTGCTAGGAAGTGTTGACCTTACTCCTCTTTGTTTTGTTTGAGTTAAATTAAACATACTAGTGATATTTATCTATAAATAAGTTAATGGAAAGAGACTACTTAGATAAAATTATATCATACAATTGGTGATAATTTGGAGAATCAAAGTATTGATATACTAGAGATATATATATATGTTTATGTACCACATTTGCATATAGACTAGTTTATTGGTAATACAAGTATGTATAGTAGTAGGTGGATTTTTGTTAGTTCTATTTCAAAGACATGTTAACTAGACTAAGGATCATATCTCAATATAAGTGGTTCTCCACAAAATTTAGTTTATGAATAATTTAGTGAACAAGATATATTACACATAGTATGATCTTCGTGAGATATACATATTAGAAAATATAATCACCTCATTGGTGGTAAATTGATTAATCAAATAAATATCACTTGCAAAGTGAAAATGGTCCAATAGATTGTTCTTATAGGAATGAATTGATGATTGAAGCCTATGCAAATCATAATATGTATTAGATGATTACAAGTAGGCTAAAATGTAGAAATTTCAAAAATTGTAAAAACTAAAATATTGATTCATCCTTGGTATAATTATAAACAACCTAAATATGTATTTATATGTATGATGGTATTTATAAATAAAATTCCTTTTTGAAATAATGTTGATATGATTAATGATCTAATTGGTAATTGATAGAACCTCAATGTGAAAGTTTCGTTTAAGAATCAAGGTATATATGACCTAATCTTTTCACAAACGTAACCTAGATGACATGATAAATAAAACCATTTATAAAACCTAGATTCTAATAATATTGGTGTATAGTAGTTTATTGATAGAAGATATTAAGAGATATAACTTCATGTTATTCAGTTAATGTGAATATTAGATTATTGTATTTTTGTTTTAGGAGAAAGAAATATTAGGAATGAGCAATCATGATATCTAACTGTTCAATGGGAATTAATGTTCCAACTACATCCAAAGGGACATATCCTTATTGGATTGGAATATAAATGAAGAAATTAATTTAAAGAGGTAATATTGTGACTCATTATGTATTTTGAATATAACTTTTAGGGAACTTTGTTTAACCACGTAATGTAATTTTACACATGTCACAAGACTTGGATAAATTAATGATTATGGCCATTAAGTAAGTGTATTTAGGAATATAGTAGAAATAGAATATGCAACATTTCATCAATGTATAAAATAGGAATATTGACAATTGAATATGTAACCATGTGAATGACCTACACATCTAAGCACTGCATTTTGATCTCTAATTAAATATTGGTATGTGTGTGATCATACATGGCTTGCAAGACTATACCTTAAAAAAGGAGATAAATATGGAAAGGAACATACACTTACTTAATTACATGTCGAGCCTAGAGAGAGAATAGAATGATGAGTTTGGTAAAATAATGTGGTGGTTATCATAGCATATGGTAAATGAACTAATGAAATTGATTATATATGCAATACAAATTGAAACCCTCTAAAGGAAGAGGATGGAAGAACCATGAAATTGCAATAACACTAGATGGGAAGAAAATAGAAAACATGAAACAATTGATTCCAAACAAAAGATTGACACAATTATAACACTTTGTAAATTCTTATTCTTGGATTGTTGTATGATTGAGAAATCTATGGAAGTTTAAATAATTTGAGGTACTATACTCTCAATGTCATTATGGTTTTATTTCATATCCCTCTTCTATTCTATACATCTTGTTTAGTGGTGAACCCAAAACTTTTTATCAGCCTTTCCTACCTTTGAAGGTCACCACCACTAAATCATAATTGTTGGATTTTGTGAAATATTAAGATAGCACTTTATTTGATCTAGTGGAGTTTTGAATCTCCTTAGGATTTGTCCCCTTAGAGATTTGTCTCACTTGAGGTAGGTACATCCCAACGACCTATGCATAGGTTGTAACAAATTAGTTGTCCCCCAGCCAATGGGTTAAAATATGAATTAGGATATGGTGTCATTCTTTAATAGATGATTTGCAACATGACACTTTAGCCCTTTAAGGATATGATATGATGCTTAATTATAATATTTAAAGTTGATCATTTTGTTGTAGATAATTTTTAATATTTTGAAATTTTGAGAATGGACACAATATTGTGAAATTATCATCATGTGTTGTGAACATTGAAAACATTCATGCTTGAGATTCATATATTGCAAAACTAAGTCCATAAAATTGTCCACTAAAATTGATCTTATACCTAAATCACATTTTGCACCTAATTTTTAAATAGCTCAATAGTTGGATATAGTATCAACTTTTCTTACCTATGTTTCCCTCCTTGGGGGTCCATGTGTGATTTCATTCCCCTTGGGAATTCATGGATAGGTGATGGATGGATATTCTTGAAGTGACGTGCATGGGTAGTCTTCAATTGAAGAGTAGATAGGAACCATATGTCTTTTTATATGTAGTCAATATGTACAAGATTCCACAACTTTAAATGTAAACATGAATGTATGTGGAATGTTTATATGTATTTTTCTTTTAATCATTGTGGAAAAAAATTTGGTCCAAAAGGTTGAGTTTTTATAACATGGTATCAGAGCTTTAAACAGTCAATACTCATGCACGTATCATGGAAAATTAGAGTGGCTTAGAAATGTAAATGGATTAGTAGTACTTAGAAAGATAGTTGATAACAACTCCTAATATTACTAAACCAATTATCAAGATATACTTGGACTACTAGAGGGAAACAGTAAGAGCCTAGAATGAAAGGCTTACAACTTAATCTAGAAACTCATGAAACATATATAGCTTGTCCACTATGTTGGCTAAATTGACATTATGATAAATCCCTTTGTTTCGATGATGACAAACATTTTATTATTGTTGGTCTAACGTGCTACTTGAGTGTTGCAGGAATGAGGTGGATGACAAAGCTCTAGGGAATCAATATGCTTGAATGATTGTAAATGTCATGAAATGTAATCAATTGTAAACTTGTACAAATATATAATGTACAAGTACTTAGACTTCATGTAAATCAAGCATTAGATCTTCCCTAGCTAAACACCACATTTACATAGGTCATCCCCTTCAATAGTGTCACATATGCACACTCATACACACACGTAGTGCCATAATTGAAAAATTGAAACAGGGTCAATCTCGGTCGACAAACTCCTCGACCGAGACACTCTCGGTCGACAAACATATCGACCGAGAATGACCCAAGTAGCTGTTAGACACAACTGAGAAGGTAGTTGGCAGTTGGAGATTAACGTTGCTAACACTTGATCCAAAGAGTCTGTTGGTCGAAAAAACTTTGACCGAGTAGGTATATCGGTCGACAATTCCTCGACTGAGATGGACTCTGACAGCAACTGCATAATTAATTAACTAGTCATTGCTAAAGCAACTAACTTATACCTAACGGCTAGTTAAGCACTTCAAACCCCCTAGAAAGTGTCTAGAACGTCCTTAAGAATCCACAGGCCATTCATATAAATAGGACAAGCCATAGGACACCTAAAGACACCAATTACACACTTGAGTAATCTTTGATCATACACTTGCATTCGCAACCTGTTTTTGAGCAGTTGAGAAATACCTACAATTGGCTACTCTTCACCTTGCTCAAATTTCGTGTCCTATAGGCTAGTATCTCCTATCCACTGCAATCCAACTTCCATACTCATTGGTTAGGAGATCTACACGCTTGATATAGGCAATCAAGCTTTGTTCTACAAAAGGATAAGTTGTAATTTCCATTTTCCTTTCTTGTTCCTTTTTATTGCTTGTATTCTCCTTGCTACTCCTAGGGTTGGAGGCTGCGGATTGGAGAAGGTTCTTCTCGGAAGAGAAGGTTGACTTCAAGCTACTTCTAGAAGGCTATTGCAACGGGAAGCTACTTCAGGAGGAAGGCTGCTTCAAGGTTGGTGCAATTACTTCAAGGTGAAGGCTGCTTCAAGGTTGGTGCAAATACTTCAAGGTGAAGGTCGCTTCAAGGTTGGTGCAATTACTTCAAGTTGAAGGCTGCTTGAAGGGTTTAGGGAAAGAATTGTAATTTTATGTAAAGTCCTTGCGAGGTAATAAAATTTAATTCTTTCAAAATCCCGGTTGGGTAAGCAACCAGGTAGTGGACTGACTACCTTAGTATTTGCTAAGGTTAGGAACCACTCTAAACCCTTGTCTCCTTCTTCCCTTTTCAATTGTGGTTGGTTGAGTTAAATAATTGTTAAAATATCTTTAAAACTCTATTCACCCCCCTCTAGTATTTTTCAATTGGTATAAGAGCAGGCTTCAAGGAACCCTAAAAAGGTCTTGAAGAATGGGTGACGGGGTGCTCAACAACCTTAATCTTGAAGGGACACTTGTTGCTAGGCCTCCAGCATTTGATGGAACAAACTACACATATTGGAAGAGAAGGATGCAGTTCTACTTCCAAGGCATCAGTTGGGACTTATAGAGGATGGTGTCAACCCCATACGAGCTTCCTCAAATGCAATATGCAAAGTGGGATGCAAATACGGTAAAATTATCTCAAATGAATGCAAAGGCTATAAGTATTCTTTATTGTTCAATTTCAGTAGGATATCAAACTGTGAAACAGCCTTTGAAATATGACATAGACTTTCTATAACTTATGAAGGGACAGTTCAAGTTAAGAATTCCAAAGTTAGTATGCTTAAACAAAAGTTTGAACATTTCCGTATGGATCCAAATGAATCTATTAGTGAAATGTATGCAAAATTCTCTTCTATTGTAAATGGTTTAAATGCTTTAGGTAAATTTGTACTTGAGGAAGATCAGGTATCAAAGATTCTTAGATCACTTCCTCCCAAATACAAGCCCAAGGTGACGGCCATTGAAGAAGCAAATGACCTCACCCGACTAAAGATGGAACAACTCATAGGCAACCTAGAAGCTCATGAGGCAACGTTAGAAGAGGAATAAAGAAGAGAACGTGAACTTCAACAAGGGAAAAAGAAGAACATTGCATTCAAGGCATCAACCAAGGACAATCATGATACAAGTGAAGTTGATAGTGAAGACGAAACTCTCATTGTAAATGGTAAGCAATATAAAAGTTTTAAAACTAATAAAACACCTATTGTTCCTTCTTCCAGGTGCTTTGAATGTGGCAAGAAGGGACACATGAAAGGTGATTGTCCAAAACTCAAGAAAGGGAAGAAATCATCTCACAAAAAGATGGAAAGAGCATATAAAGCTGCATGGGATGATTCAAGTGATGATAGTGATGATGGAAAAGAAGAAGTAGAATGCCTCATTGCTACAACAAATTAAGAAGAAGAAGAGGTAAGTCTTTTTGATCTACCAAAAGAAGATCTAATTGCTAGTCTTCAAGATACTCATGAGAAATATATTGAGTGCAAGAAGAAACTTAAGAAATCAAATAAAGTAAATGATGATTTAAATGTTAAACTTCTTGCTCTTGCATCTGAAAATGAAGATCTCAAAAAGGAAAATAAAGATTATGATCTTAAGTTAAAATTTGTAGAAGCTGATTGCAATCTTCTTTCCTTAGAAAAGTTAAATTTGCAAACTCAAGTGAATGATCTTCAGAAACAACCTGTTCTATGTTCACACTTAGATTATGATGAAGTTGTCAAATAAAGAAACTCTCTAGTATCTGATTTAGATCAAGAAAAGAAAGATATAAACAAGAAGATGGATGATATTGCTAAGTTACAAAGAAATATAAATGAGTTAAGAGGAAATGACATGCTTGAAAATATTCTGAAAATTTCCTCTAGTTATAATGGAAGAAGAGGATTAGGATATGATCCAAAGAGAAATAAACCCAAAAGGGCTAAAGCATCCAAAACTAAGATTATGTTTATACCTAAGAACACAATTCCTAGAAAGAGAAATGAAGTTGACTCCATTAGTTGTCATTATTGCATGCGCCTTGGACATTATTCATTTTTATGCCCATATAAGAAAAAGAATGATGATTTAGTTTGGATTCCTAAAACTTAGACGCCTAAATTTAACTAGTTGAGATTTGACCCAAACTGATTCTTGATATACAAATGTCATATCTCAACAAAATCGAGCTCCAACTTGCATAATTTTGTTTTACTTGGAAGCAATTAACAGTTCTGAAAACATTCCAGAAAATTTTTCGGTCGAGAATCTGTCGACCGAGTGAACATTCGGTTAAGAGATTGTCGACCGAGCAGGTCACTGATTTCCAGTCTGCAATAAATCTGCTGAATATATTTTCAATTGATCAAATTGCTATCTATTTATGACTGTTTGTACATAAATTCTGGAAACCATCCTTGGACATTTATATAAGAATATTTTCATCTATGTTATGAATCATATTTGTTTTAAGTCAAGGAAAACTATTATTTTCATGGTTTATTCTAAGTATTCCTTGACATATCTACATAGCAATCATGTATTGAATTTCATGATGCTAATGTTCTATCATCATACATATGTGTTCACTATTTCACCATTCAGTTCTCATGTAAAGATGTTGCTATGTTGCATTAAAAAAATAAGAATCTATGATGTGCATGGACTATGTCATATAGGTTTTACTCAAAGTATTTCAAATTGATATCTCTTTAAGTTACCTGCAAAATTTATACTTCACATGTGAAATCTACAGATTTTGCCTCTTGGTTGAAATGAAATTTGACCAAGGGGCGCTATGGTCGAAGTCAAGGTCGACCTAAAATAAGCTTTGACAAAATGCTTATTTGGACATCATTTTATTGTACTTAATCTTAATATACTTTTGATAAAGGTAAAAATCAAAATTTAAAATCATTTGTGACCTTAGAAGCTTTAAATTGCTTTAATTGTATGATTAAGGGGGAGCTCAGAAAAATAAATTGGATTATTTGATTAAGAAGCTTACAAAAACATTGTAAACATCACTTGAAGCTTGTTACGACCTTAGTATTTTTACTCTTGGTTATGAAGAAATCTATGAATTTCATAAAAATGATATATCTTGTTCTTAAAGGAACTCTCTAAACAAATCAGGGCTTAACATCCCATGCATTTGGTTAGAGACATTTTTATGTACTCTAAGATTAAAGGATTCTCATTTCATTTTCAGGGCTTAACATCCCATGTAAAATAGGTGAGAAATCAATACATATTCCATGAACCTAACAGGATCTCATATCATTTCAAGGCTTAACATCCTTTGCAAATGATTAACAAATTGTGGCTAAATTAGACAAAAATGATATTAAATACATGTTCCTAATAGAATATCTATTTAAGGGGGAGCATAGTATAACATTAAGGGGGAGAAGAAATATAAAATATTCAACTTGGATATCTTTTTGAAATGACAAAGGTGGAGAAATAATATAAAATCACAAACACAAAATCAAAATGAGTTTCATAATATCTTGGCCAGCAGTCACATGCAAAACCAAAGATGGCTACAAAGGTAATTTAAGGTATGAAACTCACATGTTCTATATTTCCTTATCTTATATTTTGGAAATGTTTGTCATCTTCAAAAAGGGGGAGATTGTTGGCTAAATTGACATTATGATAAATTCCTTTGTTTCGATGATGACAAACATTTTATTCTTGTTGATCTAACGTGCTACTTGAGTGTTGCAGGAATGAGGTGGATGATAAAGCTCTAGGGAATCTATATGCTTGAATGATTGTAAATGTCATGAAATGTAATCAATTGTAAACTTTTACAAATATATAATGTACAAGTACTTAGACTTCATGTAAATCAAGCGTTAGATCTTCCCTAGCTAAACACCACATTTAGATAGGTCATCCCCTTCAATAGTGTCACATATGCACACTCATACACACACGTAGTGCCTTAATTGTAAAATTGAAATAGGGTCAATCTCGGTCGACAAACTCCTCGACCGAGACACTCTCGGTCGACAAACTTCTCGACCGAGAATGACCCAAGTAGCCGTTAGACACAGCTGAGAAGGTAGTTGGAAGTTGGAGATAAACGTTGCTAACACTTGATCCAGAGAGCCTGTCGGTCGACAAAACTTTGACCGAGTAGGTATCTCGGTCGACAATTCCTCGACCGAGATGGACTCTGACAGCGACTGCAGAATTAATTAACTAGCTGTTGCTAAAGAAGCTAACTTATACCTAACAGCAAGTTAAGCTCTTAGAACCCCCTAGAAAGTGTCTAGAACGTCCTTAAGCATCCATAGGCCATTCCTATAAATAGGACAAGCCATAGGACACCTAAAGACACCAATTACACACTTGAGTAATCTTTGAACATACACTTGCATTTGCAACCTATTTTTGAGCAATTGAGCAATACCTACTATTGGCTACTCTTCACCTTGCTCAAATTTCATGTCCTATAGGCTAGTATCTCCTATCCACTGCAATCAAACTTACATACTCATTGGTTAGGAGATCTACACGCTTGATATAGGCAATCAAGCTTTGTGCTACAAAAGGATAAGTTGTAATTTCCATTTTCCTATCTTGTTCCTTTTTATTGCTTGTATTCTCCTTGCTACTCCTAGGGTTGGAGGCTGCGGATTGGAGAAGGTTCTTCTCGGAGGAGAAGGTTGACTTCAAGCTACTTCAAGAAGGCTATTGCAACGGGAAGCTACTTCAAGAAGGCTATTGCAACGAGAAGCTACTTCAGCAGGAAGGCTGCTTCAAGGTTGGTGCAATTACTTCAACGTGACGGCTGCTTGAAGGGTTTAGGGAAAGAATTGTAATTTTATGTAAAGTCCTTGCAAGGTAATAAAATTTAATTCTTTCAAAATCCCGGTTGGGTAAGCAACCGGGTAGTGGACTGACTACCTTAGTATTTGCTAAGGTTAGGAACCACTCTAAACGCTTGTCTCCTTCTTCCTTTTTCAAATGTGGTTGGTTGAGTTAAATAATTGTTAAAATATCTTTAAAACTCTATTCACCCCCCCTAGTGTTTTTCACACTAGATTTTGGATAACCCTAGGGATAGATTCACATGGAGATATTATTGAGGAAGAAGTGTTTTAATATACAACATATAGATTTACAATGAGGCCCTTAGAACAATAAAGATCACCACTATAGGTATAAAGTTGAGTAGAGTACCACAAAGTTTATTTGTAATAGGGATAACTACAAATTTAGCAAATAAATAGCATAAAACCTAAAATGGTATGCCTCATGTATGCAAATAATCACATGTGATAGATTCCATTTGGAACTTGAAGAATATATTTGAGAGTGATGCAGCGTACATAATTTACTTCAAATTTGTTAATGTGTCATACTAATTGTTAATAATCTATCACCATGTTAGTGGAATAAGTTGAGGTGTCTAAGGAATGATGTTTAATGTAGGTCCTGACATAATGTTGGGGTTCCCTCACTTTACATAACGTCCTAGACAAGGCAATTTCTACTTGTTGAGGAAAACCTTAATTTTTGAATGAAATATTCAACTTGATTAATAATGGGCTATATAAAATCACCACTCATATAAAATAATAATAATATGTCAACATATATAGAGGAAAATTTTACTTAAAAAGTTATATAGATTAACAAAAATCGAATACCACATGTAGAGTACATATCTAGTAAGGGAAGTGTCCCTCATTATAACTTCAACCAAAATAACCTCTATAGATAATTAATTGGAAGTCTTCAAATCTAATAGATAGCAGTAGTTTTCATTATATACATGTAACTACCACTCATGAGAAACTTTGTATCTACAAAATCATGCCACTTGGAATAGATACCACATTATATACGTATGGATGGTAATTGAGGACCACCAATTTTTTATAACGAAAAAGTAAATGAATCATGATTTGATTTAGAACATTTCACCCATATCAACTAAAAAGAAAATTTGCCTTGATACATGGGTTTTGAGTCACTTTTATAGGCTTATTTTATATCAGTTTTATGCATGTATTTGTCATTTTCTTCAATATATTTGCATAATTCATTATAGTTGTCCTTTAAACTCTTTTTGCATCAAATTATACTTCTTTTATCATATTTATATGATTTTATATAATCCCCGGACTTATACACATGTTTCAACACTTTTTTAGGCACTTTTGCATTGTCCAGAGTCGATACTATCGACCCTGGTGTTGATACTATCGACATTTCATCAGAAAGCAACCCCAAAACGTGATTTTAGAAGGAATAACATGTATCATGGTCGATACCATCGACCTAGGGGTCAATACTATCGACAACGTCAGGATCTGGCGATTTTCTGCACTAAAATGGAGCGTTTTAATCTGACGGTTGAGCTTTTTTGGAGCCGTAAAGTGGTCCTAGGACCTAAGAAGAGCATGTACGGCCCGAGGGTGATCTCATATTGTGTTTCAAAAAATCCAAGAAGGAGAGAGAGATAAAAGACAAGAAACAAAGGCCGCCAACCGAGCTATCTGGGCACCTCCGATGGGTGATTTTGCTGTCGGAAGACTGCAAAATGCACGTTTCTCGAGGAGGATCTCCAGGAACACCTTTGTATCAGGGGTTACACGAGTTTGCTCTATGTTTCCCATGTTTTTCTTCTCTACTCCTATGTGTTCTCCATTGTCAAACATGCGGGGCTAATCCCCTTTATCTTTAGGATCGAGAGTAACCCGGGGATGCATTGTATGACATTTTTATCACAGTAATTCATCATTAATCTCTTAAATCTGTGGTATGAATTCGTTTTTTCAATTATATTGTTATGCTTAATCACCATAATGATAATCTAATGCCTTAAATTGCTTTGAACTAAGATTTAACGGTTGAAAAGAGACGAAATTCACATTAATTAACAAATCCCTTGAACAAGGTGATGTACGGTTATTGGTGGAAAACCAGAGGTCGATTCTAATACACCTAGTTTAGGGTATAGGTTACTACGAAGGTGGAACCAACCTAGACATAGGTAGTGAATTGTACCACGACAGTGGGCAATTCTGATTACAGGCCACTACCCGGATTGAAAGATGAACCTAAGTAACTATATGGAAATTCATACAATGAAAACACGCGATGAAATTGCAATCTTAAAAATCTCCATTTGAATTGATTAAACTAAACATTTAATCGATTGCTTTGTTTTATTTTCTTTTCTTTTATTTTTAAAACAACTCTCAGTGTCCCTGGTTCGACTCAGGCCTCACAAGGGCCTATACTACATTGACACGTACACTTGCATTTTACACACGGTAAAATTGTGTCATGTTTTTGGCGCCATTGTCGGGGACACGACAATTGTCAGCACTACGAGTGCTGCAAGCGGCCATTCTAGGCCACTTTTTATTTTCATTAGTTTAAAAATCTTTTCTAAAATTCATAGTCTATTCTTTCCAATTCTTGTAATCGTCAAGCATAATACTAAACTCAAATTATCATTTAACAGGTACTGTGTATGGTGCAGATGTGTATCACCAACTACACACAACAAGCACCAGAGGTTCCACTCCTGGGACCTGACGACAAGGACCATTACAATCAAGAACACTTGCAAGAAATAGATTCTGAATCCGAATAAGAAGAAATGGAAGAGGAACAGACGATATGGTAGAAGATCAAGGCTTCTTCTTCTTCTACATCAAAGGGGCCAATCAAGAAGCAGGCCATCAACATTCCAACGTACAAGATTGATCCTGCGAATCAACTTGGTCAAGTCGAATGCATTCCATGGGATCAAGAATGAAGACATAGTCACACATATAAGCCAATTTGTGGAGAATTGTGACATGATAAAAATAGACAAATTTCCACAAGAAACTCTCGATTTGAAGCTATTCCCAAGTTCTTAAGCAGAAAACGCACGAGAGTGGTTGCACAATCTGAACGATGAATATGTGGAATCGTGGGATCATATGGTCGAGATGTTCTTTGAGAGGTTCTTTCCCCCCCGAGAAGACCAATGATTTGGTCTGGAAGATCCATAATTTCAGCCAAAAGGCCGGAGAGACTTACTCTGAGACCTGGGAAAGGTTTTAGATCATGCTTAGGAGGTGCCCACATCATGGGCTTCACAAGGAGAAGCATGTCAAAATTTTCTATTTTGCTCTCACTGAGCATGATAGAAGTAACCGAGATGTAGCAGATTCAGGGTTCTTCTTAAACAACAAAGGCACGAGGTGGTGGGAAATTTTGAAGAATATGGCGAAGAAGCAATCTTGGGGCGATAGAGACGTAGTAGAACATGTACAGGCTGCAGGAGAGTCAAAAACTATCAAAGAATTGAATGAAAAATTGGATCTCATAGCCAAGAAGCTTGTGGAGAAAGTGGAAAAATCTGATGAGGAGGCCCAAGTCAGATATATGCAACAACAGGGCTATAGGAACAATGATTATGCTTGGAGAAAGGATAGGAAATTCTCATGGAAGGATCCAAACAACTTCCTCCAAGATCCAGATGCGAAGCCGCAACCAAGGGCAGAGGAAAAAAGCATCGAGTTGCTTAGTCAAGTGGTGCAACAAAATCAAGAGATGATGAGTATGTTTAGCAAGCATTTGCAGTCCCATGGTGATATTTTGACTAAGTTTGGACATACATTGCAAAGTCATGGAGCACAAATGAGGGCACTAGAGATGAGTGTGACCCAAATTTCCAATGAAGTAGTGGCCATGAAGCATGCCAATCAACAGAGACAGGAAGGGAATGCAGAGGTTGCTCAAGCACATCGTCAAGTGAAATATATATCTGTGATTACTGAGGCAGAACCCCCGGTGGTGGAGGTCCAGGACAAAAGAAAAATGATTTTTGATATAGAGGCTACACCAAAGATATTGTATCCTCGCAGTCATTATGGACTACCGGGTGGATGTTGTCCATTCAGAAAAATCCTCCAAGAGCACATCGCGGCCGCGCCCACACCTAGGCAAGAGGAGCAGGTGAAGGCTATGCGTCATGGTGAAGCTACAGTCACTGAGAGAGGGAAGCAGCCACAAGTCATGCCATCCACGGGTGATGTGTTAAATCGTTTCCTAGAAGGTGGCATTGAAGCAAGCTTAGGGGAGGAGACCCCTAAAGTTCCATATGTGCCACCACACAAGCGAGCGAAGGACCCAAACGTGCCTTTCCTGGATAGTCTGAGGCCGAAGAAAGAGCATAAACACTAAAAAAAGTTCTTGGAGATGTTTCTGAAGCTCCACATTAACATTCCACTAGTGGAAATGATAGAACAAATTCCATCATATGGAAGGTTTATCAAGGACATAGTCACCAAGAAAAGGTAGATAAAAGACACTGACGTTTGTGTTTTTGATGAAAAAGTGAGTTCTATAATCCAAGGACGGCTACCAAGGAAGAGGAAAGATCCATGATATTTCTACATCCCATGTTCCATAGGTGGCCAACATTTTCCACAAGCACAGTGTGACATAGGGGCCAGCATTAATCTTATTCCACTGTCCATGTTTCAAAAGCTTGGATTGAAGAGACTAAAGAAATATGCCATGACTATTGAGTTGGCAGATGGATCCATTGTGTAGCCACAAGGTATATGCGAGGATGTGCTAGTCAAGGTCGACAAATTCATCTTCCCTGTTGACTTTGTGGTCATGGACATGCATGAGTTGGAAGGAGGTTAGATGCTATTGGGAAGGTCGTTCCCAACTACGACTGATGTAATCACTGCCATTGGGCGAGGTTACTTGACACTTGGGATTGGTGATGATAGAGTTAAATACAAATTACCACATTACTCATTGGAGACATCTCTTGACAACCCAAGTTAAAGGTATCCTTATGTCAAGCCTAGAACATTAAATAAGGGCGCTTGTTGGGAGGCAACCCAACTTTAGGTTCATTTTTATGTTCATTTATGTTCTTTTATGTTTATGTACTTAGTTTTTGCTTAGGTTTTGATAGTTTTTGTAAAAATGGTACCCTAACTCATGTTTTGAAGTGTGCAGAACTTTAAGGTCAATACGATCGACACCCATGTCGATAGTATCGAGTTCGGATCAGTAAACACTGAAGAAAAGTCGTTACCATCGACCCAAGGGTCGATAGTATTGAGATTCCTGAAGATTTACAGAAACATTGGTGACAGTAACATCGATACCATTGACCCTAGGGTCGATAGTATCGACACTTTTGAGTTCCCAGGATTTTAGATGTGTGGATTCAACAAAATTGCTAAGTCTGGGTCGATACCATCGACCTTGTGTCGATAGTATCGACACCTGCAGGACAATTACATAAAATAGGCCGAAAAAGGTATCGAAACAAGATTTTTTTGAACCATTTTTTGCAGAGGAAAGATGGATGAAGTAAGTCACGTATTAGAACTACTAATAGACAAAAATGGGTTACCAAAAAGAGGGAGATAGCAAAAAATCACTTGGTCCACTTGAGCATCTAACCATCCTTATTCACCACACTTCAAAGTGAATGGTACCGTTGTTCCTACCTCTTAAGTGAGAATGTTAACTATGAGGCCATAGTCATATTCAATCTTAGGGGGGGGGTGTTGGAACAACCCTCTATCTTTGTTTTTACTTACTTATTCATGTTTCTTTTACTTCTGAAATATTAGTTGTTTTTATTTCTAGGTTTACTGCTTTTGTAGGATCCACATCTATCTAGTGTAATCTATGGAGTAATAAATGCATGGTTTCAAATGGGAGTTTTACTCTTGGGTTGTGGGCACATGAAAATATGAGCATATTGAAAACTTTTTGAGCTTATTCTTGTGATTAATTGAGTTTCATAACTGAGGAAGTGCTTGGGTGAGTCAGCTTCAGGACATGGGGACATGGATGAACATCTTTATTGTCCAAGGAAAAGTGATTGACAAGGACGTTTGAGCCCAAACCGACCAAATACTAACATGACATTAGACTAAAGTTTAAGAGAGAAATCCTTCAGTTACCCTGTACACAGGTCTTTAGAGAGGGACATATGATATTTTTGGAAGGTTATGTCAATTAGTATTGTGATCTGATCCACCACAATTTCATTCACACTCCACCATATGAAATGGGAGCACATTACTGTCTTTCACTCTTTGATTGCATCCCATGTAAATAGTTCTTGCATTACAACTATTTTCACATATTTTTGCATGAAAATGAAAAGAAAAAAAAAGATAGAGTAGTTATACATGCACATTATCCTTAGGTGTGTGTCATTTAATTGCATAAATATCATTTTGTAGATGTGTTCACATCTTTTGAGAATATACTACATTATGCATCTTATGTCTTCTAAAACATTAAAGGTGGTGAGCTTGATCCATATCCTCTAAATAGAATGCTTCAAATGTATAAGTTATGTAACACGAAGTGAGCCCAACAAATAATTCATTGCCATCTATGAAAATAAGGGCTTGAAAAAAATTGAAAAAAAAGAAAAGAAAAAAAAGAATTGAGAAGTAAGTAGGAACGAGAGGGAGAAAGGAACCTATTTTCACTTACATAAGAATAAGCACATGGTGTAGTTTTTTTTATAGATATTCCATCTCACCTTGAGACGAAATGATAGTGCATGCATCATTCTACCAAAAATGTAGTATTAGGACATTTTCACTTGCATTTTGCATCATAATAGGTCATTAATTTTTGTATTGAATGATTGATTGTTATGTGCTTCCATCTCTTCCACGTCCACCTATCCCATCCACCTGTTGCTCTAATCGGTAGGCCACCCATGATATTCTCCTCATTCATATCAGGAGATCTGCTTCCATTTAGATGATAGTTAGGAAATGATCAACGTAGATAGGATATCACAAGATGCATTAAGTATGGACCAAATGAGTTTATCATATTAACTGCTTTAATTGATAGTGTTTCACTGATTGAGGGACAAACATCTTATACATAAGTCTTTGGTCGCCTGGATGGCAATTAGTGTTCAGTGGTCAATGAGGGACGATTTGTGGAAAGAAAGTGGGGATGATGTAGATTCGTTTCATGTATTTATGTCCTGTTGCTGACTTATCTCAACCAGATCCAATGTTTTGTTTCTCGAGGACAAGCAAGGTTTAATCTTAGGGAAGTTTGATGCATGGGTTTTAAGCCACTTTTATAGGCTTATTTTATATCTGTTTTATGCATGTATTTGTCATTTTCTTGATTATATTTGTATAATTCACTATAGTTGGCCTTTAAACTCATTTTGCATCAAATTATACTTCTTTTATCATATTTATATGATTTTATATAATCTCCGGACTTTTACACATGTTTCGACACTTTTTCAGGCACTTTTGCATTGTCCAGAGTTGATACTATCGACCCTGGTGTCGATAGTATTGACATTTCATCAGAAAGTAACCACAAAACGCGATTTTAGAAGGAATAACATGTATCATGGTCGATACCATCGACCTGGGGGTCAATACTATCGACAACATCAGGATCTGGCAATTTTCTGCACTAAAACGGAGCGTTTTAATCCGACAGTTGAGCTTTTTCGGAGCCGTAAAGTGGTCCTATGCCCTAAGCAGAGCACAGATGGCCCGAGGGGGATCTCCTATTGTATTGAACAACATCCAAGAAGGAGAGAGAGATATAGGAGACAAGAGATGAAGGTCATCAACTGAGCGATCTGGGCACCTCTGATGGGCGATTTTGCTGTCGGAAGACTGCAAAACGCATGTTTCTCGAGGAGGATCTCTAGGAACACCTTTGAATCAGGGGTTACATGGGTTTGCTCTATGTTTCCCTTGTTTTTCTTCTCTACTCCTATGTGTTCTCTATTGTCAACCATGCGTGGCTAATCCCCTTTATCTTTAGGACCGAGAGTAGCCTGGGGAAGCATTGTATGACATTTTTATCATAGTAATTCATCATTAATCTCTTAAATCCATGGTTTCAATTCATTTTCTCAATTATATTGTTATTCTTAATCACCATAATGATAATATAATGCCTTTAATTGCTTTGAAAGAAGAATTAACAGTTGAAAAGAGACGAAATTCATATTAATTAACAAATCCATTGAACAAGGTGATGTACGGTTAATGGTGGAAACCCAGAGGTCGATTCTAATGCACCTAGTTTAGTGTATATGTTACTACGATGGTGGAACTGACCTAGAAATAGGTAGTGAATTGTACCACGACATTGGGCAATTATGATTACATGTCACTACCCGGATTGAGAGATCAACCTGAGTAACTATATGAAAATTCATACAATGAAAACCCGTGGTAAACCGCAATCCTAAAGATCTCCATTTGAATTGATTAAACTAAACATTTAATCGATTGCTTTGTTTTATTTTCTTTTCTTTTATTTTTCAAACAACTCTCATAACCTTTTTATTGGTCTAGCTGATTACGAGTAGTTAGTAGTAGTCTACCGATAATTCAGTGTCCCTGAGTTCGACTCGGGCCTCACAAGGGCCTATACTACATTGACGCGTACACTTGCGTTTTACGCACGGTAAAATCGTGTCATGCCTCATGATAACATTGACATAAATACCACTAAAATATGACGTATGTATTGTATTTGCGAGGAAAAAAAGGATAAATAAAAATTTATAAATCCAAACTTATATGTACATATATGCAAATTAAAAAAGTTGGGATTGAAAATTTTCAACCCAATCCATACTAAGATAATTAAATGGTAAAACGTAATAGCAGATTCTCTATATTTTTTAAAATCCCAATTTCCATATATATATATATATATAATATTTGGATAATTAATGTTAAAGTAAGAATTGATGTAAACCCTACCCAATGAAAATGGACCAACAAACATATATGAATTTTTGACCCAATAAAACGTCCCAAAGATTACTGACAACAATATTGAGTAAAATTTTTAAAGTTTTAAGCTTGTCTATGATAACTATAATTTATCTAATAATTGTGTCATGCAATACAAAATCCTAATACTTATAATTTAAATTTTAACCTAGAAATGTTCACATGACTCTAGAGGACTGATATGGATCAGACATCTCTAAGTGCCCATGCAACTCTTTACGTTCCATGAAAATCTAAATTTCCAAATGAGTCAAGTAGTTAGTACAGAGTAATATAAATTAAAATATTGGCATTAGGTGATTGTGACTTGGTTCTTGCATTGGTTTTGTCCATTACGATTTGATTAGTGAAATCAAATACAAAGTTGGTTTTTTATTATGCTTATATATTTCTTTTTATTCATTGTAAACATGTGAAAATCATCATTTCATTTCACCAAAGAATGCAAAATTAACAAAACCACAACGCCATACCAAACAATCATTTCATTGGGTCATGCTATAATATTTTATAAAATTGAAGTCAATACATGGGACGAAATAACAATATCATTCCTATATCAAAAAAACCAATAAAAAAATAATACTTAATTATATCTAAGACAATACTAGAATTCATCAACAAACAACCTAAAATAGATTAGCACAATGCATCCTATTCTAGAAAAAAATAATAAAGCATTTTTCATCGATTCTATAATTGTATAATGTCTGATTTGAGCAAAATTATGTTTTAGCATATTTTGATGATAAGTTAAATTTAGATATTTAAATAAATTTAAAATAGTACATAGAATATAACGACACGCTACTAAAAAGTTTATAGCCCAAAGCGACACGAATAACTAGGTCATAAGTTTTCTTATGTGACTGTATGACTGCATGCATGTCACCACTACAACAAATCAATAGCTGCATAGCCACCCACCAGCAACCACCAACCAACCACTGCATTTAATTCTCGCCTACAAACAACTAACAACTAATTTTAAATAAAAAAAATTATTTTCCCTCCAATTATTCTTTTCGACTACCCATAGTCATATTTGTACATGTTTGACGCCTGAATCAAAAATTCGTACTTCAATATCTTCAAAGAAATACCAAAACCTATTAACATCCAAACCTTATTTGAACCAAAATAATACTTAGAGTCTGAGAAATTCAATGATTACAAAAATATATAATAAGACATAGTGACCATTCATCATTGTACTATCAAAATTATGTTTCTGTATATTTTGATGATAAGTTAAAACATAAGTATTGAAATGAATTGAAAATAGTACTAAGAATATAACGATACACTACCACAAACTCTATGGCCCAAAGTGACACAAATAACCAGGTCATAAATTTGCTGATGCGACTGCATGGCTGCATGCATGCCACTGTTGGAACAAATCAATATTGCAACCTAGCCACCCACCACCAACCACACACCAACCAATGCATTTAATTATCATCCACAAACAACGAACAACTCAGTTCAAATTTTAAAAAAATCATTTTCTCTCTACTTTTTCTTTTCAACTACCACTGTCCTATTTGTACATGTTGACATCTGAATTAGAAATTCATACTTAAATATGTTCAAAGCAATTACAAAATCTATTAACAACAAGACATGATATCAACCAAAATAGTACTTACAGTTAGAGAAATTCTATGATAACAAAAATATATTATAAGACATAGTGACCATTCATCATTGCAATACCAAGGCACAATATCTATTCATTATAAAAATATATTACAAGGCACAATATCTATTCATTATATTATAAAAAATATAATATATATGCAGACACTAGTATAGAAACAACATTCAATATCACTTTTCTGGGCATCAGTTATTTAGGAAATTCGACGCCTATAACATTCAACGTCGGTGATGTACGAAAACTGACGTCTATAGTCAAGACACAGGTACCACTTTGTATTCAATGTCGGCTTGGTAACAGGAAACCAATGCCTAATATCACCTGCAAAATCCAATTTTCGAGTGAAAAAAATTGGCCCCAAAGTGTCACATACAGCGTCGGTTTTTTAACATCTAACTGACGCCTATATAAGATGAAAATTTGCGTGAAAAGTTCCATCTTAGGTGTCAGTTATCCTTTGGTAACCGACACCGATAATGGTTCCCGCTAAATTAATAATTGGACGTCAGTTCTTAAGGAACAACTGACGCTGAAGACTTTAGGTGTCGTTTGTATTTGATAACCGACGACATATACCAACTTAATAGACCCACCAACAACAATTGTTCCCCTTTCTTCTGTTTCATCGCCCGCTTCTGCTCGCCGCCTGGTGCCTGCTACTTCTCGCTCACCGCGGACGCTGCCTGTTGCTTCCTTGCCATCGACGGCGCTGCTGCTCTGCATTGTTCCCGCCGCCTGCCACCTTCCTCCTTGCATCGCGGCTACACCGCCTTCCTCCTTGCCACCGCCCCCCGACGTCGTTGTTGCTTCTATTCCTCCTGCCTCCACCCACCGCTGACGTCGCTGTTGCTGCTGCTATTACTTTTCTCACCGCCACCCACCGAAGCCACTACTGCTGCTATTGCTTTGTTGCTGAAAACCATTACTCTCCCTGCTCACGCCCTACTGCGGTTGCTGGTCTGTCTGCCCTGCCGCCTGGAGCTCGCCGACCACCGCTGCACCTGCCTTCCCTTCCGCGTGGAGCTCGCCGATCACTGCCACCACTGCTGGGAGGTCCGTTGATGTTGCTCTCCTACTTGTCCGCTGCCGCTACCGAAAGGTATGCTTCCTCTAGTACTGCTCTACCACAGTTGTCTAGTTATGCATACCAGGGAGTTATCAGGAACACCTTTTTTTTTTTTTTGAATCGGGGACGAGGAGTCGCTGGCGACCCCCCGTCATGCATTAACCGGCTAAATCAGCCATAGTCACATCTACAAAACAGAAAGGGAAATCGTTTGTAAAAAACATACAACTACTACTACTACTACGCATGATGTTCGCAGCCATATGCGCAGCTCTATTAGTACTACGTCTACTAAAAGAAAGGGAGAAAGATTCAAAAAATGACACAAGACTCCTAATGTTAGCCACGATGGCCCCCAAGTAGTCGCGACGCTCCACAGAAGAGTCGAAGGCTAGCACCACTGTCTGCGCGTCACACTCGAAGTCAACCTTGTTGAAACGGAGATCTTTACACCACTCCACCACCTTCCGCACGCCTAAAGCTTCCGCCTCCGCCACCTGCTGCGTAGGACCCAGCTTCGAGCCCCCCATTGCTTGCACCATACCCCTCCAGTCCCGCACCACCCATCCCATAGCTGCATGCCCGTCCTCACCTCTAGAAACGTCAACGTTTACCTTCAGTAGCCCCCTCTCCGGCGGTGTCCACTTCTGCGATCGTCTCGTCCGTGCCACCCCCTCCATCCCTTCCCGCCTCGCTGCTTGCACTCGGTATTCCCTGATCATGGACAAGGCCTGAACGAACAAGTAATGGACTCCGGTGCACTTCTCTCCGAACAAGCGTTCGTTTCTACTCCTCCAAATAGCCCACAATGCGGCCACCAGCTCTTCCCGGTCCTCCTCCATATCCACGTCTAACAGTCGCTCCAACGTAGTAGGGACGTCACCGCTCTAGACGTTGTCCATTAGTCGCAGAACTCTCGCGCACCTTGCATCCCAAAGCTCTGTGGCATTCGGACACCGAAATAGCATATGTAGGATACTCTCCGTCTCCTCCCCACACAGTGCCTATCATAGAGTCTTCCTCGTGTAGCCAGCCCCCCCGTCGCCATTCTCCACCAAAAATGAGCAATCTTTGGTATCCATCCGTCGCGCCATATCTTCTTCCACAACATATGCCCCCCACCTTCCATGTGACTCGAAGCCTCCTCCCGACCCAACAGGCCCAGCCAGTAAGCCAACTTGACGGTATACGTACCACGTGGTGCAGACCACCAAGTGAAGAGGTCCTCCTTGTTCGTGTGGCACAGCGGTATTGCACAGATGTGCCGCACGTAATCAGCAGGGAAGTAGCGCTGCAGCAACGTGTAGTTCCACTCAGTTCCATCATGCGTCAAGAGATCTCTCACCCGCGTAGGCTCGCCTTCCTCTTCCGCCCGCAACCCCTGCAGCTCCCGCGCTTCCCCGGGCAGCCAGGCATCCTCCCATACACTAACTCCCTCTCCTGTCCCTATTCTCCACACCGTCCCCTCCTTTAGCAACGCCTTCGCCCCCACAGGCTACGCCATGTATAGCTTGGATTATATCCTCTACGAGCCTCCCATATAGATGTCCTCGGGAAGTATCTTGCCTTGAGCACCCTTGCTGCTAGAGAAGTCGGGTTCACCGTCAAACGCCATAGCTATTTTGCGAGAAGGGCTTGATTGAACACGTGAAGATCCCTAAACCCCAATCCTCCCTTTCTCTTCGGTAGACACATGTTGTTCCATGAAGTCCAGGCTAGCTTCCTCTCATTGTTTTTTGCTCCCCACCAAAACCGAGATACCATGCTTTGGAGCTCGTCTATGCAACCACTAGGAACCTGAAAGATGCTCATCACATAAGAAGGTATTGCTTGGGCCACTGCTTTGATCAGAACCTCCTTCCCTGCCTTAGACAAAAGCTTTTCCGTCCACCCTTGTAGCTTCCTCCACACCCTTTCCTTTATGTAGCTGAAGACGTGCTTCTTGGACCTGCCTAACACCGTAGGCAAACCCAAGTATTTTGCATGGCGGTCGACCTCCCTCACTTTCAAGAGACCCTTTAATTCCTCCCTCTTTGATGTCGACAGTCCTATGCTGAAAACCACTTCTGACTTGGATGGGTTTATCTTTTGTCCGGAAGCTTGTTCATATTGGCTGATGATCTCAGCTAATTTCAGGCATTCCACATGAGTAGCTCTTGCAAAGAGGATACTATCGTCTGCAAAAAAGAGGTGTGAAATACAAGGGGCCCCTCTACATGGCTTTGCACCATGTAGATGACCATCCCGTGCAGCAGAAAGAAGAGATGTACAAAAAGCCTCGGCGCACAAAATAAAGAGGTAAGGAGATAGGGAGTCACCCTGGCGCAGTCCTCGGGAAGGCTTGAGCTCGCTGGTCCTGTCTCCGTTTATGGCGAAGGTCTGCTTAACTGACGTGATGCAATCACTAATTCTGTCTCTCCACCGTGATCCAAACCCCAACTTCCCCATAACATGCAGCAAGAACCTCCACTCCACCCTATCATAAGCCTTAGACATGTCAAGCTTCAGCGCAATACTTCCTTTCTTTCCCCCCGTCCCCCTCTTCATGGAATGGAAGAGCTCATAAGCAATAAGAGCGTTATCCATTATCAATCTACCAGGAATGAAAGCACTCTGGTTTTCCGACACCACCTCATTCATCAAAGGCTTCAATCTGTTTGCAACAACTTTAGACGCAAGCTTGTAGATCACATTGCACAGGCTAATAGGCCGGAAATCGCCCACCTCAGTAGGTTTCTCGATTTTAAGAATGAGGACAATAAAAGTTTCATTCAGATCAGCCAGACTATACTCCCCCTTCCACCATCCCTTGATGTAACTAGACACGTCCTGCCCCACAATGTGCCAGTACTTCTGGTAAAACATAGCTTTCATACCATCCGGGCCCGGGGCTTTGTTTGGGTGCATTTGATTTAGAGCAGCTCTTATTTCCTCCTCCTCAATCTCTCTCTCCAGGAAGGTTTGTTGTGCATCATTGATTTTCCTCTCTAACCCATGTGTTGTTTGTTCGAAAGCAGAAGGATTACTGGATGTGAACAGCTCTTCAAAGAAATTAGTGATGGTGCTTTTAACCTCCTCTACTTCCTCCGTCCACTCGCCCCTTGCATCTTTTAAGCCCTTGATGTGATTTCTTTCCTTCCTACTGGACGCTTTCTTGTGAAAATAGGCAGTATTATTATCGCCCTCTTTCATTTCTTTCACCCGTGCTCTGGCGCACCAATAAGCTTCATCTTTCCTCAACCAATATTGTAGTTCCTGTGAAATATCGTTTGCTTTCCTCAAACAAGCCGCATCTGGTGGACTCGCCTGGACCTTTCCAAGTGTTGCCTCAAGCTGTTTTATTTTCTCTCTTCTCGCCCCAAACTTCTCTGTCGCCCAGGTGTAAAGATCTTTTCTGCACTTTTTAATTCTACCCCTGATATCATTGCCTCCCGCCGCTGTCCATGCCTCCTTAATCACCTTCGTACACTCCTCCTCCTCAACCCACATGGGTTCAAACATAAAAGCTCTCGACCTTTTCAGCCGTTGTGCCCTCCTTTTACCAGCAGTGAGGATTATAGGAGCATGGTCGGATTCATATATGGGGAGATGTATAACTTTGCAGTAGCTATACAGACTCCTCCACTCCACATCTGATAAGAACCTATCCAGCCTTTCACGTACAAGGGTATCCTCAGACAAGCCCCTCTGCCACGTAAAAATATTCCCGGTAAATCCCAAATCCATCAACGCACAGTCATCTATCGCATCCCGGAAGTTTTGCATAAGCTTTTCTTCACGAGGGGGGCCACCTTTCTTCTCCAAGTTAGAAGAAATCTCATTAAAATCACCAAAGAAAATAACTGGTTCCTCAGACCCAGCTTTCAGCTCCCGCATAAGATCCCATGTCTTGCTCTTCTGCTGTTGATCTGCCCAGCCATAAATCCCGATAGCTCTCCACTTCCTCCTTTCTTTTCCATCTGAAACAAGACACGCCACGTGTCTTTGTGAATAGCTCAGCACCTCTACCTCCATGTCTCTCCACCACAGCCCCAAACCCCCCACCTTCCCCGTTCTCCCTGTGCTAGAAAGACAAACCCCATTCAGAAAACCGCAGCTTCTTTGTGCCTCTTCCAACTTTTTTCCTGGAATCATTGTCTCCATCAAGAAGACAATATTTGGACGCTCTCTCCCGCACCAAGCCCAGAGAGCCTTAACCGTGTCAGGGTCGCCCATCCCCTGACAGTTCGACGATAAGATTTTCATTGTTGTTCGCGGAGTCGGTCCATCCCGACCTCCGCTACTTGGGTTTCTGGGACCCTACTTGTGCTGTTGTTCCCATCATGTGACTGGGCCTTGGCTTTCTTGCCTCCTCCCGCTTCCACCTCCAAGCAATCCACCTCCATTGCATCTATGTCCCGATCCCGGTTTCTTTTACCCGTCATCACCTCCCACTCCACATTTTCCTCCGGGATACCGAGTCTAGCACCCCTACTCATCTTGTACACCCATGGTGTTCTTTTCTTCTTGCCCCCTTCCCTATCACTGCCTTTCTTCTTTCTTCAGTTTTCCTTCTCTACTTGTTGGATAAATTGGACATTATGATAAATCCCTTTATTTCGATGATGACAAACATTTCATTCTTATTGATATAACGAGCTACTTGAGTGTGCAGGAACAAGGTGGATGATAAAAGCAACTAGGGAAATCCATATGCTTACATGTTTATGTTTTCATGCAATGTAATAGCTTTGTAAAAACTTGTACAAATATATAATGTACAAGTACTTAGATTGCATGTAAATCAAGCGTTAGATCTTCCCTAGCTAATCAGCACACTTAGATAGGTCATCCCCTTCCAATAGGATCACATATGCACACTCACACATATACTTAGTGTCTAAATTGAAACATTGAAACAGGGTCAATCTCAGTCGACCAAACTCATCGACCGAGACACTCTCGGTTGACAAACTTCTCGACCGAGATAGACCCAAGTAGCCGTTAGACACAACCGACAAAGTAGTTGGAAGTTGCAAATGAACGTTGATACAGAGAGCCTGTCGGTCGACAAAACTTCGACCGAGTAGGTATCTCGGCCGACAATTTGTCGACCGAGATGGTCTCTGACAGCAACTGCAGAATACAGCAACTAGCCGTTACTAAAGCACCTAACTTATACCTAACGGCTAGTTAAGCACTTAGAAACCCCTAGAAGTTGTCTAGAACGTCCTTAAGCACTTGTAGGTCATTCCTATAAATAGGACATGCCTTAGGACACCCACATACACCCAAGCTACACTTGAATACTCTTTGAGCAAGCAATTACATTGACAATATGTTTTAGAGCAATAGAGAAATTCCTACATTGGCTATTCATTTCGATTGCTCCCATTTAGTGTCCTATAGGCTAGCAACTCCTTACCACAACACTTACACTTCTACATCCATTGGTTAGGAGATCAATACGCTTGATATAGGCAAATCAAGCCTTGTGCTTCAAAGGATAAGTTGTAATTTCTATTTTCTTTCTTATTCCTTTTTATCCTTTGTACTCTCCTTGCTACTCCTAGGGTTGGAGGCTGCGGATTGGAGAGGGTTTGACTTCTCAGGTGGAGAAGGGGACTTCAAGCTACTTCAAGAAGGCTATCGCACGGGAAGCTACTTCAAGAAGGCTATTGCAATGGGAAGCTACTTCAGGAGGAAGGCTGCTTTAAGGTGGTGCAATTACTTCTAGGTGAAGGCTGCTTCAAGGTTGGGCGATTACTTCTAGGTGAAGGTTGCTTGAAGGGTTTAGGAAAAGAAATTGTATTTTATGTAAAGTCCTTGCGAGGTAATAAAATAAATTTCTTTTCAAATCCCGGTTGGGTAAGCAACCGGGTTGTGGACTGACTTCCTTAGTGTTTGCTAAGGTTGGAACCACTCTAAACCCTTGTCTCCTTGTCCAATATTTTTGTGGTTGTTTGTTTGAGTTAAATAATTGTTAAAATTGTTATAAAACTCTATTCACCCCCCTGTAGTAGTTTTCAATTTGGTATCAGAGCAGGATTCAAGGAACCCTAACCAGGTCTTGAAGAATGAAGGGTGGAGGTGACTACAACCGCAGGCAAAGGAGCAACTTGGACCAACTTTCTACAAGCTGCAATTGGTGCTTAGGAACAAACCATACAACAATTGGTTGTCCATGGAGAGAAAAGAAGGAAGAGGTCCATAAAAATTGTCTTATTGCTACAACCAATGAAGAAGAAGAAGAAGAGGTAAGCCTTCTTGATTTATCAAAAGAAGAGCTAATTTCTAGTCTTGAAGAAACTCACAATAAGTATATTGAGTGCAAGAAGAAATTAAAGAAATCTAGAAAAACAAACGATAAGTTAAATGCTAGACTTCTTGCTCTTACATCCGAAAATGAAGATTTATATGCTAAATTGAATAATCTTGGTTTTGAAAAGGATAGCATTGTTTCTGAAAATCGCACTTTGAAATCATCTCTAAGTAGTAGTGATGTCAAGATTTTTACTCTAGAAACAAATTATGATCTTCTATATCAAGAAAAGGTTGGATTACTTGCAAAGTTATATGATTTTAAAAAACAACCTATATTGTGCACCCATGTAGATTATGACAATATAGTGAAAGAAAGGAATTTTTTATCATCTAATCTAGATCAAGCAAAACTAGATATTAAGAAAAGAATGGATGAGATCGCTAAGTTGCAACAAGAAGTTAGTAGGTTAAGCAACAATGGAATTCTTGATAGAATATTAGATAATTCCTATCATCAAGTCGGGAGAAGAGGACTAGGTTATAAGCCCAAAGGGAAATCTCATCAACAACCTAGTTGGATAAAGACACGAGCACATCAAGCTACATTTGTACCAAAGAACAACCTAGAATAAAACCATAGAAAAAGACTTGAGGTTGATTCTATATGTTGCCATTATTGCTCACGTCTTGGACATTACTCTTTTTCATGCCCATACAAGAAATAGGATGTTGAGTGTGTATGGGTTCCAAAACCCCCAAATTAAATTGGTTAGACTAAGTTGAGATATGACCGAAGACTTTAAATTGCATATCTTTATGTCTATCTCAACTTAACATAAAAAGATAACAAAATAACTCAAGTAACTAAAATTTCTAAAACTTGAAAATTTATCTCAATTAATGTCCTTAGAACTTAAAGATTTGAATATGATTAGTTGAGATTTGATCTAAATGTTACTTTGATATTCATATGTTTTTATCTAAAAACTGATCTTTAAAATTGAATTAGGTATAGTCTATATCTTACTTGAAATCAATAAAAAGTTCTGAACATATTCCAGAAACTTGGTCGGTCGAGAATCTCTCGACCGAGTGAACATTCGGTCGAGAAATTGTCGACCGAGAATGTCACTGACTTTCAGACTGCTGTAAAATGCTAAATTCTTTTGAAATTGATCAAAATTGTTGTCTATTTGTGGTTAATGGCTGTACAATAAAGTATAAATTATGGAAATCATCCTTGAAAGATTATGTGAAATTAATTTGGTCAAAAACCAAAATTATGCTTAGTTCAAAGAAAAGTTCTGTTTTATCATTACATGCTTTTATTGTTCTATCATTACATAGGCAAGCAAAAGAATCTATTAGTGATATATCTCTTAGAAAGGTTTGCAAAGATTACAATGTTTTCAATTGATATCTTTAAAAGATTTGAAATATTCATTGTGCTTTCATCATTTAAACACACATCAAAAATTGATATGAATGCTTAACTGGAAATCTAAAATTTCTGCCTCTTGGTTGAAATAAAATTTAGCCAAGGGGCGCTATGGTCGTAGTCAAGGGCGACCTAAAATAAGCTTTGACAAAATGCTTATTTGGACATCATTTTATTAAACTGAATCTTAGCATACTTTTTGATAAAGGTCAAAAGAAAAATATAATCTATGACCTTAAAAGCTTTAAATTGCTTTAAATTATAAGATTAAGGGGGAGCTCATTAAAACAAATTTGATTATCTGATTAAGAGCTCATTAAATCTAGTTATGACCTTAGTATTCTAACTCATATGAAAAATCTATGAAGAAATCTATGATTTTTTTAAAAAAAAAAAATAATAATATATCATGTTCTTAAAGGAACTCTCTAAACAAATCAGGGCTTAACATCCCTTGCATTTGAGTGGAGACATTTTTATGTTATCTAAGATTAAAGGACTCTCATTTACTTTCAGGGCTTAACATCCCTTGATAAATAAGAAATCAATATAAATAAATTATAAGACTTAAAGGAATCTCATATCATTTTTAGGGCTTAACATCCCTTGTAAAATGGGTGAGAAATCAATATATATGCCATGAACCTACATGATCTCATATAGTTTCAAGGCTTAACATCCTTTGCAAATGATTGAGAACTAAATTGTGGCTAAATTAGACAAAAATGATATTAAATCCATGTTCCTAATAGAATGTCTATTTAAGGGGGAGCTAGTATAAAATTTAGGGAGAGAAGAAAATAAAATTGGAAATCTTTTTGAAATGACAAAGGGGGAGAAAGAATATAAAATCAAAAATATAAAAGAGTTTCATCTTGATGGCCAAACACTCAGTTGCAATACAAGAATGGCTACAAAAAGGTAATCTTCAGGTATGAAACTCACATGCTTTATATTTCCTTATTTCATATTTAGGAAATGTTTGTCATCTTCAAAAAGGGGGAGATTGTTGGATAAATTGGACATTATGATAAATCCCTTTGTTTCGATGATGACAAACATTTCATTCTTATTGATATAACGAGCTACTTGAGTGTGTAGGAACAAGGTGGATGACAAAAGCAACTAGGGAAATCCATATGCTTACATGTTTATGTTTTCATGCAATGTAATAGCTTTGTAAAAACTTGTACAAATATATAATGTACAAGTACTTAGATTGCATGTAAATCAAGTGTTAGATCTTCCCTAGCTAATCACCACACTTAGATAGGTCATCCCCTTCCAATAGGATCACATATGCACACTCACACATATACTTAGTGTCTAAATTGAAACATTGAAACAGGGTCAATCTCGATCGACCAAACTCCTCGACCGAGACACTCTCGGTCGACAAACTTCTCGACCGAGATAGACCCAAGTAGCCGTTAGACACAACCGACAAAGTAGTTGGAAGTTGCAAATGAACGTTGATACAGAGAGCCTGTCGGTCGACAAAACTTCGACCGAGTAGGTATCTCGGCCGACAATTTGTCGACCGAGATGGTCTCTGACAGCAACTACAGAATAAAGCAACTAGCCATTACTAAAGCACCTAACTTATACCTAACGGCTAGTTAAGCACTTAGAAACCCCTAGAAGTTGTCTAGAACGTCCTTAAGCACTTGTAGGTCATTCCTATAAATAGGACATGCCTTAGGACACCCACATACACCCAAGCTACACTTGAATACTCTTTGAGCAAGCAATTACATTGGCAATCTGTTTTAGAGCAATAGAGCAATTCCTACATTGGCTATTCATTTCGATTGCTCCCATTTAGTGTCCTATAGGCTAGCAACTCCTTACCACAGCACTTACACTTCTACATCCATTGGTTAGGAGATCAATACGCTTGATATAGGCAAATCAAGCCTTGTGCTTCAAAGGATAAGTTGTAATTTCTATTTTCTTTCTTATTCCTTTTTATCCTTTGTACTCTCCTTGCTACTCCTAGGGTTGGAGGCTGCGGATTGGAGAGGGTTTGACTTCTCAGGTGGAGAAGGGGACTTCAAGCTACTTCAAGAAGGCTATCGCACGGGAAGCTACTTCAAGAAGGCTATTGCAACGGGAAGCTACTTCAGGAGGAAGGCTGCTTCAAGGTGGTGCAATTACTTCTAGGTGAAGGCTGCTTCAAGGTCGGGCGATTACTTCTAGGTGAAGGCTGCTTGAAGGGTTTAGGAAAAGAAATTGTATTTTATGTAAAGTCCTTGCGAGGTAATAAAATAAATTTCTTTTCAAATCCCGGTTGGGTAAGCAACCGGGTAGTGGACTAACTTCCTTAGTGTTTGCTAAGGTTGGAACCACTCTAAACCCTTGTCTCCTTGTCCAATATTTTTGTGGTTATTTGTTTGAGTGAAATAATTGTTAAAATTGTTATAAAACTCTATTCACCCCCCCTCTAGTAGTTTTCACTACTATCTTCTTATGAGCCCTCGTTCGTCCCTCCCACGGCTGACCCTCCTGATCCCCTCCCCTCTCCTGGGTTTGCTGCACGTAGACATCTTCCATCTGCTGCACTGCCTTGTGCCCGCCTTGCTCCACCTGAGCCACATTCGTTTGTTGGTTGCTGCGAGCATCCTCCTGTTCAAAATGGAGAGACCCCGTGTCGAGCTCGCAGTGCTGGTTTGCCTGATAGATTTGAAGGAGAGATTCTCTTCCATATCTAATCCTTCGGCCTCCCCTCTCCTGATGAACATGCACATACGACCCTTCGTCTTCATCGACACCCACCTGTTGGTGCACAAGGAGTTGACGCCAGCCTGTACTGGACCCCCGTTGATCTTCCTGTGCTCTACTCATGCTACGCTGGACCCCTCATCGCTGTCGCCCCCACCCGCACCCGACCCCGACCCCGCTGGGTTCCTCCGAACACCCTTCCCCCACAGGCCCGGCAGAGAAGGTGCCGCAGCTTGTTCCTCCAGCACTCCTCCGCTTCCTCCTCCTCCTCCTCCTGCCCCCTCCCCCTTTCCCGCCGACTTCGCTCCTCCCTTCACCGTCGTGCCCCCGTCCCCTTTCAGGTTCATGAACGTGAGCTTCCTTCTGGAAATCCCTGGTCCTTTTGCACCCTCACCATCCCGCTGTCGTTGCTTCCAAGGTGAAGCCTTTAGCCAATTTCCCCACTGTTGTATCTCTTCCTCCCCCGACCCAGACTGCTCACAATCCTTTTCGGCATGCCTCAACAACCCACATCTGAAGCAGAAGATACCCAGCCTCTCGTATTTGACCTCTATCTCCACTGCTCGTCCCTCCTTCACACGAACTTTTAGGATTCTTTTCAAGGGCTTCGTCACGTCGAGGAGAACACGGACCCTAATGGAAGAGTCCCAGCCGAGATCGTCCCCCGCTCTTTGGAGAACGCTGCCGATTCTGCTCGCTACCTCTGTCACCGCCTTGTCGCTACGATACCCTAGCGGCATCCCATAAAGCCTGATCCAGAAGGGTGAGTGATTGATCGTGATCCTCCCTGGCTGATCTGCCTTGCATATCTCCTTGAAGAGAAGAAGCTTGCCGTCAAAATTCCACGGCGCTCCCTCAATGACCCGCTGTCGGTCACGCCAGTGTGTGAACTGGACGATGAAGATCCCTCCCTCTAGCTGTTTGAACTCCGCCTGCTCTTTCAGTGCCCACGCCTGCTTTAGGATTCTTTCTAGGGCCCAGAAGTTGAACGCCCTATCAGTTAGTAGGCGTGCTACTATCGCGAGATCTGTATGGTCCTCGCCCGTGTTACTGTCTTCTTCCAGCACTATCGCGTCTTCCTCCTCCTCCGTAAGTCTGAGATTAAGACACCTTGCCGTGAGATCATCCGCCATCGTGGAGACCGGACCGCGCACCCGAGCCCAACCTTGAACCTGCAAGAGTCACACAGCCCCTAGGACTGGGAAAGGAAACGTCCACGCCGCAACCCTAATCGCCAGAGCCGACGTTAGGGGACGGGGGACGGGTTCATGAATGCACAGTTATCAGGAACACCTAAATGAATGTCTAACACCTAAATGAATATCTAGTTGTGTATTTAATTTGGATTTATATTCTGAACCTACATTTAGAGAGGACATGCTATAATATTTTCCTAGTATGGTGAAAGATTCTCAATCGTGTGTATCACATGGGATTCTTATCTCAACGCAATGGACTGCAATATATGCATCTAATGCCTTAAATAGAAGACTCAAATTTTATAAAATCCCATCAAATTAGGTAGAAACAACTTATATATATTCAGATCTTACTAATTCCATGAAGTGCACATTATCTTACTCAGGAAAAGTATGTGTATAATGTAGGATTAGTTCCATATAATGGTTCTATTTTAGTAAACAAATAGACTTAATCAACATTGCTACTTGTATGATCCTACTGACTAAAAGCACTCTTTCCTAGTCCCCTCAGTAACTAATGTTCGCTTGAGATGAGTGTTAATTGATCTAGCTTGCTTACTTTCCTTGTAATGCCATCTTTTATGTGCTCTGACCCACTAGTCTCCTTTAGAGTATTAAAATTATGCAACCTGTACACTTGTTCAATTTGAATCTATAAATCCTATGAAATGATATCACCCCACAAATTCAGTATTCACTATTATGTCTTGTACACTCTAGAATCAAGATATAATATTCTTATTCTATTTTAACACCTAGAAACCCGTCCAAGATGTACTCATTAGGTGTAAATCTTAGATAGTCCCTGGTTTGGGACTGTTCTTGAACACCTAATCTCACTTAGGATGTAAGTGTATAATGTGTATTGGGTTTTTGAGAAAACTTTGGTAGTATTTCCCTGTTTGTTCTCTATGTACATATGTACTTAGAGAACAGTGGGGAAATGCTACCGAATTTTTTTTGAACACCAAATACACATTATACACTTACTAGTAAGATTAGGTGTTCAAGGATGGGATAGGTGGTACACATTTATTATATATAAGAATGACATCACATGTGTTTGATGGCCTAGAAAGTGAACAATCATTGTTCTTTATATTACTTGCACATTGGTATAAATTAGAATGAACAATCACTAAATTATATACTATTTGTATGGAGTTTGACTTCATTGTAGATAATAGGAGTAAATCTTGGATAGTCCCCGATTTGGGACTGATCTTGAACACCTAATCTCACATAGGATGTAACTGTATACCCTAATCTTGTCCTAATATATACTTGTTTTCTCTTTGATCATAGAATGGATATATCATGGATCTCCATTCGCAATCGCTGCACCCCAGAGTTTATATCTGGTCTTGACCAGTTTATTAGATTTTCCGAGGAACATAGGAAAGAACCTGCAGATAGGTTCTATTGTCCATGTAGGCATTGTGGTAACAACTTGAAAGTCATCACTGCTGAGGAAATCAAAAGTCATGTCATGTGCAACGGGATTGAATAAGGCTATACAGATTGGCACTGGAATGGAGAGATTTCAAACTCAAAACTAGTGGATGGCAATAGCAGTGCTTGGGTGGAAGAAGAAATTGCCTCTGATGATGTAGATGTGAATGAACCAGTTCTAGTAGAAATCGTTGATGCAATGCTGGATAGTTGTAGGGTAGAGCACACTGATCCACCTCCTATCTTTAGAAACATTGTGCATGATGTTGAGATACTGTTATACATAGGTTGTGCTAAGTTTATGAAGCTTAGTGCTGTGTTGAGATTGTATAAGTTGAAAGCTAACAATAGATGGAGCGAAAAAAGCTTCACTTCATTGTTGACTTTGTTAAAAGAAATGCTTCCTAAAGGAAATGAGTTGCCAATCTCAACATATCGGGTAAAGAAAATGTTTTGCCCAATGGGAATGGAGGCCAAGAAGATACACGCATGCCCGAATGATTGTTTATTATTTCAAAAGGACTATGTGGATTTGAAAGATTGTCCGAAATGTGGTGCATCACGGTATAAATTGATGACTTAGGGGGAGTCCAAAACTGGTTCTCCTGCCAAGGTGTTGTGGTATCTACCTATAATATCACGGTTTCAACGCTTGTTTGCAAATCCGAAAGATGCAAAGAATTTGAGGTGGCATGCAAATGTTAAGAAAAATAATGATGGGATCCTATGACATGTGTATGATTCCCCAAAATGGAAGAAGATTGATCTATTATACCCCAAATATGGTAAAGAAGATAGGAATCTAAGACTTGGGCTTTGTATAGATGGGATGAATCTATACGGGACATTGAGCAGCCGACATAGCACTTGGCCAGTCATGCCTGTTATATACAATCTTCCTCCTTGGCTGCGTATGAAAAATAAGTATGTTATATTGTCGTTGTTGATATCAGGCCCTAAACAACCCGAAAATGATATCGATATTTATCTTGAACCTCTGATTGATTACTTAAAGAAACTTTGGGCTCAAGGTGTGATGACCTATGATGCTTCAGGAAGAGAGACATTTCGTTTGCACGCTATGTTGTTTTGCCCTATTAATGACTTTCCAGCATATGGGAATTTGTCTGGATATAGTGTCAAGGAGCTAAAGTGTGTCTTATATGTGAAGAAAACACTGATTCAATAAGACTAAAACATGGCGGCAAGACTATATATCTTGGTCATCGAAGGTTTCATTCAAAATTCCATATGTATCATAGGAAGAACAAAGCATTCAATGGATGGAATGATGAACGGAGTGCACCTAAACCTATACCAGGGGATGTTGTTTATGAAAAAGTAAATGACATTGTCAATGAATTTGGTAAGAAATCACAATGTAGTATGGCCACACGGAGTGACAATTCTTCATTCAAGAAGAAGTCAATATTTTGGGATCTTCCTTCTTGGAGTTCTTTGACAGTCAGGCATTGTATCGATGTAATGCACGTTGAGAAAAATGTCTGTGATAACATCATTGGTACTCTATTAAATATACCAGGTAAGACTAAAGATGGGATAAAATCTAGACTGGACCTATGTGAAATGGGATTAAGGTCAGAATTAATAGAACTACGTGAAATGGGTAATAAAAGAACATACTTACCTCCGCTTGTTACACGTTGTCTAGAAATGAGAAGAAAGCTTTTTGTGAATGCTTGGTAAATGTTAAGGTGCCACATGGTTACTCATCCAACATCCGTAGATTGGTATCAATGAAAGATCTGAAGTTGATAGGTCTTAAATCGCATGATTGTCACACTCTAATGCAACAAATATTGCTCGTGGAAATTCTATCTATATTGCCAAAGCATGTAAGGTTTGCAATCACCAGACTTTATTTCTTTTTCAACAATCTATGAAGCAAAGTTATTGACCTTGATACTCTCGGTAATTTGCAAAGAGAAGTGGTTGTTACCCTATGTCACCTTGAGATGTATTTCCCTCCTTCGTTCTTTGATATCATGGTACATCTTATTGTCCACTTGACTAGGGAAGTGAAAATGTTGGGACCAATTTTCTTGCATTGGATGTATCCCTTTGAACTATACATGAGCGTTTTTAAAGGCGATGTTCGAAATTGTTATCGGCCTGAAGGGAGTATTATTGAAGGTTATGTGGTGAGAGAGGTTATGGATTTTTGCAACGACTTTCTGAGTGGTAATAACACTCATGTTAATGACAAGATTATTGAGGAGGGCAAAGGAATTTTGGGATCACGGGTGGAAGTAATCAGCCGTGAGCAGTTGGAATAAGATCACTTGTATATTTTACACAACATGGATGAAGTGAGTGTTTATATCGAGGAACATACCAATTTCATCAAGAGACAACATCCTCAAGCAAGTTCAATGTGGCTTGCTAGAGAGCATAATAAGACTTTTACTATGTGGTTTGAAGATAAAGTCTTACATCAACTATCTCAAACACCAAATGATATTACGGAAACTATCAAATGCCTCACTTTTAAACCAAAACCGAATGTTATGTCTTATGAAGGGTTTGACATTAATGGGTTCACATATTACACAAAGTGCCAAGATGATACGAGTGTCATCCAAAACAGTAGGGTCACTCTTCAAACGTCGACTATGTATTTTGCAAGTGCAAAGGATAAGAGTCCATGTGAAGCTAAAATGTCATATTACAGTCTCATTGAAGACATATGGGAGTTTGACTACATAGATTTCAGAATTCCGCTATTTAAATGTAATTGGGTTGATAACACCAAAGGCGTTATAGTGGATGAATTGGGTTTCACTTTAGTGAACATTGAAAAGATTGGCGAGAAGGGTGAACCATTCATATTGGCATCTCAGGAGAAACAAATATTCTATATCGATGATCCTACAAATGATAAATGGTCGGTTGTTCTTCATGGTAAAAGAGAGTTCATTGAAGATCCTATAGATGAAGAAGAGTACTATGATAAGTATGATGACTCAAGTCCATTCTCAGTTGGGTTTCCAACTCCACAAAATATTGAAGCTAATGATGACTTATATGTGTGAGGAGATCACAATGAAGGATTGTTAATTGATAAAAGATCAAAATTTTAGAGGCATGTATGTTTACATTTTTTTATTGAAGCTAAATGTTTGATTTTTTAATATCAATATCATTTTCAGATTTGATTTTTCATTATATTCTAGTTAATACAAATGCTAAATGTTTTCCTTTTTAAGGACATGTTCAGATGGATGACCATGATGAGCATGATGTCCATGATGAGCATGAAGTCCATGATGAACATGCTGTCCATGACGAGCATGGCGAGGATACCAATGTAAGTTCTAAAAACATATCATGTATTTCTATAAAATTCATTATCTTCTAGTTATGTCATATATCCCATATTTCTATATTGTGCAAATTCAGTGTGTTTATTTTTGTCAAATTTTAGGTTGATGATGCACATGTACCCACTAAAGCACTGGTGGAACTTGATGTGCATCACCAAACACTTAATAAGAAAAGGGTCATCACTCTGTTGAAGAAGTTAATAGCGCTAAGTGGTAGTGGATCCAAATTGGTTGTGGAGTTTGATAATGGAGGAAATGCAATTGGAGTGAACCGCAATAATTTTGTAAACTATTTTGGGGTTGTCACTAAGAAGCCATTGTGGTGTTAAGTATGATAATTGGCATAAAGTTCCTCATGCGAAGAAAGACATGATATGGAAGGATATATGCATGAGTTATTATTATTTGAAATTCTATTGTGTAGATTACAAATTCTATTATTTGCAATTCTATTTTTGGATACTATTTAATAATAATTCTACTTTACAGAATCTGTTTGCATTGGATGAGAAGTTGCATCGTAAAAGCGTGATGCAACATGCTGGAAATACGCTAAGGAACTATAGGACAAATCTCAATAGAGAATACATAAAAGATGGTGATAAGAAGAAGAAGTCAACCCTTGAACAGTGTAACTTCTTGGACAAAGAAGAATGGGACACATTTGTTGCTTTAAGAAAATCTGAAGAATTCAAGGTATTAGGCGTCACTCCCAATTTAATTAACATATGTTGTATTCACCTGTTCAAGATTAACATTTAGTACTACTAACCAAATCATTAATGTGCATACTAACTAGGCCCTCAGTGAGGCGCAAAAAGCAAGGCGTGCACCGAATGTGCATGACCACACTATGGGTCCAAAGGGCTATGCAAGCGTTCCCCAAAGACTACATGCGGAGTTTGCTGCTACTCAGGAGTCTTCTTCTACTCAAGACTCTACCACACCCATGCCTCATCATGATGTATGGATAGCTGGGAGGCAAAACAAGAAGGGTGAAATAAAGAATCCTGTAACTACTGAGGCGGCTGCGAAAATGGTAATATACAACTCTTTGAGAAATCATTTGAATATTAATGATTTGTGGTGTTAACTTACCAATTTCTGTTGATGGTGATTAGTGGGAGCTGCACAAGTAGAGGAAACAAGGCACGTTCATCCCTCATGGAACAAGGGATGAATTGACAGTTGCTCTGAGTAACCTAGATCATCTTGGACGTGTTAGGGGTGCAGGCGTTGGTGTGGGCATCAAAGCATTCTTTGGGCCATACCAGCGCAAACCTAGAGTGGGACTTTCACAAGAATAGGTAACCTATTCTTTTTTTAGAATGTTACTGTAAAAGGGAATTCAATAATAAGAAGCTAATGTTTCTTTTATCCATGTATAGGAGAATAAGAGAGTCGAGGATATAGTTGCTAAGAAGTTCAATGATATAGTTGCTGAGAAGGTCAAGGAAGAATTGTTGCGGTGGCAGGCATCTCAGGCTTCCAATCAGCCTATGGCGACCCACTCTTCTACTGATGCATAGACCAAAACTAATCCTATAGACCCACCACCTAACACGTCTACTATAAGTATTGTTTATGACATTGTAGCTAGTCTTTTCAAGATGATATGTATATATGTATAATATTCTTTACGTAAATTTTTAGGCATTGAAGCCATGCCACTTAAGAATGCAAGACTATGTTGTTGCAGTGGTGCAGGCTTACCCGTCCCTTCCTAAGGCAATGTTTCATGGGACTCCAATGCCACAGGGCTACGTTTGTGTGAGTCTGATACATGTGTTACCCGATTAGAGGGAAACTACATTGCCATATCCCCACTCGGATATTGATATACTTGCTGAGGTAGAACATGGGGTGATATTGTGGCCCAAAGCAGATGTCGTCTACACTACTAAAATTGTAAGATAAATTTACATTGCTTTAGATTGTTAATGTGTATATATGAGGTCAACTGATCTAAAATTATATATACATGTTCAAAAGAAGATACCTGAAGCACCTAGGCCTCCACCTCCACTTCATGCATTACCAAGTTGGGTTCCAACTGACCTAAAATACCCCTTAGGTCCTGCTTGTAGGGGAATGGCATGTAGGCTACGAGCACATAATATACATTGCCCTATAATTGTTTCTTTAGAAGAAGATTATGCAGGTCAATCATACGATAGCTCTTTCTTTATAGAAGATATTATTGAGTTGTTTATGTATGATAGGCTGAATACATCAATGATAGAGACATGGATAAGGTGAGATCTTGTTTATACATCCATATACCTTGTGTAAGATCTGGTGATCTGGTTTCTTATATATTAATGCATACGTAATACATGTTTTGTAGCTACTTAGTCGAAGATCAATGTAAACAATTTGCATTTGATCATGTGGGATTTTTTATTCCATCATTGATTAGTATGGTAGATAAAGACCCTGATAGTGTTCAACAATATTGTACAAATGCTTTACAATTTTCGGTTAGCAAAAGAAGACAATCATAATAGCTCCATTCAATGTCAAGTAAGTTTACTTTATTTATAATTTGGACTTAAGAAATTTCCATTTTTATTGTGCATTTTGAGTTATTTATTTTTTACCTTTTTTACCTCTAGCGGTAGGCATTGGGAGTTACTACTTATTGTCCCCGAGATGTTCACTGTTTATTATCTAGATCCTGCGGGGAGTACAATGAACACTAAAATTGGACACGTAATGAGAATGCCATTATTCTGGTGAGAAATATTTCATTTTTATATTCGTTAACATATGTTATTACATTACTATTTAATTATGCAATTTACTATGTTACATTAACATGTAGGAGTTTAGATGCATTCAAAATGCAGGTAGAAAGGTCCCAAGGAGAAAGAACCAGCCAATGATTTGGGAGAACGTAAAAGTAAGTTCCCAACTCCAATGTATATATTATTTATGTGAACTGTGCTTAGTTGTATTTTTTAATATTTTGTATGTTTCAATTTATAGTGCTCTACACAAGACAACGACTGGGCATGCACATACTATGTGATGCAATTTACGCAAATGATTATCCGACATGCCACATTGGACATCGATACCATACATGAGGTATTATATATAGTCTCATTAGTTAGTATGAAATATATCAATCTTATTTTTATATTATTACTTATATATATACATTATTCTCTTTGTAGGTGTTTATAACTGAGCACACTATACGTAAATGCTTAAAAATGTACATGCTACATATAAGATGGAAGTATTAAATGAAGTAAGAGAAGAATGGGAAAAAGCCATACAAGTAGTGGCGATTGTAAGTTATAATTGAGATGATGATAGCGATGTTGAATGATATTTTGTAAATGAATATTTCTGAATGTTTATACATGTCTGAATGTTTCTACATGTATTTGAATGTTTCTATATGTGTGAATGTGAGAATTGAATTGATGTATGAATGTATCTACTTGTGTGAAAAAAATATTTGTTGATTTTGTAGGTTTGTGGCCTGTTTGTAGGCTGATATCAATGGATGTTGTAAACCTGCAGTTCAGAAAACTGAACTGCAGGTTCTCATCCCGCTGACCAGCCATAGTAGGCCTGCAAACTGATAAGAAAAAAAAATTAAACCATAGGCGTCGGTTATTTATAAAAAATCGTCATCAAAGGCCTACCACGTCGGTTTTTGGGCAAACCCGCCGCCTTTGATTGATATACAGCGGCAGTTGTTTAGTTGATAACCGACACAGAAAGTGTCCTAAATGGCGCCCTTTTTTGTGGTGTGAACCCTTTTGTCGTAGGATTGCAATATATAACCAACGCCTATAGGTTATATAGGCGTCAGTTATAAAACTGACGCCAAAGAGTTTGACCTTTAGCAGCGCCCACATAGGCGTCGCTTGAAAACCGTCGCTAAAAGTGGTTAAACAACCGATGCCAAAGGTGTGTTCTGTAGTAGTGATAAATCTACTTTATTGCATGTGACTCATAAAATCCCATATTTTTCATTTAAAATAAAATCAAAACTCATTTACAAATGTCAAAGCACCATAATGCATTGATCAAATGTCAAGATTTTGTACATTACAACACCAAGTCTAGGTGATTGACCAATAGATGAAAATGATAAAAAAATCACAACATCAATGAGTGATCTAGATGATCGACATCATATACACATGTTGAAGGTTGACGATGAAGGATGCAGTGTGGATACAAAAACAACATGTTGTTGTTGCCATGGTGATGGTGGAGGAGGCATGGTGGGAGTGGGGCTGGTTAGAGTAGCAACCTTGGTGTGGTGTCGGGATGGCACGATGGCGGGTGGGATAAGACGACGACAAGATAGGCGTGGGCGGAGGACTGGAGGTGACCTTGTCTTGGTCACGACGACGAGTAGGGAATGGTGGTAGGCTAGAAGATAGCAGTGTCACAGGACGACGACTAGCGGGACAACAGTAGATTGAACATGATGGAGGAGAGGAGGAGGCAACCAAGAAGGAGGCAGCCAACAGACGACATGACACGTGCATGATGATGACGTGTATGGGCTAGACTATGTTGGTCTGTACACGAAACAGAGGAGAGGAGGAGGTAGCCAACGCACAGTGCTTGGTCGGGTGGGAGTGAGAGGGACCCTCTCTAAAAAGAGGGAGAGAGTGGGGGGTATGGGGGATTTTATAGCCTCAATCTCAATTTCTTTGTTCAGCTTCTAGTATGATTCAATTGTCAAATCAACACAGTGGAGACAGAGTATTGGGATTACGCAAAAATCAAAAGTTGCATGTGTGCAAAATGCCAATTGTGGATTCTCGAGGCCAGGATGTAGATGTTGGTGTAAGTAGTGTGCTCTATATCACTACTCTGCCTAGAAATGGTTGTTCTAATTGCATCATATGTTTTCCCTTCTTTCCCTTTCCTCTACTCATCACCCAAACTCCCAAAACTCAAGCATTGACCTTCACCCTATACAGTTGTATCATAGTGTGTCTTATAAAGTAAAGGAGTAGGACATCTATAAAGTAAAACATGTAGATACACCTGGTTCTCCATGACCTGTAGTAGCTGAGAATCCAAACCCCTCTACGGTGCACAACAACCACCCCTACTTCTATTTACCCTCATCCACTCCATTGACTCAACCTACCATCAAGAAACCTACAACTTGCTAGTAAACACACGATTGGAACCTAGCAATTCTCATTGCCAAGGATGCCTCAACCTACACCATCAACATGTTGACTATATGCAGCATAGTAACTCAAATCCACAAGCATCTTGTTCAATGATTCATCGATCCCTCAACAACCATAATACAAGTTGGAGCATGAGGTTTCCTGAACCTACCCCTCTAACATGTCCTTGTGCAGCTTGCAGGTCTGCCATGGCCTTCCTCCACTCTTAGTACCAAAATCTCTAAACCCTGAGTAACCACTTCCTTATCCCCGATCCCTGGGTTCGACGCCCGACTATGCTTCTGTCAATGGGATCCTATATGGTGGATTGATCTTTCAATGTCCTATTTTTGTGATGGCATGTGAAGATTCTCTCAAATCTAACCAGATCGACGACCACACCCCCATAATTTAGTGACTCTGCAACTCATGTAGCTTCATCCTCTGGCTACTCACCTACTTCTAGTAGGTAATGACCTTACTCCTCTTCATTTTGTTTGAGTTAAATCAAGCATAAAAGTGATATTTATCAATTAATAAGACAAAGATAATAGATTACTTAAAAAACATAAATTCATACAGTAGATGGCAATCTGGAGAACCAAATTATTTATTTAACGGAGGCATACATGTGTATGTACCACATTAGAAGCTTCACTGGTTTATTGTTAATACAAGTACATATAGTAGTATGTGGTGGTTTCCTTGAAATTTTGTTTCAAAGATATGTTAACAAGACTAAGGATCATGTATCAAGATATTATTTCCTCCACATAATTTTGTTCAAGAACTATTCAGTTACTAGATATAATACACTTAGTATGATCCTGATGAGATATGCAGACTACAAAATATAATTATTTCATCGGTTATCAATAAGATCAATTGATTAGTTGAAAAATTTAAGAGTTCGATTCTTTGGTATAGGAAATACAACTGACATTGTTAATTCCTTACCAGTCACATTTATAACTGGTAAATGTTCTTGAGTCATCTGTTTCTAATATAAAGTGACACCAATTTAGTATCTATGTTGCCAGTTACATCAAGTGCAATCGAGGATTAAGTGATACAATTAAAGTGTCTTCAAGAAAGACGACTATGACCGTGCTATCCAACACGGTCATGCTACCCAGCACAACCATTTTTGTGTAGTCCTATAAGGTCAATTTTAGGCATAAAATCGATGAATCATACATATAATGTCATTTTTTTGTAACAACTGATGACCAAGAGTTTTTTTAAAATAACAGGTCTGCAAACCTACTATCTAGCTATTTAGAAGGATGTAGAACCTATGGTTTAAAACAATAGTTTAGAACTACATGTTCCATCCCATATTTAGCTTAACAACAAGCCAACAAACCTGCAATAGAAAACACAATCCACCCATACATAAGAATCCATTCTTGAATTCCATTCTTATCACAAGTGCAAATATAATTCCATTCATTCATTTTCACATTCATTCACAAACATGACACGTCACCCACATATGCACCAATTCCATTCTCATGACATATAGAAACACAATTCTCATTGTATTCATTTATCTTCGCATTAACATACATGTATATATTCATTATTCACATCATCATCATCATCATCATCATCATCATCTTACCCTCAGTACCAACAATGTCAGGTTCAACTACATGGATCCTTTGTTTCTATTCAACTCTATCATTGGCCTTATTCTGATTCTGATGTATAGATTCAAAATCTCTCTTTATAAGCTCATCCCATGTTAATTTATGTCTTTCTCTTCTTCTATTTATTGTACTTTACTCAATAGCATTGCTTCTTATAGGTGCATTAGTCGGTCTACATTGCACATGTCCATACCATATGAGTCAGCCCTCATGTAACTTATCCTCAATTCTCGCCACCCCCACTTTATTCCTAATATAATCATTTCTCAAGTGATCTTTTCTTGTCTTCCAACTCATCCAGCTCAACATAAGCATTTCAGCCACGTTCATCTTGTTGAGACCTTGTTTCTTCACTACCCAACATTCACTCCCATAGAGCATGGTTGGTCGTATATTTGTTCTATAAAACTTACTTTTAAATTGAGTGGGATCTTTCGATCACAAATTACTCCAGTTGTACTTCTCCATTTCAACCATCATGCAATGATCATGTGACAAATGTTATTTTGGACATTCCCATCTATTCAAATAATAGAACCCAAGTAATGAAATTTATCATATTTTATTATATCTACTCTATCCAACTTGGCTCTATCATTCACACTATGGGATTGGATGAAATTGCAATGCATATACTCAATTTTTCTCCTCCTAATCATCAATACATTTGATTCCAATGACTCTATCCACAATTCAACTTTATCATTTAATCCATCTTTACTTTTGTCAATCAAGACAATATCATCAACAAATAACATATGCCAAGGAATATCATATTCAACATTCTTTGTCACCTCATCCGTAACAAGAACGAACAAAATATGGGATGAGTGTGGATCCTAGGTGTACCCCAATTGTGATAGGAAAAGTTGGCATCTCTTCTCCAAAGTCTTAACACTGGTAGTAGAGATATCATACACATCATATTCATCATTCACATATGCACTAATAAGATACTCACATCAAATTTAAAGTTTTAAGAAGTCATAAGCACCACATCTATATAGAAATAATGACATCAAAGTTCAAAAAACTCAGTTTTTATCCCAATCAAATTCAAAGTTCACATCCTTAACGAAGGATTGTTCCCATTGTTCTTGTATCTCATCTAGTTGTTTTGTCATATAAGACCTTTTTGTATCAAACTCCTATAAAGAGAATGACATATATAATTGAAAGGTTTAATATTTTAATAATATGAAATGAGAGTATTTACTTATTATGATCAAGACTATATATACATTACATTTTGTATGTAGTTGATGTTTAATGTCCCATATCTAAAAATCATGTGTATATATTAAATCGCATACTATCTGCATGCGCAACCATTGTTTTGTTTAGGGCACTATAAATTTCAACATAAAATGTTAATAAATAAAAGTAAGCATAGTTGGAATAAATATGAATTGGAGTCAGAAACTACATCAACATTCTACCAAATTATCACATTTTTTTTCTTGTCTACCTTTCCTCTATCCTGTTTTAAATATTTTATATCCCTATACATTAATGTGACACATTGAATTGTATTAGTAAATAGTCATGTAATAATATATGTTCATAGACATAAATATAAAAATTGACTAATGTGAATAATGTATTTTTCATTTTGTGTTCCCCACTATCTACTTAGTCACCTTCAGGATCTAGATAATACACAGTTAGCATCCTAGGACAATAACCAACAACACTCAATGATTACTCTCGAGTGAAAAGAAGGCAAACAAAATAAAACTCAAAATCCACAATGAAATGTAATAATTTTGTCAAAACTATAAACAAAGTAACTAAACTTACCCAAGATTGAAGTAAATAATAATCATACTCTTTTTCACTTTAACAAAATATTTAAATGCAGTAGAGCAATATTGGGCAACGAATGTAGAGTCTTTAACTAAATAATTAATTAATGATGGTACTCGAAATGCTACATGGGGTAGCGTGAACTCTTTACACACCCTATATAAGAAACTACAAAATGTATAGCATGTATCCATTAATATATGAGCAAACATATCAACATATATAAAAAGAGATATTTAACTATATAAGATCTCACCATATCCAAATTTCTACGATAGATGTACTCAACTAAGAATAAGTAAAAATCTCCACAACATCTTGTAGAACTATACTAATATCATGAGGATGACCTACAACATCCTCCTTAATATTGGCCATTATAGGTGACCCTTCTTCAATTTTTCCTATCCACACTTCCAACTCCCTACAATTAGGACCTAACAAGTCAAATGGGTCCATTGCAAGCCAACCATGTAATTAAAGAGGAGGAGGAGGTGGAGGATGAGTTATAGGGGGTTTCTTAGGTGTTGTGTCGTACATGTGTGTGTGTGTGTTTGTGTTTGTGTATCTATGTGTATTTTTTATATCAAATTTTGTATATGCAAATATAAACACAATGTGAATTTAGCATACATAATATAGATAAGCCATTCTTTTATTCACACAACCACGTCGCCTTTTGTATCACCTCTCATCTCTTGTTTGGGATCGTCATATGGAAGTGGGATCTACTGCTAAGGGTCATAGAAATGCCTTAGAGTCATGTGAACCATATCGGGGGGCAAAAAAGCACCATGAATCACATCATCTTCAAGGTGTGGGTAAGTCACACCCAATGCAATGACATATGCTTGTAATAAAAGATGGCAAGGCCTTTAAATATACAAATTTTCATAGAGTATTATATGTATACCTAAAATCAAACATATATACAAATCATTTTTAAAGACTATGATATCGTAAAAATACTTATAGGGGGTGCTCTAGGTGGTGGGTCAATGGGATTTCTCCCAACCACATCTATTGTAGGGGGGGTCCACCTTGTATGACCAGAGGGGCACCACAGGGAATGTCTACACAGTTGAATGAGAAGCATGATACTATTTCATTGCTACCTATATTCGCTTTGCAATCATCTCTTGTAACGTCTATTTTGAGAATCCTCCTTCGTAGACAAATTTGCACTTATGCTCTGATGGACCAAAGAAGGATCTTATATTGACACCATCCCCAATAGCCCTAACACATCCAAGATTCTCTGGATTACCTAGAGCTTCTATCAATTCATCCCTTCTGCCCTCAGGATTGAACTTGACTTGTTTCCTTTTCTAGTAGAGCTCCTTCTTATCATCATAAATATTAATTTGTAAGTAAAACATAACAATCAAGTTCAAGGTAAAACATAACAGTCATCAATAGTAATTGCTATGAGAGTTGAATTTTACCATTTTTGCAGTCGCCTTAGCAGTTGTGGGGTTTGGTGATTCGCTAGATTTTGTTTTTCTCCCATCTATCTATATATCATCGTGTGGTAGAGGTGTAGGAGTAGTATAGGATTAAATAGTCCTATGAGTAGGATGTTGAGAAGAAGACACTTACAATAGCTTTTGGCAAATATTTGCATAGCCACCTAGACCCATCATGTGGTTGTGCACTTTTTTGCACACGTTTCTCTTTGAGCAACACTTATAGCCTGGTTAGTTCAAAAAATATGTTAAATATATAATACAATGAATTCATAAGAATGTATTCATAGTGAGGAGTGAGGATTAACACCTTTAATTTGTTGGTTTGTCTCTTACCAAGAAACATCTCCCATGCCTTATAGTCAAGATAGTTCCATTACTCAGTAGTTGAATCCTTGTTCTTCTCAACATTTCGTGTGTATTCTCTTATCAAATATGTCCTATAATTCATTAGTATCCTCCCATAATGTTGCTTCAACTTTTTACAATGCAGTTTTTCATCCAGGTCAAATATGTCTGTAAAACTTCATATACTTAATGGAGTATTTTTTAAAATATAATTATACATAACTTTGAAAACATAATTGTAAATGATGATGTCTCACATATGGTTCCTTCTATATCACGTCTTTCTGCCTTAATCAATTTTATGTCAGGATTCTACATTTACATCTAATTTTCTATGATTAAGAACCCCTAGATGTGGTATAAAAGAACTATGGTTCTTCCCTATTGAGTATCCTACATCATCAAACTCATAGACCATATTAGATCCATTACTCCTTTGCTCTAGTAACTTGTACATCATGGTGATGCCTCTTATTTTTGCACACTGACAGTGATGCTCATCAATTGAACAAGATCCTTGTCACGCACATCCTCATGCTTAAATTGACAAAAACCACATATAAGTCATAAAATGATATAACTTATACATATGATAAAATAATACAAAAATACGACAATATTGACATTGTAAAATGCACATCAATGTAATAAAATAATACAACTTACACCAGTGTCATGCTAACAATGTAAATTTTTATGGTGCTCATCCTCATAGTAATCATCATCACAATCATCATACTCAAATGTCATATTAAAAAAAGTCAAATGATGAAATATAAGTGGTAATGAATGTATAATGCTTATCAAGAATTAAAAAATAAAATCATGCCTCTAATTTGGGATCTTGTATAAATTAACATTCCCATAGTGTGATTTGCATGCATATATAAGTTAGTGTCAGCTTTAATGTTTGGTGTTGACAAGACAACTGAGAATAGACTGGAGTCATCATACTTCTCATAGTGCTCTTCTTCATCGTTAGGATCTATAATGAACCACCTTTTACCATGAAGAACAACTGATGTTTTTCGTTTATAGGATCATTAATATAATATGCTACTTTTCCTATGATGCCATTATGAATGGCTGACCCTTCTCACAAATTTTAAAAAATTTCACTAATGTGAAACCCAATTCATCCACTTCAACTCCTTTGGTATTATCAACCCATTTACACCTATAGTTAATAACTCTAAAATCTACAGTGTCAAACTTCCATATGTCTTAAATGACACAGTAATATGCCATTTTATCTTCATGTGGAGTCATATCCTTCACACTTGAAAAATACAATGGAGACGCTTGAAGGGTTACCCCACTTTTTTGAACGAAACTCTTATCATCTTGACTTTTGTGTAATATTAAAATCCAATTATGTCAAACCCTTCATAAGACAAAACATTTATTTTTGGGTTAAAGGTCAGGCATTTGATATTTTCAGCAACATTATTAGGAGTTTGAGATAGTTTACAAAGGACTTTATTTTCAAACCACCCAATAAATGTATTGTTATGCTCTATAGCAAGCCACATTGAATTGTCTTGAGGATATTTTGTCTTGATGAAATTGATATGCTTATGATATAAAATACTCACTTCATAGATGTTGTGTAAAATATACAAGTGTGCGTGTTCCCATATATCATGATTGATTACTTTCAGTCATGATCCTAAAGTCCCTTTGGTGAAATAGTCCCCAATGCTCATGTCATTTACATGAGCTTTATTACAACTCATAATGTCATTGCAAAAGTCCATAATATCCCTGGACACATAACCCTCAATATTACTCCCTGACAGTTTCAAATATCACCTTTAAAAACAATAATGTGTCATTCAAAAGGATACATCCAATGCAAGATAACTAGTTCCAATATTTTCACTTCCCTTGTCAAATGTAAAAAAAATGTAACATCACCAAAAATGAAGGAGGAAAATACATCTAAAGATGGAACAGGGTAACAAACACTTTTCTTTGCAACTTATCAAGATTCTCAGAATCAATAATTGTTACAACCCCAAATTTAGGGTTGTTTTGGGTTGGAAATGCATTTTCCCCATATAGTATAGGATTACGAAATTTGTTTAAGTAATTATGTGGATTTCATTGATAAATAGCCTTGTGTGTTTGATTTTGTGGGCCTTATTGGCTACTGGGCCCAATAACAAGAAAAATGAAATGAAAAGGAAAAGGAATAAATTAATATCATTTGCAATAATCCATTAAAATGTTGAACAAGAGAAAGAATGGAAAATTCTAGAAAAATAATATCTCGTGGGATAATGGTATAAATGTTCAAAAGGAACAAGCTTGGTTTGGGGAAGGCATCACATTAGATTCCAAAGAGTAAATATAATTTGGAAAGGAAATTAATAAGTTCCTATAATTGATGCAAGGATATATCAAGTAGAGAAATAGATGAATAATCTAGAATCCATTATCCAATATATATCACGCTTTCCTTATGGGTTTTTGGTAGAGTTATGGACATTGGTGTCTAAATTTTGGAAATCTCTTTTTTGCATTTCTTTTGGGAAATATAAATACTTCACAAAAGATTAACATAATTGTGAGAGGAAGAGAAAAGACTCGTTGTCAATGGATCGAGGAGTAAAAAGAAAATATATGAGGCATATAGTTAATTCTTTCCAATATGTATGCCTTGCCCCTTTTGGTAGAGAGAAGAAATGGATATGAGAAAGGAGGTAGAGGAGAGTAAGTATATATATATATATATATATATATATATATATATATATATATATATATATATATATATATATATATATATGCATATATATATATATGGGCGTTCATTCATTGCCCGCACTGGCAGCCTAGATTTTCGCTACCCGACAGCCAAAAAAGTAACTCTCCTTCTAAGAAAGTAACTCTACTATAAAAAAAGTAACTATGGTGTCAAAATCCTCTGCAGTTGTGAAAAAAATATTAAAAAAAGGGTGGGAGGGTAGCTACCCGTGCGGGCAATAAAGATGGGCCCTATATATATATATATATACATATATATATATATATATATATATATATATATATATATATATATATATATATATATATATATATATATATATATATAGGCTATTTATTTGTTACCCGGCGGGTAGTTTTAATTAAGTTACCTGGCAGCATTTTCACGGTGGCAGGCGTATATAATTAAGTCATAATTACTGTAGCACGCGTTCAACAAAGAACAAACCCGATCGTCTATGCCGCCGTCAGGCTGATTCTTCCGTTCTCCCCCCATCTGCTGATCTTCTTCGTCAACCGTGATTGTCTGTGCTGTCGCCAGGGTGATACATCCGGATACATCCGGTCTACCCCCATTCGCGATCGTTTGTGCCGCCGCCAGTCTGATGCATCCGGTCTTCCCCCCATTTGCCGATCATCTTCATCATCTGCAATTGTCTGTGCCGCCGTCAGGCTGATTCTTCTGTTCTACCTCCATCTGCCGATTTTCTTCATCAACCGCCAGGGTGATACATCCAATCTACCCCCATTCACGATCGTCTATTCCGTCTCCAGTCTGATACATCCGGTCTTCCCCCCATTTGCCGATCATCTTCATCATCTGTGATCGTCTGTGTCACCGCCAGGCTGATACATCTGGTCTATCCCCATCTACCGATCATCTACGTCATTTGTGGCCGTCTGTGCCGCCGCCAGGATGATACTTCCGGTCTTCCTCCCGTCTGCCGATCATCTACCCCCCATCTGCCGCTTAACGCCCTGCATATGTAATTTCACCTCTGATTCCAACTTCCTAGGCGTATTTCAATCTCCATTTTACATTTCTTCCTCAGGAATACCTACATTTATTTCCTTAGAAATACCTCTGATAACAGTTTCCCCTTTTATCAATCTTGCAGAGCAGGACGACTAAGGTGTCTCCCACTGTCGTTTGTGTATCCCATGACGGTATCGATTTTCACCAAGTTGATTCCACCGTTTAGACTTGCTGTTCTAAAGCTCATGCCGCTGAGGAGGAGGGAGTGGGTGTGGTTGGAGAATTCCCTACTCTATCTGCGTATTCAGGAGCAAATTGTTGTGGAGGGAGTGGAGGTGGTGGGAGAATTCACTGTTCTATCTACATTTGTCCGAGCAATAGTTTTTTCAAGCTACATTCAGGTAGATTTTGTATTTTTGTTTGTAAATTCATTTAGTTCAGTTATACTCATTTTTTTATTTTTTCTTATCATTTCTTCATGTGTGGGAAAGAAACCCAATTTTTGTTTCTGCATTGTCGTTTTTGAAGTAGTAACTGGCATTCATGTTTTTATGATTTGCATAGTTACTCTCTTTTTATAATTGGTTACTCTTTTGCCTTACTGAGTTACTCTCTTGTTATAATTGGTTACTCTTTTGCGTTACCGAGTTAATCTTGTTGTGCTACAGAGTTACTTTTTTTCTTTACCGAGTTATTCTCTTGTTATAATTGGTTACTCTTTGGCCTTACCGAGTTACTCTTGTTGTGTTACAGAGTTACTCTTTTTCCTTACCGAGTTACTCTCTTGTTATAATTGGTTACTCTTTTGCCTTACCGAGTTACTCTTGTTGTGTTACAGAGTTACTCTTCTGATCTTCCGAGTTACTCCAACACACTGTCATGGATCCCAGCCTTGATACGGATGCTGCTAATGCAAGTTTCGGCCGTGATGATGATAATCCTCAGTCTTCTCATTCTATTGGTGTTCCTTCTACGTCCCCAGTTGCAGTCCCTAGAGTTGGCCTTCAGTTTGGAAGTCTAGATGTAGGTATATCCTTCTATTCAAGCTATTCTGGAATGAGTGGGTTTAACATCAGGAAAGACGACAATAGATATGAACGGGGAAGTAAGATTCTGGTTGCTAAAGATCTGGTTTGTGATAAGTAGGGTAAGATTGGTCGTTCTAAGAGGTCTAGAGGGCTTCTGAGTCCCGTTTTTGATGAAATGGGTAACTTGCAGGATAAGTTGTCAAAGAAGCACGGGCGTTCTATGAAGAGGTGTGGTTGTGAAGTCATGATACGTTCCACACTAGACAAGTCCTCATCCATGTGGGCCGTGACTGCATTTGTTGAGGAACACAACCATGAACTTGTTGATGTTGCTCATATCCGTTACCTCAAGTGTAACTCATCTCTTGATGAAACTCAAAAAGAGATCCTTTCTTCCATGAGCCAAGCTAACATACCTGTATCGAGACAAATTTGCATTGATAGAATCTGAGTCTGGTGGCTTTGAAAATATGACATTTACTAGTAGACAAGCTCATGGACACATCAGTAGCAAGAGGAAAGAGTTGGCCAAATACGACATCGACATGGTTTTAAATCACTTTTCTAGTTTCAAAGCCATCGATCCGAAATTCTTCTATAGCTACCAAAAAGACCCGAATTGTTGCCTTACTCATCTGTTTTGGGCTGACCCCGTCTCTATTGAAGACTGCGGGCTGTTCGGGGATGCGATTATTTTGACACCACCTACCACACCAACAAGTATTCAATGGTTTTTGGAATGTTTGGTGGAGTTGATCACCATCGCAAGACAGTGTTATTTGCATTTGCTCTGCTGGCCGATGAGAAGTATGACTCATTTGTTCGGGTTTTCAAGCAGTACTTACTTTGTTTTGGCAAATAGCCGGTTTCCATCATAACCGATCAGGACCCTGCTATGAATGTTGCTATCATCTCTATTTTTCCCAATTGCAAGCATCACTTCTGCAGCTGGCACATCCTACAGAAGCTTCCCTCCAAGCTTGATGGCATTCCTAACAAGGACCAGATCATAAGCTTGTTGAATGATTGTGTCTGGAATGTGGATGATGTCGACATTTTTGAAGAGAGGTGGGATTCTTTAATTCAGGAGCATGATTTGTTGTCCATCACCTAGATTTTTGATATGTATGTGATGCGTTGTGATTGGGTTCCGTGCTATATACAGTCCTCATTCTTTGCAGGCATGAGGACGACTCAAAGGAGCGAGAGCCTGAATGCGTTCATTAGGAGCCATGTGAATAGTAGGAAGACTCTATTTGAACTTGTATGTTCGTTGGAGATTGTGTACTCTCATGTGTGAGAGATTGAAAATTTCAAAGATTTTGATGTCGAGTACAGTAACCATCCTTTGTCATCATTGTGGCCCTTAGAGGAGCAGATGAGAGGTATATACACCAAGTCCATATTTAAGATATTCTAGTCCGAGGTTCACCAAAGTATGGTCTACAATGTAAAGCAAGCTTCAGAAGGTGTCTTTGAGGTGTATCACATTGGTGGACTTGGAACTCCCCGTATATTGAAGAAAGAGTTATCCAGTGACATTGTTTCCTGCAGTTGCTTCATATTGGAATTCAAAGGCATCCCTTGCAGGCACATCCTCTCTTATTTGAAGAGCCATGACTATTGCACTCTTCTTGAGCCTTACATTCTGAAGAGGTGGACTAAAGGGTATAGAGAACACCCTTTGATTTTTGGCGAAACGTTAGTTAAGCACCCATCCACTGGGAGGACACTTCATCTTGTATCTGCCTGCAATTCTATTGTCAACATAGCGTTTAGGAACAATGTTGTAGATCTTTGCCATGAAAAACTGTTAGCTTTGCGAAAGGAGCTCTTAGAGTTGGATCTCCCTGATCCTGGTGCAGGCGCTAGTGCAACCGCTTCTAATACAGCTTCCTCTTCTGCTGTCAAGGTCCATATACCTAGTATTTGCAAAACTAAGGGAAGACCTAGATCAACCGATGTGAGGTTTAAATCTGGAGTTGAGATTTCACAGTCTAAAAGAGAGAGGCAGTGCAAGAATTGCTTAGAGTTTGGGGTCAACTATGATAGCAAGAACTGCCCTATGAAGAAGTAGTCCATTCCAATTATGGACTATGTGTTGTTGTTGTTTTCTATTCAATGGTTATCCCTGTTGCTGATCGTGTGGTCTGTTGATGCTGGATGTTTTTTAGTGGAGTTTGTAGTTGATTAGTGCGTGAGTGAGGGATATTCAAACATGTAATGGGTTGTTCTTTTTGTCTGTAGTTTTTGTGAAAGTGATTTTGTAACCATCCATGTATTTTTACTTTTGTGTTTTGTAATGTATTTTATGTGTTGCGTTGAACTTCACCAGCTATATGTATACCTTGAATATGCTTGAAAGAATCTGTTTGATCAGATATTACTCTTTTGTAGAATATTTTTTGTTTTATCTTAGTGTGCATTGAATACTCTTTTCTTTTGGAATACATACATTTTTGGTTTAGTACAATTTTTTTCATGGTTTGTTCAGTGTACTCACAAAATGTCATTTTTTCTACTATGCCATACACTGGTAGAGTTACTTTCTGGTTGCTGGAGTTACTTTTTATATTGTCATAGTTACTCTCAATGCTGTCAGAGTTACTCTTAGTGTGTATCAGAGTTACTCTGAGTGCGTATCAGAGTTACTCTTAGTGTTCTCTCAGTTACTCCTTAGTGTTGTCACAGTTACTCTCAGTGTCCTCGCAGTTACTATCGGTGCGTATCAGAGTTACTCTGAGTGCTTATCAGAGTTACTCTTAGTGTTCTCTCAGTTACTCCTTAGTGCTGTCACAGTTACTCTCAGTGTCCTCACAGTTACTCTCAGTGCGTATCAGAGTTACTCTGAGTGCATATCAGAGTTACTCTTAGTGTTCTCTCAGTTACTCTGCGTGCGTATCAGAGTTACTCTTAGTGTTCTCTCAGTTACTCCTTAGTGCGTATCAGAGTTACTCTCAGTGTCCTCAGTTACTCTCGGTGCGTATCAGAGTTACTCTCAGTGCTATCAGAGTTACTCTCGGTGCTATCAGAGTTACTCTCAGTGCTATCTGAGTTACTCTTAGTGTTTTCTGAGTTACTCTTAGTGCTAATTGAAAGTATATATAATTAGACAAAAAACACTACAACTAAACATTCAAGATTACAACATTCAAAGCATAAAATGTTATGTAGTATACAACCAGATCAAATATAAAGAAGGTCCTTCAACTGAACATAAAAATACAGAAAAATACAACCAGATCAGCTATAAAGTAGGTCCATCAACTGAACATAAAAATCAAATAGCTCAGGGGGGCGGATCCATTCCTGGAGATACCTATTTGTGAAAGGAACGCTGGACAGACAAAGAAGAAGTGTCTTCTGCAGATGTTGAGGTGTCTGTTGTTGTGGATGAGTCAACTTGAACGGGATTTACAGCTGATCACGATGCTACTTGGTATATGTCCCTAACGAAGAGCTGATCTGCCGAGTCCTCCGATCCAGAGTATACTTTGTCGCCAGGCATTCTAAAGAGTGGAATAAGCTAAGTTGGTGTTTCAAAGAACTGATCTGTGATCCATGTTGTGATGGTCTAGTGATATGTTGGATTGAGGTAGATGATCCAACCTTTGTGAAGATTTAGCTTTGGGATCATCCTTTTCCAGCCTTTAGCAGTTGAAAGTGACCCGTTTTTATTTTGTATAAGGGTTATCTGGAAAGACTGGTTTCCGATTAGGAAGGTGGTCTTGCCTGGTTTGATGTGAAAATGGAGATGGTTCCATTCTATAGGAAGTAGAATGGATTCCACTGTCTTTTCGTCAATGCTGTAGTTGATTGGCTGGATGAATGGCTCCATGGTAGGCTGTGAAGAAATGTTAAAGGGGATCTGAGTAGATGGTCAAAGGGGGTGCTACTAAAATGTTAAGTGGGTTGTCTGTATTTCTTCTGTAAAATTGTACCTTCTGTAAACCGTAGCAGTCGTAGATGAAAAATAAGTGGACGTCGAGGGTGCCCTCAAGGATGGATATGTTGAAGATCTGAAAGCCCCCCGCTGTGTTGTAAACCGTAGTAGTCGCGGATGAAGATGAGATGGATGTCGAGGGTGCCGTGGAGAATGGAGATGTTGAAGATATGAAAGCCCCCCGCAGTGTTGGAAACCGCTGCAGTTGCAGATGAAGAAGAGATGGACGTAGAGGGTTCTGTGGAGGATGGAGATGTTTAAGATCTAAAAGCCCCCCGCTTTATTGTTGGTGCTGCAAATATATGCAGCAGTGAAAGTAATGATCTGTGCTGTTGGTGCTACAATTATTGATAACAGTGCTCTGTCCTATTGGGTTGCAAAGATGCCAGTAGTACTGTGTTGTTCTGATGAAACAACAGTGCACTGTGCTATGTGTATGTGCATTTACATCGTACAACAGACTCTTGTATATATCTTTATAGATATGTGCTCTCTTTTCTTCACTTTTCTAGTTCCTTCTTTAATAAAGAATCGTGTACATCAGACTCCTGAACGCTAGAGCTAATTTTTGGTTTATCACAGTTACTCCTTAGTGCTATCACAGTTACAATCAGTTTCCTCGTAGTTACTCTCACTGCTATCAAAGTTACTGTTAGTGTTCTCTCGATTTCTCCTTAGTGTTGTCACACTTACTCTCACTGTCCTCGCAGTTACTCTTGGTGCGTATCAGAGTTACTCTGAGTGCGTATCAGAGTTACTCTCAATGTCATCACAGTTACTCTCTGTGCGTATCAGAGTTACTCTGAGTGCGTATCAGAATTACTCTTAGTGTCCTCACAGTTACTCTCGGTGTGTATCAGAATTACTCTGAGTGCGTATCAGAGTTACTCTTAGTGTTCTCTCAGTTACTCCTTAGTGCATATCAGAGTTACTATGAGTGTGTATCAGAGTTACTCTCAGTGTCCTCACAGTTACTCTCGGTGCGTATCAGAGTTACTCTGAGTGCGTATCAGAGTTACTCTTAGTGTTCTCTCAGTTACTCCTTAGTGCGTATCAGAGTTACTCTGAGTGCGTATCATAGTTACTCTCAGTGTCCTCACAGTTACTCTTGGTGCGTATCAGAGTTACTCTGAGTGTGTATCAGAGTTACTCTCAGTGTCCTCACAGTTACTCTCAGTGCATATCAGAGTTACTTTGAGTGTGTATCAGAGTTACTCTTAGTGTTCTCTCAGTTACTCCTTAGTGCGCATTAGAGTTACTCTGAGTGCGTATCAGAGTTACTCTTAGTGTTCTCTCAGTTACTCCTTAGTGCTGTCACAGTTACTCTCAGTGTCCTCATAGTTACTCTCGGTGCGTATTAGAGTTACTCTTAGTGTTCTCTCAGTTACTCCTTAGTGCTGTCAGAGTTACTCTCAGTGTTATCATAGTTACTCTCATTGTTATCAGAGTTACTCTTAGTGTTCTCTCAGTTACTCCTTAGTGATGTCACAATTACTCTCAGTGTCCTCACAGTTACTCTCAGTGTCCTCGCAGTTACTCCTTAGTGATGTCAGAGATACTCTCAGTGTCATCGCAGTTACTCTCAGTGTTATCATAGTTACTCTCAGTGCGTATCAGATTTACTCTTAGTGGAGTCTCAGTTACTCCCTAGTGTTGTCACAGATACTCTCAAAAGAAGACATATCTCAATACAGGTATGTTAGCACTGAGAGTAACTATGATATGCAAAACCACAATAGTCTAACTCAAAGTATATATCTCCATACAAAATCACAACAGATTTACATTCAAGAACACAACATTCAAAGCACAAAACGCTATATATTATACCCAAAAATACTCGTATTTTAATGTATCTCATAGCAGTTACACACCAAAATTCTAGAAGCAAACTATTCAAATTTTACATTTCAATTAATAATTCACTCTTTCAGTTAGAATCCAGCCATTTATCTAGGCTTGAAACAGCTTCTTCCTCCATTTTTTCTCTTCAGCTGGTGCTTCTGTCTTCTCTTCTTCTTGTTGCTTTTGACATTCATCTATTCCTCCCTTGTTCTTCTCAGATGGACCTTCTTTGATGACTTCATTGTTATCTTTTTGATGTGCTTGTACAGGTTGCAACTCCCCCCTCACCATCATTCTCTGAAAAATATCAGCCCTTATGGCCGGCATGTCCTTGCTAGTGAAGTCCATGGGTTTTCCAATTACCAGGCATTCTATGTACTTCATGATGAAGATCCCACAGTCAAGTGAGTCTTCTTCCTGTTGTGGACATAGTGGGTACTCCTGTCCCCATTGTGACAGTTGGTCACCTTTTTTTGCCCCCCTGAAAAATTCCTGGACAATACCCACCTGCATTAAAAATTCACAACTCTTATTAATCATCTATCAACAAACATTAATCCTATCAATCCACTACAAATAGAGTTCATTTTTATAGATTGCTTACCCATCTAAGGAATTCCTTTTTTGACTTGTTATTTCCACTCATTGAGTTTTAAGACCGGTGTACTCCTTCCCTGAAACTTGCCTCGTACAAGTGCCAGTGGTTGTCATTGTTCAATATGGTGAACACCGAGTCCATTGTGTCCCAATCTTTCATTGTGACATTGAATAGTGGAGATAGAATGTCGATCTACTCCAAGATTATGTTTTCAACATCAAACGACGGCTTCTGCTGCAAATGCAAATTCACATCTATAAGTTTCAATTTTGTGTATATATTTTTGTATTTTTGATGTAATTTTGTATATAAATTTTGTTCTTCTTATCAGAGCATATGTGCTCAATCAGTGCCATGACAGACCCTTCTTTCTCCTTTTACTTGTGGTAGCTTTGAGCATCTGTACAAAGCAATCCATAACTTGAAAAAATAACCACAAGATTTATTTGTTTAGAAAAAAATGACAAGTTCTCAAAGAGTTACACTACTATGTATTAGTTTCTTACTGGTGATTGTATCATTTGATCTTTTTATAGTAGGGTGGCGAGGTCCTTCCCCGTGCACCAAGTGTCATCACTGAATCTCCATTTTTATTTTGACCTGTCAATCTTTTGTATAGATGTTATACATATTAGTTTTGGATATTGAATAAGGAATATTTTATATGTGTACACTTGGAAAAATAACAAATTCTCTTACATTTCTTCTATATTGTCCATGAAGTGGTGGACAATATCCCTGGATTGTTTTGTTTTGAAATGCTCAAAACCAATAAAGTTTGACAACTTGTGTTGTCAACAACAAAAGAGCACGTCATGTTAGAATCAATATTAGTGTTCTATCAGTTATTCTCAGTGCTATCAGAGTTACTCTCAATGCTATTTGAGTTACTCTCAGTGTTCTACCAGTTACTCTCGGTGCTATCAGCGTTACTCTCAGTGCTATCTGAGTTACTCTTAGTGTTACTCTTTATATTACTACAGTTACTCTACTTCTATTAAACAATTACTCTACTGTATTTACACAGTTACTCAAGAATTGATATAATTTAAAGGAGATTCAACCTTACCTTTTCCTCCCTCCTCTTCTTCATGTTTTTCTCTATGCTGCCTATGATTTTCTGTTCTATCTTTGACAATTTTTTTCTAGGCTCCTCCTTCTGCCCTTCTTCATCGATTATATTCTTCTGCTGGTCCAAACCTTCAGCTGATTCTTCTTTCTTCTCCTCCTCCTCATCATTTTTCTTCCCATCATTTTCATCTTCTTAGTCATTCTGTTGCACATATTTTCTTCTGAGGCTCAGCCTGCCTCGCTTCATCAACTTGTCATCCTTATCCATACCCTCATTATCTGCTTTGGTTGTCGAAGCAACATCCTTATTGGGTTCTTGAACATTCCCCGATGAGAACCTTTTAGCAGATTGTTCTAATCCACCGACAGGTGACTGTGATTTGTCACCTTCATCTCCGAATGTTCTCCTCAGTTTTTTGTTCTCCTCTTCCAGCTCAGCTATTCTGTTTTCTAGCCATTTATTCTCTCTCTGCAGCTCAGCGAATGCTTCAACAGCAATTTTCGTGCATATCTCCTTCTACATCTTTAGCTCGTCCTCGAGTATTTGTATCCTTCTCGCCAGGTTGGAGTCATCAGCAGGCACTCCTTTTTTGGATTACTGGCTTTGCTGGTGCCTTGTCTGGATTTTGTTTAGTTTTCGCCCTTTTATCCGCAAGATAGTAGGGCATGTCTTTCACTGTTCTTGCAGCTTTCCACTTATCCCCCTGGTCTATATTCATACCTTCACAAACCTATCCATAAAAAAATCAAAAATAGTATTTAACAATGCAAACTTGCAGGATTATGTTATATATTAGTTTTTTTAACAAATAAGAAATATTCTTACATCCTTAGGGTTCACGGCCCCCAAATCCATCAACTTCTCAATCGGCACAGCCCACGTCTTTATCCTTGGCTTTGCGTCAAGGAACGTTGGCTTTTCCATTTTGTCATCTCATATTCCCAAACCTACATTTAAAAAGAGTGAAAATGTAATGCACATGTAACTGCCCCCCATAGTCATTATTGTAACAATTTTGTAGATGAAGTTAATTTCGTTCACTTACACATAGGCACATCACACACCCTGTTGTGTAGAGGGTGGTTTTCCCTTTCTTCCCTTTCCTCCTTAGTTGGACATTTTGCTTCAGCATCTTCATATTCCTAAAGATGCTCCCATGCACCAGCTTTGCCCAATTCATCTGCGTCGTTTCAGTAACATCGTCTAGGTAGTGCAGTATTTAGATTTGCATGCAATAGTTGGTGTCTGGTAGTAGGAATGTTGCCAGCAGGTATAACATCCATGCACGACACATGTTCTGGTAGTCCGATGGATCGTCGGTATTGGCAAATTGTTTCCAAAGCTTTGCTAAGTTGTCCTTGTGGAGGACATCCTTTTCCCTTAACCTCTTACCAGTGTCCTCTTCATTTCCTTTTTCACCTGTTGCGCTGGCAAATTGTTGCCATATTGATCTCACAATCTCATAATGTTTCCTAGGTATGATGTCCATACCTTTGCTTGGGATACCTAGAATTACCCCTACATCCTCAACCGTCATCCTTCTTTCCACCCCTCTGGCCAGCAAAAACTTGTCATCATCTACATATATGTCTATCAAATCATCCAGGAGGCATACATCAACAATAAGATTTGGCATCTTTATCATGTTTGCAAATGTTGTCGCCCTCATCATTCTTATCTGATTACTTGTATACACCATGCTCTTGTTGGCGGTGATGTAGCTCTTTAGGTAACACCTGTGGTATAGCCTCTTTATCCCCACTGTAAACATATGAAAAGTGTCATATGATAGTAACAGTAATTTAATAAGTTTACAAATCCATTCAATATTACCTTCAGCTGCCTTTTCCTTTCCCTTTTCTTTCTTCCTCCTTATTTCCTCTTCTTCTATCTCGTCAGTAGCCTTATCTGTATCATTAGTTTCTTCAGCCTTCCCTTTCCTTTCACTTTCGTTTCCTGCATAGGAATGAAGTTATTCTATATTTTTAGTCTTTTTAAGCTTAACAATATGGTTTTCATATGTCAAACTGATATGTTAAGTGTGCAAATTACTCTTTGTTCTATAGTAGTTACTCCAACATTTACTCTAGTTACTCTAGGCTATCGTATAGTTACTCTAATGTTCTATATCAGTTACTCTTGGTATCATGTAGTTACTCTTGGTATCATGCACAGTTACTCCAGCATTTACTCTAGTTACTCTAGGCTATCATACAGTTACTCTTGGTATCATGCACAATTACTCCAACATTTACTCTAGTTACTCTAGGCTATCGTACAGTTACTCTTGGTATCATGTACAGTTACTCCAACATTTACTCTAGTTACTCTAGGCTATCGTACAGTTACTCTTGGTATCATGCACAGTTACTCCAACATTTACTCTAGTTACTCTAGGCTATCGTACAGTTACTGTAATGTTCTATATCATTTACTCTACTTCTTATAACAATTACTCTTTTAACATGCGTTGTTACTATCTATACGATATCTTTATGTTTATCGTTTGTAATGTACATGCTACCATAAATTACCTTGTCGTTCTTTGCTCTCCGTTTTGTCACTCTGAGGTTTTCCAGTCTCGGTAGATCCTTTGCCTACTTTCTCAGCCGTAACTGGCTTACTTCATTTTTCTCTTTTCTCGGACGGTTTACTCGTCAGGGGATCTACAGCCCCTCTTTTCTTCCTTTCATTTCTGACAGAGGAGTCATAGAAGCAACCTCCTCCCTTTTCACAGCTTCCTGTTTCCCCGTTTCACCGGTGTTCGCATCCCTTTCGCAGAAGCAACCGATGTCCCTTTCTCCGCTACATCTATTGTCTTGGGCATCGTAGCCCATTTGGTATCCCCTTTCAGGGTAGTAGATTCCTCTTGTCACATTTCACTGATGTTTGCATCCCCTTTCTGGCTAGTATGTGATTATGCGGCCGCCGCTTCTTCTTGTTCTTTGGCCATCTTCTCCTCGGCCTGATGGGGCTGCATTTCGAATTCATCGTCTTCTTCAATCACTGGTCGTAGACGCCTTAGCCACGACGGCCCTGTCGAGGTCTTCCTTGACGCTTTCTTTGTTCTCGTCATATTGGAAGAGGTAACTGATTCGGAATTGAGATGCAGCGAGATGGAGGAGCAATTAGAGACGGAGGAGTTTTGGTCGCCGGTGATTTTTACATGACAGACAGAGCGATGGCAGCGGCAAGGCAGAGCGACGGTCTGAGCGAGGGTTTTGGGCAGGTCGCGTTCGATTGCTTTCCGTTGTTTTTATTTTTTTAAGCATTTACGGGGCAATGCCGCCGCGTCCTCTGTCGGGTAGATTTGGGCTAAGTTACCAGCCGGGCAACGAATTCTAACTCATATATATATATATATATATATGGGCTAATCTTTAATCCCCGTGTGGGTATCTACCAGCGCACCCTTCCTGATATTTTTTTTTATTTCTTTCGGCATTGTATAGGAGAATTTTATCTAGATGCTCAAAAAATTCATCCAAAAAAAATATAATTTTCCCCCAATATCAAAAAATCCGTCCATATATTTGTTGAATGTATATTTTCTGTGCAGTTACATTTTTTTATCTCAGAGTAACTCTCGTGTACCATATAGTTACTATTTTGATCTCAGAGTTACTCTTGGGTACCATATAGTTACTATTGTGATCTGAGAGTTACTCTTATGTACCATATAGTTACTCTTTTGGATGGGAGGGTAGAGAAAAAAGGGCTACCCACGCGGGTAGTGAATAAATCCCCTATATATATGTATATATCCATATACATACATATATATACATATATACATTTATATATATACATATATATACATATATATACATATATATATATATATATATTTATATATATATATATATATATATATATATATATATGAGAGTAGAAACACAAAGGGATGGACTCTCCTTTTCCCCATGGTCATTTTATGCCCTTCTCCTTTCCTCTTCCTAACAGGTGTGCAATCCAACATTGTTGCCTATCTTCTTCTCTCCTCTTATCTCCATATCATCTTTCCTTATAACCGTAACCCTCCTAGGAAGTTATGGGATGATGAAGTTTGTCTGAAGGATCATGGACGGTGGTTACTTGGCCCCTCCACCTCACTATGTTCGGAGTTTTGGGCATTAGATTCACACCATGGTGCAGGCCGACATCTCGGGAGGATGGTGATAACTAAGGGAAACATATGTTAAACCCTTGTTGGGAGGCACCATGGGAAGAATGTGTGACGGGAAGGAAAGAAGAGAAGAGATTTGCAAGCTTGAAGGCAAAGCTAACAAGCATAACTCAGATTGGTCGTTGATCAAGTGGACAACAAATAGTGTTATAAGATGAGTATTGGCTCTGATAGCTAACCACGAAGGTCCTAAGATAGAGAAGGAAGTTTCCAAATGTTCCAGAATACTCCACCATTGCCATCGCAATGCCCATATACAACGTTATGTCCTTCAACCACATTTTCATACTCACGCACCTGCAGACAAATCATCGATGGATCTCCCTACTTATGTGGCCTCTGAAAGAGTTAACAGGGTCCCTGAGTCTGAGAGGGGTAGTAGGTGTAACGACCCCATCTCCCAGTAACCCCCACTCAAGCGAGACCAAGAGATTAGAGATGTTATCTAATAACCCGGATCAAAGGTTCGACAAATAATAATTTGCAATTATAAAATTCTACCAACTATACTGAAATATGGTAAAAATAAAAAACTTTGCATACCTTTTAAAAATGGGTTTTCAAAACCTCTATCCACATAAATACTAATCTATCTAATCCTCCTTTGCACTTTCATTCTCATTTAATTCCATATATGCCACTTTACTATTTGTTCTTTTCATTATCCCTAAAACGTCGACAAACAAAACATCGGTCAACAAGAAACTAGTATCTGGGGGAAAGAATAATCGTGCAACTATAATAACAAAGCAATTATCATTTAACAGCCAAGACTATGCTTTAAACCATACTACTCAATCCTTTCCTATCCCCTATCTCTGTGTTATCCATGTAGTGGATTGAGATACTACCTCTCTCTATGTAGATCCTTATTAAACCCTGCATGATCCTACCTAATAGGTAGATGAACATCTAGGGTTGAGTCACATGGCACTACCCATAGGTAGTCCAATCCCTGACTCAAAGTGACTTGATGGACCTACCCCATTGGTAGCCATATACTAAGTCATCCAATGACCTCATGGGCCTACCCCATTGGTAGCCATGTACTAGGTCAACCCATTAAGCTACAGAGGGGACTAGGATCTGAGATAGTAGGCACATCTGTTATGTGGTAGTCATATTCCCATTATAATTTGCATGAATTAAATTCATCCAACAATTAATTCAAGCTACGATGTAAACATTTCTAAAATCCTCAGAAAATTAATACGAGATAATCCTAAGCGTAACCACATACCTATCAAGTTGATGTGAGACAGAAATAATCCAATCAATCAATAGGCAAGAAAGCAAACAAAAAATTCTGAAACAATTATACAATTTCCTTTTATTACTCATGTCATTAAGATCTATTAAATCTATCTCGCTTCTTAGGGTTTCTTGTCCACTTTTAGGGTTTCCATTGCAATTATGGTTTCCCTTCATCTTTTAATATTTTAAACCCTAACTTATCGCTATTGAACACAAACCCTAATTATTTCAACATCTAATCCTCACTTTCGGATTAGAGGCATAATTAACCACTAAATAAGTCCACTAAGCCTCTTTTACATTAAAGCTACTATTTTTATCCTTTTAATATATGACAAGATCATTACGCTCATTTATTTTCAATTCATAGTTCATTATGATTGAATTCACATACGAACTTTATTTTCCATTAATTCCACCTTTTATTCATGAGAAAACCCTAATTAATACATTTAGGGCATTTATCCATAATAAGGGATATTGTACTCAAAATAGCTTAGAATCATCCAATCTTAGCTTTATTCACAATTTCCAATAATTAAAGCCGTTAAGAGTCACATTTACCAATATTAGGGTTTCAAGGCCCGTTAAAGTATATTCATGCACATGAAACTCTAAATAAACCAATTACGTGAAAAATTCGTCTTTTTCGATCTCAATGTATATCTTTATTATTAATAGGTTAATATCAACTGTAACCATCAATTAAACCATACTAACCACATTAATCATATCAAAATAGGGTTCTTTAAACATTAATACATTAAAGTTGATATCTTCCATTACTTTTCGAATTGCAAAAGGAATCAAGCTTCATTTATATTTTTATTGGATTCCCCTAATTTTTCTGAGTAACTTTCATATTTTATGCATGCTAACCCGAGCTATGAATAGTTAACTATGAATTTTACAAAATCTACTTACTTTGGCCAATCAGGATCGACCACGTCGCCTTTGCCATGCAATGTTGCTTGGTTTATATGTTAACATAATGAAAAGTCTGTTATGTCCTCCTTTAAGTCGGTCGACGTTGTAGCCCAAAAAGGGTATTTTTGTCCAAAGTCGCCCGTGCTCTTCTTCCTTGTGAGCAACCCTAGGTTGCCACCTACAGTGGCTCTGGAGATCTCTCCTCCTCCACCCTTGGACTCCAGGGTGCCGGGGATAGTCCCCTAGCTTTCGCCTCACTATGCCATGCTCCCACGCACCTGATGGTGCTCTTTTCTCACAGCCATGGCATCTGGCCTACGCTAGCCGAACCTTCCATCTGTGGTCGGCCTGGCAGCCGTGTTGTAGGTGCCTCACGAGGGTGGCGGGTAGGGAAAGATAGCTAACCACCCCAGATCGTCATAGCCATTTCTGAGATCCCTCCACAACTGCTAGTTGCCACCAAGATGGTTCCATGCGTCCTTGGTTAGGGTTTCAAACGCAAAGAAGTAATAATATGATGAGGAAGAGAGGGAGAGGTTGTATTGTGTGGGATCTCTCTCTGGACCTTGACCAAGGCATTACCCCTTTATATAGGATGGTATCCACACCCAATATTGCTTATCCACAAAGCAATCATGACTTCTCCTTATAGGAAAGTGATTTTCCTTACTTTCGAAGTATCCTTCTCTCTCTTCTCATGTACTTTGTTCATTAGATTTTAGGAATTCGAAATTCCTCTCACCTAATCTCTTTATTCTTGCTTTTTAATCCATGAGCATGAATTTCTATTCTCTTTTAATAGAAATTACTTCATTTTTAACAACACCCCAAAATCATGCATTATCTTGTATACTCACATTATCTTCTTATTTTCTGTTATGAGCATTTTATCTTTCCTCTTTTTATTCATTGGGCTCCTTGGACCCCAAGCAATTATAACAATTCAAAATTCATTTCCAAGGATACTCATTATCCTTCTAGATGCATCTATATGCATTACTTCCCATTATCATGTGTATTTCTTATTAAAATATCTCTGTTTGAGGATTTCTCTTTATTTCTCTTTTATTTTCCTCATTGGTATTCCTTATCATTAGGAATCCTTGGGATACGAAATTCCACTAAGCATAACTCAATTATACCTCTTTGCACTTATTTTTCACATTTTATCATTGTTTTCAGTTTCGTTCTTAATAAAGAAATACTTAATTGATCTTTTCTTTTCTTATTGCATTCTCTATGCAACTTTGGACTCCTTGGAACCCAAGGAACCCAAGAGGCACGAAATACATCTTTCGATTACTTTCTTTTTCCTTCTAGCGGTTTCCACTTCTTTCTTTTCTCAAGTCTCAATTATTTATTAATTAATTGAATTTCCTTGTTATTGGGCCCAATTTCCAATAAGCCCACAACACAATCATCAAGGGTATTGTAAACAAAATGACATCATTATTTTCCCAAATATCTCCAATATGAGAGATTACATTTCTCATCAAATGAACCCAAAATTGGGGTGGTAACATCCTTCCCCTCTTATTAGAATTTTTCACTCAAAATTCCATCAAGCATGCAAACAAACAAGATAAGCCTTTCTTATGTCCATTATGGCTACCATGTGGCCTTACCGTTTCCATGGTGCTTCCCAAGAACCTTTATCATCTCATATTCTTCCATTTGAGTTCTTTGTTACCTTGGTATATCGTACCCTCATAGGTGACTTAGGACATTTCAGCCTCTTAAAAAGAAGAATAGGTTCAGGGCTCAGCACATGTCTTGCGTACCTTAGATAGTGCTCTAGATAGGACTCATGAAACACATTTATTCATCACGTTATCTGGATGGGCAAGCTAAACACAACCATCTCCACCAATCCATCTCAAATGGACTCATATATCGGGGACTCATCTTTCTCAGTTGTAGCTTAGAGGGGTCGGATTTTCACATCACATACTCTACCACAATGAACTGCATGTCAGTCTACTTTGCATCAGGTCGTGTCTCATGTCACCATTGGGATCTCTCTCATCCATTGCACGATCAAAGCGACTTCATATGCACACATTGTGGTTCTTTCCTAACCTTTGTGAGGCCTTCTTCACCAACATCATCTTAATGAAGTGGTGACTGACACATCCTCCTTCTAGAACTTCTTTCATCCCGATAAAGGCTATGGTGATTAACGTCAAATATTAAGAAATGTCTCTAGATATCACCCTAAATGAGCACACATGCTCTCATCAGACCCTTTAGTTTTGATTATACTAACCATTAGTTAGGGGTGATAAATTGTACTAACATCAAGTTCTTCATGTACCTACTTCCACCTTTTGGAAGGGAACCTTTAGGTCAAACTCAAGAACTTTTGAACTTGCATCATGGTGTGATTGAACAATCTTTCTCTCGTAAGTCATTCAACCGAATCTATCCCTTGACACCATTCTTTCTTTCTCATATCATATAGGTAAGGTGATCTACAATAACCCATATTGCATCTTGACCTTCTTTGGTCTATGGAAGACTTACCACCACATATGTAGTGATGGATTCCCATTCCCTCTCAGGGATTCTTTAACCTCTAAGTCAAAGCACCGGGTTACTAGTATTCGTCCTTCACCCTTGGCTTATATGGCCACATGCTACATGCAACTTCACATCAAGCAACCGAAGTTCTACTATCACTAACTATCTTTGTAGTACCATGGTGTATGGTGATATTAAAATCATGATTTCGTGTATGTCATGATTCCTCAAGATCGATTCCTCAAAAGCCCTAAACCGCTTTAATCAGGGTTTTATTACCTTCCTATCAAAAGAAGTGCATTCGAGGCTCTATCACTATCAAGGACTAAACTGGCTAATAAAACAACCATTAACTGGTTCAACATATCTTATTACATTTGAGTGTTAGCCAAAACAGATCTTCTTTCCAAACATAGGGTTAGCCGAACAACGTCAACTTCTTCTATCCTCTATCTAAACTAGGCAACTATATCTCAACCAGAGCATTCGTTACCACGTCACCTCCTTAGGTGTTAGGTAATGTTAAAGATATACACCTCCATGTATTCTACTCTCAAAATCTAAGTCTATCTTCATCAAGAACACTCTAAGCTCATCCTCTTGGATTTTGAATTCAACCTTATTTGACTCCTAGCTCATGATAAAAATAACATCATAAGATGACTACATTATTCCTTTTATTGTTTGCAAACCATCCATGTATCATTTTGTGGCAACACATCCCATTATCACACAGAGAACGAGGTGTTACGTGAAAACGTGTGAAAATCACCATAGCCACAACTTATCAAAAACATGGGTTAATTAAAACCGATTGCGGAAAACTAATAAACTAGGAAACATATTACATTCCAGTCCATATCCTGCAAGAAAACAGGTTACATACATGCATAAGAGCCTGGTACATATTCATATCTTAGAACAACAGTTGTCTTGTCAATACATGAGTCCAACACCTGTTCATATACATAGAGGCTCGCATCCGGCCAACTGCAGGATATACAAAACATCATCGGTCGTACATCGTGAAACAACGTCAAAACACTGCCAAGGACCTGAGAGTACAGGTATGACTCTAGACTCTATCACAAAACATCCAAAATAGCAGCTCATCCATGACTTGCCTTCTACTATTCGTCAGGCTGCTCGGCCGCAACTCCACGACCACCAGAACGTCTAGCTCGGGTACCTAAAAAGGATGTAAACCAGTGGACTGAGTCAATCGAACATTGTCCCAGCGGGAGGCATAACTCCCCGCCAAAACTACTAAACCTCAGATGAGAAGGTATATATATATAAGTAAATGGCTGATAAGAGATATAGCAACAGCAATCTATGAATTAAAGCTATCTAGCTTATCAGATATAATCAAGTAAAATAGGAGTATCAAGACATGATAAAAAAAATTTACTTTCCATCGAAGAATATATCAATAACTGCAAAACATATCAAAAGTAACTAAACATACAAGGCCTCAACCAATGTTTCGTGTTTGTATTAAGCAATAAGACTAAACGACTGGATTACGTATTATTATTATGCCCTGAGGAAGTGAACCGTACCATTCAAATCCAACCATCGGTGGCGAAGCCCATAATTGGTGTCATACAAGGTCAATGGAAGAGCCGGAATCCATGACCTCACCCCTCGTGGTCAGTACACGAGAAACAAAGTAGGACTGCAGTCTCATGCTCAAGTGGTCTCAGCCACAGGGTCATCTCCTCAGGCTACCCTCTGCCTAGCCCGCCTTGGTACAAGTTACGACGCTAGAAAACCGAGCAACGGGTCTAAACACTGTGCTATGAGCCATGAACGCATTCATGCTCATCATATCACACATTCGGAGCCATGGGCAATGTTCACCATGCTCATCACATCACATATCCAGAGCCATGGGCCATGTTCACCATGCTCATCACACATCCGAGTGTGCAACCGCAGTTGCACTCGTTTCCCTCTCTATTTGAGGCTAGGAGAAACCTCGCATATTCAAAAATATGCGCTCCGGGTTAACCTACAGGAGTACCCGTTTCACCATCACCCTATCCTGACTGATGATAGATCTATGGCTAGGGCAACTACATGATAGATTTCACTATGATTAATTAGTATCTTTTAGATGGATTGCAAGATTCAACCAAGTTGTATAACATGAAAACAACAGAAAGAAAACACACAATATAACTCAATATTATGCTATTATTGTAATCACATCAACCTGATCCATTTCAAGGACCCAACATCACATGTTATCACTTGGCCTCTTGCCAATCATCTAGATCCACCTCAAGGATCATCTCATAATCATGGGATCTCAATCCCTAATCATATTGTGTCATAGCCTCTCAAGGCTTTCATCATCATTATGGAGCATTATTCATAGTACACTTGTCATCACTGTATTCTCATATAACCATTCCTCATAGCCTTTCACCTGGCTATGCATTACCTGCATGGTTAGTATCAGAGAATGACAATTAGGGTTAAGTATATTGCCAGCACAAAACGACAATAATAATTACATCCATGCCTCATCTTAAGGTTACATATGTAAGCACATTATCAAGCAACCCCAATGCATGCTTAAAGTTACTCTTGTCATTAATGAGATAACCAGGGTAGTCACCCTCATGTACATGTGCTTAGTCATAAGAGGATTTGATGAACAAACTTCAACGAGTCATAAAAACATAGCTGACTCATCACTTTTCCATGAAAGACCGTACCCTCATAAGAGGTACCCAACACCCTCACTAAAAGTCATCCCGGGAAGGACTAACTCTCATCTAACCCTATCAGGCGTGCAACTATGTTAAGCGTGCACTGTTCATCGGGCGTGCATCTCCATCAGGCGTGCAACCCTGTCGGGCGTGCAAACTAACCATGCCAGGCGAGCAAGGGGAGTCGGGCGAGCAGGTGTGTCAGGCGAGCAGGTGTGTCGGGCGAGCCAAGGGTGTCGGGCGAGCCAAGGGTGTCGGGCGAGCAGCCCAAAAGCATCCCGCGTGTCGGGCACTGAGCCTTGCAAGAGAGTACTAGGCGACACAGGGGCGTGCACAGGTATGACGCGCTAGGCATGCAACTCGACCGAGCGAGCAAGACTATCGGGCGTGCAAGGAAGTTCTTACCCGCACGCGACAAGGTGATTCATGCAAGGTTAGATAAGTCTCTCTGTCGGGCGAGTAAGCCTACTGGGCGAGCAGCTCCAAGTGTGCAGCCTGCCATGCAACCAAGGGTTGGCTCGCACGCCCCACACAAGACAACCGATCAAAGTGAGTAGGCCGTGCAAGGGAAAGCGTGACCAAAAAGGGGGTTGTCGGGCATCACCTCCACAAGCACCAAACACTCAAGATACACCTCAACAAGGTCACCTAGATGAGCTCACCTTCTTGCCCAAGATGAGAAGAGAGTCTTGCTCAAGCCACTAAGTCACAAGCTCACCTCAATCGACTAGGAAAGAGGGGTGTTGCTCATGGCATTAGGACCTTACTCACTCTTCTAGACCAAGGGGGGAGAGGAGTGTTGCTCCCTAAACCCTAACTCATAAGGATCGGCCAACATGGATACTAAGCAAGAACTAATTACTCATGTGCATAAACGCAAGATCATGGAATCAACATAGATGAATGAGAGTAGAGTAGCTAGGGTTAGAGTTATGCAACCCGCCTTAAGCTCCAAGCTCCAAGGAAGAAGAAGAACTTCAAGCTCCACGCACCACCAAGCAAGGAGGAGGGAGACCTCCAATGGATATCGACCACCACTAGCTTCTCCAAGGGTGTGTCAACCTCCAAGCTACTCCTTCAAGGGTTTGTCGGCCACCACTTCTTATGCTCCAAGGGTGTGTCGTCCACCAAGTAAGGGAAAGAGGGAGTGTGTCGTGCACAAGAGGGAGAGGGACCAAAGGGGCCTCAAGATAAGGAAGGAACCACCTATATAGAAGGAAAGGGAGTAGAAAACAAGGTGGCGCCATGCTAGGTGTCGTCCACCCAAGGGACACTTGTCCACAAGCTCAAGCCACCACTCTAGCCAGCCTTACGACACTTGTCCAAGACATGCAGCAAGTGTCCACCAAATAAGACCAAGCACCATGGGCGACACACCATGCTTGCACTAGGGTGACACACCAAGGTACCATGGGTGACAAACCTATATATATGTTGTTTGTATTACTGTACATGAATCTGGATGACTTTTCTTCAACATATTGACATGAAACACTGGATGCAACCTGTGTAACTCTGGAGGTAACTCTAACTCGTAAGACACTCTACCAACGCGTGCTATGACTGGGTAAGGCCCCATAAACCTGGGTGCCAACTTACCCTTCCGTCCAAACCTTAGTACACCTTTCCAGGGTGAGACCTTAAGGTATACTTTATCCCCTACCTGGAACTCCAAAGGTCGTCGACGATTGTCCACATAAGACTTCTGCCTGTCTTGTGCCACTTTCAACTGTTGTTGTATCACCTTGATCTTATCTGTCGTTTGTTGTACTAGCTCAGGACCCAAAAGCTGATATTCACCAAACTCATACCAACACAAAGGAGATATGCACTTCCTTCCATACAAAGCCTCGTAAGGAGCCATGTCAATGCTCTGTTGATAATTGTTATTGTAGACAAACTCTATCGAACATAGATGTACATCCCAACTGCCTAGGAACTGTAAAACACACACTCGAAGGAGATCTTCCAAAATCTGAATAGTCCTTTCAGACTGTCCATCTATCTGTGGATGGAAGGCGGTATTGAACCTCAACTGCATACCCAACGCCTTGTGCAAATGTTCCCAGAAACGACTCATGAATTGAGGACCTCTGTCAGAAACTATTGTTGTTGGCACACCATGCAAACAGACTATCTCTTATACGTACACTCTGGCAAGCTTCTCAGTTGTATACTTCATATTCACAGGTATGAAATGGGTAGACTTTGTCAATGTGTCCACAACCACCCAAATGGAATCATGATTTCTAGTTGTCTTGGGTAGGAAAACTACAAAATCCATGGTTATGTGATCCCATTTCCACTGTGGTATCCGCAAAGGTTGCAACGTACCTGTCGGCTTCTGATTCTCAGCCTTCACTTGCTGACATACCACACATCTTTCCACGAACTCAGCTACATCTTTCTTCAGACCTAGCCACCAGTACAAGTCCTTCAGACTATGGTACATCTTGGTAACACATGGATGCATAGCATACATCAATGTGTGTGCTTCCTCAAGAACCAACTTCCTCAGCTCACCCACATCAGGAACCACCATCGTATCATGATAGCAAACTAGTCCATCCTTGGACTCATGAAACCCATCACACTTTCTGCTGCGAAACTCTACTCTGATCAACTGTACATCATCATCTGTCTATTATGCATCCTTGACCTGCTGTCTCAACGTAGGTTTGACTTGCATCTGTGCTAAGAGTCCAGCTAACGAGGAAACCTCCATCCGTACATTCATATTTCGCAAAGAGACAAACATATCCCGCCTATGGCATACCAGAGAACTCAACTGTGCCTTCCTGGGAGAGAAAGAGGACTTTCGACTAAGCGCATCAGCTACCACATTCACTTTACCAGGATGATACTCGATAGTGTAGTCGTAATCATTAATCAAATCCATCCATCGATGTTGTCGCATGTTCAACTCGTGTTGCGAAAAGATGTACATCAGGTTCTAATGATCTATAAGGATATGGCACACTTCCCCATACAGATAGTGTCTCCAAATCTTTAAGGCATGAACTACTGCTGCCAACTCCAAATCATGTGTCGGATAGTTCTCCTCGTGTTTCTTAAGCCGTCGCGAAGCAAAATAAACCACATGATCCTTCTGCATCAGCACACATCCTATGCCCTTCTTGGAAGCATCATAGAAAACCACATAGCCCTTCCCAGGCTCTAGCAGGATCAACACTGGAGCACTGGTCAGCTTCTCCTTCAAACTCTGGAAAGCTTGCTGACATCAATCGTCCCAGACAAAAGGTACATCCTTCTTGGTCAACTTCATCATTGGAAAAGCTATCACGCTAAAATCCTTGATAAACCTCTGATAGTATCCTGCTAGTCCCAGAAAACTGTGAACTTCTGTCGGCGTCTTCGGCTGTTCCCATCCTACAATGGATTCTACCTTCTTCGGATCTACTTTGACTCCTTCAGCGGATATCACATGACCTAAGAAAGTCACTTCCTCCAACCAACACTCACACTTACCGAACTTCGCATACAACTGATGTTGGCGAAGAAGAGTCAACACTTGTCGAAGATGTTGCTCGTGTTCTGGCTTGCTCCAACTATAGATTAGGATGTCATATATAAAGACTACGACAAACTGATCTAAGAACGGACAGAACACTCTGTTCATCAGATCCATGAAAGCAGCAGGTGCATTGGTTAGCCCGAACGGCATAACAACAAACTCAAAATGACCATACCTTGTTTGAAAGACTGACTTTGGTATGTCATCCTCCTTGATCCTCAATTGATGATATCCAGACCGTAGATCGATCTTTGAAAACACTGTAGCGCCACACAACTGATCAAACAAGTCATCTATCCTCGGCAACGAGTACTTGTTCTTGATAGTGACTCTGTTTAACTGCCGGTAGTCTATACACAACCGCATCAAACCATCCTTCTTCCTGACAAACAACACGGGAGCACCCCAAGGTGACGTGCTCAGCCGGATGAAACCTTTGTCTAACAACTCTTGCAATAGTTTCTTTAACTCTGCCATCTCTACTGGAGCCATCTGGTACGGTGTCTACGCTACTGGTTGTGTTCCTGGAACCAGATTGATCTCGAACTCAATCTCTCGGGGTGGGGGAAGACCAGGAAACTCCTTGAGAAACACATCTGCAAACTCCCGGACAACTGACACTTCCTCAAGACTAGGACCTATTGACTTGGTTGTCACAACGATATCCAATACATGAGATAAGAATGCCTCACATCCTTGTCGTAACATCCTATCCGCTACCATAGCTGATACTAGACATGTCGGAAGAATCTTCCTATCTCCTTGGAAGACCCACTTCTCTCCAGCATCATCAAACACTACCTGCTTGATTCTATAGTCTAAAATGACCTTGTACCTCTCTAAGGTATCCATCCCAAGGATAACATTAAAACCACACATATTAAGAGGTATGCGATCCACTTGAATGCAGTAACCTGACAAAGACAAGATACAAGACAGACACTCTTCTCGGAGCCATGAGGAACCAGAAAGAGGGGTTTCTAACAACAAGCTATCCTTCTTACGACTAACAGGTAAACGACAATTCTCAATCATACCATAAGCGATAAAAGAGTGTGTAGCACCTGGGTCATCTAGAACAGATATAAGGCAGGAACAAGACATATCAGAATGAAATAACTCCATCTGACCTGCCACTACTCGCGGGTTGACTATCGCCTCCAGCTGATTCATAGCATAGAATCAAATTGTTGCTTGCTGTCCACGACCTCTTCTTCCTTGAGCAGTCGATCCAGCCTAGGACGCTTGACCGCGTCCTCGACCTCTGCTACCACTAGGCTATTGATGATCTGATACTTGAGGGTTTTACCTCGGTTGCTGTGTCACTTCATCATCTCTGAAGGGACAACTCGACCTAACATACCCTATCTGAGCGCAGGCATAGCATATCCTACCATGACCTCGTGGTTTAGATGGACCTGTCACTGCTACAGAAGCCGAACTTTGTGCCTTAGATGGTGAAGAAACATAACCTCTACCCCTACTAGGAGACAACTGTGACGGTCCACCCAAACTTCTCATCATTGTCGGTGCTAAAAACCTATGCTTCTTAAAGCCACCAATCTTCTGACCCCGAAACTGGGCAGGTCTCTTCTTAGCCATAGACTCTCTCTTCTCCCTTACAGATCGCTCGATTCTCCCAACAGATTCCACAAACATTGCAAACCACTCTCGGTTTTCCAATGCAGAAACCGGTGTCGTCAGCTCCGCACTCAAACCCCTCTCAAAACGTCTGATTCGTTCCTCGTCTGTCGTCACCATGTGAGGACAAAACCTCAACAGGTCCATGAACTTGGCCTCGTACTCGGTGATGCTCATTGCTCCTTGTCGCAGGCTCTCAAACTGACTAATCGTATCGTCTAGATATGTCTTGGGAAAGTATTTGCTGACGAACTCGCGCCGGAACACCTCCCAACAGATCACTTCACCAGGCCGCCTCTTCCTTGATGGTCCACCAGTGATCAGCACTACCTTTCAGAAGGTAGACAGCGTGCTTTACTTTGTCTGCTTTGGGGATGTCGAGGATCCGGAAAGCCTTTTCAAGACTTGTCAGCCACAGATCCGCATCCGTTGGATCCACCGTTCCAGCATAATCTGAAGCCCCGACTCGGCGAATCCCCTCGAAGGTCTTACCAATACCCGATGTTTCACCATGGGGAGTATGTGCTCTCGGAGGAGGCACTGGAAATCACTCAACCATGAGATTCATCATATCCATCATCTGCCCCAAAAGCTGTTGGTAAGCAAGATGCTCAAGGATGGCTGGGTCAGGTTGGGGGACCTCAGGCACCCGATCTTCATGTGCCTGGCCTACTGCTCCATCAACAGATGCAACATCGTTGTACTCAGCAGCGTGTTCTTCATGGTTTCTAGACATCTTGGATTTCTTCTCCTGAGGGCAGAAGATGATTGTGAGAAAATCTGGAAAACACATAAGAACAAACACAACCTAGTCCCAGATCCCTGTAGACTCAGTGAACCTAAAGCTCTGATACCAAACTTGTGGCAACACATCCCATTATCAAATAGATAACGAGGTGTTACGTGAAAACGTGCGGAAATCACCATAGCCACAGCTTATCAAAAATACGGGTTAATTAAAACCGATTGCGGAAAACTAAAAAACTAGGAAACATATTACATTCCAGTCCATGTCCTGCAAGAAAATAGGTTACATACATACATACGAGCCTGGTACATATTCATAGCTTAGAACAACAGTTGTCATGTCAACACATGAGTCCAACACCTGTTCATGTACATAGAGGCTCGCATCCGGCCAACTGCAGGATATACAAAACATCCTCGGTCGTACATCGTGAAACAATGTCAAAACACTGCCAAGGACCTAAGAGTACAAGGATGACTCTAGACTCTATCACAAAACATCCAAAACAGCAGCCCATCCATGGCTTGCCTTCTACTGTTCGTCAGGCTGCTCGGCCGCAACTCCACGACCACCACCACGTCTAGCTCGGCTACCTAAAAAGGATGTAAACCAGCGGAGTGACACAATTGAACATTGTCCCAGCGGGAGGCATAACTCCCCACCAAAACTACTAAACCTCAAACGAGCATGTATATATATATATAAGCAACTGGCTGATAAGAGATATTGCAAGAGCAATCTATGAATTAAAGTTATCTAGCTTATCGGATATAATCAAGTAAAACAGGTTTATAAAGACAGAATAACCAAATTTTACTTGCCATAGAAGAATATATCAATAACTGCATAAAATATCAAAAGTAACTACACAAACAAGGCCTGAACCAATGTTTCGTGTTTGTATTAAGCAATAAGACTAAATGGCTGGATTACGTATTATTATTATTCCCTGAGGAAGTGAACTGTACCGTTCAAATCCAACCATCGGATGCGAAGCCCATAATCGGTGGCATACAAGGTCAATGGAAGAGCCGGAATCCACGACCTCACCCCTCGTGGTCAGTACACGAGAAACAAAGCAGGACCGTAGTCTCATGCTCAAGTGGTCTAAGCCACAGGGTCAGCTCCTCATGCTACCCTCTACCTAGCCCGCCTTGGTACAGGTCACGGTGCTAGAAAATCGAGCAACGGGTCTAAACACCGTGCTCTGAGCCATGAACACATTCATGCTCATCATATCACACATCTGGAGCCATGGGCGATGTTCCCCATGCTCATCACATCACATATCCGGAGCCATGGGCCATGTTTACAATGCTCATCACACATCCGAGTCTGCAACCGCAGCTGCACTCATTTCCCTCTATATTTGAGGCTAGGAGAAACCTCACATATTCAAAAATATGCACTCTGGGTTAACCCGCAGAAGAACCCGTTTCACCATCACCCTATCCTGACTGATGATGGATCTATGACCAGGGAAAATACATGATAGATTTCACTGTAATTAATTACTATCTTTTAGATGGATTGCAAGATTTAACCAAGTTGTATAACATGCAAACAACAGAAAGAAAACACACAATATAACTCAATATTATGCTATTATTGTAATCACATCAACCTTATCCATTTCAAGGACCCAACATCACATGTTATCACTTGGCCTCTTGCCAATCATCTAGATCCACCTCAAGGATCATCTCATAATCATGGGATCTGAATCCCTCATCATATTGTGCCATAGCCTCTCAAGGCTTTCATCATCATTATGGAGCATTATTCATAATAAACCTGTCATCACAGTATTCTCATATAACCATTCATCATAGCCTTTCACCTAGCTATGCATTACCTGCATGGTTAGTATCACAGAATGATAATTAGGGTTAAGTATACTGCCAGCACAAAATGACAATAATAATTACATCCATGCCTCATCTTAAGGTTACATATGTAAGCACATTATCAAGCAACTCTTGGCATTAATGAGATAACCAGGGTAGTCACAACATGTACATGTGCTTAGTCATAAGTGGATTTTATGAACAAACTTCAATGAGTCATAAAAACACAGCTGACTCATCACTTTTCCATGACAGACCATACCCTCACAAGAGGTACCCAACACCCTTACTAAAGGTCATCCCGGGCAGGACTAACTCTCATCTAACCCTATCGGGTGTGCAACTATGTTAAGCGTGCAAAGTTCATTGGACGTGCAGCTCCATCGGGCGTGCAAACTGACCATGTCGGGCAAGCAAGGGATGCCGGGCGAGCAGGTGTGTCGGTCGAGAAGGTGTGTCGGGCGAGTAGGTGTGTGGGGCGAGCAGCCCAAAAGCGTCCCGCGTGCCGGGCACTGAGCCGTGCAAGAGAGTACCGGGCGACACAGGGGCGTGCACAGGTATGACGCGCTAGGCGTGCAACTCGACCGACCGAGCAAGGCTATCGGGCATGCAAGGCAGTGCTTACCCGTGGGCGACAAGGTGATCCGTGCAAGGTTAGACAAGTCTCTCTATCGGACGAGCAAGCCTACCGGGAGAGCAGCTCCAAGCGTGCAACCTGTCGTGCAACCAAGGGTTGGCTCGCGCGCCCCACACAAGACAACCGATAAAAGTGAGCAGGCCGTGCAAGGGAAAGCTAGACCAAAAAGGGGGCTGTTGGGAAGCACCTCCACAAGCACCAAACACTCAAGATACACCTTAACAAGGTCACCTAGATGAGCTCACCTTCTTGCCCAAGATGAGAAGAGAGTCTTGCTCAAGCCACTAAGTCACAAGCTCACCTTAATCGACTAGGAAAGAGGGGTGTTGCTGATGGCATTAGGACCTAACTCACTCTTCTAGACCAAGGGGAGAGAGGAGTGTTGCTCCCTAAACCCTAAGTCATAAGGATCAGCCAACATGGCTACTAAGCAAGAACTAATTACTCATGTGCATATACGCAAGATCATGGAATCAACATAGATGTAAGAGAGTAGAGTAGCTAGGGTTATTGTTATGCAACCCCCCTTAAGCTCCAAGCTCCAAGGAAGAAGAAGAACTTCAAGCTCCACACACCACCAAGCAAGGAGGAGGGAGATCTCCAAGGGATATCGGCCACCACTAGCTTCTCCAAGGGTGTGTAGACCTCCAAGCTACTCCGTCAAGGGTGTGTCGACCACCACTTCATATGCTCCAAGGCTGTGTCATCCACCAAGCAAGGGAAAGAGGGAGTGTGTCATGCACAAGAGGGAGAGGGACCAAAGGGGCCTCAAGCTAAGGAAGGAACCACCTATATAGAAGGAAATGGAGGAGAAAACAAGGTGGAACCATGCTAGGTGTCGTCCACCCAAGGGACACTTGTCCACAAGCTCAAGCCACCACTCTAGCCAGCCTGACGACACTTGTCCAAAACATGCACCAAGTATCCACCAAACAAGACCAAGCACCATGGGTGACACAACATTCTTGCACTAGGGCGACAAACCAAGGTACCATGGGCGACACACACTCCACTTGGCCGACACAAACTCTCTTAGGCCGATACAAGGCTCAACCAAGCCCAAACAAGGCACCTCAAGGCCCAAACAAACTCAACCAAGGTCCAAAGAACCCAAACACCAACCCCAAGCCTTCCTCTCAACCCTAGAGGAAGCAAAGAGAGAGGGGAACACCTCTCAAGGTGGAAAACTTGTTCAAAAACCCTAAACTTGGGTTATTTGCAAGTAGCACCTCCAACCCTCTACAAAGCACAACCAAACCCTAATCACCACTAAAGGTGATTAGAAGGTACTAAAACACCAGGGTTAAGCAAAGCAAATAGGGTTAGCCCTAAACGGAGGTCAGGGTCCTTACACATTCACTCCACCAGGGTATGGTATCATCTCTATCCTCATACCTCGTAGCAACATTCCAACTCACATCATCTTTTATCCTTAGTGTAGGGCACACATACTGTCCTATCTCTCACTCCCATAACAAGAGGAAATAAGTATTTGGTTGCAGTCAAAATACATATATCTTCCTATTCCAAGAGTAGAGATGGGACATCCCACCTTGTCGATACACCTTTAAATCCAAGTTGAAACGTGCAAGTTATGTATCAACATCACAATCATCTTGATGTCACAGTTACTTCCATGGAAAATTGGTCTTGAACCTACTTGGGTCACCACACAATCCTTGGTTATCTCCTCTAGGTCTATTGGGTGCCGACACTTTTGGGGTCATCCCTCTTCCCTTATGCATCCAGAGAGTGCCCTAATCATCTGCGCTTTGGTTCCCATGATTTCATTAAGGTGATCAATCTCCTAACCCATGGCCCTCAGACAATGATAGTTGTTAGCTCTCGACCCTATGGTCATGTTCAACTAGGAAATTAGGCAAATCCTACTTTCATTGGTCTTATCCCTATCTGACCCTAGGATAGACTTAGGATTCCATTATAGTACATGTCCAACATAGAACCTTACCCAATCTTTCATCATCTCTCTCTACATTCATGGGCTGATTTTCATCCTTTCATAGGGCTCATGGCGACTTGCCTACCTTGGTCAGGCCTCATACCAGTTACTTCCATGGTAACACATACACATGCACTTAGAGATGGTTATATATGGGCCTATAGGTTCATTCTCATTCCATGTACTCCTCACATAGCTTCTCAACATCCCATAAAACCTCTTTAGGTTACCTCAAAACCAACAAAATTTATATACACCATACAAAAGGGTCCCTCTCCCATGATGGGAGGAAACTACAACTCTTCACAACAAGGTCAAAACTGTCCCTAGGGTTTACATTCACATGAGCATGCTTAATACATCAGCTACTAAGGCCTAAGCGTACCTACTTAACCATGCTAGGTCACACTAGTTCTCATCCTCAACATTAGACCATCTTAGTTGGGAGGGGTCCATCAAACATACTTTTAACTTAAGGGGTTCTTTTTCCTCTACTAATGCCAAAGCTATAGAGACTCAAATCTCATCATGAGCATCAGGTACACTGCTTCCCCTCTTAGGCCTAGAAACCCTAGGTCCACCTTTGGGTGTCCAACTTCATACTCAATATCTTAACCATGAATCAATCATGTCCAGGTATGTCATGTACTTCCATGATTTTTTATATAGGATGCACCTTAGAGTTGAGTCCTCCTTAAGGAAAACAACTAGGTATAATGCCTCACAACTAGTTACTTAAACCTCCTCATCGTCTAAAGCACTCTTTATATCATACAACAGGTAATCACTTATTCCATAGGTACTAGAAGCATCATACTCTCTCTAGTATTTGATTCCTCTAAAGGCAACCAAGACATCATCAGCCTCCAGGGATCATGCAAGAGGCAACCACTATCATCCACTTAGGTCACATTATCCTCGACTCCAATTGTTACTAATATTCCGGGTTTTAGGCTTCCAACCTTCTTGCCAGGGTCATGCTCTCTCTCTCTAGATCTAACCCTACAACCAACCTCTCTATAAGAGGTCCTTTCTTCAGGAAGGATCAATCTCATAAGCATGCCCCCACCTGAGTGAAGCCAATGTTCAGCTTATGTTTGATCAAGGTTATCTATAACTCCTTATTCTTTTCTCATAAGCCATCCATCATGACCCCTTGCCCAGGGTTTCAACCTACTCTCAGCACTACTGACGTACTTTGGGTGCAAGGTATATCCTACTTGCAACAACCCATAAGGTTTCTATAGGTGCTTCACTAACCTCACAAATGAAGGAGCTATCCTTCACTTAAACATGCACCCTTCCTAGGGTTCGGTTGCCAAAGGTGCTAGATCATCCAACCTCTCATGGCTCGTATGGAAATGCAAAGGCATGTCCATCTAACTCATCATGTCATCTCTCTCTCTAACCTCTACTTAGGGTTAGGGTTAACATCATCCTCAGAGGATGTGCTAGGTCTCTACTTTTAATTGAGGTCTCTACATCCAAGACTAACTCTCTCTACTCATCCTCCTGACAAGGAGGTCTATCCTCAGATCTCCCCTGAGGGCAGTGACAACTCGTGTGATACGACCGAAGCATGTATCTATTCTTTTATGCTTACTGTATTAAGCTTATGCCCATGAAATCTTATTTACATACTTTTATTAATTTGGTGGAGAATTCCTTAATCCTTATCAACCTTACCCATACCCCAAGAGGGTGAGGAAAAGAGAGAAAACCCTAATCCTTAAGGTCCTTAATAGAATTGGAGTTGAGAAGGGATGAACAAGATGAGAGAGTCCTAAAGGTATCTTATTTCGAATTATACCCTAAGACTTTGGCCAGGCAGTCACATGGATCCGAGAGTCCTCATATTCCGACTAGAGGTGCGGAGGAAAATATTGCCAGCCCCCAGTCGTGATCCTTTTCTAGACACCTCTATCTTTCAAATAATCCTCTAATAACTCCCTTGGGTTCTACATAATTTGTAAAATTTAATAATTATTAAATATTAAGTGAGGAACCTTTTCTCTGACACAAATTGTAACGACTCCGTCTCTTGTTAACCCCCACTCAAGGGAGACCAAGAGATCATAGCTGTTATCTAATAAACCGAATCAAAGGTTCGACAAATAATCATTAGCAATTATTAAATTTTACCAACTCTACTGAAATATGGTAAAAATAAAAAACTTTGCATACCTTTTAAAATTGGTTTTTCAAAACTTCTATCCACAAAGATACTAATCTATCTAATCCTCCTTTGCACTTTACTACATATGTCACTTTACTGTTTGTTCTTTTCGTTGTACCTAAAACACCGACAAACAAAATGTCAGTTAGTAAAAAGCTGGTCTGTGGGGACAATCATCATTCATGAAACTAAACTAGAGCCTTGGGCAGTGGGCCAAGGTGTTACAAATGGTATCAGAGCCATAAACCCTTCAGTAGGTGGGGCCACATGGGCTTATGACATGCCAGTCTTGAGTCGTGCGGTCCAGACATGTAGGAAAGGGTTGTCCATGGTTGATGTAGCCACCCTTGCGCTGGTATTCCGTGATCGGGAGCTGGGTGTCCATGGGGCATTGTGGGTCTGCACTGAAATGGGGTCAGATTATGAGGCCATATAGATGAACCTTGATGAGGACATCAAGAATCTAAGTGGGGGAGAATGTAACATCCCAGGATTTGAGGCCTCAGATAACATGATCTTAAAAGGAATGATTGGACTACCCATATCACCAAGGTGCACCTCCTTTTCTGGGAACCCATTAGTAAAGAACTCCATAGTTAAGCATGCTAAGATTGGATTAGTACTTGGATGAGTGATCTGTTGGGAAGTTGATCCTGGCATGCACGTGAGTGAGGACAAAGCGCACAGTTAAGGCTAGTGGTGGTCTGTGGGGACAATCATCATTCAGGAAACTAAACTAGAGCCTTGGGCAGTGGGCCCATGTGTTACAGTAGGGCCACCTAGATGCCCTCGTGGTTGTTCAATGTCCAGAGGATGGGAGTCGGGCTCTCACTTGGACCGGCGGTGTTGTGTGTATGTCCTTCCGCAACGAAGGGGATGACGATGTTTCTTTGGACACGTTTTCCCCTAGACGTGTGGTAGTCCAAGCCATAGTGTGAGAGGTAAAAAGCATCTTTCTGTTTCAGTAATAGGTCGACACAAGTAAATAGATAAAGGGAAGTAGATGCTGACGTGTCAGCACACGATTGGTCTGATCTTATTTATCTTGCAAAATAAGTAGTTAATTAATGGTAACTCCGATGACAGTGAAAGTATTGATCAAATTGCTCAAAAAATGAGAGGAATCCAAATAAAATATAATCAGGACATGATTATGCTTCTTGTTCAAAAAGTATATGAAATATAAGTTGAAATGTGTTTAATGAAAAGGCAAACCTAGTTTTATGTAATATGATGCTTAATTGAATAGATTTGATCATGCTAAGATAATAGCTGATTTTGTTATACATAATGAAGTAATCCATGATAATGACGAATAATGGATGATTCTAGATTAGTAATCTTATATATTCTATTTTAGGGTTTTGAAACTAATGTGGACATCTTGTTGTGATCATAATGCTAGTAAAGTGATTTAGATGTCACTAGTAATCTAATATACTTAAGATGCTAATCAGGGTTTAACCTAGTATAACTAAGTTTGTAATCTTAGAAACCATTATATGATCATATTAGGATTTGTATCCTAACATATAGTCCAACCATGAGATAACCCTAAACCCTAGTTTAGGAGCACATCTAGATCTAAGTAATGCAATATGAATACATGGTGACACAAATGTAGTATGCTTTTTTTTAGATACTTGTTGATGACATGTTTTTTTCCTTGATGTTTGGAAACATTCTGAAAGTATATGATGTTCTACGTGGTTTCTATGATGGAAAAAGGTATGTGGTTATTTATGAATAAATGCCTTTAGTTTCATGGCATTTCCTGAATGTTTTATCAATTGGTTGGAACATAAACTAATGGATGTTTAATTCTGCAATCCTATAAAGTCTTTATGATTATCACAATTAAGTATATATGGGTATTATCGAACCTGCATGGCACCCTGATGTACGTTGCATGACCAAGCCCCAGAGGGAAGGTATAATCTGTCAAGCCCCGGAGGGAAGACCATTGGGCACCATGAGAGGTGACCCTAGGCACGAAGCTCAGTATGGAGAAGGTGTCCTTATGTCCCTTGCAAGGACAAAACCCTAAGAGAGGGTAATCTAGGGTTTAGGGAAAAAGAGGTTGAGAATGTCACATTGAAAGCATAATTTGGCTTGTTAATAACTTATTTGTGATAATTAGGTTGTTAGAAACTATTTGTGAATTTGTGATTGTTCCCCACATAACAATATAGAAATATACTGACCAAGTTTTGTTTGTCTCTATTTCAGGTACATTTCTAAAAAGGACAAACAATAAATTGAAATATTGTGAAGATAAAATTAATCTGTTCAAGGAGGATTAGTTAGATAGACTTGTTCGGTGGATAGAAGTCTAAATCCAAATTTTCAAGGTATACAAAAAGATTTATTTTATTTCAACCTTTCAGTTAATAATAGTAAAATTTGATAATTATTTTTTATTAAATGTCAAATCATTGATCCTGAATTTTAGGATAATACCTTCGATCAACCTCATGGTCTCCCTTGATTGGGGGTTACTGGGAAGCGGGGTCCTGACATTTGGTATCAGAGTCAATGGTTTCTCATTTAATCCTTAATAATTATTAAATTTTACAAACTTTGTAGAACCAAAGGAGTTATTAGAGGATTTTCCAAAGACGGAGGTATCTATAAAAGGATCATAGTTTGGGGTCTGGCGATATTTTCCTCTGTCCTGCTAGTCGGTCACGAGGATTCCAAAATGCGGTGTGACTGCCTGGCCAAAGTCTGAGGTGTTGACTCGAAATAAGATACCTTTAGGACTCTCTCATCTATTTCTTCCTTTCTCAACCCTAATTCAATTAAGGTTATAAGGCTTAGGTTTTTTTTTTCTCTCTTCCCCACCCTCTTGAGGTCGGGGTAAGTACAATAAGGATTAAGGAATCCTCCACGCACTGTGTTAGTTTTTATTTAGTATATTTATTAATATCTTTTGGCACTACGTTGAGTATATTATAGTATTAATTGTGGACTTAGCTGTGAAATAAGTATAAATGTGTACGTAGTCGTATCAGGTAGTATATCCTGCCAAAAATAGAGGGGGAGTTGGAAAAAAAAATCAAATTTGTTGTTTTGTGTGTAAGAAGAGTAATAAATGCAAATGGTGATTGCTTTAGTGCAGGGATTGTATGCACACAATAATGTTGCATGCATTATTTTATTGGTCAATGGAGTGGTTACTTTAATGCAGTGGTTGCATGCACGCAATAATGTTGAATGCATTGCTTTATTGGTCAATGAATATTTACAATAATAATGCATGAGCAGCAAACAGATTACAAATTTTATGTTCTCGATGCTCGTGTCGCACAATGTATATTTTGGACCAGTCGCACATTTCCGAGATAGGGGTGAGAATTTTGGTGGAGGACGTGTGCTGGAAATAATTTTCCTTCCTGGCGTTAGGAAGATGTGCAATCGTGTTGGAGTTGGGTATGCACAGACTAGGGAATATTAATGATGACCCCATGTGAAAAAATATTTACTATATATTTATTTTATTGGGGTGTTAAACAAGGTCTAAACATGTTGCAATTTTGACTAGATATAGGATATTCAGGGTCCTACGTAAGTAAAATACTAACTCTCCAATTAACGACTTTAACTTGGTCTATTATTTTTTCTATCCTAATCTAATCAATATTAGTGTTTAGTATTATCAATAATATCTGAAAGATCGGTTTGCTAAGGCAAAACCTGGAAAATTCATGTCAGTATCAAGAATTGGGCAAGCAACCTTTGAAGGGAAAGAGTTCATCTCTAATAATTATGTGATGGTACCGGTGGACGGAAGTGTGGTCTGATGCTAGGGTAGAACCTAAACAGGTACGGACTAACGGACACATGCCAAAAAGTTAGTACCAACTGAGCTAGAGGACCTTAACGTCAGTTCTGTAGCCCTGAACAATGATAAATGGGACGAGGAGTTTCTTCATCATTTGTTTGAGGAAGATGTAGTACAACGTAATTCTGAGGAAAGGAGTTCCACTGGGAAGAGGTTATGTGGACTGTAGGTCGTGGAACCATTATGCTGAAGGCACATACACAACATGCTCATCTTATAATGTGCTCAGAGCACCGAAGGAGGTAATATGCTAAGGAGAATGGGAAAGTTTGTGGAATCTAGACATTGCTGGTAAGGTTAGGGTCTTTACTTGGCTGGTTCAGCATGAGGCTTTGCTCACCAATTGTAGAACGAGGAGGCACATGACCACTGTGGGGACGTGTCAGAGATGCATGAAGGAGGACGAAACTATCCTTCACGCCTTACGTGATTGTGATATAGTGAGGCAGACCTGGTGTATGTTGATCGATCAATAAAACCACAAACACATTCTTCGGTCCCAGTACTAACAAGGGGTGGTGAACAGACAACTCAAGCTTCCGAAAGACAGTTTCTGGATCGCGTGTCATAGCATGTGGATCTTCAGCAACCAGTAGGTGTTTGAGGGTGATGTCAAGAGAGCTGAACATCAGGTGGTTTGTATAAGAAATATAATATAGTAGAACCTTGAAGCACGAAGGAAGATGAATAGAAGAAATAGCGTGTCCATTGGGGAAAATTGGACTAACCCTTCTCGAGGTATAATCAAAATTAACGTGGACATAGCTGTTAAGAAGAATGGAACGGCCGTGGAAGCCATTGGCAGGAATGCACATCGCTCATGGCTAGGCGAATGGGAGAAAAAGGTGAATGCCTCATCTATCATTGAAGCTGAACTGGTCGATATCCTAATAGGCAGTCGAGCAGTTCCAGGAACATAATTGGTCAAAAACGATAATCGAGACGGATATTCAAATGGTGACGAAGGTACTGAAAGCTAATCTAGAAAAATTCTCAAAGTTTGCATACTGAACGAGCAAGTGGAGAAAGGAGGATGATGATCGCATGGCAATGCAAAATAGAAGTCGTCGGAGCCATCTGGTGGCTGATGGTTTGATGAAATTGCATCTATGGTACAACTTTGATTAGGAGTACTATAAAAACCCACCCAATAGCTTAATGTGAGAAATTCACAATGATATCAAAGTAACCCTAGATTCTCTGGATCCAGGAGAGCTATGTTTGGAGGAAGGATGTAATTTGTCATGCTTAGTCTGTACAAGGAAGCAAGATGAATAAGTAGGATCCTTGATTGACCAAAAAAAAATCTGAAACTCATTGGTTGTTGAATAAAGAATAACACATAAATGTGAGCTTTATTCCAGGTAGTTAGGCACAAAATATCAAATTGAACTAAATGATCACCAAATATGACAAATGATAAGTGTTGGAATAATTTGCAATTATTCTCTCAAATGAAGAGCAAGAATTTATTTAGCATAAGAAATCCAAATGGACACTAACTTGAATTAATGGACATGATTTTCAACTAATATCTATTATTTTGCAATTACAACACTCCACCCCATAAAGAGGATTTCATCCCCAAAATTAGTATTCCCATGATTCGACATATTTCACCCTCCACCCCTTAAAAGGATTCACTAATAATCCTAATATGTCTACTTCAGATGTCAACTAATATCTATTATTTTTCTCTCTCAGTTTTATTATCACTTTACCATAAAAATCAAAGCATTATCAACCATATACCCAATAGTATGACACTACTCTAGGGTATTCCTCGTACCTTTTTATTGAAACTTAGCTTAGAAAATATTTCAATCAAATCAATGAAAAGCATGTAAACAAGATGTCATGGACATAAGTTTAACAGTTTAATCATAAACTAAGGATTAGTTACATGCTTAAGGTTGCATGGCGTGTGTTGTCATGCCCTTAGGAGAGATCTTAGGTCAGACCTTCTTATAGGAGGATGAGGAGAGAATTAGCCTTGGAGGCAGAGGCCTCCTGCATCCGCTAAGGACGATGCTACCCCTAACTCTAAGGGGTAGTTAGGGAGAGAGATGACAAGATGAGTTGGATATCATAGTTGACCATGCATGTATGTACGTGGGATGACATGCATATAGGTTTTGTGTACCCATGAGAATCATGAGCTTTGTACGGTTGGAAGACCTAGTGCCTTTTGGCGACCCAACCTTGGAAGGTTCATGCCTATTAGGGTGACGGATAGCTCCTTCATTGAAGAGTATAGTGGTGACCATATAAAAACCCTTATAGGCATATATGAGCACAGAAGAGGCATGCAATTATGTAGAAGAGAACGACAATAGTGTTGGTAGTAGGTTGAGACTTAGGTCAGAAGGGTTATACCTGACAGGTTCTGAGGTGAGCATGATGAGCTTGGGATAATCTTGATCAAATATAGGTTTGGATCATACGTTTCACCCATGTAGGTGTACATATGTATCCTTAAGAGTTTGTTCCACCTTCTTAGAGAGAGAACCTCCAGTGGTAAGGTTTTTTGTAGGGTAAGTTCTAGAGAGAGAGAAAGAACCAAGCAAGAAGGTTGGAAGCTTAGACTTCAAGACATGAGGGACCATGAGATGTTGGGTATGTTATGACCTAGAATGGATGTCCTAAGTGGATGGTTGTGGTTGACTCGTGCATGATCCTTGGAGGTTTGCGGTATCTTGCTTGTATTTAGAGGAACCAAACCGTAGAAAAGGGAAGATGCTTCTTGAGTTAATGTACAGGAGGTGTAGGTGCCTACTTTACCCTGTAGGTGTAGAAAGGAGAGTTCCTTAGACCATGACGAAGTACAATAATAGGTTATGGGTTCTCACACCGAGTTGGTTATCCTTGTGTAGGACTCTAAGTTGTTGTTCACATGTAAGAATGGTGGAAAGTGTATGCCCTACCTTGTGCATGTTTGGTTCGTGGTTGGACAGCTAATGCATAAGATGTGAACCTAGGGTTGCTGGACCTAAGAGGGAAAGTAGTAGTACTTGGTGCACCTAATGCTCATGAAGAGGATGGAATTCCTATGAATAGGAGCATGGAACACCTCAAGTTTAGAGAAAAAGGAAACCATGTGGACTAGGGTATATGTTGGATGAACACCTCTAACATCGGTTTGTGACATATGCATGTATGATTTTGGTCCAATGTTGAGGGATAGTAGCAATTGTTACATACCATGAAGACCTAGCATGGTTTAGTAGGTGCCCTTCTTTCTAGCTACGTGCCTTAGTGGCTGGTTAGGACTAAGCATACAAATGATGATGTAAACCCTAGATGTAAGGACGTTTGAGACCTATCATGCTATCAAGAGATAGTTTTCTCCCATCATGGAGAGGGACCCTTCTGTAGGGTGAGTATCAACTTTTGTTTTAGGTTTGAGGTAACCTAAACATGTCTCTGTTAAGAGCTGGATGAGCTTAGTGGGCAGTACACCATATGAAAATGAATCTATACACCCATGTGTGACCATCTCTAAGGGGCATACAAATATATTGCCATGGAGGTAACATGTATGGGGCCAGACCGAGATAAGTAGGTTGCCATAATTCCCATGAAGGGATGTAAGTTTGACCACGAGTGCCCAAAGAGATGATGTAGATTCGGGTAAGGATTCAAGTTTGAGATTTACCGTGATAGAATCCTAAGTCGATACCAAGGTCAGCTAGGGATAATACCGATGGGAGTAGGAGTTGTCTTTCCTAGATGCACAACACCATAGGGTCGGGAGGTAACAACTATCTTTGTCCAAGGACCATGGGCTAGGAGATTGATCACCTTCATGAATTCATGGGACCCAAATGGCAACTGAGGAAGGCACTCCTTGGATCCAGAAGGGAAGAGGAATGACCCCAAAAGTACCAGCGCCCTAAAGACCTTGAGGAAAGGACTAAGGATTATGTATATATGAGTAGTATGTAGACCCAAGAGTTATTGGGGAACAATTTCAATGGAGGTAAACTTGAAAACGAGTTGTTCATGACGAGGAGACATGTGATGCATGTTTCGACTTAGATAGTGTAAGTATGTTGGCGAGGTGTGATGCACCATCTCTACTCTTGGAACGTAATGAACTCTGTATTTGGACTGAAACCAAATGCTTAGTTCCTCTGATTATGTGGGTGAGAGATAGGGAAATGTGCATGCCATATACTAAGGATAAAGATGATGTTAGTTGAAATATTACTACAATGTATGAGAATAGATACAATAGCATACCTTTATGGCAAGTATGATGTATGGATGGTTTACAAACATGAAGAGAACTAAGGTCGACATCATGAGAACATTTTATCAAGGGCAACATGAAATTTATGAGTTATATAAGTTGAGTTTGATCACCAAAATGAAGAGCTAGAAGTTTTCTCGACTAAGTTAGACCAAAATCTGAGATGAGGATGATGAGTGGAGTATATGAAGGTTTATGTCTTCACCTAGCACATAAGGAATTAAGGTGGTAACAAATGCTCTTAGTTGAGACACATCTCTCTTGTTTATCTAGTAGAGAGGCTAGAAGAGGTTGTTACATGAACCCTAAGTTAGTGAGACATGTAGGGATAACACTTAGATAGAACCAGAAACATTGGTCAAGTTGGTAGTATCTTAGTTAGCCAACCCAGAGCGTGATGACATAAAAGATTTGTTTTGAAAAACTTAGATACACTTTTCAGGAAAAGAAGGTGGTGAAACCCAGTACTAGGGACTTTTACAGTTTCTGAGGAGTCAACCTTGAGGAAACATGCATGCAAGAGGCTCATGACTTTGAGTACATCGTACATCGTGGTACTACTAAGATGGTTGAAGTTTGTAGTAGTACTTTGAAGAACTGAGATGAAGAAGTATATAGAGTGCATGTGGCTTGTCTCCATACATGCCAGAAGGCGACACTAGTAACCCAGTGAGTTTCTACAGATAGTGAGGAGTCCCCAAGAGGGAATAGGAGTAGTTCACCATGGGTGTTGTGGTGAGACTCTCCTAGACCAAGAGAGGACTGCATGCAATATGGTTTAATGGTACACCGCATAACCGAGTAAATCTAATCCCTCACTTAGAGAGTGCTCTATCATTGTGACAAATTTGATTGAACTATATATGAGACAGAGATAGTTCAACTACCCTGTGATCCGAGTTAAATATATAGAGCAGGACCACAAGTTCACTTCCATACAGTGGACGTAGGTACATGAAGAGCCCAATACCAATTTGAAGTTTAGCACAACACATCACCCTGACTGATAGACAGTCAATAGAGTATGATGTAGACTAGAGGGCCCAATGAGAGCGTGCATGCTCATTCAGGGTGATACGTGGAGACAGTTCTTGTCCTATGAGAGTTGGTGATGATAACCACCATAGCCAGTATCAAGATGTAAGAAGCTCTGTAAGGGAGGCCCTGTTGGTCATTGATTCATTAGGATGATGTTGGTGAAAGGGACCTTGTGAAGGTCAGAGAGACCAGAAGGTGTGCAGATGAAGTCACTTGGATCATCTGATGGCTGAGGAAGCCCAGGGGCAACATGAGTCATGAGCTGATGCAAAGAAGACTGACATGTAGTTCATTGTGGAAGAACATGTGTTATGAGAACTGAACCCCTTTGAGCTATAGCGGAGGAAGTCGAGTCCCCGATGTATGGGTCCATTTGAGATGGATTGGTGGAGATGCTTATGTTTAGCCTTACCCCTCAGCATAACGTGATGTATGATGTGTTCCATGAGTCCGATCTAAAGCACTATGTGATGTACCTGAACCATGTGCTGAGACAAGAAACTATTGAGCTTCTAGGGAGGCTAAAATATCTTGAGTCACCTACAATGGTACAAGATACCAAGGTGAGATAGAAATTAAATGTAAGAATATAAGATGATAAAAGTTCTTTGGAAGAACCATGGAGAGGATGTAGCCACATGGGTTCCGATGATGGACATGAGAAAGTCTTATCCTGATTGTTTGTATGTTTGGTGGAATTTTGAGGGCAAATTTCCTATAAGAGGGGAAGGATGTTACAACCCTAAAGTTTTGGGTTCTTTTGGGTTGGAAATGCAATTTCCCCAATCAGTGTATGATTATGAGATTTGTTTAAGTAATTACGTGTATTCCTTTAATAAATAGCATTGTGTGTTTGATTTCGTGGGCCTTATTGGCTACTGGGCCCAATAACAAGAAAAAGAAAATGAAAAGGAAAAGTAATCAATTAATAAAAGGATTTTTGTTTGCAATAATCTATTAAAATGTTGAATAAGAAAAATAATGGAAAATTCTAGAAAAAGAATCTCTCATGGGATAATGGTATTAATGTTCAAACGGAACAAGCTTGGTATGGGAAAGGTATCACATTAAATTCTAAAGAATAAATATAATTTGGAAAGGAAATTAATAAGTTCCTATATTTTATGCAAGTATATATCAAGGTGAGAATTAGATGAAAAATCTAGAATCTATTATCTAATATATATCATGCTTTCCTTTATGGGTTTTTGGCATAAGAGTTATGGACATTAGTGTCTATATTTTGGAAATATCTTATCTGTGTTGCTTTTGACAAATATAAGTACTTCATAAAATATTACCATAATTGTTAGAGGAAGAGAAAAGACTAGTTGGCAATGTATTGACGAGTAAAAAGAAAATATAGGAGGCATATAGTGAATTCTTTCCAATATGTATGCCTTGCCCCTTTTGGAAGAGAGAAGAGAAGGATACGGGAAAGGAGGTAGAGGAGGGTAAGTATGCATATATATATATATATATATATATATATATATATATATATATATATATATATATATATTGGCGTTCATTCATTGCCCGCATGGGTAGCCTCGATTTTTTCTACCCGACAACCAAAAAAGTAACTCTCGTGGCTAAGAAAGTAACTCTGCTGTAAAAAAAGTAACTGTGGTGTCAAAAAAATAACTTTGCTGGCCAAAAAAGTAACTTTGTACAAAATATACAACAAATATATATAAGGATGGGTTTTTTTTATTTTGGAGCGGCAAATGATATTATTTTTGGATAAATTCTTTTGGAGAGCTAGATAAAATAGTCATTTACAATTGCGAATTTGTTTTTGAAAACAATTGGTCGGAAGGGTGGGCGGGTAGCTACCCGTGCGGGCAATAAAGATGGGCCCTATATATATACATATATATATTTATGTATATATATGTATATATCTATATATATATGTATATATATATATATATATATAATAGGTGTGCTATCCAACATTGCCACCTATCTTCTTCTTTCCTCTTATCTCCATATCATCTTTCCTTATAACCCTAACCCTCCTAGGAAGCTATGGGATGACATAGTTGATTTGAAGGATCATGGGCGGTGGCTACGTGGCCCCTCCACCTCGCTATGACTGGAGTTTTGGGCAGCATCCTCGCACCTTGGTGCAGTCCGACATCCAGGGAGGACGGTGCTAACTAAGGTAAACATATGTCAAACCCTTGTTGGGCGGTAGCATGGGAAGAGTGTGTGACCGAAAGGAAAGAAGAGAAGAGATCTATGAGCTTGAAGGAAGAGATAACAAGAAGAAGCCAGATTCGACACAGATCAAGAGGATGTTGAACCGTGTCAGAAGATGAGTCCTGGCTCCGATAGCTAACCAGGAAGGTCCAAAATACTCCACCATCACTACCACGATGCACAGGTACATCGTTATGTCCTTCCACCATGTTTTCATACTCACACTCCTATAGATGAACCTTTAATATATCTCCCTATATGTGTAGCCTCCAATAGAGTTAAGAGGGTCCCTGAGTCTGGGAGGGGTAGGTAGGGTCACCTGGACACTCTCGTGGTTGTTCGGTGTCCATAGGATGGGAGTCGGGCTCCCTGTTGATCGACAGTGCTTTGCACACGCCCTTCCGCGAGGAAGGAGACAACGTCGTGTCTTTGGACACATTTTCCCATGGGTGCATGGTAGTCCAAGACACATCATGGGAGGGAAAAAGCATATTTCTCTTTCAATAATAGGTCGGCACAAGTAGATAGATAAAGGGAAGCGGATGCTGACGTGTAAGCACGCAATTGGTCTTATCTTGTTTATCTTGCAAAATATGTAGTTAATTAATGGTAACTCTAATGATAGAGAAAGTATATATCAAATTGCTCAAATAAATAAGAGGAATCCAAATAAAATATTATCAGAAAATGATTATGCTTCCTATTCCAAAAGTATATGCAATACAAGTTTAAATGTGTTTAATGAAAAGGAAAACCTAGTTTTGTGTAATATGATGCTTAATTGAATAGATTTGATCACATTAGGATAAAAATCCATGGTAATGATGAATAATGGATGATTCTAGATTAGTAATCCTATATATATGATATTTTAGGGTTTTGAAACCAATGTCGACATCTTGTTGTGATCATAATGCTAGTTAAGTGATTTAGATGTCACAGGTAATCTCATATACTTAAGATGCTAATCAGGGTTTAACCTAGCACATCTACGTTTTTAATCTTAGAAACCATAATATGAATAGATTAGGATTTGAAATCCTAACATATAGTCCAAACACGAGATAACCCTAAACCCTAGTTTAGGAGATCTGAGTAATGTAATATGAATACATGGTGACATATATGTAGTATGCTTTGTTTTAGATACTTGTTGATTACATGCTTTGTTGCCTGGATGTTTGGAAACATTCTTAAAGTATATAATGTTCTACATGGTTTCGGAGATGGCATACGGTATGTGGTTATTTATGACTAATTGCCTTTAGTTTCACGACATTTCCTAAATGGTTTATCGATTAGATGCAACCTTAATTGTTAGATGTTTTATTCTACAATCCTATAAAGTCCCTATGATTATCACAATTAGGTATATATGTGTATTTTCAAACCTACATGCTACCCTGATGTACATTGCATGACCAAGCGCCAGAGGGAAGGTCTAATCAGTCATGACTCAGAGGGAAGACCATTGGGCACCATGAGAGGTGACCCCATGCACCAAGCTCAGGATGGAAAAGGTGGCCTTATGTCCTTTGCAAGGACAAAACCCTAAGAGAGGGTAATCCAGTGTTTAGTGCAAAATAGGTTGAGAATGTCACATTGAAAGTGTAATTTGGCTTGTTAATAACTTATTTGTGATAATTAGGTTGTTAGAAACAATTTGTGAATTTGTGATTGTTCCCCAGATACCAGTATAGAAATATATTGAACAACATTTTGTTTGTCGACGTTTTAGGTACATTTTTGAAAAAGGACAAACAATAAATTGAATAATTGTGAATATATAATTAACCTGTTCTAGGAGGATTAGTTAGATAGACTTGTTTGGTGGATAGAAGTCTAAATCTGAATTTTCAAGGTATGCAAAAAGATTTATTTTATTCCAACCTTTCAGTTAGTAATAGTAGAATTTGATAAATATTTTTGATTAAATGTCAAACAATTGATTCTAAATTTTAGGATGACACCTCCTACCTCTTGGTCTTCCTTGATTGGGGGTTACCAATAAGTGGGGTCGTTACATTAATTTTGTTGCATAGAGTGTTGAAGAAGAAACAAAGCTTGGTGTTGCAAACCTTACAAGCTTTGACAATATAGATCAAATTTACAGAGGAAATATTTGTTGCATTAGAGTGTGACAATAATGAGATTTTGGACCTATCTGCTTCAAATCCTTCATTGATACCAATATACTGATATTGGAAGATTATCCCTCTAGTATCATGATATTAAGCAAGCATTCATAAAAAAATTTCTTCTCCTTTCTAGACAATGTGTAACAAGAAGGAGGTAAATATATTTTTCAATCACTACTAACTTATTTTGTTAATTCTTTCCTCATGCCCATTTCACGTTGGTCCATTGTGAATTTGATACCATCTTTAGTCTTACTTGGTATATTCAATAAAGTACCAATGACACTATCAATACATTTTTATCAACATTCATGACATTGATACAATGCCTAGATACCCAAGAACTCCAATAAGGAAGATCCAATAATATTGACCTCTTCTTGTATAAATATTTCTCACTCTGTGTGGGAAGGGTACATTGTGATCTCTTACCGAATGAATTGACAAAGTCTTTTACTCTTTCATAAACAACCTTCCCTAATACAGGTTAGGGGCACTCTGTTCTCAATCCATTGAATGCTTTGTGCAACCTTCATTAAGGATGAACTTTTGGAAGAAACCTTTGATGACCAAGATATACAACCTTGTAGCCATGATTTAAATATATTGAATCAATATCCTCTTCACAGACAGGGCATGCTTTAGATCCTTTTATAGTGTATCCAGACAAATTCACAATGTTGGAAAGTCATTAATAGTGCAAACCAACATAACATACAAACAAAATGTCTCTCTACGTGAGGCATCATAGGTCATCACACCTTCTCCCTAAAGTTTCTTTAAGTCATCAATTAGAGGTTCAAGATAAATATCGATATCGTTGCTAGGTTGTTTAGGGCCCGATATCAACAACGACAACATGACACACTTATTTGTCATACACAACCAGGAAGTAAGATTGAATATAACAATCATTATAGGCCAAGTGTTATGTTGGATTCTCAATTTTTTGTATCGATTTATCCCGTCCACATAAAGATTAAGTCTTATATTCTTGACTTCTTCACCGAATTCAAGGTACAATAAATGAATATTCTTCCACTATGGGGAATTAGACGCATGTTGTAGGATTCTATCATTATTTTTCTTTAATACTGCATGCCATGCCACCTTAAATTTTGTTGAGCCCTATACAATCCAATTACATATGACATGACTTTGGATTTCTTCAACGATGTCGACTTTCAAGTTCTTACGATTCCTACATGGAAAATAGAACCTATCTCTAGGCTGTCTCCTATGATCCTCTATAAATCTTATAAATTGATCAAGACCAGTAATAAACTCTAGGGTGAAGGGATTTGGAATGGACATCAATGGTCTATCCATTATATGATCAAATAAAAAATAAGTAATAGGGATTAGGGTTCACAAATTAGGTTTAGGATTATAGATAGGGTTTATCAATTAGAGTTTAGCGATATGGATTTAAATATTAGGGTTTATTATTTACAAATTAGGATTTAGGGTTTATGGTTTAACAATTAGGGTTTAGAGTTCACTAATGAATGTGTATATCACCTATCGCAATATTGAATACCTAATCCCACTAGTAATTGTATAGTGTTTATTCAGTGTTCCAGAAAATTTTGGCAGCATTTCCCCAAAATTTTTCAGGTACACCAATGTAGATGGGAAAATATCCATTTATATATGTACTTAGAAAAAAAAAAGGTAATTTCTTTAAAACATCTTGAAAACTGAGTACACATTATACACTTACATCCTATGTGAAATTAAGTATTCAAGAATGATACCAAACCATGGACTATCCAAAATTTACTCCTAACGAGTAAATCTTAGGTGGATTTTAGGACAATATACTATCATGTAATTTATATGTCTATGATCTTAGTGTCATCATTCATATCATAGGTGCGAAAAATAAATGAGGACATCAGGCACTTCAACTTATTCTACTATAGAAGTGAATCTATCATTCTATACTAGGAGGGTTTGTTGATTGGCTTCATGTACTATTGTTGTACACATTATTTCACCAACATTTAATCATTATCAAAATACTATTAACTAGAATTTTCAAAATTTAGCATTATCTAAACATAATTTCCTTTCGAAGTGAAGACTAAAATCAATTGTATTAAGTTATGTTGTGGGCTCTAATTGAAGGTTGTCATTGCACATTCACATATACAAGGTTTATCCAAGCTACATGTTGTCACTTAACATTTTGTAACTACCAAGTTGTTCCCAGAAATTTTGTAACGAACATATTAAGGTTGTCAGGTCACATTTATAACTAGCAACTTGTTCCTTACCTCTGATGGAAAAGACAAGCAGCACATAGTAGAAGCCCAAAGCTCTGGCAGTGACAACATGTAGCACGTCAGTGATGAAGGTGGTGGTGGTTAGCATGAGAGGAGACAGTGGCCCTGGGTGTGCACGCGTCCCTATCTGTGGCTAGCTCCAATAGATGGAGGGAGCAGGAGTTGATGTAGGAGAGCAATGGAGAGTGGAGCAGGAGCGGAGGGTGGAGTAGGAGTGGAGAGTAGGAGAGTAGTAGAGTCTAGAGTAGGAGATCAAGAGAGGAACGACAGTTGGAGCAGGAGCAGCTGGTAAATCGCTAGAGCTAGGTAAATTTAAGCAATAAAATAGAAATTGGGGGAAAATCTATTTTGCGCAGGTGGTATTAAATTTCACATAGTCATTGGATGTTCACAAAAACTAACATTGGAAACCTTATACATCGGTTGTTTAACAAAAACGAAAACCTAACCTAGTTACTTAGACATCAATTTTCAATAAAAAACTGATGCAATATACCATTATCCCAGTGAAAAAAATTGACCTATGTAAGGCCTGGGTTAGATACGAGCAACTGACATATAACCTAGTGATTTAGACGTCGATTTTTTCAAAAGAAAAGAGGTCATTCTAATAACAAAAAATTCGGCCTGAATAGGGCCTGAGTCATCATTTTTTTCTGGTTGAACCAACAACAAAGAAAGTTTGTAGGGAACACTTTTTCTGTTGGGATGTGGCATGAATCCTCTATTTTCAATTTCTTGATAAAAAAATTGACACCGATTATGCAACTTTTTACAGATTTTTTTGAGAATAAATGTCAGTTTTGTAGATAAACAAATGATGACATAAGTATATTGGAGGAAAAAAATATTTCTCATGAAATTGTTTGTCATCGATTCTCTAAAAATCACCGCTCGTCATAAAATTTTTGGAGGAAAAACCTTTTCCTTGAAAATTTGTATTTCAGGAGTTATTTTAGACATAATTTTTTTAAATGTAACCAACGTTGAAAAAAATCTGGTGCTTGTATCTTTTTTAAATTGGTAGGACTGGATCAGTAATTACAATTATACTAAAGAACTGACGTTGTTTGATCTATAGTGTCATTTTTTCTTATGAACTAATGTTAGGAAACGTGGCATTAGAGGTTAGAAATATACCAGTGATGCCACTTGAGTGTATGAAACTTTTTCTCTTGTTACTACAACACATAACAATCTTGACTAATTGTGAGAAATTTTTTTGATGCATGGACATCTCCATCTCATGGTCTATGCGTTGCAATGGTGAGACACCATTTTCCATTATGCATGTGACTCGTGTATCAATACACCAATATGGGGGATCCTATAGATATTAAAGGTTGAATTAATTCCAGAAGAATGGTTATCCCTAAAAACTAGCCCATCCTACAAACATGATTTGTAATACATCATCCTCATCATCACATGATATCACCTTTGGACTGTTCAAAATGAATTCACTCACTGGTAAAATGCCACCTCTGAAGGTTATATGTCATTCATCAAGAAACATTCAAACACTATACTATAGCTTCCAATCTATCAATAACCCAAGAAGAACTATTCTGTCAATAACTATCAACTAGTCGCCACTGACTACTATGCCTATTTATTTTAATATGTGGCTTAAAAGAAGGCCACAAAGCATCTTCCTTTGGTCTACACACCATTAATCAACTTGGACACTACATCACTGGAAAGAGTTTTTTCACTAAAATTATCTTGGCACTAGATGAAGAAATCAAAACTATGTTTAATGCTACCACACTTTGGAAAGACACGAACTGGAAAACACACACTATTTTCTCCTACTCTAAAAAAAAACCTCAATGATCAACCATGGGAGATCATCACTGGTTAATAAATCCCTTTAATAAAATTTTATGAAAACCATGGTTCATTCCACTTCCCTTCCCTCTAATAGACTACGTCCCTCAGCTTCTTATCATAGTCGTGGATTCATTATCTATGTCTATCCTTCAAACTCTTAATTCTGTCACTTTTGATTTGGAAAAACCTCTTTGCTTGACCCATGGAAAATATATCAATATGTCCCTATTTTTTCCTATGCTAGACAACATAATGAACACGAATGAATCTCTAGTTACATGTCAAAAAAGAAGTTATTTTCTTAGATCATATGAATTTTACTAACTCATTTGGATGGGGATGGGTATGTGTTGTGCCTAATTTTTATTTAGAAAATATGCGGTCGAGCATATTTTGAAGTGGGAGACATATTCATTGGTTGTTGCTAATTTTTTTTTAATTGGAGTGGGGAAAAAATTAAGTAATAAATTATTTAAATTTATCAAGTGTAGATCCTATACATCCTATGCCATGAGAATAATAATGAATGATGGATCAACGTGATACAAAGTACCAATCTTCAGTTATCTAAGTCTTGGTGTCTAGCCATCTTTGGTGGGAAAGGGCAACTAATATAGTAACAATTAGAAAGTTCTCGTGGATTCACTATCTGTAATCTTCAAAACTATTCAATCCTTAATGAACTAAGCCCTAGTACCCCATCTCTTTCTTGGGTCTGACCCTGACTTCAATACTCTATACTACTCCTGATCCCTAACACTTATAAATTTGTTCAAGGGTGTGCTTCAACCAGTTTTTATAAGATTGAATGTGTTCCTAAGTCACATCTAGCCACTTCCATTGGCCATGGGTATCTATGAATGCATCAAGCTTTTTGGAATTGTTTCTAGAGATAGAAAGTTTCTTATCTCCTATTAGTTGTGGTGGGACTTTTAGGTATGTATGCCCAGAGATCCAATAATATTTTGATTGAGGTGTGGCATGAAGTACTTAGTTTTAAAATAATAAAGGTTATTTCATCTATTATGTTTACCTCAATCATGATATGTTGACATAAAAAATAGATGTCTAAAGAATGATGTTACACAATGATGTATGTCTTCAAGCATGTTACTTCAAGAGTGAAATCATACAGATGGTAAGAGTACATATATTCTTTTTATGTCCTTTGTAAATACTCGATCTTTACGGTCGAATATTTACAAAATAATATCACAATCATATTACATTCGTGCTTGTACATCGGAGTCATGGAAGCTTACAAATATGATTACAAGTTTAAAAAATAAAATTCATGCTTATCTAGTCTTCAATGGAGGACTACCCAGTACATGTCTATTCAAGTTCTTCCATCTATCACCTGCCCATGAGTTCCCAGAGGGAACGAAACCACACATGGACCCCATTGAAGGCAAAAATAAGGTCAACAAAGCTGGTACTAAATTATTATATCAAGCTATTTGAAAAAAATGTTGGTTCTAAGTATGATTAGAGGAGATATCAAATTTAGGAAGGGACTATATTGTAGACTAAATTTATCACAGTAAGGATAACAATGTTTCAATGTTTGTAATTCAAGGTCAAATTTTCAAAAGGCTATTCAAAACTGTTCAAGATAACAACTTATCAAAATATCTGCAATAATCAACTTTTGAATATTAAGGTTGAGCACTATCATATAATTTCCTTCAACAGAATCAATGCATGCCTTATGTTCAATCATCTATGAAAGAACAACATTGAACCTAATTACTATGTTAACAGTCGAATGGGGACAACTAATCCATTACACCTGTGCACAGGGCGGCGGGACGTACCCTACCTCAAGTGAGCCAAAGCTCTAAGGGGACAAAGCCCAAAGGGACCGATGTCTAGGGAGTCAAAACTACAAATAGATAAATTCAAGTGCTATTATAATATTCAATGCATTCAAACAATAATCAATCTGAGGTGGTGAACTTTCAAAGAGGTAGGAAAGGCTTAAACAAGTATAAGGTTCACCACTAAACAATGTACAAGGCATTTAAGATGAATATGAACAACTGAATATAAAAATAGAGAATCTAGTACCTTAATTTATTCAAGTCTTCATATTTTGAATAATCACCAAGAATGGCTCCAAGAGCAAGAGATCTACAAAGTGTTGTACAATTTTGTTATCATTTGGCATGGAACAAATTACTTGTTCATTCTTTTCTATAAAGTGTTTCCTTTCCGAGTTAGGGATATATTTATCATATTTTTCTCTATGGTTATCAATATTAGATTCCCAACCATATATATCTATATATATGTATATATATATATATATATATATATATGAATATATATATATATATATACATATATATATACATACATATATATATACATATATATATATATATATATATATATATATCCAATGTTACATAGTTGTTTTATCGTGTTGTCCCTATGTTAGATCTAGAATATCATCATGTTTCTCATATATGTTACAACTATATTTAGTCACTAGAATTATGTATGTCTATTTACTAATATACCTTACTTGGGATATTTAGGGTTTAATTCCACATACCTCTGTACATACTATTCATATGCTAGTACCTTGATCTTGATTTCTTATATGTATACAAGTAGTAATATGTCTTAGTCATTACATAATTGCATATTGTTCCTTAATGATAAGATAGCTAGTGGCTTCATAATTCAAAATAGTATATCCAAGTGTATCAATTAGTATACATAGCTTCAAGATTTGGATTTATCACAGGGTTAGATCATTCATAATGGTCAAAACTACTACATTATAGCTTATTAGCTTATCAACATGTACATATATATACACATTGCTAGGTAACCAATAGGCCTAGTCACATGATTTAGTTGATACAACAATTACTTATATATTATGATTATCTTTATTGCTATTTGTATGTGTGTTGGTTAACTACTTTATCCATCAAATGTTTGGGAGAAGTATGTACATAGAGGACAAACGGTGTAGGATTTAGCTATTCATTGATGAGAGGGAATTGACCCCACACGATCAGGATGTTGCTCACCCTTCTAAGGGATTGAGGGTTCCTTGTTGTCATGCTTTTAAACATTCTTTGTCCCTCACTCTTTCCTGGAGTTAAGATCAACATTATCTTCATGGCTTGAGGGTGGTGTATCCTCCTTCTCAAGGTTGTTGTTTGTGTCTTCTCCATTCCAACATGGTATCCTGACTCCTTGTGTTGATTCATATGTGATCATCATTTGCATGCTAACCATTGGAGTTTGTTGGAGATGATGTAGAAGGAAAATAAACCTGTAGATCAGGTGGTTACTAGTCTGTCTTCCAGGTGTTCTAGGCTCTAGGATTGAGCAAGCTGTCATGGTGGTAGCTGCTACACACATCTGATCTAGAGGCGAGTTCATCTACCAATTTGAGGTATGGGTGTTGTTACTGAAGATGGGAAGAGCCTGACTATTGTTGCAGGTGATGGAGGTTGTAAGGTTACAAGGGATCTAGTAGATGGCAGTAGACATTGCTGGATGGCACTGCAGGTACCCGGGAGGAAGCAGTGATGAGGTTGGTCTAAAGAAATCTATAGCGGTGATATGTAATTGTAGGTCTGCGATGCAGATCTATGATGGCTTGCTGCAGATGGTCAGGTTATCTGCGAGGCCGAGAGTTGGCGTGCAGGTTTGCATCGAGTGGCAGGTTGGTCGAAGGAGAAAAGGTAGATGAAGATCTGACTTGGCAGAGTCGAATAGGGCGATGCCTACGCGATGGTGGTGCTGGTCACTGTTTGCTGATGAGGTGATCTTCTACTGGCGAGGGCCAACGTTGGTTGCGGGACTAGTCTCAAACACCATGGAGCCTTCTAGGCAGTGCAGTCAGGACTAGGGATGGTGAGCTCACATGCACGTGAATGATCTGCAGCTGCAGCCCAGCCTCGCCGATGCCACTACGATATACAAGGGTTCATCCTTGCTTCAGCCATCGCAGGTCTGTTTCTGGCGAGGGGTTGTCAAACTACGTCTGCAGATCTCAACCTCCAATGCCCAGATCCATGGGGAGGTCAAAACTCTATGGTGGTGGAGATGTAGGAAATATCCGGGTGAAGACCGACGGCAGCTAGGAGGAGGAGAGGAGATTGTGGTGCCACTGTGTCGAGTAACTGTAGGGCGGTGAGTCTCCTATAGGTTAATGTTATCATTTGGTTGCAGCAGGTGTGATGGTGGTCTGTAAATGGCGAGGAGCAATGGAGAGTGGTGGAACATGTTGGAGATTGAGACCTATCTCTAGACCATTTTTCATTAGCAGTGAAGGAGGGGACTCGGGGTTGTAAGCAATGGCTTTGCTCTGTGGCTCTACGTTGTGTTGTAGTGGGTCTAAGAACGATGGTGGAAATAGATATGCAGATGTTGCTCTGACTCATGATGGTCGAGGGTGATAAGAGCTTATATAACATGAAGGGAGATGCTAGGGTTACAGGAAAAGGGAAGGGGGGGGAGGATATGGCCAACGACATGTTGCAAATCTGAACGACACATCCGTTTTTGAGTTTGTAGAGTCCAAGTGTTATGGCGCCAGCTACGGTCCGAGATAACATCCTGAGCGTCATTAAAACTTTTGCTTTTGATTGTGAGAAGGTATGGCGGTGTCAATAAGATCGAGAAAGGGAGCGAAATGGAAGGAAAGGTAGGGAAACGGTCATCATTATCCCTACAACAGCCGTCAAGCTGGATATCAATTGTGATCATTTGTAACAAGGCTCACGAAAGAGGGTAGCACCCTATGAATTCACTCAATTGTTTTTATTAAGATGCTATATATTTTCATATTTTCTAGTTACCCCAACTAATTTATAACTCCTAAGCAAAAAAGTTCATTGCCACAAGATTTTGAACAAGAATCTTAATTCCACATAATATTCACTATGTCTTATCCAATTGTTTCTTTTTCTCAATTTTCTACTTATATGAGTATATTTTTATTTTAATTTCCATTTCTATAGATATCTAATCATTTCTTTTCTCAATAGATGTGATCACATATTTGAAGGGACATATATGTTTCATATTTTGTATTATCAACATTTTTCATTCAATTGAGTATTTATAACGAGGGCATACAAGTCAAATGTATGGTCAAGTAAACATTCACATTCTTTTAAGTAGACATATTTATATTTTTCTTTCTTCCTTTTGAGTTTTTTTTGAGTGAGATTTTTTTTCATAAGTCCTAGGATATTATATTTTATTTTCTCTCTATTGAAGGTGATTATATATACTTTTTTTTAGTGCCTTTGTTCAACATTAGGGTTTTCCCAAGTAATGAAATTCACTTTGGCCAGGTTGGTATGTATAGTGAGGAAACACCACCACCACCTAAATGGATTGGGAGTAATTATGCCAAATCCTTCACTATACATCCTTCCTTAGACACCTCAGCTCGTTCCATTTACATGGTGATGAATTATTATAATTTATTAGGTAGATTTTTTTTATCAAATTTTAATCATGTTCATGATTTAGGTTGAAATGTTCATATGCTCATATGATTTTAGGGTTATGTCATACATCCATTATATATTTCAATTTTTGTTGATATTTTGGAGTGTTAGAATCTATAGAGAAACCAATTGTATACCTATATTATTTCTTTTTACATCTTAATAATCTAAATGTAAAATTACACACACGTATCTCAAACACCTCTTTCTCAACAATATCTTCATGTAAATCCATGACTATAGAAGTTCAAAATCTAGTAGTTTAACTAGATATGTGTCATAAATTTCTAGTTTAGGGTACATGTCTCACCTCCTAGGCTAGTGTGTTTTCTACTTGTATCCCATGTACATCCTAATAACAAGGTCAATGATACCGGGATTCATTGTCTAGCTATTTTTTAATATGTTCTACTACATTTGTGTTCCTACTTAACCCTAATTTCCACGAGACATGCATGAGTGTTGATCGTTTATGGCTCTGATACCATGTTGTAAAGACTTGATCTTTACGGTCTAATATTTACAAAATAATATCACAATCATAAATAATCTTTATTACATCCGTGCTTGGACATCAGAGTCATGGAAGCTAACAAATATGATTACAAGTTTTAAAAATAAAATTCATGCTTATCTAGTCTTCAACGAAGGACTACCCAGTGCATGTATCTTCAAGTTCTTCCATCTATCACCTGCCCATGAGTTCCGAGAGGGAACGAAACCACACATGGACCCCACTGAAGGGAAAAATAAGGTCTGTAATGCTGGTACTAAATTCTTATATCAATCTATTCGAGAAAAATGTAGGTTCTAAGTATGATTCAAGGTGATATCAAATTCAGGAAGGGACTATATGGTGGACTAAATTTATCACAATAAGGATAACAATGTTTCAATGTTTGTAATTCAAGGTCAAATTTTCAAAAGGGTATTCAAAACCGTTCAAGATATCAACTTATCAATATATTTGCAATAATCAACTTTTGAATATTAAGGTTGAGCACTATCATGAATGATAAAAATGAACTGGTGCCCACAAGGACCTTCATTGGATGGATGATTTATATTGATTATAGGGAACTATACAAGGCAACAAGAAAAGATCACTTCCCTCTACCTTTCCTTGAAGAAGTCCTTGAATGTCTGGCCAAGAAAAAATTCTTTTGCAATCTTGACGGTTATTTAGGGTTTTATCAGATTCTGATACACCCTGAAGATCAAGAAAAGACAACTTTTACTTGCCCTTTTGGATCTTATGCCTTTAGAAGGATGCCTTTTGGACTATGTAATGCACCCACAACATTTTAGAGGTGTATGTCTGCCATATTCTCCGGATTAACTAAGTCCATCATGAAATTTTTCATGGATGATTTTTTAGTTTATGGGAACTCTTTTGACAACTATCTACTTAACCTCGATAGAGTGCTACAAAGATGCATGGACACATATCTAATCATTAATTGGGAAAAATGGAATTTCATGTTGACAGAAGGAGTTTTCCTCGGGCATCGAGTGAGCAAAAGAGGGATTGAAGTGGACAAAGGAAAGATAGATATCATTTCAAAACTGACACCACAAAAAGACATTACGGGAATACGACCCAGATTTTTTCGAAGATTCATCAAAGACTTTTCAAAAATAGCAAAGCCCATGTCTCACTTATTGACTAATGCTACAAATTTCAATTTTGATCAAGAATGCTTATGCAGCTTCATGACACTAAAGAATGCCCAGATCTCGACACCTATACTAAGAGCCCCTAACTGGTCACAACCCCTCGAGATAATATGTGATGCCAATGACTATGCTATTGGGGTAGTACTAGGGCAAAGAATAGATAAGAAACCTTATGTGATATACAATGCATAAAAAATGCTTGATGAAGCCCAAAAGAACTATACAACTATCGAAAAAGAGTTCTTGGTAGTCATCTACACTTTTGAAAAATTCAGCTCTTATCGGAACGGATCAAAAGTCATAGTATACACATATCACTCCGCAATAAAATATCTTATTCAGAAACAAGATGAAAAACCCACACTTATTCACTGGGTGTTGATGCTTAAAGAATTCTATTTGGAAATAAAAGATAAAAGTGGGGTAGAAAATGTTGTCACCGACTACTTAAGTTGCATTGAGCCTTAGGATGATGACAATATACCTATCCGAGACTCTCTACCTGATGATCAACTCATGAAAGTCACCATCATATTTCCTTGGTATGCCAATATAGTAAACTATGTGGCTACAAGAATTGTCTACCCTACTGCTTCCTACCATGACAAAAAGAAATTTCTACATGACGTCAAGCAATACTTTTGGGATGAACCATACCTTTTCTGCTTATGTGCAGACATGTTATCCCACCATTGTCTTCCTAAAGAAGAAATTATCCCAGTCTTAGAACACTGTCATTCTAGCTCCACTGGGGGAACATGAGTTTGAAGAAGTCTGCTCTTAATGTCCTACAATCAGGATTATTCTGGCCAACAATAGCGAAGGAAGCCCATGAATTTGTGCAATATTTCTATGAATGTCAATTGTCTGGAGGGATATCGAAACGAAACAAAATTCCACTAACTCTGTGGCAGGAAATCAAACTTTTTGATGTATGGGGAGTGGACTATATGGTCCATTTCCCCCATCATATCGATTCTCCTATATTTTGGTTGTTGTGGACTATGTATGCAAATGGGTAGAAGTTATACCCATTGTATCTTATAACTCTAAGCCAATTATTAATTTGTTCAAGGACATCATCTTTCGTATATTTGGAGTCCCTAGGACGATCATATATGATGGAGGGTCAAATTTCTTGGAAAGAAGCTTCGAAGCTCTTTTGCGATGAAGTAGAGTAAAATATAAGGTTGCTACACCTTATCATCTGCAGACTAGCATCCAGGTTGAAGTCTCAAACAGACAATTGAAAGCTATCTTAGAGAAAACTGTCAATAGAAACTGCACAGATTGGTCCACCAAACATCATGATGCTCTCTGGGCATATCATACTGCTTACAAAACACCAATAGGAACAACGTTGTTTCGTTTGGTGTATGCAACATCGTGCCATCTCCCATTTGAATTAGAACATAAAGCATGGTGGCTATCAATCAATTGAATTTTGATTTCAAAAGTGTTGGTGAATACAGACAACTCCAATTAAAAGAGCTGGAGGAACTAAGAATGACCTCCTACTAGAATGCCAAGATCTACAAAGAGAAAACTAAGATGTGGCATGATGGACACATTAAAAGGAAAGGTATCATTGTTAGAGACTAGGTCCTTCTTTTCAACTCCAAACTCAAAATGTTTCTCGAGAAGCTCCACACAAAATGGTCTAGGCCCTTCACTATCAAGAATATCTATCCAATTGGAGATGTCATTATCTTTGACGACAATGGAGGAGAAAGGACTGTTAATGGCCATAGACTGAAAAATTACTATTTTCCAGCTGATAAAACTCCAAGACAAACTATCAACATTCAGGACCCCATAGAATTGAACTGATCAAGTCAGAATTTCGTCGAGCCAACGACTTAAAACCAAAGTGCTACTTGGGAGGCAACCCAAGAATTGAGTATCACCTTTCTTTTACATTTTTCTTAGCTTTTGTTAATTTTCCAGTTCTCGTTGTTTAAAAAATATAAAAATTTATATAAGCAACCAAAACAAATATAAAAATATAAAAAAAATCCTTGACCAAAATAGTTTTCTCCTGACCTTTTGGTCCTCACGGCCTTAAAACCGTTTGGACCCAAACAGTCTTGAAACTGTTTGGTCCTCACGGTCTTGAAACTGTTTGGTCCTCACAGTTTCAAAACTATTTGGATCCAAACGGTCTTGAAACCATTTGGACCCAAACAGTCTTGAAACCATTTGGTCCTCACGGTCTCGAAACCGTTCCGATCCAAACGGTCTTGAAACTGTTTGGTTTTAACGGTCTCAAAATCATTCTGACCCAAATAGTCCCGAGATTGTTTGACTTAAGGAGAATTTGTACAGTCGCCTCTCATTTTTCTATAAATACTCCTCGACCCCCTCCCCTTTTCTTTCCTTCATTTCCTAAAACTTCTCTCACACAAACCCTATTCCATTCCACTTGACTCCTCTGCTCCCGTGTGACCACTGTCTCCATCCATGACAACATTTCTGATGTTGCTGCCATCGTGCCATCCTCTCTTCCATCATTTCTTCTCACATGCCGTCGCCTCATCCTCCTTTTTCTCTCAACCGTGCTTGTCGCAGCAAGCTAGATGATGCTCGCAACCATCACTGCTATCAACATCATCACCGTTGTTACCACATCCATTGCCACCGCTCTCCACCATAAATGACGCCTTTAATTGCTGCCGCTACTTTGCCATCATTGTTTTTGCCTCATCATCATCACCTCTGCTTCGCTCATCGCCATTACCGCTTCATCTTCCTAGCTGTTTAGGAACTTGTTCTTCCCAAATGGTTTTGAAACCGTTTGGACAACAAATGGTCTTGAAACCATTTGGACAACAAATGGTCTTGAAACCATTTGGACAACAAATGGTCTAGACTACCACATCATTTTTTATGGGTTTTAATATTCTCAATTTGTTTGTTAAACATGAATCTTACACAATGTTACACTCCTTTCAATTCCATTTTTACTCAAATTTCACTCTTTTCTAAATAATTTCTTGTTCAATTTTCAAAATGGCATCACCTACAAAAGAAGATGTTGCCTCCCACATCTGGACCAGGGACCAATTAAAAGAGCACCGGAATAAGCTCCAGTGCATCGTTGACATGTGTAAAAAAATGGAAAAAACTCCACTTGGCTTGCCCAAGGTCATCTATGACCTTGAGCGATTCAAAAAATGTTTTGCAGAAGACCTGATTGAAGAAATCGAATATTCTTCCTAAATCGATGAAGGTTAGGAATACAAACCAAATTTTGAGGAGGAATCCACACCTATAATGCCAAAGGGAAAAAGGAAGGCCCAGGAGGCCTCTAAAGATAAACCCGCCAAAAGGTGGGCATGAAAGCAAGTTTGACCCTCAACTGTAAAAGAACAAATCTTGGTAGGACATGCCACTCCTGGTGCCACCACCACAGAACCAGCATCATCTGATCTGTATATCCAAAGCCTCCAGGCTGGTGATAAAGTGTTGCACCCAACAAAGTATATCTGCTCGAACATACTAAAACAAATTGGAATCTATGACAGAATTCTTTCCCTGCTCGATGGGGTGAACCTTTCAAAACTCTTCTTCATCATAGAGAATTCCTATGTTCATCCCATGTTGGAGTTCTTCACCTACCTAAAAAAAGAACCCGTGGACACAAATGACAAACTAAAAGATGGAGGTGACGTAGGCTAGTAACCTCTCTCTTTGGAAAGAAAGTCATCTGGACCGAGAATTTGCTAAATGAAATCTTCATTGACAACCACGATCAGCTAAAGAAAGCTAAGGAGGTAGGCATGGACCATCCCCAGTTCAACAAGCATACCTTCTGGAAGTCTTTAATGGGGATTCCAATCTATGAACCAAAGACTTGCAAAGCCTCCAACATACATTCCGGCCTGGTGCACACTCTGCAAAAAATCATAACAGGCGCTCTATACCCCAGGACAGAGAGTGGGAATGTTATCATTTCAGACCTATTTATTCTATAGTCCATCCTAAAAGGGCTGCCAGTCAACATCAGATGACATTTGATACATAAACACATATCTTATACCCTTGGGAAGGAAATCTGCATAAGTGGTCATGTAACATCAATTCTGAAGTATCTTAATATGGACACACCACTTTGAAGGTGCACTTTGATAAATAGTGGCATCCTAACAAACGAGCAGACTCTAAAGAATATGATGTGAACAAATCATATCATCTTTTGGATCATGTTTGGTTGCATATCCTTGTTGTTTTGACTCAATTATCACTCTCATTCATGCTACATTCTATATTTTTAGCTATTCTTACTTGTCTCATGGTTTGGATTGTAGGTACTATATTTTTCAATGAAATTATGAGGAATATATCATATTATATATTATTGGATCACTCCTCAAGTATCTACATGTTTTGGGGTTCGAAACTACAAAAATACCACTTTTTACGGCATGTAATTTGGACCTACACGCTGAAAGTTATGAGCAGAATACAAAACAGCCCAGAACAGCCAAGTGCACGCCGTGCACCTGGGAGAGTTGAGCAGATTTAAAGTTCTAGAAAGTTGCACGGCGTGCACTTTAAAGTGCACGGCGTACACCTGGCAGTTTCAACATTTTGAAAAATATAAGTTTTTGTTTAAAACGAAGGGGGAACTTAATGGGTGGTTAGGCCCGATCATTTGTGCAAGTTCTCTCGTCCTAGAGAAAACCTAGAGCATAGGAGGGCTATTTTGAGGGGAAAGGAGGTGGTTTCTTCCCAAAGAAACCCCATTCTTCCTCTCTTCTTCTCCAAGCTTCTTTTCCAAGGTGCAGCAGAGCTTCTTCACTCCACAAAGCGTCTCGGGAGGGAAGTTTCTCTGGTTTGGAGCAGCATTAGGAGTGGTATTTTGTCCCCAAGACGGAATTGTACTTCTCTTGGGTTACACTTTCAATTCTCCTAGCTTTTCCTTCTCTAAACCATGTTAAACTCTAAAAATTCTGTAGCATTTCTGCAATACATGATCATGGACAAGTAGAATCCGAATCTTGGACATGGGAGAGTAACTCCCATGTCATATCTTGTATGAACATATGAATTTCGTACTAAATGTTAGTTTCTTGCATGTTCGAAGAGTTGTTTCATATGTGAAATGCTTGTTTGTGTGATTGGCCATCATACTTGCATGTTTTATGCTTTCTTTCATAATCTGAGAAGATGTGTTTGAGAGTATGGTGTTACCCTTTTGGCAACTTGTCCTTAACCGGGAGAGTGCTAGGATTAAGTTGAGGAGCAAGGTTTGCGATTCAAAATGAAATACATGCATGAGAGTGATGTATGGAGTTAGAATCGTCATTACTTCACTGGGAGGTGAGTGACGACTACAAATCTCCTTTGCAAGTTAATTAACATGTTTAAATTCATATTTTAATATAAGCTATGATGTGATAGTGAAATCCCAAGTCTAAGATCCTTCCAAATCTGTATCTTAACCTTTCTTAAGTGATAATTTACTATTTTGTTTTAAATATATAATTTAGTTGTTCTAATCCAATCATCTTATGTACAATGATCTAGATTATTGAAAATAATAACTCTTGCGCCTAACTAACCAATGCTCCCTGTGTTCGACCTCGACTACAACTACTCTCGTATACTTGCGGGATATAGCTAGTTGATTAAAAGATCATTCTTATGATTGAAACTCATTAGTGAAAACAACCAATAGAATACATATATCATAAAGGAGAAAAATGTCAAACTCCATTATGTCTTCTGCCTAACTATCAAAGCATCCAAGCTATCACTACTACTCCCAAAGCTATAGTTGATTACGATAAAGACAAGCTTCTCTTCACTTAAGAGGAGCTTGCTAATCTTCTTGCCACGGTAAAAGAAAAGGAGAAACAAGCAAAAGTAGGGTAGAAAGAGCATACTGTCACTTCCCCAATGACAAGGCCAAAGAAAATTCTAGTGACACGGTCATCCAAACTACGTGCACACAAACAACAAAAGTCAGGGACGCCAACATCAAAGATCAACCCAGCAGAAGAACACCCCCACAGTGTAGAAAATGTAGTGAATCCATCACCAGAACCCTTCATCTTGGATCAATATGTTGAGTTCCCCTCTACAACCACCCCCATCACACTCCCACCTTCCACCATTCTGTCGTCTACCACTCTTACACCTTTTTCCACAATCATATCCACCACAATCCCCTTCTCCAAAACAAAAACTTCACCCACATCTTCTGCCTCACTCATTTTTTCTTGGATCATCCCATCCTTCACCACGACACCCGATCTCACCTTCACTTCCACCACTTTCCCCTAGACATTCTTGGTTCCACCTTTTTCACTCGAGACGTCACCACCCTCCTCATCCAACACCACCCCGATACCACTGGTGACTCCCTCTATAGTCACTACACAATTTGCGGGCCCATCAATAGTGTCACTTTCACAAGGCACTACCACCATTCTGCCTAGACCCCATCCATATCACCCATACATCTCTAGGGTCCCTTTTACACAAGTCAGTGAGGACTTCGGATGACAATTCGATGCTATTTGAAACCTCCTCACCAACCCTTCTAACATCTTACAATCAATTTTTTCTTGTGTATAGGTACTTTCTACACATGTATCCAAGCTTGACGAGTGGACTCACGCCTTACCAGGCATTCTCAGAAGCATTCAACAAAGATAGGAAACAATGGCCAAGCAAGTTGACCACATCGACAACCGCGTACAAAACTTGCCAGAGTTTATACTTGGGATGAAAGGCCAGCAAGAAGCATTGGTCCAAAAAGTCAACAGGGTCTCCAAGAAAACTCAACCCTTGCCTGAGACCCTTCGCGAGATTCAACAACAATATAATGCACTAAGCATGTTCTTGAATGGCATCGATATCACCCTCACACAACTCATCTGCTGCCAGGAGGAGCATACAAACAACGCCTTAGGCCATCTATAAGCCCAAGTGATTGATCTAATATCATGACTCCTCTCTGCCAAAGCTAGATATGTAGACCTCAAGGAAAGCCATGAAGCACTGCTCGAAACCGACGTGTACGTGCAGGTGGCACTTGATGAACTACAAGCTATCCATCAGCGATGCAAGAAAGCATCGAACAAAAAGAATAAAGACAAGGCGGAAGATGACGAGAACGATGAAGACAAAGAAGATATTGATGATGAGTCTGACTCCTCAGCAGACTCAAATGCCGACAGCTCCTCCTCAGATGAACAACCTGATGACCCAATCAATGTTGGGGAGGGCACCAGCCGAGGGGTCGATAATACAAAGGAGAGAGATGGTGGAGACCCCAAGGAGGGTAAAACCAAAGACCACCACTCCCTCGATAATAATGGCAATATCACAATGTCATATGGGGATCAATTTTTTAATTTCTCAACCATGGGATCCCTCGGGGACACTGCAAAAGATGCAACTTTTACTGAGTTTCAACAATGTATCATTGAAACCAACATTAGCCCTACAATATCAGCCATCACTCTTCAACATTCTATCCTGGAACATGTTGCACCCCTCACTCCTGAGCACTAAGATCCTGAGGATAGAGTCAGTGTTGACACTGAAGATAGACTCAACTCTGATTCTGACAAAGATGAAGTGTTGCCACAATTTTTGGACGACACCGAGTAGACTTCAATTCCTCCACCACAGGAACTTCCCCCGTCACCACCTCTCCCTCATAAGATGCACGACTTGGATGGAGCGACTATCTCTACTTTAGATGTTCAGGACATCTTCATCTTGAACACTATTGTAGATGATGCCAAGGATGGGGGGCATCATCTATAATAATACAAAGATAAAGTGCAAGTTGACACATAAAGATTTTTGTATTCTTCTACGACCACAATCGGTAGTGAAGATGGCTATCTTCCATGTCCTCCTTGCTAATACTATAGAAGAATTCCAGAGCCTAAAGAAACTACAACCTATTTTCAACGCCTCACCCGCTCTTGCTTTAAGCTTATTGAACATGGACTTATAGGCAATGTCCATCGAGCGGCTGCAAATGGGTATCACGTAGAAGGAACACTACATCACAGTGCCTGCTAAAGTTTCTGGCCACTGGCTACTAATGATTGTCGACACCAAGTCCCACGATGCCAAGGTGTACAATTTTTGTGCCAGTGAGCTCAAGGCTAAATAAATAAACTTTTCCGGTTCAGAAGCTGGAGAAGCAAGATGCATTCCTTTCCGGATTTTCAAAATTATATGGGTTGCCTGCCCATCTCTTCAATATGGTTGGAGCCAACCTTGGTTCCAAATCATCAACCCAACAGTCCAAATGCTAGAAGGATCAGGGGACTGTGCTTTCTATACAATAAGATTCATAGAGGCACTCAACATACATATCCCATTTACCGAGCTAACTACTAAAGACATGCATTGTCTATCAGGACGTTACGCCATGGAACTTATCTACGACAGACGGTTCTTCAAGGACCCCACTATGGCACAAGATGACATACCTTGCTACTTATTCTCTGCTATGCAACAACCACAAAAGCAACCATTTAGACAAATACTAAAAGAGTTGGAGAAACAACAACAACAAACCACCAAGGTCCTAGAAAAATGGCGCATGACAAGGGGGACATTGATTTGTTAACAGTGGCCACCATCAACAGGTCATCCAAAGATATGGTGCCCTGATAACCTCCCATTTTGCAATGTTATCTTACTAGTTCTCCTTAGTTTTTCATACTCTTTCTTAGATAAATTAGATAGAATCTTAAACATTCTACCTTTTTGTAAATATACCATTAGATAACTTTTCCTTTTCACTTCTTACAGAAAAGTACAAAAAAATTATAAAACTCCCAAACGGTCCCAAGACCGAATGGAAGCTGAACAGTCCCAAGACCGAATGGAGACCAAACGGTCCAAAGACCGAATGGAAACCAAATGGTCCCAAGATCGAATGGAAGCCAAATGGTCCCAAGACAAAATGGAAGCGAAACGGTCCCAAGACCTAATGGAAGCCAAATGGTCCCAAGACGAAATGGAGACCAAAAGGTCCCAAGACCGAATGCAAGTCAAACTGGTCCCACGACCGAATGGAAGTCAAATGGTCCCAAGATCGAATGGAGACAAAATCGTCCCAAGACCGAATGGAGACCAAATGGTCCCAAGACCGAATGGAGACCAAACTGTCCCAAGAACGAATAAGGGTGAAATGGTCCCAAGACCAAATGGAGATCAAACGGTCCCAAGACCGAATGGAGATCAACCGGTCCCGAGACTATACAAAGCCACACGGTCTCGAGACAGTATGAAGCCATACGGTCCCAAGACTGAATGGATATCAACCAGTCCCGAGATCGTATGAAGCTACTCGACCCCAAGATCGAATGAAAACAAACAGTTTAGACTGAGAGGACTCAAATAGTCTCCCGACCGAGAGAGTCCAAATGGTCTGCAAACCGTGTGAAAATACAAACGGTCTCCAAGACTTCGGACCCACTTATTCAAACTCTTTAAGGCTCACTCAAAATCCTATAAATAGAACCCAAAGGGATCCTCACAGATCATGAAGTTTCAGACATCCAAAGGTTGCCGCTATTATTCCAAAGCCATTCCATCCTTCCCCCACTACCCCGAGGTTGTCGGTCTGAGATTCATACTCCATCTCCAAGCTACTTTCTCTCTCATCAACAAAGAAGGTGGGAAGATGAGGATTGATCATCAAGTAAGATACAGAGTGTGAAAATTGTTGCTCTCTCTCTCTCACCAAGGGGTCAACCTTCCTCCCTCCTTCGTGGAGATGATGTTCTCTCTCTCTCTCTTCTCACCCCCTTCTTTGTCCTTGCCATGAGTGAGTAGTCGTATACACTAGGGTGCGGGGAGAAGCCCTACTACCCATGTTTTTATTTCATGCATTGTAATTCTTGAGTTTGCAATAGAAAATCACTATCTTTACAATTCAACATCAATCATTTAATGAATGATAGTTGCTTCATCACCAACTTGTGTTATCTATTATCTGTTAGTGCAATTTGTCTATGTTTGTACTTCTAGATTTGAATATCGACTGCTTTTTGGTTCCAAATTGTATGTAGTGACCATACGTTTGGTTTGGTATCTAGAATCATTTCTCAAGAAGTGGAGTAAACTCACCTCCATCATTGTACTTTCATACTATGAAATCGAATCAGTTGACGTATGAAAATACAACCTTGATGGGTCTAGGAACACACTTTGTTAGGGGAGTGATGCAAAGTAAGTGACCATTCATATGGGGATGGCTGGCATTGCAACACTTCCACGTTTCTTGTAGTTAGTTATCTGAAAGGAGGCTAAGCCTACAAAGATACTAACTGTTTAGACTCTTTTCTTTGAAAGCCAAGTTATTGTGATGTATGTTTTGATCAATGTGTAGAGGTGGCGAAAGCTAGTCACATCCTAGTGGTTTCTGAAAATTGTTTACACCCTTAAATTTACTTCCCTACTTTTACTTTACTTGAACTTAGTTCAAACAACCAAACCAACTCTTTGATCTAAATACCAACTATTAAGGTATTAAATGAAATTCTAACGTTTTCTATCATGTTGATTTTAAGAAGATTGTTGTCATGTGGATTCGACCCTTAACTATACTACGATAAAACTTCCACGTATCCTAGCATACGTGGGTCGTGTTTTTAATCTAGTAGAAGCAAGGCTAAACCTAAGAGACTTATTATCTTTAGTATTTTTAGTGGTGCACGCAACTCCAAGCAAGTGGAAGCTCCATCAAAAATTAGCGTCGTTGTCGGGGACAACGAAACATTTTAATTTCAATTATCAACTTGCTAGTTGGTTAGGGTTTTACACTTTTTATTTAATATTACTCCATATTCTCTTGATTTCATCATATCTCCCGCATCATCTCAAAAGTGTGTTTCATCCTCTACTCAAGTAGAAGATGTGTATGCAACCATTGCATAATCTTGGATTCTCCCCTGATCTAGAGTATGACTCTAAGGTAAAGAGAAATTTCCACCTCCGCATTAGACTTAATCGTCAAAGAGCCAGAAAAATGGCCGAAGATCAATGCCAAGATGCACTAGTGATGGAAATGGTCAACACTGCCATAGCAGCCCAGCAAGCGCAACTCATTGCCGACACATGCGGCCAAGTTCAAGCTGAAGAGCAAGACCGCATTTGTACCGAGAATGAAGCAGCCAATGTTGTTGCACAATTGTTGATAAGGAGCAAGCAACGAAGGGACTATGCTATTCCAAAGAACTACAAAGACAACCATCCAGTCTAACCACCACTCATCGACACGCCTAATTTTGAGATTATGACACAATGGATCCAAATAATGTAGGGCATCTCATTCTCTAGAAGTGCCGGAGATGACTGCATGGACCATTTGAAGAGGTTCAAAGCTCTTTGAAGGTTGGTACCAGAAGAGGAACAACCATGGATGTAGTCATGCTTAGAATCTTCAATTTCACCTTGTCTAGAAGTGTAATAAGCTGGTACACTTCTTTGGATGGGGAGCCAATCACCACCTGGGCTCCCTTAGAAGAGTTCTTGGAGAAATTCTTCCCCCCTTTACTAACCTACCAAATAAAAGGACAAATCAACCAATTCCTTCAACTACAGAGAGATTCACTGGATGACTCATGGGAAAGGTTCAAGGACCTCTTGAGGAAATTCCCTCACCATGGAATCTCAAAAAATCAACTCATAGAAACTTTTTACAGGGTAGTAAGTGATTAAATTAAAATTTTCTTAGATTCCTCATATGGAGGAAACTTTATGAGACATAATTACGAAGACGCCTGGAGAATCGTCACTCTCGGAGCAGAAAATCAATCCAATTCGGGGAGAGCAACCACATGAGGAGTTCTAAAGGTTTGTAAAGTTGAAGAATCTACAAAACTGAATGCCATAGATGAAGCTTTGAATACCATAGCCAAAAAACAACAAGCCCTCGAAGCATCATTTGGTGAGTATGACAGAAAAAAGAACCCCCAACAAGCTAAAGCAGCCATAGGAACTTGCGAGGCCTGTCATGCATCAAATCATCCCACATTGTCATGTGGTCTCCTATACAATGTAATGATGGATTTAGAACCACCTCAACCACAGTATGAGACGATAATTGAACATCATGAGGATTAGATGCCAGAACAAGTAAATTCCATTCATTCCATAACAAGACAAGCTTACTATAATCCAAATCAACCAAGAAATCATCTTGGTTTTTAATATGGAAATCCTGCGGGGACTGCTAACCCACAACACCAAACACAAGGAGGATCCTCCAACAAACTACCACCTGGATTTCAAAGAAACTACAACCAAAATCAATGGAATTTTAGAAACAATTTTCAGAGATCCAACTACACAAGAAATCCCTTTGCATACTACCAATATACTCACCCTCCTCTACACCCACAATTACAACAAACTCAATTGCAACAGCTACAACAACCTCAATTGCCAGCACCTCAACAACAACCACCTCAAGGGAAACAACAACTTACTCAGTTCCAACAGAAGAATGCCCCACCACAGTAGACTGATGAACTATCCTTGATAAGGCAAATGTTGCAATCACATCAAACCATGCTAGCTAACTAGCAAGCCCAGCAAAAACTTGGGGAAACTCAATTAGCATAGATAGAAGCTCAGCTAAAACCTCCAGTGGGTACTTTCATTGGCTAGCCAGAAGCAAATCTAAGACACGATCAACATAGACCAGAACAATTAAATGTGTTACAACAAGGTCTGGTCGTGATCTTCCTGAAGTCGCCTCGGTTAATCAAGAAGACAGGGATGTAACTGAAATCATCCCTACAGAAGAATCAAGCCAAGAAGTTGAAGAAAGGAAAGAAAAGGAACAAGGTCCCAAAGAACCAAAGGTTCCACAATATAAGCCAAGGATACCCTATCCTGGAAGGCTAAAGGAAACTAGACTAGACTCTAGATTCCAAAAATTCAAAGAGGCAATGAAGAAACTTTATGATGATATTCCCTTTCTCGATGCCTTACTTGAAATCACAGCCTGATCCAAATACCTGAAGACCATGCTGTCAAAAAAAAATATGATAGAGGAGCATGAAACTGTCAAGCTATCCCGAACCACTTAAAATATCATTTTGAATAAAATGTCAAAAAAACAGAAGGGCCCTAGCTCCTTTGGCATACAATGCTCTATTGGGAACACTTCTTGTAAAAAGGGATTGGCCGACTTGGGAGCCAACATATCAATTATGCCATTTTTCATGTGCAAAAGATTGGGGGTTTACAAAATTGTTGCCTACAACAATGACCATCCAGCTCGGCGATTCCACCATTACTACACCCCTGGGAATCATTGAAGATATTCCAGTAAGAGTGGGGAGGGACTCTTATGTCCCTTCTGATGTCCTCATTATGGATATAAAAGAAGACCTAAGGTACCCAATAATTTTCGATAGACCCGTCCTCGCCACAACTAGTGCATTAATTAAATTTGAGGTTGGCACAATTACCTTGAGGTTGGGTAAATAAATTGTTCAATTCAGGGTTTTCAACAGCCTGAAGAGCCCTAGTATCCATGAAGAGGTCTTTCTGCTTGAAGCTACTGAGAAAATGTCTCAACTCAAGCAAACAAATCCAACACCAGCAGATGCCCTAGAGGACACTCTAAGAAATCCGGAAGCTGAATTTTTAACCAACGAGTTCTTCAGCAATGCCTGCAATACTTGGAGCAAACTGAAAAAGCCCCAGAAGCCACTTTTGAAGAACTGAAATCTGTCTCCATATTAGAGACAACAGAAGTACGCAAAGCCCCAAAAATGAAAACTCTACTAGCTGGGCTCAAACATGTCTTCCTAGATGAAGAAAAATTATGTCCAGTATTCATTAGCTCCTCTCTGATTGATGACTAGGAAGAAAGGCTTCTCACTGAACTAAGGAAGCACAAGAAAGCAATTGGGTACAAAATGATTGACCTAACAGGCATAAACCCAGCTCTATGCATTCATAAACTTCCTATAATAGAAGCGTTCAAACCCTTGAGGGAGCACCAGAGAAAACTGAACCCAAATCTGAAAGAGGTAGTTCGCCTCGAAGTTCTTAAACTCTTGAAAGCAGATATTATCTATCCAATTTCTAACTCTCAGTGGGTTAGTCCTGTCCAAGTGGTCCCTAAAAAAGGGGGAACCACTGTTGTCCTAAATGATAAGAATGAAATAGTACCTACACGGACTGTTACTGGTTGGAGAATGTGCATTGTATATAAAATTGAACAAATCAACAAGGAAGGGCGATTTTCCCTTACCGTTCCTTGACGAGGTCCTTTAGCAGCTAGCCCTCCAAAAAAATTTCTACTACCTCGACGGATATTCTGGGTTTCACCAAATCCCAATTCACCCTGAAGACCAAGAAAAAATGGCATTTACTTGTCCTTTTAGAACATACACCTTCAGAAGGATGCCCTTTGGGCTATGCAATGCACCCGCAACCTTCTAAAGGTGCATAACTACTATCTTCGTGGGATTAATCAAAACCATTATTGAGGTGTTTATGGATGATTTTTTTAGTATATGGAGATTCTTTTGATAACTGTCTTCTCAACCTATGTAAAGTCCTATAGAGATGCGAGGAAACAAACCTCATCCTAAACTGGGAAAAATGTCACTTGATGGTGATAGAAGGTGTTGTGAGTAAGCGAAAGAGGAATCAAAGTAGACAAGGCAAAAATTGATGTCATCTGAAAGTTGTCACTACCCAAAGACATAAGGGGAGTGCGAGATTTCTTGGGTCATGTCGGGTTCTACTGAAGATTTATCGAAGACTTCTCGAACATAGCAAGACCTATGACCTACCTATTGACCAAAGATGATGATTTCTACTTTGACCATGAATGCATGCATAGATTTATAACCTTGAAGAAAGCTCTAATCTCTGCACCCATTCTGAGAGTGCATAACTGGTCACAACCTTTTCAAATAATGTGTGATGCTAGCAACTATGCCATAGGGTCTGTGTTGGGGCAAAGATTAGACAAAAAGCCATATGTAATATACTATGCATCCAAGATGTTAGATGTTGCGCAAAAGAATTATACTACTACTGAAAAGGAATTCTTAAATGTCATCTACGCTTTCAAAAAATTTCATTCTTTTATAATTGGATCAAAGGTCGTAGTAAATACAGACCACTCCTCCATCAAATATCTTATTCACAAACAGGATGCAAAACCCAAACTCATCTGTTGGGAATTAATGCTGCACAAATTTGATCTTGAAATAAAAAACAAGAGTGGAGTGGAAAATGATTCCGTTGACCACCTAAGTCGCATGAAATGTCAAGACGACGACAATATACCTATCCGAGACTCCCTCCCTGACGACCAACTTATAAAAATTACCACCGGATTTCCCTGGTATGCTGACTTAATGAACTATCTGGCTGCGGGAATTATCCACTCTTACGCCTCTCACCACGATAAAAAGAAATTCCTCCATGATGTTAAGCAATACTTCTGGGATGAGCCCTATCTTTTTCTTCTGTGTGCAGATGGACTTTTCCGTCGATGTCTATCAAAAGAGGAAATTACCCTTGTCTTAGAGCACTATCATTCTGGCCCCACTGGGGGGCACATGAGTTCAAAAAAGACCACTCTAAAAGTTCTACAATCAGGTTTCTTTTGGCCAACAATATCAAGAGATCCCTATGATTTTGTAAGATCCTATAATAAATGTCAGCTTTCTGGTTGTGTAACTAAATGAAATGAAATGCCGCTCACTTTGTGGCAAGAAATAGAACTTTTTAATATTTGGGGAATAGACTACATGGGTCCCTTCCCCTCATCTTATGGATTCTCTTACATATTAGTCGATGTGGATTATGTTTCAAAATGGGTAGAAGTTATACCAACCGTGTCCTGTAATTCCAAGTCAATCATCAAGTTATTTAATGATAGCATCTTCCCCAGATTCAGAGTCGCTCGCTCTATCATATCAAATAGAGGAACCCATTTTCTGGAAAGAAGCTTCGAATCCCTCCTAAGAAAATGTGGGGTCAACCATAAGATTGCCACACCTACCATCCACAAACAAGTGGCGAAGTCAAAGTTTTGAATAGACAATTGAAATCTATCTTAGAAAAAATAGTCAATAGACATCTTACTGATTGGTCTGCCAAGCTCCCCGATGCCCTTTGGGCATACCGCACGACTTACCAAACATCAATAGGAACAACCCCATTCTGTCTGGTGTATGGAAAGTCGTGTCATCTACCAGTTGAACTAGAACATAAAGTGTTGGTGTATATAGACAACTTCAAATAACTGAACTTTGATCTCAAAAGTGCTGGTGTATATAGACAACTTCAACTACAAGAACTTTCAGATCTTAGAATGACAACTTACCAAAGTGCCAAGATCAATAAAGAACAAACCAAGATGTGGCATGACAACCACCTCAAAAGAAAAGACATTGTTGTTAGAGACAAGGTCCTCCTCTTTAATTCTAGACTTAATATGTTCCCTGCAAAGCTCCACACAAAATGGTCTGGAACTTTCACAATTAAACACATCTACCCCACCGCAGCAGTAATTATCCTTGATAATAATAGGGGAGAACGGACAATTAATGGCCACAAATTTAAGAGATATTACACACCAGAAGACAAAATACCAAGAAAAAGTATCACGATCACCGATCCCTCAACATAGACATAACAAAAAAGATTTTTTTTCAGGCAAGCGACGTAAAACCCATGCGGTACTTGGGAGACAACCCAAGATCTGAGTACCACCATTTTATTTTTCTCTAATCTCTTCGTTTGATTTAGGCTTATCCTTTAAATATGAAAATACAAAAATTCACATAAATAACCAAAACAAGCATAAAAATATAAAATCCAAAAACCTAATTAAATCTTAAGCTAATGGTTTTGAAACCGTTTGGACTCAAACAATCTCGAAATCGATTGGTCCTTTTGATCTCGAAACCGTTTGGACTCAAACAGTCTCGAAACCGACTAGTCCTTTTGATCTAGAAACCGTTTGGAGCCCAAATGGTCTCAAAACCATTTGGACACCAAACGGTCTCAAGACCGTTTGCCCTTGCGAATTTTTATTGACAACCAACATTTTCTATAAATATAACACCCCCATCATTTTCTTTCCCTTGATTCTCAATTTCTCTAAACCCTCACATGAACCATGTTCCATTTTGTTCCTCTGCTCTTGATTCTTGTTCGCTCTACGACCATCGCCGATGTCACTGTCGACGCCATCGTTTCTCCACGCCCCTTTCGCGACTCCATCTCTGTCGTTCTCGTCGTTCGTCACTTCGTCACCATTGTCGTCACCTTCACCCTTAGCATTGTCTCCTTCTTCGTCCACAGCAGCAAGGTAGAACCAGCCAAAGTGGTCCATTCTAGCGTTAACGATGAGTTCTTCCGTCATCGGTGCCATCTTCGATGCTGACACGCACGCTGCTGCTGTCATCCGCCGCTTCCGCCCATTTTACAACCGACGACCTCAACGTTTCAACTTCCTCACAGTTTCGACCGTTCAAAGCCAAATGGTGTTGAAACCGTTTAGAGTCAAACGGTCTTGAAACCGTTTGGAGGCAAATGGTCTTCAAACCGTTTGAGCCAAACGGTCTTGAAACTATTTAGAGTTGAACAATCTTGAAACCGTTTGGACCCAAAGGGTCGTGAAATCATTTGGAGCCAAACAGTCATGAAACCATTTGGAGCCTAACGGTCTTGATACCATTTGGAGCCTAACGGTATGAATCTTTCTGCGCCAAACGATCTTGAAATCATTTGGAGTAAAAACATTCGGACCCAATCGTTTTAGAAAATATGATTTCACCCTGAAAATGATTTCATTATTTTTCAAAGCTAAAATTCTTTACACAAATTTTCTTCTCTCTCAACATATATACTCTTTTGATTACAGAATGGCCTCCCCTGCAAAAGAAGCCACTGGAACTGCTAACGCTCCCTTCTGGACAAGGGAGCAACTGATGGAAGACCGCAGAAAACTCCAGCACATCATGGACACTTATGAAAAGATCAGACATGTCCACTAAAGGTTGACCTGATTCATGTCTTGGATGAAATCGACTGACTCAACAAGTGCCTAGCCGAAGACCCTGTTGAAGAAGTGGAGGAGATTTCCTCCAGTGATGAATTTTCGGAGTACGAGCCAACTCCTGAAGAGGAATCCCCATCCACAAGAACAAAGGGGAAATGGAAGGCCCATGAAGCTGCCAAAGAACAAGCTATAAAGAAACGAGAAAGGAAGCAGGTCTATCCCGCCACTGCAAGGGAACAAATCCTGGAAGGATACATTCCATCAACCACTACTACCACCTCCATTACCACTCCTTCTACCACCACTATTCCTATTTTGTCCACCATCACCACTACAACACCACCACCAACAAACATATTCATCCACACCCTCCCATCCTTCGACAAAATGTTGCAGATGACAAAGTATGTATGTTCCAACATACTGAAGAAGATGGGGATTTATGACAGAATCCTCACCTTGATCGACAATGCCAACCTCACAAGACTCTGTTTAGTCATAGAGAATTCTTATGTTGATCCAACAACTGAATTTTTCACCTTCCACAACAAAGAAGCAATGGAAATAATGGACAGATCAAGAGACAGAGGTGACCGCAGGATGGTCACCAAACTCTTTGGCAATAGAGTTGTCATAATAGAAAACATACTCAATGAAATCTTTATAGACAACAAGGAGTAGTTGTAAAAAGCCAAAGTTACAAGTGTTGAAAGCTCCCAGTTCAACAAGCATATCTTCTGGAAATCCCTGACAGTGATCCCAACCTATGAGGCAAAGACCTGCAAGGCCTCAAATATTCATTCTGGATTGGTGCACACACTACACAAAATCCTCACAGGCACACTCTTCCCCAAGACAGAGGGCGGAAATGTTAGAATTTCTAATCTTTTCGTCCTCTGGTCTGTCCTTAATGGGCTGTCGGTCAACATAGGACGACAATTGATACACAAGCACATAACATACACCCTCGGGAAAGAAGTATGTGTCAGAGGAAACATAACCTCCATTTTGAATTATCTCAAGATGGACAGACTTCTGCCTAGATGCACGAATATCAAGGGCGACATCCTTACCAATGAGCAGACTTTAAATAATTCATATATCATTAAGGTCAAAGATGCTATGCTACACTACATCTTATGTCCCACAGTAAAATATTCTAGGACACTGCTTCCTCTACCAGAGCTTGCAGATTATGACAAGGATAAGCTTCTCTTCACTAAAGAGGAGCTTACTAACCTCCTCGCATCAGTCCAAGTAGCAGAAAAGAAAGTAAAGGCAGGTTATACGGAGCATAGCATCATCGCCTCGACAGCTAGAATAACAAAAATCTCAGTGAAACGACCATCCAAAGGGCGTTTGCAAACACAAAAGATGTCGGGGACGCCGACATCAAGACCAAATCTAGAAGTAGAACCACATCTCCCTGAAGAACACATCGCCACCTCATCAATAGACTCCTTCATCATGACTCTAAATGTTAAGCTTACCTCCACCACCACCTCCACCATGCTACCATCCTCCACCATTCTAGAATCCACCACCCTCTCATCATTCTCCATAATACATCCACCAACAAATCCCTTCCCCACATCCGCACCTCCACCCACATCCTCCACCTCAATTCTCTTCTCATCGGGCATTCCATTCACATGAACACCCGACCTTGTTTTCACCTCGTTCGCCTCCATGTCCACCACTTTCCCATCGACATTTACGGATCCACCCATTTCTCCTAGAATGTTGCCACCCTTCGCATCGGCCACCACCCCGACACCACTGGTGACTCCATCTACAGTCACCATGCAATTTGTGGGACCATCATTAGTGTCTCTTTCATAAGACACCACCACCCTTCAACCCCGACCCCAGCCATCCCACCCATCCTTTTCTAGGGTCCCTTTTACAAATGTCGGTGAGGAATTCATACGTCAATTTGACGCCATCCGTAACTTCCTCACCAACCCTTCTAACTTAATGCAATCTATTTTTTCTTGTGTGCAGGGACTTACTAAATAGGTCGCCAAGATTGACGAGAATAACCGAACCTAACCTGGCAGCCTCTCAAGCATCAACCAACGGTAGGAAGCAATGACCACACAGGTCGAACGCATTGACAACCGCCTACAACAATTGCCACAGTTGGTGCTTGTGGTGAAAAGCCAGCAAGCAACGTTGGCTCAACAAGTCGATAGGATCTCTACGTAGACTCAACCTCTGCCAGTGAGACTTTGTGAGCTTAAGTAGTAGCAAACTGTTCTCAGCACGCATTTGGAAGACATCACTAACATCCTTGCACAGCTCAATAGTCGCCAAGAGGAGTCATCAAATAATGAAATCAATCACCTACGAGCCCAAGTCACAAACCTTTTTGCACAACTCCTCTCTATTGAGGCACGTTATTTGGATCTTAAAGAAACCCATGACGCACTTCTTGAAACACATGAGCATTTGCAAGTGGCATTTGACAAGCTACAAGCTATCTACCAACAGTGCAAGAAAATAATGATTAAGAAAACAACAGATACGATGGTAGACGACAATGAAGATGAAAATGATAAGGATTCTGATTCCTCAGCTGACTCTAATAATGACACTTCCTCTTCAGATGACAAACCTAATGACCCATGACATGTTGGGGAGGGAACCAACTGAGGAGCAGAACCTCCAAAGAAAGCAGATGACAAAGACCACCACGAAGGTGGAAAGGATCCCAAATCCCAGGATCAAAATGAAAACATTAAAATGTCATATGGGGATCAATTCCTCGACTACTCATCCATGGGATATCTGGGGGAAACTGTCAAAGAAGCAACCTTTCTTGAGTTCTAGCAATGTATATTAGGAACCGTCACCAGTCAACCAACAACACACCTTCCACAACACTCCACCCCAGAGCAATCTTCACTTTTTCCCCCAGACCATGATGAAGAAGACATAGTGAGTCTAGACATGGACATTGAACTCGACTCTACTTCTGAATTAGAATAAGATGATGATATGCAACATTATGTTGATGACTTAGTGCAGACTTCCCCTCCACCCCCGCAAGAGCTTCCCCCACTGCCACCTCTACTTAAGATGATGCACGACCTAGACATGGTGGCCATGTCTACCTTAGATGTCCAGGATATCTTCATCCTGAACACTATCGTAGATGATACTAAAGAAGGGGGGGACATGATTTACACAAACATAAAAACTAAGCTCAATTTGACACGTCAAGATTTCCGCACCATCCTTCGACTATAATCAACAGTGAAGATGGGAATCTTCTGTGTCCTTCTTGCCAACTCTATTGAAATATAAAAAAGCTCAAAGAAAACGCAGAGAATTTTCAATGCTTCACCAGTTGAGCGGTTGCACGTTGGGATTTCTCGAAAGGTGAGATATCTAACCGTCCCCTTTCAAGTTTCTGACCACTGGCTACTCAGAATCGTTGACACCATGGCCCACGATGCCAAGGTGTACAACTTTTGTGCCAGCAAAATAAAGGTTAGAACAATCAACTTTGATGGAGAAGAACTTGGAGAAGCAAGATGCATCCCCTTCCGGCTTCTCAAACTAATTTGGGCGACCTGTCCATCTCTCAAGAATGGTTGGAACCAACCTTGGTTCCAAATCATAGCTCCACCAGTCCAAACCACTGTCGGATCTGGGGATTGCGCCTTCTGCACTATACACTACATTCAAGCGCTTAATCAACAAACCCGTTCACCAAGCTGACCACAAAAGATTTTCACTCACTAATTTCTTTGAATATATCCTTGAATTTATTCGAAACTTGAGCAAAACTCAGATCGGGGAAGAATATGGTCCTTGGGTTCCCTTTATTGGAACTATGTTCTTATTTATTTTTCTTTCTAACTGGTCAGGAAATCTTTTACATTACAAATTCATAGAGTTACCTCACAGGGAGCTAGCTGTGCCAACGAATGATATAAATACCATTGTTGCTTTAGCTTTACTCACGTAGGTAGCATATTTCTATGCGGGTCTTACCAAAAAAGGGTTTCATGGAAATCTTATGTGAAAGAAGGTTCTTCAAGGATCTGACTATGGTTCCATACAACATCCCTTGCTACCTTTTCTCAGCCATCTAACATCCTCAAAGGCGACCATTCGGACAAACATTAACGGAGTTGGAGACAGAACAACAACATGCCACGGTTCCTAAAAAAAGACAATGGGACCCTTACACTTTTGATTTGGCGGAAGATGCAGGAGACATCAAATTGGTATCTCGGGCCACCAATAAAAGACCTTCCACACAAATGGTGTCCCTACCCACCATAGAGTTGACGTTTCCTAACTTCAACCCTGCAGCCTACAAGAATCTTTCTGACAATGAACTCCGACTCATCATGTCTTGGCTTTATGATGAGAAAGATGAGCTCATTTTTTTTCCAAAGATATTCTAGTCATGGCAGATACCCTCCGTGAAACCATACATTTCCAAGGATCTCTATCGGTGAGCCTAATGATTGCTTATGAATATCTCCTCAGATGAAACCATCCTACGTTTTACATGGCAGCTTCCTACATGAAGGATGACCTACTAAACACAAAGAACATTGGAACCACGGAGGTGCTTATTTCTTGCCTCCAACATACAGCTCTGAAGTTCATTTTGTTTCCTTTCCTTCAGTCAGAGCATTGAATGTTATTGGCGACAAACCTTCCTGAAGGACCAACAAAATGGTTCTGACAGCCAATATGATCCTAACCAAAACCAGTATACTATAACATGTAACACACACAAGGAGAAGGTGGCAAAGGAATGTGCTGACAAACTACACAATCTTTTAAGCAAGAACACAAAGGTGTATGATAAAGAACACTTTCATCGCCCATCCTTTAGCCATAGATTCCCCCAACAGCTCCAAGAATCAAACGACTATGGTTTCCACATCCTCTATTGGATGTACACCCTCGCTATCCTTGGAAGACTAGTAGAGTACATGATGGACATGGATTACCACGATATACGGGGAAAGTTCGCAGCTAATCTTCTCCGAACACATGGAGCTAACAAAGGACTAACAGAAGCCTAATGCCCTTATCCATGTGCTTCTCAAACTATCACTTTGACAGTCTGGGGACAAAGTGAGTGATAAGTTGGGGGTACACTGGACAAGGGTGATGTATCATTTTTCAACCCTTCTCCCTCCGCTCATTTTTATTCACTACTATTTTTCTATGCATTTTCTTATCTTTCCTTTCACGTTTAGACTTTTTTTCCAATAATTTCTTCTATAGAATAATTCTTGTACATAAGTATAACATCATTCTTAGAAAAGGTCACCCCCATCTAAAGTAGCCCTCAAAAATAATTAATAGAAAAAGCATTTAGGCATGTAATGGCGAATTAATAAATTACTTTCACAGCTAATTTACATGCTTTTGCTTCAACTCTACTCCAGTCTCTCCAAAAGTTAACATCATGGCCGAAGCTAGCCAAAACTCTTCCAAGGACAGGAGGGAACTAGGTAAAATCCAAATCAAGAAACCTTACAAGTGGACCACCAAGTACGAAACCGAAATAAGTGCATGTTAGGAGACTCCAAGAACAGTTTTCTTCTTTTCAAAAGAGGCCTGGCAGTGCAAAAAAAATTCCTAAATATCCAACTCCTAAGCCTGTGAGTATATGAATAAAAGCCAGAGTTTTGAATAAAAATATGAGAGTTGTGCCACACCTAAGGATCTATATGAAGGACCAATAAAGGTCTCACTCGACCGGTACATTCATCTGCCCTCACAAAGGCATATGTGTCGCACACTGTAATGAGATCCTAAGGTCTCTGAATATATGAAAAATCTAATAAAGGACTCGCCCGGACGGTACATTTAGCTGCCCTCATAAAGGCAGATGTGTCGCACCTGGTAGTGAGATCATAAAAGTTTAGAAAAACCCTCCCCCACTAAAAGGGGGAGTTACACATCAGCCTTTATCCAACCCTCATGTCTATCTTAGTTTTGAGTAGGTTTTCCAAAGAAGTATAAAACTAATTGGAGTTGAAAACATTCACATAATGCGATCGAGGAAAAGGTGGTCCCAATACGAGCTACACGATACGGAAGAAATCTGAGATCCACACAACTCCCAATACCTGAAAGAGTTAGTATGACCAGAATCCCAACAAAACTCTAAGAGATCTCTTGTTTATAATTGAAGCAAAACTATGGAAATCTTCACTAAATAAAATCGCCTCCCCACTACATGCCTTAGCTCTATCTAGCTTGAATACAAGCTAGACTCTAAGTTGGGGGGGGTGATAACCTCCCATTTTATGATGTTATCTTACAAGTTCTCCTCAATTTTCCATACTCTTTCTTAGTTAAATTAGATAGAATCTTTAACTTTCTACCTTTTTGTAAATATACCATTGATTAACTTTTCTTTTTCACTTCATACAGAAAAGCACAAAGAAAATTACAAAACTCCCAAACAGTCCCAAGACCAAATGGAAGCCAAACGGTCCCAAGACCAAATGGAGACCAAACAGTCCCAAGACCAAATGGAGACAAAACGGTCCCAAGACTGAATGGAAGCAAAATGGTCCGAAGACCGAATAGAAGCCAAACAGTCCCAAGACCGAATGGAAGCCAAACAGTCCTAAGACCGAATGGAGACCAAATGGTCCCAGTAACGAATGGAAGTCAAATGGTCCCAAGACTGAATGGAAGTCAAACGATCCCAAGACAGAATGGAGACCAAATGGTCCTAAGACAAAATAAAGACCAAATGGTCCCAGGACCAAATGGAGAGCAAACAGTCCCATGACTGAATAAGGGTCAAACAGTCCCAAGACTGAATGGAGATCAATCGGTCCCGAGACCGTATGAAGCCACACGGTCCCGATATTATATGAAGCATAATGCTCCCAAGACCGAATGGAGATCAAACGGTCCTCAGACTGTATGAAGCTACTTGACCCCAAGATTGAATGAAAGCTAACACTTTCAGACTGAGAAGACTCAAACAGTCTCCAGACTGAGAGAGTCCAAACGGTCTCCAAACCGTGTGAAAATCCAAACGATCTCCAAGACCGTTTGCACCCACTTATCCTAAACCATTTAAGGCTCACTCAAAATCCTACAAATAGAACCCAAAGGGATCCTCATAGATCATGAAGTTTCAGACATCCAAAGGTTGCCTCTATTGTTCCAGAACCATTCCATCCTTCCCCCACTGCCCCGAGGCTGCCGGTGTGAGATTCATACTCCATCTCCAAGTACTTTCTCTCTCATCGACAAAGAAGTTGGGAAGATGAGGATTCATCATCAATCAAGCTACAAAGTGTGAAGATTGTTGCTCTCTCTATCCAAGGGGTCGACCTTCCTCCCTCCTTCATGGAGATGATGCTCTCTCGCTCTTCTTTCCCCCTTCTTTGTCCTTGCCATGAGTGAGTATTCTTATACACTAGGTTGCGGCGAGTAGCCCCGCTAACCATGTTTTCATTTCATGCATTTTTTTGTGGAAATGGGTAAATATATTGCGAAAAGGAGGGTAGAGAACTACCACCTTACAAGTCAGAGATCATGAAGCATGATCGGTAAAGATGGGGGGGGGTAAACAAAAACCCATCAAAACTAGACTAGTATATACAGGGTTTCTAACCAAAGCCCCAGTATACTTTAGCATGGTTGGAGACGCCCATCAAGATGTCTTTCTTAACAAAGATTAAATTACACAGATCGAAGTTAATCTTTTTGATCAGATCAGTCTCTTTTCAGCTACCTTTAGAGTGGACTCTTCTATTTCTTTCATCCCAAACATTAAAGCAAAAAGTGGTAAAGCAGACGCCCCCAAAAGCCAAGCGGTGTTTGTCTTTAAGATTAAGCAGTAACCAATCCACCACGACAGCCAGGTTATAACTTTGGTTAGCGCCCCACTCATTCTTAAGGCACATCATGGGCCAGACGAGCCTGGTGTAGCTGCACTCAAGGAATAGGTTCCCATGGCTTTCATTAGCTCTCCTGCAAAGGGGGCATAACTCGTCAACCTGTATGCCCCATTTCACCAGTCGATCCTTAGTTGGGAGCTTCCCCAAAACAGCCATGTATGCTGCAGTGCTCCACATAGGACAGTGGAAAGGCCCCCAAAGCACCTTAGCCCATCCAGTATCAGCAGTAGTATCAATGTTGATCCATGGGGTAGTGTGTTGGTGAACATGACACACCATCTCATGCTCATCAACCTCGTATAAGGGGATGACCTCCCTCCACCTGTTACACATGTTTTTCTACATCCTAGAAGAGGCCATGTCGGTGATGTTAGGTATATAACCATACCTTCTAGTCATCCATTTGGACCACACATTGGTCTTATCCCTTAGGAACCTATCAAGTTGCTTGGCTTGGGCAGTATGAACGATAGCCTTAGGATGTAGGACATTGAGCCCTCCTTTACAGAAGGGTCGGGCGATAACATCCCAGGCGACAACATGATTTTTACCCCCCCCCCCCACTGGAATCTAGCAATGATCTTTTTCGTAGAATTCACCGCATTCATAGGTATGTCACAGACCTCGGCCCAAAAATGCACCATGCTTTGAAGTACAACTCTAATGAGGACCAATCTTCTTACAAGAGAGAGTATGATCCCCGTCCAGCCCTGCACTTTAGTTCTAAGGTTGTCCAGGCATAAAAGATAATCCTAAGAAGTTCCTTTCCCACCTGCAATAGGTGCACCCATGTACCTACTAGGGGGCCTTCCCCCACTAAGGTTAATAGCCAACTTCAGTCTCGCCCTCCTGGAGTCACAGGATTTGGAGAGAATTTTTTTTGACTTTATGGCACTAATGTAAAGCCCGGTCAGGTTGCCAAATTTAGCCAACACTCTTTTAAACTCCTTTAGTCTTTTAGCATTGCCCACTGAAAACAACATTATGTCATCAACAAAGATGAGGTGTGTCTTTACTTTGATGCCCTTGATCTTAAATGCAGTGATCTTCCCCCTATCCTCTGCTTTATTGATGATATTTGTCAACCCTTCCATAAGGATAGTAAAAAGCAGGGGGGAAAGGGGGTCCCCTTGTCGCAGCCCATTAGAAATCCCTAATGAGTCCCACAGGTCCACCATTAACCAGGAAAGAGAAGTAGGCAGTATGGACACACTGTTTCATCATATTGATCCACCTCTGTGAGAACCCCATGTTCACCAAGATTTCCCACAGGGCCTCCCATCTAACGTAATCATAAGCTTTTTGAAGATCAATCTTCACATAGGCTTTAGAGCTGGCATTCTTAATGTTGAAGCCCGTCAGAAATTCAGTAGCCAGAAGGGTGCAATCAGCTAACATCCTCCCCTTAATGAAAGCACTCTGCTCCTCAGAAATTATAAGGGGCAAAATATTCCCAAGTCTACGGGCAAAAGTTTCGAGATGCACTTGTAGAGAACATTGCAGCAAGAGATGGGTCTATAGTCTGTTATGTCAACCACCTCCTTCCTTTTGGGTATAAGTTTAATAAAAGTGTGGTTTGCAGCCAAAACCATATTCCCACCATTTATGATCCATGTTATTGCATCACTAATGTCATTTCCGATGAGGTACCACATTCTTTGGTAGAACATCCCATTGAAGCCATCTGGCCCCGGAGCCTTAGATGGATTTATAGAGAACATTGCAGCCTTGATTTCTTCGTCAGTAGTAGGTTGGCATAATTTTTCATTCATGTCTCCAGTAATTCTTATACCAGGAATCAGGTCACCATAATTACTAATTTCATACATTGGTTGGTTGTAGATACTTTAGAAATAGTTTATGGTAGTAGCAGCTATCTCTTCTCTTTTGTCGACCACCTCACCCTGTTCATTTATCAGTTGATGGATTGTTTCTCTAAGTTCCTTCTTCTTGACCGCAACATGATACACCCTGGTATTCCTGTCCCCATCCGTTAGCCATTTCATCCGGATACATTGCCAAAAGAACTACTCTTTGGCTTTCTTCAGTTTCCTCATCATGTCTTCAGTTTTCATTTCATTATTTATAAAAAACACTTCCTCAGGTGATTCTCTGGCCACAGCAGTAGCTTCTTCGTACTCCTTGGTAGATGTAACACGGAGGTTCTTCAGATTGACCTTCTCCCTACTCCAAGATTTTAAAGCCTTTTTAGTGTTATGTAACTTCTTTAAGGCTCTATACATTGGGTTACCTACAACATCAATACCCCAGCTGCTTTCCACCAGCTCCTTGAAACCAACCCAGTCACACCAGAGGTTAAGGAACCAGAACGGCCGTTGGATTTTATCCCTGTTCACGAACTCCATCTTCAACCAGCAGTGATCACTCAAGATGTTAGCACCCATCTTGACAACAGCGTTAGGCCAGACATTGAGCCAAGCTTCGTTAACAAATGCTCGATCAATAGCACTAGCGATTCTTCGACCCGATTCTTTTTATTAGACCAAGTAGTCAAACCACCAATTCTATTTAGCTCAATAAGGGATGCCTCTTCCATGGTGTCATTAAAAGCAGCTATGATTCTCTCAGGGACAGTAAGTCCTCCTATCTTCTCTTTCATCCTTCTGACATTGTTGAAGTCCCCAAGGACAAGCCAAGGGACCTCAAGTTGTGTCGTTTCTTTTACGGTTCCTTACATTCTCATTATGTCTCTTTCCAAGTTCTCACCATAGATCCCAGACACAATGAAGTCGATACCTCCTTTATTACAGCAATTGACAGTAACCACTTGGTTAGTGGCATTGATGAGATCAATCACCCAAGTAGTCGGGTTCCACCCAACGAGGATTCTACAACCATCTCTACTTTCAATATTTGATAGAGTTTGCCACCCTTCCAGGAAAAGGGTTTGTATCCTTTCCTTGAATTTGTTCCTGATTCTAGTTTCCATACAAAAAACCAGGCTGGCTTCTTCCTCCACGATCACCCTTCTTACCTCCATCTGCCTCTCGGTAAGTGAGGCGCCCCGCACGTTCCAAGCGAGCAGGGACATATCTAATTGACTTTTTCCCCACTCCCTCCCTTGGAGTAGGATATTTCCTTGGCCTTCTTCTTCTGTTCTTTTGTAGAAGTACGAGTCTGTCTGGGACTCCTATTGCGTCTGTTGGTCACAACTTCAGGTGCCTCTTCTTCGACCTCTTCCAGGCTAGAGAAAGGGTTGACATCGATGACCCCAGCCACAGGTTCCTCTCCAACAGAAGCCTTTGCAAGCTTGCCTTTCTCCTTACCCTTCCTGGAGCGGGGGGTATCCCCAACAGGGGAAGGGGGAGTATTACAGGTGGGTGCATCAACATGTGCCTACTCAGTACCCCCAGAGAGGGGATCCTCCGAGGTCGATGCTACAACATTGACGGTCTCCACCCTGTCAATAATCAGCACCTCTTTGGGCGTGGTAATCTCCACCGCACGTCTGTCCCGAGGTGGGGGTTTGGACTTGCCCTGTCTTGTCTTTGTATTCTTCGCATGTTCAGGGATGATGGGGTCATCAAGGTGATGGTCCTCTCCCCCGGGGAGCTACCAGTAACGTGCCCAAATACTTTGCATGTGTCACACCTATCTGGAAGAGCTTCATATTTGAATCAGACTTCCCATTCTTCCCCATTAGGAAACTCAACCATAACCTCCGGTGGCGGCTCGTTCTCAGAAGAGATGTCCACACAAAAATGAGTGCAGCATTGGATTGTGCCATCCGACCTCCTGTCGATGGCTCTGGGCTCCCCGATCGAGTGGGCGATGACCGCAATAGCCCTAGCTGTCCAATGCTGGCCCACATCCGGCAGGGAAACCCAAATATGGGTTCTATTGAGTGTCGCTCTCCTAGTATCAGCTTCCTGTGTCCACCTCCTCACCAGGACCAACTGGTCATCAAAAAACCAAGGTTATTTGAGAAGGGCTTTTTTGATATCTGCATCACTAGCAAATCGAGCAAGGAACAGGCCATAAGTCAGCGAGAAAAGCTCCAGCTCCCCCCTTGGTCGCCAGCTCTGAATCATCCACCCTATGAGGGGGATAGGGTGGACGTTCCTTCCAAGAACCTGGATGATCGCCGAGTGTCGGTGGTAATCCTCCATTTCTCCATAATCGGGGCGTTGAACTTAGTCCACAACCGCTTGTCCCCCTCCTTGCGGAAGGGGGTCTTTGGATTTGTCGCGACCGCGCCTTTGATACGGGGTGGAGGACCACTGACCGATCCGACCCAATCCCTTGCCACGATGACATCAGTCTTCGAGGAGAACCACTCGCCACCCTGGGGCAGAGGATCGGGGGGTTTGGAGGAAGAAACAGGCGGGGTTCCAGTGCCCCCGCCCGCCATAATCGGCCAGAGATCTAGAGAGGGATCAAAGCACAATCAGCGCAAACTAGAGAGAGATTTTGATCCGAAGTTTGATTGCATCCATTTCATGCATTGTAATTCTTGAGTTTGCAATAGAAAAACACTATATTTCCAGTTCAACATCAATCGTTTAATGAATGCTAGTCGCTTGATCACCAACTTGTGTTATCTATTGTCTATTAGTGCAAATTGTCTATGTTTTTACTTCTAGATTTGAATATTGACTGCTTGTTGGTTCTAGATTGTATGTAGTCACCATACGTTTAGTTCGGTATCTAGAAGCATTTCTCAAGAAGTGGAGTAAACTCACCTCCATCGTTGTACTTTCATAATATGAAATTGAATCAGTTGACGTGTGAAAGTACAACCTTGATGGGTCGAGGAACACACTTTGTGAGGGGAGTGATGCAAAGTAAGTGACTATTCATCTGGGGATGGCTGGCATTGCAACACTTCCACGTTTTTCATAGTTAGTTATCTGAAAGGAGGCTAAGCCTACAAAGATACTAACTGTTTAGACTCTTTTGTTTGCAAGCCAAGTTATTGTGATGTATGTTTTGATCCATGTGTAATGGTGGTAAAAGTCGGTCACAATCTAGTGGTTTATTAACATTGTTTAAAACTAAAAATTTACTTCCCTACTTTTACATTATGTGCACTTAGTACAAACAACCAAACCAAATCTTTGATCTAAATACCCATTGTTTAGGTATTAAATGAAATTCTAACACTTTGTATCTTGTTGATCTTAACAAGACTGTTGTCCTGTGGATTTGACCCTTAACAATAGTACGATAACACTTCCACATATCCTAGCATATGTGGGTGGAGTTTTTAATCTAGTATAAGAAAGGTTAAACCTAAGAGACTTACAATCTTTTGGATTTTTAGCGGTGCACGCAACTCCAAACAAGTGGAAGATCCATCATGCCCCTATATGCTATACAACCAATGTTCCCAAACTTTGACCTTGTTGCATGCAAGAGTCTTTCAGACAATGAACTCAAGCTCATCATGTCTTGGCTTTATGCAGAGAATGATGAGCTTGTTTTCCTCGACGATAACATTCTCGTAATGGAAGATTTACTCCATGAAACTTTACAAATAAAAGGTTCATTACCTGTGAGTGTAATGACTTCTTACTAATTTCTTCTAGCACGGGACCTACCTACAATTTACATGGTGTCTGCATACATGGAGGATGATTTACTCAAGTCAAAGAACTTTGACACCACTGAAGCCCTTATGTCATATCTTCAACATACAACTTCAAACTTCATCCTATTTCCATTCCTTCACTATGAGCATTGGATGTTGTTGGCAACAAACTTAAATAATGGCACTACAGTGATATACAACAATTTCGATAGCCAGTTTGATCAAATATAGAAAGAGTATTGTGTTACAACAAAGATGCCCACAGAAGAAGTGGTGAAGGATTGTGTTGAACGACTACACGATCTTCTTGGAAAGCACACAAAGGCATATAATAAAGAACATTTCCATCGTCGAACCTTCTACAACTGATGTCCCCAGCAAATCAAAGTATCAAACGACTATGTTTCCACGTCCTTTACTAGATGTATACCATCACTGTTCTTGGTAAACATGTGGAGGACATGAAGTACGTGGATTATCACATTTTACGTGGAAAGTTTGCAGAAAATCTCCTCCATTCCTATGGAGCCAACAAAGGATAAATAGAACCTTCATGTACTTCTCAAACTATCACCTTAACACTCTACGGATAGAGTGAGTGATAAGTTGGGGGGGATACACTGGGTAAGGGTGAGGTAATATATTCAAACCTTCTACTCTCCACTCTTTCATTTACCTTTATTCTTTCGTACAAATTTTTCTTTTTCTAATAATTAGTTATTCTAATAATTTCTTTGATAGAATAACTGTTGTACATAAGAAAACATTCATTATGGAAAAGGGAGACCCCTAGCTAAATTAGAGACAGAGTAATCCTCAGAAGTAATTACATAAGTAGCAAATAGGCATGTAATGGCAAATTAATAAATCACTTTCATACTCAATTTTCATGCTTTTTCTTCAGTTCTACGTCAAACTCTCCATAGGTTAACATCGTGGCCAAAACAAGCCAAACACTCTCAAGGATGAGAGGGAAATAGGAGAAATCCAAGTCTAGGAACCTCGCAGGTTGACCACCAAGTACAAAAATCGAAACAAGTGCATTCCAGGAAACTCCAAGGAATAGTTTTCTTCTTTTCAAAAATAGGCTTTGTAGCCCAAATAAAAAACCTAAAATACCCAATTCCTAAACTGGTGAGTATATGAATAAAAGCCAAAAAATTTAATAAAAACATGAGAGTTGTGCCATGCATTAGGACCTATATGAAGAGCCAATAAAGGTCTTTCCCGACTGGTACATTCAAGTGCCCTCATAAAGGTAGATGTATCGCACCCGGTAGTGAAATCCTAAGGACTCCAAATATATGAAAGTTGATAAATTTCTCGCCCGACCGGTACATTCAGCTGCCCTCACAAAGGCAGACGTGTCACACCCGGTAGTGTGGTCCTAAAATTTTAGATAAACCCTCCCCCCTTCAAAGGGAGAGTTACAGAACAACCCTTCATCCAACCCTCGTACCCATCTTAGCTTCCGGTAGGATCTAAAAAGAAGTATAAAACTACTTAGAGTCAAAGACATGCATAGAATGTGATTAAGGAAAAGGTGGTCCCAATGCGAGTTACACAACATGGAAGAAACTTGAGATCCACGCAACTCTCGATACTTGATATAGTTAGTATCCATTATAAGACTCTAGGAGATCTCTGGTTTAGAATTGAATCAAGAGTATGGAAATCTTCACTAAATAAAATCACCTCGCCACTACGTACATTAGCTCTATCAAGCTTGAGGACAAGCTAGACACTAAGTTGGGGGGGGGGGGTGATAACCTTCTATTTTGTGATGTTATCTTACTATTTTTTCTTAGTTTTCCATACTCTTTCTTAGATAAATTATATAGAATTCTTAACTTTCCACTTTATTGTTAATATACTAATATACTATAATTTTTCCCTTTTTTCTTATAGAAAAGCACACAAAAATTGCAAAAGAACTCAAACGGTCCCAAGACCATATGAAGACCAACCGATCTGAAGACTGAACGAAACTGAAACCGTCCCCAAGACCATATGAAGACCAACTGTTCCAAGACCGAATGAATGACAAATGGTCCCAAGACCGTATGAAGACCAACCAGTCCCAAGACCGAATGAAACCCCAACGGTCCCAAGACCGTTTGAAGACCAACCGGTCCCAAGATTGAATGATAGAAAAATGGTCCCCACACCGACCAAAGCCTCAAATAGTCCCAAGACCGACCAAGCTTCAAACAATATCAAGATTGAACAAACCTGAAACGGTGTCCAAACCATTCAGGATCCAAACGGTCTCCAAACAATTTGAGAATCCAAACGGTCTCCTAACCATTTGAGGATCCAAACGGTCTTCAAACAGTTCCAGATCCAAATGGTATCCAAACCTTTTAGGATCCAAATGGTCTTCAAACCGTTTGAGATTCAGAACAGTCCCAAGCTCGTTCAAGACTTCTTGGAAGCCTATAAATAAGACCAAAGGGGTCCTCATTATGGGGAGATCTTTCAGACGCCCAATGGCTACCCCAACTGTTCCAGAGCCATTCCAACCTTCATTCATCGCCCCAAGGCTTCCGGTCTAAGATCCACACTCCATCCTTAAGCTACTTTCTCTCGCATTGACATAGAATGTGGGAAGTCAAGGATCCATCACCAAGGAAACCACGTGGTGTGAAGATAGTTTCTCTCTACTCCAAGGGGTCAACCTTCCTCCCTCCTACGTGGAGATGATGTTTTCCTTCTCTCTTCCCACCTCCTTCTTTGCCCCTGCCATGAGCGAGTAGTTCCATAAACTAGGATGCGGGGAGTAGCCTCGCTACCCATGTTTCCAATGCATGCATTGTATTTCATGAGTTTGCAATAGAGAAATACTATCTTATCAGTTCAACATCAATCATTTATTGAATTCTAGTTGCTTGATGACCAACTTGTATTATCTATTATCGATTAGTGTAAATTGTCTATGTTTGTACTTCTAGATTCGAATATTGACTACTTGTTGGATCCAGATGTGTGTAGTCACCATACTTTTGCTTTGGTATGTAGGAGCATTTCTCAAGGAGTGGAGTAAACTCACCTCCATCGTTGTACTTTCATGCTATGAAATGGAATCAGTTGATGTATGAATGTACAACTTTGACAGGTTGAGAAACACACTTTGTGAGGGGAGTGATGCAAAGTAAGTGACCATTCTTTTACGGATGGCTGGCATTTCAACACTTCCACTTTTGTCATAGTTAGTTATCCGAAAGGAAGCTATGTCTACAACGATACTAATTGCTTAGAATATTTTCTCGGCGAGTCATGTTTTTTATGATGTATGTTTTGAATCCATGTGTAGTGGTGGTGAAACTCGATTACATCCTAGTGGTTTCCAAAATATTGTCTTCAACCTTAAGTTTTCTTTCCTACCATTTACATTACCTTGAACTTTAGGTTAATCAATTTGTAAACTCTTTGATCTAGATATCAACTCTTAAGTAGATAAATAGAATTATAACATTTTCCATCTTGTTAAATCCTTAACAAGACTGTTGTCTCTTGGATTTGACCCTCAACTGTACTACGATAAGACTTCTGCGTACCTTAGCATACATAGGTGGAGATCTTATTATAGCACACATAAGGTTAAACTTAGAGACTAAATATCTCTAGTATTTTTAGTGGTGCATGCAACTCCACACGAGTGGAGGCTCGATTAAGTGTGTTCTTCAAGAAAACATGGTCACCTTTCTTGAACTGACATTCATGATGGTGAGCATCTGCATAAGATTTCTACCAATCATGTTCTAATTTTATTCTCTGCTTTATTAGTGCACCTTTGTCTGTATAGATCTGCATCTCATAGGATTTCATCAAGGTATGCTCCCCAAAGTCATCCCAGTGTAGTGGAGATCAACATGGTCTACCAAAGAAGGCTTCAAATGGAGGCATCCTAATACTCACCTGATAGCTATTATTATACGAAAACTCAACTAAAGGTATATAATGGTCCCATGAGACTTCCTAATTGAGAACCAAGATCGTAGTTGATCCTCCAAAATCTGTGTGATATGTTCTGATTGTCTGTCTGTCTGAGGATGGTATGTTGTGCTGAAGTTTAGCTATGTGCCCAATTCCTCTAGAACCTGCTTCCACAACATTGAAGTGAACTTTGGATGTCTGTCCCAGACAATGGATGTTGGAACTCCATGCAGACATACTATCTCATGTATATAGAGGTTAGCCATCTTGGATACTTTGATGGTAGTCTGTTGTGTTTTAGGGGAGAAAGAGAAGGCAACGAAAACAAAAAAAAATCTTCTCCCAAACCCAGAATAAAGAAATCACGTCAACATCTATATAGTAGGAAGTATGGTTTGCAGAAACATATCGTGTCCCGAGGCTTGCTCGGTGGCATTACCTCATGGCTTGCATAGTCTTCACCTCCGATCTTGGATGGTGTATGTGCACCTCCTGGTCTCACCGGGACTATCGGGATTGACAACTGTCCTCCAAGCGACAGAAGTCTCCCGCCTCTAAAGTAGTCTACACAGACCACCTGGAACTCCGATCTCCTTATCCCATATGGAATCAGAATGAGTCACACCCTCTTGTCGGTGTACTAGTCACTGACACACTCTTCTACAACTAGTTCATTTTCTGTAGTTTTCTTTCCCTTGTTGTACCTCCCTTATCGGGTAGCACTTGCTCGGGCTCTCTTAGTTACAACAACTAGAGAGAACGACAACTTTGCATAGAAATTGGTGTTCTAAGTTGTTGTTCCTGAGAAACCCCCAATACCCCTATATATATTGGAGGGTCATGGGACAGGGTTCTCTATCTTGGGCAATGTGGTATTAAAGCAGGAGAAGAAGGATTTGAGATTTTACACAAAACAACCAACTACGCCACCTAAACTGACCGTTTCAAGCATAAAACGATCTGTTGGGGACCTGATCCGATCAGTTTACACCTAAACCGGTCGATTGGAACACCTGAGCCAATCAGTTCACTTCTGAGCCGATCAGTTTTTGGTCCTGGTCCAACTCAAATTGGCTTTCATATTTGTTTCCAACTAATCAAATATTAATCCTTGTTCAAATCAAATTTGTATAAGTGAAACAAATTTTATTTGCAAAATTGTCTTCTGACTTTCCAAACGATCTCGGTTGGTCCTTGAATCGACCGATTCAACAATTGAGTTGATCATTTCATGACACATAAGTCGATCAAATAACAACTTGAGCCGACTGGTTCATCAACCTGAGCTGATCCGTTCATCCCTATGAGTCGATCGGTTTGGGCAATAGACTGTGCAAATCAGTCAATTGTAGTTTCAATCAATCTGATACACTAATCAATTGGTCGACCACCTTGAACACTATGATACTGATCTATGAATTAATTGAGTGTTTAATTGAACTACTAAACTCCTTTAGTAATCAATCTAAACATCAGTTGTGGATAAACTCCTCTTCTAGGTTAAATCCTATGTGTGTGACCCTGCAGGTCCATTTCATGTTGGTAGTGAAAGTCCATAACAATTATGACTTCACAAGCAATGAGCGGTGCCTAGTCGCACATCAATTCTATCCAAGTGAAAAGGAAAGTTGGGAGAACAACTTTCAATCCTACAATCCGTGAATGGTGTTACATCAAATGTATAATTCCTTTGTCACTGATATCCCGAATGAACTCAAGGCATGGTACAGTCATCCTGTAAATGTTCACTCACTTTCTTGATGTCAGAGTAGATTGGAGGAAATTTGTATGACATCAATATAACATATTGATTCAGACATGCATGCATGCCTATATCAATCCTACTCATCAAGTGGCCATGGATATCAAACTCCTTCAGGAGGGACAAATCCCATATCTATCACTCACCCCTCAAAATCCCCATGTGTGAAAGACACCCAATCATCACCTTTATAACAACCCATGTTTCAAAACTATATTTGATGATGTCAAAGTATACCCAACGACATGTGTTGAGTGTAGTGATTTCAGGTCAAAGAATCAAAGTAAGCATCATCACTGTGAGAACTGACTGTGACTACCATGTCATGGTTCCATGTGTCAAACTCACAATGGGTCTGTCTGGTACACTTGTTCTCTAACAAGTACCTATGTGTTTGGTTTGATATCTCCATATCATGACTAATGAGATTCTATCGTCAACCAACACCACAATCTAGTCTTATGTGTCATTATTGTCTATATACCTTCCACAATGACATCTGACTAGGGATATAATAAGAATGTACACACTTTTAGCATATGTATGTTCTCATCGTTCAGGTCCTTAACCTGAAAGCATACATCATTAAGTATTGTCATTTTCTAGACATTCAATCTATTCTATCATTATCTCATATGACTGAACCAGAAGGAATTGGAAGCTTTCCTTTGATGTTTATCAAATCAATCTTAATGTGTCCCACCAATAATCCCATGATTGTCTCTCAAGGCATACTAACCAACAGACTCCCACTTGCACTGTGAGCCAATCACCCTTGAATTGTATTCACAGTGATCTTTCAAACATGTCCCACATGATACCATGCTCTAGTGCTAACATAGTGAGTTATGGAAACACCATGCCAAAGTCAATATTAACTACATATCTCTCATCTCTTCACTGTACATCACACGTATGAGATGGAGTTGTCGTAATGTGTGATCTAGTATTCCTTTGCTAACCTGATGCATGGGTTTTGAGTCACTTTTATAGGCTTATTTTATATCTATTTTATGCATGTATTTGTCATTTTCTTGATTATATTTGCATAATTCACTATAGTTGGCCCTTAAACTCTTTTTGCATCAAATTATACTTCTTTTATAATATTTATATGATTTTATATAATCCCCGGACTTATACACATGTTTCGGCACTTTTTCAGGCACTTTTGCATTGTCCGGAGTCGATACTATCGACCCCCAGGTCGATAGTATCGACATTTCATCAAAAAGCAACCCCAAAACGCGATCTTGGAAGGAATAACCTGTCCCATGGTCGATACCATCGACCTTGGGGTCGGTACTATCGACAGCGTCGCGATCTGGCGATTTTCAGCACTAAAACGGAGCGTTTTAATCCGACGGTTGAGCTTTTTCAGAGCCGTAAAGTGGTCCTATGACCTAAGAAGAGCACGGACGGCCCGAGGGGGGGAGGAGATTGTGTTGCACAACATCCAAGAAGGAGAGAGAGAGATAGGAGATGAGAGACGAAGGCCGTCAACCGAGCGATCCGAGCACCTCCGACGGGCGATTTTGCTGCCGGAAGACTGCAAAACGCACGTTTCTCGAGGAGGATCTCCAGGAACACCTTTGTATCAGGGGTTACACGAGTTTGCTCCATGTTTCCCATGTTTTTCTCCTCTACTCCTTTGTCTTTCATTGAGATGACCATGCGGGGCTAATCCCCTTTGTCTTTAGGATCGGGAGTAGCCCGGGGAATGCATTGTATGACAGTTTTATATTAATAATTCATATTTTCTCTCTTAAATCCGTGGTATAGTTTCGTTTTCTCCATATATTGTTATGCTTGATCACCATAATAATAACTTAATGCCCTTAATCACTTCGACAGAAGGATTAACGGTTGAAAAGAGACGAAACCTACATTAATCAATAAATCCCTTGACAAAGGAGGTGTAAAATTAATGGTGGAAACTGAGAGATCGGCTATAATGCGCTTAGTTTAGGGGAATGATTACTATGACGGTGGAATCAACCTAAACCTAAGTAGTGAATTACACCACGACAGTGGGTAATTCTGTTTTCAGGCCACTACCCGGATAGAGAGAGAAGATTGAGGAGTTATATGAAACCTAATGCAATGTTGACCCGCGGTGAAACCGAAATCCTAAAGATATCCTTTTGAATTGATTAAATCAACCTTTAATCGATTGTTTGCTTTGTTTTATTTTTATTTTCTTTTAATTTTGACAACAAACCCTACTTTGTTATCCGGCTTAGCTGATCGCAAATAGTTAGTAGAAGTCTCCAATAATTCAACGTATCCCTGTGTTCGACTCGGGCCTCACAAAGGCCTATATTACTCGACGCGTACACTTGCATTTTTAGCGCGTAGTAAAATACACGTCAAGTTTTTGGCGCCGTTGCCGGGGATACGGCGAATTATTGGCACTTTGAGTGCTAAGAGCGGCCACTCTAGGCCACATTTTTTTTATTTTAAAACAATTTCAAAAATTCCTTTATTTCTCTATAATTGTGTTGACTCATTCAAAGCATTGTACTGAACCCCTATTTCCATATTTCAGGTACTTTGCATGGTGCACACACGTAGTCGAGACTACGTGAATTTCACACCTGAGGTTCCATCTGCGGGACCAGAGGACGAGGACTACTACGAGCAGGAACACCAAAGTGATATAAATTCTGAATCTGAGCAAGAACAAGAAGAAGAAATGGCTGAAGCACAGACAATATGGGAGAAGATCAAGGCGTCTTCTTCCTCAGCATCAAAGGGGCCTATAAAGAAACAGGGGCTGAACATACCTACATACAAGATCGACCCGGCACTGATTAACTTGGTCAAATCCAACGCATTTCACGGGCTGAAAAATGAAGATCCAGTGGCACACATTAGTCAGTTTGTTGAAAATTGCGATATGGTGAAGATCGACAGGTTCCCGCAAGATGTGTTGTATCTCAAGTTGTTCCCAAGTTCATTGGCAGGAGCAGTGCGAGAGTGGCTTCATAACCTCGACGACGAGTTTGTTGAATCATGGGATCACATGGTAGAGGTTTTCTTCGAGAGGTTCTTCCCTCCTGAGAAGACCAATGATATGATCAGGAAGATTCACAATTTCACCCAACAGGCGGGTGAAACTTATTCTGATACTTGGGAGCGATTCTAGGTCATGTTGAGGAGATGTCCGCATCATGGGCTGGATAAGGAGACCCAAGTGAAGATTTTCTATTTTGCTCTCTCCGAGCATGATAGAAGCAACCTTGATTCAGCTGGTTCCGGATTCTTCTTGAATAACACAGACACTCGATGTTGGGAGATCTTGAGGAATATGGCAAAGAAGCAATCCTGGGGCGACAGAGACGCCGTAGAGCATGTTCAGGCTGTGGGGGAGTCAAAGGCCATCAAAGAGTTAAATGATAAATTAGACCTTCTTGCTAAGAAATTGCTTGCCAAAGAAGATGCAGAAGACGATGAAGAAGCTCAGGTCAAATTCATGCAACAACAGGGATATAGAAATAATGATTATGCTTGGAGGAAGGATAGGAAGTTCTCATGGAAGGATCCTAACAATTTCCTACAAGATCCGGATGCAAAGCCACAACCGAGAGCTGAAGATAAAAGCACCGAGTTGCTTAGTCAAATGGTGCAGCAGAATCAGGAGATGATGGCTATGTTTGGTAAACAATTGCAATCTCAAGGTGATATTCTAACCAAGTTTGGACAGACGCTGCAAAGCCATGGAGCACAAATGCGGGCATTAGAAACCACCGTGGCACAGATTTCTAGTGAAGTGGCAGCCATCAAGCACGCCAATCAACAGAAACCGGCCGAGAATGCAAACGTGGCCCAAGCACACCATCAGGTCAAGTATATTTCTGTGGTAAGCAATGAGGAGGAATCTCAGGTGCAAGAAGCTAAAGAGGAAAGAAAAATGACGTTTAATACGCATGCGTCACCGGCGATACCGTATCCACACACTTATTATGGACTGCCGGGCGGAAACCCTTTCTTCAGAAAATCACAGCGAGTTATGAATATTGTATCTCCCTCTAGAGAAAAAGAACAATTGAAGGTTGTTTGTGCACGTGTGGAGACATCGAATGCGAGAGAGGAACCACAACAAGCTATTACTATTGACGATGTCTCGCCAAAGCCCACGTCAGATGGAGTAATTGAAGCAAGTTTAGGGGAGCTGGCCCCGAAAAGCTCATATGTGCCTCCTCACAAGCGTGTCAATGCGGCAGATGTGTCAAGTCGGGACAATCTGAAGCCGAAGAAGGAGCACCGACACTATAGGAAATTCTTGGAAATATTCCGCAAGCTGCATATCAACATTCCACTGGTGGAAATGATTGAGAAGGTTCCCGCCTATGGGAGGTTCATTAAAGATATAATCAACAAAAAGAGGCGGATCAAAGATACTGATGTATGCAAGATGAATGAAATGGTGAGCTCAATCATTCTTGGGAGCTTACCAGAGAAGAAGAAAGACTCGGGGAGTTTTTATATCCCATGTTCAATAGGTGACCAACATTTTCCACAAGCACAGTGTGATTCGGGCGCCAGCATTAATCTTATGCCTCTGTCCACATTTCAAAAGCTTGGGTTGAAGGAGATAAAGAAATCGGCGGCAACGATTGAGTTGGCAGATGGGTCCATTGTAAGGCCATATGGAGTGTGTGAGGATGTACTCGTCAAGGTAGATAGGTTCATCTTCCCGGTAGATTTTGTTGTCATGGACATGCCACAGCTCCAAAGTTGCGAGATGCTATTGGGAAGGCCGTTCCAAGCTACGACTGATGTCATCGTTGCCATTGGGAGAGGTACATTGACCTTGGGGATTGGACATGATCGAGTTCAATTCAAATTGCCACATGACTCATTGGAGACATCTCTTGACAACCCAGGTTAAAGGTATCTTTATGTCAAGCCTAGGACATTAAACAAGGGCGCTTGTTGGGAGGCAACTCAACTTTAGGTTCAATTTTATGTTTGGTTATGTTCTTTTATGTTTATGTACTTAGTTTTTTCTTAGGTTTTGATAATTTTTGTAAAAATGGTACCCTAACTCGTGTTTTGAAGTGTGTAGAATGTTAAGGTCGATACTATCGACACCCATGTCGATAGTATCGAGTTTGGAGAAGTAAACGCTGAAGAAAAGTCGATACCATCGACCCTAGGGTCGATAGTATCGAGATTCCTGAAGATTTACAGAAAAATTGGTGCCAGTAAAGTCGATACCATCGACCCTAGGGTCGATAGTATCGACACTTTTGAGTTCCCAGGCTTTTAGATGTGTCGATTCAACAAAATCGCTGAGTCTGGGTCGATACCATCGACCTTGGTCGATAGTATCGACACCTGCAGGACAACTACATAAAACAGGCCATAAAAGGTATCGAAACGAGATTTTTTCGAACCGTTTTTTGCAGAGGAAAGATGGATGAAGAAAGTCACGTGTTAGAACCACTAAGACACAAAAATGGGCCACAAAAAGGAGGGATATAGCAAGCATCACTTGGTCTACTTGAGCATCTAACCATCCTTCTTCACCACACTTCAAAGCGAACGGTACCGTTGTTCCACTTCTTAAGTGAGAATGTTGACTATGAGGCCATAGTCATATTCAAGCTTAGGAGGGGTGTTGGAACAACCCTCTATCTTAGTTTTTACTTACTTATTCATGTTGATTTTACTTTTGAGATATTAGTTGTTTTTATTTCTAGGTTTACCGCTTTTGTAGGATCCACATCTATCTAGTGTAATCTGTGGAGCAATAAATGCATGGTTTCAATTGGGAGTTTTACTCTTGGGTTGTGGGCACATGAAAATATGAGCATATTGAAAACTTTTTGAGCTTATTCTTGAGAGTAATTGAGTGGCATAACTGAGGAAGTGCTTGGGTGAGTCAGCTTCAGGACACGGGGACATGAATGACCATCTTTATTGTCCAAGGAAAAGTGATTGACAAGGATGTTTGAGACCAAACCGACCAAACGCTAATGTGACCTTAGACTAAAGTTTAAGAGAGAAATCCTTCAGTTACCCTGTACACAGGTCTTTAGAGAGGGACATATGATATTTTCGAAAGGTTCTGTCAATTAGTCTTGTGATCTGATCCACCGCAATTTCATTCACACTCCACCATAAGAAATGGGAGCACATTACTGTCTTTCACTCTTTGATTGCATACCATGTAGATAGGTCTTGCATTACAACCATTTTCACATTTTTTACATGAGAATGAAAAAAAAAAGATAGAGTAGTTATACATGCACATTATCCTTAGGTGCATGTCATAGTAGTTGCATAACTGTCATTATGTAGTTGCATTTACATCTTTTGAGCATATTGTACACCATGTATCTTATGTTACTCTGAAAACGTTAAAGGTGATGAACTTGTTCCATATCCTCCAAATAGAATGCTTCAGATGCACAAGTATGTAACAAGAAGTGAGCCCGACATATAATTCATTATCATCTATGAAAATAAGGGCTTTAAAAAAAATGAAAAAAAATGAAAAAAAAAAGAATTGAGAAGTAAGTAGGAATGAGAGGGAGAAAGGAACATGTTCTCACTTACATACTAAGAAGAATAAGCACATGGTGTAGTTTTCTTAGATATTCCATCTCACCTTGAGACGGAATGATAGTGCATGCGTCATTCCACCAAAAATGTAACATTAGGACATTTTCACTTGCATTTTGCATCATGATAGGTCATTAATTTTTGTATTGCATGATTGACTATTATGTGCTTCCATCTCTTCCACAACCACCTATCCCATCCACCCGTTGCTCTAATTGGTAGGCCACCCACGATATTCTCCTCATTCATTAATATCAGGAGATCTGCTTCCATTTAGATGGTAGTTAGAAAATGAGCAACGTAGATAGGAGATCACAAGATGCATCAAGTATGGACCGGATGAGTTTATCATATTAACTGCTTTAATTGATAGTGTTTCACTGATTGGGGGATAGACATCTTTTACATAGGTCTTTGGTCGCCTGGATGGCAGTTAGTGTTCCGTGGTCAATGAGGGCTGGTTTGTGGAAAGAAAGTGGGGATGATGTAGATTCATTTCATGTATTTATGTCCTGTTGCTGACTTATCTCAACCAAATCCAAAGTTTTGTTGCTCGAGGACGAGCAAGGTTTAAGCTTAGGGGAGTTTGATGCATGGGTTTTGAGTCACTTTTATAGGCTTATTTTATATCTGTTTTATTGATGTATTTGTCATTTTCTTGATTATATTTGCATAATTCACTATAGTTGGCCCTTAAACTCTTTTTGCATCAAATTATACTTCTTTTATAATATTTATATGATTTTATATAATCCCCGGACTTATACACATGTTTCGGCACTTTTTCAGGCACTTTTGCATTGTCCGGAGTCGATACTATCGACCCCCAGGTCGATAGTATCGACATTTCATCAAAAAGCAACCCCAAAACGCGATCTTGGAAGGAATAACCTGTCCCATGGTCGATACCATCGACCTTGGGGTCGATACTATCGACAGCGTCGCGATCTGGCGATTTTCAGCACTAAAACGGAGCGTTTTAATCCGACGGTTGAGCTTTTTCGGAGCCGTAAAGTGGTCCTATGACCTAAGAAGAGCACGGACGGCCCGAGGGGGGGAGGAGATTGTGTTGCACAACATCCAAGAAGGAGAGAGAGAGATAGGAGACGAGAGACGAAGGCCGTCAACCGAGCGATCCGAGCACCTCCGACGGGCGATTTTGCTGCCGGAAGACTGCAAAACGCACGTTTCTCGAGGAGGATCTCTAGGAACACCTTTGTATCAGGGGTTACACGAGTTTGCTCCATGTTTCCCATGTTTTTCTTCTCTACTCCTTTGTCTTTCATTGAGATGACCATGCGGGGCTAATCCCCTTTGTCTTTAGGACCGGGAGTAGCCCGGGGAATGCATTGTATGACAGTTTTATATTAATAATTCATATTTTCTCTCTTAAATCCGTGGTATAGTTTCGTTTTCTCCATATATTGTTATGCTTGATCACCATAATAATAACTTAATGCCCTTAATCACTTCGACAGAAGGATTAACGGTTGAAAAGAGACAAAACCTACATTAATCAATAAATCCCTTGACAAAGGAGGTGTAAAATTAATGGTGGAAACTGAGAGATCGGCTATAATGCGCTTAGTTTAGGGGAATGATTACTACGACGGTGGAATCAACCTAAACCTAAGTAGTGAATTACACCACGACAGTGGGTAATTCTGTTTTCAGGCCACTACCCGGATAGAGAGAGAAGATTGAGGAGTTATATGAAACCTAATGCAATGTTGACCCGCGGTGAAACCGAAATCCTAAAGATATCCTTTTGAATTGATTAAATCAACCTTTAATCGATTGTTTGCTTTGTTTTATTTTTATTTTCTTTTAATTTTGACAACAAACCCTACTTTGTTATCTGGCTTAGCTGATCGCAAATAGTTAGTAGAAGTCTCCAATAATTCAACGTATCCCTGTGTTCGACTCGGGCCTCACAAAGGCCTATATTACTCGACGCGTACACTTGCGTTTTTAGCACGTAGTAAAATACACGTCATAACCTTTATCCAATTTGCATGACCAAGTACTCCTTACTTGTCATCAATGACTGAAATATCTATAAGTTCATATCATGAACTTCCAGATCAATATAGTATCAACTAATGTTCTGTAACGCATGTATACTCGTCTTTTCCTTTTAAACAACTTTATTGGAACATTTCCATAAACAAACATTCACTTTTATATATACCTCATATATATTGTGATTAATTCTCTGTCCTTTTCGAAACTTCGCATCAGTGTAACTCTTTACAGTGAACCCTTCCTTATTTCCATAGAATTAGTACTTGTTTAGTACTTATCAAGTTCTCATGGAATTCCAGTAACCCTTACTGGAACTAGACAGACATCTACTCGTCATGTTCCACATATGAGTTATCAGGATGAGCACATCATATTGTCATGTCCTACATACAAGATGATAAATGTGTTTTGTTCTTGCCGTGTCCATACATGCAATATGATGGAACAGTTACATACATCATAGACCAATATCTATTCTTAGTGTTCCCATTCTTCATAAGAATTGGACACTTGGCCTTGGGATACCAACTCCATGTAACATGGACAAGTTTTCTCCCATTGAATCTATGCACACTAAACCCTTCAGTGTAGATTGCTAATGTATGCTCTCTCTTTTAAGTCAAGAGGTTTTCAAGAACGATCTCTATTCCTATTACATAGGAAACATCTCTGTCCTCCTTAAAGATAATTTCCACTTTGGATTTCCATTCTAGAACATTTCCATTTCACATATGCATGTGGAATGCAAATAGGCTCCCACTAAATCATAGATCCCTTCTTTATCTTTGTCATATCAGTTAAACCCTTTGACTATATCATCAAAGTTAAGATCATAGTTTTGAGTTTCTTGTACTCAATCAATAACATTGATTAGTCCATTGCAACTTATACACTTCATTTGCATTAATGGATCCATAAACCTTATAGGTTGTGTCACGTGCACATCCTTGTATTATTCCTTATAGGAATGTAATTTTAGTATCCACATGCCAAATCTCTTAGTCATTAAGTTACAATCAACAAGCATCATCCTTCTCAAAATGTTATCCATGTGTCTTAATGCATAAGACTCATTCACACTTATGGATTTCATCCCAATGGGTTCTACCATTAAGTTCATACCTTATGGTTTACATGGAAGTCATTTAGGATGTAATGGTCATAAACCATAACTCAAAATCCGGTTCCTCATACTCATCTAGATAGATGACTCATCACATGACCAATTCTTCACATAGATAATCGAGGTGTATTTGTCAAGGATATAAGAATTCATAACTTCTTTTGATTCTTAATGTCCTTTATTAGTGTGGGGTATTCTTTATTTAAGAAGAAAATAGCTATTTTATAATCATCCTGTAACTACTTAGAGTATGACTCCTTTTGATTTAGACATCATCGTGTCTTAATCATGAGTTCACTATGATACACTATCATAATCACTCATAAGGATCTCAAACACTTGGTTCAAGTATTTCATACATTGCTCTCATCAAGAATTAATACTTTAGCAAATTTGTACTTCATATATGATATTCTTGAACATTTCAAGATATTCATATTGATCTAAACACCATCTGAAGTACTAGCATTAAGTCCAATAGGTATGTAAATACATCACATGTATTATTCCTAATAGGATAATCATTCTCCCACTATCACTAGTGAAGATTTATTAATCATGTCTATGATAGTCATGTCTCATACTACTTCTCTAACCAAAAGAGTCTAGCTTATCCATCATATGGAAACTAGAAATGAACTTCTCATTATTTATGCTAATATAATTGTTTGAGTTATCAATAACTTTTAGGTATCATATTATCTTATGCGTACCAAGTACCACAAGATAAACAAGGCATTGCCACATAGATTGAAACATCAACTTTATTAATTGATATCATTGTCATACAATATGCATAAAATAATGTGTTTCTATCCATTGGAAAATATGAAATAGCAATTCATAACTCTATTAAATTCCTTCAAGGATGAAAATAAACTAAAGTACTCCTATCTATTGCGGCAACACTTGCCCCATGTATTGGGTTCTTTACACTTTATATCTTGGTATCATATACCTTAAAAGTGTTATAATTTTATTTCATTACACCTTCAGGTGGAGACGTCTGTTCCCTCCTTCTTCTTTGGTTCTTCCAGATAGAGTGGACAATCCCTTTTCCAATGTTCTAGCTTTTGATAATGGTGGAAATTGCCTCTCTTAGTCACACCTCCCTTGGCCTTGAGAGTTGAAGATGACTTGGGATGCTGGCTAGCATCAGAACATTTCCTAGCCTTGCCCTTTCCCTTGATCTTAGACTTGCCTTTCTTATTGTTGATCATCATCACAAAATTAGGCTTTTCCTTCTTCATTTGTGCCTTGGCTGTCCTTAACATGCCCAACAACTCTGTCAAAGGCTTGTCAAAGTTGTTCATGTTGTACTTCATCACAAACTGACTGAAGGATTCTGGCAACAATTGTAGTATCACGTCAGTAGCCAACTCTTGGCTCAGGGGAAATCCTAGTCTTGTCAGGTTCTCCACATACCCAATCATCTTGAGTGTGTGAGGACCAATTGGATCTCCTTTTGTCATGACGTACTTGAACAGTGTCTTGGAGACATCATATCTCTCTTGTCGTGCTTGATCTTCATACATGTTCTTGAGATGTTGAATCATCTCAATGACACCCATATTCTCATGTTGTCTATGCAACTCGTGGTTCCTTGAGCACAACATCAAGCACTTTGCATAAATGGCATCTTCAGAATGCTTCTTATAAGCATCCCTTTCTGCCTTTGGTGTGGTAGGAGCAGGTTCCTCTGGAGATGGAGTATCCAGGACATAGAGCTTTCGCTCTTGAGTGAGAACAATTCTCAATGTCCTAAACCAATTGTGGAAGTTAGTCCTATTGAGCTTGTCCTTTTCAAGGACTGATCACAATGAAAAGTAATTGATGTTTTTTATCATTTGTACTACAAAAGGAAAAATATGCAATTTAGTCCAAAACTCAATTTTTGACTTATTAGATTGATTTGAAAGGTTGAATATATAATTAGGACTTTAATTAGTTATCGCTCCCACTATTTTGTTCAAATTGATAGCCCTCACCATCAATTTGAATGATTGTAGTGTACAATCTTCTAGTGGGTCAAGATCCATATTTCATCAAGTCATGGGTCAGCTTTGGCTGATCGCCCACAATCTTGACTATTTAGGTAGGCCATCATGCCAATTGCATCATATGAAACTCTTTATGAATGAACATGCGCAACACCTTTCCATGAACATTCCGTACCTCTGGGCTTAGATTCTCTAAAAATCACCAGTTAAGTCTAACCCAATAGTCAACACGGTAAACATGCACCCTGCTTTGGCAGAACCTACATGTTTAACCTTCACACTTCCACGAGATAGATGACACACCATGCTTTGGCATAACCTACACTTGGTCGATCAAGTTTTTCATGTGTCCCACTAATGGAAGGTGTAAAAGACATAATATTTAGATAAGGGAATTGGTTTTATAGGTAAATATACTTATCCAATCACCACAATACATAGTATGTATCATATACATGCTATATTCCATAGGAAACATGCAAAATGATAAAAGTGATGGTTATGGCCATCCTAATGTGATTCCTCCTGCCAAGAGGAATCATGTTCATCTAGGTCCACATCACATGCAACCTGTCCATGATGAAGTTCTATATCCATCCGAGTTGATCAAATCATCACATGAATGACCTGCTCACACGGGCCAGTCGTCGGGGTGCCACCAACCAATCGATTGGATCCTCCAACCGATCGGTTTGCCTGGTCGTTGTGCATCTCCTCAGGTTGTCTCCCACTCATCTCTCTCCTCGAACTGGTCATTTGGATTGCCAATCGATCGATTCACGCCTTGAATCGATCATCTTAGTTGTCTTCCAGTTGTCCACCATTCTTTGTCATAACAGGAAATAAAAGATCTATCCTATTTTACATATGAATAGGAAAACCCTGAGTTACATTCGGGGGGAGCAAAGGTAGGAAAGAAATCTCAAGTTATCTCGAGTTACATCAGGAATAGGAGATAGAAAATTGGTGTGTAGACTAAGATGCAAGCAACCACATACAACCAAGCACACATACATAGGGTTTATTGGCATAACCATGCTATTCATCCACCACAAAACTTCTATAAGGGTGACACATATCAAGTGCATTAATATTACATATCATATATGTATATTGGGATTTGTGGATTTAGGATTGGACATGCACAAAGCCAATTTTATTCACATCATAGGAAATAAATAAAGACAACAAACCAAAATCGATCATATCGATAATCCTAAAGTAAAGAGCAGTTGACGTGGCTCTGATACCATGGTTGGGTTTTAGGGGAGACAGAGAAGGTAGCGGAAACAAAAAAAAATATTCTTCTCCCAGACCCAGAATAAAGGAATCACGTCAACGTCTATACAGTAGGAAGGATGGTTTGCAGAAACATACCTTGTCCTGAGGCTTGCTCGGCGGTGTTACCTTGTGTCTTGTGCGGTCTTCACCTCCAGTCTTGGAGGGTGTTTGTGCAGCTCCTAGTCTCATCGGGACTATCAGGATTTACAGCTATCCTTTAAGCGGTAGAAGTCTCCCGCCTCTGAAGTAGTCCACAAAGACCACCTAGAACTCTAATCTCCTTGTCGCATAAGGAATCAGAAGGATTTGCACCCTCCTATCGGCGTACTAGTCATTGAAAGACTCTCCTGCAACTAGTTGCTTTTCTGCAAATGAATTTCCCTTGTTGTGCCTCCCTTATTGGGTAGCACTTTCTCGGGCTCTCTCGGTTACCACAACCAAAGAGAACGACAACTTTACAAAGCAACTAGTGTTTTGAGTTATTGTTCCTGAGAAGTCCCCAATACCCCTATATATATAGCAGGGTCATGCGACAAGTTCTCTATCCCAGGGAATGTAGGATTAACGCAAGAGTAGAAGGATTCAAGATTTTTTCACAAAACAAACAACTGCGCCACCTGAACCGATCGATTCACACCTGAACCGATCGGTTGGAATACCTGAGCCAATTGGTTCACTTCTGAGCTGATCGGTTCATGGTCCTGGTCCAACTCAAATTGACTTTCATATTTGTTTCCAACTAATCAAATATTAATCCTTGTCCAAATCAAATTTGTACAAGTCAAACAAACTGTATTTGCAAAATAGCCTTCTGACTTTCCAAACGATCTCGGCTGGTCCTCAAATCGACCAGTTCAATAATTAAGTCGATCGTTTAATGACACATGAGCTAATCGACTCACAACTTGAGCTGACCAGTTCATCAACTTGAGCTGATTGGTTCATCCCTATGAGATGATCGGTTGGGGCAGCAGACTGTGCAAATCAGTCAATTGTAGTTTTAATCAATCTGATACTCTAATCAATTGGTCCAACACCTTGAACACTATAATATTGAGCTATCAATTCATTGAGTGTTTAATTGAATTACTAAACTCCTTTAGTAATCAATCTAAACATCATTTGTGGATAAACTCCTCTTCAAGGTTAAATCCTATGTGTGTGATCATGCAAGTCCATTTCACGTTGGCAGTGAAAGTCCATAACATTTATGACTTCACAAGCAAAGAGTGGTTCCTAGTCGCACATCAATGCTACCCAAGTGAAAAGGAAAGTTGGAGAACAACTTTCATCCTACAATCTATGAATGGTGTTACAATGAATGTATAATTCCTTTTTCAATGATATCCTAAATGAACTCAAGGCATGGGACAATCATTCTTTTAATGTTCATTCACTTTCTTGATCTCAGAGTAGATTGGAGGAGATATGCATGGCATCAATATGACATACTGATTCACACATGTGTGCACGCCTATCTCAATCCTACTCATTATGTACATGGATATCAAACTCCCTTAGGAGGGACAAATCCCATATATATCACTCACCCCTCAAAAGCCCCATGTGTCAAAGCCACCCAAACATCACTTTAGAACAACCCATGTTTCAGGATTGCGTTTGATGATGTCAAAATGTACCCAACGACATGTGTTGAGTGTAGTGATATCAGGTCAAAGAATTATAGTAAGCACCATCACTGTGAGAACTAACTGTGACTACCATGTCATGGTTCTATGTGTCAAACTCATGGTGGGTCTGTCTGATACACTTGTTCTCTAAGAAGTACCTATGTGTTTGGTTTGATATCTTCATATCATGACTAATGAGATTTTGTCATTAACCAACACCACTATCTAGTCTTGTGTGTCATTGTTATCTATCTACCTTCCACAATGATATCTTACTTATGACATAATAAGAATGTACAAACTCTTAGCATCTGTATGATCTCATCGTTCAGGTCCGTAACCTGAAAGCATACATTATTGAGTATTGTCATTCTCTAGATATTCAATTTGTTCTATCATTAACTCATATGACAGAACCAGAAAAAAATGGAAGCTTGCCTTTGATGTTTATCAAATCAATTTTAATGTATCCCACCAATCATCCCATGATTGTCTCTCAGGGCATACATACCAACTTAGTCATCACATGGAGAAAGAGAGTTGGCTTTGTGAGACGGTCCACTATAACTCGTGCAACATCATATCCTTTTATGGTCTTGGTTAGCCCCACCATAACATCCACCATGATGTGTTCTGATTTCTATTCTGGGATTTGAAGGGGTTGTAGTAGATCACATGGTTTTTGATTCTCTGTCTTGATTCTCCAGCATGTCAGGCATCTAGACATGAGCTCGACAATATTACTCTTCATGCCCCTCCACCAGAATTGACATTGTAGGTCTTTGTACATCTTAGTTGTAACGGGATGAACTATGTACCTTGCCCCATGTGCCTCACTGAGAATCTTTGTCTTCACAGATGACTGCTCAGGAACCCACATACGATTCTTATATTAAAGTCCTCCATCAAGACTCATGGATAAATTTGTTTGAGGCTTTTCCTGGAGAGATGCAAGTTCTTCAAGATCAGGACTAGATTTATGTGCTTTGAGAAGTTTATATTGAAGATTAGGCATGATAGACATATTGTTTACATGGACACAATCATGCTGAAACTATGGCTTCCAATCCATAAAATCCCCCATGTTACTCCACTCGGGAAAAGACAAAGATGAACATGCGGTCATTATTCTTCTAAGAACATTAGCGATTACATTTGCCTTACCTGGATGGTAGGAAATGGTGAAATCATAGTCCTATAGATACTCAATCAATTGATGTTTTATAGGTTCATGTATTTCTAGGTCAGGAGATACTTCAGGATTTTTTGATTCGTGAAGATTTCAAACATCCCTCCATAAATGTAGTGCCTCTAGATTTTGAGAGCATGAATTATTGTAGATAATTTCAAATCATGTGTGGGATAATTAAGTTCATTGGGGTTTAGCCGTTGGGATGCAAAGTCCACTACCTTTTTGTTCTGTTGCATGACACAACCTAACCCATTCCTCAAAGAATCAGTGAAGAACACAAACCATTCATTACCAGAAGGTAAGACTAGAACATGAGATTTTGTCAACTTCTGCTTTAGCTCATAGAAACTGGACTCACAAGCCATTAACCAAATGAAATGCTCTTCCTTCCAAGCAATATTAGTAAAAGGAATTCAAATGTTTGAGAAATTTGGAAAAAAGCGACGATAATATATTGTTATTCCCAAGAAGCTCTAGATCTCAAAAGGTTTTCGAGGAGGTCGCCAATCAAGAATAGTGGATACTTCGATAGGATCAACTAATATGTTACCCAAGAAATGAAAAGGCCAATAAACATAACTTTATCAATCCAAAATTCACATTTATAGAATTCTCCATAGAACTTCTAAGCTTGAAGGATTGCAAGGACTCTCTTCATATGTTCATGATGTTTCTGCATAGAGTAAGAATAGATCAGGATATCAATAATAAAGATGACCACAAACTCATAAAGACAGTTTTGGAATAATCTGTTCATCAGTTTAATGAATCCACTAGGTGTGTTGGTTAACCCAAATAGCATCACTAAAATTTCACAATGCCCATAACAAGTTCAAAATGCCGCCTTACAAATATCAAAGTCTTTGACTTTAAGTGATGGTAGCCGGAATGAAGGTCAATCTTAGAGAAAACTATAGTAGTGTGATGTTGATCAAAGAGGTCATCAATGTGAGTAAGGGGTTACTTATTTTTAATGGTGGCTTGGTTCAACATGTGGTAGTCAATACACATACACTTAGAATAATCTTTCTTCTTTGCAAAGAGAACAGACGCACCCTAGGGGGAAATGTAAGACCCCTAGTCATGCTTAAATGGTTTAACATGCTTAATTACCATCATTGAATTCTCATAACCCTAATATAACATTTTTATTTGTTTTGGTATCATGTTACAAGCTTAAGTTTCAAATTTGGTCCAGTTTGAACATTGTTTGTGCAAGTTATGCAATTTTATGCACATTTTGGACATTTATGCAATTTACCCATTTGAGAGGTTTTCATGGCAAATTGTTACTTGCATTATGGGTCTTGAACCTTCTCTTATCATTATTGAGATTTTTTAAACATGGGGTGCCTAATTTAACCGTGGTTTGGAGGTATTTTCTTCAAGGGTATTTTAGGGTTAACCCCTTTATGGAGGAGCAACCTTTAGAAGCTATCAACCAATGGTTTACTTGATTGGTTTGGAAATTCAATAAATTGTTCCTAAAAAGGCCTCCATGAATGGTGGGATATATGCTTGTGTGGTTTCTTGTGAATCCTCAATAGTTTAAGGCCATGGATACATGGGGACCTACTTGTACACCTCATGCTACTTCTCTACCTTATCCTCCACGATTTATATATCTATCATTAAGCTCCCAAACAAAACTTTCACTCTATACCACTTCCCCCCTTCTAAGATCATCTTCCTTCCTCTATTTGGAAATGTAGCTTCTGTACAAGGAAGAAGAAGGTGTGGATGTTCTTGGTAGAAGCATCTAGGGTTAAGATTTTCTTCCTGTAGGGTTTCTAAATCTCCTTCTTGGTGATCTTGACATAAACAAGTAAGTATCCCCTTCTTTCCTCTATTTATTTCTATGTTCTTCTTCCTCCTACCTTTATCTAGGTCAAAACCATGTTGCTCCATTGTAGAAATTTCTTTAGAACTCAAGAATCTATCTTTGTTGTTTCTTATTCTTCTAGGGTTTTGCTTCTTTGTGGAGAAAAGTGCCTACTTGGCTGAGTTCAGATCTGAAAGTTGGGTTTTCTTTCCTTCTTTGCTCAACTTTGTTTCTTCTAGAAGTCTTTTCTTCTAAGTAGAGGTGAGTTTTTTTAGCAATCTGAACATCTTCATTACTGAAAAGCCATAGGAGATCTACACATAGGAAAAGTGATTCTGGAAGTACATACAACCAAGAGCAGGGCTATCTGATCCCCAAAACTCATATTGGAATGATAATAGAACGCTTCTGCATTGATCTCTTTTCCACTAGGCTGACCTAAGCAGCTTTTCATAAGAGATTCCTTCAACCTGAGCATAGATCGGAGATGATAAACGTGTAATGAAAAATATACATGCCACTATATTCCACCACATGAAGAGCCATAGACACAGTAGTGAATCCGAACAGAAGAAATTGAGGCCATCAAGAGCCAAGACTCATAGCTCTCAAATAGAGAGAACAACAATGTCGATAAGTGGTGACAACAACGCCGACGAGCGGCGAGCAACAGGTAGAAAAACATGCAGCAAAGAAAACAAGAAAACAATAGGGAGGCCCGCGAAGAAGCATGGGGTCAGGGGGTCTCAAATGTTGTAGGGACAGACGATCAGGGCACATCGCCCACTCTCCGCTCCACCCCAGCGAGCCAAAGCACCACCAGGGCATGCCGCCCAAACCACCAGCGTCACAACCTCTAGATCTGAGACCGAGTACCACGGCTGAGAAGGACGGGTCCTAGATGAAAAGCAGGCGAAGGCTCCGATCATCGAAGCACCTTGAGATAGTTGAGGAAGAAGAAACCCAGGGGGAGAGGGAACGTTGCACGTTGGCAGGCAGCCTGAGTTTTATAACCCTCTTTACTTATATTGTTTACTATAAGCTTGTTAGGTCACGTTCTTACTTAAAAATGGTGATTTAAGCATTAAGAAGCTAAGCTTGTTTGAGATTTAAACTTTCATGGTGTTTCCTACTTTGTTTCTAGTTCTAGATGAACTTGTAATCATGTGCACATTCTTCCTAAGAAAGGAGATGACTTATTTCTAGTTGGTATCACCACCTATGGTGCTAAGCACCTATCAACTGATGGTCCATATTAGGGTTTCTAGGTTGTTTTCTTCTCTAAACACATGACCCAATGGTGTGGTCTTCATGACAATCAAAGGTGGTGACCAAGGATGATGAAGGATGGTATGAAATAATAGTCACACCTTAGGTCAGTGTTAGGCTCTACTGGAATCACAATGAGCAATGGTTTGATTCTCTAATCATGCTATCAATCAATGATGACATAAGCATAATATATGATGGTGTTAAGTGAATATAGTGATGATCCTATCAACTGATGGTGATGTAAGATGTCACTACTAATGGTTAGTCAAGTTTGTAAATGTAGCTTCAATTAAATCATAAACCAATGGTTTCTTGGTTCAATTGATCTAATGGTTAGACTTATACTCTAAGGGATGGTTTTGAAATATGAACTCTATCCAATGGTTAGGATCTAATACTTCTTCATCTAATATTTTTGAATAACAGACTTCATGCAACGGCTGCGATTGGATACTTTGACACATAATGGTTTGGATTGAAACCAATAGTTTTACATATGTTATTTAATAATCTAAATTTGATGGTTTCCCTTGTGTGATCAATATATGTAACTTGATTGTTGACATGATGACATGCTTAAAATATAAAATTGATGATGGGTTTTAGTCCCACAAACTATGGTTCCCTCTTTATGTCATTAAATAAGGGTTTTTTAGGGTTTAATGGTGACTCTTTATAGGTCACAACTCTATGGCTTTACAAATGGTTTGTTAAGGTGTTTACTTATGTAAATAACCAATGGTCTTACCTTTTTGACATCTAATGGCTTGGGGTGATGTTAAGGGTAAGGTTATATGGGTTGAATGATGATGGAATAAATGGAGGGTTACCCGTAATAATTTACTCTTACCTGTGTACTCATGTGAATAATAGGGATAATGACCACATTTTGTTGATATGTAACCCTAATGAGGTATAGCTTGTTATAACTAGTCTTAACAGAATCAAATGCTGGTAAGTGGTTATGAATATTCCTTGAATGACTAATACAATCATGGAGTACTCCTTTTTGTGGTTGAACCCTAGTATGCTATAAACATATGGTTACATCTTGTGTTATGTGAAGATCCATACTTGAGGATGGTATGGAATGTGATGGTGATGTTTCACCCCATGCATCTGTGATCTAATGGGGATGACATGAGTTAGGTTTTGAGTATTAATGCCAATTTGTAACGTAAAAGTAACCTATCATGTTGAACCTAAACCTGATGATAATAAATGATGGTAGTTAGCTATGCTACCCTTCCTTGAATGGTTAATATAATGAAGGAATATCAGTCCTAATGATTGATTTCAACTCTAATGTGTTAACTAATGTTCACCATATCTTTACAATTTATGGTTTATTATGCTAAATTCGTACATTTATATTGTAATGATGACCAATCATATATCTTCCTTATATGTTGAAATAGTAAAGGAATGTTGTTAACGATACGATTTTTTTTTGGGAAAACTAAAGATGTCTATTTATTTATACTTCTCTCTAGTGTAGTCAAAATTTTAAAAATGTTTACAGGAGAAATAAAATCACAGTTACTAGGAATAGAATGCATAAAGATAAGGTTTTGGCTGGTATTAGCATGCACATTTAAGGTACTACTGATATAGAAGATGGTTTCAGGCAAGACCAGGTTGATCACCTTCATTTTTAGAAGAGGGAAAGAGGAAACTCTGGTCCCAACTCGGACCACAGATAGAGTGTGATGAAGTGAACTTTTGGAACCTTTTGAATATTCATTGACATAATTGAATCCATGAATGTTGAGTTATCTTAAGAATGATAAGTGCTTTGGTAATGTTTGGTTATTGATTTATGTTGATATCATGGTTCATATACCTAGATATGTGCCACTTAGGAGAAATTAATTGTAGGATATATATTAGTTGAGGAGTGTAATTTTGGATGTATTAATCTAGGCTAATATTTTGATGTCGTGCAACTAGCTAGTTTGAGTGGGAAGTGAAGCCCTTATCTAGCCATTAAGTGATTCGGATGTGAGGAATGCAAGTGCTCATATTCATGGTTATCTATTCTCCATCTCAGCCATGCATGAGGCACTAATGGACATGATTCTCGCTTCAGTTACTGGACTGCCTAACGTGACAACGAAATGCATGGTCGTGGCTCTGAGAACGTGGGAGTAGAACCGAGATGAGAAAGGAGTCCCACCTCCCCATCTGTAACAGTTATCCATCACTGTTCATATATGGGGAGCACCATGAGAGGAACTGCCAGAATCCACCATACAATAGCCACCAAATATCCACCCCTGCGGCGGCGGCAGTCAAGAGAACGTAGAGACAGGTGTCTGTAGGTGGAGGTAGGCGGAGTGACGAAGGAGAGCTAGAAGAATTTTGCGGACGGCATCAGTGGCACCAGGACCAGGCGATGATAGCTGTGATACGCAGACACAACATCGTGCGGCAGTCATCGAAGGAGGAGGAAGAGGTTGCATCTATGCCGCAGTGCCTTGAGCAGACTAGCGGCGGCGGCATGCCCGCGGACTCACGCCCAACGGCGGCGCTAAGCGGGAGTCTCGCCCAGAACGGAGAATGTAGGTAGGCTCAGAAGTTCGAAGGAGGAAGACCTGCTGCTGATCGCTCACCCAAAAGCTGGAGACAAGGAGGAACCGTGAGGAGCTAGAGGGCACACAAACCAGACACTTCCGCTCACCGGAGATGAAGCAGGATGCGGCGATGGCCTGAGTTGGTCACAAGGTGGAGATCAAGGGTTGTGATACTGATGTTGTGAAGCTGTTGGATATGGCTTGGTGGCGTCCAGACTGGAGAGAGAGGTGCTGGACCGATGGTGCACAACGAACGACCTCTCGCCACCGTTGCGACCCGACGACATCGTTCACAGACGAACACGTGTGTCCGGTGGAGAAACGAGCCCCGCCAAAGCTTAATGCAGAACTAGAAGACAGCGTGACTCACAGATGCGAGAAGAGGAAAGGAAGTGAACCTGGTTTAGGTAGACAGACCACCCGGTCCAAGGACAAAGCAGCAGCTTGCCCGCCATGTGGCATTACCCGATTGGCCTTTCAAGGTAAATAAGTTAGATAACTCACAGTTCTTGTATAATTCATAGAAATTGTCTCGATTATCAAAAAATGACATAAAATATACTAAAACGTTTAGAAAAATGAGTAGAATACAATGGAAGCATAATATTAGACTTTTGAAGAACTAATATCAGTGATATCATGTAATATGTCTAATGCTTATTTGATGTATAATAAATATCAAATAGTGACCTAAAATTATGGGATCTTGATTATAAATCATAAATCATGTTTTTAGTCCAAATAAGGTGAGTAATCATTATGTGATGCACGAAATTATGTAATTTTCTCTAAATGGCTAATTAGGGCTAATAAAGCTAAATAAAATGCAATAAATACATATGTGCTCTATAAATGATGAAATTCACAGAGTAAGCCCATATCAGTATATTGAACTTCAGTTTTAATTATGAGATCATAATGATGAGCAAAAATCCATGTTATATGAAGATAATATTAATACATGTTATAAAACCCTAATCTAGGTTAATGCATGTAACCTAGGGTTAACGTGTGACATAATGTTAATATGTCCTGATGATGAACTTTTTTAATGAGAGGAAATCTGGAAAATGATATCAGTGAGATAATCACAAGACAAGAATACAAGTAATAATGAGAATACCATAATGAGATAAGAGAAACCCTAATGGACATAATTTGGGTTAAGATGAGATGTAAGATGATGAGAACCTGATGATAGTATGTGATCTTGTCTTGATCAGGTTTAACAAAGTTATAGATGACATGAGGAATATGTGATGATTAGGTTTCTCTTGATCAAGGTACGCCATTACCTATTACTTGGCTTATTATACAATATGCTTGTGTTATATGCATAGTAAAATACTTGGCATATGGTATTTGATGAAATGATTGTACTTGTATGATATTTGTGTTGGTTTTCTATACTTACTGCTATGAACACATCAAACATAATATCTCTGTTCCATTATATGAAAGCACCAACTCTTTGGCAGTGTGCTTGGAAGTGACCGAACTCTTTGGTAGTGGTCACATTGTACATATGGAAGCACCAACTCTTTGGTAGTGTGATTGGACCCAACTCTTTGGTAGTGGTCACCGTGTGCATATGATCCAACTCTTTGGTAGTGATCAGAAAGGCCTTGAGATATAATGGAAAATAAGTTTAAAAGATGTGTTCTCTTCTGTTAATGAATATCTTTGTGCAAGTATATGTTTTTCTTATATTTTTGTTTAACGCTGCCAAGTATATTAGTTTTATCTTATTGCCAAGATATGATGAGAGGTATATAAAAGACACGTAGGTATACTCAGTAAAATATTCTTGAAATATTGTGATGATGTGTACCGCATGTAATCTTTGTTTAGGTTGTGGTTATGCTCTTGAAGATCCAGGATAGAGAGAGTTGTGTAGCGAGCTGATGTATAGGTGGACCTATTGTCTTAAGATCTTGTAGTTTTATGCAATACATGTATATGTATAGTTTTTTTTTCAATATGTAATATCAAATGATGTAATAATTCATGTTGTAATTATATGTTGAATGGTGAACATGTGTGTATGGTTTTATTATTGTTCATGTACATGTGATACTGATTGTTTCCTTCTGACTCCCTTGATTTTCTTCTTCTTAGCCTTATGTGGGATGTTTAAATTGGGATTATGTCTGAGGTGAGGGTTTCAATTTGGACGTCACACATTAGATTAAGATTTAGAAAAATCTGGGGACGTCACAGGTGGTATCAGAGCATGAACAATAGCAAAACCTGACATTTGCTCATTATGCAACTTGAAACTAAAGAACCTTGAACCTTAATAATCTTTTAGGGTTAGATTAGTTGTCTTTTAGAGACTAGATATGGCATAGCCTCTAGGTTAGAACCCAGATGTCCGAGAACTAGGTCTAGTATAGTGCTTGTTGTATGGCAAGTCCTTAGATGTCGTTCTTTCCTTGTAGTGCAGTAGTATGGGACGTTGCACTATTTGGAAATGGTGTGCATCAAGGGAAGAGAAACCCTAGACATATGCCGCTCATTGTCTAGAGTAGCTACACTAGTCTACCCCTTGTTCTCACCCCTTTCCTTAGTTTTCATGGCATTGGACTCTCTACTATTTGTGGGACACTCATTTCTGGATTTGGTTTTTGATTCCAAACGAATCGAACCTCGATAGTTTTCTCTGACGCTTGTTTTATCAGAGAAAAACTATATAATATTTTTTTATGTATATGTATTACAAAAATGTGTCCCCACATATGTACGAGTAGGAGGTGATCATGCAACCTAAGTGAAAGAGAATGTCATCAGTCTAGAAGAGAGAGTAGTTCTAGATTAGATGTCTAGAGCCTTGTTTGGTATATGTGATGGACGGAATAGATAGAATAAGTTTGATGATACGATCTAAGTCTTATATAGATGATATAAATAGTTTGTGATGATCTATGTTTGTCTTTGAGGATGTAAGTTCAATATTGAGGTTTTGAGATAAGTTTTGATGATGCAAGTAAATAGGCTTTTATGAGATAAGACTTGTTAAGTTAAGACAAGGCTATGAGTCAGCATGAGCCTCAAACTCTTTTACAAAGGAGGACCTCTAGTGTTAGGACCAGTTTTGGGGTTAGATCAAGAGAGACAGAGACCCACAGAGAGGAGGTCAGAGAACCTAAACTCCAAGATATCAGAATTATGAGATATGTTATATGATATGTCCTAAACTAGAATACTCCTGAGTGTTTGAGTTGAGTTTCTCTATGTATGATTCCTATAGTTTTCTCGAACCCTAGATGTCCTTGGGAGGACCAAACCCTAGAGATAGAGAGAGGATCATTATATGTGTGCATATATGAATATGAATATGAGTGCCTTCCATCTGGGTGAGGGAGAGAGCCCAAGACCCTGGAGAAGGTAGCTATGTTAGTTTCTGTGAAGCCTCATGCTCGGGTTGGTGGTTTCCCACATAGGAATCTAGTGGTGTATAATAGAGTTTTGGGTATGCATGATTCATAGATAGAGATCTATGATGAGAATGTCATAGAATGTTTTGGTTTGTGCTTATGTGGCTAGAGCTAATGAAACTATTAGCTAGTGCCAATGAGGTAATCCGGAAACCCTAGACTATGAGAGGTAAGATACATTTTGTTTATGAGATACTGGTAGAGTTGAGTTAGCTCAAAGATTTTGAGAACGACAATACACTCATGATATGGGGCAAGAGAACCTCCGTTGGACTAGATAAAGTTTTGATATATGTTTAACAAGTCACTTGTATAAGTTTGTTAGCACAACCATGATATAATATATGTAAGGATAAGATCTAATATCAAGACGTTATATATAGACAAGATATGATGGAAACCTAGAGATGGTTTAATAGATATCAATGCATAAATAGTTAACCATAATTATGAATAATGATGATCATATGATAGTGTTGGTTAATTTTGTGATAAAATCACTAGTAAATGTTGTAATTTGTTATGAGCAATTAAATAAGACCAATTGAATGGAACATGTTGCATGAAGTGTTAATCTTAGTGCTTAACAACGATGGAAAATATAGTTTGATAGTTAGGACAACATAAAGACTATGACACTATGATATGGTCTATATGAATAGAGTGGGTTAATTATAGTTTACCCCCTCTTAAAAAGTATATGCTAATGTTGGAATTTTCCTACTTGAAAATAAGTATATATGTAAATCCAAATGTTGAGATACATCATGACGCAACCTAAGCTCCTAACCATGTTGTATGATGAGTGGTTCACCCTTGTTGCACCCTAGATGTTTTAAAAACCTCCTAAAAGTGGGTTGGATATGACTGGGGAATGCACCTAAAATAGTGTCGTATATGTGGTTGAAGGCAAGATAAGGTTTTCCCTATAAGTATGAGTATGGTTTACTTTCGAGGACGAAAGTTCTTATAAGATGTGTATGATGTGATAAAGTGGGTTTCTGGCTTAATTTCAAGGACAAAATTTCTTTTAAGATGTATAGGATGTGATGAAGTGAACTTTTGGAACCTTTTGAATATCCATTGACATAAGTGAATCCATGAATGTTGAGTTATCTTAAGAATGATAAGTTCTTTGGTAATGTTTGGTTATTGATTTATGTTGATATCATGGTTCATATACCTAGATATGTGCCACTTTGGAGAAATTAATTATAGGATATATATTATTTGAGGAGTGTAGTTTTGGATGTATTAATCTAGGCTAAAATTTTGATGTCGTGCAACTAGCTAGTTTGAGTGGGAAGTGAAGCCCTTATCTAGCCATTAAGTGATTCGGATGTGAGGAATGCAAGTGCTGATATTCATGGTTATCTATTCTCCATCTCAGCCACACATGAGGCACTAATGGACATGATTCTCGCTTCAGTTATTGGACTGCCTAACGTGGCAACGAAATGCATGGTCGTGGCTCTGAGAATGTGGGAGTAGAACCGAGATGAAAAGGGAGTCCCACCTCCCCATCTGTACCAGTTATCCAGCATTGTTCGTATATGGGGAGCCCCGTGAGAGGAACTGCCATAATCAACCATACAATAGCCACCAAATATCCACCCCTGCGATGGCGACAGTCAAGAGAACGTAGAGGCAGGTGTCTGCAGGTGGAGGTAGGCGGAGTGAGGAAGGAGAGCTAGCAGACTTCTTCTAGCCAGAGCTCATAGCGGCGATGGTAGCGCTGGAGCAGAGGAGCACAAGCTCCTGCGGACGGTGTCAGTGGCACCAGGACCAGGCGGCGGCAGCTGTGATACGTAGGCGCAGCATCGTGCGGCAGTCATCGAAGGAGGAGGAAGAGGTTGCAGCTATGCCGCAGCTCCTTGAGCAGACTAGCAGCGGCGGCATGCCCGCGGACTCACGCCCGACAGCGGTGCAGAGCGGGAGTCTCACCCAGAATGGAGAACGCAGGTAGGCTCGGAAGTTCGAAGGAGGAAGACATGCTGTTGATCGCTCGCCCAGAAGATGGAGACAAGGAGGAACCACGAGGAGCTAGAGGGCGCACAGACCAGGGACTTCCGCTCACCGGAGATGAAGCCGGATGTGGCGGTGGCCTGAGTTGGTCACAAGGTGGAGATCAAGGGTTGTGATACTGCTGTTGTGAAGTTGTTGGAGACGGATTGGTGGCGTCGAGACTGGAGAGAGAGGTGTTGGACTGATGGTGCACCACAAACGACCTCTCGCCACCCGTTGTGACCCGACGACAGCGTTCATAGACAAACACGAGTGTCGGGCGGAGAACCGAGCCCCGCCGAAGCCTAATGCAGAGCTGGAAGACAGCGTGACTTACTGATGCGAGAAGAGGAGAGGAAGTGAACCCGGTTTACGTAGACAGACCAACCAGTTCAAGGACAAAGCAACACCTTGCCCGCCACGTGGCATTACCCGATTGGCCTTTCAAGGTAAATAAGTTAGATAACTCACAGTTCTTGTATAATTCATAGAAATTGTCTCGATTATCAGAAAATGACATATAATATACTAAAACGTTCAGAAAAATGAGTAGAATACAATGGAATCATAATATCAGACTTTTGAAGAACTAATATCAGTGATATCATGTAATATGTCTAATGCTTATTTGATGTATAATAAATATCAAATAGTGACCTAAAATTATGGGATCTTGATTATAAATCATAAATCATGTTTTTAGTCCATATAAGGTCAGTAATCATGATGTGATGCACGAAATTATGTAATTTTCTCTATATGGCTAATTAGGGCTAATAAGGCTAAATAAAATGCAATAAATACATATGTGCTCTATAAATGATGAACTTCACAGAGTAAGCCCATATGAGTATAATGAAATTCAATTTTAATTACGAGATCATAATGATGAGAAAAAATCCATGTTATATGAAGATAATATTAATACATGTTATAAAACCCTAATCAAGGTTAAAGCATGTAACCTAGGGTTAACGTGTGACATAATGTTAATATGTCCTGATGATGAACTTTGTTAATGAGAGGAAATCTGGAAAATGATATCAGTGAGATAATCACAAGACAAGAATACAAGTAATCATGAGAATACCATAATGAGATAAGAGAAACCCTAATGGACATAATTAGGGTTAAGATGAGATGTAAGATGATGAGAACCTGATGATAGTATGTCATCTTGTCTTGATCAGGTTTAACAAAGTTATAGATGACATGAGGAATATGTGATGATTAGGTTTCTCTTGATCAAGGTACGCCATTACCTATTACTTGGCTTATTATACAATATGCTTGTGTTATATGCATAGTAAAATACTTGGCATATGGTATTCGATGAAATGATTGTTCTTGTATGATATGTTGGTTGGTTTTCTATACATACTACTATGAACACATCAAACATAATATATCTGTTCCATTATATGAAAGCACCAACTCTTTGGCAGTGTGCTTGGAAGTGACCGAACTCTTTGGTAGTGGTTACATTGTACATATGGAAGCACCAACTCTTTGGTAGTGTGCTTGGACCCAACTCTTTGGTAGTGGTCACTTTGTGCATATGATCCAACTCTTTGGTAGTGATCATAAAGGCCTTCAGATATAATGGAAAATAAGTTTAAAAGATGTGTTCTCTTTTGTTAATGAATATCTTTGTGAAAGTATATGTTTTTCTTATATTTTTGTTTAATGCTGCCAAGTATATTAGTTTTATCTTATTGCCAAGATATAATGAGAGGTATATAAAAGACACGTAGGTGTACTCAGTACAATATTCTTGAAATATTTTGCTGACGTGTACAACATGTAATCTTTGTTTAGGTTGTGGTTATGCTCTTGAAGATCCAGGATAGAGAGAGTTGTGAAAGGAGCTGATGTACAGGTGGACCTATTTTCTTAAGATCCTGTAGTTTTATGTAGTACATGTATATGTATAGTTTGTTGTTCAATATGTAATATCAAATGATGTAATAATTTATGTTGTAATTATATGTTGAATGGTGAACATGTGTGTATGGTTTTATTATTGTTCATGTACATGTGCTACAGATTGTTTCCTTCTGACTCCCTTGATTTTCTTCTTCTTAGCCTTGTGTGGGATGTTTAAATTGGGATTCTTGCTGAGGTGAGGGTTTCAATTTGGACGTCACACATCAGATTAAGTTTTAGAAAAATCCGGGGACATCACATAGAGAGTCTGAAAGAATATATGCATTTTCCCAGTGGTGTTGTCTACATAATTCAGTGGCTCTCACGATGGCTTTGGCTTCTGCATCCATGGCTGAGGTATCTTTAGTAATGCTACCCAACCCCAAGATATGTATTCCGCTGGCATCAACAACATAAATGTCGATGGTTGTGTTATGTGTGTTGACTTGGAATGAAACGTCTGTGAAGACATAGAAATCTTTGCCTTGGAATAGTCACTGGTTGAGGTCGACATCAATGACTCTCTCACAGACTTGAGTAGTTATATCATGGATTGTGAGATTATGGTGCTTGATGAAGAGGGATTTACTTGCAGGTGGTTTCTCTTGGTGCTGTTGGATGAAGTTATTTTGACATTGCCACAAGTTCCATCACGTAATTACTCATAGATTGTGAGATGGGTGTTGAATATTCATACCTTGGTCAATCCAATCCTTCTCATTCAAAGTGAAACGTCCAAGTCTAGGTGACACCAGTTGCCAGACTTCAGCATTGGGGGGGCAGTCACTCAGAGCATGTAGAAGGATGTCCCTTTCATTGTTACACATTGGACATAGTTTGGATACATCAATGTGTCAATGATTCTTTTCCACATTGGTAAGGAGAGCCTGATGTTGTAGAAGTCAGAGAATGTTTTTGTTACAAGAAGGTAGGGTGGAATGCCAAATCTGCTTCCAATTTCCTGGAGTGCTAGTTTCCTTTTCTTTGTGGAGCCATCTATAAACTGATCGAGAGGAAAAGTCACCAGTCTGCTCCTAGGACCATATCCACTCATCCTCTAAGGGGTTGTTAGAGGGCGACATGGTATGCTTGATGATGTATTTTATCTTCGGTGATAGATAGGAGTTAATAAAGCTCCAGTCCCACCCATCATCTACAACAAAATGTAGCTAACCGTGAGATTTGAGAGATCTTTAAGTATTGGCCAATTTGGAGAAATGTATATGACTGACTGTCCTGTGTGCCATTTCTTTCGCCAAACATTCGTACTGCTACCATTGTTGATATATTTGTGGAAGACCGGCTTGATGAGGTCCAGATTGTGTTTGATGAAGCTCCAGGATGAAGACCACAACTTAAAAATAGGTCTGCCATTCTTCATATACTTCTTAGTCATCACTTGGACCCATAGCTTACTCGGCTCAGAGATGAAGGACCAAGTGTTCTTGAGCATAAGTTCATTGTTCTGGTCATGCACATCACTAATTCTAAGGCCACCTGTGTCCTTGCTAGAGCTTATGATCTTTCAAGATACTAGGGAAATTTTTTGTTGAGAAAAGGTTTCAGACTAGATGAACCTTCTGATATGCCTATTGATATTGTTGCAAAGTTGGGGCGACAATTTGACAGTTGGCATTGTGTATGTTGGAATACTTTGGAGTGTGGATTTGGCAAGGGTGATTCTCCTTGCAAGAGAGATATGGTGTAGATACCAACTATTAAGTCTGCTTTGGATAGATGAAATGATGCTACCATGGGTGGCTTTGTTAACTCTGTGATGCAATATTGGTACACCTTGTTGGTATGTATGCCCTGAGAGCCAATCATAGGATGATTGGTGGGATACATTAAGATTGATATGATAAACATCAAAGGCAAGCTTCCAATTCTTTCTGGTTTAGTCATATGAGATAGTGATAGAACAGATTGAATGTCTAGAGAATGACAGTACTCAATGATGTATGCCTTCAGGTTCATGACCTGAACGATGAGATCATACATATGCTAAGAGTTTGCACGTTCTTTTTATGTCCCTAGTCAGATGTCATTGTGGAAGGTAGATAGACAACAATGAAACACACAACCAAATTATGGTGTTGGTTGATGACAGAATCTCATTAGTCATGATATCGAGATATCAAACCAAACACATAGGTACTTGTTAGAGAATAAGTGTACCGAACAGACCCACTGTGAGTTTGCCACATGGAACCATGACATGGTAGTCACAGTCAGTACTCACCGTGATGGTGGTGAATGTGATTCTTTGACCTGAAATCAATACACTCAACACATGTCGTTGGGAACACTTTGACATCATCAAACACAGTCCTGAAATAGGGGTTGTTATAAAGGTGATGATTGGGTGGCTTTGACACATGGGGCTTTTGAGGGGTGAGTGATAGATATGGGATTTGTCCCTCCTGAGGGAGTTTGATATCCAAGGCCACTTGATGAGTAGGATTGAGATAGGCGTGCACACACATTTGTGAATAAATATGTGATACTGATGTCATATATATCTCGTTCAATCTACTCTGAGATCAAGAAAGTGAATGGACGTTGACAGGATGATTGTTCCATGCCTTGAGTTCATTCCGGATATCAGTGACAAAGGAATTATACATTCACTTTTACACCATTCTCGGATTGTAGGATTGAAAGTTGTTCTCCAACATTCTACTTTCACTTGGGTAGCAATGATGTGTGACTAGGCACCACTCTTTGCTTGTGAAGTCATAAGTGTTATGGACTTTCACTGCCAACGTGAAATGGACATGCAGGGTCACACACATAGGATTTAACCTGGAAGAGGAGTTTTGTCCACAAGCAATGTTTAGATTGATTACTAAAGGATTTTAGTAGTTCAATTAAACACTCAATCAATTGATAGCTCAATATCATATTGTTCAAGGTGTTGAACACATTGATTGGAGTATCAGATTGATTGAAATCGCAATCGACTGATTCTGCACAATCTGCACCCCCCAACCGATCGGCTCATGTGATGAACTGATCGACTGAGTTTGGTGAACCGGTCAGTTCAAATGTTGAACCGATCAACTCAAGATCAGGGTGAACCAATTGCTTCAAGTGTTGAAACGATCGATTCAACTGGTGCAACCAAGCAACTTGGGAAAATAGCATTGGTGAGAATTTTCCTTTCGTTTCAATTGGCCAATTTGATTGGGAAATAGGAGGTATTCGATACCAATTAGAAGAAAAATAAGGAAAGTCAATCGGGAACCGACCAGTTCACTTGTGAACCAACCGGTTGAGGTGTCCCAACCAACCGGTTCACTTGTGAACCGACTGGTTCAGGTCCCCAACCGACCGTTTCAGTTGTGAAATGATCGGTTCAGGTTGCGAGTTGGTTGCTTTTGTGGAAAATCTCGAACCCTTCTACTCCTGCTTTTAGTCTCGCATTGCCCGGGATGGAGAACCTTGTCCGATGACCCTCCTATATATAGGAGTATTGGGGGCTTCTCCAGGTACAACTCAGTGCAACCAGATGCTCTGCAAAGTTGTCATTCTTTGGTTTTGGTAACCGAGAGAGCCCGAGCAAGTGCTACCCGCAAAGGGAGGCACAACAAGGGAAAGACAACTGCAGTTGCAACTGGATGAAGGAGAGTGTGATGGAGACTACTACATCAACAGGAGGGTGCGACTCCTTCCAAATCCTTGTAGGACAACCCAATAGTGGTATCAGAGCCACATCAACTACTCTATATTTTAGGAATATTGATATGATCAATTTTGGTTTGTCGCCTTTATTTATTGCATACGATGCGAATAAAATTGGCTTTATGCATGTCCAATTCAAAATCCACAAATCCCAATTACATATATGATATGTATTATTAATGCACTCGATACGTGTCGCCCTTAAGCGAGTTTTGTGGTGGATGTGTAGAATGATTATGGCCTATAAACCCCTATATCTGTGTGTGGTTGTTTGTGGTTTCTTGCATCTCGGTCTGTGCACCGATCTTCCCCTACTCCTATTCCTGATTTAACTCAAAATAATTTGAGAATTCTTTTCCTACCGTTTCTCCCCCCGAATGTAACTCGGGGTTTCACAATTACAATCTAAATAGGATAGATTTTATTTCTTGTTATGTCAAAGACCGACGGACATCTGACGACAGCTGAAACAATCGGCTCGAGGAGTGAATCGATCGGTTGACGTTCTAGACGATCGGTTCAAGGAGTGAATCGATCAGTTGATGACCAGTTCAAGGAGTGAGATGAGCGGATGGCAGCCATGATGAGATGCACAACGACCAGGCAAACTGATCGGTTGGAGGAGCCAACCGATCGGTTGGTGACACCCAGAGGACTAGGCCAGAATGAGCAAGTTAATCATGTGATGAGTTGAGCTACTCCGAAGGCAAAACACAGATTTCATCTTGTACAGGTTTCATGTGATGTAGACCTAGATGATCGTGATTCCTCTTGGCTCCAGGAATCACATTAGGATGGCCATAATCATCGCTTTTATCGTTTTGCATGTTTTTTGTGGGATTTAGCATGTATATGATATGTATTATGTATTGTGGTGATTGGATATGTATATGTATATAAAAACCAAATTCCTCATTAAAATATTAAGTCTTATATGCCTTCCATTAGCGGCACACATGAAACACTCGATCGACCAAGCGTAGGTTATGCCAAAGCATGGTGCATCGTCTATCTTGTGGAAGTGTGAAGGGTAGACATGTAGATTCTGCCAAAGCAGGGTCCATGTTTACCGTGTCGGCTTTTGGGTTAGACTTAACTAGTGATTCTTAGAGCGTCTAAGCCTAGAGGCAAGGAATGTTCATGGCAAGGTGTTGCACATGTTCATTCATCAATAATTACATATGATGCAATTGGCATGATGACCTACCTAAATAGTCAAGATTGTGGGCGGTCAGCCAAAGCTGACTCATGACTTGATGAAATATGGATCTTGCCCACTAGAAGTTGTACGCTTCAATCTTCCGAATTGATGGTGAGGGCTATTAATTTGAACTAAAATAGTGGGAGCGATAATTAATTAAAGGCCTAATTTTATCGTCAAACTTTTCAAATCAATCAAACAAGTCAAAAAGAGTTTTGGACTAAAATTGCATATATTTTCTTTTGTTAAAATAAATGATTAATCAACAAATCACTTTATTTTCGATCGGTCATTGAGACCAACAAATTAAATGGGAATAATTCCATGACTGGTTAGGATGATGAGAAGTGTTCTCAAAGGGTGAAAGCTCTAAGTCCTAGTTATACCAAGACCAGATAAACTCAATTCCACCACATCAATGGTTGAAAGTATGATTATGGAAGCATACCGAGGAAGACATTGATGAGGAGTGCTTGATGTTGTGTTCTCGGAACTATGAGTTGCTGAGACAACATGACACATATGATGTCTCCAAGATACTATCCTAGTATGTCATGACAGAAGGAGATCCAGTAAGGTATTCACACACTCAATGTCATTGGGTATGTGGAAAACCTGACTAAGAAGGATTCCCTCTGAGCCAAGGGTTGGCTATTGGTATGATACTGCAAATGTTGTGAGAATCATACAATTCATGATAAGGTACAACATGAACAACTTTGAAAAGCATTGACAAAGTTGTTGGACATGTTGAGGACAGTAGAGGCAAAGATGAAGAAATACAAACCGTAATCTTTGATGTGATCAAAGAGAAAGGTAATTCTTAACGACAAGGATAACGGCAAAACAAAGAAGTGTTTTGATGCTAGCCAACAATCCAATCCGTCTTCAGTGTCAAGGCACATAGGGAAAGGGTGTATGAGGGATTGCCCTCTATATATGGAAGAACAAAAGAAGATGAAAGGAGGGGATGGAGATCTCCGACTAAGGTATCAAGAAATGAACCACTTCTTTATCTGAGTTATATGTACCAAGATATGGATATGTCATATAGGATATGCAATATCCACAAAGAAGTGATGGCCTTTGTGAAAGGACCAAGAAAGGAGTACCCATCATTGGAGCAAGTTTTGATGCCATAGATAGGAGTATCTTTCAGTTTATTTCAGCCTAAAGGACACGAAATAGAGTTGAGAACTGGTATTTCATATATTGCCAATAGATAAAAACACTTTATTTTTGCATATTGTGTGACGTTGATGGCAATTCATAAATTTGATGTTTTAATCTTAAAGATATGATCTTTGTGGTAATGACTTGTTTATCTTGTGATATTTGATATGCATAAGATAAAATGATACCTAAAAGTTATAGATAACTCAAACAATGAAATTAACAACAATCATGACAAATTCATTTCTAGTTTCCATGTGATGGATAAATCTAGACTCTTTTGGTTAGAGAACCAATAAGAGATATGAATACCTTGGACATGATTAATTAATCTTCACTAAAGGTAGTGGGAGAATGATTATCCTAATAGGTATAATGCATGTGATGTATTTACATACCTATTGGAACAAATGCAAATAATTCAAATGGTTTTTAGAGAAATACCAATATGAATATTTTGAAGTGTTCAAGATTATCATATATGAAGTGCAAATTTGGTAAAGTGATAATTGTTTATGAGATCAATGAATGAAATGCTTGGAACAAATGTTTGAGATCCTTATGAGTGATTATGATAGTGTATCATAGATAACTCATGATTAAGGCATGGTGATGTCTAAATCAAGAAGGAATCATACTCTAAGGAGTTAGAGAATGATTATCAAATAACTGAATTCTTCTTAATAAAAGAATACCCCACACTAATAAAAGAAATTAAGAATCACAAGGGTTGTGAGCTCTTATATCCTTAACAGATACACCTCAATTATCTATGTGATGAGTTGTTCATGTGATGAGTCAACTATCTAGATGAATATGAGGAACCGAGTTTTGAGTTATGGTTTATGACCATTACATCCTAAATGACATCCATGTGAACCATAAGGTATGACCTTGATGGTAGCACCCATTGGATGAAATCCATAAGTCCAAATGAGTCTTAAGTGTTAAGGTACATGGATAACATTTGAGAAGGATGATGCTTGTTGATTGCAACTTGATGACTAAGACATTTTGCATATGGATACTAAAACTGCATTCCTATGAGGAATAAAACAAGGATGTGTACGTGACACAACCTATAAGGATTATGAATCCAATAATGCAAATGAAGTCTATAAGTTACAATAGACTAATCAATGTGATTGATTGAGTACAAGAAACCCAAAATGGATCATTACTTTGATGATATAGTCAAAGGGTTTAACTGACATGTCAAAGATAAAGAAGGGATCTGTGATTTAGTTGGAGCGTGTTCACATTCCACATGTTGATGTCAAATGGAAATGTTCTAGAATGGAAATCCAAAAATGGAAATTATCTTTAAGGAAGATAGAGATGTTACCTATGTGATAGGAATAGAGATCTATATAGATAGTTCTCAAAAACCTCTTGACCTAAAAAGAGAAAGCGTACATTGGCAATCTATACTGAAGGGTTCAGTATGCACAGATTCAGTTGGAGAAAACTTGTCCATTGTACATGGAGTTAGTATCCCAAGGACAAGTGTACAATTCTTATGAAGAATGGGAACACTAAGAATAGATATGGATCTATCATGTATGCAATCATCCCATTATCGTGCATGTATCGACAAGGCAATAACAAAATGTATTCATAATGTTGTATGTATGACATGACAATATGATATGCTCATCCTGATAACTCATATGTGGGACATGATGAGTGGATGTTTGTCTATTTCCAGTAAGGGTTACTGGAATACCATGAGAACTTGATAAGTACTTGGGAAGTACTAGTTCTATGGAGATAAGCAAGAGTTCAATGTAAAGAGTTACATTGATGCAAACTTCTGAAAGGACAGAAAATTAATCGCAAAATATATATATGATATATAAAAGTGAAAGTTTGTTGATAATTGGAAGTGTTCGAATAAAACCATTTAAAAGGAGAAATGTCGAGTAACTATGTGTTAGAGAACAGCAGTGGATACTATATGGATCTGGAAGTTCATGAGATGAACTTATATTCTACTCATTGATGACAAGTATGGAATCCTTGATCATGCAATGTGGCTAGGGGTTAGCAAAGGAGTACTAGATCGCATATTACGAAAACTTCATCTCATACGTGGGACGTACAACAACGTGATGAGAGACATGCAAGTTATACTGAATTTGGCAAGGTGTTCCCATTACTCACTATGTTGGCATTCGAGCAGAGTAACATGTGGGACATGTTTGAAGATCACTATGAATATGATTCAAGGGTGATTGGCTCGCAGTGGAAGTGGGAGTTTGTTGGTATGTTTGCCCTGAGAGCCAATCATAGGATGATTGGTGGGATACATTCTGATTGATTTGATAAACACCAAAGGCAAGCTTCCAATTCTTTCTGGTTCAGTCATATGAGATAGTGATAGAACAAATTGCATGTCTAGAGAATGATAGTACTCAATGACATATGCCTTCAGGTTCATGACCTGAATTATGAGATCATACAGATGCTAAGAGTTTGTACATTCTTGTTATGTCCCTAGTCAGATGTCATTGTGGAAGGTAGATAGACAACAATGACACAGAAGACTTGATTGTGGTGTTGGTTGAAGACAAAATCTCATTACTCATGATATAGAGATATTAAACCAAACACATAGGTACTTGTTAGAGAACAAGTATACCGGACAAACCCACCGTGAGTTTGACACATGGAACCATGACATGGTAGTCACAATCAGTACTCATAGTGATGGTGGTGAATGTAATTTTTTGACCTCAAATCACTACACTCAACACAAGTCGTTTGGCACACTTTGACATCATCAAACGCAGTCCTGAAACATGAGTTGTTATAAAGGTGATGATTGGTTGGCTTTGAAACATGGGGCTTTTTAGGGGTGAGTGATAGACATGGGATTTTTCCCTCCTGAGGGAGTTTGATATACAAGGCCACTTGATGAGTAGGATTGAGATAGGTGTGCGCACGCATGTGTGAATCAGTATATGATATTGATGCCATACATATCTCGTTCAATCTACTCTGAGATCAAGAAAGTGAATGAACGTTGACAGGATGATTGTTCCATGCCTTGAGTTCATTCGGGATATCAGTGACAATGGAATTATACATTCACTGTAACACCATTCACAGATTGTAGGATTGAAAGTTGTTCTCCAACTTTCTACTTTCACTTGGGTAGCAATGATGTGTGACTAGGCACCACTCTTTGCTTGTGAAGTCATAAGTGTTATGGGCTTTCATTGCTAACGTGAAATGGACCTACAGGGTCACACACATAGGATTTAACATGGAAGAGGATTTTTGTCCACAAGCAATGTTTAGATTGATTACTAAAGGAGTTTAGTAGTTCAATTAAATACTCAATCAATTGATAGCTCAATATCATATTGTTCAAGGTGTTGGACACATTGATTGGAGTATCAGATTGATTGAAATCGCAATTGACTCATTTTGCACAATCTGCACTCCCAACCGATTGGCTCATGTGATGAACCGATCGGCTGAGCTTGGTGAACCGGTCGACTAAAATTTTGAACTAATTGGCTCAAGATTAGGGTGAACTTATTGCTTCAAGTGTTTAAATGATCGATTCAACTGGTGCAACCGAGCAACTTGGGAAAATAGGATTGGGGAGAATTTTCCTTTCGTTTCAGTTGCACAATTTGATTGGCAAAAAGGATTGGTATCGGATACCAATTAGAAACAAAAGAAGGAAAGTCAATCGGGAACCAACCAGGACCACCAACCGACCGGTTCACTTGTCAACCGACCGGTTGAGGTGTCCCAACCGACCGGTTCAGATCCCCAACCGACCGTTTCAGTTGTGAAACGATCGGTTCAGTTTGTGAGTTGGTTGATTTTGTGGAAAATCTCGAACCCTTCTACTCCTACTTTTAGTCCCACGTTTCTCAGAATGAAGAACCCTATCCCATGACCCTCCTATATATAGGGTATTGGGGGCTTCTCCAGGTACATCTCAGTGCAACCAGTTGCTCGATAAACTTGTCGTTCTCTGGTTTTGGTAACTGACAGAGCCCGAGCAAGTGCTACCCGCAAAGGGAGGCACAATAAGGAAAAGACAACTGCAGTTGCAACCGGAGGAAGGAGAGTGTGTTGGAGACTAGTACGTCAACAGTAGGGTGTTACTCCTTCCAACTCCTTGTGGGACAAGGGGTGTGGAGTTCCACGTGATCTGTGTGGACTACTTTAGAGGCGGGTGGTTTCTGCCGCTCAGGAGGACAACTGTCAACCCGAAAGTCCAGTGAGATCAGGATTCGTCAGTCCTGGTGTGACTAGGATCTGCAAAGACATTGTCCAAGACCGGAGTTGAAGACCGCGCAAGGTGTGAGGTATTGTCCCTGAGCAAGCCTCAGGACAAGGTATGATTACACAAACCATCCCTTTCCTATTATATAGATGTTGACGTGTTTCCTTATTCTAGGTTTTGGGGAGAAATTTTTTGTTTCCACTGCCTTCTCTGTCTCCCCTAAAACCCAACACACCCAAGTACTTCCTAAGGTTCATAGTCCATCCAATTCCCAGCCATTTGTTGATGGATCGAATCTCCAACCTGGGTGTGTTCAAGCTGAAGAAACACTTGGATTTCTGTTTGAGATCATTTGTCTGGAGGCTTTAGAGAAAATGAGAAGGATTTTATTGATGTTAGTAGCCTGCGCCATGGATGCTTCCCCCAATAGAAGGATGTCATCCATGAAAAGAACATGTGAGAGTTGGGTACCACCCCGTATAAGGGAGATGGGTTTCTAGTCTCCAGCATGGACAAAATTAGAAATGGCCTTGCTTAGCCACTCCATACACATAACAAAAACATATAGGATGATGGGTTCGCCCTGTCTAACACCCTGAGAAGCTTTAAATGACTGTAGTGGTTCTCCTTCCCAGAGGATCAAGGTTGATCCTTGTGTAATAATTTTCTTGATGATATTGATGAGCTTTGGAGGCAAGTCATCTCTTGAAAGCGTGTCATGGTTGAAATGCCAATTCATTTTATCGAATGCCTTAGCCAGGTCCAATTTGATACACATGATCTTCTTCTTTGTGGAGTGGACTTTCATTGTATGGATAACTTCATGTACCAAGAAAATGTTGTCACTGATGTAATTCCCAAGGATGAAACTGGATTGAGTATGTTACATATAGTTACTCAGTAGGGGTTTCAGGCGTTCCACTATGATTTTAGAGACGAGCTTGAAGCATCCATTGTTTAAGGATATGGGTCTAAAGTCACAACACTTCTGAGGGGAAACCACCTTCTGAATGAGGACCATATAGGAATCTACAATGGAATCCTCTATATGTTTAGACTAGAAAACATTATAGACCGTGGTTATGATGGAATCACCCACAATGTCCCAATTTTTTTGATGAAATTCATGTACACGCCATATGGACCTGGTGCCTTGAGAGGATCCATGGACAAGAGGACCCCCTTGATTACTAAAGCATGTGGGATTGTGCCCAAAAAGATCTTAGTTTGAGAATGTATACCATGGAAGATGCTAGGGTAGCTACGAGCGCATTCAGGAGAATGTGTACATTTCTATGTCATCAAGTCCTCAAACAAGGCACAAATGTAGGTTTTGAGTGCAACATGATCAGTTATCCAAGTGTCACCATTTGAATTGTCTTGGAGGCGAGTAATCCTGTTATAGTAACATCGAGCCTTAACATATGATTGAAAAAACTTTGTGTTGATGTTCCCAAGTTTTAACCAATCAATATGTACTTGTTGACACCAATTTGCTTCTTCCAAGAGGAGTATGTTGTGGAGCTTCACCTAGAGGGGGATTGAAGAATCAAGGTTAGGAATGGGCATGAGGTTTTGAAGTTGTACCTGGCACTTGTTGATTTTGTCTAGGAGATGAGCTTTCTCCTTGAATAGTGACATATTGTGTTTAGACTCCCATTTGGTGGCAGCTACCTTGAAGGTCTTGATGGTATCTTGGAAGCTGGAATGAGTAGGCCACTAGCTGAGCAACTCCTCGCTTTTCATCGACATGGAGAAGGGTGTCGAAGTGACCCATAACTGCCCAGGCTGTAACCATGGATGCACTTATTATTTCAAGATGCTCCCATGGCACATTCCATCTTGATGGGTTTGGGCGAGCATAGGTAGTGGTGAGATACCATGAATTTTTGATATGGTAGTGGATGAACTGCCTATGATTAAAATGAATTTCAACTCCACAAAGGCGATGGTTCTAGGCAAGCCAGATGCCACCAGAGAAGCAACAATCTTCAAAAATGTGTGATGAGGAGAAACCAAGTTCCTTGATAATATTAGTTGCTTTAGTTCCAGAGCAGTGAGGTTCTAGAATCACAAAAAATTGGATTTTATGGATTATCTTCAGTTCTTTGATCAGCAAGACTTTCTTAACAAGGCATGCCCCTTGAATATTCCATCATAGAGCATTCATAAAGAAAGGCTTATTGGAGGGTTGCGCACAATCCAATGGAGTGGTCTTCTTCCTTGGTGTTCATGTTGTCTAGGGTTCCAGATCCTATAGTGTTGAGGTGTTCCTGGAACTCTAGGGCATGTTGCACATTTTGATTTGTATGGCTTACTTCCTGGGTCTGGTCATCAGTTCAACCTTTCTTCTAGACTTTGTTTGTACTCTGGACTATTTGGTAGACGATCTTGTGATTCCTCAACATCAGAAACCCTGAAGCATCCTTTTTTCTTAGGATGGAATGGGCTGGGATGGAGGGAAAGCTTGTTCAATTGGATGCAAACTGGAAGGTCTCATCCTCAGGAGGCTGATGCGGGTGACAAGTAAGGATTTCATCTTCCTTTGGTTGAACAAAACTGATCGTCTCAGGAGGGTCAGGCTCCACATTCTCCGCATTTGTAAGAGGTAGTTGGCTATTTGCTACCTACTTCCTATGCTGCCTTTGCTTGGCCTTCTTGCCAATTAGCATCTTCCAATCCTCACCCTCACCCTCAATGTTGGGCTTATAAGAAATGTTGGATTGTTGTTGTGTCTCCTCTCTTTGATCAGTGTAATGTTTGTGCACATCCTGTTGATGAGTATGTATGGATTTGGTGGATTTCTCCTATGTTTCCACTTTACAATGCTCATCCATCCTAGCATGGATTGTTGACGTGTAGATGACAATGGGAACTGGAATAGGGATAGATATAGAGGCCAGATCTGGTCTCTGAGTCTACTTCTTACACTCTGCCTCAACATGACCCAGGTGGCCACAGTTAAGGCAGAAATGGGGGAGATTTTCATACTCCAAAAGAAAGTATTCGCCATTGATGAAGATTGCCGATAGGAGGGGCTTGCTTGTATCAACCTCCATCGTGATGTAGGCAAACTTTCCTCTATTACCCATTAATGTGTTGGCATTGATTTGGTAGTTTTTCCAATTGAGTTCCCAATGTGTTCTAATAGTTGGTTCTGGTAAAGGAAATTAGAGAGCTCTACAACTCTCGCCCAGACTACCAGTTTACAGGGGATTGGATCAGAAGGTCGGAAAGATGGTGACCAAGAGTGCACCGATAGGTAACCTCCAAAGAATGTCCATGGGTCGCTAGTAATTTCTTTTTCATAGTCATGTTGATTCCCCAATTGGATTATGTAGTATCTTTTGTCGAGGTATACAATCTGGTATTTTGATGTAGGGTTCCGAAGGATCATTATCTTATTGACAAGAGTTTGAAACTTTAGTGTGGTTCCAATCACTTTAACAATAACGAAGTGCTTCCTAGGTTCGAGCAATGGTTGGATTGAATCCTACTTCACAGAGAACACTAGGAAGACACTTCTTAGATCTACCTAGATGTCAGCAGCGGTAAGGATATCTGAGGGATTTGGATTGATGTACGAGAGAAGGCATGCGTCCTTCCCAATGTAAGCATCCCTATAGGTCTTTTTAGTCATTGCTTCCTTTGGCCCGATAAGATAACCCTGCAATGTTATCCTATAAACATCTTTTATTTATATATATCAACATCATGTGGATCCTATGAATCATGTGAGTGATGATGTTTGTTCAACCTTGTTATAAGGCATGGAAAGATAATGATGAACTTGTATTGAACGATATGATGGTCTTAACAACCTTTGGGTATGGTTCATCCCTAAATGAAGTATAATCCTCTTACATTGATAACTGCTGGTACTCTATGATATTATGCTAAGTATATATATCATGCGGTAGTATGATGACATGTGAAATCTCATGAATGGAAAGTGAATAGCATCATGTGATGATGAGATGAGGAACAAAATGTCTCATATGTTTTATATCTTCTAAAACTATTATATAGAAATGTTTGTTAGAGATGAATTAGGGTTTGTATGTCCACTTGTGTGATGCATTCTTAATTTACCAAAATGGAAATAATTAAAAAAAAAAGAAATTATAATCATGTAGTGCCCTATTCCATAGATCCATCCTAGTGTCATAACTTGATGGGTGGTGAAATGATTGACTCATGTGGGAAACTCAAAGCGCATAATGTTGAGTATGTGAGGACAACTTGGTACGCTAATAAGAAATTGAGGATGATTGCAGTCATGCCTCAGATATTTTGATACTATGATGTGTGAAAAGCATCAGTGTAAATGAAGGATGCCTCTTATAGAATGAACATGCGTGAGCTATTCTCTAGCACTGTGACCTATACCAAGGCGGGGTAGTTGTTTTTAGTTTACTATATGTTATAGTTGGTATTTGACTTATATGTCTCTGCATTGTCTCTCCTACTAACCAAGAGTTATTCATGAGGTCATGGAGTCCGACTCTTCAATAGATCTTGTATGGCACCGATTTTGACTTAGCAGTGATCGATTAGATTTGGGGAGTACGACTCAAATCCTCAGGGCATTAATAAAAGATGTAATACAATCGTGTAGAATATCTATTTAGGGTTATCTACAACTTGGATGATAACCCTTGTTTACTTTCCTTACATAGAGATGATGTATAGTACAATAAGAGATGATAGATATGCTTATGTTCTAGTTATTCTCATGTTGTAAATATGCTTATGTTGTCACGAATAGTTAAGATGATGCTTCTAGCTATATTTAATATTTCTATCCATGTATTTGTAATTAGAAATGCTTAGTAATTAGAAATGCTTAAACTAATGAACATTCTTATGCATTTAGTTTTGCTTATGATGTTTTCTCTACTTATCATTTAGATTGGTTAACTTTATTAAACATGCTAATGATGATAGCCATGTTATGTTACTAGACATATTCATGATGTTAGAGATACATATGCTACTAGTTTTCTTATGTTGTTTTCATTGTATATACGTTGTTAATCATATTTGTTGCAAAGCTTAATTTCTTAATGCCTAAATTGTTCATTCTACTCAATTTATTATTAAATACTTCATTTTGTCAATTATTTACTATTTAATCTGATTTAATCAATATCTATTAGAGTGAGGTATATCTCTCGTTGGGACTGGGTTTCACCTCATGGGTCACCACATCTTTTTAGGTGATCGAGTAAAATGGAAGTAGAACCATAGAAACAAAGAGAATCTGAGGTGATGAACCTTAAAGATGGTAGTTTAGTTGTCTAGTCTATCCTAGAGTTGTCCATGTACTCTCTGGTCTGGGCAGAGAAGTTTGTAAATGGTGTTTCAACCGAATCAAATTTTTGATAACATGTTATATGCTTGTTCAAATGCTAAATGTGGAAATGTTTCATGTGTAATATGTATATGTGGGGGTTGAGTCCATAGAACAATTATAAGAGATTCTTGGTATAATATGAATACAAGCAAGTTGTTGGGCTCTTGTCTAATATTTTAGAGCATGATGGTTATCTTGAAATTCGTTTTAATTTACCCTATTTTCCGAGTTTGTATTTAATTAATGAGTAATCTTGTTCTGTGTTTTGAGTGATCTCGTTTAGTGTAATGGGTTCTCACAGGAAATATTAGTATGGATAAAACCTTTACCAATAAGTTCTTGTCACTGTTTCTTCAACTCCAAAAGCTCAGCAGGAGCCATCCTATACAGTGCCCTAGAAATCTGAGCGTTCCCATGAAGAAGATCTATAGAGAACTCAATGTCTCAATTTGGAGGAAGCCTTGGAAGCTCCTCCGGAAATACGTCAAGAAAATCACATACCACCTCCAGTCTTTCTACATGCCCACTACTAGGATTGGTCTGTGAGACTAATGTGTGGAAAACCTTACAACCTATAGAAATGAACATCTTATCTTTAAGAGAGGAAATTATAACATTATTACTTAATCCTCTTCCCCTAGGGATCACCAGAAGACAAGAATGAGGTTGAGAGAGGACCACCATCTTATTTCTACTGTCAATATATGCATGATACTTATATAGAAAATCCATACCAAGTATAATATCAAAGTATTCGATAGTTAAGAGGATGAATTCATAGGGCATGTCATGATTTTTGAATTTTAGAGGCAAGACATCAGTTTTCTATAATTTAGTGAGTATTTTTCCATTGGGAGTTGACATATCAAGAATATATCCCAGATCCTATATGTATGCATAGATGTAAGATTTCGAGATATGAATGTATTTGGAGATCTAGAATCAAATTAATCTTTAAAAGGGTGATCATTTAGGAATACAATGCCTACATGAGATAATTATGTCATGAATACTTGAATGTGTTGAACAAGATATTATATAAATGAAAGAAGTTAAGGTTACCTTCAACCAACTGATGTGGGTTTGCCTTAGTCTCTTCTATAGACACTGTGAATACTTTGGCATTATAGTGTTCTTTATGACATGGAGCACCCAATGGATGGTTGCGAAAGACAGACATAGTAGTGAAATTGGAAATGAAATGGCTCTCCTTCTTGCTGTTGTAACATACATGCCTGGTATAGCAACAAGGCCCATCATGCCCTCATCCACATGTATTACATTTGTTATGGTAGATCTTCAAATGATTCTGGTTGTTTCTCTGTCCTCCTTTTCTTGATCCCTCATTATGGCCAGGGTGGAACTTCCTAGACTTATCCTCCTTGGTGGTGGTCAATCAAAGGTATTCCATAATCATAGGTTTTTGCATACCATGCTCCCTTTCTTGCTTAAGGGCCATATCTAGGTCTTCAAAAAGGTTGTTGGGACGTGAGGCGATAACTAGGGTTTTCAGGTGGGATGCTAGGTCGTCAACATAGTGCTCCATAAGGCGATCTTTGATCTTAATGGGTGCCTATCGTGCCAGAAGTCTAAACTTCTAAGTATAGTCAGCTACCGAGAGATTTCCTTACTTAAGATCCATGTACATCCTCTGTTTCCTCTTCCTTTCATCTAGAGGCATAAAATATTTGATTAAATTTATTTTGAAGGCTTCCCATTCTATGACATTTACCTCTTCTTCCCTATTCCCATTGTAATTTTTCCACCAGACCTTTTCCCCTCCCTTAAGTAGGTGTGTGGAAAATTTGACCTTCTTCTAACTTCTAGGGTACAAAAAGCATTCTCCACTAACAAGGTCCAGGCTTCGGCCTTATCCATTACCTCAGGCCTGTCTGCCCCATAAAAGGTGTCAAGGTTAGGTTTGATAAAATCTAGCATTGCCACTTCTTTCTTCCTAGATGAACTAGGTTCAAGGGTTCCTTTTAGGGAAAGAGTCTCCATGAAGTCTAGTAGGACTTTATTTTGTTCTTCCCACCTTTAATTGGCCATTTTATCATAATCATGTTCTTTAGGAGTTTCATTTTCTTTTCTCATTTTGGAGCTCTTTAGAAGCCTTAGAACTAGGGGTTTTTGGAGGCATCCTGAAAATTAGGTGAAATAGATTTGATTTTTTTTATTATATCATACTTCATTATTCCTTTATATTAGTTTTTCATTATTTGTGGATGATATCCTAATAATCCTTATCAGTCAATACTTAGGACTAAATAGAGTGATTCAATTCCTAATATAACATCATAAAGATGATAGGGAATTTTTTATAAAATAGAGAGAGAGTAGGAGATGATAGGGAATTTATATAAAGGAAATAAGAGGGAATATATATATATATATGAGAAAGGTCCTTAATTAAGCTATGCCCAAAAACTAGGGGACACTTAGGGTTTTGCCCATGTAGATTTATATTGCCATGTAGGTAGCCTCATGATTGCCAAGCAAAGTGCCATAGAGACTTTAGTCAAGACCCATGGAAGATGCTATCTATCAAAGAACCATTCTTACCCCAATCCCAATCTCACTGCCTAGATAGTGGTAAAGGGATTGAAGTGCCCATCCCTGAGTGGCCCGATAGGATTTATCACACTAGCATATACAATAAGAAATAATAACTCAAAAACTGGATATTTAAAGAACAACTAACCCAATATGGAGATTTTTCCAATATATCCTTGTCATCAAAGTATGTAGAGTGCGGAAGCGATCTTATTCTGTCATCCAATTGTATTGCACAATATCAAGAAAATCGAGAAACAATCATGCAATTGCACACTATGCTATCAAAATCAAGTAAAACGGTTTATAAGAAAATAAGTATACTTAGTAGGGCTTATATTTCAAAAGAGTAACAAGAAATTTGCAAAACCAACATTTATTCGACAACTTTTTCAAAAGATTCAATTTCATTATGAGTTCCCATTATTCTGTAATTTGAGAAGCATGCTTATATATTTTGTGTGACTCTATTACTCCAACGTGATGGGGGAGGTCACTAGGATCCTTCTCACCATAGGAACATACAAAGCCAATGTACTAGTCCCACCTCTCAATGAGGGGGGTTGTTTGCACCCAATATCGACATTATCAACATTATCATCATTATCAATGCACGGGCAATCATAATGGTCATGCAATTTATGTTTTCATGTTTTTCAAAATATCGTATAGAAAAACGAAAGACTAATCATAGGGAACAGTAGCTCATCCAAGTAAATGACCAAGTATATATTCAAGCGATGCATAAATGTATCTTCAATACAATCACGAAGGAGTTATATAATAGAATACCTTTCACTGAAGATTTTGAGTACAGATCAACTAGTAATAGGTCAATCCTTTGAGTTAGATCCTAAAATACAATGTTTTGATCGAGGGTCAAGATCATGATATTTTAAAATCATGTTTTAATACTAGAGATTAGGGTTACGCTTTTCCTATGTCAACCTTAGGGTTGGTTCATTCACTTATAATCAACCAATATTTCAGTGTGTCCAACATTATTTCAAATATCAAGTATTTGCAATTGTGAATGAGTTACCTAGGTTTTCTGGGATCATATGTGTGAACACTAATTTATGATCATTATCAAAGTCATAATCAGTTTCTAGATTATCATCATGATACTTAGCATCATTGGTATTAAATAGGGTGTTTGGGGCCGAGGGAGTGAGAAAGGGAGGGCCTAATAGCTTGTTGTGAAGATCGCAACCATGAGGGCCCTTTATATAGTGTTGGGGCTAGGGTTTTAGGGCTAGGGGACTCCTGGGTGGCCGCCATGGCCGCGGGAGTGAGAATAGGAAGTGCGTAGCTAATTTTGGCGACTGTATAGAGAATGAACGGTGGTTAAATTAGGATTCAAACAATTTGAATTTGTGAGACGAACCTTCCCTCTCAGTTGGAACTTTGAATCGGGGTCTTAGGCGTGAGATTTTGCTTTTGTCCTTCATTTACTCCTCCCAGCTGATTGTGGGAGCTAGAAGATGGGTCAGTGACTGTTGGATCAGGCCTAGATCTGTGAGATCTAGATCCAAGGGCCTTGGATCACCCCCGACCCTTTACCTGGATTGTTGTCTTGGAAAAGCCAAAAGAAAAGAAAAATGAAGGGCTTTTTAAGGCATTAACTTCAACAATTCATAGAAAATCATAAGAATGTCTAATTTGAGTGAAATTTGGATCATAGCTTCAAAAAAAGTGGAGAACATATAGAAAAAGTTTGAAAACCAAACTACGATCTTTGATGGATCAATTTTCTTATTTGTACAAAGTAATGAATGAATCCAATTTGAGGTGTTATAATGTGTATAAAATCCAAATCAATCACCATATTTCAAATTTGAGTATCAATATTGATTTATAAACCAAGAAAAATAATTTGGGACCATGAGTGAATATAATGAGGGTAAAGGAGTAATTTGAGCAAGGATTGGTGAAAATCCACTTTGTCACATCCATCCCTGCTTAAAAGGAATTTTGTCCCCAAAATTCAAAAACATCCTCAAAATTGGGACTACCTAAATCCAGATCATATCCTCAAATATTATAACATTCTCAACTATATAATCAAAATTATATCCTCAAAGTTAAAATAGTCCAATAACATGGCCTAGGTGGGGTTATAAACCCATGATTTGAGATTTCATATTTCAACATTTTGAGACAACAACATGCTTCCAATATTATTATTATGAGCTCAAAATAAATGGGAAGGTCCCACCCTAGTCCTAATGAGAGATAAACCCTAAGTCATAAATTGAGAGAGTTAATATAGTCATAATTTAAAAAATTTCAAGATATGGGACTTTGAAGTCATTAGTCGTATATCTCAATGTCCAAATAGTGTGATCATAGGATTTGTATCATTATTGAGATTGATAATCATGAGTCACAAGTCCATTGATCAATAACAAGAGTCGAGATTTTAAGCATCAAAAGTTATAGGTCCAAAATTTTAAAGCTAGGGTTTAGATTCCTATTTAGACCTTAGAGAGATCACTCATCTATATTCAATTCTGAGAGACAATATTCTAGAAATATTTGAGCAATATATCAAGATTTGATTATCATTGTATCCAAGGTTGATGAATGATCTACACCTAGGTCTATCTAGGAAGTCAACCAGAAGCTATAGTCAAAATTATCTTATATCAAGGTCATTATGAAATCAATATTCAAGATTAAGTATCAACCATGGGTTTAACCTATTAGGCTTAGGTCAACCAATCTAAATAGGGTGAAAGAGAATACCTTTCCAAACTCTAAATAATCAATAGGATGAAAACTTAGAGGTCGTCAAAATTGGGATGTGACCTAGGTTAGCGGAGTCATGAGTCAACTACCACCCTAATCTAGCACATTACCAACATTAGTTATTATCCTTTGAGCTTATTCAAATAGGGAGAGTATCAATGATTAAATCATATATATCAAAGTCATAAGATCAAAACTAAAGATGATAGGGCAATAATGTCAATATTTGTAATTCCTTTCTTTCATGATCAAGGTAGTGAAATAATTTGGAAATTGAGGATTTGAATTTGACATTCGAAGAATTAGAGCATAATAGTGCAAAATCTAGTCCCATAATCATCATATCAAAATCGAGACTGCAAATGGAATCAATAGTCAATAGGAAAAATGCTTTTTGCATCATAGTTTTATATCATGATTTTGTGAGTCTAAGACATAGTCATTTGATAGCATGGTCAAGGTGTGTATAAAATAGGATACAAGTTTTCTTAGCTATGTTTGAGTTTTCATCAACAATAGGGCAACATGGGCTTAATAAAATAGAGAGATCATCAATAATGATGTATAAGGTATAATTCCTTCCAATTTCACCATATCATAATTTTTATTATATACCTCAATCTAGGGAGCAAGTAATCTACTTTTATCTAAATTGAGTTTGCATGATATTAGGGTCGTCATCAATATTTAATTTATTTTCATTGATGAAAAATCGAGTTTTCACATTAAGGTCAGATCATGGTATCAACTTTTAAAATTTAGTGATATTCATTATTCTTATTCATAAGCGACCCATAATCGAGACATCATGTGGTAAAAGGTCATAAGAAAGGACCACATGAGCAGATGAGAAGATTACCTAATCTTCATCTACATGGGTGGCTTAGGATAGTCATTAAAGAAGACATGAGATGCTAGAAGACTCTTTAGGGTTTCATAAGAGAACCTTTAGAGGCCAGGAAGAGCAGGGGATCTCAGGCACCATGAAGATGGATAGGAGAAATTATGCTAGGACCCCGAGCCTACACACCTCCATTTTCACCATTATAGACTTTAGGGTTTCTTGGGTATAAGAGACTTGAGAAATTATTTACTTAATGTATACGAGAGTGTATAGGCTATGATACCAACTATCATGGAACTGTTCTTACCCCAATCCCAATCTCACTACCTAGATAGTGGTAAAGGGATTGAAGTGCCCATCCCTGAGTGGCCTGATAGGATTTATCACACTGGCATATACAATAAAAAATAATAACTCAAAAATTGGATATTTAAAGAACGACTAACCCAATATGGAGATTTTTCCAATATATCCTTGTCATTAGAGTATGTAGAGTGCGGAAGCGATCTTATTCAACAGTCCAATTGTATTGCCTAAAATCAAGAAAATCGAGACACAATCATGCATTTACACAAAACGCTATCAAAATCAATTAAAACAATTTATAAGAAAATAAGTATGCTTAACATGACTTATATTTCAAAAGAATAACAAGCAATTTTCAAAACCAACATTTATTCGACAAATTTTTCAAACGATTCAATTTTATTATGAGTTCACATTATGTTGTAATTTGAGAAGCATGCTTATATATTTTGTGTTATTATATTATGCCAATGCGATGGGGGAGGTCACTAGGCTCCTTATCACCATAGGAACATAGGAAGCTAATGTACAAGTCCCACCTCTCAATGAGGGGGGTTGTTTACACCCAATATCAACACTATCAACATTATCATCATTATCAATATACGGGCAGTCATAATGGGCATGCAATTTAAGTTTTCATGTTTTTCAAAATATACTATAGAAAAATGGAAGAATAATCAGAGGGAACAATATCTCATCCAAGTAAATAGACAACTATAAAGTTAAGAGATACATAAAAGTATCTTCAATACAATCAAGGAGGAGTTATATGATAGCATACCTTTCACTGAGGATTTTCAGTACATATCAACTAGTAATAGGTCGACCCTTTGAGTTAGATCCTAAAATACAATGTTTGGATCAAGGATCAAGATCATGATATTTGAAAATCATGTTTTAATACTCGAGACTAGGCTTACACTTTTCCTATGTCAACCATAGGGTTGAGTCATTCACTTATAATCAACCAATATTTTAGTGTCTCCAACATTATTTCAAATATCAAGTATTTGCAAGTGTGAATGACTTACCTAGGTTTTCTAGGATCATGTGTTAACCATAATTTATGATCATTATCCAAGTCATCATCAATTTCAAGATTATCATCATGATACTTAGCATCATTGGTATTCAAGATTATATCAAGTTTTGATTAATATTAAGGGTAAATCAGAGATCAACTTTTAGGTCAAAAGATCAAGATATGCCACACGATTTAGATCAATCATATATTAATATGTCATCATCATATTCAAGATTAAATCAAGTCAAAAAATATAAATCTTGATCATTAATGGTCAATTATTATTTTAGAGTCTCAATATGAACATTAGAGTCAAGAATATTGGGTTTTAGTGTTAAGTCAAGATTAACAACAAATAGAGTCATTTAGATCAATTACATAAGCAATAGTTTAAGATTTATATATATCAATGAGAATAATTTAGAATCAGGCCTCAAAAGTAATTTTAATGGTTTCCTTGGATTTTTCTGATCAAAATTGAGTATTTAATCAAATTATTTGGAGTCAGGGTGCATTTTCTATGATTAAACAGAGATCTAACTATTTAGTTGAATATTTGTCAAAGAGGGAGCAAAAAAAGGAAGATTGAGGATCGTCCGATGCACAATTTAAGGCTAGAATTGATTCAAGTAGGTGGGGTGGCTCTCTTGCTTAGGGTCTGTTTTGGTGCTTCATTTGGCCGGTTCAACCCTTCACTTTGGCCGGTCAAACCACTGGTCTAGTTGGGCCTTTGAACTTGCTCTGGTATCTCCTAGACCGATTGTTCGGGGAACCTTTCCCCGGAGTGAGAATAGGAGGTGAGGACCTCATTTTGGAGACTGTATAGATCTTGAACGGTGGTCAAATTAGGATTCAAACAATTCGAATTTGTGAGATGAACCTTCCCTCTCAGTTGGAACTCTGAATCGGGGTCTTAGGCGCGAGATTTCACTTTTGGCCTTCATTTACTCCTCCCCACTGATTGTGGGAGGTACAAGATGGGCCCGTGGCTATTGGATCAGGCCTAGATCTGTGAGATCTAGATACAAGGGCCCTGGATCGCCCCCGACCCTTTACCCGGATTGCTATCTTGAAAAATCCAAATAAAAGTCAAAAAGAAGGCATTTTAAGGCATTCACTTCAAGAGTTCATAGAAAATCGTAGGAATGTCCAATTTGAGTGAAATTTGGATCATAACTTCAAAAAAATTGTGGAGAACAAATAGAAAAAATTAGAAAACCAAACTATGATCTTTGATGGATAAATTTTCTTATTTGTACAAAGTAATGAATGAATTCAATTTGAGGTGTTATAATGTGTATAAAATCCATATTGATCACCATATTTCAAATTTGAGTATGAACATTCATTTAAAAACCAAGAAAAATAATTTGGGACCATGAGTGTGTATAATGAGGGAAAAATAGTAATTTGTGCAAGGATTGGTGAAAATCCACTTTTTCACACTATCTTAGACACCTCCACCCTTCATTTCCTTTACTCACCGACTAACCTAGACTCACAATAGCATGAATGAGTTTTCATGTAACTATGATGTGTGAAAATTTACTATGATACCAACTGTGACGACCCTAGTTCATGTATACTTTACATGTTGACATTCCCTAGATATGTGTGCACTCATATCTATAAGATGTCAAGAAGGAAAATTTATATGAAGGGTGGAGGTGTTTGACATTAGTATTTATAAGAAAAGGGAATAATATCTCACTTCAGTAGCTACAACCCACCTTAATATTTTATGTTTAGTGAAACATATACTACTAATATGCATCTAATAAATGTTATGCAAATAAAGGAATCCAAAGTACATCATACCATTATGCATCCATGAAAACTAGTCTTATAATTAATCAAACCCACATACCTATTGTTATCAGATCTGGATTGCAAGTGTCTAGAGAGACAATAAAAAGATCACCCTAAAAAAAATTAAGGGTGTATGTCACTATGAGTTCATACGACCCAAGACTATGTTTTGATGTTTAGTTATTGTTACTTTCACGTTCTTATGATTATATCAAGTATTATATATAGGTATTTATCTCAGTTTGGAGTCACACGATCAAATCTCGAAATTAGGTTTTCATCTAGTTTATAGTATCCTTTATTATTGAAGAATGAATCATTCAATATTAGCATTTCTGTAGGGACTAGTTCATTAATAGTTCCATTTAGGTTTCCCATGATCTAAAAAGATTAAAGTTGGATTTATGGTTTTCGGGTGTCGTACATGATTCATAGGAGATCATTACTTAGGTTTGATAAAAATACATAAAAGTCCATTATATATGGAGAGAGAAGATATAATTAGGGTTTCCATTATCTTTGGTTTTACTAACCATCCTTAATTAGGGTTTTGAGATATATGAAGGGCAGGGACCCTATTAGGGTTTTGGTGTCACAAAAATTAGGTTTCATCACTAATAACCATTATTACATAATAAAATGACATATGTATGATCATTAATATTTTCTATGATTTTCAAAGATAAAAATAGGTTTCAATTTAATTAAATAGAGAAAAGGATGAGGTGATCTTACATGGAGGCTTGTGATTGGTTCAGAGATGTGTGTGGTCCCTCTCTAACTTGCACTGACTCACGACTCCCTTTGTTGAGATGGCAGCTCAGAGTGGTCCATCTATGTCGAAGGTGGCCCTATGTGGGCCTCTCCTGTTCAGTTCCTTCTTCTCATTTGTTTCTAGATTGATAAGCATGTTTGATCTCTAGAGAGGCCCCACTTGTCTTGTGCTCCTCTTCTCGTCTAACTGGAGGTGTCCTCACCTTCCCTCAGGTGGACTGCAATGGGTCAATACTCTATTGTGGTGTGGCTCCCTCAGAGTTCATGTGCCATCAAGTTCCAGGACATGGTCACTGGAGAGGAATGAGGTCTAAGAGGAGGAGCTTTGAGGTCATAGGAAGGAAGTTCCACAAGGATTCGTGGAGGTTCCACAAAGGTGGATGGGTTCTTGATTGGTTGTAGGTTGAGGTACTACTCTAGGGTGTAGAAGTTATTGGAGGTAGGAGATGATAATATGATGGGAGTCCTCGAGAGGTGTTTAGGGGAAATTGAGTGTGTGAATGGGAAAAGGAAGCAATGGTAGAGCTTGTAGGATACTTAAATAGACAATGGGGGTGAGAGTGTGAAATGCCTAATCTAGCCACTGCAGCCAGTGAGAGGCGAGGGGATAAGGGCATCAGTTATCCCTATACTAAGAGCGAGGGAGGGCATGGAGGGCTTTGTTGGATTCATTTTTGAAAGAGGAGGGAAAATATCCTACTAGAATCATGAGAGTGTGGCTAGGATAGGTGTGAGGAGAATGGACTTAGTCGTTGGCCTGATGGAGGCTTATTCAGATAAGGCGGGAGGTAGATGATGCATTTCATAACATTGGATCCCCACAAGATCAGATAGATCAAGACCCTAGAGCCTAGAAGACGTGGACCTATCCTAAAGTTTCGTGAGAAATTTTTGTGTCACAGCCTAGATATTTAGATCTGAATCGTAAGCTTAAGGCTAATAGTGAACCAAATATTATGTAAAACGTCCAATGCTTATAAATCTCAATTGGTTCATCCAATTAAAGTGAAATGTTAGGTTGAGCTTCGTGGTATGGTTATCTAACTATGGAGGAAAATTGAGATGCAAATTTGAATGTTGATAATGTAATTTGACTAAGTTTTTATAATACACATGACTCACCTAAATATGTACTTCAAGTTTACATTATTTCAAAATATTATTCCATAAGATCAGAGTGATAGAGGGAGATTATTGAGGATATTTTAGATGATAATTTTGAGTAATGTATCAATGTTATTAACTTTGAAAGAGAGAGAAAATAAATTATACAAAAACTCACATTATCATGCACTGGCCGAAGGTTTTAGTGACTTTCTTGAATTATGAGAAAAAATTGAATCGTTTCACTTGTTTAATTCCATTGTACAAGGACAAATGTTGGACATTAATTGGAAATCAATTCTGAATTCAATTGTAGATTAGGAAACTACATGAAATGACTGTCTCACTAACAGAGAGAACCATTTTACTATGCGAGACGAGCATCTCCCAGTTTGCAGGTTCTAGAACATTCATGATTTTGAACCCTTCTACTCCCACACTGATCACGAACCCTAACCCTGACCTCTACTATAAATAGTGGGATAGTGGGGGCTTATAAAGACACACAATTGATAATCAGTTGCTCAACCAATAGTTTTCCTCTCTAGTTGTGGTAACTAATAGAGAGCCCAAGCAAGTCCTACCCATTAAAAGGAGGGATAGCATGTAGGGAAATATGCTATAGGATAGGTAAAAAATAGAAATTTTATCTATAATATTCTCCTTAAGCCAGCAGATTGCATCAATAACTATAAGATGGGGAGGATGGTTTCGAGGATATACATGGTCATGTCGCAAGTCCAATGACATTTCCTCATCTTTCTTGATTCCCAACTATTGACTAATTTCTCTTGGATGGTGTTTGTGCATCTCATGATTTTCACCACAGACAATAGACATGAACAATGTTTGAAGCGATTTTTGCGGTCTCACCACAGATTGTAGATTGACATTGTCTTCCTAGCAGCATCCAAAGGACTCCTGCCTCTATACTAGTCCATATGAACCTCCTAGAACTCCTATCCTCCTACTAGAATGGATATGAAGGAGTTGTCCCTCCTGTTGGCGTACCAGTCACCAACTTGTCTCCCATAACAATGATCTCAGTTGTTCTCTCCCTTGCTATCCCTCCCTAGTCGGGTAGGACTTGCTTTAGATCTGTTAGTCACCACAACCAGAGAGGACAACAATTTTTAGAGCAACTAATTCTCAATTATCTATGTTGTGCTTTGGGAAGTCCCCTGTAACCCTCTAATTGTAATAAGGGCCAGGGTTAGGGTTCTCAATCGATGAAGGAGTGGAAGGGACACAAAGATCTAATATTTTTGCAATGTGAGACTACCCAAATGGATGTCTGGCACACTAGATAGTTGTATGGCATGTGATATGGTCATATCGTGCTACAAGACAGTCATTTTGTAGTTTCCATATCACATAAAAAATTGGCAACTCATTTCCAAGTAATATTACATATTAAGTCCTTGCATAACAAGAAATGTGAAATAAAAAAGAATACAGAAAAGTATCTAAAACTTTCTTTCCATTGACGAGACTTATCTCTCCCATGTGAGATAGCCATATCGGTCATCTAGATAGTTGTCTGGTGACCCTAGTCAAGTCAGTCAGTTCGCTCGGTTTGCACCTTTGGTCAATTTCAACTTGACTAAGCCCTAATCCTCTAAAAGCCCATCTTAACTATTGGGATGACTGCTTGGCACTCCATATGGACGTCTCATGCCAAGAGATGGGTGTTTGTCAGTGCAGTCACGATGCTTGTTGCATGAATCAGTTACCTAAACCTTTAAGCAATTATTTCATTAGTGATTAAAGATCATTCTCCTCTTCTTGGTTGAGACCTATGTGTGTGACCCTATAGGTCCCATATTACGTTGGCAGTGAATATGCATAACACTTATGACATCACAAGTAATGAGCAATGCCTAGTTGTACATCAATGGTACACAAGTAAATGGAAAGTTAGAGTACAATTTCAACCTACAACCTATGTATGGTGTTGTAGTGTTTGTATAATTCCTTTGTCACTAATCTCCAAATTGAACTCAAGGCATGGAGTAGTTTTAAAAGAGTGAAATCACCCCATTACTAAATTTGGTAAACAAAACAACATTGGAAAGCAGCAAAATAAAAATTTCTGACTATAATCGATTTCAAATAAAGGTTTATAAAGATGCATACAATTCTCCCATTAGGGTTTACATCAAGATACACAAATAGAATCTAGATAGAGGGAAATGTAACTACTACAATCTTGTCTCTAAAGCAAATCTCAATCAACTAGGTCCAAGCCAATAGCCAAGTTCTTCTTGCCTTATCCATCACCTGGGTGGTTGGGAAGGCATCCAACAAAAGGGAAAGGAAAACAAGTATGTGTCACAAAAACTAGTCTAGGATAGAAAGATAAGTAAAGAAAATAAAAATTGGCTAGGGTTCATCATAAGATGAAGATAACAAGAGTATGAGGAGATATTCAAAAGAAACTTGCCATTAACAATTATCTTAAAAAGGATTTGCATGTAAGAGAATTATGTATACCTAACTTAGTAGGGTTGAGGCACCTACTAGACCGCGAACCTTACGTGAGGGGAGAATAAGACATTCTCAGTCACCTATTATATTATGGGGAGAATAATACAATCCCCAAGGAAATTAGTTACGTGCCCTCTGTGGGTGGTTGTACATAAGTACCGCTACTTTTAGATTAAATAGAACATAAATCTACATGCAAGAAAAAGTACTTATGGAAAGAGTAATCATGTGAATCAATAAGCATGGAAGTGCGGTTTAAAATCCAAAAAAGATAATATCTTAATTGATTTGAGGCATTAGCAAATTAGGGTTTCAAGAAAAGATTATTCGGTCAATTTAAGTCTCATTAGGAAATAATACGTTAAGGCATAAAATTTCGCAACTAAACTATGTTAGATTCACATACCTAATCCTTAGAGTCCTAGAAACCACTTTTCAAAACCTTTAAATGAGAATAGGGTCAACTTGTCCTAATATCAAAACCATGTCCATGTATTAGAATTATGTACATTCATATTTTTTATTTATGAGAGAACCGCCCCCGTAGAAGCACCACAATTGTGACCCCCCCAGAGAGCATAAACTCTCGGGGCATGAGAGGGTGTGGTCTGGTCACCCCCATCCTGCACCCAACCAAATTCGTGTTATTTTTTGTAGAGCACCTTCGGCGTGATTCGAACTCGGGTCCTTCATTTGGACTTATCGAGCCGTAACCAGCCAGGATACTCTGGGCGGACAATAATGTACATTCATTAAAGACTTAAAACCCTAAAGTTACTAACTTTTCCTACAAACCATCGATTTAGGTCCTAAAAACATCACCACTATCTTACTTAGGGATTTTTGATCAAAATAACATATAATATTATGTATTTTGAAGATATGGACTTTTAGGGTTATTTTTAGTGATTTTTTGTTAATTAAATCATTCCCAAAAATACTTTTTTGAAAAACTCAAAAAATAGGCATCGATTTTTTTTTATTAGCTAGATCATCATTGTTTTAGTCTAGAACATATTTTACTTTTGATTTTGGCCCAAGGAATTAATAGTTATGAATTAATTAAGTCTGACCAATGAGAAAATTAGAAAATTGGATTTTCATTTTTAAAAGCAGAGAGCGAGTGAGAGAGGAGGTCAGGCCCTTTTCTTGGCCCAATCAGTGTGGGCCAAGTCAGCGGCCCGTGCCCACTGGCTACTTAAGTTGTGCCTGGGCCAAAGACTGGTCAAATGGGGAAAGGACGAGTGAAAAGGGAAAACTGCCCATGCACGGAAACACAGGTGAAAAGAACCGATTGAGGGCGTAATGGTAAAATCAAAGAGTCATCTTCCTTCTTTCCCATGTGACCTACTTGTGAAGAAACTTGGTTGAAGCTCGGGAATATTGGGCAAAAAGGCAATACTAAACCAAACTCCAAGTGTAGATATGCAAAAGAAAGCGAAAGGACCGACGAACCTATTGGTGCCCTTACTTGTGCCGGAGATGATGTGTGGAAGATCAGAGGAGTGCCACAAGGTACAATTCTTCGACATCTCATCAAGGGTCAAAACATTGATGAAAAATTGAATTGACTAGTGTGTTGAGTTGAAAGGAGATGGGGATGTTTGGGGTGTAAGTATTTATAGGCAAGGGGTTACATGTTAGGGTTTTAGTACCAGAGGTGAGAGAAGTGTTTCAGCCAACTTTGGGGGTTTCTCAAATCTTCACCAAATCACAAAAACTTAGGGATAATCATGTCTGGAATCTCAAGAGGAGTCCAGAGCACCAAAAATTTTGAGATTTCATTGAGTGTAGAGATAGATATCGCAAAACAAAAAATCTAAAACTCTATCCATGTTTCCTAATCTAGACTGAGGTAGAATACACCATTGTTTCATGCACATTATACCAAATAGGCACATGACACATATATTCCAATTGCATTATAAATTGAATAAAGTGATACATACATTTTTTAATGAATTTCTCTTTCTTCTTTTGAGGGCTCAAACAATTTCCAAATTTAATAAAAATTAACACCCTGACTGATTTTGAGGTGTAGAATCCGACTATGGAATTAGTTTCTCTTTTTGAGGATTTTTGATGGGTTCAATAATTCAAAAGTCATTTTCTCTTTCTGCCTAAATTTATGACTCTTTGATTATCCAAATATGATCAACTTTCACCCATGTGTCCCAATTAATGTCTTGGATATGATTTTTCCATTAATTGATCATGTTTGTACCATTTATTTAATTAATTCTCAAATTGAAGGTTCTACACACTTTCTTTCTCCTAAATTAACATGTATATTAAATATTATCCAAATTAAATAAAAATCCACTCATATGCTATTTTTAATATGTAGATCATGAATCTAAGATAGTTTCCAATTTTGGAGTCATTTAATATTTTATTTTATATTTTGAGGGACACACATCTTTTCTTTTCAAAATAAAAGAGATATAAATATTATTGTCCCAAAATTATGAAACTTGGCCTACAAGCCAAACCAAACCCAAGGAAAACAAATATGAACTTTATCCCATTATCCAATATTACCAATATTTCTCATATTGAATATTTACATATCACATTAACATGTTTGAAGCATAACTATTCATTTATTTTTCTCTTCCTTGCTCCATACGGCTAAGGAATGATCTAGAACGAATATATTTTATTAACATGTCACATGAGTGGTAAATTTCAGTATTAGACCCTTATTAAAATTTTCTAGAGCTATTTATGCATAAAACTTTTAATTGGCATAAAAGGTGAACAAATGTTCACGAAACCATCATATTCTCAACAAATTAAACCAAAAGCCTAAAGAGGATAGAAATGAAAGGAAAAGATGGGAAAGAGGGCCAAAAGACAAAATGTCTAGAATTCAGTATGTTACAACAGTCATCCTCTTTATCATTCAATCTTGTTTCTTGAACCAAAGCAGACTGCATGAGATATATGTAAGCTCAATATCACATATTAACTCACATTTTCATGGCCATTCTTTTCTCAGTCATGCTAATCTAGTGGCCTTAGATATCATAATCCATTAGGAGGGACAAATTGTATATCACTCACAATCTATACCCAAGTGTCAAATTCACCCAATCATCACCATTATAACAACCCATGTTTCAGGACTACATTTTATGATGTCAAAGTGTACCTAATGACATGTGATGATTGTAGTGATTTCAGGTCTAAGAATCAGAAACACCACCATCACTATGAGATTTGACTATGACCCACCACTATAATGGTTTCCATGTGTCAGTCTCACGGTGGATCTATTTGATAACTGTTCTCTCACATGTATATGTGTGAGTGGTTTGATATATGCATACCATGGCCAATGAGATTATGTCATCAAAAAACTTACACTCTGATCTTATGTGTCATTGTTGTCTATTAACCTTCTAAAATATCAACTGATCAAGGACATAATAATATTATATATATATCTATGTATATATATGTAATCTTAACATCCATATGATCTCATTGATTCCAACTCATGTACTTAGAGACATACATCATGAGTAATAGTATTCTGTAGACATTTATAAAATTGTTGCCTCATTATATAATAACTGAATTAAACAAAATAAATTGGAAGCTTGCCATTATTTATTTATCAAACTATTTCCAAATTATTCCATTATAATAATCACATGATAGTCTCTATGGACATACATACCAATAGACACCGACTTGCACTTAGAGACAATCACCCACGCATCTTATTCTGAGTGACCTTACATGACCATCAAGCTTATGTTGCGAAAGTGCCTTTGTAAAGGGATCAAAAATATTATTCTCAGTTGGCACTTTGCAAATCTTTACATCTACTCGTTGTTCAATCTCTTGTATGAGATTATACCACCTTTTTATATGCTTTGAGTGCTGATGCAATTTGGGTTCCTTATCTTGTGAAATATCTCCATTGTTGCCAAATATAGCTCGATTGCGTCGTTGATGCTTGGAATGAACCCAAGTTATATAATGAACTTCATAATCCATACAACCTCCTTTTCTACTTTTGGTGAAGCAATATACTCATCCTATGTTGTAGAATTGACAATTGTCACTTTATTGGAACTCTTCTATCTTACAGCTCTATTGTTTAGGAAAAACATGAATCCCAATTGTGATTTGTAATCATCTTAATAAGTTTTGAAGCTTGCATTGGTTTAACCCTTTCCACAAATGCTTCCTATCCATTTAGACCAAGAACTAATCCTTAGTCATTCTCAAGTACTTGAGGATGTTCTTTACAGCTATCGAATGAGAATTACCTGGGTCTAACTGATGTTTGCTTGTCATGCTCAAGGCATACGAGACATCTAGATGAGTACACAACAATGCATACATGATTAATCCAATTTTTGAGGCATATGGAATCGAACTCATGTGTTCCCTTTCTTGACAAGAACTGGGACATTTAGCTCTACAGATGGGGACACCATGATGGGCAGATAGGTTTCCTTTCTTTGAGTTCTCCATGCTGAAGCACTTCAATACTTTGCCAATGTATGTGCTCGGACTTAGTCCAAGATGCCTTCTTCATCTATCTCTATAGATCTTTATTCCCAATATGTAGGATGCATCTCCCAAGTCTTTCATAGACAATGTATTTCCAAGCCATGTCTTTATTTTTGTAAAGTAGGGGTCATTCCCCATCAAAAATATGTTATCTACATACACTATGAGGAATGTCACTATGCTCCCATTAACCTTCTTGTACACACAAGGTTCATCTTCATTTTGGATAAAGACAAACTCTTTGACTGTCTCATCAAAATGAAGATTCCATCTATGAAATGTCTGTTTCAAACCATAGATTGACCTTTGTAGACTAAAAAAATTATTATAAAATTTTGGATCTATATAACCCTCAGGTTGTGTCATATATGCATCCTCGGCAAGATTCCCATTAAGGAATGTGGTTTTAACATCCATTTTCCAGATCTCATAGTCATGATAAGTTGTAATAGCAAGCATGATCCTGTTGGACTTAACATGGCCATTGGAGAAAAGGTTTCATCGTAGTCAACACCTTGATCTTGTCTAAAGCCATTTGCAACCAATCTTCTCTTATAGGTTTGCACTTTTCCATCCATGCCAGTCATCTTCTTGAAGACCCACTTCTCTCTATGGATTTTACCCCTTCCACTGGATCCACGAAAGTCCATAGTTTGTTGGTATACATGGATTCCACCTTAGATCTCACGGCCTCAATCCATTTCTAAGACTTTGGACCCTCTATAGAATCATGATAGGTTATTGGATCTCATCTATGAAAAATTCATTGCCTTCTTGAGTATCAAGATATCCAAATCTCTCAGGTTCAAGGCCTATCCTAGTAGATCTACAAGGTTCATGTGTTACTTGAGGACTTTGAGATTCCACAACACCTTGTAACTATCTTGGTTCCTCTTGTTCATCTATCATTTCTATGTTCTCATGTTGGTCTTGAACCTCGTTGATTTCCACTTTCCTCACACTAATTCCTTTAGAAATGAAGTCCATCTCAAGGAATGTAGCATCCCTAGGAACAAATAATTTGTTGTCATATAGGAAATAAAAGTAATATCCTCTTTTTCCTTTACGATATCCAACAAAACATCATTTATCAAATTTAGGACCAAGCTTAACAGGAATCATTTTCTTGATATAAGCTTCACATCCCAAAATCCTCATAAAAGACATATAGGGACGCTTACATTCCATATCTCATATTATGTCTTTTCAACCGATTTATATGGTACTCCATTTAATGTAAACATGTTGAGCATATCCCCAGAAGTTAGTTGAAAGCTCATCTAAACTCATCACTGTCCGCACCATATCTAACAATTGTGATTCCTTCTTTCTATAAAACCACTATCTTGAGGTTTTCCAGGTGTAGTTCACTGGTATACTTTTGTTCTAGATCATTCCTTAGCCTTTCGGAACAAGGAAGAGAAAAATGAATGAATAATAATGCTTTAAACATGTTAATGTGGAATTGAATTATTTAATATGGGCGATAGTGGTAATATTGAATAATGGAAAAAAATTCATAAAAGGAAGAGTAGTTTGTTAATGATAACTTAAGATTCATTTTATTGGGTTTGGTTTGGCTTGGAGGTCAAGTTTCAAAATTTTCAAATAATAATAATTATATCAATTCTATTTGGAAAATAAGATATGAGTTTTCAAAAAAAGTATCAAATGAAATATGAAATGACACCAAAAGAGAAAACTAATCTTAGATTCATAATCTACACATTAAAAGCCTTTTGGAAAATTTTTATCTAATTTTGATAATCTTTAATGTACATGTGTAGATTAGGAGACAGAAAATGTAAGTAAATCCCAGAATGTTAAATAAAGGGATAAGTGACTTTAAAGGATAAAATTAATGGCCAATTCATGTACCACTGGCTTAATTTTGGCTGTGGGTGAAATTTTACATTAGTTAGGTAATTCTAGAAGTCTCTAATGCATTAAGAAAGAGAAAATAGTATTTATTTTAAAAGAATTAAATAAAATAGTATAAGTCTCCTACAGAAAAAACTAATGCCAAAATTGGATTCTACACGTCCTAATTAGGCTAGGTTCCAAATTTTATTTGATTTGGAGTTTGTTTGGACCCTCAAACCAGGAGACAGAAAAGTGAAATAATTATATATGTCACTTTAGTATGAATAAGATTTGGAATGGTATTAATGTGTCATGCAGCCATTTTATTTTTGATTTAACATGTGCGATATGAGTCATTGGATCAGTGATTTAGTGGTCCATGATTCATCCTCTTCCCCTATTCTTTCATTGGTTTGACATGGTTACAACTACATCTTCCGCAGACAATTTCTCTCTCTCATGTTAGTGACTTGACATGATACTTTTTCCAAAGTATCCCAAATTATATTCCACATTAAGCAAACCCTTTCTTATAATCTCACATAGTGTATATGTGATTTTCCCAAATAGCATCCCCTACTTATCAAAGCTCCTTTCCTCTTTTGAGTGATACACAACCCCCACATACAAATACCACCATTGAGGTATTCATGTCTCTTCACAAAAGCTTTCCTCCTCTTTCAATTTCCTCACATTGGTTTGTTATGGTCATTGGTGATCGGGTTCCTTCTCCAATCTTGTGGATTCTTGCCTCTATCCTAGGTGGCACCAGTACCCCAATTGTCCTATGTGGTAAGTTCGCAACACCTTCCTTGAACTCTCACTGCCTTTGATTTGATGATAATCACCTCTTATGGACTCACCCAAATCCACTCAGGTTGCATCCAACTACTTCAAGTAGATATGGCACTGTTGTTTGTGGGAGAGAATCCCAAGTGTGTATATATTCACCACCCCTCTCTTTCCCTTTTTTGTTATGTTTTTCAATCGTGGGAAAAACAGTCATTGGACCCTTGCTTCCTTTGATTCACGCAGACCTCGTTGGCCTTTGACCAAGTTGCTGACTCATTGACAAAACCGCCTCCAATTGGGGTAGTTCAGTGGGTTGGTGCCATCTCTCTTGCTCTCTCTCACGCATGTAATCTTGCTGGTGAGGATTTTCCTAATTTTATGATTGGTCAATTTTGTAAAATTCATAACTTTAAACCTACTTGTCAAAAAGTTAAGTAAAAATATGTTTTGGAATCAAAAAATGTGTTATTTTTAATAAATATAATTTCGAATCTTGATTTCTATGTTTTAATAAAGGTTATTTTTAGGAAGTGAAATAAATGTATAAAATTCAAAAAAATTGTAACTTTGTCATATAAACTCCCAATTGGACAAAAAAATATGTTTTCTTGATTAGAAAAACATAAGAAATCATTTGTTTTAGGTTTTGTGTACAAAATATTAAGTTTTCCAAAAAGGTCTAGAATTAGGGTTTCTTTACACATTATGCTTTACAAAACCCTAATCTATGTGAATAACTTGAATTCAGAAAAGTTAAACTTGGTGTCATCTAAAGTGTTGAAAGTTGGTAGTTGGACTCAGAAAGAGAGGTATGTACATCCTTACATCCTAAGACGGGATATTTGTAAACCAAACCCTAAATTCCCTAATGAGACACTATATGAACCCTATTGTCTCTACTATTATTTATTTTGTTATATTTTCCTCAAAATATGTATTGATACTCTATTTCTTGGGTCTTGTAACTCCCTGGTATGTTTCAAAGATATGATGCTTCTACTTTCCATAGATTCTCTTTAGCATGGAATTTTTTTAGATTATTTATCTAATGCAGTGGCACTTTTGTACAACCACCCATAGATAGGGCATGTATTATTTCACCCTTGGGAATGTGTTTATTCTCCCCCTTATAAAATTTGTTTAGGTGATTGGGAATGTTTTACTCTCCTCTCACATGTAGGTTGAGTTCCAGTAGGTGTCTCAACCCTACTTAGTTAACATAGTCAATATTAATCATGCATGCAAATCTTTTCCTATTTTCTTATTATGGCAAGCATCTATTTGATAATGCCGCATACTCTTGATCTCTTCATTTTTTGATGAAATCTTAGCCTTTATTTCCTTGTAATTTCTTTACTTTTCTATACTTGTTCATTATTGACACATACCTTGTTTCCTTTCTCTTGTCGGGTGATCCCAACCACCCAGGCCTAGGATCAGTGTTGCACAACATGAGCATGAAGGACCAACCCATGATTAGGATAAGAACTACATGACTTTCAACACAGGCCTATCTCATAAATATGTTGCTTGGAGACAAACTTGATATGGTTTACATTTCTATCTAATAGATCCTTATAATGTAATATCCATGTAAACCTTATATAGGACATGATGTTTCTTTGTAAAATTGAATATAGTCATTACTTTTATTCTAATTCTACACTTGGTATTTTGTATACCATTACATAAGATTTGAAAAATTTTACACTAGTTCAAGCATACCTTTTTAGTGTGTTTGTAATGGATGTTCTATTCTTCAAATTTTTAGTAGGGAGTGGCTCTCCTCTAGGTCCCACTCCTTACAGCATGGAATCAAAGCCCATAGTAGTCAGAATATGAATATTTCAATTTTGTCTCCCTAATTAGAAATGCTTCCTTACATAGTTCCCTTTTAAGTGACATGTTTGTCCTAGAATTGATCTATGCTATTCTTGAGATGATCAAAGGTGGATTAAGGATCATAAGAGTATCACATTAAAAATATGTTTAGTTAACCTTTTTGTGATGTTCTTGTTAGGTAGATACTGGGGAATAAGTGGGAAGTAAAGGAGACTAGAAAGGACCAAGGTTCAGGGGCTAACAAGATATTACTTTGCACCACAAGCTTGGTTTATGAGGACTCTCAGATCCGTATGATTCATTCCTGGCCTGAGCAGATGTTGATTGTTTGAAATAGCACGCCTATAGGAAATAGTAGCCTTAGATATCTATGTTGTAAACTCTTGGGAACCTTATATGTTAAACTTATCTGTCGATAGCATTAACTTGTTTGAGTATGTATACTCAATATAGTTCCTTTGTGTCCTATAGGACCACATGTTTGGGTAGTCTATCCCCTGAACTGAGACCTTGAGGTTGAAGTGATAGATCTTATACATGGTTTAGTTAGTTTAACCCTTTACCTCTAGTTTATTTTGAATTGGTTGGTCAAACAATTTTAAAGAGTGTAGGGGTAGTATTTGTACCTTGATGGATCATGGATATGTTGATTTCAAGGACAAAATCCTTTTTATGGGGATAGAGTCATGCATCATACTAAAATCTAGCTTCTCTTACTCTAGAAGTTAGAAACCTTAACTCCATGATTAAGGAATTATTGATGTTGAACCCTTTGAATTGACTAAAACAAGTTATAGTCAAAACCCCACATGTTTTTTATATACTAATTAACATATAATAGTCATCTAATGAATAGTTCACATGTTTGAACCCTAACAAATATTTAATGCACATAATATTAGTAACACATATATTATTACACATGATGGTGACCATGCCATTAACCAGTAGAAGTTGATGCTATGATGAGCAAGATAATTGTAACCTAATCTTGGAATTAATATATGCTAAGATGATATATATCAATAACATTCATCACCCTGACCTAAATACTAAGTTGTAATTATCTAACCTAAATCTATAAACCTTTAATGACATTCATGATACAATAGTGACATTAGGAGTCATAATCATATAACATACTTTGATTCACATTAATGTTATATAATCACATAATCATAGAATAATCAAGTCATCAATATGAAATTCATATCACCTTGTTCGCTAATAGACACCTAATTAATCACCTAATCATGACTGGGTATGTGAATCAAATCATGAATATGTAATATGTCCCACCTTGTTCACTAAAATACATATAATGACATGACTTAAATATGGATAAGAAGTAATTAGTTTCACACAAATTTTCATAATAAATTAGAAAAGTGACATTAATGTAAGAAAGGTAATGTGAAATGATTAATGTAGATATAAGTAATAATATGACATTATTTGGATTAATCATAGACTTATAACAAATTGGATAAAACATCTTATAATTCAATATGATGATAATATGAGGATAATGGAGTCTAAATCAACATTTGTAGGGATAATGGTGAAATATAATAATAGATATTGAAATAATTGAGTAACATATAATTATGCTTAAAAACTCTTAATGGCATAAATAAGAAATAAATTTAGCATTTCATGCATAATAATGAAATATAATTATTTGGACAACAAAGAGAATATAATTGGATACAATTAATAGAATAATAATGATAATATCATAATGAATACAATGCTAATATACCAAAAATGTTATAAAGAAATCTTAAAAGTGGATCTCTAGGTTATCAATGAGAACCTGACCTTTGATGAGTTGTTGATGAAGGTTCTAAACTCCAAGTTAAGTAGTTGAAGAACAAGGAATTTGAGTTAGTGAGTCTTGTAGAAGTTTTATGGTTTGGAAGAAACAACCTAGGAATTTAGATATGATATGTAGCAAACTCACCCTTCCCTATTTGCTTGAGATTTTGGGGACACAATCCTTTTTAAGGCGTGGAGTGCTATAATGAACTGAAATATGGGTATATTCTCAGTTTGGCCATGTTCCTAAGCTTTTCCTATCTTTTCTATCTTTTTTGTCCTTGATGTTCAAGTTGTGGAATTATTAGTGGTTTGAGGTGAATTTGATCACCATTTATTCCTCTTAGTAGAAATTCAATTAGGGTCTAATATGCAAATTTACCACTTATGTGACATATTGATAAAATAAATTCATTCTAGAACATTCCTTAGCCTTTTGGAGCAAGGGATAAAAAAGGAATGAATAATAATTTTTTAAAGATGTTAATGTAATATTGAATTATTTATTGTAAGAGATAGTGGTAATATTAAATAATGGGCTAAAATTCATAAAAGGAAGACTAACTGGTTAAATATAACTTGAGATTCGTTTTTCTTGGGTTTGATTTGTCTTGGAGGCCAAGTTTCACAATTTTAGTATAATAATAATTATATCAATTCTATTTGAAAAAGAAGATACGAGTTTTCTCCAAAATATAAAATGAAATATTAGTTGACTCCAAAAGAGAAAACTAATCTTAGATTAATAATATACACATTAAAAGTATCCTTTGGGTAAATTTTCATCTAATTTGGATAATCTTTAATGTTCATGTGTAGATTACGAGAGAGAAAGTGTAAATCAAGCCTAGAATGTTAAATAATGTGATAAATGACTTCAAAGGATAAAATTAATGACCACCTCAAGTTCCACCTACTTAAGTTTTTTTGTGGGTGAAGTTTCACATTAATTGGCAAATGCTAAGTTTGTAATGCTTTAAGAAAGAAAAAATATGATTTATTTTAAAAGAAATAAATAAATTAATAAAGGTCCCCAAAATAAGAAATCGATGCTAAAATTGGATTCTACAACTCCTAATTAGGCTAAGTGCCAAATTCAATTTAGTTTGGAGTTTTTTCACCCTCAAACGAGGAGACAGAAAAGTTAAATAAATATATATGTCACTTTAGTTCAAATAAGATTTGGAAAGAAATTAATGTGTCACGTGGTCATTTTGTTTTTTGACATAGCACATGCGATCTAAGATGATGGATCAATGATCCAATGCTTCATGAGTCATGTTCCTCCCCTATTCTTGCATTGGTTTGAACATGGTTACAACTACCTCTTTCGTGAATGATTTCACTCTCTACAATTAATGTCTTGACATGATTCTTTTGCCAAAGTGTCCAAATTAGATTTCACATTAAAAGAACCCCTACTAATGATCTCACATAGAGTATATGCGATTTGCCCAAATCTTATGTCCTACTTCTTGAATGTACTTTCATCTTTTGAGCGATACACTACCCCCACCTATAAATACCACCACCTATGTCTTCAACTCTTCACAAATCCATCCCCCCCTCTCAATTTCCTCATGCAAGTTTGTTTTGGTTGTTGGTGATTGGATTCCTTCTCATAGCTTGCAGCTTCTCAGCTTGGTCCTCGGTGGCTCCCACACCCCAATTGTCGTGTGTGGTAAGTTCACAACCCCTTCCTCAAACTCTCACTGGCTTTGATTTGACAAATAATCACCTCTTGTGAATTCGCCCATATATGGTCGAGTAGTATCCTGCTTCTTTGAGCAGCTATGTCGATGTTTTTGGGTGAGAGAATCCCTCATGTGCATTTACTTCACTACCCCTCTCTTTCCCTTTTTCATTATGTTTTACAATCGTGGGGAAACGATCATTTGACCCTTTTTTCCTTTGACTTACATAGACCTTGATGGCCTTTGACCAAGGCACTGACTCACTGAGACGACCACCTTCTATTGGGCCAGGTCAGTGGGTTGGCCCCATCTCTCTAGCTCTCTCTCACACATGTAATCTTGATTACATGGATTTTCCTAATTTTGTGATTGGTCAATTTTTTAAAACTCATATCTTTTAATCTGCTAGTCCAAAAATTAAGTTAAAATATGTTTTGGAATAAAAAATGTGTTCTTTCTAATAAAAAATAATTTCAAAGCTTGATTTCCTTTTTTTAAAGGTGATTTTTGAGAAGTGAATTAAATATATAAAATTCATAGCAATACTAACTTTGTCTTATAAGCTCCAAATTGGACGAACAAAGTGTTTTCTTGTTAAAAAAACATAAGAAATCATTTGGTTTAGGTTTTGTGTACAAAATCTGAGGTTTTCCAAAAAGGTCTAAAACTAGGGTTTCCTTACTTATTATTCTTTAGAAAACCCTAATCTATGTGAATAACTTTAATTAGGAAAAGTTAAACATGGAATCATCTAATGTGGTAAAAGTCGGTAATTGGACTCAATAAGAGAGGCATGTGCATCCTTACACCCTAAGTTTGGATATTTGCAAACCATACCTTAAATTACCTAATGAGGCACTATATGAAGCCTATTCTCTATACATTTATTCCTTTTTTATATTTTCCTTAAATTAGTATTATATTCTATTTCTTGGGTCTTGTACCCCACCGCCATGTTTCAAATTATTTGATGCTTCTACTTGCTGTAGGTTCTTTTTAGCATGTTGATTTTATTAGACTATTTGTCTGATGTAGCGGTACTTTTATACAACCACCCATAGATAGGGCATGTATTATTTTGCCCTGGGAAATTTGTTTATTATCCCCCTTATAAAATTGTTGTAGGTGACTGGGAATGTGTCACTCTCCTCTCACCTATGGGTTGAGGTCTGGTAGGTGCCTCTACCCTACTTATTTAGCATAGTCAATCTTAATCATGCATGCAAATCGTTTACTATTATCTTGTTAGGGAAAGCATGTATTTGATTATGCCTCATACTCTTGATCTTTCATCTTATGATGAAATCTTAGCTTTTATTTCCATGTTATTTCTTTACCTTTTGTCCTTATTCACTATTGACACATAACTTATTTCCTTTCTCTTGTTGGGTGATCCCAGCCACCCAAATCTAGGTTTAGAGTTGCATAGTAGGAGCATGGAGGACCAGCCTAGGATTAGGATAAGGAGTAAATGATTTCAACACATACCTAGCCCATGAAAATGTTTCTTGGAGACAAACGTGATATGGTTTAGATTTCTCTCTTCTAGATCCTTATGATGTAATATCCATGTAAACCCTGTATAGAAGATGATGATTTACCTTTACAAAATTGAATATAGTCATTACTTTTATTCCTCTGCAATACTTAGTCTTTTGTATACAACTATATAAGAATTGAAAAATTTTACACATGTTCCAGCATACCTTTTTAGTGTGTTTGGAATGGATCTTTTATTCTTCAAATTTTTAGTAGGGAGTGGATCCCCTTTGGATCCCACTCCTTACAAGGACAATCACAAAATCTATAACAAGTAAAATTTGCAGATCTTTTCTGCTAGGATTGTAAAGACATTGAACATTCAACTCTACAACATGAACTCCTTTATGATGCCATGGTGAACAATTGTCATGTGCAATCTCAAGATGGACACATATGGAGAATCTCAATACCTTCCACAACATACCCATCCGGGTGTACTACAACTAGAATCAGGCTAGAAACCATCTCACTTTCTAGTATGGCAATCTAGGTGGTGTCGAGAATGCATCACAATAATGACCTTCTCAAGTGAAAAACCATGGTTGTGCCCCTCCATGGTTCTAATATAATAACCAACAAAGCTTTGGGAAGTAAGGTAATTGTGACACTCTTTTCCACACAAAGCGATATTACTCAAAACATAGTGTGGAATTATTTCCAATAATGATATTATCACAAAATAGGGTAAATTAAAATCGATCTCATGACAGGATCTCAAACTAAACAAATATCAATTGCAGTCATTACTTTTTCCATTTGCATTTCATTCATATCAAAGGTATAACTCATCATTATTCATCGGATATTTAGATAAAACGAGTCACATATGATCACTTGTTTTTGTATACAATTCATGTTTGTACCATCATCGCATAAAGACAAAATCATAAACCGAAATACAACATTTACAAAACACCCCCAAGGACCTGAGTATACAAGGATGACACATAGGACTTTATTACTAGACACTAATTGCATATCCATGACCCAACAACTACAACTCCTTTTATTTCCAGTTTCAATCGCACATCTTTGTCTCAGCTTGCCAATCCACCTAAAAAGTTGCAAAACTGATGGGCTGAGACCAAATGTCCAAGCATAACTCTCTGCCAAAATATATTATAAGAACATATAATACAAACATAAATTTATACTATTATAGATAAATATATTCAGCTGACGATATAAGTAAGGAAATTACCACTATTTAAGCATATCAAGTATCTACAGTAGAGAAGTAGATCATTTTATACTTTAAGAAGGAATATGAAGAAAATGTATAACTATTATAAAATAAATAGTGTAAAAAACAAAGCAAGGGGGTCATCTAATGTTATTCATATATGACCCTAAGCAATAACACTACATGACAGTGTTACATCTTTAATTATTATTCCGAGAATATATGAGGTGTACCACTCAAATCCAAATGACTAGTACTGAGTCAAAATTAGTACCATACAAGATAAATGGAAGAGTCAGACTTCATGATCATCACCTCCACTACTCAGTCAGCTCAAGTCTATAATGTAGTGACATGTAGTCATACTACAAAGACAACATCTTATAGTCAAAGTTATATTCTTGTAAAAACAACTCATAGTCAGAGCTATGGTCCTATAAAACAACTAGCTTACCTTGGTACATGGAACAATGCTAGAGAACATGCTCATGCATGGTTGTTCTATAATAAAACATCATACCACTATTTCAACCATGAATGGATACAGGGATATATCTCTACTTTTATCTCATATATTCAACAATATGCACTCCAAATTTCCCATAGGAGTTACTCATTTCAGCATCAAGATAGATATTGATGTTGAAGATGGACCTATGATACATGAAAACTACATGATTAAACATTCACTTTATTAGTTATACCAATTGGGTGAATTAAGGATCCATCATACAAGAGGACATACAAAATCCTAATCCTATCTATCAAGCATAACTGTGAAACAACATCAGATAATATAAAACGAATAAGGTGTAAAAAAGTCACATCATCTCAGGGCAACACTGCCTCACTGCCTTAAACAAGGCCATAAACATCATCACCATTTAACAATACCATATAAGGCTAATCATTATCAACACATCACTGGGAGTAGTAATCCCTTATCACATCATTGGAGTACATAACCTCACACTAGGCATCAAACCTTCACTAGGTCATAAGACCATTCACATCATTCTTGTAACTCATTATTATCTCATCATGCTTCATCAGACATATAATCATAATATGTATTGCATCACATATATACCATAAAAATCATTAGCTATGATAACAATTACATTATGCCTCATCAAGCATATAAGCATGACCTGTGTCATATCCCATATACATCTTAGTAATCATTAGCTATGATAACCATTTTACCTACAAAATCAATGTTCTACAAATAGAGAAAGAATACTCATTTTTATCACAACATTTTAAACACTTTAGGAAACGTAAGAAATGTATTATATGTCCCTTTAGTTTTTGGTTAGGGATTCATGCTTAACCACATAGGGTTCTGTGGAATTATTTATTTATCAGTCTCTAATTTCATTACTTCCCACAAGTCTGGAGTATATTAAGGTTAAGCACTACAAGTTATAGCTAAGTGTGCACATTAACATATTTACAATTCTAGTGCACCTCATAAAAGCACATGGTCATAATTTAGTATCATTTAATCATATTCATAGAATTCACAAGTAATGACACTCAATTAACTTGCAAGTTATAAATATACAAGTAGGATCGAGAAAGTATAATCGCATGTTATTCATCATGCACATTCAAGCAGTATAACATACCCTAAAATTAAGGTCAGGGTTCAATGACATAACCATTTAGAGTTTACATCATGATTATAGCACCAAACCCTAATTGAGTCACTTCCCACTTTCATGGAATTGATTAGGAATTAACATCATTAAATGAATCATGATTAGGTCATTATATTAGTAACACTAAAAATCTCCTTTATCAACATGTGTAGACGTATCATCTCATTATGTCATGCATGTATTATTATCATGTATCATATAAGTGTATTTACCATGCATAAATATGGTGTCTCAACCAAGACAAACACATGAGTCTCAACCACCATTCCACATGGTGTCTCAACCGCAACAAAAACAAGAGTCTTGATCCAAAGCAAGGCAACATCATAACCTAACTCAACGCAATATTGTGACTGAGACCACCACTGTGTCATGACTGAAAATAGAGCAATGTCATGACTTAAAACATGGTGTTGCGCACACCATCTCAACAAGGTTTAGCATTCAACCATCACTACAGGGCATCATACCTAGCATATCAACATGTCTTAACCTTCTCCAAAGAATAGCATCTCGACCAAAATAGAAGTAGGTGTCTCAACCTATAAAGGACATGGTGTCTCGACCACTTACAAAACCATGTGTTATGACCACTAACCATCAAGGTCACAACCAATCTATAGTTAGGGTTTTGATTATCAACAAAGGTGATGTCATGATAATGAAAAAACTATCTCAAGGAGTCTCAACCAAAATAGAACTCATGGTCATTACCCTATAACCAAGGTTTATATATATATCTCAACCAAAACTCAAAGCAAGATGTCTCGGCCTCAACAAAGCAAAGTATCTTGACTTAAAATAGAAATCTAAATAGTAAGAATATCAAGAGTCACTATGTTCAAAACTTAGGAAATCAAGATGATACAAACCCTAGAACAAGTCACCATAAAGTTATCAATCCAAACCACTTATGAGAGATAAAGTTGAAATTAAACATATATGAGAAATCCTTCATAACTCTATGGAAAACATGATGACCAAAACTTAGCACATGGTAATTAAACCAAATCTTATGATGCATACAAGATCATCCTCTCAAGAACACATTCCGAATTGAGTATATGGATTTAGGATTTAAAACTGAGAGCACCCTAGTTGAGAGTGCTACAAAGTCATAACCCTAAAATCATAAGGACCTCATTTCACAACTTAACCATCACGTTAATAAAACCAAGTATTATAATTCTTGTAGGATCATCACCTCCACCCTCTTTAAACAAAACATGGTTGTCGACCACTAACCAAACATATAAGACTAAAACATAGGTTTAAGGACCAACAAGGTCAAACGACCACAAGAACATTTTATTATCCTCAAATCAGGAATGAACCATATACAAACAAGTTGGTTATGGCCAAGGGATACTCATAAAAACCAAAGAGGACGATTCGATACACAAATGATCACCAAAATCCCTTAAACACATATGATAAAATCTCCATAAAACAATCTTATTAAGAGAGATAAATTCTTATATTCAACATGTGCAAACAACACCATAACCCATGTTACACTAAGGTACCTGAATCCCCATTCATAAGGATAGAAATTATAAATCAAGAATAAGAGAATGTCTCCATCTATTATTCATCTAAAAAATAGGGTACAAGAATATTATATTTTAACATTAAAAAGTAAATTTAATAAACTTATCACCACTGATCAAACCCTAAATAATGATAATCCTTCTTAGCGTATGGAGATTATATTTTAGAGATAGAAATAGCAAAAAAAAGAGAAAGATTATGGTGGAAATATAGAAGATGGGAATGTTATATAACCTACCTTTTGTCGTGATCCAAGTGTCAAGATCAAAGCTCCAAGAGAAGGAAATAAGCCCTAACTTGATATGCACCTCGGCTACAAAATGACCTCAAAAGAAAAGAGAACCATGGTTAAGAGGTATATCAAGAAAGAGGGAAAGAAACCCTAGGCCGAACCAAAGGAAATTGAGAAAAAAGAGAAGAAAACATCCTCCTACTAGTTACCACCATGGTGAAACTACATTCAAAGGGCCTTTGTGAAGAGGAGTTTCTCTTAAGAGGACCACGAAGATAGAAACCTAACAAAGAGAAGAAGCAGATGGGGTTTCATGGGAAAATGTGATCAAGAAGGTAGATCCACTTACCAAAATAAAAATCACCAAGAATCACCATCATAAGAGTCAATCTAGCACAAATCCTTCCTCAAGAAAGGTTAATCGGCCACCATAGCTTTAGGATCAGGTCCCCTTTCCTCCCAAAGCTCGAATATAACGACCTTGTCTCCCAGTAACCCCCCACTTAAGGGAGACTAAGAGATCAGAGCTATTATCCAATAACCCAGATCAAAGGTTTGACAAATCATCATTAAAAATTATTAAATTCTACCAACTATACTGAAATATGGTAAAAATAAAAACTTTGCATACCTTTTCAAACTAGGATTTCAAAACTTCTATCCTCAAAGATATTAATCTAGATAATCCTCCTTTGCACTTTAATTCTCATTTAATTCTACATATTCCACTTTACTGTTTGTTCTTTTCATTTTACCTAAAACGCTGACAAACAAAATGTCGGTCAGCAAGAAGCTGGTATGTGGGGGAAACAATAATCGTGCAACTATAATAACAAAGTAATCAACCAATTATCATTTAACAGTCAATATTACGTTTTAAACCATACTACTCAATCCTTTCCTATCCCCTATCTCTGTGTTGTCCCTACAATGGACTGAGATACTACCTCTCTCTAGGTAGATCCTTATTAAACCATGCATGATCCTACCTAACAAGTAGATCAATATCTAGGGTTGAGTCGCATGGCACTACCCATTGATAGTCCAATCTCTGACTCCAAGTGACTTGATGGTCCTACCCCATTGGTAGCCATGTACTAAGTCATTCAATGACCTGATGGGCCTACCCCATTGGTAGCCATGTACTAGGTCAACCCATTAAGCTATAGAGGGGACTAGGATCCGATCTAGTAGGCACATCTCTTATGTCATAGTCAAATTCAAATTATAATTTTCATGAATTCAATTCTGAAAAACCACTAGAGGGGGTGAATAGGGTTTTGAAATTAATTTAACAATTATTTAACTCAAACAACCAACCACAAGAATATTGGATAAGGGGACAAGGATTTAGAGTAGTTCCAACCTTAGCAAATACTAAGGCCGTCAGTCCAATACCCGGTTGCTTACCCAACCAGGATTTTGAAAGAATTAAATTTTATTACCTCACAAGGACTTTACATAAAATTACAATTCTTTCACTAAACCCTTCGAATAACCTTCACCTAGAAGTAATTGCACCAACCTTGAAGCAGCCTTCTTGAAGTAACTTCAAGCTCCCCCTTGAAGTAGCCTTCCTCTAGAAGTAGCTTCCCGTTGCAATAGCCTTCTTAAAGTAGTTCGAAGTCCACCTTCTCCACCGAGAAGAACCTTCTCCAATCCGTAGCCTCCAACCCTAGGAGTAGCAAGGAGAATACAAAGGATAAAAGGAACAAGAAGGAAAAAGTAAATTACACTTAACCTTTGAAGCACAAGGCTTGATTTGCACATATCAAGCGTGTAGATCTCCTAACCAATGTATATGGAAGTGTGATTGTTTGTGGATAGGAGATACTAGCCTATAGGACACGAATTTAGAGAAAGGAGAAAAATAGCCAATGCAAGTGTTGCTCAATTTCACAAAACAGATTGACAATTGCAAGTGTAAGCTCAAGTGTATCACAAGTGTAGATTGGCGAGTTTAGGTGTCCTAAGGCATGTCCTATTTATAGGAATGACCTACAAGTGCTTAAGGACGTTCTAGACACTTTCTAGGGGGTTCTAAGTGCTTAACTAGCCATAGTTACACTTTAGTTGCTTTAGCAATGACTAGTTAATTAATTCTGCAATTGCTGTCAGAACTCATCTCAATCGAGGAATTGTCGACCGAGATACCTACTCGGTCGAGGTTTTGTCGACCGATAGGCTCTCTGGATCAAGTGTTTGCAACGTTCATCTCCAACTGCCAACTACCTTGTCATCTGTGTCTAACGACTACTTGTGTCTTTCTTGGTCGAGAAGTTTGTCGACTGAGAGTGTCTCGGTCGAGGAGTTTGTCAACTGAGATTGACCATGTTTCAATGTTTCAAATAAAGTGCTAAGTGTATGTATGAGAGTCCATATGTGACACTATTGAAGGGGATGACCTATCTAAGTGTGTTGATTATCTAGGGAAGATCTAACGCTTGATTTACATGATGTCTAAGTAATTGTACATTATATATTTGTACAAGTTTTACAATTGATTACATTACAATAATTCAAGCATATAGATTTCCCAAATCATTGTCATCCACCTTATGCCTGCAACACTCAAGTAGCTCGTTAGATCGAAAAGAATGAAATGTTTGTCATCATCAAAACAAAGGGAATTATCATAATGTCCAATTTAGCCAACAATCTCCCCCTTTTTGAAGATGACAAGATTTCCTAAATATAAAATAAGGAAATATAAAACATGTGAGTTTCATACCTGAAATTTACCTTGTAGCCATTTTTGTTTTGCAAGTGACTGCTGACAAGATATTATGAAACTCTTTTTAATTTTAAATTTTATATTTGTGATTTTATATTATTTCTCCCCCTTTGTCATTTCAAAAAGACATCCAATATAATCATCAAGTATGACTTTGTGTCTTTCTTTCTAAATTTTTTGCTTTTCTCCCCCTTAAAGAGATATTCAATTAAAATTAAGCGATTTTATTGTCAAATTTTGCCACAATTTGTTTCTCAATCATTTGCAAAGGATGTTATGCCTTGAAATGATATGAGTTCCTTCTAAGTTTATGGCATACATGTAATGATTTCTCACCCATTTTATAAGAGATGTTAAGCTCTGAAAATGATATGAGATTCCATTAAGCTTAGAGTACATGAAAAATGTCTCTAGCCAGATGCACGGGATGTTAATCCCTGATTTGTTTAGAGAATTCCTTTAAGATATATCATATTTATGAAATTTGTAGATTTCTTCACAATAAAATTTGTTTTTGTGAGCTCCCCCTTAAACTTATAATTTAAGAAATTTAAAGCTTCACATTATATTTTGACTTTTATCAAAAGTATATTTTGAGTCAAGATACTAAGATTATGTACAATAAAATGATGTACAAATAAGCATTTTGTCAAAGCTTATTTTAGGTCGTCCTTGACTTTGACCATAGTGCCCCTTGGTCAAATTTTATTTCAACCAAGAGGCAATTTCTACAGATTTTCAAATTAAGATGGATTTGTGCTATGAAAGTTTACTATTCAAATGATGATGATCAAGAATATTATCCATCCATGGTTTGTATATATGGATTTATTTTAAACAACCCAATGAAACATAATGAGCATGGCACCATGATTTTGATAGAGAAATAGAAGCATTCAATATAGTGATAATTTCATGATCATTTAGACTGAATACACATGGTTCCTATATGAATACACCAAGAAATACTTTAGGAGACTATGTAAACAATGATAAGACAATAGTTTCTTTTGATTAAACTAATCATAATTTTTAGTTTTAAACCATTTAGAGGATCAACCAAATTAATCTCATTTAGATTTATAAGTTTTTAAAAAATGGTGTTCAACTTGTTTTGCATGTAAAATCAGTCAATAACAACAAATAGATAGAAATTTGATCAATTGAAAACTTATTCAGTAGATTTATTACAGACGGGAAATCAGTAACCTGCTCGGTCGATGATTTCTCGACCGACTGTTCTCTCGGTAGACAGTTTCTCGACCGACAAGGTTTCTGTACTATTTTCAGAACTGTTAATTGCTTCCAAGTAAAACAAAATTATGCAAGTTAGAGCTCGATTGTGTTGAGATATGACATTTGTATATCAAGAATCAGTTTAGGTCAAATCTCAACTAGTGAAATTTAAGCTTCTAAGTTTTAGGAACCCAAGCTAGATCATTATTCTTTTTCTTATGTGGGCATGAAAATGTATAGTGTCCAAGATGTAGACAAAAGTGACAAGTAATAGAATCAACTTCATTTCTCTTTCTAGGAATTGTGTTTTTAGGTATAAACATAGTCTAAGTTTTGGATGCTTTAGCTCTTTTAGGGTGATTTTTCTTTGGATCATATCCCAATCCTCTTCTTCCATTGAAACTAGAAGAAATTTTCAGAATATTATTTAGGATGTATTTATCTCTTAAGTCATTTAGGTTTCTTTGTAGCTTAGCAATGTCATCCATCTTCTTGTGTAAATCCTTTCTTACTTGATCTAAATCAGATAATAGAGAGTTTCTTTCTTTGACAACCTCATGATAATCTAAATGTGAACATAAAACAGACTGTTTCTGAAGATCATTCACTTGAGTTTGCAAGTTTAACTTTTCTAAGGAAAGAAGATTGCAATTAGCTTCTACAGATTTTAACTTAATATCATAATCTTCATTTGCCTTTTTGAGATTTTCATTTTCAGATGCAAGAGCAAGAAGTTTAACGTTTAAATCATCATTTACTTTATTTGATTTGTTAAGTTTCTTCTTGCACTCAATATATTTCTCATGAGTATCGAGACTAGCTATTAGATCTGCTTTTCGTAGATCAAAAAGACTTACCTCTTCTTCTTCTTCTTCATTTTTTGTAGCAATGAGGCATTCTATTTCTTCTTTTCCATCATCACTATCATCAGTTGAATCATCCGATGCAGCTTTATAAGATCTTTCTTTCTTTTTGTGAGATGATTTCTTCCCTTTCTTGAGTTTTGGACAATCACCTTTCATGTGTCCCTTCTTGCCACATTCAAAGCACATGGAAGAAGAAACACTAGAAGTTTTATTAGTTTTAAAACTTTTATATTTCTTACCATTTACAATGAGGGTTTCTTCTTCACTATCATCTTCACTTGTGTCATGATTGTCCTTGGTTGATGCTTTGAATGCAATGTCCTTCTTTTTCCCTGGTTGAAGTTCACGTTCTCTTCTTTCTTCTTCTTCTTCTAGGGTTGCTTCATGAGCTTCTAGGTTGACAATGAGTTGTTCCATCCTCAGTCGAGTGAGGTCATTTGCTTCTTCAATGGCCATCACCTTGGGCTTGTATTTAGGAGGAAGTGATCTAAGTATTTTTAAAACTTGATCTTCCTCAAGAACAACTTTACCTAATGCATCCAAACCATTTACAATAGAAGAGAATTTTGCATACATTTCACTAATAGCTTCATTTGGATCCATACGGAAATGTTCAAACTTTTGTTTAAGCATACTAATTTTAGAATTCTTAACTTGAACGGTCCCTTCATAAGTTATGGAAAGTCTATGCCAAATTTCATATGTTTTTTCACAGTTTGATATCCTATTAAATTCTCCTACTGAAATTGAACAATAGAGAATACTTACAGCCTTTGCATTCAATTGAGCCGACTTTACCATATTGGTGTCCCAAGCTGCATATTCTACTTGAGGAAGATCATATGGGGTTGACACCATTCTCCATATATCCCAGCTAATCCTTTGGAAGTAGAATTGCATCCTTCTCTTCCAGTAGGTGTAGTTTGTTCCATCAAACATAGGAGGCCTAGTCACAAGTGTTCCTTCAAGATTGAGGTTGTTGAGCAACCCATCACCCATTCTTCAAGACTTAGTTAGAGTTCCTTGAAGCCTACTCTGATACTAATTGAAAAAACACTAGAGGGGGGTGAATAGGGTTTTAAAATTAATTTAACAATTATTTAACTCAAACAACCAACCAAAAGAATATTGGATAAGGGGACAAGGATTAAGAGTGGTTCCAACCTTAGCAAATACTAAGGTCGTCAGTCCACTACCAGGTTGCTTACTCAACCAGGATTTTGAAAGAATTAAATTATATTACTTCGCAAGGACTTTACATAAAATTACAATTCTTTCACTAAACCCTTCAAACAACCTTCACCTAGAAGTAATTGCACCAACCTTGAAGCAGCCTTCTTGAAGTAACTTCAAGCTCTCCCTTGAAGTAGCCTTCCTCTTGAAGTAGCTTCCCGTTGAAATAGCCTTCTTGAAGTAGTTCAATGTCTACCTTCTCCACCGAGAAGAACCTTCTCCAATCCGCAACCTCCAACCCTAGGAGTAGCAAGGAGAATACAAAGGATAAAAGGAACAAGAAGGAAAAAGGAAATTACACTTAACCTTTGAAGCACAAGGCTTGATTTTCCTATATCAAGCGTGTAGATCTCCTAACCAATGTATATGGAAGTGTGATTGCTTGAGGATAGGAGATACTAGCCTATAGGACACAAATTTAGAGCAAGGAGAAAAATAGCCAATGTAAGTGTTGCTCAATTTCTCAAAACAGATTGACAATTCCAAGTGTTAGCTCAAGTGTATCGCAAGTGTAGATTGGTGAGTTTAGGTGTCTTAAGGCATGTCCTATTTATAAGAATGACCTACAAGTGCTTAAGGACGTTCTAGACACTTTCTAGGGGGTTCTAAGTGCTTAACTAGCCGTTAGGTACACTTTAGTTGCTTTAGCAACAACTAGTTAATTAATTATGCAGTTGCTGTCAGAACTCATCTCAGTTGAGGAATCGTCGACCGAGATACCTACTTGGTCGAGGTTTTGTCGACTGATAGGCTCTCTGGATCAAGTGTTTGCAACGTTCATCTCCAACTGCTAACTACCTTGTCAGCTGCGTCTAACGGCTACTTGGGTCTTTCTCGGTCGAGAAGTTTGTCGACTGAGAGTGTCTCGGTTGAGGAGTTTGTCGACTGAGATTGACCCTGTTTCAATGTTTCAAATAAACTTCTAAGTGTATGTATGAGTGTGCATATGTGACACTATTGAAGGGGATGACCTATCTAAGTGTGTTTATTAGCTAGGGAAGATCTAACGCTTTATTTACATGATGTCTAAGTACTTGTACATTATATATTTCTACAAGTTTTACAATTGATTACATTACAATAATTCAAGCTTATAGATTTCCAAAATCTTGTCATCCACCTTATGCCTGCAACACTCAAGTAGCTCGTTAGATCGACAAGAATGAAATGTTTGTCATCATCAAAACAAAGGGATATATCATAATGCCCAATTTAGCCAACAAATTCATCCAACAATTATTTCAAGCCACGATGTAAACTTCGATAAAATCCTCAGAAAACTAAATTGGGATAATCATAAGCGTAACCACATACCTGTCAAGTTGATGTTAGATAGAAATAACCCAATCAACCCATAGGCAATCAAACATTCAATAAGATCGTGAAACAATTATATGATTTCCTTTTATTACTCTTGTCTCTAAGATCTATTAAATCTAGCTCGCTTCCTAGGGTTTCTAGTCCACTTTTAGGGTTTCCATTGCAATTAGGGTTTCCCTTCGTCTTTCACTATTTTAAACCCTAATTTAACGCAATTGATCACAAACCGTAATTATTTTAACATCTAATCCTCAGTTTCAGATTTAAGGCATAATTAACCATTATGCCACTTTTCATTAAAGCTACCATTTTTATCTCCTTTAGCCCTTGCCAAAGTCATTATGCTCATTTATCATCAATTCATAGTTCATTTTTCTCTAATACTCATATGAACGTTATTTATTATTAAATCTACCTCGATTCACTCAAAACCCTAATTTCTATATTAAGGTTATTAACTACAATTAGAAACTTTAATGCTTGAAATCGCTTGGAATCATTATATCTCATCTTTCTTCACCACTTGGAATAATTAAAGCTATTAAGAGTTAAATTTGCCAACATTAGGGTTTCAAGGCCCATTAAAGTACATTCACGCATATGAAACTCTAAATTAACTAATTACGTGCCAAATTCATCTTTTATTATCTTAATGAATCTCTTTATTATTAATAGGTTAATATCAACTCTACTCATCCATTAAACCCTTATAAATATATTATTCATCTCAAAAAAGGGTTCTTTAAACATTAATACATTAAAGTTGACATATTCCATTAATTTTCAAATTTCAAGCATAACAAGGCTCCAAATATTTTTTTAATGGATTCCCCTCTTTTTTATGAGAAAAATTCATGTATAAGCTTTTGTCATCTGAGCTACTATTAAAGAATTATGATTTTAAGAAGAAATACCTTACTTGGGCCAATCGATGGCTGCCACGTCGGCCCCAATGGTTTTTCTTTTCTTTTCTGCTAGCAAGGCGCCTAAACGGGCTGGTTGTATGTTTTTACCCTTGCATCCCTTTGTTGAAGTCATCCACTCCTAGAGGCAAGGAGGTAATTTTCCCTCCTTTCATCTTCAACCTCGCGCCCTTCTTGCGAGCTAGGAGCAAAATGTGGTCAACCAGGGAGTTGACTCTGCGCATTTCTCCACCTGAGCGCAAGCCAACCCCACCATCACCTTCGTCTCGGTATCCCGAAATCAAGGCACCCTTCCATTGCTCCATTGCTCAACCCGATCATCGGGATGGCACAACCTTTCTCCGGCGAGAAGCAACTACCAGTAGAGATGAAGATCACGGTCAAGGTCCCGATTGGTGGCATTGTCGTGTTTTCCGACTCTGAGCATATGCCTCAAGATGTTTTGGGCTCACCCATATGGCGTGTAAGACCCCTATTTATATAGGGCAGGTCCACAAAGATATCCCAACTGAATTTGGGCATATCGATTGGCGTTCTTGAAACCTACCAAAACGTAGGTCTCCTATGTTTGGATTCTCCTCCAGAATCTACTGGACTACTTCCTATAATGTTTCGTCCAATATCTTGCAAGATTTTGGTTTTGGAAAATCCACCCTCTCGACCTCCTGTTTCCTTATCCGACTGAGGAAGGCAACGATACAACCTATGTTGGATCCGAATCCAACGGCTGTGATGTCACACATTATAGATCAAAAAGGAAATTAAAACCGTGATAAAATACTTTCCTCTACACTTTATGAATTTTCGTAAAATCCATATCTCCCAAACAGAGTGTCCAAATAATCACAAATTTGGAGGGAAACTTAATAATGATTAAATCTACCTCTCTGCCAAAATTGGTATCATTATCTCAAATAAAACTTGCTTTTTCTTTAGTTTCAAGAAATTACTCAAATATGTATATTTCTTACCTATTTTCTCTTTCATATTTTCTTATTTTCCATTATTTATATTCCTTGTAATCCAAGAAAGTAAATGAGGTTCGAAATATTTCTCCTTAAGACCAAACCCTCACTTCTCTCTTTATTTCTTGCATTATCTTTGTATTTCTTTATTAAAATATCTCTTTTTGAGGATTTCTTTTTATCTTTCTTTTTTTACTCATCGCCATTCCATTTACCATTAGGAATCCTTGAGATAAAAAATTCCCCCAAGGATAACTCAATTATACCCTTTTCCACTTATTTATCACATTTATCATTATTTTCAATTTCTTACTTAATAAAGAAATACTTAATTGATCGTTTCTTTTCTTATTGCACTCTTTATCCAACTTTGGACTCCTTGGAACCCAAGAGGCTCGAAATCCCTCTTTGGATTTTCCTTCTAAAGGTTTCCACATTTTTCTTTTCTCAAATATTCAATTATTCATTCACTAATTGAATTTTATTGCTATTTGGGCTCAATAGCCAATAAAGCCCACATCAAAAAAATCAAGGCTATTGTAAAAAAAATTAATTTATTCGAACCAAATTATATCATTATTTGTTCAAACATCCTTAATATGAGAAATTACATTTCTCACCAAATAAACCCAAAAATTGGGGTTGTAACATCCTTCCCCTCTTATAAGAATTTTTCCCTCAAAATTCCATCAAGCAAGAAAACAAACAGGATAAGTCTTTCATATGTCCATCATGAATCCCATGTGGCTTCACCCTTTCCATGGTGCTTCCCAAGAACCTTCATCATCTCATATTCTTCCATCTGAGTTCTTTCCCACCTTGGTATATCATACCCTCATAGGCAACTCGGGACATTTTGGCCTCTCAAAAGTTGAATAGGTTCAGGGCTCAACACATGGCTTGGGTACCTCACATAGTGCTCTAGATTGGACTCATGTAATACATTATAAATCATGTTATCCTTAGGGGTAAGACTAAACACGACCTTCTCCACCAATCCATCTCAAATGGACCCATATATCGGGGACTCAGCTTTCTCGGTTGTAGCTTAGAGGGGTCGGATTTTCACATTATATTCTCCCATAGTGAACTACATGCCACTCTGCTTTTCATCAACTCATGACTCATGTCATTCTTGAGCTCTCTCTCAGCCATTGCACGAGCAAGCGACTTCATCTGCACACACTGTGGTTCTTTTCTAACCTTCGCAAGGCCTCCTTTACCAACATCATCATAATGAAGTGGTGATCGACACAACCTCCTTATAGAACTTCTTGCATCCCGATAAAGGTCATGGTGCTTAACATCACATCTTAAGAATTGTCTATTTGTATCACCCTGAACAAGCACACTTGTTTTCATCTAACCCTCTAGTCTGGATCATACTAACCATTAGTAGGGGTGATAAACAATACTAACATGGAGTTCTTCATGCACCTACTTCCACCTTTTAGAAGGGAACCTTTAGGTCATACTCACGAACATTTGATCTCGCATCATGGTGTAGTGAAACCATATCTCTCATTTCTAGTTTAACTAGATTTGTCCCTTAAAAGAACTCTTTCTGTCTCATGTCATCTAGGTAAGGTGATCTACCATAACCCATATTGCATCTTGACCTCCTTTGGTCTAGGGAAGACTTACCACCACCTCTGTAGTGATGAATTCCCATTCCCTCTCGGGATTCTTTAACCTCTAAGTCAAAGCACTGGGTTACTGGTGTTCGTCCTTCACTCATGGCTTGCATGACCACATGCTACATGCAACTTCACATCAAGTAAACAAATTGCTATTATCACTTACTATCTTTGTAGTATCATGGTGTTTGGTGACCTTAAAACCATGATCTCATGTATGTCATGATTCCTCAAGATCTATTCCTCGAAAACCCTAAACCACTCTCAATAGGGTTTTAATACCTTGCTATCGAAATAAGTGTATATGAGGTTCTACTACCATCCATTCATTGCATCAAATCCTATGTTGTCTAACCAAACAACCATTAACTTGTTCAACATATCTCGTTACATATGAGTGTTAGCCATACACATCTCCCTTCCAGACTTAGGGTTAACCTAACAACCTCTTCTAGTCTCTAGACAAACTAGGCAGCTATATCAGCATCCATTACCACTTCACATCCTTAGGTATTAGGTAATGTTTAAGACTACATCTCCATGTATTCAACTTATCATCTCATCTCAAACTCTAAGTTTGTCTTTATCAAGAAATTATGAGTTCATCCTCATGGTGATCCAACTCAACTTTGCACAACTTGCAAATTCAACATAGCTCATGATAAAATATCCTTATAAGATAACTATCTTATCTCTCTTTAGTGTTTACAAACCATCCATGTATCATTCACTTTAATAGGGTATGTTATCTTCTTTGTCCCCATATCTCGTGGCAACGTTTCAACCCACATAATATTTATCCTTGGTGTATGGCATGCATATTGTCTTATCTCTCACCCCCATAACAAGAGGAAATAAGTATTTGGCTGGAGTCCAAATACAAAGTTCTTCCTTTTCCAAGAGTAGAGATGGTACATCCCACCTTTCCAGTACACCTTTAAATCCAAGTTGAGACGTTCCACCTATGTCTCTATATCATAATCATCTCGATATCAAGGTTTCTTCCACGGAAAATTAATCTTGAACCTACTGAGGTTTACACACATTCGTCAGTCATCTCCTCTAGGTCTATAGGATGCTGACACTTTTGGGGTCATCCCTCTTCCCTTATGCATCCAGAGGGTGCCCTACTCATCTTCCCTTTGGGTCCCATGAGTTCATGAAGGTGATCAATCTCCTAACCCATAGCCCTCTGACAATGAAATCTATTACCTCCCGACCCTATGGTCATGTACAACTAGGGAATTAGGCAACTCCTACTTTCATCAGTCTTATCCCCAAATGACCCTAAGATAGACTTAGGATTCTCTTATAGTACATGTTCAGCTTAGAACCTTACCCAACCCTTCATCATCTCTCTCTCTGCATTTATGGGCTGACTTTCATCCTTTCATAGGGGTCATGGCAACTTGCATACCTTGGTCAAGCCCCATATTGGTTACCTCCATGATAACACATCCACATGTGCTTAGAGATGGTTATCTATGGGACTACATGTTTATTCTCATACCATGTACTTAACACTCAACTTCTCAAGATCATATGAAACATCTTTAGGTTACCTCAAAACCAACAAAACTGGTATACACCCTACAAAAGGGTCCCTCTCCCAGGATGGGAGGAAACTACGACTCTTGACAAGCAAGGTCACAAACATCCATATATTTAGGGTCTTCCTCCACATGAGCATGCTTAGCCCTAGAAAGCTACTAAGGCACCAGAAGACACCTACAAAACCATGCTAGGTCACACTTGTTCTCATCCTCAACATTAGAGCAACTTAGTTGTGAGGGTTTCATCAAACTTACCCTTAACGTAAGGGGTTTCCTTTACCTCTACACATGAGGAGTACCATGCTCAAAACTAATAGAAATTCCAATCTCATCATGAGCATTGGATACACTACTTCCCCTCTTAGTCCTAGGAACCATAGGTCCACCTTTGGGTGTCCAACTGCATGCTCCATATCTTAACCACGAATCAAACATGTCCAAGGTATGTCATGTACTTCCATAATCCTTCTACTCGAGCAGCACATTGGAGTTGAGTCCTCTTCCGAGACAACCAACTAGGTATAAAGCCTTACAACTAGTTACTTAAACCTCCTCAGGGTTTAAAGCACTCTTTATCTCATCCACTAGGTAATCACTTATACCATAGGTACCAGAAGCATCATCCTCTCTCTAGGGTTTGGTTCCTCTAAAGATACCCAAGACATCATTAGCCTCCAGGGTCAAGCATAGGGAAACCACTATCATCCCCTTGGGTCGCATCATCCTCTTCTCCCCACTGTTCCTCATGTCTTGGAATTTAAGCTTCCAACCTTATTGCTTAAGTCATGCTCTCTCTCTCTAGAGCTAAATCCACATCCAACCTTTCTACTAGAGGTCCTCTCTCCATGAAAGATCATGCTGACAAGCTTACTTCTACATGGGTGATGCCTATTTTCAACATAAGCTATGTGATAACCCTAAAAACCCTAGTATCAACACATGATGGACCTCATCAATCAAGGTCCCATAAGGAACCCCATAGAATCATTCTCTCTCTTATTATCATAACGAACTAATGGAACACTCAACATGTGACAAATTGCAAGATAACCCCTCAACTTGGCTAAATTGCATTTTGGTCCAAAACAAACAAACAAGCATAGCTCAAATAGCATTCAATTAGGACAAATTTAAAACATAAGAATGTCACATGTTAACAAAACACCTCAAAGAATTAAATAAAGTTTCTAAGCATCTTATTAAATAAGGTAAGCACAATTTATAATTAAACTAGGTCATGGGCCTTACAACCATAAACCCTAACAAGGATCTCATTCTCGAAACCCCACACAAAATGAAACAAATAATTCCCAAGTATCACATCCTCAAACTCCCAAAAGGCATCCTATATGCCATAGTGATGTCATAAACTCTAACCAACATGATGTCCTTGTATCCAAGGTCAACACATGATCTTCCACATAAGACACATACTCAACTATCTCTACTACTACTACTAGTTGTAGAGTCAACTATGTGTCAAGTAACACTTCCTTAACATAGAAATATTGTACGTACCTTGTACAACTCAGGTGGAAACTCTCCCTTATGTGCTATCTTCTCAACGTGCAACATTACATGATAAAAGTCACAAGCCTGGGAGTTTAACATATCCTTCTAAAACCTTAGCATGTTTCTTCCAAGGAGAGACCCAGAGATACACCCTTTCTCCCACTTGAGACTACAAGGCATACCTCACTTCTGCTATCCTACTCTAATCTGCTAACTCCACACCAATTTCACTCATAACTTGTTCTAATGAGTCTACTGTCATGTATAGATCCAGTTGTACATTCACTTTTCATAAAGAGACTACATGTTTCACATATGGCACACTAAAGAATACAATTGTACCTAATCAATGGATGATAACAAAGAAGATTGCATACTCAATGTATATGTAACCTAAACAATTCCTTACTGCTTCATAGAATATTCCCAAGAAGATCTTGCAACTGTCTATTTAACTCTTGTCTCTCACTGACATCATCCTATATGGTGCATAAACCCCTAACATATGATAGCCATACTATAGATTTGGTACCTATAACCAGATTGATCTCAAGGTTTATCTTTCTAGGAAGCAAAACACATAATGTCCTATCAGGAAACATATCCTTGATATTTCAGACAACTTACACCTCTTGGATACTAGGATTTCTCACCTTGGTATCCATCTCATGCACCAATAACTCATCACATCCTTATCCCATCAACTTCTCAGTTTTTATTTCTGGCACCAAACTTGTTGGAAGATCCTAACATCCTGGAAGATCCACAAAACTTCATCATTCACATATGTCCTATCTTGGAACTAAAGTCTAAAACCAATTGATACTTTTCAAGTATCCATCACAATATCACTTCGAAACCATGCACATAAAGTGAAATAAGTCTCACTTGAATGTCACATCCATGGATAGAAAGAATACTAAGGGAATATACTTCCCTAAATACCACAACATTGTCTAGGGATTGCTAATAAGAGGACGGGGTTACCCAACTCTACTTTGTTATTACACAAGTGTACGACTACTCATGTGTCATTTTAACATGTTTCATCTTGGAATCCTTGCCATCAACATAGGAATTAGAAAGATGAACACATATCATTACTCTTTATTTATTAATTGTTCATCATTTTCATGTATATCCTCTTGTGTTAACATGTTTTACAACTTCGCATCAAGAGATAGATCAATATTTTTCACATGTTATCTATTGAGTAGGGATCATCTCCCTTATTTTCTTTCCCAAATTATAATAATTGAACCTTACACTTTCTCATACACATGGGTCATTTTGGGATTAACTTAGGCTCCACTTTATTAATTCATTACTTGTTCTTATTTATCTCCTTCCTTCATACTTATCTCAGAAGTTACCTCCATCATATGTGGATTTTATACCTTGACTCACCTCATTAGCACATATTTATCTGTTTTTTATTTTTAAATTTCTTGAAATTACAACTTCAAGAACCTCGCATAGCTTATTTGTGCTCATGTTCAGGTTTGATGTATCATATCTTTCTCTTTTGATCAGCAAACATTTAATGTTTAAGTATATTTTGTTGTAGTTCTCATCTTATTTAGGGTGAAATGAAGATATTAGCACCATGATTCCTAATCTGTTATGCTCTTTAGATTGTTTCAAATGATTACTTGATCAGAATAATCTGATATACAACAACCTAAGAGTTCCAAACTCACCTTCTCTTAATAAATTGAGAACATGTCCAGGGCACCAAAAAACTGAGGTTGGGTAGTATGCGCCATATTTTATATGATAGTATCAACATAGACATCAACCTAGTCCTACTCCTAGTGTCCTTCCAGACTCAGCAAACCTATAGCTCTGATACAACCAAATGTGACACCCTTTGCCATACAAAGTGAGATTAATCAAAACTAAGTGAAAAATTACCACGAATTTTGATATTACCACAAAATAGGGTAAATTAAAACCGATCTCATGAGAGGATCTCAAGCTAAAGAAATTCAATTGAAGCCACAACTTTTCCACTTGTATTTCATTCATATTAAAAGGTATTACACATCATTGTTCATGATATTTTAGCCACAACCTGTTACATTTGGTCACTTGTTTTTGTATACAATTCATGTCAGTACCATAATGGCCTAAAACCAAAAACTCAAACCAATGTACAAAATTCACAAAACATACCCAAGGACCTGAGTGTACAAGGATGACACATATGACTTTATTACTAGACACTAATTGCATATCCAGGATCCAATAGCTACATCTCCTTTTATTTCCAGTCTCAACTGCATTATCTCTGTCTCATCCTGCCTGTCCACCTAAAAAGTTGAGGAACTCATAGGGCGAGATCAAACTTCCCAACGAGAGATATAATGCTCGACTGAAATCTATTAGAAGCAAAAATAAGCTAAATAATAATTTATACTATTACAAAAAAATAGATTCAAAATGATGTTTGTCACCGGATCACTATAGGATGGTTGAAATGGAGGAGTGCAACTGGAGTTTTATGTGATCAAAAAGATCCCTCTCAGGTTAAAAAGTAAGTTTTATAGATCAGCTATACGAACATCTATCCTCTATGATAGTGAATGTTGGGAGGTGAAGAAACAAGGTCTCAACAAGATGAATGTGGATGAAATGCGTATGCTGAGATGGATGTGTGGGAAGACAAGAAAAGATCATTTGAGAAATGACTATATCATGAATAAAGTGGGGGTGGCGAGTATTGAGGATAAGTTGCGCGAGGGCCGCCTCAGATGGTACGGAAATGTGCAACACAGACCTACTAGTGTGCCTATATGAAGCAATGCTATTGAGCCAAACACTATAAATAGAAGAAGAGGAAGCCTAAATTAACATGGGATGAGCGTATAGAGAGAGATTTTGAATCTCTACATCTCAATCAGAATATGGCCCATGATAGAGTTGGGGGTATTTTTTGGGCATTTATAGGACACTGGAGCTATTTTTAATGATATTTCCAAACTATGGTCTAATTCTGAGAAATTAAAAGCATTTTACCTTGAGGGGTCCCACAGACATAGGTGTCAGCCTCTAGTTGGTCCACGTTGGCCGGCCACCTCCTCAAGTCACGCCCGGTTCAGCCAATCATATAACCCAAGTGTGACCGGTCTAATAGCAGTGCAGCCGACTCAACGGAAGTCCAGCCTCATGAGTCTAACCCTAATCCTGATCCTCTCCCTCGTTGTCTCTCGTGACAGTGTCGCCGCCTATGTGATTGACTCTGGTGAGCACTGGCAGGGCTACGTGGTCTCACGTAGTCTGGAATCGAGGCAGAGGTATTCTTCCATCGGATCCCCATCTTGCCTAGACATGGAGACGATTTCTTCATCGCCACCGCTCGCCAAGGTTACTATTGCATCTGCTCCGATCTGGGTGAGAAGACGTCTCCGTCGTGGGCCTTCTCTCCGGCGATCAATGATTTGAGGTCAGGGCCTGGACCTGGTTCAGAAAACTAAACATGCCCCTCCATCGGCATGCCTGCAAACGACGTCCAACATGAACCCCGCTCCCCGCAAGAGGCCTTGCGCCACCACAGACGTGTTCTCCGACTGGAGGCTGCCTAAATCCGTTTTGAGCCACCCTCTCTAATCGAGTTTGCTAGGAGCCGGCTGGTCTGTAAGAATGTTGTGGATCAGTGTGCCTCCTCGCACTGCCTTGCGTGAATGGGAGCCTGCCCTACGCCTTCCTAGATCAGTTCTAATGGTGTGTCCTCCATGGTATCCCCTCTGTTGCAGCGGTGGAGGCACCGCCGCCGTTGTTGCGTGGGAGGTCTGCAGTGAGCTAGCTCCTATCAACTCAACCTCCTCTCTAAAAGATGATGGCACCAGAGCACATCGACGGAAGTGCTTGGAGAGGGGGCGAGACCTCTGCCCGTGTTCGTACAGACAATAGACCACAAGATCATAGTGGGTTCATGCTACGAGGTTGGTTTTGGGTATTAGGATCAGCTGCGTCAAGGTCTAAGGAGGCACCTCAACTATTGCCACCGCCTGTGAGCTATAGTGGAGATTAGAGAGAGGTCTGGCTCCAACATTCTCCATGAGAGTTACTGAGATCCTAGAATTATGGTCGATTTAACCAATTAAGTTAACAACCCAAACTCCTCGCACAGACTAATTCTACTAGATCTAGAAAAGAGTCACCGACTCCTATTTTCTTGGAGGAAGGCCAGGTCTTTGGTTTCTCAAACCTTGGCCAAACGTGTACCCCAACCAGGCTGGTTTATAATGGCCAAACATGAAAATTGAAGCCTGAAGTATATGATAAACCTTACTTTGGGATTTGAGTAACTCCCTAGCCATGGTTTCAAATAAATTGAAATTTGAAACATTGATATTCTTGGTCTAACATTAACTACTAATCCTAATAAGACCAAAATAAATGTTTGTTCACCCTTCAGTTAAGATAATCCTAATTGGTACCCATACTAAGATTTTGAAGTTAAGTATGCATTAAAATACATCTTTATTAAGAGAAATACTCCAATTTAAGTCATTTTCCTAGATGAATTGCATTATCAAGTTGGACTAGTACCAAGACATAAATATTGGGCCCATCCCCGTGTACCAAGTACTCTAGGGAAACTCCCCATACACCTTGTGCTCTAGGGAGGTGTACTAGCCAACATTAATCTGTTCCCTCGTAAGGGGGATAATGAACACCTTAAATAACTACAAAGCATCTACTTATCATTTATGTTTACAAGTGATAAAAAATTGAGTACTATATAGCGCTACTACATCCAATATTTGCAAATAGAAGAGAGCATACATACATATCATGATTGCAAGTAAGAAAACCATAGTCCTATACTTAAATAAAATCCACGTACCTGAGTTTAGAGATTTGTAATACTTCCATAGTCATCTAGAAAATCAGGTCATCACCTGGTTAATAACAAATATTCATCATTAATACAAGTTCACTGTTATTAATGGAATTTTGGTCCAATTTAGGATTTAAGTCAAATCTAGGTGTTACTGGTTTAAATTGTGTCTTTGGTATTTTTATAGTGATTCGGATGTCATTCTAAGGGTCTGGTTCAGATTTCATATTTTTCTGATGATTGGTCTATTTTCAATGATTAATATGAGCTGAAAAGCATCTAAATAGTATTTAATAGAAAAAGACTTATTATTTATATATATTACTCGAATCAGAGTCTAAATATGGATGTATATTGTCATTAGGGTTCTAAGACAATTTTTATGAGAATTTATCTCAACCAGATATTATTTATTTCATTCAATAAACCGTTAAAAAGGAGCATTATAAACTAAATTATTATCATCATTATTTGTCTTTAAAAAGCCTAATCTAAGGGTCTAGAAATCTAGAGGATATTTTTTTGAGTCTGGGGGTATTTTTTGGGCATTTATAGGACACTATAGCTATTTTTAATGATATTTCCAAACTCTGGTCTAATTCCGAGAAATTAAAAGCATTTTACCTTGAGGGGTCCCACAGCCAGAGGTGTCAGCCTCTAGTTGGTCCACGTTGGTTGGCCTCCTCCTCAAGTCATGCCCGGTTCAGCCCATCAGAAAACCCAAGTGCGACCGGTCTAATAGCAGTGGAGTCGGCTCAACAGAAGTCTAGCCTCGCGAGTCTAACCCTGGTCCTGATGCTCTCCCTCGTTGTCTCTCGTGACAGCGTTGCCGCCTATGTGATTGACTCCAGTGAGCACTGGCAGGGCTACATGGTCTCACATAGTCTGGAATAGAGGCATAGGTATTCTTCCATCAGATCCCCATCTTTCCTGGACATGGAGACGATTTCGTTATCGCCGCCACTCGCTAAGGTTACTACTGCATCTGCTCCGATCTGGGTGAGAAGACGTCGTTGTCGTGGGCCTTCTCTCCAGAGATCAACGAGTCAAGGTAAGGGTCTGGACCCGGTTCAGAAAACTAAACATGCCCCTCCATCGTCATGCCTGTACAATATGTCCAACATGAACCCCGCTCCCCGCAAGAGGCCTCGCGCCACCACAGACGTGGTCTCCGACTGGACGCCGCCCAAATCAGTTTTGAGTCGCCCTCTCTGATCTGGTTTGTTAGAAGCCGGCTGGTCTGGAAGGTTTTTGCAAATCCGTGTGCCTCCTCACACTGCCTCGCATGAATGGGAGCCTACCCTACGCCTTCCTAGATCAGTTCTAACGGTGTGTCCTCCATGGTATCCCCTCTGTTGCTTAGGTGTAGCCACCGCCTCCGATGTGGTGTGGGACGTCTGCATCGAGCTAGCTCCTCTCAACTCAACCTCCTCTCCAAAAGATGATGGTGCCAGATCACATCGACGGAAGTGCTTGGAGAGGGGGTGAGACCTCTGCCCGTGTTCGTACAGACAACAGACCACAAGATCATCATGGGTTCAGGCTACGAGGTTGGTATTGGGTATTAGGATTGGCTGTGTCAAGGTCTAAGGAGGCACCTCAACTATTGCCACCGCCTGTGATCTATAGTGTAGAGTAGAGAGAGGTCTGGATCCAACGTAGCCCACGAGAATTACTGAGATCCTAGAATTATGGTGGATTCAACCAATTAAGTTAACAACCCAAACTCCTCGCATAGACTAATTCCACTAGATCCAGAAAAGAGTCACCTGCTGCTATGTTCTCAGAGGAAAGCCAGGTCATTGGGTTCTCACACCTTGGCCAAACGTGTACCCCAGCCAGGCTGGTTTATAATGGCCAAACATGAAAATTGAAGCCTGAAGTATATGATAAACCTTGCTTTGGGATTTGAGTAACTCCCTAGCCACAGTTTCAAATAAATTGAAATTTGAAACATCGATACCCTTGGTCTAACATTAACTAATGATCATAATAAGACCAAAATAAATGGTTGTTCACCCTTCAGTTAAGATAATCCAAATTGGTACACATACTAAGATTTTGAAGTTAAGTATGCATTAAAATACATCTAAAAGTGTCGACACAAGTTCAACTTAATTTATTCAATCACATCACACCTAAGCGACACTACAATCATTTTACACCAATAAGGCTTCAAATATTATATTCGATATTGAATCCTAAAATCAAGGTTATCACATGCCTCTTGGTGCTTAATCCCATTAAGGAAACCTAGTTAATCCTAACCCAAAAGCCAACACGATATAATATGCACCTTGATTTGGTAGAACCTACATATCTACCATCAAACTTCCACAAGATGGATGACACACCATGCATTGACATAAACTATGCTTGGTTGATCAAAATTTTCATGTGTGTTGCTTATGGAAATCATATAAGACTAAATATACAACTGAGGGAGTTTGTATTTATAAATGCATATACATCATCCAATCACCACACATATATAGTATGTATCATATACATACTATATCACACAACCAAAACATGCAATAAACATAAGTGATGATTATAGCCATTCTACTGTAAATCCTTGGAACCGTAAGGAATTACCACCACCTAGGTCTGCATCTCATGTAAAAACCTATTATCAATGAAAATTTGTGCTTGCCAATCTGGGTTGATTAGTTCAACCCTTGAACCGATCGGCTCGCCTCCTGGCCAGCTGATTGGTCATCACACCGGTCATTTGGTATGCGGTCCACCATCTTATGGATCCTCCAATCTATTGGTTGGGCCCACCCACCGATGAGTTTGCCTTTGAGACGGTCAGTTGGTCTATTTTTGAGCGTTTTCTTCTTCATGGTAACAAGAAATTAATATCCTAATTCTATTACATTTTACATTGTGTAAGAGAAACCTCGAATTAAGTTTGAGGGAAGCATAGGTAGAATAGAATAATACTTTAAAAATTAGAAGAAAAGGTAGAAGCTCGGTATTCAAACTAAGATAAAACCAACCACACAACCATATATACCGACATAACATGAAGCAAAAATAAAAATTTAACTGCCATATCCACCATTAGACCAATGGAATATGTCAATAACTATGCAATGGGAAGGATGGTTTAGAGGATATACTTGGTCCTAGAGAAAGTTCAATGACAATCTCCTTGTAATGGTGTGCCCCTTTCTTCAAGTCACACTCAAACAACATCTGTGTCGCCCTCCTGATTGATCACCATGGATAGCAGGTTGATGAGATCCTCCTAGTGGGAAAATCTCCACATCTCTAGAGTAGTACACATAGACTACTTGAAACTCTTGTCATTCTAGTTGAACAGACAAGAAGGACTTGTCCCTTCATATTGGCGACTAGTCACCAATTTTCCCTCCCAAAATTGTCCTTTCATTCTATCTCTCCCTTTATCGAGTAGGACTTGCTCGAGTTATCTTAGTTACCACAACTAGAAAAGACAAACAATTGTCAGAATCAATGTTGTTGTGTCTCTAGAAAGCCTGCAATACCCCTCTATTTATAGGAGGGGGTGGGCCAGGGTTCCCAATCTGTACAAGAGTGGAAGGGATTAGAATTTCACAAACTTTAGCAACCTATGAGCTGCAAAATGATTGGTTCACAGATGTACTGATTAGTTAGAATGTTAGGCAATCAGTTCACCCAGTTTAGTAGTTATTTCATCTTGTTTTCTAATTGCAATTGTATTGGAAATTCTAATACAATTAACACGGGACATGACGTTAACAATAATCCTTAACGCAATCAAATTGGTCTTATGAACCAAGCGGTTCATCTCATGAATTGGTCATCTAGTGACCTTGAGCTAATTAGTTCACTCAGTGAACCAGTATGTTCATCCTCTGTTCCATCTAGAATTCAGCCAATGCAATATCTAATTAACCATACATTTCCAACTAGCTGATTCAACACTTGAAACAGTCATTTCAGATTCTAGTCAGTCAATTGTTATTTAAATTGAGTACCTAAACACTTTAGTAATAAATTTAGTTATCATTCATGAATCAACTCCTATTCTAAGTGAATTTTGTGTGTGTGACCCTATACGTTCCATATTACATTGGCAGTGAATTTCCATAACCAATTATGAGATCACAAGCAAAGAGTGGTGCCTAGTCACACGTCATTGCTACCCAAGTAAATGTAATGTTGGAGAACAACTTCAAACTACAATATGTGATTGATGTTATAGTGTTTGAATAGTTCCTTTATCACTGATATTTGGTCTTGAACTCGAGGAATGAAATTGTCATCCTCTTTGATCATTCAATCCATTTTTCTTGAACCAAAACAGACTATCTGAGATATATGTAAGATCGACAACACATATTGACTCACATGTGCATGGCCAAGCATTTCTCTTTCTTGCTTATCGAATGGACATGATATCATGATCCTTTAGCAGGCACAAATCCCATCTACATCACTCAGAGTCATACCCATGAGTCATAGTGTTTCCTATCATTGCCTTTATGACAACCCTTATTAAGAATCACAATGGGTGATGTCAAAGCACACTGAATGAAATGTGATGAGTATAGTGACTTTAGGTATATGAACCATAATCTCCACCAACACTATAAAGATGATTTTGTCTACCAATTATGATTTCCATGTATCACTCTTATGGTGGGTCTATCTGATACACTGTTCTCTAACCAGTATCTATTTTCTTTGTTTGATATGACATATCATGACTGATGAGATTATGTCATCAAACAACATACCCTCTAGTATTATGTGTTCTTGTTGACTATCAGCCTTCCACAAGAACATTTGACTGGGGTGATAAATGGAATATATGTACTCTTAACATGTGTATGATCTCATTGTTCAAGTCACACACCTGGAGACATACGAGTAACATCATTCTCTAGACAAAATTATGTTACTTCATTATCTCATAACTGAATAAAATTCAATAAAATTGGGAGCTCACCTTTATTATTAATAAATTCATTTACAAGTTTTGCCATTACAATCGCCATATGATTGGCTCTTTCAACATACATACCAACATGAGGACTAGCATATACCTTATGATTTAACAATACCATATGTCTAACAAGAAGAATCTATTGGGGACATAGACTATGAATTCTTCAAGTATTGATGCGATGATTTTGAGTCGCATTTATAGACTTGTTTGATATGCATTTTATGCATTTATTAGTCATTTTCATGTTTAATGTTGCATGGTTCATTCATTTTGGTCTATGCTACTTCTTTATGTCAAATTCCCTTTATTTAAGCATTTTGAGTGTTAATTATCAAAAGAATACATTTTGTGTGGACTTATGTGGTTTTGTGTGTCAATTTCAGGAAAAACAAGTATCTGCTACCGTCGCTACCATCGACGGTGGTCGATACCATCGACCGGACCACAGGTTTCCAGCCGCAAGGACCAAAAGGAAGTTGATGCTATTGATAGGGATGTCGATGGTATCGAGATACCATCAGGTTGCTGGCGAGAAGTGTGTCGATACTATCGACCAAAGAGTCGATACTATCGAGTGGTGGAGCTACAACGACACATAAAGACAAAACCATCGCTATAGGTTCGTCGATACCAACGACCCGCGTCGATGGTATCGAGATGACATCAGGCACAAGACGAAAGAAGAGAAGGACTGTCGATATCACGCTAGGTCGATACCATCGACCTGTGTCGATGGTATCAACACCGTCATATATGAGTTTGTTTCAGATTAATCTTAATCGGACGGTCGTGATTAATTTGCGACCTAATTCGGGAAATATACCTAATGACGGAGCCTAAGAGAGGGACATCACGTCATTAGTCACTGCACACATCCCGGAGAGCAAAGGAGAGAAGAATGGAGCACGCCCCAGCCGATCCGGACGTTGAAGAAGACAATTTCCACCACCAAAAGGCTGGAGAACGTGTATTCCACGCCAAGGATCGATTGGATCTTCTCCGTTTAGGGTTTTAACCACTCAATCACGTTTTTATTCATGTTTCCCTTTTTCTACTCCACATTGTACTCTGAGATGAACATGCAGGGCTAATCCCCTTTGTCTTTAGGACCGGGAGTAGCTCGAGAATTCATTGTATGACGATTTTATAATAGTATTTCATATTTTATCCCTTAAATCCGTAGTATAATTTCATTTTCTCCAATATATTGTTATGCTGATCACTATAATAATAATCTAATGCCCTTAATTGCTTTGAAAGAAGAATTAATGGTTGAAAAGAGACAAAATGTACATTAATTGACAAATCCCTTGAACAAGGTGGTGTAAGATTAATGGTGGATGCCGAGAGGTCATTTTTAATGCACCTAGTTTAGGGTATATGTTACTACGACAGTGGAACCGACCTAGATGGAGGTAGTGAAGTGTACCATGACAGTGGGCAATTATGATTTCAGGCCACTACCCGGATAGAGAGATAAAATTGAGTGACTATATAGAATTTAATACAATGAGAACCCGCGGTGAAACTACAATCCTAAAGATCTCGTTTTGAATTGATTAAACCAACATTTAATCGATTGCTTGTTTTGTTTTATTTTTATTTTGATTTTCTTTTAAATTTTTACAACAACTCTCAACTTTTTAATCGGCTTAGCTGATTGCGAGTAGTTAGTAGGAGTATCCGACAATTTCACATATCCCTAAGTTCGACTCGGGCCTCACAAGGCCTATATTACTTCGACACATTCACTTGCATTTTTGCACACGGTAAATTTGCGTCAAGTTTTTGGCGCCGTTGCCGGGGATACGGCAAATTGTCGGCACTTCGAGTGCTGCAAGCGGCCACTCTAGGCCACATTTTTATTTTTTTTATCATTCCAAAAATTTATAATTTATTTTTTAAATATTTGCAATCGTCAAGCACTATATAAAATTTAATTTTTCTATTTGCAGGTATTGTGCATGGTGTAGATGCGTATTAAAGACTACACACGGCACACACCAGAGGTTCCGCTGGGCGGACTGGAAGACGAGGGTGAGTATAATCAAGACCATCTGGAGGACATACTTTCTGAACCTGAACAAGAAAAGATGGATGAGCCACAGACAATATGGGAGAAGATAAAGGGTTCTTCCTCATCTGCTTCCAAGGGGCCGATCAAGAAGCAAGCGGTGAACATTCCGACATACAAGATTGATCCGGCTTTAATCAACTTGGTGAAGTCTAATGCTTTCCATGGGCTCAAAAATGAAGACCCTGTCGCGCACATTAGTCAATTTGTGGAGAATTGTGATATGATAAAAATCGACAAATTTCTACAAGATGTGCTCTACTTGAAGCTCTTCCCGAGCTCTCTAGCGGGAAATGCACGAGAATAGCTACACAACTTGGACGATGAATATGTGAGGTCTTGGGACCACATGGTGGAGGTTTTCTTCGAGAGGTTCTTTCCGCCTGAGAAGACCAATGATATGATAAAAAGATCCACAACTTCACCCAACAAGCGAGAGAGAACTATTCTGAGACCTGGGAAAGGTTTCAGATCATGCTCAGGCGATGCCCGCATCACGGGCGGGATAAGGAGACACAAGTAAAGATCTTCTATTTTGCTCTCTCCGAGCATGATAGAAGCAACCTCGATTCATCCAACTCTAGATTCTTTTTTAATAACACAAACACTAGATGTTGGGAAATCTTAAAGAACATGGCCAAGAAACAATTGTGGGGCGAAAGAGGCACCATGGAGCAGGTTCGAGTAGTGGGTGAATCTAAAGCAATCAAGGAGCTGAATGAGAAGATGGATCTTCTCGCAAAGAAATTACTTTCAAAGGAGGATACAAAGTCTGAGGATGAGGCTCAAGTTAAATTCATGAGGCAGCAGCAAGGCTACAGGAATAGTGACTATTCATGGAGGAAAGACAAGAAGTTCTCCTGGAAGGATCCAAACAACTTCTTGCAGGATCCAGATGCCAAACCCCAACCCGTAGCGGAAGATAAGAGCACATAGTTGCTCAATCAAGTGATAAAGAAAAATTAAGAACTCATGGCTACTTTCGGCCAGAAAATAAAGCAACAAGGGGAGTTTATGAACCAATTTGGGCAGACACTGTAGAGCCACGGGGCTCAAATAAGGACAATAGAGACATCCATGGCACATGTGGCAGCAGAGATAGCCAGTTTGAAGAAGCCAGCACATCCAGGTTTCCCAGGTAATACGAATGTTCCAGGAGGAAATCAGTAGGCTAAGGCCATCTTTCTAAGAAGTGGCAAGAATTTGTTAAATCCTAGGGCCAATGAAACAAGCAAACCCCAAGCTGAAATTGAAGGTGAGGCCACTGAGGAGCTGCCTATATCGGTCACGGAACCAATTGATGACACATCAGTGGATGCTACTGAAGATCCTATTGCAGAGGAAGAGGAGGCTCAAAAAAGGACACCCTATGTGCCACCGCATCAAAGGACACAGGCTGTCCCGGTCCCTTATTCGAATAGTACCAAGGCAAGGAAGGTAGACGCCCAATTCAAAAAGTTCATAGACAGTTTCAGAAAGCTTTCGGTCAACATTCCTCTTTTGGAAGCTATTGAGCAAATCCCTTCTTACGGGAAATTTCTGAATGACATCATCACCAAGAAAAGAAAAATCCCGGACACTGAGGTAGTTGTGCTTAAGGAGCAGGTGAGTGCCTTTATCATGGGCACATTGGCACCAAAGAGGCAAAATCCGGGTTGTTTCAACATTTCATGCTACATAGGGAAAGTCAAATTTGGTGAAGCACTATGTGACTCAGGGGAGAGCGTTAATTTGATGCCCCTTTCTACATTCAAGAAGGTGGGATTAAAGGAGTCACGACCAAGCAACATGACAATTCAATTGGTAGACCATTCAGTGGTAAGCCATATGGGATTTGTGAAGATGTGCTAGTGAAAGTGGATAGATTCGTATTTCCAGCAGATTTTGTCGTCATGGAGATGCATGATGAACAAGGCAACGAGCTACTACTTGGACGACCTTTTCAAGCTACAGCCGACATGATACTTGAGATGGGGAGAGGTCGGTTGACCTTGGGTATAGCCGATGACCGATTCGAGATGGTCATGCCTTCCAGCACCACTTCACCTAAATCCAAGGAACAATGCCACATGGTAAAACATTTTGACAATAACATCTCACTTTTTCTAGGGAAGCCATTTCTAGATATGGCTCATGTAATGACCAAGGTGGACAAAGGCACTTTGGCTGTAGATATCATGGAGCAGACCAAAGTGGTGTCCCTTTGCAAGGCAGTAGGGTTCCCGAATGATGATGATGAGGACATTCCTCCCTCTATGGAGGATGATGCTATAGCAAATTCAGTTTTTGATGCATATCCGGAATTACCATTGGAGGTTCGCTTAATCAATATCACTCATGATTGGATGAGAAGAAAATCAGTCAAGGAGTGCGCCAAGATGCTTCATATGTTGCCATGCTTCTATGCTAGGTATTATGAAGACTTAGGCGAGCTTCCCCCACCGCTTCAATCATCTTTGATCAGCCCGCCGGAGTTGAAGTTAAAGCCACTGCCACCGCACCTCAAGTACGCCTTTCTAGCTGAGGAATAAAAGTTGCCGGTGATCATTTTTGCTTATCTGAGTGCTGAGGAGGAGGATTAGTTGTTGATAGTGCTAAAGAACCACCATGGAGCATTTGGGTGGTCTGTTGCAGATATCAAGGGGATTTCCCCTACTTTGTGTCAGCATAAGATTCGGCTCGAGGAGGTAGCCAAGCCGGTGATTCAAACGTAACGTCGACTGAATCCGAGCATTATGGAGGTTGGGAAGAAAGAGGTGATCAAGCTTCTCTCCACAGGTATCATCTATGCGATTTCAGACTCGACATGGGTAAGTCCCACGCAGGTAGTCCCTAAAAAGGGGGGAATAACTGTCACTCAAAATATTATAAATGAACTTGTCACCACCCGCTTGGTAACCGGGTGGCGAGTTTGTATACATTACCGATGTCTTAACGCCGCTATGCTAAAAGATCACTTTCCTCTCCCATTTATTGATCAAATTCTAGAGCGCTTAGCCAGTCAATCTAATTTCTATTTTCTGGACAGGTACTCGAGATACAATCAGATTTCAATTGATCCTAAGGACCAAGAGAAATCTACTTTCACTTGTCCCTATGGAACTTTCACGTATCACCACATGCCATTTGGATTATGCAATGCACCAGCAACTTTTTAGCGTTGTATGCTCACCATTTTTTCTGATATGGTAGAACATTGTCTAGAGGTCTTTATGGATGATTTTTCAGTTTATGGTGCTTCTTTTGATGAATGCCTTTATAATTTGGATAAGGTGTTACAAAGATGTGAGGACACACATTTGTTCCTCAACTGGAAGAAATGTCATATGATGGGGACTGAAGGGATAGTGCTAGGACATAAGGTGTCTAGAAAAGGTTTGGAGGTAGATCTGGTTAAGATTGAAGTAATTTCTAAATTACCCCCACCAAATTCAGTAAAAGGGGTAAGAAGCTTTTTAGGCCATGTCGGATTTTATCGTCGGTTCATAAAAGATTTTTCAAAAATTGCCAAACCTCTATCCGAGCTGCTCGAAAAGGATGTCGTCTTTGATTTCAACGACAGATGTTTGCACGTGTTCAATGTGCTGAAGGAGAAATTGATTTCCGCACCAGTTGTTCAAACACCGGATTGGACTAAGCCGTTTGAACTCATGTGTGACGCATCAGATTTTGTTGTAGGAGTTGTGTTGGGACAGCGGGTGGACAATAAACCAGCAGTGATATTTTATGCCTCTAAGACTTTGAATGATGCCCAACGAATTACACGACTACTAAAAAAGAATTGCTTGCCGTTGTTTTCGCTTTTGAAAAATTCCAACAATATTTAGTTGGATCGAAAATCGTTGTACGGACTGACCACGTCGCTATTAAATATTTGATGGAGAAAAAAGATGCCAAACCTAGATTAATTAGGTGGATCTTGCTCTTACAAGAATTTGATATAAATATCAAAGATAAGGCGGGGATTGAGAATGTTGTAGTAGATCATTTTTGTAGGTTAGAGAGGGTGGATGAAAAATATTTACACATACCCATAACTGAGACATTTCCGGATGAACAACTTTTGAAAGTCAATTCTAAAGATCTGTGGTTTTCATATATCATGAATTATCTTGCTTGCAGGATCATTCCGGATGATTGGACATATCAAGAGAAGAAGAAAATTTTCCATTCTCTACGATATTATTTTTGGGATGACCCCATTCTTTTGAAGCAATGCATGGATGGTGTTCTACGCAAGTGTGTACCTGAGGAGGAATACGAGAGTTTTCTTCATCATTGCCACACTCTACCTACGGGAGGACACCATGCGAGCTCTCGTACGGTTGCAAAAGTGTTGGAAAGTGGCCTATACTGGCCTACCTTGTTTAGAGACGCCTATGACTTCGTCAGACAATGTGATTCCTGCCAAAGGGCGGGTAACATTTCAAAGAGACAAGAGATTCCCCTAAATGTTTTCCGAGAGGTGGAGGTATTTGATTTATGGGGTATAGATTTCATGGGATCCTTTGTGTCCTCAAATTCAAATTTATATATCCTTTTAGCTGTTGATTATGTGTCGAAGTGGGTAGAAGCAATACCCATAAGGACTAATGATTCTATTGTAGTGTGTAGGTTTGTTAAGGAAAATATCTTCTGTAGGTTTGGAGTGCCCCGAATGATCATCAATGATGGGGGTACACACTTTAGGAATCAAATGTTCTCAGCATTGTTGAAGAAATATGGGGTAAAACATAATATTGGCACCCAGTATCATCTGCAAACTCAAGGACAAGTAGAGGTCTCCAATCATGAAATTAAGAAGATCTTGGAGTGTACGAAGGCGTCCATGAGGAAGAATTGGAGTTCCTTACTTCTGGATGCATTGTGGGCATACATAACGACATACAAGACACCTATAGGCACCACGCCTTTTATTTTAGCGTACGGTCGGGCTTGTCACTTACCAGTGGAGTTAGAGCACAAAGCACATTGGGCGTTGAGGAAGCTCAACTTGAGTTATGACGAAGCGGGGAAGAAGAGATTACTTGAATTAAATGAATTGGATGAGTTGCGCATGACTGCATATGAGAATGCTCATATATACAAGGAGCACACTAAGTTGCTCCATGATTGCCACATTCAAATGCGCACCTTCAAGAAGGGAGATCGTGTGCTTCTGTTCAATTTAACGTTGAAGTTGCATCCAGGGAAGCTAAAATCTTGGTGGAGTGGGCCATTCACGGTAGAAGAGGTCAAACCACACGGCGCAATCCTGGTGCGCGATGGTGAGACTACATTTTTTTTTAATGGACAAAGGTTGAAGCTATATTTTGGTGAAGATTACACAAGGAAGGTGAATGAGGTCAAACTCATTTCACATTCATATGCATGATGTGCTTCAAGTCATCTAGCCTAAGACGTTAAATAAGGGCGCTTGTTGGGAGGCAACCCAACCATTGGTACTTTAGTTTCGTTCCTTTACATTCATAATTTGATTTGTTTTAACTTAGTTTTTAGTGTAAAAAATATATCGTGATCATTTACTACATGTGCAGGTCTGAGGCAGAGTCGATACCATCGACCCTTGTTTCGATGGTATCGACCATGGTATAGGTTGGCGACTGCAGGAATGACACTGCGTCGATACCATCGACGGCCTCGTCGATGGTATCGACATACCTACAAGCAGATCGCAGGCAGAGGTTGATGGTATTGACAAGGGGTTTGATACTATCGAGATCTCTGGAGTTTTTCAATACAAATCGTCTCAGTCAAGTCGATACATTCATGCAAAGAAGGTGGGGGTCAGGCCTCGCGAGGGTTTGCCCTAATCAGAGAGTCAATACTATCGACTCGCGTCGATAGTATCGATGCACCACGTCAAGGATCCGTGAGGAAAGATCAACGGTGATCGCAGCAACTAAGGAGTCGATACGGGGGATGGGTCGATACTATTGAATCACGTCGATACTATCGACGCGTCAGCAATCCGGGCCCCGCAGATCCAGCCATCAACGACCATCGATATTAGCGGTGGTACAGATTGTGCTACCCGTGTCAATACCATTGACTCGCGTCGATGGTATCGACGGGCAGACAGTAGCGCCAGCCACTGCTATATATGAGGAACAAGTGTTTTAGATGACATTACAACTCCAGAGAAAACTTCCTCAACTTATGTCGAGCGTGTTACAGAGCTATCCAAGCCCGACGACGAGCATCACCGAGCAAAGTTCTTCATCGAGCGGAGATTCACATCTCCGATCTTCACCGAGCTCCCTTTCTATTCCTCTTTCTCTTGCAATCATGGTGCACGTAGCGGGTGCGTTGTCTTCATGAGCAAACCCTATGGACATCCCGGAGTTCATGCCACCTCTGACCGCGTCAGTTGCACGCCCGCTGCTGATTCACCCATCCGCAGAGGTGAAGAAGATATACGAGGAGATTTTCAAGAGAAAGATCGAGATGACCCGATATATTGATCGGGAAATCATCCACAACCTCAGTTTCGAAGCCAACCTCATGTACGTGCTGAAGGGACAGACACAACACATAAGGAGAAGGCCCGATGAGATGGATTTTCATGAATATGGCCAACCGTTCTTCAACGAGTGGCCCACATACAAGGAGCTGGTAGCTGAGTTCATGGCATCACTAGACGTCTGTGTCATACCCAACGACATCATAGCTACCGACCGTGAGTGGATCAAGGGTCGGGTGTTTTCCGCCTTTACAACAACGACTACACCCTCACACTCTGGAAATTCAACCAGATCTTCAATTGGAATCATTCACAGTACGACTACAGGTGGCCGGACAACCACACCGATTACGACGCCATATTCGCCGAGCTGGTTACAGTGTCGTCGGGCAAGTCGGTGAGCTACCATAATGTTGCGGTAGCTGATTTCGAGCATCCCTTCATCTAGATACTTCATTGGATGTTGAGTTCGACATTATTTGCTCGGGGTTATTTGGCCCTCAGCAATTTTTAGGAGACAAACTTATTCTTCTTGTATAAGCTCCTAAAGCGTCAAGAATGCAATTGGGGCACCTTCTTTTTGCAGAGAGTGTTGGTGGTGAAGAGGAGTACAAGGAAAGTGCCGATTCACTTTGGTGGGCTTATTACCAAGCTGGATTCCTACCTTGGTTTGAATTTGCAGCAGCTGACTCCTGTGTCCACTAGGAGCAAGGTGAACTTAAAACATTTGCACCAGTCCAGTCTCATTCTTCTTCGAGATGGCTTGACGTATGCACGCTTCCACGTCAACCATGCCTACCAGGAGAGCTCCCTTCCCGATCCAGTCTTCAACATCGAAGGGGCGCAACACTTTCGATGCCCTATCATAGCCATCATTGATTCTGATGAAGACGATGGTGACGACAATGATGACAACAATGACGATGAGGCTACAGAGGAAGAGGAGGCATTCACACCTCTTCGGGCACGAGTGGCACCACGGAAGCGTCCTCGGATGCATCCGGGTGCATCTTCATCATCACAGCCTCCGCCACCACCACCACCCTTACAGCCAAGCGAGGAAGCATATTCTATGCAAGGTATGTATGCTATGCTACAGGAGATCCAGCAGACGCAGCAGCATCATGGAGCGATGTATGTCGGTATTCACAAGACTACAAACCGAATACTGGACAATCAAAGGGAAATGTTCGAGAACAAGCATCTTCTCCTTGATAACCAACAAAAAATTCATGATCGGTTGCAACGGATGGAGATGCAATAGCATCCCTTCTAGGACCACTATTGGAGCCAAAATTTCGTTCGAGGCTATCCACAACCTCCACCTAGGGCCCAGTTTGATCCAAGCTTCCAGGGGGAGTATCCGTCTTGGGACCCTACAGCTCCGCAGTACCCGCCTCCACCTGAAGAGTAAAAGCGGTATCTCTGTTCCAACCTTTAAGATTATTTTTGACTATGAGACCATAGTCGAATTCAAGCTTGGGGGGGGGGTGTTCGAACAACTCTATCTTTCATTTTCTCTATTTTTAGTTTTATTGCTTTTGTTTCCTGCCATTTTTTTTGTGCAATCTTAGTTTGTTTTAGGATCCACATTCTATGTAGTGTAATCGTGGATGTCTTTAATCTTGAGTCATCTCAGTTGCATGTGCATGGGGAATTGAGGGAGACTAAATTTTTTTTTTTAGTGTTCGCAAGCTTGAGTGTTGTTTAATCTTGATCACTTAACTTAGAAAATGATTGGTTTTGTCAACTTTATAATAGAAAATCACAACTGTATATTTTAATGATTCATGAAAGTGGACGGAATTGGTTGTTTGAGCCTAAACTGACCAAATGATAATGAGACTTTAATTTGAAGTAAGAGAGAAAAAACCTCTTAACTACTACACAGGTCAGTAAGGAGGGACACATAATATTTTTTCAAAGGTTCAGACAATTTGTCTTGTGATCTTTCCACCTCATTGTTTTTCACAATCCACCAAGATTTGGAAGTAAAGTACGATTTTAAATCTTTTTGATTGCATGGCATTTAAATAGGACTTGCATTGCATTGCAGCTCTTCATATTTTTTTTGTGGAAAATGAAAAAAAAAGAGATTAGAATAGGTATACATGCACATTACCCTTAGGTGCATGTCATGTAGTTGCATTCATAACTTTTAAGCATAAAGTATATCATGTACCTCATTTCTTCCTTAATGGTGAATTAAATTGCTCCATACCTTCTAAATAGTGTAAATATTCAAGTTATGCAGAAAAAAATAAGCCATATAAAGTATTCATTGTCAATTATGGATATAAGAGTTTGAAAAGAAAAAAACTGAAAAAAATCTAGAAATGAAAAAAAAAAGTTATTTAGAAGCAACAAGAATAAGAAGGAGAAAGGAATATAATCTCACCTGCATTTCAAGATGAGTGAGTACATGATGTAGCTTAATTAGATATCCATCTCGTTTTGAGACGGATTGTTAGTGAATGCATCATTCCACCTGATCTTAGGCATTAGGGTATTTTGCATGTGCATTTGCATCACGTAGAGCATTTTTGTTTTATGCATGTTGAAATCATATAATACTTTCACTTCTTCCATGAGCCACCTATTTCATCCACCCGTTGCTCAGATTGGTAGGCCACCGTGAATTTGTCCTCACTTATGAATATCAAGAGAACTGCCTCCATGTAGATGGTATTTAGGGCGAGCAACGTAGTATAGAAGATCACAAGATGCACTAAGTCTGGATCGGCGAATTTTATTATGTTAACTACCTTATGTGATAGTGTTCATCAGTTTGAGGTTAGTATCTTTTATGGATGATTATTGTCGCCTTTAGGGTAATTATCATTATGTGGTTAGCGAGGGTCGGTATGCGAATGTCTGGTGGGATTCATATGGAATGTTTGTTGTGATTCTTTGTTCTTTAGTTGACTCTGGCAATTCTAGTCTAAGGATTAGTTGCTCGAGGGCGAGCAATGTTCAGGCTTAGGGGAGTTTGATGCGATGATTTTGAGTCGCATTTATAGACTTGTTTGATATGTGTTTTATGCATTTATTAGTCATTTTCATGGTTAATGTTGCATAATTCATTCATTATGGTCTATGCTACTTCTTTATGTCAAATTCCCTTTATTTAAGCATTTTGAGTGTTAATTATCAAAAGAATACATTTTGTGTGGACTTATGTGGTTTCGTGTGTCAATTTCAGGAAAAACAAGTATCTGCTACCGTCGATACCATCGACAGTGGTCGATACCATCGATCGAACCACATGTTGCCAGCCGCAAGGACCAGAAGGAAATTGATGCTATAGACAGGGATGTTGATGGTATCGAGATACCATCAGGTTGCTGGTGAGAAGTGTGTCAATACTATTGACCAAAGAGTCGATACTATCGACTGGTGGAGCTACGGCGACACATAAAGACAAAATCGTCGCTATAGGTTCATCGATACCATCGACCCGCGTTGATGGTATCGAGATGACATCAGGGGCAAGACGAAAGAAGAGAAGGATTGTCGATATCATGCTAGGTCGATATCATCGACCTGTGTCGATGGTATCGGCACCGTCAGATATGAGTTTGTTTTAGATTAATCTTAATCGGACGGTCGTGATTAATTTTTGACCTAATTGGGGAAATATACCTAATGATGGCGCCCAAGAGAGGGACATCATGCCATTAGTCGCTGCACACATCCCGGAGAGCAAAGGAGAGAAGAACGGAGCACGAGAGCATGCCCCAGCCGATCTGGGCACTGAAGAAGACGATTTCCACCACCGAATGGCGGGAGAACGCATATTCCACGCCAAGGATTGATTGGATCTTCGCCGTTCAGGGTTTTAACCACTCGATCATGTTTTTATTCATGTTTCCCTTTTTCTACTTCACATTGTACTCTGAGATAAACATGTGGGGCTAATCCCCTTTGTCTTTAGGACCGGGAGTAGGCCCAGAATTTATTATATGATGATTTTATAATAGTAATTCATATCTTATCCCTTAAATCTGTCGTATAATTTCGTTTTCTCCAATATATTGTTATGCTTGATCACCATAATAATAATCTAATGCCCTTAATTGCTTTGAAAGAAGAATTAATGGTTGAAAAGAGAGAAAATTTACATTAATTGACAAATCCCTTGAACAAGGTGGTGTAAGATTAATGGTGGATACCGAGAGGTCATTTTTAATGCACCTAGTTTAGGGTATAGGTTACTACGATGGTGGAATCGACCTAGACGTAGGTAGTGAAGTGTACCACGACAGTGGGCAATTCTAATTTCAGGCCACTACCCGGATAGAGAGATAAAATTGAGTGACTATATAGAATTTAATACAATGAGAACCCGTGGTGAAACCACAATCCTAAAGATCTCCTTTTGAATTGATTAAACCAACATTTAATCGATTGCTTGTTTTGTTTTATTTTTATTTTTATTTTCTTTTAAATTTTAACAACAACTCTCAACTTTTTAATCGTCTTAGCTGATCGTGAGTAGTTAGTAGGAGTCTTCGACAATTTCACATATCCCTGAGTTCGACTCGGGCCTCACAAGGCCTATATTACCTCGATGCGTTCACTTGCATTTTTGCGCACGGTAAATTTGCGTCAAGTATCAACCTCAAGATCCAATCCCCAAAGAGGGTAATTACCAATATGATGGGATGGCAATGTATCCAATGAACTTCATTCTTGCACCACCTGAGCATTATCCTATTCATTCATCTCAAATCCCTTACAACTATTCATCCTCATAAATGGAGTATTGGTAACCAACTAGGAACAACTCCAACTATTTCACTTGGTATTATAACATATGTCTCGAACCATTTATTGTAGGTTATAGCAAGTAATAACCCAAGAAAAGTAAGGTAGTTGTTTTAAGGGAAACAACCAAGTAGTCCAACAAAATCTCTAGTTATTTCTTTTTCATGGTGGAGAAGACAAGCGTCACACCTCTGACATTAAGTAGAGCACTTTTTTGGAGGCAAACTGGTGCTTTTCTTCCCTAGATTCTAGATTTCAGATTTGCTTGGAATGAGCAACATTCTAAGTTTGGGGTGGAGGTAGGTGTTAGACGTCTATTCCATCAACATTATCTTTCCTTGTTTTAGCATTTTAACATGTTATTTTGGTTTCATATAGATTAGATTCAAAATTTTCATTTTTCCCTTTCTCACATATGTTTTGGCCTTTATCTAGTTGGCTAGTTATATAGATTTTATCTATGAACCCCTTGAATGGATTGAATTCTCTTATAAAAAATTCAAAAACTATCATTCCTAGAAGTCACCATCACCTATGACCTTAAGTGGCACTACTCCTTGGCAATGATGTCTTAACATAAAGGATGATAGGAATAAAATGCAATTTGTAACATACTATATCTGGAACCCTGGTGTGGGAGGGGGGTGACCGTACCACACCCTTTCATGCCTTGACAGTTTACCATGTCGGGCTCGCCCGAAGTGGGTTCTCTCGGTCACCATATATATATATATCTATATATATATATATATATATATATATATATATATATATATATATATATATATATATATATATATATATATATATATATATATATATATATATATATATATCGAACCCTACCGTAGAAGTTTGATCTTTTAGACTTAGCCAAACAAGTTTTAATATAACCCTAATGAGATAATGCATGAACAAATCACCAAAATGTAACCTAATGTTCTCACATTAGTCTTAGACCAATAATGGACACATAAAATATGTCACAAGAAGTAATATAAAATACTTGTAAATACTCACACACAACTATTTTGGTGATAATATTAAGTTATGGAAAATAATGGAATAGACAATATTGATAATAATGAAATAATGTGATAATAATAGAAACAAATATTAATTATGACATAACTCATTAAAAGGAATACCAAAAGTGGAATCGAAGTAAAAAATCGTGTTCCTTGGGTCCTAATTAACTTGGGCATCAAGTTTCACATTATTTACATAATAATAATTAATCTAATTCAATTGGAAAGAGAAGAACTATACTTTCCCTAAATATCAAATAAAATAATAATTGACTACAAAAGAGGAAAATAATCTTGAATTTGTAATATACATAATAAATATAGCCTTTGGGTGAATTTTCAACAAATTTTGAGAAAGTGTGCTTAAAAGGTGAAGTCAGGAGAGAGAAATGTGTAGAACCTTTAAATATTAAATAAATATACAAACAACTCCAACATGTAAAATAGATGGCAAATTTGTATCCAACACATTAAATATGACTTATTTGTGAAGTTTCATAAAATTTGAGATCTTAAAGTCATTAATGCATGGGGAAAGAGAAAATAGTATTTGATTTTATTTAACACATTATAAGTTTCAAAAAGGCAAAACTAAGTGCATAATCAAAATCTACATGCTTTAATTTGCCTCTGTGCAAAATTTCATCAAATTTGGATTTGTTTGCACCCTCAAATGAAGAGAGAGAAAATAGGAAATTAATTTCATTCCCACTTTAATCGGATTTCTATCTATATAAGTTTCTTATATTTCTTTGTCACGATTTGATTTGATCGTGGGTTTGACCTAGGCCATCTAATCTTTGATCCAATGGATGTGGGTCATCTCCTACCTTAGGTAGGAGACTAAGTTGCACCAGCACTGTAGCGTCGACTATTGGGTCAAGTTTTCTCACGATTTCTCCCTCCATTCTCGAGAATTGGAAATCTTTGGTACATTGGATTCACAAGGATTTTCCACATCCATCAAGCCCAAACTCGGACTCTGTGTTTCCTTTTTCACAAAAACCCCAAATCCTTGGGCCACTAGGCATCTCGACTCCTGTCCTTACACCCTATATCTGACCCTTACTTATATATTTGGGTATGCGGGTGTTTGTGGTTTCCTGTAAAATCGTTCTACCATCCCAATTGCTTTTCTCATGGTTGTTTTTCCTTCTAAATATTGAGTTTCTTCACATGTGCTTTTGGTGGGCATCCTTCTTCTCCCAAACGGATGTTGCTCCATTTTCTTACATCTACATGTTTGTGAGGTTCATCTATGTCTTTCTAAATATTTATTTTCTTGATTTAGCTACTGGCTTGGATTCTCCTAAAATTCCCAAGTTGCAGCCCTACTTCTTGGCAGCCATGGCATGCAAGTAGAGAAGGGAAGAAGGGTTTTGATGATTTCCTAGTTCCACCCTCCATCCTCCATTTTCTTTCTTTTTTACTCCGAGGGCAATTTCATCTTTTCTCACACAGTTTCTGGTGTTTCGGGCTGGTCTGCATGTAGTTGACCAAGTTGACTATGTGAGTTGGCTTGCCATTGGTCCATGACATAGGTCGGGTCCCGCATGAACTCTCTCTCATGCCTTCTAACAAGTCTCTTGCTGACATGGATTTTTGTGATTGGTTGGTTTTCAAAAATGCATAACTAATTATCTGTTTGGCCAAAATATAAAAAAATACTCATTGGATTCATAAAAAGTATAAGGTTTCTAATGGTGTTGGTTTTGTCAACTGAATCTAATGTTTAATAATAAGTAATTTTAATGGATTAATAAAAATAGATAATATATTGCAAAATTCATAACTAAAAATTTATAAGTCAGAAAAATATATTAAAATATATTTTGAACTCAGAAAAATATATCCTAAACCATGTCATGGTTTTGATAACCTAATTCAATAACATGAAAAATGTGATTTTTATGGTGTTGAATAATTAATAAAACCTAACCCGAAATTCACATATATGGTTAATAGGTTCTTTGGAGACCTAGAATTGGATCAAGGAGTGACCTTGGACTATTTTGACTTTTAAGAGGTATGTTTTCATCCTTGATTATTATTTTGAGCAATTAGCCTATGTCTTATCATTCTCTAAGTCCTATGGACATAGCCTATACAAAATGTCTTTTCTTTTGAAATTCATGGTTCATGTGAACTACCTTATTTGTTATTGATCATGTGATCATGGATATTCTTATGGATACTTATTTTATACTTGATTCATGATGGATCTTTATATGATGACATGTGATGTCTTTTTCCAACTTATGAGGTGGATGTATATGTTGGTCACTTATGTGGTGACTAGTATGTATAAACTGACTATACTTTCTGCTTTCCTCGACATTAAACATGCTATGTGATTCAGTAGAACTCACTACTACAGAAATGGCTTATAAAGTCACTTTTCAAGGTGTCAGTTGTATACATAAACCGACACCTAAACTCTACAGTGTCGGTTTATAACATAAACTGACATCCAATCTGTGAAGGTCGACCAGACACGGGTACCGCTTTTATTAAGTGCCAGTTAATTAATAAAAAACCGACACCTAAAATCAACCGCCAAAACCAAAATTCCAGCGAAAAAATTACCTCCAAATTTGGACATACGGTGTTGGTTCATAAATAAATAACCAACGACTAAACGGTATTCACGTGACAGGAATAGTTGTCGGTTGTCTTTTAGTTAAAAACCGACGACTATAATCTAGTATAGGTATCAGTTTTTGACAAAGAACCGACACTATTGGTTTAGTTGTCGGTTTTTTTAAATAACAGACACTTATTGTCAACTTAATAGCTCACCAGCGCGACCGAATCTTCCCATTTCCCTATTTCATTCCTAATTTCAGCTACTCCGGCGATTTTTGCTCGCCCCCGCTGCTCCGCCGCCGCCGTTCCCTGCCGCGTCGCTGCTCCCTACCGTCTGTGCTTCGTTGCCGCCGCTCCCTGCCTCGCCAATGCTCCCTGCCATCCGTGCTCCGCCGCCGCCGTTGCTCCCTACCGTCCGTTGCTCCCTGTCGTGCGACCCTCTTCTCGTCGTCCCTCTGTGCTCACCGGCGGTCGTGCTCATCGGAAGGCCCGTGCTCGTCGGTGCTCCGTGCTCCAGGCCAGGTAAGCCCTTCCTCCTTCCTCCTTCCTTCGTCCGCCTAGGCGGCTTCTTGGGCGGTGCCAATGCACGCCCAGGCTGCTGCAGGACATTTTTTTTAGAATGTACTGCTGTTGTAATTTTTAGAATGCATACTTTGATTAAATATACTGCTGTAATTTTTTATGGCAATATGACAATAGCATCATCACTAGATGTAGTGGGAGATCGACTATTTTATTAGGGCTCATACATATTAATGTACATAAATATGTTAGAATAAATGCTAAAAAGATGTGCTTTTAGGGTTTAGGCACTGATTGTGCTTCTACTGAGCTGAATCCTCTATTGTCTATACAATACATGTTCTATGATAAGCCTTAGTTAATTTAATATGCATACTTTATATGTAAGAGATAGTAATCGGGTACTGCTGTATATCCAAGTAAATTACATGTAACTAATCATGACATAGATTTTAGAATGCATACTTTGGTTAAATGTAGTGTTATAATTTTTGATCAAGTGATGATATGTAAATGTAAAAATAAGTTAGTAAGGTATCAATGATAAGTCTGTTGTAATGTGATGAAAAATAGTTATTGTATCATGCATATCTTAATACTTTTTTCTCTTCTAAATTACAAGTCAATTCATCATTATAAGTGATTACATAGATGGTCTATGGTCGTTTTCATAGAAAACCCAACATGCACACTTGTAGCCATTTTGACTTTAACTTGACCCATTCTAGGGTTTGGATTTTAGATCCTTTTCATGTACCTAATGCCTGCAAACATTCTAGGGTTTGATTTGAACTTGACCCATTCTAGGGTTTGATTTGATTAAACTCTAACATTGATGAACCCCTAACATCAATTGTGATGAAACCCTAACATGTACATATCTATTATTGTATTTGTTGGCCTAGAAACTCGTCCAAGATTTACTCATTAGGAGTAAATCTTGGATAGTCCCCAGTTTGGGACTATCTTTGAACACCTAATCTCACTTAGGATGTAAGTGTATAATGTGTATTGGGTTTTTGAGAAAATTTCGATAGCATTTCCTAGTTTTTTCTCTAAGTACATATGTACTTAGAGAACAGCGGGGAAATGCTGCCGAATTTTTTTTGAAAACCCAATACACATTATACACTTACTAGTGAGATTAGGTGTTCAAGGATGGGATAGGTGGTACACATTTATTATATATAAGAATGACATCACATGTGTTTGTTGGTCTATAAAGTGAACAATCTTGGATAGTATACCCTAATCTTATCCTAATATATACTTGTTTTCTCTTTGATCATAGAATGGATAGATCATGGATGTCCATTCGCAATCGCTGCACCCTAGAGTTTATTTTTGGTCTTGACCAGTTTATTAGATTTGTCGAGGAACATAGGAAACAACCTGGGGATAGGTTCTACTGTCCATGTAGGCATTGCGGTAACAACTTGAAAGTCAACACTGGTGACGAAATCAAAACTCATGTCATGTGCAACGGGATTATACAAGGCTATACAGAATGGCACTGGCATGGAGAGATTTCAAACCCAAAACCAGTGGATGTCGATAGCATTGCTTGTGTGGAAGAAGAAATTGCCTACGATGACGTAGATGTGAATGAACCAATTCCAGTAGACATCGTTGATGTGATGCTGGATAGTTGTGGGGTTGAGCACACTGATCCACCTCCCATTTTTAGAAACATTGTGCATGATGATGAGATGTCATTATACACTGGTTGTACTAAGTTTACGAAGCTTAGCACTGTGTTGCAATTGTATAAGTTGAAAGCTAACAATAGATGGAGCGACAAAAGCTTCACATCATTGCTATCTTTGTTGAAAGAAATGCTTCCTGAAGGAAACAAGCTGCCAATCTCAACATACCAGGTAAAGAAATTGTTGTGCCCAATGGGAATTGATGCCAAGAAGATATACGCAAGCCCGAATGATTGTGTATTATTTCAAAAGGACTATGCAGATTTGAAAGATTGTCCAAAATATGGTGCGTCACGGTATAAATTGACGACTTTGGGGGAGTCCAAAACTGGTTCTTCTTCCAAGGTGATGTGGTATATACCTAAAATATTACATTTTCAACGCTTGTTTTCCATTCGATAGATGCTAAGAATTTGAGGTGGCATGCAGATGTTAAGAAAAATAATGATGGGATCCTACGACATGCGTCTGATTCCCCACAGTGGAAGAAGATTGATCTATTGTACCCTGAATTTGGTGAAGAAGTCAGGAATCTAAGACTTGGGCTTTGTACATATGGGATGAATCTGTACGGGACATTGAGCAGCCAACATAGCACTTGGCCAGTCATGCTTGTTATATACAATCTTCCTCCCTGGTTGTGTATGAAAAATAAGTACGTAATGATGTCGTCGTTGATATCGGGCCCTAAACAACCTGGAAATGACATTGATGTTTATCTTGAACCTCTGATTGATGACTTAAAGAAACTCTGGGGTGAAGGTGTGATGACCTATGATGCTTCAGGAAGAGAGACATTTTGTTTGCATGCTATGTTGGTTTGCACTATTAATGACTTTCCAACATATGGGAATTTGTCTAGATATAGTGTCAAAGGAGCTAAAGTGTGTCCTATATGTGAAGAGAACACTGATTCAACAAGACTAAAACATGGCGGTAAGAATGTATATCTCGTTCATCGAAGGTTTCTTCTAAAATTCCATCTGTATCGTAGGAAGCGTAAAGCATTCAATGGATTGAATGAGGAACGAAGTGCACCTAAACCTATACCAGGGGAGGTTGTTTATGAAAGAGTAAAAGACTTTGTCAATGAATTTGGTAAGAGATCACAATGTACTACACAAAGTGACAATTCTTCATTCAAGAAGAAGTCAATATTTTGGGATCTTCCTTATTGGAGTTCTTTAACAGTCAGACATTGTATCGATGTAATGCACGTTGAGAAAAATGTCTGTGATAGCATCATTAGTACTCTGTTAAATATACCAGGTAAGACTAAAGATGGTATAAAATCCAGACTGGACCTACATGAAATGGGAATAAGGTCAGAATTAATAGAATTACGTGAAATGGGTAATAAAAGAACATACTTACCTCACTCTTGTTACATGTTGTCTAGAAACGAGAAAAAAGCTTTTTATGAATGCTTGGTAAATGTTAAGGTGCCACATGGTTACTCATCCAACATCCGTAGATTGGTATCAATGAAAGATCTGAAGTTGATAGGTCTTAAATCGCATGATTGTCACACTCTAATGCAACAAATATTGCCCGTGGCAATTCGATCTATATTGTCGAAGCATGTAAGGTTTGCAATCACTAGGCTTTATTTCTTTTTCAACAGTCTTTGCAGCAAAGTTAGTGACCCTGAGACTCTCGATAATTTGCAAAGAGAAGTGGTTGTTACCCTATGTCAGCTTGAGATGTATTTCCCTCCTTCGTTCTTTTATATCATGGTACATCTTATTGTCCACTTGACTAGGGAAGTGAAAATCTTGGGACCGGTTTTCTTGCATTTGATGTATCCCTTTGAACGATACATGAGCATTTTTAAAGGTGATGTTTGAAACTGTTATCGGCCTGAAGGGAGTATTATTGAAGGTTATGTGGCGAGAGAGGTTATGGATTTCTGCAATGACTTTCTCATTGGTAATGACACTCCTGATAATGACAAGAATATTGACGAGCTATTTGGCAAAGGAATTTTGGGATCACGTGTGAAAGTAATCAGCCATGAGCAGTTGGAACAAGGTCATTTGTATATTTTACACAACATGGACGAAGTGAACGTTTATATCGACGAACATACCAATTTCATCAAAAGACAATTTCCTCGAGCCAATACAATGTGGCTTGCTAGAGAGCATAACAAGACTTTTATTAAGTGGTTTGAAGATAAAGTCTTACACCAACTATCTCAAACACTAGATGATATTACTGAAACTATCAAATGCCTCACCTTTAAACCAAAGTTGACTGTTATGTCTTATGAAGGGTAAGACATTAATGGATTCACATATTACACAAAGCGCCAAGATGATAAGAGTGTCGTCCAACATAGTGGGGTCACCCTTCAAGCATCGACTATGTTTTTTGCAAGTGCAAATGATAAGAGTCCACGTGAAGCTAAAATGTCATATTACGGTGTCATTGAAGACATATGGGAATTTGACTACATAGATTTCAGAATTCCGCTCTTCAAATGTAATTGGGTTGATAACACCAAAGGAGTTATAGTGGATGAATTGGGTTTCACTTTAGTTAACTTTGAAAAGATTGGCAAGAAGGCTGAACCATTCATATTGGCATCACAGGCGAAACAAGTATTTTATATCGATGATCCTGCAAATGATAAATGGTCGGTTGTTCTTCATGGTAAAAGACAGTTCATTTAAGATCCTATAGATGAAGAACAACACTATGATAAGTTTGATGAATCCAATCCATTCTTAGTTGGGTTGCCAACACCAACAAATATTGAAGCTAATGATGACTTGTATATGCGCGGAGATCACAATAAAGGATTGTTAATTGATAAAAAATCGCAATATTAGAGGTATGTTTTGTTTTATATGTTTTTATTTTTCTGAATATGTGAACTTTACAATTTGAATTACTTAAAATTTGAGCTTAATTTATAATGTGAAATACTTTACAATGTGAATGTGAACTTTACAATGTGAGCTTTACAATTTCAATTATTTTACAATGTGAACTTTACAATTTGAATGTGAATTTGCAGATGGCTGACCATTCTCCTGATGACCATGCTAGTGATTACTGTGAGGTTGAGGACATCAATGTGCCGCCTCACAATGTAAGTTTTAAAAAAATATCATATATTTATATCTATATGTCCATTTATAGTTATATCTTGTAAATGTGTTTATTTTGTCAAATTTTAGGTTGATGATGCACCGGTACCACCTGAAGCACTTGATGCACTTGATCAGCAGTACCAAAAAGTTGACAAGAGAAGGGGCATCACTATAATGAAGAAGTTAATTGCACAAAAGGGCAATGGACCCAAACTTGTTGTGGATTTTGATAATGCAGGAAATGCATGTGGTGTGAATCGTAATTCATTTGTTTCATATCTTGGGTTTGTTACTCGTAGCCATTGCGGTTGTCGCTTGGATTCTTGGCATAATGTTTCTAAGGAGAAGAAAGACTTAATATGGATGGATTTATGCGTGAGTTATTATTAATTTACAATTCTATTTTGTAGATTACTAATTTTTTGGATACTAGTTAATAGATATTCTAGTTTACAGAGTATATTTGAATTGGATGAAAAGTTGCATCGTAAATGCGTGATGCAACGCTTTGGGAGAGTCATAAGGAACTATAGGACAAATCTCACACCATAATACATAAAAGAAGCTGACAAGAGGAAGAAGACAGCCACTCAACAGTGGAACTTCCTGGACAAAGAAGAATGGGAGGCATTCTTGCTTCAAGATAAACTGATGAATTCAAGGTATTAGGCGTCAGTCTGAATCTCATTATTAATATATGTTCTATGCACCTATTCAAGATTAACATTTAGTGTTACTAACCAAATCATTAATGTGCATACTAACTAGGCCCTCAGTGATGCACAAAGATCAAGGTGTGTGATGAATGTGCACGACCACACAATGGGTCCAAGAGGATATGCAGGCGTTCTCCAAAGACTACAGTCTGAGGCTACTGCTCAGTCTGCTGCTACTCAGGAGTCATCTACCATAGGTAGCACACCTCTGCCTCGCCATGATGACTGGATAGTTGGGAGGCAAAATAAGAAGGGAGAAATAATGAAGGCCACAACTGCTGAGGCGGCTGCAAAAATGGTAAAATACGACCCTTACAACAATCATTCGAATATTGATTATTTGTGATGTTTACTTAATTACAAATTTTTGTTTTGGTGATTAGCGGGAGCTGCACGAGCTGAGGAAACAAGGAAAGTTCATCCCTGAGGGAACAAGGGATGAATTGATAGTTTCTCTGGGTAACCCAGAGCATCCTGGATGTGTTAGGGATGCAGGCGTAGGTGTGGGCATCAAATCTTTTTTTGGGCCATCTCAGTGCAAACATGTCCCAAAAGCGGGACTTTTACAAGAAGAGGTAACATATTATTTCTTTATAATGTTATTGTAAAAGAGAATTCAATAATCAGAAGCCTTACATTTCTTTTATCCATGTATAGGTCGATAAGATATTTGAGAGGAAACTCGAAGAAGCAATGAGAAAGTGGCAGGCATCTCAAACTGCACCTCAGCAGACAGTACCTATAGCTCCTACTGTAGGCTCTACTCCTACTACAGAGGTTGGGAGTAATCCTGTAGACCCAGCACCTAGCACATCCGCTGTAAGTATTTTTATGACATCGTAACTAGTTTTTTAATTCAAGATGATATGTATATATGAAATTGTAGTCGTTTCAAAAAAAGATGATATGTATATATGTATATAACATTCTTTACACAAAAATTTGTAGGGGTTGAAGCAATGCCATCTAAAAAGTAATGAGTATGTCGTTGCAGAGGTGTCTACTTACCCATCCCTACCCAGGGAACAGTTTCACAGGTCTCCATTACCAGCCGGTTGGCTTCGTGTGAGCCCGGTACATATATTGCAAGGATGGGCAGATCTTCCATTGCCATATGCCCACCCAGATTGTCAAACGCTTGGTGAGGCAGAAGGCGGAGTGATATTGTGGCGAAAAGCGGATGGCCTCTTTACTGAAACTGTATGATAAATTTACATTATGTTAAATTGTTAGTGTGTGTATATGATGTCAGTTGATCTAAAATTATATATATATATATATATATATATATATATAGGTTAAAAAGAAGACACTCATGTTGGATCAATGGGCTCTAGAAGGGGGGTTGAATAGAGCTTCACAAACTTCACAAAAGTGATTAGACCACCAAATTATATTAAGTGCGGAACTTAATTCAAAACAGCAATTTGATGTCCTAAACTAGCATACAAAGCAAGGATAAGAGACAAGGAAACCATGCACTTGGACAGGTGGTTTAGAGTGGTTCCATGTCCTAAACTTAGAAGCAATGTCAGTCCACTACCTAGAGTTGGTTAGGCTCTAGGATTTGTAACTTGGTTCTCTTATATATATCACACAATAAGATTACAAGCTACAACTACCAACCATCCAAGGACTTATATATCAAGCCAAGATCTTCTACCTCACCAAGGACTTACCCACCAAGCAAGTAGTCTTCCACCTTCTTCAAAGGAATTACCCACTCTTGCTCTAGTCTTCGGCCTTGCAGGATTTACCTATCTTGCTTGAGCTTTGCCTTGCACCTCTCCTTCACTTGGAGAGCTTTAGCACCTTCCTCCTTCACTTGGAGGCCTGGAGCAGCTAGCCTTCTTCTCCTTCACTTGGGGAAGAACAGCAACCTTCTTCTCTTTCACTCGGAGAAGAAACTTCAATCAATCTTCATAGAGAATGGAGATGGGAGAAGTGGAAAGGAGAGCTTTACAAGATTACAAATGATAGCTCTCATACATGGGATCCTAACTCACTCATACTCACGAATTTGCTTTGACGGTAGAGAGAGAAAGGGGCTCAAAGGATTAGAAACCACTCAACTAAGGCTAGGACCAAGCATATGTGAATGAGCAACCTTGGAATGAAGTCCAAGAGGTCCTATTTATAGTTGAGGGTGTCCCTTTGAGGTTGGGAGAGTTAAGTGGCACAAACTAGCCGTTTTACAACTTGCAACGGATCTATTTTGAGTCCCACCTACTTCTCCAATGGTTGGAATTGCTTTTTCTGCATTCCAGTACAGTCCGATCGGCCGAGTTTCATTAAAGGCAATTCGGCTGACACACTAGGCGACAAGTCTGAGAGATAGACTGTCGGCCGAGTTTCCATGGGGAAACTCGACCGATCGATCGACCTTCAGTCTTGACTGATCAGTGGATCGGCCGAGTTGGAAACTCGGCCGATGATGCGATGATTTTGAGTCGCATTTATAGACCTTTTTCATATGTGTTTTGTGCCTTAATTACTCATTTTCATGGATAATATTGCATAATTCACTTTATTTGGTCTTTGCCATCATTTTATATCAAATCCCCTTTATTTCATTATTTTAAGCATTATTGATCATCTTATCATAAATCGTGTGGATTTATTTGGTCTTGTTGTACAATTTCAGGAAAAACAAGTATCTACATCCGTCGATACCATCGACGGGTGTCGATACCATCGACCAAGCCACAGGTTGTCAGCCGAGAAGAGCAATACAGAGTCGATACCATCGACGCCCAAGTCGATGGCATCGAGATGTCTCCAGGCTGCTAGCGAGGATTAAGTCGATACCATCGACGGATGTCGATGCCATCGACACAAGGAGAGCTACAGCGTCGCTAAACGACAACAACCGACGCTAAAGGAGTCGATACCATCGACACCCAAGTCGATGGTATCGAGATCACCACAGGCGCTCAGAATAAAAGAAAGGAAAGCTGCCGCTAATCCGCTGGGTCGATACCATCGACCCGCGTCGATGGTATCGACGCCGGCAGATATGCGTTGGATCTGTTTTGATATCAATCGGACGGCTGTCATTATTTGACGACCTAATTAGGGACTTATACCTAATGACGGCCGCCCAGACAAAAAGGGGGATCTCATATTTGGATTGCACGAGTGCCGAGGAGGAGAGAAAGGAGAACGGAGGCCGAGAAGCTCATCCCGGGTGATTCAGACGCTGCCGAAGATAATTTCCACCACCGACAGGAGGGGAAAGCTTGTGTTCTACGCCAAGGATCCACCGGTTCTTCTCCGTTCAGGAGTTTTCCCATCTATTTCACGTTTTTCTTATGAATTCCCCAATTTCTACCATGTATTTGTGTAAGATGAACATGAGAGGCTAAAACCCTCAATCTTTAGGACCGGGAGTAGCCCGGGGATACATTGTATGATGATTTTATATTGATAATTCATATTTTTCTCTCATATCCGTGGTATAAATTCGTTTTCTCTATTGCTATTGTTATGCTTGATCACCATAATAGTAAATTAATGCCCTTAATCACTTCGACAGAAGGATTAACGGTTGAAAAGAAACGAATTCTACATTAATTAATAAAACCCTTGACAAAGGAGTTGTAAAATTAATGGTGGGAACTGAGGGACCGATCCTAATGCGCTTAGTTTAGGGGAATGATTACTACGACGGTGGAATCAACCTAAACCTAAGTAGTGAATTACACCACGACAGTGGGTAATTCTCATTTCAGGCCACTACCCGGATAGAGAGAGAAGTGTGAGGAATTATATGAAATCTAATACAATGTTGACCCGCGGTGAAACCGCCATCCTAAAGATATCCTTTTAATTGATTAAATTAACCTTTAATCGATTATTTTCTTTGTTTCATTTTTATTTTCTTTTAATTTCAACAACAAATTCTACTTTGTTAATCGGTCTAGCTGATTGCGATTAGTTAGTAGAAGTCTCCAATAATTCACGTATCCCTGAGTTCGACTCGGGCCTCACAAGGCCTATATTACTCGACGCGTATACTTGCGTTTAAGCGCGTAGTAAAATACACGTCAAGTTTTTGGCGCCGTTGCCGGGGATACGGCGAATTATTGGCACTTTGAGTGCTAAGAGCGGCCACTCTAGGCCACAATTTTTTTTTATTTATTTTAAAACAATTTCAAAAATTCCTTTATTTCTCTATATTTGTGTTGACTCGACTAAAGCATTGTACTGAACCCCTATTTCCATATTTCAGGTGCTTTGCATGGTGCACACGCGTAGTCGAGACTACGTGAATCGCACACCTGAGGTTCCATCTGCGGGACCAGAGGACGAGGACAACTACGAGGAGGAACACCACAGTGATATACATTCTGAATCTGAGCCGGAACAAGAAGAAGTAATGGCTGAAGCACAGACAATATGGGAGAAGATCAAGGCGTCTTCTTCCTCGGCATCAAAGGGGCCTATAAAGAAGCAGGCGATCAACATACCGACATACAAGATCGACCCGGCACTGATTAATTTGGTCAAATCCAACACATTTCACGGGCTGAAAAATGAAGATCCGGTTGCCCACATCAGCCAGTTCGTGGAGAACTGTGATATGGTGAAGATAGACCGATTTCCACAAGATGCGTTGTATCTCAAGTTGTTCCCAAGTTCACTGGCAGGAGCAGCACGTGAGTGGCTTCATAACCTCGACGACGAGTTTGTTGAATCATGGGATCACATGGTGGAGGTTTTCTTCGAGAGGTTTTTCCCTCCTGAGAAGACCAATGATATGATCCGGAAGATCCACAATTTCACCCAACAGGCGGGTGAAACTTATTCTGAGACTTGGGAGCGATTCCAAGTCATGTTGAGGAGATGTCCACACCATGGACTAGACAAGGAAACCCAAGTGAAGATCTTCTACTTTGCTCTCTCCGAGCACGATAGGAGCAATTTGGATTCAGCCGGGTCCGGATTTTTCTTAAACAACACTGATGATAGGTGCTGGGAGATTTTAAAGAACATGTCCAGAAAACAATCATGGGGTGACCGGGATAAAGTTGAGCATGTTCGAGCGATAGGGGAATCTAAAGCAGTCAAGGAGCTGAATGATAAGTTAGATCTCCTAGCCAAGAAGTTACTGTCTAAGGAAGATGCATCTGAGGATGAGGAAGCCCAGGTTAAATTCATGCAACAACAGGGCTACAGAAACAATGACTATGCATGGAGGAGAGACAAAAAGTTTTCTTGGAAGGATCCGAATAACTTTCTACAAGATCCGGATGCAAAGCCACAACCGAAAGCCGAGGACAAGAACACTGAATTGCTAAGTCAAATGGTCCAGCAAAACCAAGAGATGATGGCCATGTTTGGAAAACAACTGCAATCTCAAGGTGATATTCTAACCAAATTTGGGCAGACGCTGCAAAGCCATGGAGCGCAAATGCGGGCATTGGAGACCACCGTGGCACAGATTTCAAGTGAGGTGGCGGCTATCAAGCACGCCAATCAACAGAAACCAGCCGAGAACGCGAATGTGGTTCAAGCGCACCATCAGGTCAAATACATTTCTGTGGTGAGTAATGAAGAAGAATCTCAGGTGCAAGAAGTTGCAGAGGAAAGGAGAATGACGTTCAATGTGAATGCAACACCGGCAATACCATTTCCACGCACGTACTATGGACTGCCGGGTGGAAATCCTTTCTTCAGAAAATCTGATAGAGTTGTGAATACTGTATCTCCACCTGGGCAAAAAGAAGAAGTGCAAGTTTGTGCACATGCGGAGACAAAGAAGGTGGAAGAGGAACCACAACAAGCTGCTACTAATGAGGATGACTTGCAAAAGCACACGCCCGAGATAGTGAGTGAAGCAAGCTTAGGGGAGGTACCCCCGAAAGACTCATATGTGCCTCCTCACAAGCGTGTCAATGCGGCAGATGTGTCAAATCGGGACAATCCAAAGCCGAAGAAGGAGCACCGACACTATAGGAAATTCTTGGAAATATTCCGCAAGCTGCATATCAACATTCCGCTGGTGGAGATGATTGACAAAGTGCCCGCCTACGGGAGGTTCATTAAAGAGATCATCAACAAGAAGAGGCGGATAAATGATGATGAAATTTATTGGTTGAATGAGACGGTGAGCTCGATGATTCATGGGAGTTCACCAAGGAAGAGAAAGGACCCAGGAGTTTTTTACATTCCGTGTTCAATAGGTGGTCAACATGTTTCTAGAGCGCAATGTGATTCCGGCGCTAGTATCAATCTCATGCCTTTGGCTACTTTTCAGAAGCTAGGGTTAAAAGAGATCAAGAAGTTGGCTGCGACAATTGAATTGGCAGATGGGTCGACAGTGAGACCCTATGGAGTATGTGAAGATGTGCTAGTTAAGGTTGACAAATTCGTATTCCCGGTGGACTTTGTCGTCATAGACATGCCACCACTCCAAAGCTGTGAAATTCTTCTAGGAAGACCGTTTCAAGCAACGGCAGATGTCGTGACTGCCTTAGGGAGAGGTACTCTGTCTTTGGGCATTGGAGGAGATCGTGTTGAATTCAAATTACCGAATGATCCTCTAAGTGCAGTTTCCAAGGTGAAGAGATGACAATCGTCACACCGTCTAGCCTAAGACGCTAAAGAAGGGCGCTTGTTGGGAGGCAACCCAACCATTGGTACATTAGGATAGTTTAATGTTAGGTGTAGTTTGCTTGTATTTTGTTTACTTTTTAGTTTAAAAATGATACCTTGATCCGTTTGTTAAATGTGCAGGAACAGGCAGGGTCGATACCATCGACATGGGTTCAGGATTGACAGTTGCAAAATCGCACTGAGTCGATACTATCGACGGTCCCGTCGATGGTATCGACATACCTACAGGCAGGTTGCACAATAAAGGTCGATGGTATCGACATGCCAGTCGATACCATCGAGATCTCTGGAGATTTTCAGAAGAAATCGACTCAGTGAAGTCGATACCATCGACAGGTCTGTCGATGGTATCGACATTTTCAAGTGAAAAAGACGGCGGCCGGACTCGCGAGGCAGTTGCCCTAATCAGCGAGTCGATACCATCGACTTCCGTCGATGGTATCGACGGGCACACAGCAGTGTCGGTGTCAGTTATTTAAGACGGGGTTATTGGCCAAATGAAGTCACATCATCCAGAGCAAATCTAGACCCCACGACCCTGGCAGTACCCACCTCCGCCTCCACAAGAATGATCATGGTATCACTGTTCCACCCTTAAGTTAGTCTTTGACTATGAGGCCATAGTCGGATTCAAGCTTAGGGGGGTGGCTGGAACAGCTCTATCTTTTATCTTTTCTGTAGTTGTTTTTAATTTCTGCTTTGTTATTTGTTTTTGCAATTTTAAGTTTTTATTTAGGATCCACATCTATCTAGTGTAATCGTGGATGTCTTAAAAATTGTCATCTTGCTGTTTTCATGGGAAATTAAGGGAATTTAAAAATTTTCGGTGTCATTTAAATAGCTTTACTTGGTTGTCCTTGGGGAACTTTTTCTATGAAAATGATTGATTATGTCAACTTTGAACCAATATGTCATACCCACACCCTTTGACTCATGGAAAGTGGATAGTAACGGTTGTTTGAGCCTAACCTAATCAAATGGTAATGAGACCTTAATCAGATGTAAGAGAAAGCACCCTTTTTACTACTACACATGTCAATAAGGAGGGACACATAATTTTCTTTTAAGGTTCAGTCACTTAATCTTGTGATCATTCCACCCCATTTCCTATAATCCACCAAGAATTGGAAGTAAAGTGCAGTTTCAATTTCTTTTGCGTGCATGGCATGTAGATAGGTTTTGCATTGTTATTTTCATGTTTTTGCATAGAATAATAAAAAAAATATATAGTGATACATGCACATTACCTTTAGGTGCATGTCATGTAGTTGCACTCACAATTTCATGATTTTCATGCATAGGCACACCATGTATCTCAGTTTTCCTAAATAGGTGATCTAATTTGTTCCATACCCTCGAAATAAAGCAAGGATCTCCAATTGGAAAGAAAAAAAAACAGAAGAAAAAAAATTCTGGAAATATGAACAAATGTTAAAAAAAAAAAAAAAAAAAAAAGAAGAGAATTTAGAAGGAAATGGAATAAGAGGGAGAAAGGAATGATATCACTTGTATAACAGGGGAATTGAGTACATGATGTGGCTTGAGTAGATTTCTATCTCATTTTGAGGTAGAAGGTTAGGGCATGCATCATTCCACCCGCTTTTAGGCGGTAGGGCATTCTTAATGTGCATTTGCATCATTTAGGGCATTTTGTTATATGCATTTTGAAACTGTGTAATACTTCCAAATTCTCCCATGAACCACCCATTCCATCCACCCGTTGCTCGGATTGGTAGGCCACCGTGATTTTTCTCCTCACTCATGTTTATCAGGAGAACTGCTTCCATGTAGATGGTAGTTAGGGCGAGCAACGTAGAGTAGGTGATCACAAGATGCACCATGGCTGAATCGGCGAACTTTATTATGATAACTGCCTTATGTGATAGTGTTCATCAGTTTGAAGGATAATCTCTTTTATTGATGGTTATTGTCGCCTGTAGGGTAATTACTGTTCTGTGATTAGGAAAGGCCGGTTTGAGAACGTTCAGTGGGAGTCATTTGTGAGGTGGGTTGGTGTTTTGATTGTTAGTTGACATTCGCAATTTTATTCTAAGGATTAGTTGCTCGAGGGCGAGCAATGTTTAAGCTTAGGGGAGTTTGATGCGATGATTTTGAGTCGCATTTATAGACCTTTTTCATATGTGTTTTGTGCCTTAATTACTCATTTTCATGGATAATATTGCATAATTCACTTTATTTGGTCTTTGCCATCATTTTATATCAAATCCCCTTTATTTCATTATTTTAAGCATTATTGATCATCTTATCATAAATCGTGTGGATTTATTTGGTCTTGTTGTACAATTTCAGGAAAAACAAGTATCTACATCCGTCGATACCATCGACGGGTGTCGATACCATCGACCAAGCCACAGGTTGTCAGCCGAGAAGAGCAATACAGAGTCGATACCATCGACGCCCAAGTCGATGGCATCGAGATGTCTCCAGGCTGCTAGCGAGGATTAAGTCGATACCATCGACGGATGTCGATGCCATCGACACAAGGAGAGCTACAGCGTCGCTAAACGACAACAACCGACGCTAAAGGAGTCGATACCATCGACACCCAAGTCGATGGTATCGAGATCACCACAGGCGCTCAGAATAAAAGAAAGGAAAGCTGCCGCTAATCCGCTGGGTCGATACCATCGACCCGCGTCGATGGTATCGATGCCGGCAGATATGCGTTGGATCTGTTTTGATATCAATCGGACGGCTGTCATTATTTGACGACCTAATTAGGGACTTATACCTAATGACGGCCGCCCAGACAAAAAGGGGGATCTCATATTTGGATTGCACGAGTGCCGAGGAGGAGAGAAAGGAGAACGGAGGCCGAGAAGCTCATCCCGGGTGATTCAGACGCTGCCGAAGACAATTTCCACCACCGACAGGAGGGGAAAGCTTGTGTTCTACGCCAAGGATCCACCGGTTCTTCTCCGTTCAGGGGTTTTCCCATCTATTTCACGTTTTTCTTATGAATTCCCCAATTTCTACCATGTATTTGTGTAAGATGAACATGAGAGGCTAAAACCCTCAATCTTTAGGACCGGGAGTAGCCCGGGGATACATTGTATGATGATTTTATATTGATAATTCATATTTTTCTCTCATATCCGTGGTATAAATTCGTTTTCTCTATTGCTATTGTTATGCTTGATCACCATAATAGTAAATTAATGCCCTTAATCACTTCGACAGAAGGATTAACGGTTGAAAAGAAACGAATTCTACATTAATTAATAAAACCCTTGACAAAGGAGTTGTAAAATTAATGGTGGGAACTGAGGGACCGATCCTAATGCGCTTAGTTTAGGGGAATGATTACTACGACGGTGGAATCAACCTAAACCTAAGTAGTGAATTACACCACGACAGTGGGTAATTCTCATTTCAGGCCACTACCCGGATAGAGAGAGAAGTGTGAGGAATTATATGAAATCTAATACAATGTTGACCCGCGGTGAAACCGCCATCCTAAAGATATCCTTTTAATTGATTAAATTAACCTTTAATCGATTATTTTCTTTGTTTCATTTTTATTTTCTTTTAATTTCAACAACAAATTCTACTTTGTTAATCGGTCTAGCTGATTGCGATTAGTTAGTAGAAGTCTCCAATAATTCACGTATCCCTGAGTTCGACTCGGGCCTCACAAGGCCTATATTACTCGACGCGTATACTTGCGTTTAAGCGCGTAGTAAAATACACGTCAGCCGACAGCCCAAAAAATTCCAGAATATATGGATCGGCCGAGTTTGGAATTCGGCCGACAAAATCCCTGTTAAGGGTATTTTGGAATTTTCATAAACTGTACAAACGATGGATTTTTGAGTCCCAATCATTTTATCCATCTTAGATACAATGCAAAACATGATTATGAGTGATTACATAAAATGTTCTAAGCCTCTAAGGGCTATATTACAAAGTGGTTAAAAGTCACATGTTTTGCATGTGCCGGAAGAGTAGCTTTTGGAGATAAAGGTGATTCTTTTCTTGTATCTAATATCTGCAATGATCTCAAATAGATTTGTTAGATACATATGAATGGAATGGTTAAGTCATTATCAAAATATGGGCAATGTGCGACACCTAGGTCAACATTCTCCCCCTTTTTGACAATGACAAACCATTCCTCAACATATTGAAAAGAATGTGAAAATTATACCTTTTCTTTAGGGAATTGCAAGGGGATGCAAATATGATCAATTTGTAATGCTCCCCCTCAATTCATGCTTACTCGTTCCTGCATAGTTAGTTAACACACAAGCAACCATAGCATATATAGATATTATATGATTCTAAACAAGTCTAGATGCATTTCAGTTTTCAGACAAGAAAAGAACCATACAAGCAATAAAAACAATATGATTGAGGTCTTTCTCCCCCTTTGTCATCTCAAAAAGGCAGGGGGGGGGGTAGAAGAGCATAAAAGCAAGGTCTTCTCCAAACACTCAATCAACCAAAACACAGAGAGACAGATAAATACCAAGATAAAGCACGAAAGCAAGAACCTGTCAGTCATCAAAATATGGAACACACTATAAGATAAGCCATACAAAGTGTTTCCAAAAGAAAACATAAGACAAAAACTACACGGACAAACGGAGTAGCAATAGTACAACTCAGATGATGTGCCTAATGTAAATAATACAATCATAGTCCAAAAAGATATATCATGGTCATTCGAGACTAAACTAGACACATCAACTCTAAGCTACACTAATCTATGTCAACATCATCAACGACAGCCTCCATGTCCTCGTCGGGCTGGTAGTCCTCATCTCCATCATCGGAAGGAGGAGCAGCAGCTGGTGTAGCCTCGTCTTCAGCATCGGCATCGTCATCCGCATCCTCGTCTTCAGCATCCGTCGCAGTAGCCTCATCAGCGTCAGTCTCAGCATCCTCCTGGTCAGCCATATCCTCGTCTGGAGGACCAAAAGCACGCCCGGGCCACCTCGCACTCTGCTCGGCCCAAGACATGCCTAGAGCATGTAACTCATAGGCAACCTCAATAGGGGGAGCAGAAGAAGTGTATTGGGCCAGAAGCTCCGACAAACGGCCACCTGGGAGCGCCAGAACCGGAGGAGAGTATCCACCTGCAGAGTGATCAGCGGAAGCAGAAGGGGGTGGAGGAGGATAAAACTGACTATACGCAAAAGAAGCATAGTCACCACCGGGGTAGGGCTCGTAGGTGGGGTAGGGCTGAGGGCAAGTCAAAGACATGGAAGACATGATGTGGCACAGATCCTGATGGTGATGTTGCTGGACCTGCATGTTGTAGGCTTGCTGATGCATGAGGTACCCCATGAGGGCCTCATTGGAGACATGGAAGTCAGCAAAAGCCGGCTGCGGAGGAGGTCGGAAAGATGGCTCAGGAGGAGGTGGTGCAGCTGTGGAGGGTGGAGGAGGAGGTGCAGCAGATGATGATGGAGGTGGAGGTGGAGCAGAAGAAGATGATGCACTAGAGGTAGGGACACTCTTTTGAAGAGTGGTCTCACTGATATAAACTCCTTTACGATCAGGGCGGTAGAGAAAATCGGAAAAGAGAGATTTTCCAGTGGCATGCTGGAAAAGACCACAAATTAGGGCAGGATATGGAAGATGTGTGCCCTTGGTGTTCTTTCCCGAGTCAAAACAAGTCATATGGTGAAGGATGTAACGAGCCCATTTGACTCCTTGGTTGTTCAACAGAAGATACATCATCATAGTCGTATTCTTGGCGATGTCCGTTTGATTCTTCTTTGGATGGACATTGCAACTGAGAACGAACGCCAAAACACGGCGAGGAGAGGACAGGGCAGAAGATGGCAGAGTGCCCTTCTTTCTATAAGGAAAATCGGTTTGCTTGAGAAACTTATGAATATCAGTCAAGTCAACCTCAATGGTCCTATAGACGTCCTCGGGATACGAGAGATCAAGATAAGCAGGGTAATCGGTAATCCACGAAGCCGTGCCAACATTGCCATTGAGATAGAGATTGAACGAGCGTTCAGTAATATGGAAAGGTTGGCCGGCAATCATAGACGTCAAAACGATTGAGGTGTCCGAAGGGGGAACCAAAGAGTCGTAATTCCACCGCAAGTTAGCGTAGAATTGACGTACAGCTTTGGAGCTGTATTTTAGGTTATGAAAACGGGCATCCTCAATACAAAGAGCTTCAAGATGATGTGTGCGAAAGAGTTGACAAGCTTCGAAAAGGTCGGCGTGAAAGCTATGGGGCTGATAAAGAGCTCGAAAAGGAAAGGGAGAGCGAGGAAGGAGCTCTTTGTAGCGAGCAACGGAAGCATTGTCAACAAAAGAAAGATTATCAAACACCATATACCTAGGCGCAAGAGGAACCGCAGGGGCAGGGGCGGGAACGGCACGTTTCCGGCGTTGGGACCTCATTGGAGAGGAGAACGAGGAGATGGAGCCGATCCACGCGGAGAGAGAGAGCAGGCGGCACTCGAAGAGAAGCAAGAACAAACGAACGGGTCGATTTGGGGGCGAAAACGGCCGGAGAGAGAGAGAGGAGCACCAGGGGAGGAAGGGTCAGGGCTGGGCGTCTAGGGTTCGGTCGACTTTGCTCTAGTTGAGAGGGAGCAAGTCGGCCGATTCCTATATATATTAAACCAACCTGCCGCCGATCGGTCGAGTTTCAGGAAAGGAAACTCGGCCGACAGAGCGCACAGGTGCCCTGTACCCGACCGATCGGCCGAGTTGGAAACTCGGCCGACAGAAACCCTGATGAGGAAAAAACCTAAAATCTAGCCCTAGCCTCAAATGACCGAATGCAATTTTTCTGGTTGGACTAGATTGTATATTAAGCATATTTAGGCACATTCCCAGCATCATAGGGTACTATTTGTCGATTAAAACCTGATTTGAAAAAAAAAAACCCGAAGAAGAGATAGAAACAAGAGAAAATTTTATCAAAAACAAGCATTTTGATCAATCAAAGCATTTATAAGCAAGAGCAACACACATACGATGTAACCAACTAATTAGAGAGCAAGTCAACATCATCAAGAGAGATTATGAGCAATTTTGATCTAATAAAATTAAATTGTTCTCTAGCAAGCGGTTTAGTGAAAATGTCGGCCAACTGATTTTCCATATCCACATGTGTGATATAAATATCCTTTTTGACAATGTGATCACGGAGAAAATGATGGCGAACTTCTATGTGTTTAGCTCTACATGCAATATTGGATTATAAGAAAGATTTATTGCACTAGTGTTATCACAGAAAATAGGAGAAGCATCAAAATGAATGTTAAAGTCTTGGAGCATTTGCTTCATCCATAGGACCTGGGCACAACAACTTCCGGCTGCAATGTATTCAGCTTCGGTAGTTGATAATGCCACTGTGCTCTGTTTCTTGGAGAACCAAGACACCAAGCATGGTCCCAAGAGGAAGCAAGTGCCACTTGTGCACTTTCTATCAATCAAGCAACCTGCGTAGTCAGCATCACTATATGCTACAAGAGTAAAGTCCCTTGACTTAGGGTACCACAGTCCAAAATTTGGAGTTTTGGCTAAGTACCTCAAAATCCTCTTGACAGCAACAAGATGTGATTTCCTAGGGCTTGATTGAAAGCGAGCACACAAGCCAACACTAAACATTATATCAGGTCTAGAGGCAGTTAAGTAAAGTAAACTTCCGATCATACCTCTATAGAGCTTCTCATCTACCTTCTCACTTTCTTCATCCTTGTCAAGTTTTGCAGTGTTTGACATGGGTGTATCCATTGGCTTCATGTTCTCCATCCCAAAGCGTTTAAGAAGTTCAAGTGTGTATTTGCCTTGGTTGATGAAGTTACCCTCCTTGGTTTGTTTGATTTGGAAGCCGAGGAAGAAGGTCAGCTCACCCATCATACTCATCTCGAATTCACTCTGCATAAGAGAACCAAACTCTTTGCAAAGATCAAGGTCAGTTCCGCCAAATATAATATCATCAACATATATTTGAATTATGAGAAAATGGGTAGAATTGTGTTTTAGAAACAAAGTACAATCAACTTTGCCCATGATATACCCGTTATCTAACAAAAAGTTCTTTAGTTTCTCATACCAAGCTCGAGGTGCTTGTTTGAGTCCGTAGAGAGCTTTTTGCAAGAAATATACATGATTGGGTAACTTATCATTTTCAAAGCCTGGAGGTTGAGCAACATATACTTCCTCCTCGATTGTACCATTTAAAAACGCACTTTTAACATCCATTTGATAAAGCAAGAAATTTTTATAACTAGCAAAGGCAAGTAACATACGAATAGATTCTAATCTAGCAACAGGAGCTTAGGTTTCATCAAAATCAATACCTTCTTGTTGATTGTAACCTTGTGCTACTAACCTTGCTTTGTTCCTTACCACTTTTCCTTGCTCATCAAGCTTGTTGCGGTAGACCCATTTGGTACCAATGATCTTTCTATCATTTGGTCTTGGCACTAAGGTCCACACACGGTTCTTCTCGAACTGCTCAAGCTCTTCTTGCATGGCAAGGATCCACTCATCATCGCCAAGGGCCTCTTTGATGTTCTTTGGCTCCAGTTGAGAGATGAAGGCATTGTCTGCTTGTTCTTTGTTGTGTGCAGCTCGTGTCCTCACTCTTTCAAACGGGTTGCCAATGATCAACTCCTTGGGGTGATTCTTTGCAAAGCGGGGAGTGGGATCCTTCCTTTCTTCTTCTTTTTCTTCTTCTTCAACCTGCTTGCCTTTGTCTTTGATGTTGAGCTCTTTTAAGATAGGAATGATTTCATCTGCAACATCATCATCACACAAATGCTTGCCAATACCAGGGTTAGTTTCAATAAATTTAACATTTATAGATTCTTCTATTTTAGATAGTTCAATGTTAAACACTCTAAAAGCCCTGCTAGTAGTGCTATAGCCTAGGAAGAAAGCCTTGTAGGATTTCGGATCAAACTTGTCGAGAGAGTCCTTGGTGTTCAAAACAAAACACGGACATCCAAACACATGAAAGAAATCAATTGACGGCTTCCTACCACGCCATAGTTCATAGGGGGTTTTCTTAAAAGTCGGATGAGTGAAAACTCGGTTTTGCACAAAACATGAGGTGCTAACGGCTTCAGCCCAAAACTTCTTAGGAGTGTCGTACTCAAGAAGCATGGTTCTAGCCATCTCTTGCAGCGATCTATTCTTCCTCTCAACAACTCCATTTTGTTGGGGTGTGCGAGGAGAAGAGAAGTTGTGCGAATAACCCGATTTTTCACAAAAACATTCAAAAAGATCATTTTCAAACTCTCCCCCATGATCACTACGGATGGAAACAACATGACAAGAAGCTTCGTTTTCAACTCGTTTACAAAAGCTCGAGAAAACATTGAGTGTATCACTTTTAGAAACGAGAAAGAAAGTCCAAGTAAATCTAGAAAAATCATCGACAATAACAAGACAATACTTGGAGCCGCGAAGCGTTTGTGTTCTCATAGGTCCGAAGAGATCAATATGAAGAAGCTCTAGAACTCTCTTGGTACTCATGACTCCTTTGGATTTGAAGGAGGATTTGGTTTGTTTCCCTTGAGTACAAGGTTGACATTCCTCATCCTTTTCAAAATCCAATTTGGGAAGTCCTCGAACCAAGTCCTTTTTGTTCAGTTTCTTCATTTGATGCAAGTTCACATGACCCAAATGTCGATGCCAAAGCGAAAGATCGTTTTTATCCACGACTAAGCATCTATTTAGTATGGGCTTTAAATCATCAAGAACAATCACATATAGATTACCATTTCTAGTTCCCTTATATATGACATTATAGGACAGGGAATCTAGAAGCAAGCATTCTAAGGAAGTAAAGAGCACAAGATAACCATTATCACATAATTGGCTAACACTAATTAAGTTGTGATGTAGGCCATCAACAAGCAAAACATTTTTAATGCACAAATCATTACCTACATCACCCTCACCTATAACCTTACCCTTTTTGTTGTCCCCAAAGGTTACCGATCCTCCTTTCTTCTTCACAATTTTGTTGAAATGGCTGATTTCTCCAGTCATGTGCTTAGAGCAGCCACTATCAACAATCCATTTCTTTGTGACCTGCAAGAAAAGAGGATGTCGGAACCCAACTCAAACTTTGGGGTCTGGGGTTATCTTGGGGACCCATTTCATATTTGGGTTGGTCCCCTTAGGCTTGTAAGGACAATAGGTAGAATAATGATCATCACATTTGCAATGCATACATACCATGGGTTTTTAGAGCCGGAAGACTCTCCATTGAAAATTGGAGTTTCCACACTCTTTTTCTTACCCTTCTTCTTCTTCTTACCTTTTGGAGTAGTCGCATTGTATCCTAGACCACTAGTACCAACTTGTTTGGTAGAGTGCTCTAGAACATCATTTAGAGACTTCTTACCCGAAAGAAACCTTTGCAAAGTAGATCTTAATTTAGCATTATCATCACTAAGATTCGTAATGGTAGTAGATAAACTAGCAAGATCTTCTCTAGCATGCAAAAGGTCGGCCTCAAGACAGAGGGCTTTAGTAAGAAGAGAGTCTTTTTCAAGAGTTAAGTTTGCAACTTCATTTCTAGGCAAGATAGGTCTAGAAGATAAATCATTTGTTTGTGCAAGAAGTTTAGCATTTTCAGATTTAAGGACAACAATTTCTCTTTGATAAGCATACACTTCATCTCTCCTAGCATCATCAATAAGCTTAAGTTCAACATTTTCAGTTTTTAGAACATCTAGCTCATCTAGGAAATTTTGGTTCTCTATCTTGAGATTTTCAATAGTTTTAAGATAAGTACCATTCTCAACCTCTACTCCATTATATTGAAGTTCAAGGTCTAGAAATTTCCCTTGTAAAGAATCTATGCTATCAAGATGTAATTTCTCATTTTGATCTAGAATGTCAATCTTGGCATAGAGATCATCAACTATCTTTCCTAATCTTTTTCTTTTAGCTTTACATTTAGCAAAAGATGATTGACAATCATTAAGCATTTCAATGAGGGTTTCCTTAGATAAATCAAGTAAACTTTCATCACTTACCTTGCTTACCTCACTTACCTCAATTACTTCTTCACTAGTAGAAGCCATGAGTGCAAGGTGACATTCACCATCCTCGGAGCTTGAGGAACTTGAAGTGGAGGACTCCTCCCATGCCGCATGAGCTGCATCTTTGGGTCTTCTCTCCTTCTTGTTCTTCTTCTTGTACTTGGCTTCTCTTTTGTATTTGTCATCCTTCTTGTGGCTGCTCTTATGATAGCCCTTCTTGGCTTTTGGGCAGTCATTCTTGTAGTGGCCCTTTTGACCACACTCGTAGCATCTAGGAGTGGAGGATGATGGCTTGCCCTTGAAGTGTCTTCCTTTTGAATAGTTGGCTTCATGATCATTTGCACCTTCATCTTCGCTTGAGGAAGGGCAGGGAGACTTCATGGCAAGTTGTTGTTGCCGCATCATTTCTTCAACTTGAGCTTTGAAGGCTGTGTCCTTCATCTTCTTGGACTCCTTCTCTTCTCTTTTCTCCTCTTCCTCTTGCTTGTCGAGCCTTGGTTCATGTGCTTGGAGATTACCAACCAGCTCCTCGGTTGACAACTCGCTCAGCTTGTAGACTTCTTCAATTGAAGTGACCTTTGGCTCCCATCTCTTTGGAAGAGATCTCAAGATCTTTGCATTGATGGTGCCTCTATCCATGACACTCCCAAGGGCTGCAAGACTGTTCAAGATGACATTCAACCTTGTGTACATGTCCGCAACTCTTTCATTCTTCCCCATCTTGAAGTTCTCAAGTAGGCCGCCGAGCATATAGACCTTGGCCTCCTTGACTTGCTCCGTCCCTTCATAGGTGACACACAACTTATGCCAAATCTCATGCGCCGTGTCCCAAGAAGAGATGCGGTTGAACTCCGATGGTGAAAGGGCGGCGTAGATGATGCTCACAGCTTTAGCATTGAGTTGAGCACGCTTCATCTCATCTTCCGTCCACGTGGTGATGTTCCCCTTCGGCTCTTCATACTTGAGATGGACTATCTTCCACATCTCGTAGCTCACGCCTTGGATGTAGAATTGCATCCTTCTCTTCCAATATAGGAAGTTTGTGCCGTCGAAGACCGGGGGTCTCATGGAGAAGCTTCCTTCAAGATTGAGTGACCCAAGAGCTGAATCGCCCATCTTCTCCTACTTGTTGAAGTAGCTTGGAGAAGACATGCTTTGATACCACTTGTTGGATCAATGGGCTCTAGAAGGGGGGGTTGAATAGAGCTTCACAAACTTCACAAAAGTGATTAGACCACCAAATTATATTAAGTGCAGAACTTAATTCAAAACAGCAATTTGATGTCCTAAACTAGCATACAAAGCAAGGATAAGAGACAAGGAAACCATGCACTTGGACAGGTGGTTTAGAGTGGTTCCATGTCCTAAACTTAGGAGCAATGTCAGTCCACTACCTAGAGTTGGTTAGGCTCTAGGATTTGTAACTTGGTTCTCTTATATATATCACACGATAAGATTACAAGCTACAACTACCAACCATCCAAGGACTTATATATCAAGCCAAGATCTTCTACCTCACCAAGGACTTACCCACCAAGCAAGTAGTCTTCCACCTTCTTCAAAGGAATTACCCACTCTTGCTCTAGTCTTCGGCCTTGCAGGATTTACCTATCTTGCTTGAGCTTTGCCTTGCACCTCTCCTTCACTTGGAGAGCTTTAGCACCTTCCTCCTTCACTTGGAGGCCTGGAGCAGCTAGCCTTCTTCTCCTTCACTTGGGGAAGAACAGCAACCTTCTTCTCTTTCACTCGGAGAAGAAACTTCAATCAATCTTCATAGAGAATGGAGATGGGAGAAGTGGAAAGGAGAGCTTTACAAGATTACAAATGATAGCTCTCATACATGGGATCCTAACTCACTCATACTCACGAATTTTCTTTGAAGGTAGAGAGAGAAAGGGGCTCAAAGGATTAGAATCAACTAAGGCTAGGACCAAGCATATGTGAATGAGCAACCTTGGAATGAAGTCCAAGAGGTCCTATTTATAGTTGAGGGTGTCCCTTTGAGGTTGGGAGAGTTAAGTGGCACAAACTAGCCGTTTTACAACTTGCAACAGATCTATTTTGAGTCCCACCTACTTCTCCAACGGTTGGAATTGCTTTTTCTGCATTCCAGTACAGTCCGATCGGCCGAGTTTCATTAAAGGCAATTCGGCCGACACACTAGGCGACAAGTCTGAGAGATAGACTGTCGGCCGAGTTTCCCCATTCCATGGGGAAACTCGACCGATCGGTCGACCTTCAGTCTTGACTGATCAGTGGATCGGCTGAGTTGGAAACTCGGCCGACAGCCCAGAAAATTCCAGAATATATGGATCGGCCGAGTTTGGAATTCGGCCGACAAAATCCCTGTTAAGGGTATTTTGGAATTTTCATAAACTGTACAAACGATGGATTTTTGAGTCCCAATCATTTTATCCATCTTAGATACAATGCAAAACATGATTATGAGTGATTACATAAAATGTTCTAAGCCTCTAAGGGCTATATTACAAAGTGGTTAAAAGTCACATGTTTTGCATGTGCCGGAAGAGTAGCTTTTGGAGATAAAGGTGATTCTTTTCTTGTATCTAATATCTGCAATGATCTCAAATAGATTTGTTAGATACATATGAATGGAATGGTTAAGTCATTATCAAAATATGGGCAATGTGCGACACCTAGGTCAACAACTCACAGCATCTAGGCCTCCACTTCCACCTCCTACATTACCTAGTTGGGTTCCACAGGACCTACCTATCCTGTTAGGTCCTAACTGTAGGGGTATGGCAATATGGTTAGGCGAACATGATATAAACTACCCTATAACTGTTTCTTCTTATTCAAATTCTACAAGTCAGTCATACGAAACCAAACTATTTATACAAGATATTTTGGAGTTGTTTGGAAATGAATGGCTAAATACATCTGTGATAGAGCTATGGATAAGGTGAGATATTCTTTATACATCCATATACCTTGTGTATGATCTGGTGATCTGGTTTCTTATTTATTATTGCATGTGTAATTAATACATATTTTACAGCTACTTAGATAAGATATGTGCAGATTTTGGATTCGAACATGTAGGGTATTTGATTCCATCTTTGATTAGTCTAGTAGCTAAAGACCCTACATCAGTTCAACAATATTGTTGTGAGGATTTTACAAATTTTGTTGTAAATAAGAAGACGGTGATAATGGCTCCATTCAATGTAGAGTAAGTTTACTTTGCTTATTATAATTTGGACTTTAGAAAATTACATTTTTATTGTGGATTTTGAGTTATTAATTTTTATCTTTTTTACCTCTAGTGGTAGGCATTGGGAGTTACTGGTTATTGTCACTGAGACGTTCACTGTCTATTATCAAGATCCTAAGGGGAGTAAATTGAATACAAGATTTGGACACAAAATGAAAATGGCATTATTTCGGTGAGAAATATTTCATTTTCGTATCTGTTAACATATGTTATTACATTACTATTTAATTGCAATGTTCTGTGTTACATTAACATGTAGGGGTTTTGATGAGTTCAAAAGGGTTGGAGGAAAGGTCCCCACGAAAAAGAACCAGCCAATAGTTTGGAAGAACGTGAAAGTAAGTTCCTGACTGCAATATATGTATATATTATTTATGTGAACAATGCTTAATTAGTTGTATTTTTTAATATTTTGTATGTTTGAATTTATAGTGTGCTACACAAGACAACGGATGGGCATGTGGATTCTATGTCATGTGATATATGCACATGATTATCAAACATGTCGCACTTGATATCGAGTGTATTGCTATGGTATTATATAGTCTCACTGGATAATATGATCGAAATATATCAATCTTATTTATAGCTCATTAATTATATATACATCATTCTCTTTACAGGTGTTTAAAACTGACCCCACTACAGGAATGGACATACCAGATGTACATGCTCCCTATACGATGGGAGAATTAAATGAAGTAAGAGAAGAATGGGCAACAACCATACAAATAGTGGGGGTCTTAAAATATAATTGGGATGCTGATAGAGAATAATGACTAAAGAATGATATTTTGTAAATGAATTTCTGAATTATAATATATGTGTGAATGTTTCTACATGTTTGGATGTTTCTACATGTGTCTGAGTGAAAATGAATGAAAGTGTTGGTTGTTGTATGAATGTTTCTACATGTGTGAATGTGAATGAATGGAACTACAGATTGCTATCTATATGAATGTTTCTAAATGTGTGAAAATAAAATGGAACTGCAGGTTGCATTGCTAAATGCATGTGTGAATATATATATTTTTGTTGTTAATTTTGCAGGTTTGTGTCCTGTTGTTGGCTGATATCATGGATGTCGTAAAACCTACAGTTCATAACTGAACTGCAGGTTTCTCATCCTGCGACCAGCCACAGCAGGTCTGTAGACTGACAAAAAAAACCAAAACAATAGGCATCGGTTATTTGTATAAAACCGACACACAAAGTTATAGTGTCGGTTTTATATAAATAACCAACGCCTATTTCTTGTGGCGCGAAGATATATGGTGTCAGTTTCTTACTACTAACCGACACTGATAGTGCCCAAGCCGGCGCCAACAACAGGCGTCATTATTTGTTCAAAACCGACACACAAAGTTATAGTGTTAGTTTTATATAATAACCGGCACATATTTCCTGTGGCGCGAAGATATATGTCGTCAGTTTCTTACTTATAACCGACACTGATAGTGCCCAAGATGGCGCCCTTTCTGTGGAGCGAAGGTGTATGGTGTCGGTTTCTTATCTAAAAATCGACGCCTATAGTCCCCTGATGGCGGGTTTTCGGTGGCGCGCGAAGAGTTTGGGCGTCGGTTTCAGAACCGACGCGTAATGGGTGAGCTTTTTGTGTCGCCCACATAGGTTTTACTTAGAAACTGACACTAAAGGCCTTAAATAACATACAATAAAGGTAGGTTTTGTAGTAGTGACTAGAGTAGTGTAATTGCACTTGTTTTTAGTTATGTGCCCATATTATATTTTTGGGATGGAGGTGGCCCCATACCCAGGTTTTAAATTTATGAGGTTTGGCCCACATTTTTATATATTGGAAGTTTGGCTATCTGCCAATATCTATTAGGTTTTGAAGTTTATGAGGGTTGGTTGTCATTCTTATGTATGTTATTCTAGGGCTATGTTTATCTCACATGCATGCAGGATGAATATAATTGATTATGGGTTGTGTGCCCTAATCTCATGATATGTTCTTATGTCGCACAACTTTATTGTTTATTTATGGCAAGTCATTCCTTTTGTTTTCTCTTATTTGCAAATCTAGTTCTTTAATGCATGATTGGGTAGACCTTGTCTTTTCTATGGGAAACCTTTTATATTTGTTGTCCTTTGTTTCATATTTTGCTCAATTTCCCATTTAGTATGCACGTATCAGCCTTTGTTGATGTTTCCTTTTCTTCTCTTATTGGTGGGGTATGCTTTCAACCCTAGGTGAAGGACTTGGAGGACATGGCATAAAGATACGTACATAGCTTAAGGACCTAAAGCTTGGAGAGAAAGGTGTTATGGTTTAGATTTCCCTCTACTTAGGTCCTTATAGTGTACCTTTTATGTAAACCCTTTTTGGAGATGATGCATTTTTGTAACTTTGTGAGAAATTGACTATAGTTATAACTTTACTTTCGTTGGTATACTATTAGTTGTTCTAAATACCATTAATAAGATTTGAAAATTTTACACCCACCCTGAGATATCATTTGGATGTGTTTGGACTGGAGCTTTTATTCTTTTAGTAGGGAGTGGTTCCACTACTACATAACATGCCTTTGCCATTGGTTGTTTATACCCTTTTAGTGACGATTCTAAAGCGACTCCTATGTGGGTGCCGCTAAAGGTCGAACTCTTCGGCATCGGTTTTATCACTGACGCCAAAAGGCTTCGCGCCTCCAAAAACGTGCCAGCAGGTCACCGATAGGCGTCTGTTAATTATAGTAAGATGACACAATAAGGATTCGCGCCAAAAAAAGGGTGCCATCTAGGACACTATCTGCATCAGTTTGCAACTAAAACACTGACGCCACATTCCCAGATTCCACGGTCGTGCTTCCTTGCACAGTAATGTTTAGTACTATAGGCGTCGTTGTTATACTAACAATCGACGCTTTTTCCACCACGGTCATGCGTTTCTGCACGGTTGGGTTGTTTGTCACATTAGGTGGCGGTTTTTATCAAATAACTAATGTAATAAACCTTTGATGATGGGTTTCTATAAACAATTGACGCCTATGTTTCAATTTTTTTTCTTATCAGTTTGCAGGCCTGATGTGGCTGGTCAGTAGGATGAGAACTTGCAGTTCAATTTTAAACTGCAGGTTTATGACATCCATTGATATCAACCAATAAACAGGCCACAAACCTGCAAAATCAACAAATATTCTTTTCACACAAGTAGTTACATTCATACATCAATTTAATTCTCACATTTACACATGTAGAAACATTCAAATACATGTAGAACAGACATGTATAAACATTCAGAAATATTTATTTACAAAATATCATTCAACATTGCTATCAGCATCCCAATTATATCTTACAGTCCCCATTGTTTGTATGGCTCTGGCCCATTGTTCTCTTACTTCATTTAATACTTCCATCGTATATGGAGCATGTACATCTTTTAAGTGTTTACCTATAGTGTGGTAAGTTTTAAACACCTGCAAAGAGAATGATGTATATATAAGTAATAATATAATAATAAGATTGATATACTTCATACTAACTAATGAGACTATATATAATACCTCATGTATGGTATCGATATCCAATGCGGCATATTGGATAATCATCTTCATAAATCGCATCACATAGTATGCACATGCCCAACCATTGTCTTGTTTAGCGCACTATAAATTGAAACATACAAAATATTAAAAAATACAACTAAGCACAGTTCACATAAATAATATATACATTGGAGTCGGGAACTTACTTTTACATTCTCCCAAATACATGTGATGTCATTCTTATATATAATAAATGTGTACCACCTATACCATCCTTGAACACCTATTCTCACTAGTAAGTGTATAATGTGTATTGGGTTTTCAAGATAATTTTGGCAGCATTTCCCCGTTGTTCTCTAAGTACATATGTACTTAGAGAACAAATGGGGAAATGCTACTGAAATTTTCTCGAAAACCCAATACACATTAGACAGTTACATCCTAAGTGAGATTAGGTGTTCAATAACAGTCCCAAACTGGGGACTATCCAAGATTTACTCCTATTATCTAGACCCATCCGGTTTTCTATTTGTTTGGCTTATTTGTAATTAGGGGTAGACATTGGATTCTGATGGTAATTGTCCCATCCATGCTAATTGTATATTATCTAGACCCATCTGGTGGTGAAGTAGACAGTGCGGGACATGAAATGAAAGTGCCTTTATTCCCATGAGTAAAATTTTAAATATGTTAACTTAGATATAATGGGTCAATATAGTGGTAATTTCTTTAACTGCAATGGAATTTTCAAGTTCAATGTACTTAATTTTATTTATTAACCATTTCTATGGTGGTAAAGTGTCCAATACAAAATAACGATTGGGCATGCGGCTACAATGTGATGTTCTACATCAAAAATATTGTCAGATTAGGAGGTACAATGAAGTCAGACTCCATACAAACAATATATAGTTTAGTGATTGTGCATTCTAATTAATGCCAATGTACAAGTAATATAAACAACAATGATTGTTCACTTTCTAGGCCAACAAACACATGTGATGTCATTCTTATATATAATAATTGTGTACCACCTATCCCATCCTACAACACCTAATCTCACTAGTAAGTGTATAATGTGTATTGGGTTTTCAAAAAAAAATTGGCAGCATTTCCCCGTTGTTCTCTAAGTACACATGTACTTAGAGAACAAATGGGGAAATGCTACCGAAATTTTCTTGAAAACCCAATACACATTATACACTTACATCCTAAGTGAGATTAGGTGTTCAAGAACAGTCCCAAACCAGGGACTATCCAAGATTTACTCCTAATGAGTAAATCTTGGACGGGTTTCTAGGCCAACAAACATAATAATAGATATGTATATGTTAGGATTTCATCACAATTGATGATAGGGTTTCATCACAATTGATGTTAGAGTTTCATCAATGTTAGGGTTTAATCAAATCAAATTAGGATGATAGAATGGACATGTTTAAATCTTATTTCAACATGCATCAAAATTTACTGAATTAGGTCAAGCATTAGGATTATAAGAACAAATATATGCAAGAAAAATATTTGTTCGTATCCTTGAATTTACATAAATCATTACATAAAGATTTGTTCTATCCTTACCAACAGCAAACACATTTGTGGCTGTGTTGGCCTACCACGGCCGTGCTGGGTAGCACGGCCGTGGTAGGCCAACAGAGCCGTGCTTTCTGTTTGTAAGGAGCTAGGGATAAGGAAGAAAAGATGCTACGGCTACCTGGAGCTAGCATGGAGAAGAGCAGCGGCAGCAGTGTGAGAGCAACGAGCAAACAACGGTGACAAGCAGAGAGAAAATGGCAACAGGGCAAGCGGCGAGCAGAACGACACCAGGAGAAGAGCAGAGCAGCTAGAGCAGAGCGGGGAGCGGCGGCAGAAGCAGGAGAAAGACGATGCAGCGGCGACAGCGGCGAGCACAAGCGCACCAACAACAGCGGGGGTCATCGAGCGATTTTAGGCGAGCGACGAGCAACAGAGAAAATTATTGCATTGAAACAGAAGAAAGGGGAAGACGGTCGGGTGATATGGGTCTATTAAGTTTGTAAAGAGAGTCGGTTATCTAGAACAGTGACACCTTTTACATTTACGGATCAGTTGATATTAAAAACCTGACATCCAATTAGACAATCTTTTCCCTAATTTATTTGGCGGGAACCATTATCAGTGTCGGTTATCAAAGGATAACTGACACCGAAATTGGAACTTTTCATGCAAATTTTCATTTAATATAGGCGTCGGTTAACAACTAAAAAATCAACGTTGTATGTGACACTTTGGGGCCAATTTTTTTGATCAAAAATTGGATTTCGTGGGAAATTTTAGGCGTCGGTTTTGTGTTACCCAGTCGACATTTAATACAAAGCAGTACCCGTGTCTGGCTGGTCTTTGAATATAGACGTCAGGTTTCCTAAATCCCCGACGTTGAATGTTATAGGCGTCGGGTTTCCTAAATTACCGACACCCAATAAAGTGACATTGAATGCTATTTCTGTAGTAGTGTTCCCTTCAAGGATGCTACTCCTTATAACATGGTATCAGAGCCCATAGTAGTCGGAATTTGACTATTTTAATTTTGTCTCCCTTATTAAAACACTTGACTTAGATAGTTACCTTTAGGTATGATGTTTTCCCTAGACCTTACCTAAGTTGTTTTTGATGATGAAAGGTTGATGCAAGGTATCCATTAGAATCATGACGAGAAAACCCTAAGAATGTGATGAGGTTAGATGATCATATCTTACCATATAGGTATTTGGCGACATGAATATTTTTATGTAATGGGGTTTAACTTGAGGATGGAATTAGATTTTATGGAGGACTAACAGTAGGATAAGAAGATTTTATTACGGATAAATTGTGACTTGGTTTATCGCATTGATTTTGGTACAATCTTTGTTTTACCTCGAATGTTTCCTATCGAAAAAAATTATTTTCAACTATACTACTATATGTACAAAAAAAATTCTCTAATTTTCTGATGATTTTTTGATCTAAGTCACAATAAAGAAGTATGTGATGTTTTTTCTAGAGAAACCTTAGAAATATTTGGAATAGAATCTTAACCCAAGTATTGAAGTAGTGACTAGTAATATGTGGAATAATATAAAGGTGTTGTAGACCTACACTTTTTACCCTATGACATTTTGGATCTTAGGGTTGTTATATTAGAGACATGAGGACCTAAAACTCAACCCTAGATGTTTCTGACTTATTAGTTGGATCACAAAAAACATATATCTCTAAAATATTCACAACTAAAAGATAAGTGGGTAACTCTAAATGTTTTTTAGCTTCACTTGTTAGGTTAAAATCTTATAAGGGGTGGAGATTAGTTGGTTGGTGATGTTTGCTTCAATAGATTTAGAGGACAAAATCCATTTAAGGGGTGGTGTGATATAACATACTAGATCTAGAACCCAACCCAAGAAGTTTGATCTTTTAGACTTAGCCAAACAAGGTTTAGTATAACCCTAATGGCATAATGCATGAACAAATCACCATAATTTAACCTAATGTTCTCACATTAGTCTTAGACCAATAATGGACACATAAATATGTCACATGAAGTAATATAAAATTTGTGTAGATACTCATGCATAACTCTTTTGGTGATAATATTAAATTATGGAAGATAATGGAATAAACAATATTGATAATAATGAAACAATGTGATAATAATAGACACAAATATTAATTATGACATAACTCATTAAAAGGAATGCCAAAAGTGGAATATAAGTTAAAAATCATGTTCCTTGGATCCTAATTATCTTGGGAGTCAAGATTCACATTATTTACATAATAATAATAAATCTAATTCAATTTGTAAAGTTAATATCTATATTTTCTCCAAAATATCAAATAAAATAGTAAATGACTCCAAAAGAGGAAAATAATCTTGGATTCCTAATCTACATAATAAATATATCATTTGGCTGAATTTTCATCCAAAAGTTTGCTTAAAAGGTGAAATTAGGAGAGAGAGAGTGTGTATAACCTTCAAAATATTAAATAAATGAACAAATAACTCTAACATATAAAACCGATGCCAAATTGTATCGAACACATCAAATATGACTTTGTGTGAAGTTTCATCGAATTTGGATAATCTTAAAGCCATTAATACATGAGGAAATAGAAAATAGTATTTGATTTATTTAACACGTTACAAGTTTCTAAAAGGAAAAACTAAGTGCATAATCAGAATCTACACACTTTAATTAGCATTTATGCAAAATTTCATCCTATTTGGGATTTGTTTGCACCCTCAAATGAAGAGAGAGAAAATAGGAAATTAATTTCATTCCCACTTTAATCGGATTTTGATCTTTATAAGTTTCTTATTTTTCTTTATCTTGATTTGATTTGATCTCAAGTTTGACCTAGACCATCTGATCTTTTATCCAATGGATGCGGGCCATCTCCTACCTGTGTAGGAGACTGAGGCGCGCGTGTATAGTAGCATTGGCTATTATGTTCAATTTTCTCGCGATCGCTTCCTCGATTCTCGACCAAATTTGGAAATCTTTGGTGTGTTGGATTTGCGAGGAGTTTCTGCATCCATCAAGCCCTAACTAGGACTCTATGTTTCCTTCTTTGCAAAAACCCCAAATCTCTAGGCCACTATGCATCTCATCTCCTATGCTTACTCCCCATATCTGACCGTTACCTATATATATGGTTATGTGGGTGTTTGTGGTTTCCCGTACAATCGTTATACCCTTCCAATTGCTTTGCTCATGGTTATTTTGCCTTCTGAGATCTAGTTTTATCACATGTTCTTGTGGTGGGCTTCATTCTTCTCCCCAATAGTTTTTGCTCCAATTTCTTGCATCTACAGGTTCGTGAGGTTCATCTATGCCGTTTTATGTTTTTATTTTCTCAATTTAGCGACTTGCTTGGATTTTCCCAAAATTCTCGAGTTGCGGCCCTACTACTTCACAGCTACAGTGCATGAGTAGAGAAGGGAATAAAGGTTGTGATGATTTCCCAATTCTACAGGTGTTGCCTCTATTTTCTTTCTTTTCTCACCCGAGGGCAATTTTGTCTTTTTGCCGATGCTTTATGGTGTTTGGGGTGGGTCTGTGCATAGTTGACCAAGTTGACTATGTGAGTTGGCTACTCACCATCGATCTATGTCATAGGTCGGGCCCCGCACGCACTCTCTCTCTTACCTTCTTGCAAGTCTCTCGTTGACATGGAATTTTGTGATTGGATGATTTTAAAAAATGCATAACTAATTATCTATTACGCCAAAAATTACGAATAAATACTCTTGCATTTAGAAAAATATAAGCTTTCTAATGGTGTTGATTTTTTCCCTGAATATAATGTATAATAATAAGTACTTTTAATGGATTAATATAAATAGATCATATATTTCAAATTCATAACTAATAATTTATAAGTGATAAAAATATAACAAAATATGTTTTAATCTCAAAAAATATAAGTGAAAACATGTCAATGTAATTTTTAGGGTTTTAAATAATTAATGAAAACCTAACCCTAATTTCACATACATGGTTAATAGGTTCCTTGGAGACCTAGAATAGGATCAAGTAGTGGCCTTGGAGTATTTTGACTTTTGTGAGGTATTTTTTCATCATTGACTATTCTTTTGAGCAATTATCCTATGTCTTATCATTCTCTAGGTCCTCTGGACATTAGCCTATATAAAATGTCTTTTCTTTTGAAAATCATGGTTCATGTGAACTACCTTATTTGTTATTGATCATGTGATCATGTATAATCTTTTGGACTCTTATTTTATACTTGATTCATGATGGAACTTTATATGATGATATGGAATGTGTTTTTCCCACTTATGATGTGGATGTATATGTTGGTCACTTATGTGGTGACTAGTATGTATAAACTAACTATACTTTCTACTTGCCTCTACATTAAACATGATATGTGATTTAGTAGAACTAGAGTAGTGTAATTGCATTGGTTTTTGAGTTATGTGCCCATATTATATTTTTGGGATGGAGGTGGCCCCATACCCATGTTTCAAATTTATGAGGTTTGGCCCACATTTTTATATATTGGAAGTTTGGTTATCTGCCAATCTCTATCAGGTTTCAAGTTTATGAGGGTTGGATATCATTCTTATTTATGTTATTCTAGGGTTATGTTTATCTCACATCCATGTAGGATGAATATAATTGATTATGGGTTGTGTTCCCTAATCTCATGATATATGCATATGTGGAACAACTTAATTGTTTATTTACGCCAAGTGATTCCTTTTGTTATCTCTTGTTTGCAAATCTAGTTCTTTTATGCCGGATTGGGTAGTCCTTGTCTTTTCCATGGGAAGCCTTTTATATTTGTTGTCCTTTAGTTCATATATTGCTCAATTTCCCTTTTAATATGCACATACCAAGCTTTGCTGATATTTCCTTTTCTTCTCTTATTGTTGGGGTATGCTTCAAAGCCTAGGTGAAGGACTTCAAAGACATGACATAAACATATGGACATAGCTTAAGGAGTTAAATCTTGGAGACAAAGTTGTTATGGTTTAGATTTCCCTCTAATTAGGTCCTTATAGTGTACCTTTTATGTAAACCCTTTTAGAAGTTAATGATGATGTACTTTTGTAACCTTGTAAGAAATTGAATTTAGTCAAAACTTTACTTCCGTTGTTGCACTATTGGTTGTTTTGAATAACAATCATAAGTTTTGAAAATTTTGCACCCGCTCTGACATATCCTTTGGGTGGTTTTTGACTGGAGGTTTTATTCTTCAAATTTTTAGTAGGGAGTGGTTCCCCTCTATGATCCCACTCTTTACACAATGTGCCTTTATTTGAATTTCATAATAGCTTCTAAAATTTCTTGGTTGATGCATGTTATAGAAATATTTGAACTAATGCTATGATACTCCCACTATATTGAATTCAAAATATGAGATGCACAAGTCCAACCTCTTTTACATTTTCTTCCATCATCCTCTTACTCCTCCATTCACCAAAAAAAAGATAAAAGCCAAAGATAGTGTCAAACTCCAAGTTTGAATTGGCACACTCTTCCCCTCTACCACTTCTTCCGTGTCCTCTAATGTAATAGGGGTGTACCACCAATAAAGAAAATATGAAAATGTGCACACAAGAAAAATGCAATCAATATAATAGAAACAAAAATAAAATGATCCAGAGTCAAATAAAGGACAGTTCACCTTCTTACATATTTCCTTTCACTCCTTATCTACCTAAGGACATCAACATGCCTCCAATTCATTCAATCAATAAACCATATTTTTGTGCAAGACTCCTGAGAATACGTGGGAGTACTAAAATCAAAAGGGATAAAACATTTGTTTCTTTTAGGTATTGCCATTAGAATAAGTCTTAACATAATTTTGAGTACTGAATATGAACAACTGTAATTTTTTATTTTAGGAAATCAAGTTCGCTTGTCCATGAAAGTTGATGAAGACACAAGTAGTGCTATGCAAGAGAGAAGGATATGTTTACGATATTATTTAGATATTGTTTATGATTCTATATTGCTTGAGCATGAGAAACGTTCAAATTTTGGGTGATTTGATGCATGCATATTCATACTCTTTTATAACATCATTTACATCATTTCTTAGGAACATCTTGTTGGTAATTCCGTATTTTAAGATCTAATTGCTTTAGTTTTGTATTCCTCTCTTAAATTACAATATTTACTACATTTTCTCAGTTATAATTACTATAAGAAAAAAACTCCAATTGTACATTCACTTCAAAGATAAAGAACCCCTAAATATACTCCTGGATTAAAATATCAAGGAGTCTTCAACTACATATCTTCAACACCTCAAAAATTAAACTAATTGACTAAAACCTCCAGTCAACTGACTCACAAGCAAGATTTGATAGACTCAGAAATGCCAACGAGTCGACTGGGCACCCATTCAATCAAATCATTTTAAAAAATGGGGACTTCTACTATAATCAAATTAGTCAATTCACATCTAAATAATCAACTGAACTGCATATAAACTCAAGCATCAACTTAACCAGTTGACTGATTGGACCCCTAAGTAATCAAATGACCTATATTCAAACCCTAGCATCAACTTACTCCAATTGACCAACTGGACCCTGATCAATTGATTGTAATGATGGACTTTATCTTCACATCTTCCTCTAGGACGCATTGTTAGGTTGTTGGGGTCACATTCCCCCCACCATAAAAGGAGGGGCTAGGCCAGACATGAGGGGGATGGTATTGAATTATCCCAATTCCTCCTTTGGGTGCATGAAGCAAGTCAAAAATAGGATTCATCATCTTCCTCATGGATATTGCAATATTATTGCTGGGCTCAGGTAACATGACTCTATCTATTCTTATTTATACTTTTTTCCTTATGCTTACTATGAGCGAGTAGATCTTTTTTACCAGTGCATGGGGTGTAGGCCCATAGCCTGTATCTTGTTATAATTGATATTGACTCTAAATTTTTTATTTTTAGATGTGTTTCTCCTAATCTATGTGCTTTTATTATGGTTCGATCAATAATATTCTTGTGGTTATAATATTGGGTGAAGAAATCACATATCCTAAGGATAAGAGTACCAAATGAACACCAAGAACTTAGAATGAGATCCTAGATAGAGTTATTTGATTGATCCATCATATTATCTTAGTTGTAATCCTAGTTGTTGAAATTATGGATCAAAATTTGAACTCTAGATGAAATTGCCCAATGAGACTACTTACACTAATTCTACATTCCAAGTGAACTATAGGACAAACTAGGAAAGAGTCTCCTTAACATTAATGTTATTCTATCCATGTATAATAATAGAAGAATTAGGGAATCAAAATTTCTTTACATATTGAAAGGAATGTCTTTGATTATTTTGAGACTAAGATTTGACAATCAACTTCTCTAACAAACTCCAACAATTATCTCGAAACCCTATCATAATCTCAAGAAGTGAATCTGAATAGGTGAAATATTTTCTCTATAGGTGATTTTGGGATTTTGACATGCTATTTCTAGATCATGACGATTGGATTTAAATAGGAACATTCATGTAGGAGGGTAATTGAGTAGTGTGACCACCTATTATGACAATAACAACATTTGTTGCCAATTTGATGATATTGCTTTGTTTATTGATTGAGGAAGAAGAAGTATGGGAAGGGACTTTGTGAATTATATATATTTTCATGGTGTAGAATAATGATACAAAATATTCACTTTATGCATGATAGTTGGAAGAGAAAGAGAAAAAATCTAATATTCGGTCACTACTATTGTAGTAGATTATTAGTATCTTAGAAACTGCTAAAGTATGGGTTACACTAGGCAAATGAATTATTTACATTTTTATTAATATTAATATCACATATCATAACCTTAATTAACATACAATGAACGTATTCCAAGGATCGATGAATGTGGAAGGTAGTCTAATTGATGAAAACCAAAATAATAGAGAAGAACAAAATGGGTTGAACCTGATGCACATACAATCTTGTTTTATTCTTATACTTAAAAGATAAGAGAGTTATAAAATAAATATATACTGATTTTAGGTTTTCTTTCAGTGGGTCAGGTTTGGGGTTGAAATCTCCAATGTCTTGGGAATTTTTATTTGGTCAAGGGCATATTTGTTTAAATGTAGTTCATATACAACCAAGATTGAAAAAAAGAATTTAATGAATGAAAATAGTTTAGATGCTAATTTTTAGTTGGTAAGTGATATGAAAATCAGCTTTTTTTCACTTTACTTTATTTAGAATACAATTTGACTATTGCATTGTATTTGGTTTTCTTTTTGCGTTATGTCATACATTAGTTCACATGTCGGAGGGGCTGCGAAGACGGACTGCATTCCAATCAAGCGCAACTTGTTCTCATGAATTTACACTTAGTTGCACGATTTTGTTCCCCTCACATTGTGTTGTATTTTACTCAACAAATGTGCTATTTTTTATATCAGCCCAACTAAAAGAACCTTCATTGCGTTCAAAGATCAAAACAAAGATGTCTCTCTCTTCATTCTATGTTCCAAAATGAGGTCTTTAACTGAAACGGAAAATGATTCATCACTAAGCACGCCAATAAACACATATCAACCCAATAACAATCCAACCATCCACACAATTTTTTTGTACACGTCCAAATTATCTCCCACTGTTATATAAAAGTGAGAATTGAGTGGGTATTTTTTTAGTATTGTTACTTTTTTTATGGTTGTCGTTCCAAAATGAGGTCTTTAAATGAAACGGAAAGTGATTCATCACTAAGCACGCCAATAAACACATATCAACCCAATAACAATCCAACCGTCCACAAATTTTTGTTCTACATGTCCAAACTATCCCCCACTGTTATATAAAAGTGAGAATTGAGTGGGTGTTGCTTTAGTACTGTTACTTTTTTTAGGGTTGCCGTGTGCCTTTTAAATACTTTGTTTTTTCCGTATGCAATTGTGTACAATTGATAATAAGATATTAGGGCAATAAAAAGCATCTATTATTTATCACAAATGTATAACGTCTATATTCTTCCACTACACATTTTTACTCAAAATAATACTCATTGCTAAACGACAATACACACCAAAACACATATAGTAGGCATTTGAACAAAACCGTTATTCTGCCTTTTCTTTATACTATGGCCGTTTATGAACGGTTAGTCGTGTTTCCTTCCATCGTGTGGCACGTGTTTCATTATCCACAAGTGGGTGCCGATCAGGTGAGAGCTTGGGATGTTGTTATCATGGTTGATTTGAATAAGACTTAAACCTTCGATCATGACATCAGTTAAACTACATCTCTCTAGTTAATTGCACGGATACGTGATGTAATTCATGCAAGACCAGACAATATGGCCAAAGACATTTGGGATTCCGCTGTCAACAAATTGTGTGATGTATCAAGTTGCCGCTTATCAAGGACACCAAGTCTGTTATCAATGCTATAAGGTGATAAATAACTATACACCTTCAAAAAAAAAGGTGATAAATAACTAATTACCCTTCTTGACGGGAATCCACAGGGGACTTGTCGTATTCAGATTCGAACTCAGTCATAACAAGAAGGCTACATTCGCATGGAAAGAAACAGATATATTCTATCCAGATTTGAGGAAACCCCGATTTTCAGCTGCCCGAACTACTAGGAAATGAGGGCGCTTTTTTTTCTTCTTTAATTTAGCATACCTTCGTCCATAAGTCAAGTATTGAGGATGAGTGATATCGGATCATGTGACTGGCATGCGCTGTCCACTTTACATTCAACCCTAATGTTTTGCCAATTTCGATGAAAAAGCAACCCAACTGCTTTTGAGTCGGAAACCTGAATCACATTATCCACTATAATAAGAGTAACGCTACATATCATAGCTCCCCAACCCGGACGTCCACCTAGTGGTTGGCTGAGAGGCAATGTTAATGGGGTAGAAAAGCTCACTTAAGAGATAAAAAGGAACAAAAAGAAGAGTGAGAAAATAGTTTTGTCATAATTTTCCGTTTTGAATAATTTTTTTATCTTAATAAAAAGCATTAGATTTTTTTATGAAAAATACTTTCTAAAAAGAGTAATGCTACACATCCTGGTTCCCCTACTCGGACGCCCACCCGGTGGTTGGGAGGGGCTGATGTGTCATAAAAGCTCACTTAAGAGATAATAGGTATAAGAAAAAGAGAGAGAAAATATTTTTTCTTATAATTCTTAATTCTGAATGAATATTTTGTCGAAATAAAAAATATTAGATTCTTTTTGAAAAATAATTTCTAACTAGAACTGACATATTTTGGATAAATAATATAAGAGAAGTATAATATTAGGGTACAATATGTATATTTTGGGGTACAATACCAGTAATTTGGAATACAATGCAACATCAACAAAAATTAGTATTGTACCCTCCAAATTGAGGGTATTATACTCCACAACGGGTAATGTACAAACTTGTAAAGTACCAATATTTTAGGTGTAATCCTGGTATTTTGGAATAAATGTCTCCTGATTTGAAAGAACAATATCAATGTTTAATTGTTGTTTTGAGATACATATCATGTGTTTGAGGTACAACACTCGTGTTTGGGGTACGCCAATCGTGTTTGGATACAACACCTATGTTATCGTGTTTGAATAAAATATCTATACTTTAGGATATGGTACTCGTGTTTTAGGATATAGTACCCGTGTTTTAAAGTTAAATATGTCATCAACAAATATTCGTATTGTACCCTCCAAAATAAGAGTAATGTACCTCCAAAACATGATATTGTACGCAAGATATGAGTATTGCACTCTAAAATATTAATATTATATCTCTCTCGTATTATTCTTTTTCTAAAATATGTCAACACTAGTGTGGTTAGAAAACATAATTTGTATGGGTGGAATGGGAGTCGGGATCCTTACAAAAACAACACGTCAGTCATAGGTGGTTTGTTTGAGGGGTTTCGTCGATGCTTTGGGGGTACCCATTGGATTAAGGAACTTAGACAACGCATATGATCACATAATTTACAGATTTAGGTGACCTAAAACATAATGATTGAGACAACTAACTCGGGGAACTCACAACTTACATATGAATACTTAAACGCATTATATTTGAACAGATTTTGACCGGGTAACCTCCTAAAAAGTATATATTATCAGTGTCATATATAAAGTTGAATGAATGAGCATTAAATATGCATAAGAGTCCAATATTACTTTTCAGGCAGAGGTGTCATTTCATAAAAACATAGTAATGTGTTTGGCATCCACATATGCATGAGGAATGCTAGCGAAACAATCTCGATTCTCTTCCCTAAACATTTGGCATGTTAGGGATATTAGTCGATGGTTTGATTTTGTTCATATCGCTAGACATAGATTTTCCACGATCGGTATCTCAGAAAATTGTATTTACGGACCATAAATTAAATAAACTCTATTACTTGTAACTTCTAGACAGTCATGTCATATTTGTTATTACTATTTAAAGATACTTTATATTCTTTTAATAATTTACTATAATTCCAAAAAGTGTAGGAGTTTTATATCATGCGGAAAATTTAATGGTTTTCAATTTCAATCATCACATGGACAGAATAAATAGGCATTTGGTTTTCTATAGGTTGTTCATAGATTAATTTTTCTATCATTAACTTGTTATGATTTCCTCATGTCTAGGATATAGTTCAACTATGCACTTGAACAACTAAGGGAGTATCCAACTACATTGTAAAATAAATTCATTGAATTTTACCAACGAGCAACCAAACAAATTGATTGAATTTTCAACTATATATATTTTACCCTGATTTCTAATTACATGTGTGGATTAACTTTACACCCAATCAAATTAGCTCTATTTGGCCTTTAATTATATGATGGCCGTTTATGAATTGTTAGTCTGTGTTTCGTTTCAGCATGTGTGGCCGGTGTTTCATGTATCCGCGAGTAGGTGCCAAACAGATGAGAGCTTAGAACGTTGTTATCATGGTTGATTTTCAACCACGTCATCTATTAAACGACATCTCTCCAGTTACTAAGCACGAATACGTGATGTGTTCGTGCAAAACGTGACAATATGGCCGAAGACAACTAGGATTTCGCTATCCATGATTTGTATGATGTATTAAGCTACCGATTATCATGGACACCAAGTATGTAATATGTTATTGGTGCTATAAGGTGATAAATAATAACTGAATAAACAGTTTCGGCCACATCTATCCGGAGCTAGCAGGCGATAGGTCTGGCGATTTAGGTTCTATCGGTTGCGGCGCACTGGCTTGGGGGAGAGGGTCCGGCTGCTAGTGATTGCCACCCGTTTCCCCCCAGGCCTCTTCCTCGGCTGGATTTTGTTTGCTACGTTAGGTGGCGGGCGGATCCCTCCGCTTTTCTCAGGTCTCTCATCTCCTAGCGGCGGCTGCGACGGATCTGGCTCCTATATCTGGACCTGACGGTGTTTGACATGGAGCTTCACCGTAGTGGGGGCGGGGCTCGGTTGCTGGCGTGGTTCCGTGTTGGGGGTACGACGCTTGGCGTGGAGCTTCACGATTGTGGGCGCGGGGCTCGGCTGCTAGGGTGTTTCCGTGTTGCAGGTTACCTGAGAAGTCGGCACTTTGTTCTCCCCTTCCCCTCTCAAGCGGCATGTCAGGCTTTGGGTCCTGGATCTGAGTTTCGTACGGCGTCCAAGGGGGAAGAGTACCGATTGTTCTGCGGTTCAGGTCGAATCTCGGCGTTGGTTGGGGACGACAAGGAGTCGACGGTCTTTGGCATGTGTGGGGCTGAGTGGCGGGTTGTTGTTTTTCTTGTGTTGTTTTTCTGGTTAGGTCAGTTCTTTTAGGTTGTTTAGTTAGTGGCTTGTGTCTTTGGTCTTTTTTAGTCTCTGCCTGTAGGCGTTTTCTGTGGTCGTTTGTTGGTTGCGTCGTGCCTTGGGTTTCTTCTTGGGCGGACGGTGGGCTCGGGCGCCCCTTGGTGCTCCAGGCAGAGGAAGAGAAAGTTGGGTTTTGGGCTTCGAGTGGGTCTTCCGCCCCCTGTTCGCAGTGGTGGTCGGGAGTGGTGGTGGAGTTCCCGACACCCTCTACTCCCCACCTTTGTACCTGCATGAGCCGTCCTTCCTCTGTATCTGCATCACTGGGATTTGGCCTCCTTCCTGAGTCTCCTGGTTGCAACTTTTGTGCTAGTCGTTGGTAGTTGTATTTTCTCGTCCTGTTTTGTGGAACATTGTTTTGTTAGGTCTGTGTTGGTGGTTTGTGGTCGAGCTCTTTATCTTGTAATCTTTCGTTGTCTTCAAGATGATTTTCTCTGTCAGCGGCTTTGCAAACTCCTCTCCAGATGTACTCTTAGGCTCTTGTAGATTGATGAATTCCATCTCAGATAGTTGTTTTAGACAACTACTACAAGATGTGGACGGTGCAGAAGGGTACCTATCACATTCCAATCTGAGTCTTGTGCTATGTCTTTCAGTAGAATGAGTTGCTGCTTGGTTACTTGATGAGAGATGTATATCTTGTAGATGTCGTATGACTTTCTTTTAATGATATTGAACTATTTTCAAAAAAAAATAACTGATCACGCTTCTTGACCAGAATCCAGAAGACCACAGGGGACAGATCGTATTCAGAATCGGACTCGGTCCTGTTCAGAAAGCTACATTCGTGTTAAAAAATGTTTTCTCCAGGTTTGAGGTGCCCCGATTTTCAACTGCCCGAAATACCAGGAAATGAGGGCGCCTTTTTTCTTAGTTTGACATACATCTCCGGTCAAGGTCAAGTTTGCATTTAACCCTACCGTTTCTGAATAACGAGCAAACGATTTATCCACTATACAGCCAGTTGGTTGACGACGGACTTCAACCTTTTTCTTGATCAAATTCCGGTGGTCTTCAGCGCTGAATTGGCAACTAATCAGTACGTTGTCGCATTGGAAAAAGGGGCAATATAGCTAAGAAATCACGCAACATGCTTCCCCGGTTTGAAATGCGCGCTTTCAACATGCTGGAGCCAGGAGTCTCTCCTACCCGCTTAACTAGGCTTGATACATAAGAAGAATGTCAGCACGCGGCTGCTTATCTGGAACCTCTTGCTTTCACCCAAGAAGAAGGTATGTCATAGTCACTGATCGTGATTTCTGACCTTGATATAAGTAATTTGGATTCAGACAAATCAGAACTCATGAGAAAAGAGATGAATTCTAGTTGGGGAAGGGATTGAACATGTATACATCACTATTGAGATTCCTTTTGTGTGTCTCACAACGGAGGGCCCATCGATTCCCGTTGATGGGTTACCTGCTGCGGAATACTAGCGATTCAACTCACGAGGATTACTGCAATTGCATTTATCCAAGCAATTATTATCCATGGGAGAATCTTTGAGCTGTCACAAAGGAAAGGGAGCTGATTTATGGTTGTCAATGCAAAGAATAATGCTACACAAAAGGAAAAACGGGCCACCTTAAGACGAATTTTAGACTTAAGCTTACTAAATAACAACAACAAGAAGACTAAAAAATGTCTTCTTTGTTTTTGTTGTTTAGCAGGCTATATAAAGTTTAAAGTTCGTCCCAAAGTATGTCTCATTTTGTGAATGAATAGCAGATTCCAATACAAAACATAGCTACAGGGACAATCCGTCACCGTTAATCCTAAGCATCCTAGTCTAAGGTCAATCTTCTCCTTGAGCCCTATTTTCCTTGCCATGATGACTTTAACGCTGTCTTTATGGCATTTTTCATGCATAGAGGAAGTTAGAGATGTTCAGACCAACAGGATATGGGTAGAAGGAGGTTGAAGACGAGGTACTGGAGCTAGCCATGGCGGGTAGAAGAGAAGGTGTGAGGTTAGAGGAGAAGAGGAGAGAGGGATGGCAAGGGAGGAGCCGGTTAAGGCAATTACAGCTCTGATATCATGTTAGATTTGGACGATCAAGAGATTGGGGCAACCACCTCGTTACTCCAGCTGAGGGAGGAGGCAATATTATATCTAGTTGAGTACAGGCGCCCTAGGCGCATTGGGTACATCAAGAGACGGAAGTAAATACAAGATATGCAGAAGTACAAGATATGCAGCAGTACAAGATATGTAGCCGTAAAGATGCATGGTTGTTACATAGTAATTAACTAGTAATTAACTAGTTGATGGAGATGTGGTTTCACAGCCCCCCGCAAGATGGAACTCAGAGAATGTGAGGCCCATCTTGGGCAAGAGGCGGCGGAAGGCATGTTTGAGAAGACCTTTGGTAAAAATGTGAGCGATCTGGTTGTTGGAGGGAACATAGTGGGCAGCAATGTGTCCGAGAAGAACCTTCTCGCAGACAAAGTGATAGTCCAATTCAATATGCTTGGTCCTGGCATGTAGAACTGGGTTGGTCGCCAAAAATAACGCGCTGCGATTGTCACAGTACAGTGAAGACGGCTGATGCTGGGGCAGGTGAAGGTCTCGTAAAAGTTGAGAGAATCAGGTGAGCTCCGCAGCAGTGAGAGAGAGACAAAGCATGATACTCAGCTTCGGCGCTGGACTTGGACTCAGTCGGTTGCTTCTTGGAGGACCAGGAGATGCAGGTGCGTTCGAGGAAGATGCAGTAACCACTAGTGCTCCGTCGCGTAAGGGGGCAACCAGCCCAGTCGGCATCGCAGAAACCTGTGATGGAAAGGTCATCGTCCTTGTAAATCTGTAGTCTCATATGGAGCGTTCCTTTGACATAGCAGAGTAGGCGCTTGACCCGAGTGAGGTGCACGGTGGTTGGGGAATTCAGATACTGTCAGGTGAGGTTCACGGCGTAGGATAGGTCCGGTCGTGTGAGGGTTAGGTATTGGAGAGAGCCAACAATGCGACGATAGGCAGTGGCATTAGTGAGGGGGAACCGGGATTTTGTATGTTGTTGCGAAGGAAGGAGGCATTGATGGGCGTGGAGACAGGTTTACAGTGTAGCATGTCTTCACGATCTGGGACATCCATGGCGTATTTGGTTGGATGAAGGAGCATCCCTTGCGAGTTGGCCTCGACCTGAATGCTAAGGAAGTAATGGATGGGGCCAAGGTTGCGTAAAGAGAATTCATTTTCCAGCTGGGTGATAATGTGTGCTACTTCAAAGGGGGAGTTGCCAGTGATGAGGATATCGTCAACATAGAGCAGGAGGTACACGATGGAGGAATCATGTTGGAGAACAAACAAGGAGGAGTCTACGGCACTGGAGGAGAAGCCGAGCTCGGTAAGGAAGTGGGATATGCGGTTGTACCAGGCGCGAGGGGCCTGTTTGAGACCATAGAGAGCCTTGTGGAGGAGGCAAACATGATTAGGTTTGGAAGGATCGACAAAGCCAGGAGGTTGAGCCATGTACACAGTTGTATCAAGATCACCGTTGAGAAAGGCATTGCAGACATCTAATTGATGAACAACCCAATCCTTAGAGACGGCGATGGAGAGCACAGTTTTAATCGTTGGTGATTTGACGACAGGACTGAATGTATCAGTGAAGTCGACACCTTCTTCTTGGTGAAAACCCTTGGCGACAAGGCGAGCCTTGAGACGTTTGAGAGAGCCATCCGTGTGAAGTTTGGTTTTGAACACCCATTTGCAACCGACGATGTTCATGTGAGGACGTCGTTCGACCAGGGACCAAGTGTGGTTGTGTTGAAGGGCAGAAAGTTCATCAATCATGGCTTGCTTCCATCCAGGGTGGCGAAGAGCCTGTGCGTTGGTTCTTGGGGTGGGGTGGTGGAGAGTAGTATGGAGAGCATATTTGGGATTGGGCTTGCGAATGCCATTTGTGCCCCTGGTTGTCATGGAATGAAGGTTGGTGTCGAGGGTATTGGCTGGAGTATCGCCTGAGGGAGAGATCGATCAAAGAGGGGGAGGTAGGAGAGGAGGAATCGATGTTGGGACAAGGAGGTGTAGGGATAGAATGAGGAGATTCAGGGAGTGACGAGGATCCAGGTGTGGGTATGGGGAAGGCGGGAGTTGGCGTGGGTTGTTCGAAAGGATCAGAGGGAGTGGAGATGTCGTGATTAGGAATGAAGTCTTGGAAGGTAGACATGCAAGGTTGTAGGTCTGGAGTGGGTGAGTGTGGGTTAGTGAAAGGAAAGGTGGTTTCTTGGAAGACGACATGTTTGGAGATGTAAAGGTGTTTGGTGGGAAGGTGAAGGCATCTATATCCTTTGTGTTGGGTGATGTAGCCTAAGAAGACGCAGGGTAGGGAGCGAGGATCGAGCTTGTCTAGAGCATAGTCATGAAGGCAAAGAAAGAACAGGGAACCAAAGGTTCTAAGATGGGAGTAGGAAGGAGGTTTGTGAAAGAGGATTTTAAAAGGGGAATGCATGTGAAGTGAAGGAGAGGGAAGTCGATTGATGAGATAAGTGGCCGTGTGGAACGCATCTGGCCAGTATGATTTTGGCACTTGAGCATCGAGCATCATAGCAAGGCCAAGTTCAACGACATGTCTGTGTTTCCTTTTGGCCACCCCATTTTCAGATGGATCGTGAGGGCATGATAGTTGATGAAGGATGCCTGAATTGGATAGGAAGGTCTGAAGAGAAAGATTTACAAATTCACCACCTCCGTCGCTCTGCAATTTCTTAACCTTGGTGTTGAACTAAGTGGAGACCATAGCACAAAAGGAAATAAATATCGAACAAAACTCACTTTTATGTTTCATGGGAAAAAATCAATTAAATGTGAGTAATCGTCTGTAAGAAAAACATAATACTGATAGCCTTGATCGAAAGATACAGGGGCCTTGCCCCAAACATCACAATGAAGCAGTTCAAAAGGGGAAGAAGCCTTGGTATGGCTATGAAAGTTCGGTAATTTCCTATTTTTGCTGAGTTCACAGCTATTACATAAATCAGAATAATGCGATGATCTAGAAATAAGATTATGTTTAGCTAGATATTGCACTATCGTTGAATTTGGATGACCAAGTCGTCTATGCCAAACTTCTCCAGTGGTCTTGATAAGTCTGTTGGAGAAGAGAGTCGTCGACGTTGTAGCAGGTAGCTAGTAAAATCCAATACGGCAGGTTCCTCTGGCAAGAACTTGATTCGTCCTCAAATCCTTGATGAAAACACAATTATTAGTAAAGATGACATAACAAGGAGGCATAGAGGTTAGTTTTGAAACAGACAAGAGATTGCGTTTGATTTCAGGATTGAGAAGGACATCATGTAGAGGTATGGGGGTTAAGTTGTTAATGATAGTGTCACCTATGTGCGAAATAGGTAGAAGATCGCTATTGCCAATCATTACGGAGTTTGAGCTTTTGAAGGTATAGAGGTTATGGAGAGTACCTGAGTTCTGGATAATGTGATCAGTAGCACCCGAGTCGATGTGCCAGTCCGATGAGCTCAGATCATTGAGTTGGAGAGCAGCGAGGGCGAAAGCATTGGTGTTAACTGCAAGTGAGGAAGGTGTGGAGGAGAGTTGGTAATTGTTATCGTACATGTGCCAACACTTGAGAGCGATGTGGCCATTCTTGTTGCAGATCTGACAGAGAGGTAGAGACGGGTTGAACTGGTTTTTATTGACCTGGGAGGTTGAGTTGAAGCCTCGACCTTGGGGATTAAAGTGGGCGTCGGTGTTCCCAGGACCGCTGCCAAGAACACCTTGAATGGAGTTGTTGGATTGCCGGCCGCGGTCGCGAGTGGAAGGGTGACTTTGACCATTGAAGGTGGTTTGATTGAAGAATTGTTGTTTGGTGACATTGAGTTGGTTGTCAGGAGTTTTGGTCGAGTAGAAAGCTAGGGGGGAAGGTGAGGAACGCCTGGACCGACGACGCTCGAAGTCTTATAGAAGAGGAATGAGCTCGACAAAGGGAGGAACAGGAGGTTTGAGCATGGAGACGACGAAAACTTCATAGTCATTGTTGTCCAGACCATTTAGGAGAGTAAAGACATTTTCTTAATCATTTACTTCGTAGCCTATGGCATTGAGTTGATCGCAAAGAGTTTTGAATTTGTGGATGTAATCGGAGAGGGAATCAGACCCTTTGGTGAAGGTGCGAAGCTGGGATTTGAGTTTGAATTCCCTGGATTGGGAGGACTCAGAAAATTTCTTTGTCAAGGTGGTCCAGACTTCATGTGAAGTACAACAACCAATGATGTCGCTCATCACCTCTTCTGTGAGGGAGCTGGAGATCCAACCTTTGAGAATACGATCGGTGTGAGTCCATTCTCTGTGTCTAGGGTTAGCGTCTGGAAAGTTATTGGTTCCAGGTATGATGATAGGTGGAGGAGCCTCTGTTCCATCGAGGACGCCCTCGAGGCAACAAGATTCGGCAAGGTTTTTGACTTGGGAAGCCCAAAGGAGATAGTTGTTGAGGTAGCGTTTGATCGAGAGGAAGTTAGAGATGTTCAGACCAACAGGATATGGGTAGAAGGAGGTTGAAGATGAGGTACTGGAGCTAGCCATGGTGGGTAGAAGAGAAGGTGTGAGGTTAGAGGAGAAGAGGACAGAGGGATGGCAAGGGAGGAGCCGGTTAAGGCAATTACAGCTCTGATACCATGTTAGATTTGGACGATCAAGAGATTAGGGCAACTACCTCGTTACTCCAACTGAGGGAGGAGGCAATATTATATCTAGTTGAGTACAGGCGCCCTAGGCGCATTGGGTACATTAAGAGACGGAAGTAAATACAAGATATGCAGCAGTACAAGATATGGAGCAATACAAGATATGTAGCCGTAAAGATGCATGGTTGTTACAGAGTAATTAACTAGTAATTAACTAGCTGATGGAGACGTTCGTCTATTGGAAAGCTATTGCTAACTAGGCAATAATGGATTGTGGTTTATGATATGAAAACCGGCATTGTGGTATGCATCCATGAAAAACTGACCATGGGAAATTTCAGAACCATACACCAAGTTTATAAGCAAAGGTGTTGTTAATTAATATTTTTCACTAAAATCTCTTATTAGTCATTTCGGGATATATACTTTTATATGGGAAAGTTACTCTGAGTTTATGCTGTCATTCAAGGGGATTGAAAATTTCAAGGTTGATCGAACTAATTTTTATTTGTGTTTGTTAAAGCAATTAGAATCATACAGATATTGCCTCATCTCAGCACACTTGGTCTAATTGGCACAACTTTGGTAATTGTGTGTAATATTTCTGTCTTTGTTAAATATGTTTTTCACCACATGTTCTTAATGGGGCATGATGCACCAAAAGCACAGTACACCGGGCAAACAAAATAGTCAAACGTTGACATAATTCCAACAATAGATCCGCAAATGCACAGTCCGGGATGCAGTATTGGGAGAAAAAAATATGAGTTGAATCATCAAGATCTATGTGGTTACTAGAGCTAGAATGTTTCTTTAGGTTCCTAGTGTAGGAATTAGAGGTTTTCGGGCTTAACTTTGGGTTAATAATAACTCTAAGGTGAACATGCAAGAAGGAGCAACAAGAATTAATTTTAGATTTACCCTACTGGAGTTAGTCTAACTATAAGAAAATAAAAATTATATAAAAGCAAACAATTAGCACTACACTGATGCAATTAATCCTAATTAACAATAAACAAGGGAATTAACTGAGCAAGAGAAACTAACACTATGCTAAGAAATTCATTAACCAAAATTTAACACAAGTGACTATAGACAAAATCTAAGAGTACAAGTTGAGGTTCTAGCAAGTAATAGGGGTAGAAGTTGTATGAGGATATACACAACCATCAATTATGCATTAGTATTGTACTCATGCACATACATACAATAGTTAAACTACAAAACTAAACAATGAGAAACAATGTCGGATGTGAATCCCATGTAGGAACCTTAGGAGTGTAAAAAGAGCGGAATCAAAAAAATTCAGAGAGTCCTTCAGATAAGACCTGTCTAATGCAGCAAAATCATATTAAGATTTATACATTTATACCTCATTTTGAAAGAGGTTATAATTGCTTAACTTGTAACACTGGATGTAGATTTGGACCCTCTAATCTATGTCTCACTTAAATTTTGTTGGATAAGTAGTCAAAACTCTTTGGGTTTTTGGCACTCTGCAAGTCACCCTGGGATGCATGCAAAAAATTGTTTGTCGATGGCTTATTGCAACATTCTACTTGTGACTGTCAGTGGTGGATTTTAGGAATCCACATGTTGTTTGCACAGATCTCGAGGTCACAAAGATGGCCCTGTTGACCTCAGATCTGATCTAGAAGTAAACTCTGGCGAATCACACCAATCTATCATGCACGTGAGCGGTAAATCAAACTATTCTACCATGGAAATTCTCACCTTCATTTGCATGCTCTATGTAACGATATCACTTTTCAACATTCCCCAATTTAAGAAAGGAGCTTAGAGTTGAGAGCCATTACCTAAAATTCCCAAGATCCATATTTAACCAAATAACAAATAATAGCAAATAATTTTTATTATTACACAAATATTATTTACATGATATGAAATGATACTCCTCTATAGAGTTACATGAATTTCCAACATGGAAACAATACATATTGAGAAGGAGCATCTACCTAATCTTGCATTACCTAGCTTTAATGTCTTGGATTAATTTCATCTTATTCACCATGTCTCCATTTATCTATATATTACATCTTCCTAAAGCGATGTGAAACAAAGCACAAATCAATATATCGATATACTGTGTATGTGTGGTACAACAAAAATATGTGCATGTAAATGTAACAACATTAACATCGATGGCAACAATTATAATTACATAATTGAACATGCTTTTTTATTTTCTAACTTCTCAATCCTTATCCTTTCACTCTCTATGGTGTGACCTCTCTTTAGGGGAGTCCTTTATGGGAAACCCTATCTTTAGGGTTTGGTCCATGTAGTAGACTTTCATAACCTTCCCTCACTCGAGCTTGGCTTTATACATAGGCATTTCTTTTCAAACTTGGTCTGAGGTGATCTTCCTTTCCGAGCTTGATCACCATTCATTTCCATAATGACTTTTGTTACCCCACAACTTTTAACTCATCAGAGATATTTATTTATGGTTCGAACAAGTTAATTATATATAAGATGATACTCATAGTGTCTTAATATATTGTAGGAAGTAAATAAATAATCAAATAGTTTAATTGCAATCTATTGGGGAAAAATTGAGAAATCACAAAAGTCATTTAAGGTGAGTACTCATACGTGTTGTACATTTTCTTTAAAAAAGAATCACGCAGAATATTGTAAGCACATATAATCCAATCAAATAATCATCATTCCAAGAAATCATTAAATCTACATGTATGTATATTCTAAATGTCACCAATGATATTCAAGATATTGTAATCTAACTTAAATCCTAAATTAGACTTTAGGAATGTCTCATGTTTGGATAAAGAATAAGGATGAAAAACCCTAATTCCATCTCACCATACTTTATTGAAGTTATTAGCATTAGGTGAAACCCTAATTATCAAGTTAAGTCTTTTAGACAATTTAAGACAACTACCTCTAATTATGCAACTCAAGATTACACTGAAGAAGTAGATCAGTTCTAAATCTCAATTATCATATTTATGACTCAGGACCTTTGACCAAGATCATTATTATCTAAATTGTATTAAGGACTTAGATTTTGATTAGATTGGAAATATTACATTATTATGAACATTTAGATCAGCGCACTAGCATATTGAACCTATAACATCCCTGACCTGGGTTATAAACTAACCCTGGAAGTTTTTCCTAAATATGTAATTATAAGCTTGTGAACACTCCCTGGCATGTAATTAAGTTCCTCAGGAACATATAATTTCAAGTTTTTCTCCTTTTTGTGTAAAGTTGTAGCATTGTGTTGTATGCAGGGACATATGTGCAAATTACCCAGTTTAAGGGGTTAACTTGCAAAATTCACAAGTTAAGATGTTCCTTTGATGTTGAGACATCATGAGGATGTTTATTATGAAGTTTGAGGGATTTCCCAAGCTTGAGCACCAAGGTGCAGCTGTGGAAGCAATCCCCATGCTTAGAAACCCTAATTTGGTGTACTGTGCAATTTACCCAAATTGAGGGGTCCAAATTGTAATTTTCACCTTCTAGAACATCTTTTATAACTCTTGTCATCATTTATAGTAGAAATGATGAAAGAGACACATTAATGAATAATCTGGTAAAAAGAATGATCTTTGTGGTGAAAGTCACCCAATTTGGGCATGGAGACTTTTCATGGATGTACCCTAGTTGATGGTTGGATTTCTTTACCCTTAGATCTTGAGATTTTATGAGATTTGCATAAGTATAGATGGGTTTGGACGTGCCCTTGAGCAAGGAGGGACCTAGATGTGATTTCCAATCTTGTGAGAACCTTAGGGTGAAAAAGGGGCTAAAGTATATAAGCCACTTCTTTACAAGATAAGTGAACGATCTTTTCTTCCCTTCATTCTCTTCTCTTCTTGCTCAAACGACCAAGGATAGCTTTGGAGCTCAGGGGGACGACCAACCTGTTCTAGGTAAGAGAGCACCACCTTCTAGCTCGAATTCATGGAGGAATTCACTTTCTAAGGTTGGTTTTGTGGATAGCTTACTTAGTCTTCTTGTTTTAGCCGACCAAATCAACGTTCCCTTGGATAATTCACCTCTGACCAAGTTGTGGAAGCTCAAGGACGCCATTAAAGCTTGGAGCTTGAAGGCTTGGAGCTCTAGGAACATCCTTAGGCGGGTTTTATAACTCTATCTTGATGCTTTATATGCTTGGTTTCATTCTTGCAAAATTTACTTGATAGTTCTTCTTCTACCTCCCATCTTCTTTGCACGATTGCAAGCAAAACAATGGGAGAACCGACCTTGCTAGAGGTTGAAGATGAGGGGCATGATTCCCTAGGTTGCTTTTTCAACCGACTTGGACCTTTGGGTCCAAACGGTTTGCAAACCGTTTGGGGTCAAACGGTTTCACAACCGTTTGCTCCCAACCGGTCTTGCAAGACCGTTTGGATTCAAACGGTCTCAAGACCGGTTGACAAGGTTGACCAGGGGAAGACCGTTTGAGGGTCTGTTGACAAGACATTGAATTTAGTTCCTGCAAAGAATCAAAGCTTAATTCTTAACCAATTGAAAGTTGAAGGCACTTCAACATGAAACCCTAATCGGGTCAAAAATTGTTGTTTTAGAACATAGATCTTGTTGAGTTTTGGGTTGAAGGACCCAAACGGTCTCAAGACCGTTTGGGGGTTCCTCCAAACGATCTCAAGACCGTTTGGGCACAACCCAAGACCGTTTGAAGGTCTAGGGTTGAGTTAATCTTTTGGTTTGAGGGTCCAATTACAAGAAGTTGATGAATTGATGAAAATTGCTGATTTTGACCTAATTGGACTTCAACCCTAGTCAAAACGACTTAGTTTTTGGTCAAACTTTGGGAAAACAGTCTCAAGACCATTTGGATGATGTCCAAACGACCTCAAGACCGTTTGGGCCAAGTTTGAGCCCAATTGGAGGTCAATTGATGGGGTCAACCTTGGGTTGATTCCCATTGTTGAACATTGATGACCATCCGATTTGAAATCCTAATTGAGAACGATTGAACCCTAATTGGCTTGCAATTGAGGGTCAATTTGATGTCCAATTGACTAAGGCTAACCCTAATTGACTCAATTTATAAGGGGCTGACATGGCCTTGACCAATTGAGGGCTTCAACATACACTTTCATGAACTTTGGTAACCTTTGAATCACTTTGGAGGTCCAAATGGTTTGAGCCCATTTGGACCAAACGGTTTCAAGACCGTTTGGATCCAAACAGTCTCAAGACCGTTTGAGGCCAAACGGTCTCAAGACCGTTTGGGGCCAAACGGTCTCAAGACCGTTTGGTCCAAACGACCTCAAGCTGAATTGTCCAAATAGTTTCAAACCGATTGAGCACCAAACGGTTTGGAAAGTCAACCCTTCCAAACGGTCTTCACCTCCAAACGGTCTCAAAACCGTTTGGATCCAAACGGTCTCAAGACCGTTTGGTGGTTGAAACCGTTTGAAGGTTGAAACCGTTTGGAGATGTTGATGATGGTTTGTACTTAACCAATTGATGGTGTAATTAGTTCAATGGTGATCCAATCTAAACCCTAATGGTAACCTAGGTCATTAAGGGACTAAGTGATTAGTGAGTTAACCCATGATGGTAATCATGAGGCAAATTACCAAAATACCCTTGAGGGGTCTAAAGGGGTAAAACCTTGTTCTAATCAAACCCTAATAACATGATGATGATGTCCTGGGTTAAGTTAGTCAATGAGGACTTAACCCAACCTGATCTAGAGTGGTGTTATCACCATCTACTAGTGAGAGGAGAGAGAAAGTATCCTAAGAAAGAGAAAGTACCCTTTTAAGGTGGAAACTCAAGTGAGATACTTCAAATACACATGAATGTGCATGATTAGGGAATGATCCACCTATGTGAGGTCATGGAAACCCTAGTCATGATATCCAATGACTCTTAATCTTCTTTAAGAGCCTTTATGATGATGTTTTCTCTTACATGATGATGTAATGAGTCCAATTCACCATGGAGTGAACAGTAAACCCTAATTTTGGGATGATGACATGAAAGATGAATAGTAAACCCTAATTATTGAATTGTTTACTATTATCAGTTAATGTAACCATGCAGGTTCTCATGAGATGATGATCATGACCAGGTATGGAATACCATGTTATATTCATTGAAAGCATGCCTTAAGCTTTATGAATAAGTGAATTATCTTGATGCACTGCTAAGTGGCATCTATTGTGATTTATGGGCTGAAAGAGCCATAAATACCATCAAGGTCATGCTTGACAGATGACTTGTGATGAATTGACTGAGAACTGATGATTTGAAAGAGTTAGGCCTGCTACATTTTAAGTATTCTCATTTTAAGTTGTTATGCTAATGTTATTGTTTGAAGAACAATGTATGATGCTAAGAATACTGAATGTACCTAACTAATCAAGTGAAATGTAGAGACCTGATCATAGATCCATCATTGTCAGAGTCTAAATGATGGTGAAACACGTTTTCCTCAGGGAACTCCTGGAGCACATACTTTTGAGTATGTGTGGTACATGGATGTGTAGACCTTACATCCTAGTGTAGGAATGTGACGTAGATTTTATAGTCCGTCAATCCTTCACTAAAAGATGTCCAGGGTGAGAGGTTTTGGTGTAGATTCTTGTAGTCCATCAAACCCCACCACAAAGTCCAAAAGGTGAGAGGTATTTATATCCTCCCTTAAAGACACAAACACCGCATCAGTAGTAGGTAAACATGAAATCTCCTGATGTTGAAGAGAGTACAGAACGCCACTGTAACTTTAAAAATAGCGAAGGACCAGTCTACCCTGGTAAGCTATTACAAAAGACATCCCGCCAGATGTCTAACTGTCAATCCTCTAACTGACTGAGGAAGGTGAGGTCTTAAGAATCCGGCTCTTTTTATGACCTATGTATGGTACTGATGCGATTTACTAGTGATCAGTTGGAGTATGAGTGGTAAGCCTCATCTCCACAGGGCGTAATAATGTTTTAAAAACATAATCAACAGCGTAGTATATCTGTTAGAGTTATCTACGAGTTAATTGATTGATGTTACTTTGAATAGTGTAGATGTTCTCATATTTCATAAATGATTGAACTCTTGCTTATCATCAGAACTGCTAAAGAATACCTTAAAGGCTTTTATTGCTTTAGTTATTCCTTGCTTTGCTTATAAAGCTTCTAGTGGAGAGTTATAACTCTCGCTGGGGCAATTATGTATAATTGTCTCACTCCGCAGACTTCAACTTTTTAGGTGGTCGTCAAAGACGGAGGAACCGGTCTCAAGGTGACCAGTCCCAATAGCAGCATCAAGAGTAGTAAATCTCAGGTGGAGATTCAGCCTGCTTTATGGTGTAGTTAGAGTCAAGTCTTATGTGTCCTCTGTACTCTCAGGTCTTGGAGTGTTTTGTTATGAGTTCTTGAGAATTTTGTAATCATGTTGCATGTAATTACTCAAGAAGTAATTTGTCAGAGTTGTATACAGTTAAATCCTTTTTCTATGGAAAAGGTTTGTGGTTTCAAGCTCTAAACTCGAAAAGTTTTAATTTCCCGTGATTTTCGTCTTCCGTTGTTTACCGAATGCTTCCGTACATGTTTAATTCGGGATTAATTCGTGGTTTGGAGATCGGAGCCCACAATTAAGTGGTATCAGAGCTCTAGGTTCGCTGAGTCTACAGAGGCATAGGACTTAGGAAGTCGAGTCTATCTTTAGTATTCCTTCCTTATCTAATATAATCTTCTGCTCCTCTGGAGAAGAAGATACTTAAGAATGTCTGAGCCACATGATGAGAACGTGGTAGAGAGTAGTGCTAGTGCACCCCAAGGCGGTGCAGGAGTACCAGAGGTGGAACAGCCTGTACCAGAACAACCTAGAGAGCCACCCCAGTTCGACCCAGCTAACATGGGTAATCCAGCAGTTCAGACTATGTTCGGGCAGTTCATGGCTGCCATGACACATATAACCGACAGGATGTCGATGCCTGTACCCAGGGCACCTGTCCAACCAGAAGGTCAGGGTATCGGGAAGACGTTCGAGCGACTGCGTCGTGTCGGAGCTACCGAGTACCATGGGACTGTTGACCCCGCAGATGCTGATCTGTGGTTGACGGAGTTGGAGAAGGCTTTCAGGATCCTCAATATCCCTGAAGCTGAGAAGGTCAGACATGCTGTCTATCTTCTCAAAAGAAGCGCTGGTCATTGGTGGACAATGGAAGAGCAGAAGAGACCTAGAATAGAGATCTCGTGGGAAGACTTTCGGCGGGAATTTGTTAATAGCTATTTCCCAAAGACCTTCCTAGACGAGAAGATCTCTCAGTTTGAGAGACTAAGACAAGGCATGATGAACGTTAGCGAGTATGAAGTTAAGTTCATGGAGCTGTTGCGGTTTTGTCCGCACATGGCTGCCACAGAAGATGAGAGAATCAGGAGATTCGAGAGGGGTTTGAATGCTGACATGTCTACCCATGTGTCTACCTTAGAGAATCGCGAGAGATTCTCTACCTTCGTTAAGTCAGTCCGAAGGATAGAGAGATCTGTGGTTGAGAAAAGGCAGACTCAGAAGAGATATCCACAGTTCCAGGGTTCTTCATCTAGGGACTTTAAACAGCCTAGATCCTCTGCGCCTAACCCTCCACCATCTAGATCTAGTTCTCAGACTCAGTGGTCTCCTAGTAGAGGTAGAGGAAGAGGACAACCACCTTGGGAGACACAGAGTTCTGCATCAATGTCCGCTACCGGACCACAGATACCACAAGAGAGAAGTTGTTACAACTGTGGTAAGGTAGGACATTTGATGAAGGACTGCCGATCTAAGCCTGTCAGTGTGACACAGCCTCTGAGACAAGAACAACAGGGATCACAGAGAGGACAATCTCAGGGAGCGGCTTGAGGACGCGGGCAAGCGTCTCAAGCGGGATCATCAGCACCACCTCAACAACAAGCTACTGTGAGGTTCTATGCTATGAACCCACCAGAGGCAGTGGTTGATCCACAAGTAGTGACAGGTCAGATGGAACTTTTATATTCTGATTTGTCTAAATCTTGTGTAGTATCTGTTCTGATTGATCCGGGTGCTACACACTCTTTCATCACTCGAAGGGTGATTCGTAACTGCAATATGACAACTAGTCATAGGGCAGATAGGTTGTTGTTGGAGACTCCGTTGAGTGGGTCTGCCGTTCTGCAAGAAGTATGCTCTCCCTGCGTACTCTTCTTTTCTAAGCATCGCATTCAAGTGGATCTTATACCGCTTGATATGCAAGGATTTGATATAATCCTAGGGATGGATACCTTGGAGAGTTACCGAGTTGTCTTGGACTGTGAGTCCAAGTTGGCAGTGTTTGCTGATGAAAGCAACACATGGGTCTTTCAAGGTGAAAGAAAGATTCTGCCCACCTGTCTGGTATCAGCAATGGTTGCTGATAAGTTGATGAGGCAAGGATGTTATGCATTCTTAGCCCATGTGGTAGATGTTACCAAGGAGAGTCCTAACCTTGCTGAAGTTCCTATAGTCCGGGAATTCGAGGATGTGTTTCCCGAAGAACTTCCTAGTATACCACCACCCCGAGAGATTGATTTTGAGATCAATTTAGTCCCAGATACGAAACCCATAGCCCAGACTCCTTATAGGATGGCGCCTGCCGAGATGGCAGAACTCAAGAAACAGCTTCAAGAGTTACTTGAGAAGGGTTTCATCCGACCGAGTACCTCACCTTGGGGTGCTGCGGTTTTGTTTGTTAAAAAGAAAGATGGATCAATGCGGTTGTGCATTGACTATAGACAACTCAATACAGTAACAATAAAGAACAAGTATCCTTTGCCGAGGATTGATGATCTCTTTGACCAGTTGTGTGGTGCAAAAGTCTTTTCTAAGATAGACTTAAGGTCTGGATATCATCAACTCCGCATTAAGGATAGTGACATATCCAAGTCTGCCTTTAGGACAAGATATGGCCACTATGAGTTCACGGTTATGTCGTTTGGACTAACCAATGCACCAGCTGCATTCATGGAACTCATGAATAGAGTCTTCCGACCCTTCCTTGATCAGTGTGTTGTCGTCTTCATAGATGACATACTGATTTATAGTAGGGATGCTCAGCAGCATGAGAAGCACCTTCGCCAAACTTTGACTTTGCTAAGAGAACATAAGCTATATGCTAAGTTTAGTAAGTGCGAGTTCTGGTTATCTGAAGTGTCTTTTCTAGGACATGTGATATCTGCCTTGGGAATTCGTGTTGACCCTGCGAAGGTGGAATCTGTTCTACAGTGGGAACAACCGAAGACACCGACGGAGATTAGAAGTTTTCTGGGGTTAGCTGGCTATTATCGAAGGTTTATTAAGAATTTCAGTTCTATAGCCTTACCTTTGACCAAGTTAACCCGGAAGGATGTTCCTTTCGCTTGGAGTGATAAGTGTCAACAGTCCTTTCAACTGTTGAAGGAAAGGTTGACAAGTGCACCTGTGCTTGTGCTACCTGAGCAAGGAAAGGAATATGTAGTCTTCTGTGATGCCTCCAAGAATGGACTTGGATGTGTGTTGATGCAGGATAAACAAGTAATTTCTTTTGCTTCCCGACAGCTTAAGAAACACGAGGAGAATTATCCGACACACGATCTAGAGTTAGTTGCTGTAGTCCATGCCTTGAAGATCTGGAGGCATTATCTTTACGGAGAAACCTTACAGATTTTCACAGACCACAAGAATCTTAAGTATATCTTCTCTCGGCATGAGCTTAACATGAGGCAACGTCGTTGGATGGAGTTAATCAAGGACTACGACTGTACAATTGATTACCATCCGGGCAAGGCCAATGTTGTTGCAGATGCCTTGAGTAGGAAATCAGCAACATCAACCATGGATAGAGCACAACTAAGTTCTTTAGTATGCTCTAGGAGGGATATGCTTATCTCTTTAAGACAAAACAATGTTCAGTTGAAGGTATCATTGTTAGCTGGTTTGTTGGATGAGATGCAGATTAAACCTACCTTAAGAGAGCAGATAAAGGAGGCACAGCAAGTAGATGTTGTAGTTCAGCAGATTAGATCTGAGTTCGGTAATGAGAAGCGAGAAGGTTTTCATGAGTCAGATGACCAGGTGGCATGCTATCATGGGAGAATGATAGTACCATATGTGGATAACCTAAGGAAGTTAGTTCTGGAGGAAGCTCATTCTTCGATGTATGCTATGCATCCAGGGAGCACCAAAATGTATCGGAACCTGAAGGATATGTATTGGTGGCCTGGAATGAAGAAGGATGTAGCTGAGTTTGTTCTGAGGTGTCCTGTGTGTCAGCAGGTCAAGGCTGAGCACCAGAAACCTGCAGGAACAATGCAACCTTTACCCATACCACAGTGGAAGTGGGACCATGTGAACATGGACTTTGTCGTTGGCCTACCCAGGACAAACAAAGGACATGATTCCATTTGGGTAGTTGTTGATAGGTTGACTAAGACAACACATTTCTTACCTGTCAAAACGACCTTTTCTGCCGAGAGGTTATCCCAGTTGTATGTCAAGAGATAGTGTGTTTGCACGGAGTTCCTGTCACTATAGTTTCTGACAGAGGTCCCTAGTTTACAAGTCACTTTTGGGAGCAGTTACACAGAGCCCTAGGTACCAAGTTAAGGTTTAGTACATCCTTTCATCCACAGACTGATGGACAGTCAGAAAGGACTATACAGACCTTGGAAGATCTATTGAGAGCATGTGTTCTCCAGTTTACCGGTAGTTGGGATCTACACCTGAGCTTGATAGAGTTTGCCTATAACAATAGCTATCAGCATAGCATTGATATGGCACCATATGAAGCCTTATATGGTAGGCGTTGTAGATCACCCTTGTGTTGGTATGAGACTGGTGAGCACCAGTTGTTGGGTCCCGACCTTGTGCAGCAAACTACAGAAAAGATTAGGGTTATACAACAACAGCTTAAGACAGCACAGGATAGAGAGAAATCGTATGCTGATAAACGTCGTAGACCCCTAGAGTTCCAGGTTGGAGACAGAGTATATCTCAAGGTCTCACCATGGAAAGGAGTCCTTCGTTTTGGAAAGAAAGGAAAGTAAGCTCCTAGATTTATGGGACCTTATCCAATTGTTGAAAGAGTTGGGAAGGTGGCCTATAGACTAGAGTTACCTCAGGAGCTGCAGAAGCTGCACCCTGTGTTTCACATTTCCATGCTGAGGAAATGCCACCCAGATACCGAGTCAGTTCTACAACCTATGGAAGTAGAATTGAATGAAGATATAACAGATGAGGAAGGACCAGTGTCAATCCTCGATAAAAGAACTAAAAAGCTAAAGAAGAAGGATATAAGCCTTGTAAAAGTCCTCTAGAACCATCGTGGTGTTGAAGAAGCCACTTGGGAACTAGAGGATGAGATGAGAAGGAAATACCCTACTCTTTTCTTATAGTACGCTTTATCGATTTTGGGGACGAAATCCTTTTGAAGGGGTGAAGGATTTGTAACATCCCTGACCTGGGTTATAAACTAACCCTGGAATTTTTGCCTAAATATGTAATTATAAGCTTGTGAACACTCCCTGGCATGTAATTAAGTTCTTCAGGAACATATAATTTCAAGTTTTGCTCCTTTTTGTGTAAAGTTGTAGCATTGTGTTGTATGCAGGGACCTATGTGCAAATTACCTAGTTTAAGGGGTTAAATTGCAAAATTCACAAGTTAAGATGTTCCTTTGATGTTGAGACATCATGAGGATGTTTATGATGAAGTTTGAAGAATTTCGCAAGCTTGAGCACCAAGGTGCAGCTGTGGAAGCAATCCCCATGCTTAGAAACCCTAATTTGGTGTAATGTGCAATTTACCCAAATTGAGGGGTCCAACTTGTAATTTTCACCTTCTAGAACATCTTTTATAACTTTTGTCATCATTTAGAGTAGAAATGATGAAAGAGACACATGAATGAATAATCTGGTAAAAAGAATGATCTTTGTGGTGAAAGTCACCCAATTTGGGCATCGAGACTTTTCATGGATGTACCCTAGTTGATGGTTGGATTTCTTTACCCTTAGATCTTGAGATTTTATGAGATTTTCATAAGGATAGATGGGTTTGGACGTGCCCTTGAGCAAGGAGGGACCTAGATGTGATTTCCAATCTTGTGAGGACCTTAGGGTGAAAAAGGGGCTAAAGTATATAAGCCACTTCTTTACAAGATAAGTGAACGATCTTTTCTTCCCTTCATTCTCTTCTCTTCTTGCTCATACGAACAAGGATAGCTTTGGAGCTCAGGGGGACGACCAACCTGTTCTAGGTAAGAGAGCACGACCTTCTAGCTCGAATTCATGGAGGAATTCACTTTGTAAGGTTGGTTTTGTGGATAGCTTACTTAGTCTTCTTGTTTTAGCCGACCAAACCAACGTTCCCTTGGAGAATTCACCTCTGACCAAGTTGTGGAAGCTCAAGGACGCCATTAAAGCTTGGAGCTTGAAGGCTTGGAGCTCTAGTAACAGCCTTAGGCGGGTTTTATAACTCTATCTTGATGCTTTATATGCTTGGTTTCATTCTTGCAAAATTTACTTGCTAGTTCTTCTTCTACCTCCCATCTTCTTTGCACGATTGCAAGCAAAACAATGGGAGAACCGACCTTCCTAGAGGTTGAAGATGACGGGCGTGATTCCCTAGGTTGCTTTGTCAACTGACTTGGACCTTTGGGTCCAAACGGTTTGCAAACCGTTTGGGGTCAAACGGTTTCACAACCGTTTGCTCCCAACCGGTCTTGCAAGACCGTTTGGATTCAAATGGTCTCAAGACCGGTTGACAAGGTTGACCAGGGGAAGACCGTTTGAGGGTCTGTTGACAAGACATTGAATTAAATTCCTGCAAAGAATCAAAGCTTAATTCTTAACCAATTGAAAGTTGAAGGCACTTCAACATGAAACCCTAATCGGGTCAAAAATTGCTGTTTTAGAACATAGATCTTGTTGAGTTTTGGGTTGAAGGACCCAAACGGTCTCAAGACCATTTGGGGGTTCCTCCAAACGGTCTCAAGACCGTTTGGGCACAACCCAAGACCGTTTGAAGGTCTAGGGTTGAGTTAATCTTTTGGTTTGAGGGTCCAATTACAAGAAGTTGATGAATTGATGAAAATTGCTGATTTTGACCTAATTGGACTTCAACCCTAGTCAAAATGACTTAGTTTTTGGTCAAACATTGGGCAAATGGTCTCAAGACCGTCTGGATGATGTCCAAATGACCTCAAGACCGTTTGGGCCAAGTTTGAGCCCAATTGGAGGTCAATTGATGGGTTCAACCTTGGGTTGATTCCCATTGTTGAACATTGATGACCATCCGATTTGAAATCCTAATTGAGAACGATTGAACCCTAATTGGCTTGCAATTGAGGGTCAATTTGATGTCCAATTGACTAAGGCTAACCCTAATTGACTCAATTTATAAGGGGCTGACATGGCCTTGACCAATTGAGGGCTTCAACATACACTTTCATGAACTTTGGTAACCTTTGAATCACTTTGGAGGTCCAAACGGTTTGAGCCCATTTGGACAAAACGGTTTCAAGACCGTTTGGATCCAAACGGTCTCAAGACCGTTTGGACTCAAACGACCTCAGGACCATTTGGTCCAAACGACCTCAAGCTGAATTGTCCAAACAGTTTCAAACCGATTGAGCTCCAAACGGTTTGGAAAGTCAACCCTTCCAAACGGTCTTCACCTCCAAACGGTCTCAAGACCGTTTGGTGGTTCAAACCGTTTGGAGATGTTGATGATGGTTTGTACTTAACCAATTGATGGTGTAATTAGTTTAATGGTGATCCAATCTAAACCCTAATGGTAACCTAGGTCATTAAGGGACTAAGTGATTAGTGAGTTAACCCATGATGGTAATCATGAGGCAAATTACCAAAATACCCTTGAGGGGTCTAAAGGGTTAAAACCCTGTTCTAATCAAACCCTAATAACATGATGATGATGTCCTGGCTTAAGTTAGTCAATGAGGACTTAACCCAACCTGATCTAGAGTGGTGTTATCACCATCTACTAGTGAGAGGAGAGAGAAAGTATCCTAAGAAAGAGAAAGTACCCTTTTAAGGTGGAAAATCAAGTGAGATACTTCAAATACACATGAATGTGCATGATTAGGGAATCATCCACCTATGTGAGGTCATGGAAACCCTAGTCATGATATCCAATGACTCTTAATCTTCTTTAAGAGCCTTTATGATGATGTTTTCTCTTACATGATGATGTAATGAGTCCAATTCACCATGGAGTGAATAATAAACCCTAATTTTGGGATGATGACATGAAAGATGAATAGTAAACCCTAATTATTGAATTGTTTACTATTATCAGTTAATGTAACCATGCAGGTTCTCATGAGATGATGATCATGACCAGGTATGGAATACCATGTTATATTCATTGAAAGCATGCCTTAAGCTTTATGAATAAGTGAATTATCTTGATGCACTGCTAAGTGGCATCTATTGTGATTTATGGGCTCAAAGAGCCATAAATACCATCAAGGTCATGCTTGACAGATGACTTGTGATGAATTGACTGAGAACTGATGATTTGAAAGAGTTAGGCCTGCTACATTTTAAGTATTCTCATTTTAAGCTGTTATGCTAATGTTATTGTTTGAAGGACAATGTATGATGCTAAGAATACTGAATGTACCTAACTAATCAAGTGAAATGTATAGCCCTGATCATAGATCCATCATTGTCAGAGTCTAAATGATGGTGAAACAGGTTTTCCTCAGGGAACTCCTGGAGCACATACTTTTGAGTATGTGGGGTACATGGATGTGTAGAACCTTACATCCTAGTGTAGGAATGTGACGTAGATTTTATAGTCCGTCAATCCTTCACTAAAAGATGTCCAGGGTGAGAGGTTTTGGTGTAGATTCTTGTAGTCCATCAAACCCCACCACAAAGTCCAAAAGGTGAGAGGTATTTATATCCTCCCTTAAAGACACAAACACCGCATCAGCAGTAGGTAAACATGAAATCTCCTGATGTTGAAGAGAGTACAGAATGCCACTGTAACTCTAAAAATAGCGAAGGACCAGTCTACCCTGGTAAGCTATTACAAAAGACATCCCGCCAGATGTCTAACTGTCAATCCTCTAACTGACTGAGGAAGGTGAGGTCTTAAGAATCCGGCTCTTTTTATGACCTATGTATGATACTGATGCGACTTACTAGTGATCAGTTGGAATATGAGTGGTAAGCCTCATCTCCACAGGGCGTAATAATGTTTGAAAAACATAATCAACATCGTAGTATATCTGTTAGAGTTATCTACGAGTTAATTGATTGATGTTACTTTGAATAGTGTAGATGTTCTCATATTTCATAAATGATTGAACTCTTGCTTATCATCAGAACTGCTAAAGAATACCTTGAAGGCTTTTATTGCTTTAGTTATTCCTTGCTTTGCTTATAAAGCTTCTAGTGGAGAGTTATAACTCTCGCTGGGGCAATTATGTATAATTGTCTCACTCCGCAGACTTCAACCTTTTAGGTGGTCGTCAAAGACGGAGGAACCGGTCTCAAGGTGACCAGTCTCAACAGCAGCATCAGGAGCAGTAAATCTCAGGTGGAGATTCAGCCTGCTTTATGGTGTAGTTAGAGTCAAGTCTTATGTGTCCTCTGTACTCTCAGGTCTTGGAGTGTTTTGTTATGAGTTCTTGAGAATTTTGTAATCATGTTGCATGTAATTACTCAAGAAGTAATTTGTCAGAGTTGTATACAGTTAAATCCTTTTTCTATGGAAAAGGTTTGTGGTTTCAAGCTCTAATCTCGAAAAGTTTTAATTTCCCGTGATTTTCATCTTCCGCTGTTTACCGAATGCTTCCACACATGTTTAATTTGGGATTAATTCGTGGTTTGGAGATCGGAGCCCACAGAAACAACCCTAGTGGAGCTCGCTTGGACGGGCAAGGAGAAGGTGGATGAAGAAACCATTGCAGCGCTCTGGGCAATCTGGACAAGAAGGAAAGATATTATCTTTGGTAACAAGCTGCGACCACTAGCTCTTCTGCATCGGCCCCTACTGGAGTTGATTTGAGGACACCATGAAGCCAACAACAGTTGTCTCTACGTCTAAGGACATCAATGGTGGTGAGATGGCATCCGCCTCACCAGCTGACAGTCAAACTAAATTGTAATGCTGCATGCAGTAGGAGTCAAGGAGTGGGACGACGCTACCATGGCATGGAGAAACCATGAGGGTAAAGTAATGAGGGATGCAGGGCGGAAACGACCAACAATACTTGATGTGAAGTGCGCTGAAGCATGGGTAGTGTGCAAGGGACTCCAGTAATCAAGACAGATGACCATCATCAACCTTATAGTAGAGTCTAATGCAGAGAAGGTGATCAACCTTATCAATGCCAAAGCTCGGAGGAAGGACCTATTGGGCAACATCGTGGATGACATTTACCAATTGATTTCCCTTTTCCCTAGTATTTCTTTCTATTCATGCAAGAGGTAGGCTAATTCGCTATCTCATCACTTAGCTAGGCTGGAGATCTCTAGTAATTTCTAGTTTTGCGATAGCTCTTCTATCCCTGTGTCTATAATGAACTGTGTAGTGGAAAATTTCATTAGTTAATGAAATCAGCTTTTCATATCATTTCCACTTAAAATTATCACAGGTTATATAATTGATTTCTTAATCCTAATTGTACATGTTGATGATCCTAATCCAAGAAATCCCAATTATACATCCTTATCATTTTCATTATGTTAAGATCTCATTATATTAAACCATATCAGATTATAACACAAAGTGAAGCATTTAATGTATTCAATCCTTTAATTATCAATTCTAGGATTTCCATGTGTTAATCATCACATAAAAAGATATTAGTCATACTTTTGAAACTATGATCCTAATTAGGTCAACAAACGTATTTTATTTATAATCCTCATTTTTTATCAAAGCCATAAGTAATTTTGATGTATTGACCTACAAATTATTTTCTACATTTATTTTATGTTATGAATAATGTGACCAATCATGGAGGGACAAGTCATCATATAAATTATCTTTGCAATTACATTCTTTTCTCGACGCACAAATATCAGCTTGGATCCACTTATAAGATGATACAGATCTGACCTATCCTCATTTCTCCTGCATCTCATGCAATGTAAAATGGAGGTTTGCCTCCCCTATTTCACTAGAGAAACAAGGCTCCCAAAGCCTAATGTGATGTGACCGCCCTACACTCTGAATGTGGATGTCGAAGAAATGATGTAAATTCTTAGCATTCCTCCAAGGATGAGAAGCTAAGGTCAATGTTCCTTTCTCCTCCCACCTATATGCCACTCATGCCAACACTATTTTTGTCCTCCACTCACATAAGACCAAGGAAGAGGGTAGGATTGTTGGGGAGGGGAGATCTTTCCATCACTTTGTTGCCTTACTGCATACATTCTGGATTTTAGAAGAGACCCTTCCTATCCTTATATAGATCATGGTTACATGAGGGAGAATGTGAATTTTGAGAATATAGTGCAACCCCATCCTTGTGAGAACCTAGTTCTTGGGATCTCTGGTTATATTATTTCCTTTTTTATAAGACAAAAATAGGTAAGTATTTATGTGAGACCCCAGACCTTGATAAAAGTGTTGAACAAGCTTAATTATTATATTTTAATTTTTATAACCCTAATAATACCTTTTTATAATCTTTGAAATCATAATACAAGCTTAAGTTTCAAATTTGGTCCAATTTGGACATTGTTTGAGCAAGTTATGCAATTTTATGCACATTTTGGACTTTTCTACAATTTACTCAATTGAGAGGTTTTCTTTGCAATTTATCACTTGCATTATGTTCCATGGATATTCTGTCATCATTCTTGATCTTTTTGAGCCATGGGGCTCCTATTTAAACCTTGGTTTGATGGTTTTTTCCTCAAGGGTATTTTAGGGTTTACCCCTTCATGGATGAGCTACCTTTAGTAGCTATCCACTAATGAATTATTTGTTTTGCTTAGAAATTCAGGAAAAGAGGGATAAACATGTCTCTATGGATGGTAGGGGATCTTCTTGCATGTGTGTTTGTATATTCTTAATAGTTTAATGTCATGGACACTTGGAAAGATACTGGAACTTCAACTTTTTCATTTTCTTTATCTTAAAGTTTCATATACTTATCCCTAAGCACCCAAATGATCCATTTTCTCTCCAATAATTTCCTCCTTCTATGAAACTCATTCTCCCTATATTCTTATACGAATTTCCTATCCAAGGAAGAAGAAAGAGGGGATCTTCTTAGAAAAAGAATCTAGGGTTGCAATTGACTTCCTATAACAGTTTGAAAAGCTTCCTTCTAGTGAAATTGACCTAAAAGAGTAAAAATCCCCATCTTTTTTCATCCATTCATTTTTTTTTATCCTTCCTTCTACCTTTCTCGAGGTCAGCACCATTATGTTCCTTGGTAAAAAATGCTCTAAATATCTAAAACCCTACCTTTCTTGCTCCTTATGCTTAGGGTTTGCTCAATTGATGAAGAAAGGTACTAGATGGACGAGCTCACAAGTTATGCTTAGATTTCCTAACCCTCTTTCTTGTGTTTTCTTCTGTTTGGGATTTTAGCTTCTAATTAGAGGAATATTTTATACCTTGCTCCTCGTTTATTGCTTCCCATAAGATTGCTAGCTCATGTTCTTTCTTTTAAATGATGATCCATGCACTAAAAAGCTATGCTTGACTTGGATTTTAACTTTTATAATGGTTCCTATTCTGATTTTTGTTCTATTTGAACCTGTGATGATGTGTATTTTATTCCTAAGGTATAATATGACTCGGATTAGGTTAGTTTGACAACCTATGGTGCTAAGCACTTATCAACCAATGATCAATTTTAGGGTTTTAAGCTGATTTTATCTACAAACCTTGACCTAATGATCGTACCATTGCAACAACCCTATAGTGTTGTCTTAATGACAACTGATGGTCGGTATCAAAGGTTTTGGATGATGGTGACAGCCTGTGTTCACCCCCTTAGGTATGGTTTTGGCTCAATTAGAAGTTTAATGATCAACCATTAAGTACCCTACTGATGTTATCAATCAATGATGACATTAGCTTAATATTTGATGTTGATCAATAAATATAGTACTGATATAAAAACCTATGGTCACTAATGATGGTGGATCAGGTCTCCACAACCTATGGTGAGTTAATTATATATTTTTATCATAAATTAAGGCTTAGACCATTGGTTTCTTGGGTCACTTGATGCAATGGTCGGAACTATACTGTAATTGATGGTTTTAACATATGAACTTGACCCAATTGTCAAGATCTGATGTATATTCCTCCAATAAAGTGGAATGATGGCTAATGTAATTTTTTGGTCCTAATAATGTGATTTATATGGTTTCCTTTATATGATCAACTTAAGGAGCTTACTTGTTGACAGTGGATGGCTTGTTTTAAATGAACATTTGATTGTGGGTTTTACCCTACTCTCAACAAAACCCTTATTGTTGTTAATCAAAGGATGTCTAGGGTTAAATGGTGACTATTATAGATAACAACTCAATAACATCATAGATGATTCATTCAAGGTGTTTACTTCTGCAAACGACCAATGGCTTTACCTTTTCAACATTTCATGGTTAGAAGTTGATTCCTAAATATGTCCATTATTTTCAGTGAAGTGTGTAGTGTAATGTTATGATTCGAATGATGAGAATTGATGGTTAATGACTTAAACTTGTAGTCTTACCCTTTCCCTCATATGATTATGATTTATAATCACCATAATGAATTAATGGGTAACCCTAATGAGGTATAGCTTGTTATACCTAGCTTTAATATAACTAAATGATGGAAATTGGTTATGAATAGTCCTTGAATGATTTATACAATCATGGATAACTTGCTTATTGTTGTTAAAACCCTAGTATGCTATAAATCGATGGTTATACCTTTATTTATGTGTGGGCTCATACTTGAGAATGGTATGGAATGTGATGGTGATGCTTTACCTTATGCATCCATGATCCAATGGAGATGTTGTGAGTTAGCGTTTGGGTATAAGTGTCGATTAGTAACATTAATATAATTTATCTTGTTGAACCCAACTCTAATGCAAATAGATAAAGATGAGTATTCATTTTTAACATTCTTATATGATGGAATGATGGTGGAATAACCTCCTTAATATGATCATAACCTTAATATGTTAATTGGTGGTTATCATAGCCACATGGTTGATACTTGCTTATGCTAAACATGTGCATTATGAATATCATGAGGGTTAATCATATTTAGATTCCTTACATGTTGATGTAATAAAGGAATGTTCTTAAACTTAATATAACCCTACTATGATTGTTTATGAATATCACCTAGTTTATTATTGCAATATTGAGTTGATCTAGAGTATTATATGTAAGTGATGTTATGAGCCTTATTATAAGGCATGAAAATATAATGATGATATTGTAGGGAATTGTAGGATGGAATTAGTGACCTTTGGGCATGGTTGAGACCCAAATGAGGTGTAATATTCTTGTGTTGATAAGGCTTGATACCCTGTGATATTGTGAAAAAGTTTATATCATGTGATAGTATGATGGTCTTAATGACCTTTGGGCATTGTTGAGCCCTGAATGAGGTGTAATCCTCTTGTGTTGATAAGGGTTGATACCCTGTGATATTGTGAAAAGGATTTATATATTTTGATAGCATGATGACTGGTGTTGTCTCATAAATGGCAAGTGAATAGTACCATGTGATGAGGAGATGAGAAATTATGTTCCACACATTTTATTATCATTTAAAAGTTGTGATATTTATATGTTTTCTAGAAATAAATTTGGATTTATATGTTTACTTGTTTGATGCAGCCTTAATTCACCCAATTGTCATAACTAATCAAGTATAAGTCTAATCATGTAGTGCCCTGTGTCGTAGAGCCATCTTCAGTGTCAAAACTTGCTGGATGGTGAAATGAGTATTCCTAAGTGAAACTTGGAGCACATATTGTTGAGTATGTGGGGGTGGAAGGTTGAGGATATATCCTTGTCATCCACAATGCAGGTTGTAGAGGATGGATATGGTATTATCTCAAACATATGATGTGATTGAGGACAATTGTAGTTGTACCTCGGATTAGGGGGTTTTGTATACCCTGGTTTCTGGTGTCGTGGCTTGTACCAAGGGAACTCTAGTGGTTAGCAGGTTGACAATATGTCATTGTGGTGGCAACTTTAACTGATATGTCACTGCCTTTTTACTCGTACTGACTGAGGGGAAGAAATATTAGGATTTCGACACTCATAGATCTTGTACGGAACCGAATATCCCTTTGCAAGGGTTAGTTGGACTTTGGATGGTATGATTAAAATTCCACAGGGCATAATAAAAGATGCAAGACTGTCATGTAGCATATATGTTTAGGATTATACACAATGTTTCATATTGGATGATAACCCTTATTTTCTTTCTTTTCATTGAGATCATGTATAGTACAATAAGAGATAATTGATATGCTTATGTTGTAGTTATTCTCATGTTGTAAACATACTTATGTTGTCAAATATGCTGACGTTGATGGTTAAGATGATGTTGCTAGCTATGTTTAATATTGCTAGCCATGCATATGTAATTAAAAGTTCTTACATTGCTAATCATTCCTATGTAGTTAATTGTGATATGAAGTTAGTTCTACTTATGATGTAGATCTATTCGCTTTATTTGAGATACCAATATTGATAGCCATGTTATGTTACTAGACATATTCATGATGTCAGGGATTCTTATGCTACTATAGATTTCTTATACTATTAGAAAGGAATATGATGATAGTCAGATTAATGATAATGATTGTTATTGTGGGACCCACCTCTAAGATCCCCCAAAGATAACCAAACTTTCCAGACTAATCCTTGCATTAGCATACAAATCCTTAAATCAAACATTTGATTACATGAAAATCAAAAATAACTTTTTTTGTCTAATTAAATATTTGTAATAAGCAACTAAAGATCTTTTCATTAGCCAAATCTAGATGTAATCATTGCAAGATAAAACTATAATATAACATGAAGTAGAAAGTTATACTATTACATTCACATAAGAGACCTTGATCAAGATAAAGTACATCAGTACAAGCGTACACACCAAAAATACCTAGTATAGGGACAACCTATATGTATAACCTACAATAAAAGAGAAATCTCCACCTCATATGGTGAAGAAAGGATCACTGCAAATGATTGCCTCATGGGTGAACTGATGCTGAGTCAAAACCTAAAAAAAATTAAACCACCACGGTTCAACAAAGTTGAGTGAGTGGATAGGTTCAAGAAAAAACTAGCATTGAACTAATCTTTGAAAACTAATCATGAACAAATAGTAGCAATTTAGACAAACAATCAAGAATATCTTGCAGGTAATAACAGGTACATAGCATGAATATGAGATAAACAAATACTAACACATAAATGAAAACATATAATCAAATATTATATTTCAACTTGTCAAGATTCATTATTAAGTTTGCCCTGAAATTATTGGAGCTACACCTAATCATGTAAAATCCACCATGCTAGGTTCTCATGTCAACGACTCACTATCCACATCTTAGAGGTATCTGAAAACCCTAAGATATGAAACAAACTCTGGTCCACCTCAAAGTTGCTAAACATTAGCTAGGTATGAGCATAATGCCACTCTACCTTGCATACCTAAACTCAAGTGCACGAGATAGGTTAAATGCCATATATGTCAAACTAGGGCTCCATGTAAGAGATACTAATGAAATCTACCTCTATTGATCCCTTCCAAATATAGAACACAACTTTTCACAACAATGTATCACATACAATCCATCTTATTCACCTCGCAACATAGAATTTAGGTTAGCGCCTCATCTTGAAATCTTTCCTAAATTATGGTGATATAGCCTTCAAGGCCTAGATTCACAATCTGATTTTTTTTTAATATAAGGGATATTAGAAGAAATCTCATTTTCATTCCCCAGTATAGACTTTGGGAGAAAATCACAATGTTTAGGGCTCCTATCTAGATAAGTTAAGTTATAATGGATATTAAAGTGCATTTACTCACTTTAAGGAAAATATGAGGCAATTAAATGACATATATGTGATTTTGTGTTCTAACACAAGAATATGTTGCTTAGGATTTCAGAAATACATTTCTTCTAGATCAGAATATTTAGACCCTATATATACATTTCCATCACACAAGTCAAATGAACTAATCACCAGTCAATAATTCACATGTTATGCATAGTAATATGTTTTAACCAATATGCATAATTTGAAATTTGTAAATAATAAAAATTTGAACTGAATCTAGATAAAGAAGACTATAACATTCATATGATTCATTTACAAGGTTCAATAGAAGAATGAAATCTAAGGTCAAATAAGGTAAATAGGCTTGTGCAATTATTAGAGTTTCTCATTTCCTTCACTTGTAATTAAATGAGTAGAATTAAGTTTATAGTTCAACAAAAGCTTTCAATTGAGTCTACACCACTCACCTCTGGTGAGAAGCACCTGAAATTCGTAGCTCATCTACTGCTAATTTCTGAATCAAGTTCTCACTGCAAGAAATTAGAACTTTCCTTCTCCTATTTGCTCAATAACCTAGAAGAAGAAGAAGTGAAGAAAAAGAATGAAAGAAGATATTGATTTAGGATATTTTGATCCAAATCAGTGGAGTGATGAGCTCCGTACATAGAATAGTATAGAAGTAAATAAACCTAGTAGGAATTGGTTATATATAGAGGATTTACGAACCTTAGAAAAAGAGAACCCAGAATTTTGAAATTTCAACTTTAGGTTTCCCAAACCCTATAATCTCATTTTCTCTCAAGTGTTTTGAAGCTCATAAGTGCTGGACAGAAATGAGAGGTAATTGGGTCGTTTTTGTTCCATATATACCTATTGAGGTGCTTGGTAAAATTAGGTATAATGAATTTTTAGCCTTTTTTATTTTCTCTAGAAAATTTTGTCGGCTTAGTGTTCCTGCTAAGTAACTCGACTGACAGAATATGTTAATATGACTTAAGATACTCCAAATATTATTAATATTTTAGATGGTGTGTATAATTGAGTTGAAAAGTTACAGTAAAAAATTCCAACAATTCTTATGTACCAATAAATTATGAAAAATTAAATACTATACTATTATATTTTAATATGTATAGCAGGTCAGCTGAGTTACTCCATGGGAAACTCAGCTGACTGACAAGGTTTAGAAGTGTAGAAAATTCTATATTTTTTTAATATGCCTAACTGAGTTATATAACATATATCCAAAATTCAAGTTAATATGAGTTAATTACAAAATATGAAAAATGATTTATTAGATTGTTATACTTAACACCAAGTTCATAATTATTTCTATTAAGGATTTCATGCAGCTAGGGTAAATGACTTAATGCTTTCAAACAATATATAAATGAAATATCAGGAATCCAATCAATATTTTATCTAACGAAGAAGAGAAATGAAAAACATAATCAACTTTTAATGACTTCATGGATGTTTTAAACTAGCATTATATGAGATTCAAGATTGCGTCCTTACAAATCTTCCCTCCTTTTAGAGTTTCGTCCTGAAACACTAAAAAAAGTCAGGATGACATTTGCACATCTCATCCTTAAGTTCACATGTAGCCTCTTCGAATCTATGATGTCTCCACAACACCTTTACCATAGGTATCTCACGTCTATGCAACTTTTAGATCTTTCTATCCATTATCCGAACTGGGCCTTCCTCATATGTCACATCACTTGCTAGTTGTACATATGATGGATAGAAGATCTTATCAGTGTCAGGATGGCACTTCTTTAACATTGATACATGAAATATATCATATAGTTTATCTGACTCAGGTGGTAGATCAAGTCTATAAGCTACTTTGCCAATCCTTTCCAAAATTGGATATGGTCCCATGTATTGAGGAGCTAACTTGCCCCAGTTCCCAAACCTGAGAACACCCTTCCAAGGAGAGACCTTTAGAAATAGTTAATCCCCCACTTGGAACTCAAGAGGTCTACGTCTTCTATCTACGTAACTTTTTTTTCCTATCTTGTGTAGCTTTTAATTGTTCGCGTATTACAAAAATCTTTTCAGAAGTTTGTCGTACTATCTCGAGTCCCAACATTTGTCTCTCACCAGTCTCATACCAACACACTGGTCATATACACCTCCTTCCATATAGATCTTCAGAAGGTGCCATTCCCAGACTACATTGATAACCATTATTATATGAAAATTATATCAGGCTAACAGGTGATTCCCAACTACCAAAAAACTATAGAATACATTCCCTAAGCATATCTTCTAGAGTTTGTGTTGTCCTCTCTGACTATTCATAAGTCTAGGGATGAAAAGTTGTACTGAAGTTCAACTATGTTCCCATAGCTTCATGCAACATATTCCAAAGCCTAGATGTAATATGAGGACCTCTATCTTATACAATTGAAAGTGGAACTCCACGAAGTCTGATTATTTCATCTACATATATTTGAGCTAGTCATTCAATAGAAAAATTGTTTTCATAGGAAGAAAATGAGATGTTTTTGTCAATATATCAAAAACAACCCAAATGGAATCATGGCCCTTTGATGAACAGGGTAGACCAACTACAAAATCCATAGTAACATGATCACTTTTCCACTCTAGTATAGGAAAAGGTTGCAAATATCCAACGAGTCTCTGATGTTTTGCCTTTACTTGTTGACATATCCCACATTTTGCAACCAACCCAGCTACATCCTTCTTCATTTGAGCCACCAATATAACTCTTTGAGATTTTAATACATTTTGGAACTACCTAGATGCATTGCATACATAGTAGAATGTGCTTCCTAAAGAACATTCTTACTTATCTCATCCTGATTTGGAACACATAACCTTCCATGAAAGCATAAAAGATCTTTATTAGAGAAGTGAAATCCTTCCCTTTTTCCATCTTGCATCTCGTGGATCAAAGTCTAAATAAAAGGATATGTGTATTGTATATGTTTAATTTGTCACCCCAAGACATGCTTAATTTAAAGTTGTGCCAAAAGACCACCAGAAGATGCTAAACCCATATGCACATTCACCTCTCTAAGGGATAAAAGCATGTCCCTTCTAATGCATGTCATTGAATTTATCTCTATGGAAGGAATAGAAGATGGTGACATTCTACTTAGTACATATGCTACCACATTTACTTTTCTAGGATGGTAATCAATAGAGAAGTCATAGTCTTTAATCAATTAAAGCCATTTACGCTGCCTCATATTTAAATCATTTTTTGTGAATATATATTTCAGACTTTTATGATCAGTATATACGTGGCAAGGCTCTCCATATAGATAATGTCACCAAGTCTTTAATGCTAAGAATATAGCAGCAAGTTCTAAATCATGTATAGGATATTTTTCTTCATGATTTGTCAATTTTCTAGAAGCATATGCTACTACCTTACCATCTTGCATAAGGACACAACCTAAGCCCTTTCTGGAAGCATCACAATATACGACATAACCTTTCCTTACCTATGGAAGAGTGGTGAAGATGTCAACATGTTCTTCAATTGCTAAAAACTATGCTCACATTGATCTGTCCATTTAAATTGGACTTCCTTCCTAGTCAAATGAGTTAAAGGCATAGCAATAATGTTGAAATCTTATATGAACCTTCTGTAATAACCTACCAAACCAAGAAAACTTCTCACTTTAGTGGGTGTCTTGGGCTGCACCTATAGGAGTGAAGATTCCACTTTCTTGGGATCCACACAAATCCCTTCAGTAGAAGTTACATGGCCTAGAAATGCCACCTTAGATAGCCAAAACTCGCATTTACTAAACGTAGCATATAGATTATTTTGTCTCAACAAATGCAAAGCCAATAATAAATGCTCTTCATGTTTTCCTTTATTCACATAATATACCAAGATATCATCAATGAAAACAATAATGAATTGATCAAGGAACTGCCGAAAAACTCTATCCATCATGTCCATAAAATTTGTTGAAGCATTGGTTAGTGCAAATGACATAATCAAGTACTCATAGTGTCCATATCTGGTTCTGAAAGCTATCTTAGGAACATCTTTAGCTTTAATCCTAAGTTGATGATATCCTAGTCACAAATCAATCTTAGAAAGGATAGAATCCCCTCTTAATTAATCAAAATGATAATCAATTCTAGGCAAAGGACAATTTTTTTATAGTAAATTTATTGATTTTCCTGTAATCGATGCATAGACGCATTGTCTCATCCTTTTTTTTTTCACAAAAAGTATTGGTGCTCCCCATGGCCATGTGCTAGGTTGTATAAAGCCTTTATCAAGAATTGTTACCATTTCTTCTTTATCTCTCTTAATTCAGCTGGAGCCATACGATATGGTGCTTGTTCAATAGGTTGAGTTGGAGTTAGATTGATTACAAAATCGATCTCTCTAATTGGAGGTAATCCTGGCAATTCATCAGGGAAAACATCATTATATTCCTATACTCTAGGTACATCAAATAAGGTAGGATTCTCAACCCTAGAATCCATCACATGTGCAAGATATGTTGTGCACCCCTTTCTCATCATATTTTCAGCAACAATGGCAGATATCAAACATGTAGGTATTACTTTCCTTTCTTCTCAGAAGATCCAAGAAAAGTCTTCACCAGAAAAGATAGCTTCCTTGGTAAAGAATTCTTGATTCACCCTATATTTCTCTAAGCAATTCATGCCAAGAATAATATCAAAGCTGTGTACTTAAAGTGGTAACAAGTCCACTTGATTAAAATGTCTAATAAAGCCTAAATCACATCTAGAACAAACCTCTATCATAACTGTAGGTTGTACAGTAGGTATTACTAGCAAGAAATCATAAGGTAGATCCTCAATAGAAAGTTGACCTCTAAATATCACATCCTGAGTCACAAAGAATATGTAACACTAGGATCAATCAACACTATAATAGCTATAAGTATAGAGGTAACTAAGAAAATCTGACCTAACACAACACGTGGAGAAATACACCCTCTTTCTGGTTCAAAGTATAAGAATTTCCTATTGCCTATTGCCTACCCCAACCTCATCCTCGACCATGTCATATTGTGCCTCCCTCAATGATAGAACCAACATGGGAAGCATACCCCCTACCTGAGCTCTGTGGTGTTATGGATATTTGTCTTGGAATCATTGGTTGTTGTTGAGTTCTTTGTGGACAAAACCTGCTAGAATGCCCATCCTAGCCACAGATAAAACAACCTTTGAAATCAGGACCCCAACACGAACCTTTATGGAGTCAGCCACAAATTGTACAATGTGGTGTTGTTGAGTGAAAGCTCAGCCTATGAGGTCCTATCACAGTCCCTATACTCTGTGTCCTCTATGGTATTGGTCCTCTAGTTATTAAACTAGAAGTACCCCTGCCATGAGGAGAATGTGGTGGTGCACTAGCTGGTGCCTCTGCCCCTCTAGATGGATAGGTAGGCAAACTTGCCTTCCTTGGTTGTGCACAAGGGTATGGCCTTCTCATCTCACCACTTGCCATCTTGTGTGTCTCAAACTCTCTCCTTTGTTGGATGACATGTTCCACATGCCTAACGACATCAAAAAAGATATGGAAAATTGTCTTGGATTCTACCACAGCTATTCTCTCTTGCAGATCATAGTTTAAACATTGTTCAAATCTCCTAACCTTGTCCTCATTTGTAACACTTATTTGAGGATAGAATCGAAGAAAATCCAGGAAAAGAAATTCATATTCAGTCACTCTCATATGCCTTTGCCTCATAGACTCAAACTGATGAATCTTGTCACGTATATATGTGGTTGGATAATAGTGTGACTCAAACCTCTTCCTAAATTCAGCCCATGTCAGACTCTACTCAGCTAGATGTGTCTCTTCCATGCTCCACCAATTACTTGCACTTTCTTTCAAAAGATAAGTGGCATGATTCACTTTCTCTATATCAGATACATGAGATATTTTAAACACCTTCTCAGTTTCATATATCCAAGCATCCGCTTCTATAGGATCAACAGTGCCATAGAAGTCATATGCACCCATCTTTCTCATCCTCTTGTAAGGCCTGCTAATATCAAGTAATGGATTAGGAACACTTAGAAGAGATGGATGGAATACTCCTGTTGGTGCATGAGCCATCATTGATTCTAGTCTATGTGCCATAGCATAGAGAGGATCAGTGGTAGATAAGGTAGTCATTGCATGGTGTTGATCCACTACTTCAATAGTCGGCCCTTCCTGTCCATGAGCTACCATAACACCGCGTGGTAGAGGTGCTACATAACAACTCTCTACTTGTTATTCATTGTTACCAGCCATGATCTAAAACATAGAAAAGAATATGATATATATCATAAAATAATGCAAAGGACTCGTTATGACTCACTGATCTAATGTCCCTGTAAATGGGTATTAACAAAACATAAGCTCTAATACCACAAATTGTGGGAACCACCTATAAGAAACCACAAAGATAACCAAACTATCCACACTAATCCATACATAAGCATACAAATCCTTGAATCAAACATTCAATTACATGAAAATACCAAATTGTTTTTTTCATCTAATTACATATTTGGAACAAGCACCTAAATATGTTTTAATTAGCCAACAATAGATGTAATCATTGTTTAAGATAAAACTATAATATAACATGAAGTAGAAAGTTATACTCTTACATTCAAATAAGAGACCTTGATCAATATAAAGTAAATCACTACAGGCGTACACACCCTCCCATAACTCCCTAGTACAGGGACAACCTATACGTATAACCTACAACAAAAGAAAAATATCCACCTCAGATGGTAAAAAAGGATCATTGCAGATGAGTGCCTCTTGGGTGAACTGATCTTGAGTCAATACCCAAAAAAAAAATTAAACCACCATGGGTCAATAAAGCTGAGTGAGTGCAACAAGTTGAAGACAAAACTAGCATTGAACTAATCTTTGTAAACTAATCATGAAAAAATAGTATCAATTTAGACAAATAATCAAGAATATTTTGAAGGTAATAATGTGTACATAGAATGAATATGAGATAAACAAATACTAACACATAAATGAAGATATATAATCAATATTATATTTCAGCTTGTCAAGATTCATTATTAAGTTTGCCCTGAAATTACTTGAGCTACACCTGATCAAGTAAAAGTCACCATGCCAGGTTCTCATGTCAAAGACTCACTATCCACATCTTAGGGTCATTCAGAAATCCTAAGATAAGAAAAAAACTTTGGCCCACCTCAGAGTTGCTAAACATTAGCTAGGTAAGAGCATAAAGCCTCTCTACCTTACATACATCATATCAGGTGCATGAGATAGGTTAAATGACATATATATATCGAACTAGGGTACCATGTAAGATATACTAATGAAATATACCTCTATTGATCCCTTCCATGTAAAGAGAACAACTTTTCACAACAATGTATCACATACAATCCATCTTATTTACTTAGCAACATAGAATTTAGGTTAGCATCTCATCTTGAAATCTTTCCTAGATTCTGAAGATCTAGCCTGCAAGGCCTAGATTCACACTCTGATATTTCTTCTAATATAAGGGATATTGAAATGAATCTTATTTCAATTCCCCAGTACGGACTTCAGTAGAGAATCTCAATGTTCATGTCTCCTATATAGATAAGTTAAGTTATAATGGATATTAAAGTGCATTTACTCACTTTAAGGAAAATATAAGGCAATTAAATGACATATATGTAATTTCATGTTCTAAATCAAGAATATGTGGCTTAGGATTTCAGAGATACATTTTTCTAGATCAGAATATATAGACCATATATATACATTTCAATCACATAAGTCAAATGAACTAATCACCAATCAAGAATTCACATATTATGCGTAGTACCCTATTTTAACCAATATGCAAAATTTGAAATCTATAATAATAAAAATGTGAACTGAATCTAGATAAATTCATATTCCTTCTAATCAAGAAGACTATAACATTTATATGATTCATTTACCTAGTTCAATAGAAGAATGAAATCTAAGGTCAAATAAGGTAAAAAGTCTTGTGCAATTATTGGAGTTTCTCAATTTCCATCACTTGTAATTTATTGAGTACAATTAAGTTTAGAGTTCAACAAGAGTTCTCAATTGAACCTACACCACTCACCTCAGGTGTGTAGCACCTGAAATTTTTAGCCTGACTACTGCTAATTTCTGAATCAAGTTCTCACTTCAAGAAATCAGAACTTTCCTTCTCCTATTTGCTGAAGAACCTAGAAGAAGAAGAAGTGTGGAAAAAGAATGAAAGAAGAGATTTATTTAGGATATTTTGATCCAAATCAATGGAGTGACGAGATCCATACATAGAATAGTATTGAAGTAAATAAACCTAATAGGGATTGGCTAGCTATAGAGGATTTACCAACCTTGGGAAGAGAGAACTCAGAATTTTGAAATTTCAACTTCAGATTTCTGAAACCGTATAATCTCGTATTCTCTCAAGAGTTTTGAAGCTTAGAAGTGATGGATGAAAATGAGAGGTTCTTGGGTCATTTTGGTTCCATATATACCTATTGAGATGCTTGGTACAATTAGTTATAATGAATTTTCAGCCTTTTTCTATTTTCTACAGAAAATTTGGTTGGTTGAGTGTTCCTATTAAGTAACTCGAGTGATAGAATATGTTAATATGACTTAACATACTCCAAATATTACAAAAATTAGAATGTTGTGTATAATTGAGTTGACAAGTTACAATAAAAAATTCAGACAATTCTTAAGTAACAACAAATTATGAAAAATCAAATGCTCTATTATTATATTTTGATTTGTATAGTAGATCAGGTGAGTTACTCTTTGGTAAACTCAACTGACTGATAAGGTTTAGAAGCTCAAAAAGTTCTATAATTGTTTTTGTAATATGCCTAACCGAGTTCTACAACATATATCTAAAATCATGTTTATTTGAATTATGTACAAAATATGAAAAATCATTTATTAGACTATTATATTTAGCGCCAAGTTCATAATTTGTTCTATTAAAGATTTCATGCGTCTAGGGTTTTCAAAATATAACATAAATGACTTAATGCTTTCAAAATATATATAAATCATAGATCAAGAATCCAATCAATACTTTACCTAATGAAGAAGAGAAATGAAAAACATAATCAACTTTTAATGACTACATGGTTGTTTTAAACTAGAATTATATGAGATTTGGGATTGGGTCCTTACAGTTCTTAGATGCAATTTGATGATATTTGAGTAGATATCTATCCAGTGAAATGGATTTATTTGTTATCTATATAGGCATTGATGATCATACTTGTTGCTAGGATGATTTGCTTAATCTATTTACTATATTTGAATTGTTCAATTTGTTCAGTTGATTATTAAATACTCCAACTGCTTAGTTATCTAATATTTAAAATGTTGTAATCAATAAGCGTTGTTGGAGGTTATATCTCGTGTTAAGATATGGGTCTCACCCTATTAGTTTGCCACAGTTTTTTAGGTAATCGGAAGTGACGAAAATAAACATGTGGCAGCAAAGAGGATCTATAGTAATGAATATTTGAGAAAGTTGATTAGATGTCTAGTGTTTCCTAGTGTCGTCCCTGAACTCTTAGGTCCAGGAAGGAAACGTTTGTATATGGTGTTTCAAATGAGTCACACTTTTGTTAGCATATTAATGTTTTTTTGTATGACATATATGAATATTGTTCTTCTATGTATATATGTTGTGGCTAAGGTGATAGAACAGTTTAAATTCTTGGTATAGTTTGCATAAAAGAAAGATGTTGGGCTCTTATACAAATGTTTTTGAGCAGGTGTTGATGTTGAAATTGGTTTTAATTTACCCATATTTTTTGGGTATGTGATTAATTAGTTATATATTGTGATTTATGTTGCGAGTAATCTCATTTAGTGTAATGGGTTCTCACAAGTCAGTATCATAGCTTTAGGTTCAACGGGTCTATAGGACTAGGATGATGTCAAAATGAGGAATATGACATAAAAATATGGTGCATACTGCCTAAGCTCAGTATTTGCGTGCCCTGGCCAGGTATTCAATTTTTTAGAAAAGGTAAGTATGGAACTCTTAGATTGTTATCATTTTGATTAATTTGATCAAGTAGTCATTTGAGACAATCTAACGAGCATAACGAATAAGAAATCATGGTGTAAATATCTCAATCCTACTTTAAAGAATATGATAATTACATCATTATCTATAAAAAATTGAATGCTTGGTAACTATAAGAGAAAGATACAACACCATGAAATCTAAAGCTGAATACAAATAAGGAAAAGGGGAGTTCTTAAAGATGTGATGCAAGAAGATAATAAAGTAAAATGCGGATAAGTCTATGCTTATAAAGTGATTCAAGGTATGAAATCCACATAAGATGGATAGAACTCCAATGATAAGTATAAAATGAGAAGATAAATGAGAAAAATGAAAAAGGAATAAGGTGGAACCTGAGTTAATCTCAGACCAACCTATGCGTGTAAGAAAGTGTTAATGTAAAATAATAATGGAGTTTGAAAGAAATTAAGGAGATGATCATTGTTTAATGAAGAAAATATGGAATACGATGATTTACCTATTGATAAGTGGTTGAAGAACATAATAAAATAAGAGAACATACCCATATTTGATAAATAGTCATCAAGGAAGGAGTAAGGAGATATGTTAATCAGGATGAGTCATGCTAATGGCAAGGAGCCCAAAATGAAAAGGGTAAAATGAAACATAAGAAGTTGTAACTTGCATAATGAAAATAGAATTGGTTACCTTTTTTCTAGTGACCCTTGAACAATGTTTCTATAATGTGGGAAGTTTGGTTCCCTTTGTGTCTTTTCTTTTCTAGGGAACAACTTTCAAGTGGATCATTTCCACTTGGTATGTGTGGATTTGTTGTAAACATGAGGGTGGATAGCTTATTATACCATAATGTTGTTTGAACTATGGTTCCTAGATCATAAAGTTTGTGATGATTTTACTTTTGGACCTTCTAATAATTAGGAAGACTCCTCTTATATGTCTTTATATTTTTTATGTTGGTAAAAGTGTATGAGATAATGATGTGAATTCCTTATAGCACATGAGGTGGATACCAAGGTAATGAATCCTAGTATCCAAGATGTATGAACAGTATGAGAAATATGTGAAGGTTGGAGATGTTTATTAAATGAGCATTCCAAGTATTCATCTCCTGTAGAGAGAGAGAGAGTTGATGATGATCCTATAAATGTTGTTTGGAAGGAAAAATAAAAGTGACTCTATAATGTGTATGGTCTAGTAATAGCTATGCAAGACCACTATCAAGGATAGATGGTTTGTTGATATAATAGATATAATTTTAGAATGATTTCTAGAATTTAAAGTTGAAAGTTACTATTAGATTTGTACATGTGGCACAACAAGTTTCTATGTTCCATTTTTGCAAATGTCTTCTTATGTGGGGGGTTTTTGTGATTACCCAAGATAAGATATGTATGGATTGCAAGAGAAGAACATGACCTCTATAAGAGTGATGTGACATTACCATAATATGTAAGTAACCATGTGTAATATTGAGTATGATGTGCATGAGAAGTGTCCATCTATGTGTATTTTGTATTTAAGGGGTGAAATCCCTGTTAGGGATTTATGGTTGTGAGACCCCTAACCTTGCTTAGAGTATTAAACAAGAATATTTATCATAATTTAATTTTTATAACCATAATATTACCTTTTGACATGCTTTGAAATCATAATACAAGCTTAAGTTTCAATTTTTTTCCAATTTGGACATTATTTGAGCAAGTTATGCAATTTTATGCACATTTAGGATGTTTCTATAATCTACCCAATTAAGAGGTTTTCTTTGCAATTTATCACTTGCATTATGTTCCTTGGATATTCTATCATCATTATTTAGCTTTTTGAGCCATGGGGCTCCTATTTAAACCTTGGATTGAAGGTGTTTTCCTCAAGGGAATTTTAGGATTTACTCCTTCATGGATGAGCTACCTTTAGTAGCTATCAACTAATGAATTATTTGTTTTTCTTGGAAATTCAAGAAAGTAGGGATAACCATGTCTCTATGGATGGTGGGGGATCTTCTTGTGTGTGTTATTGTATATTTTTAATAGTTTTTTTTCTTTTTCTTTATCTTAAAGTTTCATATACTTATCCCTAAGCACCCAAATGACCCATTTGCTCTCCAAAACTTCCCTCCTTGGATGAAACTCATTTTCCCTCTGTTCTTCTATGAATTTCCTCTCCAAGGAAGAACAAAGAGGGGATCTTTATGAAACAATAACTAGGGTTGCAATTAACTTCCATTTAGGGTTTGAAAAGCTTCCTTCTAGTGATCTTGACCTAAAAGAGTAAGAATCCCATTCTTTCCTCCATTTAATTCCTTATTATCCTTCCTTTCACCTTTTTATGAAAAACACTAGAGGGGGGGTGAATAGAGTTTTAAAGTAATTTTAACAATTTATTGAACTCAAACAACCACAATTGAAATTGGAAGAAGGAGACAGGCGTTTAGAGTGGTTCCAACTTTAGCAAATACTAAAGCTCTCAGTCCTTTGAAAGTATTTATTTTATTACCTTCACAAGGATTTATACAAAATACAATAATTTCTTTACACCCCTTGAACAGCCTTCACTTCAAGTAGATGCACCAACTTGAGGTAGCCTTCTTGAAGTAACTCCAAGCTCCCCCTTAAAGTAGCCTTCCTCTCTAGAAGTAACCTCCCGTTGCACCAGCCTTCTTGAAGTAGTTCAAGGTCTCCTTCTTCGCCAAGAAGATCTCCACCCTCTCCAATCCGCAGCCTCCAACCTAGGAGTAGCAATGAGAGTACAAACAATAATAGAGAACAAGAAAGAAGAAAGGAAATTACAACTTATCCTTTTGTAGCCCAAGGCTTGATTTGCCTAGATCAAGCGTATAGATCTCCTAACCAAGTGTGTGAACTTGTGATTGCAGTGGGTAGGAGATGCTAGCCTATAGGACACGAATTTTGAGCTAAGGAAGAAAGTGGCCAATTGTCACAATGCTCAAATTGCTCACAAACATATTGCTCAAAGTATGCTCAAGGATTTCTCAAGTGTAACAAGTGATTTTGAGTGTCCTATGGCTTGTCCTATTTATAGGAATGGCCTATAGATGCTTAAGGATGTTCTAGACACCTTCTAGGGGTTTCTAAGTGCTTAACTAGCCGTTAGGTATAAGTTTGTTGCTTTAGCAACAACTAATTAATTTACTCTGCAGTTGCTGTCAGAGTTCATCTCGGTCGAGGAATGGTCGACCGAGATACCTACTCGGTCGAAGTTTTGTCGACCGACAGGCTCTCTGGATCAAGTGATTTGCAACGTCTATTTCCAACTCCCAACTACCTTGTCAGTTGTGTCTAACGGCTACTTGGGTCTTTCTCGGTCGAGAAGATTTTCGACCGAGAGTGTCTCGGTCGAGGAGTTTGGTCGACCGAGATTGACCCTGTTTCAATCTTTCAATTTAGGCACTAAGTATATGTGTGAGTGTGCAAATGTGATCCTATTTGAAGGGGATGTCTTATCTAAATGTGGTGTTTAGCTAGGGAGAATCTAACGCTTGATTTACATGAAATCTAAGTACTTGTACATTATATATTCATATAAGTTTTTACAAAGTGATTACATTTCATGAAAATATAAATATGTAAGCATATGGATTTCCCCATTACTTTTTCATCCACCTTGTTCCTGCACACTCAAGTAGAACGTTAGATCAATAAGAATGAAATGTTTGTCATTATCAAAACAAAGGGATTTTTAGATGTCCATTTAGCCAACAATCTCCCCCTTTTTGAAGATGACAAACATTTCCAAAATATAAATGAAGGAAATATAAAACATATGAGTTTCATACCTTAAGATTACCTTTTGTAGCTTTTCCTCTTGTTTATAAAATGTTTGCTTATCATTCCCCATGAATTATGGAACATGAAATCCAATTCCCTAGGGAATATAGCAACTTTCAATGTAAATCCAAGAGTTTGTTTATGAAACTCATTGATTGAGTTTTTCATAATTACTAAGTTTTAGTTTTATATTTATTTTCTCCCCCTTTGTCATTTCAAAAATATATCTGTTTAAGAAGAAAAACTCCCCCTTAATTAGATGTCCCATCAAATCTAATGAAGAAGATGTCCATTAAAAGCCAAAATGATGCAAGTAAAAGTTTTTGTTAAGAAGCACAAATATCAAAGAAAACATCATCCAAAGGAGTGATAAGCAGTTGCTTCCTAATTTTGTTAAATTGATCTAGTGGAATCAGTTTTGTAAAAAATCAGCAAATTGTTCTTCCGTATCAACATGATGAAGGGAAACATGATTCTTGGAGATATGATCCCTTAAAAAATGATGACGGATTTCAATATGTTTATCTCGACTGTGTAAAACAGGATTGTGTGCTAAGTTTATAGCGCTCGTGTTGTCACAAAAGATATGCGTAGATGAAAGAGTAAAACCATAATCGTTTAACACTTGTTGCATATAAAGTACTTGAGCATAACAAGACCCGGCTGCCATATATTTAGCTTCAGTTGTAGATAGGGCAACCATATTTTGTTTCTTGCTAAACCAAGATACTAAAGCTCTCCCTAACAAGAAACAACCACCACTAGTACTCTTGCGATCAAGTCGAAAACCAGCATAATCTGCATCAGTATAAGCTTTAAAATCCAAGGATTGTCCTTTTGGATACCATAAACCAAAACAGGTAGTGTCGGCTAAGTAACGAAGAATTCGTTTAACTGCTAGAAAATGAGAGTGCATAGGTTGTGATTGAAATTGAGCACAAAGACCAATGGAAAACATAATGTCCGGTCTAGAAGCAGTTAAGTAAAGCAAACTACCAATCATGGCTCTGTATAAGGAATCATCAATAGGTTCCCCATTTTCATCCTTATCAATTTTAATAGAAGTAGCCATAGGAGTAGTAGTATGTTTGCATTGATCCATCCCAAAATGTTTTAAGAGTTCTTTAGTATATTTTTCTTGGCTTATAAAGATTCCGGCAGGTGTTTGCTTAATTTGGAAACCAAGAAAGAAAGTTAGTTCACCCATGAGGCTCATTTCAAATTCTTTTTGCATAATGTCACTGAATTGTGTGCACAGTGAATCATTAGAAGCTCCAAAAATAATGTCATCAACATATATTTGCACAACTAGGCAATGAGATGTATATGTTTTGAAAAATAAAGTAGAATCTGAATTTCCAATAGAAAAACCATTATCAAAAAGATATGTCTTGAGCCTTTCATACCAATTCCTAGGTGCTTGTTTTAAACCATAAAGTGCTTTCTTAAGTTTATAAACATAGTCACCTTTTTCCGGTATTTCAAATCCGGGTGGTTGGGCAACATAAACTTCTTCTTGAATGATGCCATTTAGAAACACACTTTTTACATCCATTTGGTAGAGTTTGATGTTTTTATGTGCAGCAATAGCTAGTAACATTCTAATAGCTTCAAGTCTAGCTACCGGATCATACATTTCATCAAAATCTATTCCTTCTTGTTGATTATATCCTTCTGCTACTAACCGAGCTTTATTCCTTATTACTTCTCCTGCCTCATTTAGCTTATTCCTAAAAATCCATTTAGTTCCTATGATGGTTTTATCTTGTGGTTTAGGAACTAAATCCCATACATCATTTTTAGTGAATTGATTTAATTCTTCTTGCATGGCTATTATCCAATAATCATCTTTAAGAGCTTCAGATATCTTCTTAGGTTCAATAATAGAAACAAAGGCCATGTTTGCAACATCTTTGAAGGAAGACCGAGTTTTGACTTTATCATTAGGATCTCCAATAATTAGTTCTTGAGGATGATCCTTAATAAGCCTAGGTGTGGGTTGTGGTTCAGCTTGGTGATTGTTTGTAGTAACTTTTTCACTATCATTTGGTATGTTTAAATTTTCGAATTGATTTGTGAGATCTGTGATTTCTAGATATTCAGATTTGGACTCTTCATGAAAAGAAACATGAATGGATTCTTCAACTTTTCTAGAGATAGTGTTACATACTCTAAATGCTTTTCTAGAAGTGGAATATCCCAAAAAGAATGCTTTGTGGGATTTAGAGTCAAACTTATCTCTATCATCTTTGGTATTTAAGATATAGCATGTGGAACCAAAGGTATGAAAATAGTCGACTCTAGGTTTCTTAGAATGGATTATTTCATATGGAGTTTTCTTCAAGTGAGAGTGAACCGTTACTCTATTTAACACATAGCATGCAGTGTTTACAGCTTCAGCCCAAAAGGTTTTGGGTGTGTTGTGTTCGAGCATCATAGTTCTAGCCATTTCTTGTAGTGATCGATTTTTCCTTTCAACTATACCATTTTGTTGTGGGGTGCGTGGAGCAGAACAATTATGAGTGTACCCTTGAGATATACAAAATTCCTCAAATATATGATTTTCAAATTCTCCACCATGATCACTTCTAATGATACATATTTTGCTTTGTAATAGATTTTCAATCTTGGAACAAAATTGTATAAAAACATGAATAGTATCATCTTTAGTTGCAATAAAATGTACCCATGTATATCTACTATAATCATCAACAATAACAAAACAATATCTTTTGCCACCAATAGATTGTGTCCTCATGGGTCCAAATAAATCCATATGAATTAATTCTAAAGATCTACTAGTGCTAAGTACATGTTTGGGTTTAAAAGAGGTTTTTGTTTGCTTTCCCATTGTACATGGTTCACAATTTTCAACTTGATCAAAAGATAAAGTAGGCAAACCACAAACAAGATCATATTTTACTAACTTTATGATAACATGTGAACTAGCATGTCCTAGCTTTTTATGCCATTGGTGTAAGGTATTTTCATTTGCAAGCAAGCATTTTCCCGCTACATATTTCATAGAGTTACGTTTAAGAATATAAAGATTTCCAACTCTATTTCCTTCATAGACAACATTTGTAGTGTTTTCTATTAATAATTTGCAACAGGTTTTGTTAAATAAAACATCATAGCCACTATCACATAATTGACTAACACTTATCAAATTATGGTGCAAACCATCAACAAGTAGAACATTCTTTATTTGGAGGTTTGTACCAACATTACCTATTCCAACGATTTTACCTTTACCATTGTCTCCAAACGTGACTGTTCCACTTTTCTTTTCTTCAAAGGTTTGAAATGCATCCTTGTTCCCGGTTATATGTTTGGAACATCCACTGTCAACCACCCATTCCTGCATGAAAATGTAGATTTTGGTACCCATGTGATGGTCTGATATGGTTAGAACCATTTAAGTACAGATTGTATAAAGATTCTTATTTAGAAATCCAGTCGGTCGAAAATTGTTCGACCAACATCTGTCTCGGTCGACTAATTGTCGATCAAGAAGGTTACTGTATCACAATCAAGGAAACCCAGGAATTCAGCTCGGTTGACCAATGTTCGACCGAAATAATTGCTGTTTATTTGCTGTAGATTTTTGATTTGTTACAGACATCCGGTCGGTCGACAAACGTTCGACCGATTAAATGTTCAGTCGACAATACTTCGACCGACTAAGTTTCTGTTTCAGTAAAATAGTTCAGAAAATTAGCAATATGCATGAAACCTTTTGTTGAGTTGAGATAAGACAATATAAATTGCAAAATGGAGCGTTTGGCCATATCTCAACTAAATTCCATTTGACTCTACTAAGTTTGGGGTTTTGGGACCCAAACTAAGTCGGAATCCTTAGTCTTATAAGGGCATGAGAATGAATAGTGTCCAAGACGTAGACAAAAATGACAAGTAATAGAATCAACTTCATTTCTCTTTCTAGCCATTGTGTTCTTAGGTACAAACATAGTCTGAGTTCTTTTGGGTTGATTTTTCTTTGGAGCATATCCCAAACCTTTTCTTCCATTGAAAACAGTACCAATGCTTAGAATGTTATCAAGGATATCTTTTCTTCTTAACTCATAAAGTTCTCTTTGCAACTGAGCAATTTTATTCATCTTCGTGTGTAAATCCTTTCTTGCTTGATCTAAATCAGATAATAATGAATCTCTTCCTTTTACAACATTGTCATAGTCTAGATGGTTACACAGAATAGGTTGAGTCTGAAAATCTTTTAGTTTAGCTAACAATTCAGTCTTTTCTTTAGAAATAAGATCAATATTTGTTTCTAAAGTGAGTAGCTTTCTAGTGCAATCATCTAAAGATGTTTTTAAAGACAAATTCTCAAGATCAATGTTGTTCTTTTCAGAAGAAAGATTATCTAATTTAGCACATAGCTCATCGTTTGATTTGATAACCTTCTTTAGTTTCTTCTTGACATCAACATACTTATCATGAGTTTCTTGTAGACTAGTAATTAACTCTTCTTTAGGAAGATCAAGTAGGCTTACCTCTTGAGAGTCTTCATCATCTTCTCTTGCCATTAGACATTCCACCTTTTCTTCTCCGCTTTCACTGTCACTTGACTTGTCCCATGCGGCTTTATAAGCTTTTTCTCCCTTCTTATTGTGTGAGCTTTTCTTTCCTTTCTTTGCTTTAGGACATTCATTTTTGAGATGTCCTTTCTTCCCACATTCAAAGCACCTAGGAGGAGAAGAAGAACTAGAAATTTTGTTAGATTTAAATCTTTTGTATTTCTTACCGTTGACGATCAAGGCTTCTTTTCCTTCTTCTTCACTTGACTCCTCACTTTCTTGTGTGATGATCTTTGAAGCTTTTAGAACCACATCCTTCTTCTTTCCTTGCTGAAGTTCACGTGCTCTTCTTTCTTCCTCTTCTAGGGTTGCTTCATGAGCTTCTAGGTTGCCAATAAGTTGCTCCATTTTCAGTCGTGTGAGGTCATTTGCCTCTTCAATGGCTGTCAACTTTGGCTTATATTTAGGAGGAAGTGATCGAAGGATTTTTGATACCTGATCTTCTTCAAGAACAGGTTTTCCTAGGGCATTTAAACCATTAACAATAGAAGAGAATTTTGCAAACATTTCACTAATAGATTCATCAGGATCCATACGGAAGTGTTCAAACTTTTGTTTAAACATGCTATTTTTGGAATTTTTGACTTGGATTGTACCTTCATAGGTTATGGACAGTCTATGCCAAATATCATAGGCTGTGTCACAGTTAGATATCCTATTAAATTCTCCTACTGAAATTGAACAATATAAAATGCTTACAACTTTTGCATTCATTTGAGCCAGCTTTACCGTATTTGCATCCCATTCTGCAAATTGAGTTTGAGGAAGCTCATATGGGGTTGACACCATCCTCCATAAATCCCAATTGACGCCTTGGAAGTAGAACTACATCCTTCTCTTCCAATATTGGTAGTTTGTTCCATCAAACACTAGAGGTCTAGCAACAAGTGTCCCTTCCAGGTTAAGGTTGTTGAGTACTCCGTCACCCATTTCTTCAAGACCTTGTTAGGGTCCCTTGAAGCCTGCTCTGATACCAATTGAAAAACACTAGAGGGGGGGTGAATAGAGTTTTAAAGTAATTTTAACAATTTATTGAACTCAAACAACCACAATTGAAATTGGAAGAAGGAGACAGGCGTTTAGAGTGGTTCCAACTTTAGCAAATACTAAAGCTGTCAGTCCACTACCCGGTTGCTTACCCAACCGGGATTTTGAAAGTATTTATTTTATTACCTTCACAAGGATTTATACAAAATACAATACTTTCTTTACACGCCTTGAACAGCCTTCACTTGAAGTAGATGCACCAACTTGAGGTAGCCTTCTTGAAGTAACTCCAAGCTCCCCCTTGAAGTAGCCTTCCTCTCTAGAAGTAACCTCCCATTGCACCAACCTTCTTGAAGTAGTTCAAGGTCTCCTTCTTCGCCAAGAAGATCTCCACCCTCTCCAATCCGCAGCCTCCAACCTAGGAGTAGCAAGGAGAGTACAAACAATAATAGAGAACAAGAAAGAAGAAAGGAAATTACAACTTATCCTTTTGTAGCCCAAGGCTTGATTTGCCTAGATCAAGCATATAGATCTCCTAACCAAGTGTGTGAACTTGTGATTGCAGTGGGTAGGAGATGCTAGCCTATAGGACACGAATTTTTAGCTAAGGAAGAAAGTGGCCAATTGTCACAATGCTCAAATTGCTCACAAACAGATTGCTCAAAGTATGCTCAAGGATTTCTCAAGTGTAACAAGTGATTTTGAGTGTCCTATGGCTTGTCCTATTTATAGGAATGGCCTATAGATGCTTAAGGACGTTCTAGACACCTTCTAGGGGTTTCTAAGTGCTTAACTATCCGTTAGGTACAAGTTTGTTGCTTTAGCAATGACTAATTAATTTACTCTGCAGTTGCTGTCAGAGTTCATCTCGGTCGAGGAATGGTCGACTGAGATACCTACTCGGTCGGAGTTTTGTCGACCGACATGCCCTCTGGATCAAGTGATTTGCAACGTCTATTTCCAACTCCCAACTACCTTGTCAGTTGTGTCTAACGGCTACTTGGGTCTTTCTCGGTCGAGAAGATTTTCGACCGAGAGTGTCTCGGTCGAGGAGTTTGGTCGACCAAGATTGACCCTGTTTCAATCTTTCAATTTAGGCACTAAGTATATGTGTGAGTGTGCAAATGTGATCCTATTTGAAGGGGATGACTTATCTAAATGTGGTGTTTAGCTAGGGAGAATCTAACGCTTGATTTACATGAAATCCAAGTACTTGTACATTATATATTTTTACAAGTTTTTACAAAGTGATTACATTTCATGAAAATATAAATATGTAAGCATATGGATTTCCCTAGTACTTTGTCATCCACCTTGTTCCTGCACACTCAAGTAGCACGTTAGATCAATAAGAATGAAATGTTTGTCATTATCAAAACAAAGGGATTTTTATATGTCCATTTAGCCAACATTTTCTAGGTCAAAACCTTGCTTTTCTATGGGATAAATTTCTCTAAGTCTCTAAAACCCTACCTTTCTTGCTCCTTATTCTTAGGGTTTGCTCATTTGATGAAGAAGGGTGCTAGATGGACGAGTTCACAGTTTATGCTTGGATTTCCTACCCTACTTTCCTGTGTTTTCTTATGTTTGGGAGTTTATCTTATAATTAGAGGAAAGTTTTCTAACTTGCTCCATGTTTATTTCTTTCCATAGTCTTGCTAGCTTATGTTCTTGTTTTTAAATGATGATCCATGCACTAAAAAACTATGCTTGACTTGGATTTTGATTTTTATAATGTTTCATGTTCTGATTTATGTTCTATATGAACCTATGATCATGAGTATGTTATTCCTAAGGTATAATATGACTTGGATCTGGTTGGTTTGACAACCTATGCTGCTAATCACCAATCAACCAATGATCAATTTTAGGGTTTTAAGCTGATTTCTTCTATAAACCCATGACCTAATGATGGTACCATTGCAACAACCCTATGGTGTTGCCTTCATGACAACTGATGATTGGAATCAAAGGTGTTGGATGACGGTGAAAACCTATGGTCACCCCCTTATGTCAGGTTTTGGATCAATTGGAAGTTTAATGATCAACCATCAAGTGCCCTACTGATGTTATCAATCAATGATGACATTAGCTTAATTTTTGATGTTCATTAATGAATATAGTGTTGATATAACAACCTATGACGACTTAATTGTCACTAATGATGGTGGATCAGGTCTCCACAACCTATGGTGAGTTAATTATGTAGTTGTACCATCAATTAATCCTTAGACCAATGGTTTATTTGGTCACTTGATGCAATGGTCGGACCTATCTTATAATTGATGGTTTTAACATATGAACTTGACCCAATGGTCCAGATATGGTGTTTATTCATCCAATAAAGTGGAATGCTGGCTAATGTAATATGTTGGTCCTAATAATGTGATTTATATGGTTTCTTTTATATGATCAACTTAAGGAGATTAATTGTTGGCAATGGATGTCTTGTTTTAAATGAATAGTCGATTATGAGTTTTACCGTACTCTCAACAGAACCCTTATTGTTGTTAATAAAAAGATGTCTTGGATTAAATGGTGAATTTTACATATCACAACTCAATAACATTATAGATGATTCATTCAAGGTGTTTACTTATGTAAACGACCAATGTCTTTACCTTTTCAACATTTCATGGTTAGAAGATGATCCCTCAAAATTTCCATTGGTTTAGGTGAAGCATGTAGTGTAATGTTATTATTCAAATGATGAGAATTGATGATTAAATGCTTTAAACTTGTGTTCTTACACTTTCCCTCGTATGATTATGATTTATAATCACCACAATGAATTAATGTGTAACCCTAATGAGGTATAGCTTGTTATACCTAGCTTTAATATAAGTAAATGATGGAAATTGGGTATGAATAATCCTTGAATGATTTATATAATCATGGAGTACTCTCTTATTGTTATTGTAACCCTAGTATGATATAACATGATGGTTACACCTTGATTTATGTGGGGATTTATACTTGAGAATGGTATGGAATGTGATGTTGATGCTTCACCTTAAGCATCCATGATCCAATGGGGATGTTTTGAGTTAGGGTTTGGGTATAAGTGTTGATTAGTAACATTTATATAATTTATATTGTTGAACCTAACTCTAATGCAAATAGATAAATATGATTATTCATGTTTAACATTCTTATATTATGGAATGATGGTGGAATAACCTATTTAATATTATCATAACCTTAAAATGTTAATTTGTGGTTATCATAGCCACATGGTTGATACTTGCTTATGCGAAATATGTGAATTATGAATATGATGAGGGTTAATCATATTTAGATTCCTTGCATGTTGATGTAATAAAGGAATGTTTATAATGTTCATATAACCCTTCTATGATTGTTTATGAATATCTCCTAGCTCATTAATGCAATATTGTGTTGATGTGGTGTATTATATGTAAGTTATGTTATGAGCCTTGTTATAAGGCATGCAAAGATAATGGTGATATTGCAGGGAACAATATGATGGTCTTAATGACCTTTGGGCATGGTTGATCCCTAGATGAGGTTTAACCCTCTTGTGTTGATAGGGGTTGATACCTTGTGATATTTTGAAAGTATTTATATCCTGTGATAGTATGATAGTCTTAATGACCTTTGGGCATGGTTGAGCCTTGCATGAGGTGTAATCCTATTGTCTTGATAAGGGTTGATACCATGTGATAATGTGAAAAGGATTTTTATCTTGTGATAGTATGATGACTAGTGTGGTCTCATGAATGGCTAATGACTAGTACCATGTGATGATGAGATGAGAAATTATGTTGCACACATTTTAATATCTTTTAGAAGTTATGATATTTATATACTCACTAGAAGTGAAATAGGGTTTGTATGTCCAATTGTTTGATGCAACCTTAATTCACCCAATTGGCATAACTAATCAAGTGTAACTCTAGTCATGTATTTCCCTGTGTCGTAGAGCTATCTTCAGTGTCAGAACTTGTTGAATGATGAAATCGGTATTCTTAAGGGAAACTCAGAGCACATACTATTGAGTATGTGGGGGTGGTAGGTTGAGGATATATCCTTTTCATCCATAATGCAAGTTGTGGAGGATGGCTATGGTCATGCCTCATACATCTAATGTCATTAAGGACAACTACGGTTGTACCTCAGATTAGAGGGTTTTGTATACCTTGGTTTCTAGTGTCGTGACCTGTACCAAGGGCTGACTGGTGGTTAGTAACTTGACTATATGTCACTGTGGTGGCAGCTTTGACTGCTTTGTCACTGCCTTTTTACTCATACTTACCGCAGGGAAGATATCTTAGGATATTGGCAGCCCTAGATCTTGTACGGAACCAAATAGCCCTTCATAGGGGTCAGTTGGATTTTGGATGGTACGATTCAAATTCCACAGAGCATAATAAAAGATTTAAGAAAGTCTTGTAGTATATATGTTTAGGGTTATACACAACACTTCATATTGGATGATTACCCTTGTTTGTTTTCTTTTCTGTGATATCATGTCTATTACAATAAGAGATAATAGATATGCTTATGTTGTAGTTATGCTCATGTTGTAAACATGCTTATGTTGTCAAATATGATGACACTGATGTTGTCAAATATGATGACACTGATGGTTAAGATGATTCTGCTAGCTATGTTTAATATTGATAGCCAAGCCTATGTAATTATAAATGCTTAAACTGTTAATCATGCCTTCGTAGTTAATTGTGCATTGATGTTAGTTCTACTTATGATATAGATCTATTCACTTTATTTGAGATGCCAATATTGATTGCCAAGTTATGTTACTAGACATATTCATGATGTCAGGGATGCTTATGCTACTATATTGCTTGTACTATTAGAAAGGAATATGATGACAGCCAGATTAATGATAATGATTGTTATTAGATGTAATTTGATGATATTTGAGTAGATATCTATCCAGAGAAATGGATTTATTTGTTATCTATGTAGGCATTGATGATCATACTAGTTTCTAAGATGATTTTCTTCATTTGTTTAGTATACTTGAATTGTTCAATCTGTTCAATTGATTATTAAATACTCCAACTGCTTAGTTATCTACTATTTAAAATGTTGAAATCAATAAGCATTGTTGGAGGTTATATCTCTTGCTGGGACATGGGTCTCATCCTTATGGTTTGGTACTTTTTTTAGGTAATCAGAAGTGATGAAAACAAACTTGTGGCAGCAAAGAGGAGCTATAGTAACGAGTCTTTGAGAAATTTTATTAGATGTCTAGTGTGCCCTAGAGTCATACCCGTACTCTCAGATCCGAGTAGGAAAAGTTTGTATATGGTGTTTCAGACGAATCAAACTTTTGTTAGCATATTAATGCTTGTTCATGTCGCATATACAAATATTGTTCTCCTATGTGTATATGTTGTGGCTAAGGCAATAGAACAATTTGTATCAAATAATTGGCATAGTATGGATAAAAGAAAGATGTTGGGCTCTTATACAAATGTTTTTGAGCAGGTGTTGATGTTGAAATCAGTTTTAATTTACCCATATTTTTCGATATGTGATTAATTAGTTATTGATTGTGCTTTATATTTTGAGTAATATCGTTTAGTGTAACGGGTTCTCACAATTTATATCTAACTTCTCACTAACTCTTTATCTATAAAATTTTAGGGAAACCTTCTAGAAATATATTGTATACAAACTAATTGATTAATAACTTCAAAGTTGCCTCATTAGAAAATTTTAGAGAATTACATAATCAATTACATAGTCCTCAAGTAATCTTGGAATGTTTTGATTTTTGTTTCATAATCTTATATTTGGATCGTCTTTTATGGAAAATTACATTGGGAAACTATCGTGGTCAATAATCACTCTAATTGTATCATAGGGACCTATATGTGAGCTTTTGATTATAGGAACATAAATAAATTAATACCCCTCGACATCATCTTTACTTCAATTGGCCCCAACGTTTATAGGAAACCTTTTGATATTAAAACTTAGTTTGGGATAAGTTTGGTATAAAAAAATAAGAAAGTTAAAAGTACTTTTCTTGTTTATTAAGAAATTTCCTGATTTGATCCATTTAAGTCATATAATGATTGTTTTCTCATCTAAATTTTGGAAGCAACCTTTACTCAATATACTTTTATATTGAGTACAATATTGGCCGAAAAAATTATTTGTTTCCTTTAATTTGTTTTTCCTAAATATTTCTAAAACAATTCTTATTTATAATTATTTGTCCATTACTTTTCAGAATTCATCTATTAATCAATTTTCCACCATTCTCTAGCCAATAATTATCAATGGATCATTGAAATTCATAAAACACATAAAATTCTTTTATGTGCAAGATTTTCACTCTCAAATCAAAACTTTCAAAAAAGACAGACATTTCCAAAATTTTAATATGTCTTTCCCAATTAATTATTTGCATTCAAATATATATATATATATATATATATATATATATATGTGTGTGTGTGTGTGTGTGTGTAAAGATTCATGCTACACCTTTCATTCTTAAAAGAATCTTGTCCTCCAAATTCGAATTTAGTCATAAAAAAAGATGGGGATCAGAATTTTCCCATACCCTTCTTTAGCTCTCATGTGGCTTCATCCTCACCAGGGTGATTTCAAGGAACATTTAATATCTCAATTTCTTGAATTATCATAGTTTTTTTCTTATATTCAAGTATCCCAAAAGCCTAATTAGATTATCTTTATTTGGTGTCTCAACACTTGTGTTTCCATTCATGGTTAGTTAAATAGTATTTTGTTTATCATCAAATTTAAGTCTTAATTTCATAAAATTTGAATTTATTAAATTTAAGGATCTAACATTCACCCCTTCTTGAAGGAATTTTGTCCAATAATTTAAGCCAAAATAGACTAAGGTGAATGAAAACACTTATTAAATTTTAGACCTTAGGTTTTAAAATCTTTCTCAAATGTCTCTTTTCAATTCACCTTTAACAACTTCCATTGATGTGTGAACTCCTCACATACTAAGGTTGTATTCAAATTCAATTTGAGGGTATTATCCATAATCTCATTCATTGCAGGATTTTATCACTTAAGGATTATTTGTGATTCCAAATCAATTTGGTAATTGCATTCTCTTTTTTTATTTCAATTTCACTTCGTGACCACCTTTTCAAAAAGGTTTCCAATCTATTGTTCACTATTTTCACATAAGCGTGAGTTAACACCTCCTACCCTAGAATATGCCATTAAATTTCAATTACGCATTCATTCTCATATATCTCTTAATTTTTTTTATATCATAATATGTGACTATCCAATCTCTTACACTCATAAAAAGCTGAAATGAATATTTGGTTGTAGTCCAAATATAAAGTTCATCCCATTCTAGGAGAAGAGACAATGTGTTCACATATTATCTTTCAAATTTCTAAATTTTATTTGAATTTCTCTCAACACTGACTCCATAACCAGGAATACCTTTTAGTTCCACAATTTCTCTTAGAATTTTTGAGTCCATGCATAACTCCTTTTAAGATTCTTACTAAAATCACAAGACTTCATGTATTTTTTTGATCTACATCTAATGTCTCATTAGCCTCAATATTCATTCCCTTGAGATCTCTAGAGTCATAGGTACATTTGAAGTGATCTTCTCTTGACGCCTAAGGGCCTTATGCACTTGATACATGATCATTTCCCAACCTCATACGTCTTATGTACATTTAATCATCCAACTTAATCGTAGGGTTGACTTTGGGCTCTACTCATCCCAAGGCCATTATTTAGATGTCATAACTTTATTTGATGCCATTACTCATTTTGGTTGAGGTTTCTCTGATAATATCCCAAGCACATTATATATTTTATAATTCGTTCACCCAAATTTCCTTCATTTCTTAGGGAACACACAATTTACTTTATGTCCCTTCATTGGGCTCATGGCGGCCTTCTTGTCTGCTCTTGGTTCCACACTATCTGTCACTCCCATAGTGACTTTCTCCCATGTCCCTTAGAGATAGCATACATGGGTCCACAAAATTATACTCAATATATGTGCTTTCATGCTTCATATACTTAATCTTTCAAGCCTTTAGTGACATTTAATGTTACCTCAATTCTTAAATGGATTTGTGAATTTTCCCTTCATGGGAAGGTCCTATCACAAGACAAGTTAAAACTAACATTTGATAGTAACCAACAAATACAAACTTGAACCAATATTTATAGTACCACAAAGGGACATGTCTTCAAGGCATATTTTCCATGATATTGTCCATCCATTTACTACATGAGAGTTATATCAATATACCATGTGGTCTACCTCCCAATAATTGGATCACTATCAAGTAATTTGCTATAATAATTTTTTTTAATAGAAGTCGGGAGGCTATCTTATTCATCCCGCAGTCCCCTTGCGAGCCAAATTGAGCAAAGTACAATCACGAATTAAACTTGAAAATGAAAACACGGTAGTAGTACTACCATTACAAAGCTCGATTGCTGAGAGGTTGAGAACCTCTTCCGGGGGTTGCGCGTATTCAGAATACGCCTGATTATTTTTAAGATTACATTTTTCCAACATAGCAGCAACAACATTAGATTCTCGTCCCTTGTACATCACCTCCCAATCGGAATGTAACAACCTTTGGATCCATTGGGTGTACTTAGCATATTTGGGATTATTAGATGGATATTTATTTATCTTATTTACGGCTAATTGAGAATCAGATTCAACAGTTATTCTTAAGAGGTCATTATTCATGGTAATTTCGAGGGACAAAGTAATAGCTTCAAGTTCTGCTTCCACCACATCCATGGTGCTGCCTCTTTTTGCTGCCCCGCCTTTCCATTTCCTTGAGTCGTCTCTCGCCACAACAACACAATAGGCTGCCTTTTTCTTGACTGCAACATCCACGTTGAATTTCACTCCACCAGGCTCCGGTCTCCTCCACTGTGTGGTCATTTCCGGTGTTGTTTTTCTTCTTTCCGCAGCAACATTTTCATTCATCTGTTTATGAAGTTCGGTTTCTCTTGTTATAATTCTAACTAGATGCAAGGTATGGGTCGTCGAGTTCTCAAATACCTATTCGTTCCTGGTATTTGTTCCTGGTTAAAAACTTGCCCACTTCATCTTCTTCTAGTCTGAGCTGCTCGTGTCTCCACAATTTGGCCTCATTCATGTTATAGAAATTAGTGCGGCTTCAGCCTGTAAGGGTGGTATCCTAAACTTCCTTGGCAAATTTGCAGTCCCATAGTGCATGAACCATGGATTCCTCAGTTGTGGAGCATCGTGGGCAGAGGCCTAAGGAAGTCATTCGACATTGAACCCGTCTACTTTTGGTAAGGATGGCTTCATGAATCATCAACCAAGCCAAAGTTTGATGTGTGTTGATAGTTGTAGTGCTCCAGTTCCCTGATACTTTGGTACCTTTGCACTCTCTCAGTTTGCTATAGGCCAATTTCACTGTGTATTCTCCATTCTGGGTGTGCAGCCAACCCCACATATCATTTCCGTCCTCATCCCCAGGTTGTTTTAGATTTTTGATTACCTGTGCCAAGCTGTTGGGCAGCCACTGCTCCAAGAATTTTGTGTCCCACTCATCATTCATGTCAATTAAGCTTGCGACCTTAAGATCGAGTAGCCCATCTGGGATAGGTTTTAAGGCATGTTGTTTGAGGATGGGGTCATTCCTCCACCAGCTATCGGACTAGACATTAGTGTTGTGGTCATTCATAGGTATTAAATATGAATTCTCTGCAATGAACTCTCTTCCTGTGAGGGCCATCTTGCCTAGCCTAGAGAGGTTGTTAGTCCCTTCCTTTCTACTCCTCAGAAAGTGGTTTCTCATTATGATGTTTCAAGTCGACAATCTTTGAGTGCTCAGATCCCAAGTTTTCTTGTACAAAAGAGCCAAATTCCAATCCCTCATGGATTTCATGCCTAGGCCCCCATCGTGTTTATGGAAAACAATTTTATCCCAAGCAACCAGTGCCATCGGGTGGGTCTTGTGGTTACCCTATAGGTAAATATTCAGACAATGCCATCAATTCTATCACAGAGGTGTAGTGGCAGCATAGCAATTTCCATTGTATAAGTTGGTATAGTTTCCAAGGTCGATTTTGCAAGGCAAATTATGCCTCCTAGAGACAGGGATCTAGCCACCCAGGATGCTAACCTTACATTCACCTTGTCAACCATATCACTGTAGGTGTCTCTATCTATCCACCTATGGATGATTGATACACCTAGGTACTTCCAGAGATCCTTTGTGCTCTGAAAACCGCTCATCTGGCTAATCTTCCTTGCCAAGCACCTGTCGACACTCTTCTAGAAGAAGACCCTAGTTTTAGCCACTGAGACAGATTTCCCAGATGCTTTCTCAAACATGTTGAAGCAATCTTTAATATTCTTGATTTGTGCAATGCTCGTTTGTATGAATAGGATTATGTCATCAACGAAGCAAACATGTGAGATTTTATGACCATTAGAACCAAGCTTGAATAGTAACCAACTTCTTGCATCCACCCATTGTTGGATCATCTGCTAAGCCTTTCAAGGCACAACACAAATAGGTACGGCGATAATGGGTCAACCTGACAGAGGCCTCTAGAGGCTTTGAACGCAGTAGACATCCTTCTGTTCCAGGCAGTGCGAGTTTCTACCCTCATGATGGACTCCATGATGTATCTTATAATGTTACATTATGTTTCATGTGTTCAAGATTATGAAACAATAATTTGTTTACTATCACAAGCCAAATACTTTGTACCCACAGAATACAATCCTTATTATATAGTAGGCCAACAAGAGGTAAAACATACTTTGAAGAAGATAAATTTAAATACCACATATTCCTCATGTCAACTACAACCACTTTTGATGTTTATCATGAATTTTTTCCCATTTCACCTCCAGACATTAGGTTGTAAACTTTATTAAAGGTTCAGTCTTAGATTAGACAATTATTTCACATTTTCATATTTCATGCATATGGATAGCCAATTGTAGATAGATAAATTGTTAAACCATGGCTAACTCTTCCATTATGTCATATACATACATCACCTCTCCTGGGTTAGATCAGTTCCATATGTTTATATGATATTATGGTGGTGCTAAGCCATCTTGTATGAGTGGCTCATATATCATAAGTCCAAATGGGGTTTCCCCTAACCCATCACTTGAGGGTTTTTCCATGCTCAATTTCTATAATCTCAGTGAACTCTACGAGTATAATATGGACTAGATCATCAAATACACATAATCTAGCCACACCAACATATATCGAACCAAAACATGATATGACATTCTCTTCTAAGATTTCCACCCAACTCTCTCTTTCTCATGAGCAACCCTTATAGTCCTAACAAGGAACCACCAACGCGAGCATGAGACTTCACAAGATACTATCATTTCTTACCTCTCCATGTTCTTGGGATTCTCTCTCCCTCACCTAGATGGTAGCTGCTCATAGCATATACACATATATGTAAGAAACCTCTTTCTCTATCTCTAGGGTTTGGTCCTTCCAAGGATATCTAGGGTACAAAAAGCCTCTAGGATCATGCATATAGCAAATCGACTCATTCTCTCTGGGCTAGCTTAGTATAGGATATATCGGATCAAATATTTATCATAATTTCAATTATGTGTTTGGGTTTTTGACCTTCTCTCTCTAGGTCCTACTCTCTATGGAGTTAACTCTATATCTAGTCCTATCACTAGAGGTCCCCACTTTGCAGAAGATATTGAGTGTCTTGCTGATACACATCTTATATGCACATAGCTTGTCTTGGAGAAGCACTGCCACTTGTATTATCAACTCTTATGTCAAAACCTCAAATTAATGTGAAATTTTCAAGTCTAACTGAGTTCATAATGAATCATATTATCTCATTATCTAAAATCAAACTCATTTCATGTATTTCATGTATTCCATGTATTATGTATTCCAACAAGGGTTTAGGCATCAAATCTAAAACTAATTCCTCCTCTAGCTAGCTACTCCTCACTTTCACTTGGTGCATGACTACCCCTACTCGTATTTGTGTGGGAACACATTTCCTATTAGGGTGCCTACCAAAAGGAGTTTATACTTTCTAGTAACAATCTGATCTTACAATGTAGGGTTTTATCTCTCTCGTAGAGCTTTTTGCCATTTTTGGGTTGACCCATTCTACGTCAGGACATCAATCCTAAAACTTGCTCTAAGGGTTTTCATATATTCTTGCTATGTAACTAAGAATTGCATTTGTTTCATCTGTATATAAAAGCACTTATCATGTATCATTCATTCCTTACTCCACATACTTGCATCCATGGATATGACATGGTATCCCAACTCATTCATTTTCTTTTCTCTTTACATTGCTTGGGGTTTATATGGGTAGGGTTATTATTTTTATCATGCTTTTCACATAATCCATGATTAAGATTTAGGGTTAGGGTTAGGGATTGCACCCTGTATGTTAAGGTTTTATGATTCCCTTGACCCACTAAGGGTTTTTGTAAACCAAACATAGCACCATCTAGGGTTTATCCATGATACTTTTTCCTTTACCTTATTGTTATTTCTACATTAAATGTATATTATTTGGCAGAGGATGCCTCAATCCTACTTATTATCCAAAAACCCTAACTTGATATGAGGAGGGAAGTATACTTTGGGTTCATTATTAAAGAGACAAGTTGATGAAATTTGAGATGAGATGACCTCAAGGAAACAGTACATCAGGAAAATCCTAGGTTCTGGCTAGGCCGATATCACATTGACTAAGGGAGTCATCGTATGCTAACTTAATGGTGCGGAGGTAAATATTGTCAACCCCCAAAACTATGATCCATTCTAAACACCATTACCATCATGTTATGTCTTAATTATTTTCCTTAGATTTCCACATATTACATTAATTTATAAACTACCAAACATTATTTAAAAAATTAGGGTGTCAATTCTAAATGTAATATCCTCACTTTTCAAATTCCCCCAGTTAAGGAAGGATATTAAAGTGGACTACCATTACCTAAAAATCCTAAGATCCAGATTTAACCAAATAACAAATAATAGTGAATAATTCCCATTATTTCACAAATGTTGTGTACATGATGTCCAAAGATACTCCTCTAAAGAGTTACACAATTTCCAACATGCAATTAATACATGTTGAGAAGAAGTATCTAACTAATCCTCCTTTACATAGGTTTAATGTCTTCAATGAATTGTATCTGATTCATCATGTCTCCATATCTCCATATATTTCATCTACCTAAAATGGTGTGAAACAAAGGACGGATCAGTAAATGCTATATTATGTATCTGCAAACAAAAATATGTTCATGTAAGTGTAACAACATAAGCAACCACAATAGAAATTATCAATACATAATCAAACATACATTTTTCTTTTCTAGCTTATTGACCCTTATCCTTTAACTTTTTGTGATGTTCCATCTATTTAGGGGAGTCCTTTTATGGGGAACCCTCTCTTTAGGGTTTGGTACCTATAATAGACTTTCATAGCCTTCCCTCACCCGGGCTTGGCTTTATAATAGGCCTTCCTTTTTGGGCTTGGCCTGTGGTGATCTTCCTTTCCAATCACCAGCCATTCCCATAATGACTTCTTTAACCCGTGCTCTTTAACTCACTCGAGATATTTATTTAGGGTTGAAGCAAGGTACATGTATATTAAGATGATACTCATAGGTTCTTTATAGATTGTAGTAAGTAAATAAAAAATCAAGCAATTTAATTGCAATCCATTTGGGAAAATGGGGGAAACCACAAAAGTTTTTTAAGGTGAGTATTCATAGGTGTAACCATGTACCTTTTTCTTTCATGCAAAATCATGTAGAATACTTTAAGCATATATAATACAATCAACTAAGCATCATTCCAAGCAATCATTCAATTTGCATGTATGTATATTCTAAAGTGTCACCAATCATATTCAAGACATCTTAATGTAACTTATGTCCTAAATTAGGATTTTGGGTTGTCTTGGGTTTGAATAAGGAATAAGGGTACAAAACCCTAACTCCATTACACCATATTTTATTCAAGTTATTAGCCCATATAAAGGATTATGTTAATCCTTAATTATAAATTTAAGTCTTTTAGACCATTTGTGGCACCTACCTCTTATTATGAAACTTAAGATTATCTTGACAAATTAGATTAGGTTCTAAATCCCCTTTATCATATTTATGACTCAGAATCTTTAACCATGTCCAAATTGTAATAAGGACTTGGATTACAATTATAATAAACATATTAGGTTATTATGAACATATAGATCATATCATTTGCACTTAATATTATCACAAGTTATATCATTGATTTCTTCATCCTAATTGCACATGTTGATGATCATTATCCTAGAAATCCTAATAATACATTGATATCATCATGCTTGTGTTAGGTTCCTATTATATTAACCATATCAGTTTATAATACAATCTAAATCATTTAATGTATTTAACACATTAATTATCAATTCTAGGGTTTCCATGTATCAATCATCACTTGAAAAGCTATTAGTCCTACTTTTGAAACTATGATCAGAATTAGGTATCAAACATATTTTATTTATACTCCTCATATTTTCTAATCAAAATCATATATAATTTCAATATATTCGGACCTATGGATTTTTTTCTATATTTATTTCAAGTTATAAATAGTCTGACCAATTGTGTATTCTTTTATAGTTCCATGAATCTCATCTTGCTCCACTTAGAGATGACCCGAATCTGGTCGGTCCTCTTTTCTACTTGTGTCTTTCCCAATGTGCAAATGTGGTCTTCCTCCCTTATTTTACTGGAGTAACATGGCTCACGAAGTCTTCTATGCGATGACTGCCTTATACTTCTAATCTTCTTGTGGGGGGGGGGTTTCGGAGAAAAGAAGGAAGTACTCATACATTATTATTTTGAGGTTGATTAACCCAAGGTCAACATTCATTCATCTTACCACATGTACACCGCTTAGACCAACACTATTGTTGTCTTCTACGCACACAAGACCAATGAAGAGGGTAGGATTAATGCAGGGAACATTCCTTTGATCACTTCTGCACATTATTGTGTGCAATTTATTCTTTGGAAGATAACCTTACTAGCCTTATATAGATCATGGTTATAGAAGGGAGAGTGGAGTGTTTCAAGAAGATAGCATAACCCCATCCTCATGAGAACTTGGTTCATGGGTTCTCTGGATTTATTATTTGTTTTTTATAAAACTCCAAAATAGGATATTGTTTGTCTCCCTTCTTAGTAACTCATTTCCTATAAAATTTTAGTAAAATCTTATATTTCTCATTATCCTTTTCTTGGAAAAATATTGGATCCTAACTAATTTATTAGTAACTTCATACTTTCCTTTTTATCAACTTTTAGATAATTACATAATTAATTACTTAGACCTCAAGACATCTTGGAATGTTGTAGTTTTTCTTCCATAATCTTAGATTCAAATTATCTCTCATCTAAAATTACATTGGGTAATTATCATGGGCATGAGATACCCCTTTCTCTATTTGGAATCTTAGGGACCTATATGTGAACTTTAGATTATTGGAACTTAAATGGATCATACCCCTATCTTCGTCTTTACTTCAAATCAGCCTAAGTTTAAGGAAACTTTTTGATAACTAAAACTTGATTTGGGCAAGGTTTGGTGTCAAAATATATGAAATTTAAAAGTACTTTTCTTGCCTCTTAAGAAGTTTCTTTACTTGATCCATTTAAGTCACATAATAACTCTTTTCTCATCTAAACAATACAAGCCATGCTTTCTCAATATAATTTCTTATTGAGTCCAATAGTGGGCTGAAAAACTTATTAGTTCCCTTTAGTTTGTTTTTCTAGAAATTTCAAAAACAATTCCTTATTTAATACCAATTTTCCATTACTGTTGAGAATTCCTTTATTATTCAATTTTCCACTCTTTCTCTAGCAAATAATTAGTAGTGGATTATTGAAAATGGTAAAAGACATGGAATTATGTTATATGGAGAATTTCATTCTCAAAGAAAAACTTTCAAACAATAAATTTCAATGTCAAAAATATGTCCTTCACAATTGATTATTTGAATTAAAATATATGCATAAATATATGGAAAAATCCATGTTATAACACTCTAGGTGGCAGATTTTGTTGTTCCACCGGGGTGACCTTCTCCACAATTTGTGATCATAGCAGATCATGTTGTTCAGTTGTCCATGTCTATGGTAGATTGTTCCATTCTCCATCACCCTTATTCATGTATCATCAATGATGATCTTTCTCGGGAATTAATTTGTAGTACAAACTCATTAAAAAATATCCATGCAAGCATCAAATGTTGACCAGAGTTGCTAGTCCGTACCCTCCATCTTTCTCTCTCTAAGTTACTTGTAGGATTTCTCAAACCTCAAAGATAACAGTGAGAGAATCTACATGCATGTCTTGAAGGCCTTCATTCATATATTTTATATAGAGGAGTGGAGTGTTTGGATTTCCTAAACCATTTTTGTCTAGCTTGTGGATTCCCTTACTTATCAAAACTTGTTTCTTAAGTCTAGGCCCATATTTTATTTAGGTCCTCAAAACTTACGTTTTGGGGCCCGGATTTACTATAACAATTACAATAAGCTTCAATTCTACCTTTCTTTGAGTTATCTCTATGTGTGTGATGCTTTAAGAACCATACTACGTTGGTAATGAATTCACTAATAAATATTATTATCCATCAACAACGAATAGTTTCTGGCTACACATAATTGCTACCCTAGTAGTAGGATTATTTGGATAAGATTAAACCATCAACAACTAGTGTACTATGTTATAAAATTCTTTTGCTACTAATATTAAGATTGAACATGACAGACATGGACACATCATCCTCATCACATTCAATATAAGTTACTTGATCTCTAAGTAGACTAGCAAGATACATATGAGTCCATAATCATACAATTACTCACATGAGCATGGATATGAATTTTTATAGTCTCACTTATCAAGGGGTCTTGGATACCTCACCTGTTATATTTGAGGGACACATTCTTTGTCCATCACCCAAAATGTGTGGTACGATTCTTAGCACACCCAATCACTACCTTTATGGCAACCTTCTGGAAGATCATGTTAGGTACTGTCAAAGCATTATGATTATCAATCACCACTGTAGTGACTTCATGTCGAAGGACCAAAATACCACTCTCGCATTTGAGAATCGATTATGACTATCATATAATGGTTCATGAATCACTCTCAAGGTGGGTTTGTCTAGTACACTTGTTTTGTACAAGTAAATATGTGTCTGACCTGGCATCCAATACCTATGACCCATGAGACATGGTTATTAGTCATCACCCATATTAGTTTCCTATGTATTGTTGTCTAATATCAATAATACTTTACCGAGGACAAGCATATTGTTATTAGCATCCATTAGGATCTCATGTTAATTCACATAATTGAATTCCCATGTCTTTGAACCAATCATTTTAAGGATATATATTATGCACACTAATATTTTAATATTCAAAAGTGCATCAAATGTTGTAAATGCCTTTATTAATCAAATCAAAAGTATAAAATATATGTATAGACATCATCTAATGATTGGAGTGTAGGGTATATGCATCAACATTCCATTTGCACTAAGGCAAATCACTCATGTATCTTATACCAAGTGATATAGCATGACAATCATGCTTATTCTATGAAATTTCCTTAGTCTAGGAATCACCAAACTTGATCTCTATTGGTATCTTGTAGATCTTTTCATCTACTAGCTGAATGATTTCTTGTACAAGATGAAATCATCAAAGAATATATTTGGAATATGTATGTCATCTAGGTTCCTTAGCTAGTAGCCCCATTGTTGTCACAGTAAGCCATACTATGTCATCAATGTTAGGAACAACACTAAGTTCCTCAAATGAACTTCATGATCCATACAACTTCCTTAGTAGCATCTACTGCAACATCATATTTAGTTTCTATTGTGTAATTAATCATCGTTTGTAATTTGTAACTATTTCAATTGACAATATAACCTTTGAGGATAAACATAGAACCATATTGCAATTAGTAATCATCCTTGTTGGTTTGGAGCATTGAATTTGTGTTGCTCTTTTCAACCGATTCTTCCTCGCCTCATCATCCTAAGTTCATCACAATTACTTGAGGATGTTCGAAGCTATAATTCAATGGTTTTCACTCGAATCTTATTCACATGCTAGTCATATTTAAGGCACATGAGATGTCTAGACATGTACATAACATTACATATATGATAGATCCATTTATAGAGGCATATTGAACCATATTGACGTGGTTCCTTTCTTCCACAAATTTGGGACAATTTTCCTTAGAAATACTTACCCCCATGTGCATGGGTAAGTTCCATTTTTTAGGCTATTGCGTACTAAACCATTTTATCACATTATGTATGACTATGACATAAGATAATAATCCTTCTAAATCTATCTCTATAGATCTTCATACCGAGATTATATTTGTCTTCTACTCACTCATCCATTGGGAAACAACTTCCCAACCACATCTTTGTCCTTTGTATAGTTGGAGTACCATTTCCATTGAGTACTATATCATACACATACCATATGAGGAATACTACAATGTTCCCACTAAACTTCCTATAAACACAAGGATGATCTTTGTTTTTTTATGAAGTGAAACTCTTTGACTAATTCATAAAAACAAAGATTCTAACTACTGGATACTTGCTTCAATTCATATGTCGACCTTTGAAGCTAACATATTGTTCTAGGATGCTATGGACATTCACAACTCTCAAGTTGTGTCATATACACATCCTCAGTAAGATTTCCATTAAGGACATCGGTTTTGACATCCATATTCTAGATTGAATAGTCTTGGTATGCCGCATGGCAGGCAAGATCCTAATACACTTAGTCATGGCAACTGGTTAGAAAGTTTCATCATAGTAAACACCTTGAACTTGTTTGAACCCTTTATCCACTAGTCTCCCTTTGTAGGTCTAGACATTTCTATTCAAGTCTATCTTCTTCCTGAACACTCACTTGTACCCAATGGATTTTACCCCTTCAAGTGATTCCACCAAGGTCCATACCTTATAGGTATACATGGAGGCCACTTTGGATCTCATGGCCTAAAGTCATTTACACAATTTTAGTCTCTACTTATCTTCCATGTATGTGATTGGCTCATCTTGATCCATGTACAACACCTCACTATCTTGAGTGACATGATATCAAAATCTCTATGGCACATAGCAAGTCCTACTAAGTTTACGAGGTTCCTACATTTGTCAAGGGGGTGACAGTGCCACAACAATTTATGGTGAATCCTCATGTTTCTCTTTAGGGTCATTATCATTTTGTCTATATGTAACTTATTTGATTTCAATATTCCTTCCACTGGTATTTCTACATGTGAACTCCTCTAAGAAGGTACCAGTTATAACAAAAAATATGTTGTTCTATGAAGGAATATGGAAATATTACCCTTTGGTTTCCCTACGATACCTTGAAAACCAACACTTCTCATATTTAGATCCCAATTTCTCTAGAAATGAACACTTCACATAACCTTCACAACACCGAATCTTCATGAAGGACATATCCTAATTCTTCCCATTCCATATTTCATATGATGTCTTTGGAATTGATTTAGAAGGAGTATAGTTAGGTATAAACATGGGAGGTTTTCGTAGCATCTTCCCTAAAGGAATCAACAAGTCTAGTTTGGCGTTCCTTGAGAAATTACTCAAACTCTTGGCTCAAATATTCACCACCTTGATGATATAAAATCATCTTAGTTTTCTTGAAAAGTTGTTCGCTTCACTATTAAATACCTTAAAATTTTCAAAGGATTCTAATTTATGCTTTAGGAGTCACACAAATCCATATCTAATGAAATCATCAATAAATGTAATAAAGTAATGATAGACTTTTCTAGTTTTGAACTAAATGGAAAACATACAATAGTATGTATGCATTCTAAAAGTTCAGTTGCAATCTCACTATTTCTAAAAGATGCGTTTTCCACCTTTCCCAACAAATATGATTCACATGTCTTGACAAATTGATTGTCTAATGAGTCTAAGTATCAATCCTTAGGAAATGCAGAAATGCACTTTTTGTTTATATGGAACAAGCAAAAATGCTATAGGTATGTCATGTTTGAGTCTTGTAGCTTAAGACATTTGGTATTTACATTATGTACATGTATCTTACAATCTAATAACATAATACATCATGAAATTCCATATAAGAAGTCATCCAAGTTAACTGAACAACAATTATCCTTTATAAGGAATAAAATACTCACTATCATAAAAACAAGAAATTAATGGATTTGTAATAGTAATCCTAAAATTCTACAACCCATTAAGTTTTTTGAGATAAAATATGTATCATTATAGTAGAGACAATAACTCTTGCCATATTTTCATTTTTGGTCGCATATATTTTTCTTTATAGATATACTTCTCTTATTCTTTGACATTATTGTAATACTCTCATCTCGTATTTGCTAGTATGTATTCCAGAGAGAAAATCATACGATGATTGTAATGGGGCATTAGATACCTGATTTGATAATGATAAAGGTAATTTCGTGTATTATGTTTATCTCAATCATGATATGATGACACAGACATAGTAGATGTCTACAAAATGATGTTTCTCGATGACATATGTCTTCAAGTTGTGGACCTAAATAATGTATCATATGTATGATAAGAGTACATACATTCTTATTATGTCCCTAGTATGATATTTCTGAGGAAGAAAAATAGACAATAGTAATACATAAGACCATAGTGTGTATTGGTTGATGATATAATCTCATCAGTCAAGATATGTGATATCAAACCAAACACATAGGTATGTTAGATAATAGTGTTCCAGATGGGCCCACCTTGACGTGATACATGGAAACCATTGAATGGTAGTCAGAATTGACTTTGATCGTGATAGTTTTGATTTTTGTTCTTAGACCTAAAGTCAGTTATTCATCACATGTTTCTTGATGTATTTTGACATCATCCAACACGACCTTAAATAAGGGTAGCCATAAAAGTGATGCTCCAGTACATTGTGACACATGGGGATTAATTATGAGTGATGTAGATGGGACTTGTCCCTCCTACAGGAGATTGATAACTTGACCACTTGATAAGAGAGACTAAGAAACATATGACCATACTCATGTGAATTAACATGTTTTATGTGATCTCACATGCATCTCATATAGTTTGCTCTAGTTTGAGTAATATGGATTGAGCATTGAGAAGATGACGATTCCATGCGTCAAGTTCAATCTGGATATGAGAGACAAAGGAACCATAAGATCACAATAGCATGAATCACAAATTGTAGATTGAAGTTGTTTTGCAATTTTCCAATTACTTGGGTAGCAATGATGTAGTGCTAGATACCACTCATTACTTGTGATGTCATAAATTGTTTATGGACATTCACTACCAAGTTAACTTGGGACCTATTGGGTCACACACATAGGATGCACCTCGAAAAGGAGTTCACTCATGAATGATGTTTAGTTTAGTTACTGAAGTGGTATCCAATTTCAACAACTTTGGCTGAAATTTACTGATTGAGATTGTGATTTGATAGAAACTCAAGGGTTGAGTTAACTAAATTAGGTGTTGAGCCAATTTAAACAACATTAATTTTACATCAGATGAATTGAAAATGGATTGACCGTTTCAAAATGTGAACTTATCGGTGCAGAGTCTGAAGTGATAGGTTGAGCATGTGAATGTCTGAGTTCAATGATTAGTAAGATTGGATCAGGCTTGATGATGATGTCATCTTGTGCATTAATCATCAATATATTTGCAAATAGGAAATATAGTGAACCGAAAAATTCAAGTGTTAAACCTATTGATTCACATGTGAGTCAACTGACTCATGGTTAGAAGCAGCCCAAATTTCATGAAAATGTGTCTCTTCGACTCTCAATTGATCTAGAAACCCTAACCCTCATATAAATAGAGGGTACTCAAGGCTTTCAAGATAGAAAACAATAAGCTCTGACAATTGTTATCCTCTCATAGTTGTGGTAATGTGAGAGGTTGATCAAGTCTTTCTCATAAATGTGAGAGACAACAAGGTAGATCAATCGATGCTAACACATTGCCATTAAAGGGACAACTCCTTGATATTGGCTCTGATAGCGCAACGTCAGGTTCCCAATAGTCTGTGTGGAATATGTAGAGGCAATGTAGGTCGTTCCCGCCATGATTGATGGACAACAACCAACATTGTCCATGGTGTTGCACTAGGAGGTTATCATCACTAGTTGTTTGTGTGCATCATGAGAAGAGTGTAAATCATTAAGCAAGAGTAGTAGATGGACTTGCTCCAGGACCAGGTATAACTCTTGCATCCTCCTTTCCTTGATGTATCATTGTTACACAATATCTAGCATAGAATGGGGACAATGTTTTTGTTTGTTTTGCCTTCTCTACCTTCCCTACTCCTCTATAGTGGTATGAGAGCCACCTCAAATTTTTAGTGTGTCAAATATTTAAATCGATGTGAAACAATTTATTTTATTACATGAGATGAGAGTATTAAAATGAATAATGTGAATATCCAATTAAATACCACACACAATCCATATATATATATACAATATGATATATACAAACAATCTATATGTGTCGCCCTAAAAGTATTTGGATGGTGGATGTATGTGTGGTTATGGCCAAAACCCCTGTGGATGTGCATGCATGGTTGTTTGGTTAATTTCCTTTTACTATTCGATTTCAATACCAAGCTTGTCTCTTCTCCTTTATAAATGTAAATTAATGCTCTTCTTCCTATATTCGTCTCGATTGTAACTCAAGGTTTTCACTTTTACAATTTAATATGGAATATGATTTTGAAAGAAAAGATGTTTGGCATCAAGTGAGTCAACCAAATAAGGATTCAAGTCGATTGACTAGAGGACCAAGGAGGTCACATGATAGGAGGACCAAATTGATCAACTAGAGGCCCAACGGATCGATTGGAGGGATCTACTCAATGACATGAGCCAGAGACATTCGACCGATCGATAGAATCTAATCGACTGACCAGGAGTCCAACCAATTGACTAGATGATTTACCCAATCAACTGGCCTATCCCAACTACACAGTATAGATTTCTACATGAGATGTATGACCTTGGGTGGCAGCAATAGTTTGTGGCTCCAAAGAATTGTGTTCATAAGGCCATAATCATTACTCTTATATTTTATGATTGCATGTTTCATTTGTGGATACTACATATATATGAAATATATTGTAAGTATGTGGTGTTGTATATGTATAAATATTTATATAAATCCCTCAATAAATATGAAGTTTAATATGCTTTCCATAAGTGAAACACATGAAAAGCTTGATCTACTAAGTGTGAGACTTCCCTAGCATCATGCACTGTCTATCTTGTGGAAGTGTGATGGTAGATATGTGGGTATCCATCCACATGTGGATTTTGGTTTGGACTTAACTTGGTGATGTTAATAGGATTATGAAACTAAGCAACATAAATATGGGTCATGTCAAAGATTTGTGCATACCATCTATTTAAAAATTGTTTATGAGGAAATTGGGAAATGTTTCCTACCTTAATAATTAGTTGTGAGCACCAACGTTGGATGGGTAATATGTTAATAATTTTAGATGTTGGCTCACGAGAAGATTGTTAGCTTCAATCTTATGAATTGGTAGTGAGTTCTAATAGTTTCAATAAAATAGTGGGAGTAGTAGTTAGTTAAGGGCCTAATTACTATCATCACCATTATCAAATATAATTTGAATTGTTTTGATAAAATTGCAAAATTTCTTTTATATAATCGAACAAAATATTCATATACATTTTCATTGTGATCAATCAATGAGACGGACAATATGAATGGGAATCACATCATAACTGGTTCATGACCTTGAGTAACATTCTCAATGATGAGTGCAAGCTCTATGTCCTTGAAACACCAGTATTAGAGGAATCTTCTCTGAAGGCACCTAAACATGAAATGGATGCTTACTTGAAGCAAGTGAATGATACTCCAAACATCAAAGACCTTATGATGGGCTTTATGAACTATGAGTTTCATAAACTACATCAAAGCGTGGACATTCTTGAGATGGTAACACATCTTAACAATCCAATAAAGAAAGAAAGGTATAATGTCTCCAATGTGCTATTTGAGTGCAAACTAACAGAGGGATATCCAATAGAGCCTAATGGGCTTAATATGATTCGGCATGTCAATCATCTAGAAAATTGAGATTTCCTTTAGGTTAAGAGTTGGTTACAGATACAATTCTGCAATTATTGCTTGAATCACATAGTTAGTTTATTGGGTTCTATCACTTGAGTAACTTGGCTAAACCACTGTCTGAATTACTTGGCATGTTTATTAATGTTGAAGCACAAATGAAGAAGGACAAACCTATAATAGTGATCAGAGTAAAGGAGTCCAAGGACAAATGCAAGGTTAAGTAGAGTTCTAAGGCTAAGCTGAAGTCTAAGTCTTCAACACTGAAGATGTGTAGAGGGGTACGTGCAAGAAAAATCTATTCTTTTCACTTAAAGAAACATCATAGTGCCACCATTGTCACCATATTGGATCCTAGAAAAGGAAGTGTCCGATTTACATAGAGGAACTCATAAAGAATAAGGAGATAGAGATCTCCATCATAGGACCCAAGAAGAAGTAAGTTGGAACTATGCTAAGAAAGGGTCGATGCCTCTATAGTTGGAATCTGTCATTCATGGACGTGTAATAGAATTAGTGAATTACTCTTATGTACCTATAATTAATAATAAAACATCATGGATCTTAAATGAATAAGAATAGTATGAATATTTAATGTTGTGTTTTGAAAGATGAGATCTTATATGGTAGTGCCCCGTGTCTCATACTTTGTAATTGATAGTTATAAAGACAAATATGTATAAAACATATATAAAGAATGACTCAATGACTCAAACAATGAAAACCTATATCATTGTCGTCTAGAGCACATAAATGAGAAATGCATTTCTAGAGTCCATAAAAATGGTTATCCAGACTCTTTTGGTTTTTGAACGAATAGATCCATGTGAGTCTTATTTGTTGTGCAATATGACAAAATCTCTTTTCAGTAGTAGTAGTGGGAGAGAGAGTATTCTATTAGTGCTCGTATATACTAATGTATATAGACTTTTTAGAGAAAATACTATAGGTGGTTACTACTACCTCATTATATTTGCTGATGATCTCAATAGATATGGTATTTTGAATATATTAAAATACAAGTTTGAATCTTTTGAAGTGTTTAACGAGATCATGAATGAAGTACATAACCAAGTATGAAATTAAAACACTGATAGGATCGATGTGGAAAATATTTCAAACCAAGAAGTTTGAGGAACTTCCAGAGAGCATGATAATGTATCAATGAACTCTACATGAAACATAGTAATGTATCAAATAGAAGGAATCACACTAAGTTAGTCATGGTGTGATCATCAATAAATCTAGCTAGTCTTCTGATTTCCTTTGGCACATGCTTTACACTAAAATAATGTACCATAAAAAATGGTTCATAAAGATACCGCATGAGATATGGCTGGGAGTGTCCCAACATGCCTTTTATAATGATTGGGAATGAAAGCATTTATAAGAAAATATTTTCTTGAGAATCTTTGTACAAAAATCACATAAATGTTATTTTGTTGAATACATCTTTTATATTCCAATTCAATAACGAAAGGGTTTGTTTCCAGGATGGTTGTAATCCTAAAGGGAATTTAATTACAAAGGAATCTGTGGGAGAAACGTAGAGCTCAAAAAGTTCAAGACAACAAGAAAACATTTGACCTAAAGAGGTAGGGTAGGAACTAGGAGAATCGAAATTGTTGTGGAATCTCAAGTTCCTTATGAGGTACAAAACCTGATAGATCTATATGACACACCTTGACCTTGAATGATTATGATATCTTATGGGTGAAGGAGGTGGTAAGTGTGTCATAGAAGATGATCCATTAACCTACCTAGAAATCATTGAGTTACTAGAATCTTTGAAATGGCTTGAGGGCCATGGGATCAAAGATGAACTCCATGTACATCAACAAGGTATGACCTTGGTGGATCCACCTAAAGGGGTAAGACCCATAAGGTTCAATTGGGTCTTCATGTAGAAGACCAATATGGATAACAATGTACAAACATATAAGGGAAGATTGGTAGAAAAGAGTTTCAAATAGGTTCAAATGGGGTAAGACCCATAAGGTTCAATTGGGTCTTCGATTTGACAAGACAGTCAAAAAGTTTGACTTTAGTCAAAATGAAGATAGAATATATGGTTATAAGAATTTGGTGGAAGCATATGTATATTCCACATAATGATGGGGAATAACGCTCTTACCCTAAAAATATGAAAACCAGGAAGGAAAGTACCTCCTCTTTGAAGGTTTTAGGAAAAGCATCCTATATGTTAGGAATCCAGATCTATAGAGATAGATCTAGAAGTCTTCTTAACCTAAGTAAGAGCACATACATTGGTAACATGATGAAGGGGTTAAAGATATAGTACTCAATGAGAGAAAATATATCTGTGTTCCATGGGAATAGTCTCTCAAGATCCCAGTGTCCTAATTCTTGTGAAGAATGGGAAAACATGAGTAAGATGTCATATGCATTCACAATTGGATCTGTCATGTATGGAATGTTATGTACTCATCAGATTGTCTTGTATGTATTGGACATACCGAGAGGATATCAGTCAGATTGCAATGAAAATCATTTCCATTCCATAATGAACATACTTACTTAAGAAGCACTAAAAGGATCAAATTATTTATTTGGGGTAATAAGGAAGAGTTGGGTGTAAAGGGTTACGCCGATGCAAGATTCTAAAATGAAAAAGTAGATTTCAATCTAAATTTGCATTTGACCTTAAAACAAAACTATAAATTACAATATTCTTGAGTAAGAGATTATTGTTAATTCAGTATTACAAGATTAGTACCTTGTTGTTTTGAACACAAAATAGGATATTGTATGGATCAAGAATTTCATTTTGATGAACTTGTTAAAGTTTCCAACTATTGATGACATAGTAGAAATAACATGACAACTGGAGCTACTGGATTGGCACAAGAACCCATATAACCTACTATGACATTTCCATCTTATACAAGAGATCATACATCAAGGAGATGTGAACCAAACACTAGAAGAGTACCCACTTGAAGCATATGTTCCTAACCCTCTATAAAAGCACTTGTGCAACAGAAACATGATGGACATGTTAAGGTCACTTGCAATAAGATTCATGGGTGATTAGATCTAAGTACAAGTTGGAGTCTATTGGTATGTATGCCTAGAGTGTCAATCATACAGTGATTGTAATGGGGCATTAGATACCGAATTTGATAACAATAAAGGTAATTTCGTCTGTTATGTTTGCCTCAATCATGATATGATGTCACACCCATAGTATATGTCTAAAGGATGATGTTACTTGATGACATATGCCTTTAGGTTGAGAACCTAAACAATGAGATCATATGTAGGACAAGAGTACATACATTCTTGTATGACCCTATTTAGGTATATAAAGGAAGGAAAATAGACAATAGAAATATGTAGGACAAGAGTGTGTGTTGGTTGATGACATAATCCCATCAATCATGATATGTGATATCAAACCAAACACATAGGTACATGTCAGAGAACAATGTAAGGGACAAACCCACCTTGAGAGTAATGTATGGAAACTATTAAACGGTAGTTAGAATAAGATTTTATAGTGATAGTTGTGCTTGTGTTTCTTAGATAATGAAGTCACTACACTAACCACATGTCACTCAATGTATATTGACATCATCCAACTTGACATTGAATATAAGGGTTTCTATAGAAGTTATTATCGGGTACATTATGACACATGGGGATTGATTGTGAGTGATGTTCATGGTATTTGCCCCTCCTATATGAGATTCATATCATGAACACATGATAAGTGATACTAAGAAATCGATGGCCCTACTCACGTGACCCAATATGTGATATGTGAGCTCACATACATCTCATGCAGTATACTTTAGTTTAGTTCAAAGAACAAGGATTGAACATTGAGAGGATGATGATTCATGCCTCAAGTTCAATCCATATATCAGAGACAAAGGGGCTATAAAATCACAATAATACTGACCACATGTTGTAGGTCGAAGTTGTTCTCCAACTTTCCACTTATTTTGATAGAAATAATGCATTTCTGGATACATCTCATTGTTTGTAATGTCATAAATTGGTTATGAACATTCACTGCCAACGTAACATGGGACCTATAGTGAGACACATAGGACACACCTAGAAAAGGAGTTTACTCATGAATGATGTTTAATTTTATTACTAAAGTGTTGATGTATTCAATTTACACATCTTCAAGTAAAATTTACTGACTGAAAACATGAGTTGACTGACTAAATGATTAAGTCAGCCGACTACATGTCGAGTCAATTTTAACAACATTGGTCGTACATTGGTTGAATTGGAAAATGGATTGACCATTTTCAAATGTGAACCAACTGGTTTAGAGTCTGAGTTGATCAATTCAGAATGTGAATCACCCGATTCAATGATCAATAAGACTGGATCAAGGATTGATGCTAATGTCATGTTGTACGTTATTCACCGATATGTTTGTGAATTGGAAACATAGTGAACCGACCGATTGAAGTGTTCAAATTGATTGATTCACACATGAGTCGACCGACTCATGGTTCGTAGTAGCCAACATTTTGTGAAAATTTGTCTCTGCGACTCCCAATTAATTGGAAACCATGACCTTAATCCTCCTATAAATAGAGAGATAGTCAAGGCTTTCAAGATAGACAACAATGAGATATGAAATTTTTTTTCCTCTCACAGTTAGGGTAATGTGAGAGCTTGAGAAAGTCTTACCCATAAAAGGGAAAGATGTCAAGGGAGAGACAACAAAGGAAAGTAGTCGATGCTAGCACATTTACATCGAAGGAACAACTCCAACCTATTGGCTCTGGTAGCACAATTTGGAGTTTGCTATGGTCCATTTGGACAACGTAGAGGCATGGAGGTCGTTTCCTCCATGCTAGGAGGACTACAACCACTACCGTCCATTGTGATGCACTAGGATGCCATCATTGCCAATCTATCACTAGACTTGATCCAGGACCATGAGGCATCCAACTAAAAAAACATGATTAACTAATGTGGAAGCGTTCACTAAGCAGCGGATTATCAAAAATCACTAAAAACTAAAACCTTTTTATCAAGAGATCCATCAAAGGAAAAGTTTCTCACATAGAACCAAAGTAACATATTTACATTCTAGTTAAAAGTACATGTCTTGCATAATCTCTTCATGAAAATTATAAGCATCAACTGCTCTGGTAAGCTAAGCACAGGCAGTATGAAAAAATTGAGGCACTGAGCCAAAATCTCGAAAGCACTAACTACTACTCCAAGGACTTGAGAATACAGAGACGACACATAGGACTCTATATACATATATACAAGGTGTGATAGCTAGTGTCTCCACCTGAGACTTCACTGTTGTCCCTACTGTTGCTGATGCTACACTACTACAGAAATGGCTTATAAAGTCACTTTTCAAGGTGTCGGTTGTATACATATACCGACACATAAACTCTACAGTGTCAGTTTTTAACATAAACCGACATCCAATCTGTGACGGTCGACCAGACATGGGTACCACTTTTATTAAGTGTCGGTTAATTAATAAAAAACTAACACTTAAAATCAACCGCCAAAACCAAAATTCCAGCAAAAAATTACCTCCAAAATTTAACATACGTTGTCGGTTCGTAAATAAATAATCGACGAATCAAGGGTATGCACGAAATAGGAATAGTTGTCGGTTGTCTTTTAGTATAGGTGTCATTTTTTGGCTAAGAACCGACACTGTTGGTTTAGTTGTCGTTTTTCTTGAATAACCGACACTTAATGTCAACTTAATAGCTCACCAGCGTGACCGACTCTTCCCCTTTCCCTGTTTCATTCCCAATTCCAGCTGCTCCGGTGATTTTTGCTCGCCCCCGCTGCTCCACCGCCGCCGCTCCCTGCCGCGCCACTGTCGTGCTCTTGCTCCTGCCCTCGTCACTGCTTCGTGCTCACCGGCGGTGCTCCTGCTCCTGCTCGTGCTCACCGGCGGCCGTCCGTGCCCTCGCCGCTGCCCTCGCTGCCGCTTCCCTCGCCACCGCTTCTCCATCCATTTCTCCTCTGCCCTCAAGGTATGCCCACGCGCCCTGCCTTCTTCCTTCTTCCTCTGCTCCGGTGGCTGCTTGGGCGGTGCCAAGGCATGCCCAAGTAGCTTCTGGGTGTCTTTTTATTTTTTTTAATTTATTTACTTCCTATGAGAATCAGTTTTAATTTCCTATGTTTGATGGAAATATGACAATAGCATCATCACTAGATTTAGTGGGAGATCGACTATTTTATTAGGGCTCATACATATTGATGTACATAAACCTGTTAGAATAAATGCTAAAAAGGTGTGATTTTAGGGTTTATGTACTGATTTTGTGCTTCTACTGAGTTGAATCCTCTATTGTCTATACAATACATGTTCATGACATAGATTTTAGAATGCATACTTTGGTTAAATGTACTGCTGTAATTTTTGATCAAGTGATGATATGTAAATGTAGAAATAAGTTAGTAAGGTATCAATGATAAGTCTGTTGTAATGTGATGCAAAATAGTTATTGTATCATGCATATCTTAATACTTTTTTCTCTTCTAAGTTACAAGTCAATTCATCATTACAAGTGATTACATATATGTTCTAAGGTCGTTTACATAGAAAACCCAAAATGCACACTTGTAGCCATTTTGACTTGAACTTGACCCATTCTAGGGTTTGGATTTTAGATCCTTTTCATGTACCTAATGACAGTAAAGATTCTAGGGTTTGATTTGAACTTGACCCATTCTAGGGTTTGATTTGATTAAACCCTAACATTGATGAAACCCTAACATCAATTGTGATGAAACCCTAACATGTACATATCTATTATTGTGTTTGTTGGCCTAGAAACTCGTCCAAGATTTACTCATTAGGAGTAAATCTTGGATAGTCCCCGGTTTTGGACTGTCTTTGAACACCTAATCTCACTTAGGATGTAAGTGTATAATGTGTATTGGGTTTTTGAGAAAATTTCGGTAGCATTTCCTCGTTTGTTCTCTAAGTACATATGTACTTAGAGAACAGCGGGGAAATGCTGCCGAAATTTTTTTGAAAACCCAATACACATTATACACTTACTAGTGAGATTAGGTGTTCAAGGATGGGATAGGTGGTACACATGTATTATATATAAGAATGACAGCACATGTGTTTGTTGGTCTATAAAGTGAACAATCTTGGATAGTATACCCTAATCTTGTCCTAATATATACTTGTTTTCTCTTTGATCATAGAATGGATAGATCATGGATGTCCATTCGCAATCGCTACACCCAAGAGTTTATTTTTAGTCTTGACCAGTTTATTAGATTTGTCGAGGAACATAGAAAACAACCTGGGGATAGGTTCTACTGTCCATGTAGGCATTGCGGTAACAACTTGAAAGTCAACATTGGTGACGAAATCAAAACTCATGTCATGTGCAACGGGATAATACAAAGCTATAGAGAATGGAACTGGCATGGAGAGATTTCAAACCTGAAACCAGTGGATGTCGATAGTAGTGCTTGTGTGGAAGAAGAAATTGCCTACGATGACGTAGATGTGAATGAACCAGTTCCAGTAGACATCGTTGATGTGATGGTGGATAGTTGTGGGGTTGAGCACACTGTTCCACCTCCCATTTTTAGAAACATTGTGCATGATGCTGAGATGCCGTTATACACTGGTTGTACTAAGTTTACGAAGCTTGGCACTATGATGTGATTGTATAAGTTGAAAGCTAACAATAGATGGAGTGACAAAAGCTTCATCTCATTGTTGTCTTTGTTGAAACAAATGCTTCCTGAAGGAAACGAGATGCCAATATCAACATACCAGGTAAAGAAATTGTTGTACCCAATGGGAATGGATGCCAAGAAGATATACGCATGCCCGAATGATTGTGTATTTTTTCAAAAGAACTATACAGATTTGAAAGATTGTCCAAAATGTGGTGCGTCACGGTATAAATTGACGACTTCGGGGGAGTCCAAAACTGGTTCTCCTATCAAGGTGATGTGGTATCTACCTATAATATCACGATTTCAACGCTTGTTTTCCAATCCGATAGATACGGAGAATTTGAGGTGGCATGCAGATGTTAAGAAAAATAATGATAGGATCCTACGACATGTGTCTGATTCCCCACATTGGAAGAAGATTGATGTATTATACCCTGAATTTGGTGAAGAAGTCAGAAATCTAAGACTTGGGCTTTGTACAGACGGGATGAATCCGTACGGGACATTGAGCATCCAACACAGCAGTTGGCCAGTCATGCTTGTTATATACAATCTTCCTCCCTGGCTGTGTATGAAAAATAAGTACGTAATGGTGTCATTGTTGATATCGGGCCCTAAATAACCTGGAAATGACATTGATGTTTATCTTGAACCTCTGATTGATGACTTAAAGAAACTCTGGGGTGAAGGTGTGATGACCTATGATGCTTCACGAAGAGAGACATTTCGTTTGAATGCTATGTTGTTTTGCACTATTAATGACTTTCCAGCATATGGGAATTTGTCTGGATATAGTGTCAAAGGAGCTAAAGTGTGTCCTATATGTGAAGAGAACACTGATTCAACAAGACTGAAACATGGTGGTAAGAATGTATATCTCGGTCATCGAAGGTTTCTTCCAAAATTCCATCTGTATCGTAGGAAGTGCAAAGCATTCAATGGATTGAATGAGGAACGGAGTGCACCTAAACCTATACCAGGGGAGGTTGTTTATGAAAGAGTAAAAGACTTTGTCAATGAATTTGGTAAGAGATCACAATGTACTACACGGAGTGACAATTCTTCATTCAAGAAGAAGTCAATATTTTGGGATCTTCCTTATTGGAGTTCTTTGACAGTCAGACATTGTGTCGATGTAATGCACGTTGAGAAAAATGTTTGTGATAGTATCATTGGTACTCTGTTAAATATACCAGGTAATACTAAAGATGGTATAAAATCCATACTGGACCTACGTGAAATGGGAATAAGGTCAGAATTAATAGAATTACGTGAAATGGGTAATAAAAGAACTTACTTACCTCCCGCTTGTTACATGTTGTCTAGAAAGGAGAAGAAAGCTTTTTGTGAATGCTTGGTAAATGTTAAGGTGCTACATGGTTACTCATCCATAGATTGGTATCAATGAAATATCTGAAGTTGATAGGTCTTAAATCTCATGATTGTCACACTCTAATGCAACAAATATTTCCCGTGGCAATTTAATCTATATTGCCGAAGCATGTAAGGTTTGCAATCACCAGACTTTGTTTCTTTTTCAACAGTCTCTGCAGCAAAGTTATTGACCCTGAGACTCTCGATAATTTGCAAAGAGAAGTAGTTGTTACCCTATGTCAGCTTGAGATGTATTTCCCTCCTTCGTTCTTTGATATCATGTTACATCTTGTTGTCCACTTAACTAGGGAAGTGAAAATCTTGGGACCGGTTTTCTTGCATTGGATGTATCCCTTTGAACGATACATGAGCATTTTTAAAGGTGATGTTCGAAACCGTTATCGGCCTAAAGGGAGTATTATTGAAAGTTATGTGGTGAGAGAGGTTATGGATTTCTGCAATGACTTTCTCAGTGGTAATGATACTCCTAATAATGACAAGAATATTGACGAGCTATTTGGCAAAGGAATTTTGGGATCACATGTGAAAGTAATCAGTCGTGAGCAGTTGGAACAAGGTCATTTGTATATTTTACACAACATGGACGAAGTGAACGTTTATATCGACAAACATACCAATTTCATCAAAAGACAATATCCTCGAGCCAATACAATGTGGCTTGCTAGAGAGCATAACAAGACTTTTATTAAGTGGTTTGAAGATAAAGTCTTACATCAACTATCTCAAACACCAGATCATATTACTGAAACTATCAAATGCCTCACCTTTAAACAAAAGTTGACTGTTATGTCTTATGAAGGGTATGACATTAATGGATTCACATATTACACAAAGCGCCAAGATGATAAGAGTTTCGTCCAAAATAGTGGGGTCACCCTTCAAGCATTGACTATGTTTTTTGTAAGTGCAAAGGATAAGAGTCCATGTGAACATAAAATGTCATATTACGGTGTCATTGAAGACATATGGGAATTTGACTACATAGATTTCAAAATTCTGCTCTTCAAATGTAATTGGGTTGATAACACCAAAGGAGTTACAATAGATGAATTGGGTTTCACTTTAGTGAACTTTGAAAAGATTGGCGAGAAGGTTGAACCATTCATATTGGCATCACAGGTGAAACAAGTATTTTATATCGATGATCCTGCAAATGATAAATGGTCGGTTGTTCTTCATGGTAAAAGACAGTTCATTGAAGATCCTATAGATGAAGAACAGTACTATGATAAGTATGATGACTCCAATCCATTCTCAGTCACCAACAAATATTGAAGCTAATGATGACTTGTATGTGCACGGAGATCACAATGAAGGATTATTAATTGAAAAAAAATCACAATATTAGAGGTATGTTTATTTTTCTGAATATGTGAACTTTACAATTTGAATTACTTAAAATTTGAGCTTAATTTATAATGTGAATTACTGTACAATGTGAATGCGAACTTTACAATGTGAGCTTTACAATTTCAATTACTTTACAATGTGAGCTTTACAATTTCAATTATTTTACATTGTGAACTTTACAATTTGATATCTGACCATTCCCCTGATGACCGTGTTGGTGATTACCCTGAGGGTGAGGACATCAATGCGTCTCTTAACAATATAAGTTTTAAAAAAATATCATATATTTATATCTATATGTCCAATTATAGTTATATCTTGTAAATGTGTTTATTTTGTCAAATTTTAGGTTGATGATGCACATGTACCACCTGGAGCACTTGATGCACTTGATCAACATCACCAAAAAGTTGACAAGAGAAGGGGCATCACTATGATGAAGAAGTTAATTGCGCAAAAGGGCAATGGACCCAAACTTGTTGTAGATTTTGATAATGCAGGAAATGCATGTGGTGTGAATCGTAATTCATTTGTTTCATATCTTGGGTTTGTTACTCGTAGCCATTGTGGTTGTCGCTTAGATTCTTGGCATAACATTTATAAGGAGAAGAAAGACTTAATATGGAGGGATTTATGTGTGAGTTATTATTAATTTGCCATTCTATTTTGTAGATTACTAAACTTTTGGATACTAGTTAATAGCAATTCCATTTTGCAGAGTATATTTGAATTGGATGAAAAGGTGCATCGTAAGTGGGTGATGCAACGCTGTGGGAGAGTCCTAAGGAACTATAGGATAAATATCACATGAGAATACATAAAAGAAGCTGACAAGAGGAAGAAGACAACCACTAAATAGTGGAACTTCCTGGACAAAGGAGAATGGGAGGCATTCGTCGCTTCAAGACAAACTGATGAAATCAAGGTATTAGGCGTCAGACTCAATCTCATTATTAATATATGTTGTATTCACCTATTCAAGATTAACATTTAGTGTTACTAACCAAATCATTAATGTGCATACAAACTAGGCCCTCAGTGATGCACAAAGATCAAGGCATGCGATGAATGTGCACGACCACACAATGGGTCTAAGAGGATATGCAGGCGTTCGCCAAAGACTACGGTCTGAGGCTACTGCTCAGTTTGCTGCTACTCAGGAGTCATCTACCATAGGTAGCACACCTCTGCCTCGCCATGATATCTGGATAGTTGGGAGGCAAAATAAGAAGGGACAAATAACGAAGGCCGCAACTGCTGAGGCAGCTGCAAAAATGGTAAAATACAACTCTTACAACAATCATTCGAATATTGATTATTTGTGTTGTTTACTTAATTACAAATTTTGTTTTGGTGATTAGCGGGAGCTGCACGAGCTAAGGAAACAAGGCAAGTTCATCCCTAAGGGAAAAAGGGATGAATTGACAGTTGCTCTGGGTAACCCAGAGCATCCTGGACGTGTTAGGGCTGCAGGCGCAGGTGTGGGCATCAAATCTTTTTTTGGGCCATTTCAGCGCAAACATGTCCCAAAAGTGGCACTTTCACAAGAAGAGGTAACATATTCTTTCTTGATAATGTTACTGTAAAAGAGAATTCAATAATCAGAAGCTAACATTTCTTTTATCCATGTATAGGTCGATAAGATATTTGAGAGGAAACTCCAAGAAGCAATGAAAACCTGGCAGTCATCTCAGATTGCATCTCAACAGACAGTACCTATAGATCCTACTGCAATAGCTCCTACTGCAGGCTCTACTCCTACTGTAGAGGTTAGGAGTAATCATGTAGACCCACCACCTAGCACATCCATTGAAAGTATTTTTATGACATCATAACTAGTTTTTTAATTCAAGATGATATGTATATGTAGTCGTTTCAAAAAAAGATGATATGTATATATGTATATAACATTCTTTATACAGAAATTTGTAGGGGTTGAAGTGATGTTGTCTAAAAAGTAATGAATATGTCGTTGCAGAGGCGTCGGCTTACCCATCCCTACCCGGGGAATAGTTTCACAGGTCTCCATTACCAACTGGTTGGCTTCATGTGAGCCTGGAAAATATATTGCAAGGATGGGTGGATCTTCCATTGCCATATGCCCACCCAGATTGTGAGACACTTGGTGAGGCAGAAGGCGGAGTGATATTATGGTGAAAAGCGGATGCCGTCTTTACTGAAACTGTATGATAAATTTACATTATGTTAAATTGTTAGTGTGTGTATATGATGTCAGTTGATCTAAAATTATATATATATATATATATATATATGTTAAAAAGAAGACACCCACATCATCTAGGCCTCTACTTCCACCTCCTACATTACCTAGTTGGGTTCCACGAGACCTACCTGTCCCGTTAGGTCCTAACTGTAGGGGTATGGCAATATGGTTAGGCAAACATGATATAAACTGCCCTATAACTGTTTCTTCCGATTCAGATTCTACAGGTCAGTCATACGAAACCAAACTATTTATACAAGATATTTTGGAGTTGTTTGGAAATGAATGGCTAAATACATCTGTGATAGAGCTATGGATAAGGTGAGATATTCTTTATACATCCATATACCTTGTGTATGATCTGGTGATCTGGTTTCTTATTTATTAATGCATGTGTAATTAATACATATTTTGCAGCTACTTAGACAAGATATGTGTAGATTTTGGATTCGAACATGTAAAGTTTTTTATTCCATCTTTGATTAGTCTAGTAGCTAAAGACCCTACGTCAGTTCAACAATACTGCTATGAGGCTTTTACAAATTTTTTTGTAAATAAGAAGACGGTGATAATGGCTCCATTCAATGTAGAGTAAGTTTACTTTGCTTATTATAATTTGGACTTTAAAAAATTACATTTTTATTGTGGATTTTGAGTTATTAATTTTTAACTTTTTTACCTCTAGTGGTAGGCATTGGGATTTACTGGTTATTGTCCCTGAGACGTTCACTGTCTATTATCTATATCCTAAGGGGAGTAAATTGAATACAAGATTTGGACACATAATGAAAATGGCATTATTCCAGTGACAAATATTTCATTTTCATATCCGTTAATATATGTTATTACATTACTATTTAATTGCAATGTTCTGTGTTACATTAACATGTAGGGGTTTTGATGAGTTCAAAAGGGATGGAGGAAAGGTCCCCACAAAAAAGAACCAGCCAATAGTTTGGAAGAACGTGAAAGTAAGTTCCCAAATGCAATATATGTATATATTATTTATGTGAACAATGCTTAATTAGTTGTATTTTTTAATATTTTGTATGTTTGAATTTATAGTGTGCTACACAAGACAACGGATGGGTATGTCGATTCTATGTCATGTGATATATGTACATGATTATCAAACATGCCGCATTTGATATAGAGTGTATTGCTACGGTATTATATAGTCTCATTAGATAATATGATCGAAATATATCAATCTTATTTATAGCTCATTAATTATATATACATCATTCTCTTTACAGGTGTTTAAAAGTGACCCCACTACAGGAAAGGACTTACCAGATGTACATGCTCCCTATACGACGGAAGAATTTAATGAAGTAAGAGAAGAATGGGAAACAACCATACAAATAGGGGGGTCTTAAAATATAATTGGGATGTTGATAGTGAATAATGACTAAAGAATGATATTTTGTAAATGAATTTCTAAATTATAATATATGTGTGAATGTTTCTACATGTGTGGATGTTTCTACATGTGTCTGAGTGAAAATGAAATAAAGTGTTGTTTTCTTCATGAATGTTTCTACATGTGTGAATGTGAATGAATGGAACTACATATTGCTATCTATATGAATGTTTCTAAATGTGTGAAAATAAAATGGAACTGCAGGTTGCATTGCTAAATGCATGTGTGAATATATATTTTTATTGTTAATTTTGTAGGTTTGTGGCCTGTTGTTGGCTGATATCAATGGATGTTGTAAAACATGCAATTCAGTTAACTAAACTGCATGTTTCTCATCCTGCGACCAGCCACAACAGGTCTGCAGACTGACAAAAAAAAAACCAAAACAATAGGCGTCGGTTATTTGTATAAAACCAGCACACAAAGTTATAGTGTTGGTTTTATAGAAATAATCGGCATCTATTTCCTGTGGCACGAAGATATATGGTGTCGGTTTTGTACTTCAAACCGACACTGATAGTGCCCAAGCTGGTGCCAATAATAGGTGTCGGTATTTGTATAAAACTGACACACAAAGTTATAGTGTCGGTTTTATATAAATAATCGACACCTATTTCCTATGGCGCGAAGATATATTTCATCGGTTTCTGACTTATAACCGACACTGATAGTGCCCAGGCTAGTGCCTTTTCTGTGGCGCGAAGGTGTATGGTGTCAGTTTCTTACCTATAAACTGACACTTATAGTCCCCTGATGGCGCATTTTCAATGGCACGCGAAGAGTTTGGGTGTCAGTTTTGGAACCGATGCGTAATGGGTGACCTTTTAGTGTCTCCCACATAGGTGTCGCTTAGAAACTGACACTAAAGGCCTTAAATAACCGACACTAAAGGTAGGTTCTGTAGTAGTGCTGTCCTCCACTTACTGAAGGGTTCCTGCCTTCTTGTCTGTGTCCACCTAAAAATGTGGTTCCCATGGGGGTGAGACAATTGTAAATTGCCCCAGTGAGAGATATAATTCTCCACCAGAAACATTATTATTGCAGCTAAAGAAGATAAATATGAATAGAGGAAACATATTTGTTTGACAGTAGTTAATTCAATGTCTAACAGATTAGAACATTATTCTTATCAAAAGCATTGTAGCTATAACTTGTTAGAGCAATATGTCACTTATCCATTGAGGAATATCAAGAACATGTATAACAATTATTCACTATAGAATCATCACCACAAAATTAGCTCTCTTCAGGCTTAAATCATATATCTAATGCCTGGCATTATCATAGTGGAGTCATGGCCTATAGCCATACTCTTTTCACAAAGTATTGGGATATTAATCCCTCAAATCATGAAGTATATTTCCACTTCTTAACAAGTTCATCATCATGATTATAGAATATGGGTATTTGAACCATTATTTCATCATAGAACACTTGTTACCACCTATTAGGTAACATCATACCTTCAGGTCATCTGACCAAGGACATTAGAAATTCTCGCTACACAAAGTATTGCACATAGTTCACAAAGCTCATATCACCTCTTATTACCCCTTGATAGGCAACAAGGCACATTATGGCTTATGAAGCGATAACCAATTTCAATAAATAAAACATCATATGCACACAAGGATCATAAGTTTTCATATTACTTCTCACTAAGCAATTAAGCATATGAAGGCTTATAAGGCCTAAGAAACATTTTCAATATACAGAACTGTTGTGTTTTATGGGAGGCAGAGAAGCAGCGGAAACAAAAAATTCTCCCTCAAATCCAGAACAAAAGGAATCGCGTCAACATCTATACAATAGGAAAGATGGTTTGTAGATGCATACCATGTCCCGAGGCTTGCTCGTTGACAGAACCTCGTGCCTTGAATGGTCTTCACCTCCGGTATTAGATGGTGTCTGTGCAGCTCCTGGTCACACTGGGACTGACGACTCCTGGTCTCACAGGGACCATCGCGATTGACAGTTGTCCTCCGAGCGAAAGAGGTCTCCCGCCTCTACAGTCGTCCACACGGATTGCCTGGAACTCCGATCTCCTGGTCCCACAAGGAATCGGAAGGAGTCACACCCTCCTGTCCATGTACTAGTTGCCAACACACTCTCCTACCACCAGTCGCTTTCTGCAGTTATCTTTCCCTTGTTGTGCCTCCCTTATCAGGTAGCACTTGCTTGGGCTCTCTCGGTTACCAAAACCAGAGAGAATGACAACTTTGCAGAGCAACTGGTTTGCACTGAGTTGTACTTTGAGAAGCCCTCAATACAACTATATATAGGAGGGTCATGGGACAACATTCTCTATCTCGGGAAATGCGGGACAAAAGCAGTAGTAGAAGGGTTCGAGATTTTCAACAAAAAGAACCCACTGTGTAACCTGAACCGATCGTTTCAAAACTGAAACGGTCGGTTGGGGATCTGAGCCAGTCGGTTGACACCTCAACCGATCGGTTGGGACCCATGAAACGATAGGTTCAGTTCTAAACTGGTCGGTTCATGGTCCTAATCAGTTCCTGATTGACTTTTCTTATTTTGTTTCTAATTGGTAGCAAATACCAGTCCTTGTTCCAATCAAATTTGGCAAGTGAAACGAAACGAAATTTCTCACCAATCCTACTTTCCCAACTTGCTTGGTTGCATCAGTTGAACCGATCGTTTCAACACTTGAAGCAATCGTTTCACCCTGTCCATGATCCGATCGACTCACCAGTTGAGCCGATCGGTTGGGAGTGCAGATTGTGCAGAATCAGTCAATTGCAATTTCAATCAATCTGATACTCTACTCAATCAGTCCAACACCTTGAACACTATGATATTGAGCTATCAATTGATTGAGTGTTTAATTGAACTACTAAACTCCTTTAGTAATCAATCTAAACATTGTTTGTGGAAATAACTCCTTTTCCAGTTTAAATCCTATGTGTGTGACCCTGCAGGGACATTTCACATTGGCAGTGAAAGTCCATAACATTTATGACTTCACAAGCAAAGAGCGGTGCCTAGTCACACATCATTGCTACCCAAGTGAAATAGAAAGTTGGAGAACAACTTTCAATCCTACAATCTGTGAATGGTGTTACAGTGAATGTATAATTACTTTGTCACTGATATCCTGAATGAACTCGAGGCATGGAACAATCATCCTATCAATGTTCATTCATTTCCTTGATCTCAGAGCAGGCTGGGTGAGATGTGTGTGACATCAATATCACATATTGATTCACACATGTATGCACATGCCTTTCTCAATCCTACTCATCATGTGGCCATGGACATCAAACTCCCTTAGGAGGGACAAATCCCATATATCTCACTCACCCCTCAAAGCCCCATGTGTCAAAGCCACCCAATCATCACCTTTATAACAACCCATATTTTAGGACTGCGTTTGATGATGTCAAAGTGTACCCAACTACATGTGTTGAGTGTAGTGATTTCAGGTCTAAGAATCACACTCACCACCATCACTGTGAGAACTGAATGTGATTACCAAGTCATGGTTCCATGTGTCACTCTCACGGTGGGTCTGTCTGGTACCTTATTCTCTAACAAGTACCTATGTGATTGGTTTTCTATCACTATATCATGACTAATGCGATTATGTCATCAACCAACACACAATCTAGTCTTTCGTGTTATTGACGTCTATGGATATTTCAACAATAACAACTGACTAGGGACCAAACAAGAATGTATACTCTTGACATCCGCATGATCTCATCGTTTAGGTCCTTAACCTAAAATCATATGTCATTGAGCAAAATCATTCGTTAGACATCTATCATGTTACACTATCATCTCAGAAACAGTTTAAACATATAGATCGGAAATTGCCTTTATTGTTATTCAAATCATTTGAAAAGTATCCCATTACAATCATCATATGACTTTCTCTATGGGCATACATACCAACAGACTCCCACTTGCACTTACAGCCAGTCACCAAGGAACCTCAGTCCTTGTGACCTAGCATGACCATCATGCTTCTGCTGAGAAAGGGCCTTCGTCAGTGGATCATCTATGTTGTCCTCAGTTGGTACTTTGCAAATCTTCACATCTCCTCATTTTACAATCTCTCATATGGGATGGAAGAGTCGCAATATTTGCTTGGACCGCTGATGTGATCTGGGTTCCTTAGCTTGTGCAATAGCTCCATTATTGTCACAATAAAGCTCAATTGCATCACAGCTACTGGGAACTACACCAAGTTCAGAAATGAACTTCCTGATCCACACAGCCTCCTTTGCTGCATGTGAAGCAACAATATACTTGGCCTCTGTAGTAGAATCGACAATTGTTTCTTGCTTGGAACTCTTCCAGCTCATAGCTCCATTATTAAGGCAAAATACAAATCCTGACTATGATTTGTAATCATCTTTATCAGTTTGTAAGCTTGCATTAGTGTAACCCTTTACAACCAGCTCTTCCTCGTCGCCGTAAACAAGAAATTGATCATTAGTCCTTAGCAAGTACTTGAGGATGTTCTTTACGGCTGTTCAGTGAGCATCCCCGAGATCTGACTGGTACCTTCTGATCATGCTTAGAGCATACGAGACATCTGGGCGTGTGCACAACATAGCATACATGATGGATTCGATGGCTGATGTATATGGGATCCCATTCATACGCTCCCTCTCTTCACAAGATTGGGGACATTGAGCTCTAGAGACGGTGACTCCATGTAGCATGGGGATGTTGCCTCTCTTTGAGTTCTCCATGCTGAACCGCTTCAGCACTTTGTCAATGTATGTGATCTGACTTAGTCTGAGAAGCCTTGTAGATCTATCTCTATAGATCTTAATTCCTAGAATGTAGGATGCTTCTCCTAAGTCCTTCATTGAGAAAGTATTCCCAAGCCAAGTCTTTACCTTCTCTAAGGCTAAGACATCATTCCCCATCAAAAGGATGTCATTCACATACAATATGAGGAATGTGGTCGAGCTCCCACTAACCTTCTTATAAACACAAGGTTCATCTTCATTTTGAATAAAGCCAAACACTTTGACTTCCTCATCAAATCAAAGATTCCAACTCTGAGATACTTGCTTCAATCCATAGATTGACCTTTGCATCTTACACACTTTATTGGCATTCTTTGGATCTACAAAACCTTCGGGTTGTGTCATGAACACATCCTCATTTATATTCCCGTTAAGGAATGCAATTTTAACATCCTTCTGCCAAATCGTATAGTCATAATAAGCTGCAATAGCAAGCATGATCCTGATCGACTTAATCATGGCAACTGGAGAAAAGGTTTTGTCCTAGTCAACACCTTGAACTTGTCGAAATCCCTTCGCAACCAATCTGCCTTTATAAGTTTGCACATTTCCATCCATGTTGGTCTTTTTCTTGAAGACCCACTTGCACCCTATGGGTTTTACCCCTTCGGGTGGTTCCACCAAAGTCCATACTTTGTGGGAGTACATGGATTCCATCTCGGATCTCATGGCTTCAAGCCATTTATCAGAATCTGGTCCTTCCATAGCCTCTACATAGGTAGTTGGATCATCATCTATGATCAACTCAACACCTTCTTGAGTCACAAGGTATCCACACCTCTCAGGTTCAAGGAGGGTCCTACTAGATCTACGAGGTCCTTGTGTTACCTGAGGAGACTGAGATTGCACAACACCTTATGAAATCGTTTGGTCCAAATCATTGAAATCATTTGCCCTAGATATTTTGGGAGGTGTGTGCTTAAGATGATTTCATCATCATCAAACTCCAAACCCACAAAGTTTGATGTGATTTCCATGGTGGTTGCATCAATCAACCATGATAAATTTCGGAAATGTAGAAAGGATCACCAATTGATAAGGAATGAATGCAATAAGAAAATCAAGGGTTCAAGTTATAAAACCTAACTCCAATTGAGATCCAAAGCTTCAATCTCACGTCAAAAATGGTAGATGCAACTCCTTTCACTATTTCAAGGGCCTTCCTCAATCTTTGAGTGAAAAGAAATGGTTAGGATTGAAGAGGGGATCGCGATATGAAGAATTCATACATTGATTTTTTATTTTCAGCATGGATTCAAGGTGAAAGGAGGTCAAGAAGCTTAACAACAGGTTGGGGTCGTCCTCCTGATCCTACAAAGCTCCTTTGGTCATTTTCCAAGCAAGCAAAAGAAGTAGAAATGGAAAATCCTTTGTTTTGTCTTGTAAAGGGTCTTTTTATAAGAAATTCAAGGAGAGAGAAAAGGCCTTATAAAAATTCATTTAATCCCAAAAATAGTGCCACCTCTTCCTCCTAAACTCCTTGGATCAGAGGCTATATTGTTTGCCTCTTATTCTTCTCAATTATCCATGATTCAAAGAAAAGCAAATTAAGCACCTTAAATCATATTATAATAATATCCATAAGTGAGTGGCAATTAAAATAAGTAGTAGTAGCACGATGGCTATATTGAGTGCCGCTCTGGCAATTAGGGAGAGTGACTAGGGCTTCCCCCTACGGGAAGTGACGGCTCGGGGGAGGGGTTTCGACCGCCGTTCTTGCGCTGACCCGCTCCCCCAGGGTCTCTCCTAGGTCGCCTGGTGCTCAAGGAGGTCGGAAGGTGGGGATCGCGCGTTGGGACTCCGAGCTCCAGACACTGATGGCGACAAAATGGTAGCCCACAACGATCTGGAGACAAAGGCGGGCTCTAGATCCTTGTATTCATAGAGCCTCTTGGCGTCTCCGGTGTTTCTCTGGCTCAAGCTTCCTTTCTTCCCCTTTCCGTCTTCTTTTTAGTTTTTTTTTCTCCCTGTCAGTTGTCTTTGTGTGGTTTGTAGGTCTAGGATGTTGGGGTCTTCCTTTCTTTGTGACTTGTGTCTGTTCTACCATCTAAGTCTTGGTGGGTGTTCCCTCAATTTCTCTGTTGGCTTGCCGGGGTAGGGGATAATCAGGGGTCTTGGGTTTGGAGGTGTTGCTTCCGTTCCTCTCTCGATTGCGATCGAGTTAGGATTCTTTGTGAGTGGTGGTGGGGTTCTGATGTGTTTTCTACCCCCCATACTTGTTCTTCCTTTGGCCTTTTCTTCTCCTTTGCTTGTCCTTGAAAGGAATCCGTAGTGGTTTTTTCTACTGGTGTCGTAGTGCGGCATGTTACCTGTTATCTTTCTCTCTGTTTGTAGTTTTCTTTAGTGAGTTATAGCTTCTTTGTTGTCGTGTTGTTTTTGTCCTCTTTTCACGTTAGGTCTTCTTTTGTTTCTTTGTTATATGGCAGCAAGTGCGAAGGTGATCCCTTCTTCGGTCACTGGTTTGTAGCATATACTCTATATCAAGTATTATCTCAGGTTGAAGGAATCTCTCATAAAAAGTTGTTTTGGTCAGCGATATAGAAGAGAGATCAACACATCATTGTTCTTATCACGTTCCAATATGAGTTTCTGGTTATTGTATTTGTTCTATACTTTTTTGTGTCCGGTTGGTATATCTCCCTTTACATATAGATGTCGTATAGCTTTAATGTAATGAATGTGGTGTCTTTCAAAAACAAAAGTGAGTGGATATTCTTTTTCTTATAATAAGGTGAGTGAGTTATCCACTTCTCTTGGATATTTTCGTGGCCTAGCAAAGGAACAAAGGTGTTCACACTTGATAAAATACAACCATCTCATTTTGGTTGAAGGCCCTTCACTTATTTTATTTATTTTTGCATTAAATGGAAGTAAAGTTCCAATTATGCTTAAATCTTGATTATTTTAATATCAAGATTCTCTCTCCTCCAAAATGATTCTAATGAGGTGCCCCTATCATTTTCTTGCCTCAACATGATTCCAATAAATATTAGGTACCTTATTGAAGTAGTAGTTTGCATATTGAACCCTAGGTTTTAGGTAATTTGCACATTACACCAAAACTAGGTTTTAATGCACAAACATTGCTGTATCAGCTCTTTCTTGGTACTCAAGATACCACATGCCATACCTCTGCATCATCTGCATTCTCATGATGATTTAACACATGAGGAACATATTATCATGCACAACTTGCAATTTAACCCCTCAACTTGGGTAATTTGCACTTTAGTCCAAATCAAGTGAAACATTATTTCAACATTATTCAAAAAGGAATAAAATTGAAATCTAAGTTCCTCTTGAGCCCCAATTACTTTTCACAATATAAGATTAAGCATCTACTCAAACTTATTAGGCAAAATATCTAGGGTTAACACATAACCCAGGTCAGGGATGTTACAAATTATAAACCCCTAACAAGGATTTCGTCCCCGAAATCCCAAGAAAAGGAGGGACAAATTTATTCATTTATCATACTCTCAAGTCTCCACATATTATCTTAATATCATGGAGATATCACGGATCTGTTATATCCCCAATTTTGGTAAAATTGAATGATATAAATATAAAGCATGTTCTGATAAATAATTTTTCCCAATGGTAATGATCATGGAATAATAATTATGCTTGTAACATGTGTACTTGTAGCATAGGTTATATATATAGAAAATGGGATATGTACAGTAGTTAAAGATAATGGCTTTTTGTTGTCAAATCCAAGTAATAATAAAAGTCAAGATTTCCATATAAGGGTAAATAAGGAGAATATGTTTAATTGTTTTCTAAACAAAATACCTTGCCTTTCCACAAATATCACTTAATGCTTGAAAGAAAGGTATCTTAATAAGATAATGGAAAAAGATATATATCTTGATGGAAAGGTATTGATTGCTTCTTTTCCTTATATCAAATCCAAGTGATAAGAGAGTGGTGATTCCAAACGGATCTATATGATGATGGGTTTTATTAATAAAGAAGAGGAAGGAATATATATTAAGGTATTTTCCTTAAACATTTGGGATCTTGACCCATCGATTACATACACGTGAGACAGGACTCTCGATAGGAAAGGAGTCAAAATTACATAAGGGAAGGTGTTTGATGTTTTGCCAATAAAGTGTCATGCGTTCCTTGATGGCATGATGTTTCCAAACCTAAAGTCTTAATAAAAATATGATAATACCCTTTGTGACTTTTGGTTAATAGGATTAAAAGCTAAGAATATTATATAAGGGAATATGTTTATTTACTTCCCTACAGGCTTTTTGGTACCTTATGGAAAGAGGTTCGTTTGGGCCGAGATGATAGGTGGGGAAAGAGCGTTTTAGCTGGAGAAACATCCCACCATAGTTTAATACGTGATCAACTTGCCATCCAAAGAAATTGTGGTAATCATGTATGAAAGGGGGGCCAGATTTTCCCTCAACGTCTAGACACCCTCTCCCTCCCTTCATAGGAGCCCTTAGGGTTTTTCCTAAGGCATGGATATATAAAAGTCTATGTAGGAAGCCTGCCCGGTAGAGATCTTGATCCTACCCGCTGTGGTTCATGGTGGAACTCTTCGATGAGTCTTGCTGTTGCTGACGAGTGCGAGTGATTTCTCCCCATCTTCCTTTTGCACCGACATCATCTCCTGGAGGGATCCGACTCCATCCACGACCTGCAGGAGTCCTCCTTCACCCCTAGAACCCTCGAAGCCTTCTGAAAGAGGAACAAAGGGATGGAGGACTAGATGCCTGAGTCACCATAGCAGTAAAAGGGTGTCCGTACAGCTGTGATGGTAGAAGTGCGAGGCGGGGGAAGGGAGAATGTTGAACATAAGACATCTCGTCAACAACGTCTGGACGCAAGTTGCAGAGCTGGCGGACGGGTCATTGTTCATAGTCGGACAAAGAAGCTTCGACTCCGGCGGTGGAGAGGAGGAAGTGCGAGGTGGTGGGGGGCCAGTAGCGCTCCCCATAGCACTGTGATTAGGAGTCGTCGAACCCCAGACACAGGCCATGCCTAATAGCAGCGAGATCTTCCTCACGGAGATGACGGTGCGGAGGTCACTCATGGAGACGAGGGCAGGAGATGAGCCCTGGACTGGTTGTTGTTCTTGCGGGCGGTGAGCACGTAGTGGGAGCCTGATGTGCAAGAAAGGAAGGGCACCGCCAGGCACCTCCGGTAGTGTTGGCATGCTCAGCGTGAGCTCGGCGACTGGCGTCGGGGTTGTTGAGGTGGGCGTCACGCGGACGGAGAACCTGCACAAGGGAGAAGTGGCGTGCGATGGTTGGCTGCCCTTCGACGATCCTTGACCTGCTCCAACAGCGGTGGCGGTTGTTGCAACGTCGCAGTAGTGACTGGCGGGCGTCCAACCATCGTGCCCTGCATCGTGCGGGACAGGTCCCGTCGCGCGAAGACACGCGATCAGAGCCGCCCGTCGGGTAGGGGAAGCCCTGCACGAAGAGGAAGAAAAGAAAAGAGTCAAAAGACTCTTCTACCCCAGCCTGTGTGCGCAAGCCCCAAGGGTGAAGAAGGCTTTTTCCACTAATAAGGAGCCGAGCTGGTTTAGCAACGGATGAGGTAAGCTAGTTGACGTGGCACCTTTTAATTGGCCCAATAATGATGATTTTGCAAAAATCATAGTATATGATAGGTAACTCGGAATATATCAAAACTATATATCAAATTGATCAGAAAAACGAGTGGAATCCAAATAAAATATGATCAAAGTCTGTTTATGCTTCCTGTTATAAAAGCATGTGTAATACATGTGTTAATGTGATTAGTGTAAAGGGAAAACCTAGATCTACCTTAATCTAATGCCTAATTGATGTAGACTCGTTAGGGTTGTGATAATACCTAATATAGACATGTAAAATGAGTAAATCCCTGATAATGATGAATGATTGACAATGCTAGATTAATAATTCATGGTGTTTAGGACCAATGTCAACATCTTGCTATGATCTAATGATGATAATGTAATCTAGATGTCATGACTAGCTTAATATGCTTAAGTTAACGATTAGGGTTTCACCTAATATGCATAACTGGATTTGTAATTTGTGAAACCATGATATGATAGAATTAGGGTTGGTATCCCTAATCCCAGTTCCAAACATGAGATAGTCCTAAACCCTAGTTTAGGAGCGCATCTAGATCTGAATAATATAATGTGAATACATGGTGACACATACGTAGTATTCTTTGTTTTAGATACTTTTTGATTACATGCTTTGTTGCTTGGATGTTTGGATGCATTCTTAAAGTACATGTGATATATTCTGCATGGTTTCTGCGATGACATAAGGTACGTGGTTACGCTTATGATTACTTGTATCGAATTTCGAGATTGCCGATGTTTCTCGACGAGATTGGATGACAAATAAACTGCTTGCTTGTTTATTTAGTTCTTGCAAACTATAAAGTGCATATGAGTATCATGTAAAGTAAATAATGATATTTTGAACCCTGGGTCAGACTGATCTTAAGGGTAATGCACACGAGCCCCGGAGGGATAGTGATTACACCTGAGGTAGTAGACTAGATAAGGGTTAGAATACAAAAATAAGTTTATATTCTTACATTCAAGATAAAGATGTTTGCTTATATCTGTACTTGTGATTATTTTTTGAACCCACGTACCAGTATAGAAATATACTGATCGTGTATTTGTTTGTCGGCGTTTTAGGTATCAGATATACTTGATTCGTGGACATGAGGGTACAATTAAAGATGATGAAGACACTACAGTTTAATCATGAAGGTTTAGTCTTAAGAGTTTATCTTCACACATGTTAAAGTTAATTCTGTTTAAAAGTTATGTAACTCCTTAGAGGAGCTTTTTATCTAAACATGTACATATTTGATCATTAATGGAAATTGTTTACTATTTCGTATTATTTCATTAATCTGATCCTAGAAGTTATGATTAACGATCTATGACTTTAAGGTCTTTTAGACACTCAAAAGTGTTGACCTAGAGGTTATACATTACCTATATTTTGATAATGACTTAACCATTCCATTCATATGTATCTAACATATGCGTTAAAGAGTGTTTGCAGACATTAGGTACATGAAAAGGATCACATATACAAGCCCTAGAATTGGCCAAGTGCAAGCCAAATTGACTACAAGTGTGCAATTTAGGATTTCCATGTAAATCACCTTAGAACATGAATGTAATCACTTGTAACGATGTATATGCTTGTAACTTAGAAGAGAAAATTGTTTGGGACAAAATTCACCAAGTGCAAATCACTTTTATTGCAAATTAGAAAATCAATTACAGGCACTTGGTCGGTCGAGCTTCCCACCCTGAAACTCGACCGATCATCCTGAGTTGATTTTCTGGAGATTGCAATCGGTTGAGTTGTGCACTCACAGAACTCGGCCGATTGGGTAGTAGGCCATTTCCAGTTGAAATGGTCGGTCGAGTTTCCTCAGAAAAAACTCGACCGATCAGCTCAATATCGGATTGCCTGCTACCTAATCGGTCGAGTTACACCTATTGATACTCGACCGATTGCACTGTACGGAGTTTGCAGAAAAAGTAATATGACCGTTGGTGAATTGTTTTGGGCAAAAATATGACCGTTTTCTTGAAGGAAAAACGATCACTTTTGCACCCAAGTGTCCCACAACATAAAGGGACACCCTCAACTATAAATAGAACCCCTTGGACTTCATTCCAAGCTGCTCTTCCATTGCAAAATTGGTTCTAGCTTAGTTGAGAGTATTCCAAGCCCTTGAGCCCCTTTCTCTCTCTACCTTCAAGACAAATTCGTGATTGAGATAGGTTCCATTATATGAGAGCTATTCTTTGTGCTATGTAAAGCTCTCCCTTCTTTTTTCCCACCTCCAAATCAAATAGAAGATTGATTGAAGCTTCTTCTCCGAGTGAAAGAGGAGTTGCTGATGTTCTTCTCCGAGTGAAGGGGAAGATGTGTTGCTGATCTTCAAGAGTGAAGATTGATCGTTGCTCCAGCTCCCTTGGTGAAGGGAAAACGTGGGCAAGCTCTCCAAGTGAAGGAGAGGTGCAAGGCAAGCTCAAGTAAGATAGGTAATTCCTGCAAGGCTGAAGACAAAGGTGAGATTGGGTAAGTCCTTTGTAGAAGGCTGAAGAATCTCGCTTTGTGGGTAAGTCCTTGGATTGGTTGAAGATCTTAGCTTGTGTAATTAAGCCCTTGGTTGTGTGGTTTATGTTTCTTGTAATCTTATCGTGATAAATAAGAGGACCAAGTTGCAAATCCTAGAGTCTAACCAACTCTAGGTAGTGGACTGACATAGCTCCTAAGTTTAGGACTTGGAACCACTCTAACCACCTGTTCAAGTGCATAATATTCATTATCTCTTATCCTTGCTTTGTGTGCTAGAATAGGATATCAAATTGCTACTTGCATTAGTTTTTACACTTCATTTAAATTGGTGGTCTAATCGATTTTTTGAAGTGTGTGTAGCTCTATTCACCCCCCCTCTAGAGCCCATCGATCCAACAAGTGGTATCAGAGCAGGTCTTCTCCAAGCTACTTCAACAAGTAGAAGAAGATGGGCGATTCGGCTCTTGGGTCACTCAATCTTGAAGGAAGCTTCTCCATGATACCCCCGGTCTTCGACGACACAAAATTCCTATATTGGAAGAGAAGGATGCAATTCTACATCCAAGGGGTGAGCTACGAAATGTGGAAGATAGTCCATCTCAAGTATGAAGAGCCAAATGGGAACATCACCACATGGACGGAAGATGAGATGAAGCATGCTCAACTAAACGCCAAAGCCGTGAGCATCATCTACGCCGCCCTCACTCCATCCGTGTTCAACCGGATCTCTTCTTGGGACACGGCGCATGAGATTTGGCACAAGTTGTCTGTCACCTACGAAGGGACCGAGCAAGTCAAGGAGGCCAAAGTCTACATTCTTGGTGGTCTACTTGAGAACTTCAAGACGGGGAAGAATGAGAGAGTTGCGGATATGTACACAAGGTTAAACGTCATCTTGAACAGCCTTGCAGCCCTTGGGAGTGTCATGGATAGAGGTACAATCAATGCCAAGATCTTGAGATCTCTTCCAAAGAGATGGGAGCCAAAGGTCACTTCAATTGAACAAGTCTACAAGCTGAGCGAGTTATCAACCAAGAAGCTGGTTGGTAACCTCCAAGCACATGAACCTAGGATCGACAAGCAAGAAGAAGAGGAGAAAAGAGAAGAGAAGGAATCAAAGAAGATGAAGGACACAGCTTTCAAAGCCCAAGTTGAAGAAATGGTCCGACAACAACAACTTGCCATGAAGTCTCCCTGCCCTTCCTCAAGTGAAGATGAAGGTGGAAATGATCATGAAGCCAACTACTCAAAAGGAAGACACTTCAAGGGCAAGCCCTCCTCCTCAACTCCTAGGTGCTACGAGTGTGGTCAAAAAGGCCACTACAAGAGTGACTGCCCAAAGGCCAAGAAGGGCTATCATAAGAACAGCCACAAGAAGGATGACAAATACAAAAGAGAAGCAAAGTACAAGAAAAAGGACAAGAAGGAGAGACGATCCAAAGATGCAGCTCATGCGGCATGGGAGGAGTCTTCTACTTCATGCTCCTCAAGCTCCGAAGATGGAGAATGTCATCTTGCCCTCATGGCATCTACTAGTGAAGATGTAATTGAGGTAAGTGAGGTAAGCAAGGTAAGTGATGCAAATTTACTTGAGTTATCTAAGGAAACTCTCATTGATATGCTTAATGAATGTGAATCATCTTTTGATAAATGCAAATCTAAAAGAAAAAGATTAGAAAAAATAGTTGATGATCTTTATGCAAAAATTGACATTCTTGATGAAAATGAAAAATTACATCTTGATAGCATAGATTCCTTGCAAGGGCAATTTCTTGACCTTGAACTTCAATATAATGGAGTAGAGGTTGAGAATGGTACTTATCTTAAAACTATTGAAAATCTTAAGATAGAGAACCAAAAATGCAAAGATGAGCTTGATGTTCTAAAAACTAAAAATGTAGAATTTAAGCTTATTGATGATGCTAGGAGAGATGAAGTTTACTATTATCAAAGAGAGATTGTTGCTCTTAAAACTGAAAATGCTAAATTGCTTGCTCAAACAAATGATTTATCTTCTAGACCTATTTTGCCTAGAAATGAAGTTGCTAGCTTAACTCTAGAAAAAGACTCTCTTCTTACTAAAGCCCTCTGTCTTGAGGCCGACCTTTTGCATACTAGAGAAGATCTTGCTAGTTTATCTACTACTGTTATAAATCTTAGTGATGATAATGCTAAATTAAGATCTACTTTGCAAAGGTTTCTTTCGGGTAAGAAATCCCTAAATGATGTTCTAGAGCACTCTACCAAACAAGTTGGTACTAGTGGTCTAGGATATAATGGGACTACTTCAAAAGGTAAGAAGAAGAAGGGTAAGAAAAAGAGTGTGGATCCTCCAATTTTCGATGGAGAGTCTTCCGGCTCTAAAAACCCCATGGTTTGTATTCATTGCAAATGTGATGATCATTATTCTACCTATTGTCCGTACAAGCCCAAGGGGACCAACCCAAAGATGAAATGGGTCCCCAAGCTAACCCCGGACCCCAAAGTTTGAGTTGGGTTCCGACATCCTCTTTTCTTGCAGGTTAAAAAGAAATGGATTGTTGATAGTGGCTGCTCTAAGCATATGACTGGAGAAATCAGCCATTTCAACAAATTTGTGAAAAAGAAAGGAGGATCGGTAACCTTCGGGGACAACAAGAAGGGTAAGGTTATAGGTGAGGGTGATGTAGGAAATGAATTATGCATTAAAAATGTATTGCTTGTTGATGGCCTACATCACAATTTGATTAGTGTTAGCCAATTATGTGATAATGGTTATCTTGTGCTATTTACTCCTTTAGAATGCTTGCTTCTAGATTCCCTGTCCTACAATGTTATATATAAGGGAACTAGAAATGGTAATCTCTATGTGATTGTTCTCGATGCTCTTAAGCCCATACTAAATAGATGCTTAGTCGCGGATAAAAATGATCTTTCTCTTTGGCATCGCCGTTTGGGTCATGTGAATTTGCATCAAATGAAGAAGTTGAACAAAAAGGACTTGGTTCGAGGACTTCCTAAATTAGATTTTGATAAGGATGAGGAATGCCAACCTTGTACACAAGGGAAACAAACCAAATCCTCCTTCAAATCCAAAGGAGTCATGAGTACCAAGAGAGTTCTTGAGCTTCTTCATATTGATCTATTCGGACCTGTGAGAACTCAAACGCTTCGTGGCTCCAAGTATTGTCTTGTTATTGTTGATGATTTTTCTAGATATACTTGGACTTTCTTTCTCGTTTCTAAAAGCGATACACTTGATGTTTTCTCGAGCTTTTGTAAATGAGTTAAAAACGAAGCTTCTTGCCATGTTGTTTCCATCCGTAGTGATCATGGGGGAGAGTTTGAAAATGATCTTTTTGAACGGTTTTGTGAAAAATCGGGTTATTCGCACAATTTCTCTTCTCCTCGCACACCTCAACAAAATGTAGTTGTTGAGAGGAAGAATAGATCGCTACAAGAGATGGCTAGGACCATGCTTCTTGAGTATGACACTCCTAAGAAGTTTTGGGCTGAAGCCGTTAGCACCTCATGTTTTGTGCAAAACCGAGTTTTCACACATTCGACTTTTAAGAAAACCCCCTATGAACTATGGCGTGGTAGGAAGCCATCTATTGATTTCTTTCATGTTTTCGGATGCCCTTGTTTTGTTTTAAACACTAAGGATTCTCTCGACAAGTTTGATCCGAAATCATACAAGGCTTTCTTCCTAGGCTATAGCACTACTAGCAGGGCATATAGAGTATTTAACATTGAACTATCAAAAATTGAGGAATCTATAAATGTTAAATTTATTGAAACTAACCCTGTTAGTGGCAAGCATATTGGTGATGATGATGTTGCAGATGAAATCATTCCTATCTTAAAAGAGCTCAACATCAAAGACAAAGGCAAGCAGGTTGAAGAAGAAGAAAAAGAAGAAGAAAAGAAGGATCCCACTCCCCGCTTTGCAAAGAATCACCCCAAGGAGTTGATCATTGGCAATCCATTTGAGAGAGTAAGGACACGAGATGCTCACAACAAAGAACAAGCAGATAGTGCCTTCATCTCCCAACTAGAGCCAAAGAACATCAAAGAGGCCCTTGGTGATGATGAGTGGATCCTTGCCATGTAAGAAGAGCTTGAGCAATTTGAGAAGAACCGTGTGTGGACTCTAGTGCCAAGACCAAATGATAGAAAGATCATTGGCACCAAATGGTTCTACCGCAACAAGCTTGATGAGTAAGGAAAAGTGGTAAGGAAAAAAGCAAGGTTAGTAGCATAAGGTTACAACCAACAGGAAGGTATTGATTTTGATGAAACTTATGCTCCTGTTGCTAGATTAGAATCTATCCGTATGCTATTTGCTTTTGCTAGTTATAAAAATTTCTTGCTTTATCAAATGGATGTTAAAAGTGCGTTTTTGAACGGTAAAATCGAGGAGGAAGTATATGTTGCTCAACCTCCAGGCTTTGAAAATGATAAGTTACCCAATCATGTATATTTCTTGCAAAAAGCTCTCTACAGACTCAAACAAGCACCTCGAGCTTGGTATGAGAAACTAAAGAACTTTTTGTTAGATAACGGGTATATCATGGGCAAAGTTGATTGTACTTTATTTCTAAAACACACTTCTACCCATTTTCTTATAATTCAAATATATGTTGATGATATCATTTTTGGCGGAACTGATCTTGATCTTTGCAAGGAGTTTAGTTCTCTTATGCAGAGTGAATTTGAAATGAGCATGATGGGTGAGCTGACTTTCTTCCTCGGCTTTCAAATCAAACAAATAAAGGAAGGAAACTTCATCAAGCAAGGCAAATACACAACTGAACTACTCAAATGCTTTGGGATGGAGAACATGAAGCCGATGGATACACCCATGTCAAACACCGCCAAACTTGATAAAGATGAAGAAGGTGAAAAGGTAGATGAGAAGCTCTATAGAGGTATGATAGGAAGTTTACTTTACTTAACTACCTCTAGACCTGACATTATGTTTAGTGTTGGATTGTGCGCTCGCTTTCAATCTTGCCCTAAGAAGTCGCATCTCACAGTTGTTAAGAGAATTTTGAGGTACTTAGCCAAAACTCAAAACTTTGGTCTATGGTATCCTAAATCAAGGGATTTTACTCTTACGGCATATAGTGATGCGGATTATGCAGGGTGTTTGATTGATAGAAAGTGCACAAGTGGCACTTGCTTCCTTCTAGGACCATGCTTAGTGTCTTGGTTCTCCAAGAAACAAAGCACAGTGGCATTATCAACTACCGAAGCTGAATACATTGCAGCCGAGAGTTGTTGTGCACAGGTCCTATGGATGAAGCAAATGCTCCAGGAATTTAACATATTTTTTGATGCTTCTCCTATCTATTGTGACAATACTAGTACAATTAACCTCTCTTATAATCCTATATTGCATAGTAGAGCTAAACATATATAGGTTTGCCATCATTTTCTTCGTGACCACATTGCCAAGAAAGATATCTATATCACACATGTGGACACGGAGAATCAGTTGGCGGACATTTTTACAAAACCCCTAGCTAGAGATCAATTTAACTTTATTCGATCTAAACTGCTCATTATTGATCTAAATGATATTGCTATGTGATCTAGCTAGTGATCTATATCCTATATGCTTGCTCATGTCAATCTTCACCTTATGTTGCCTATACATGCTTGCTTATGCTTTTTTTTTCAATCAATATGTCTAGTTTTTGCTTATTTTTGGGTTTTTATCGAATTTCGCGTTTTATCGCTAAATAGTGCCCAATGATGAGAAAAATGTGCCTAGGTATGTTATTTATGCATACTAGAATGGAAAAATAAATTTGATAGGCATGTATGTGGCTAGAATCTAAGATTTAGTTTGCTAGGTCAGGTTGGCCATCGGTCGAGTTTCACCCCTACAAACTCGACCGATCAGGAGCCGAGAGTGGTTCTTCAGTGACCAATCGGTCGAGTTGTCCTGTCTTAGAACTCGACCGATCGACGGGCTGCGCCAACTTATAACTTAGGATCAGCCGACTATTTTCCCTTGCAACTAGAAAATAGCCGACCAATTCCTCTTCTCTTGGCCCGTGCTCTCCACCCTTGCCCTAACCCTTCCCCGTTCCCAGCCCTAGGGTGCCCTAGCAGCTTGCTCCTAACCTTCCCAGGCGACGGTTGTGTGTTCTTGTTGGGTTTTGAGGTTTGTTTTTGCTTGTGTGTGTGTTTTCTCCTCTAGTTTTTGCTTCCATGGCTTCCCACAGGAGAAAACGACCCGCCCCTAGCAATGCCCCAGCTTCTTCCTCGACCCAGCGGTTGATCCCTTTTGATAATACGACTTTTGTATCTCTAGAGGCTGTAAATCGGTACAAGGATCTCCTACCTAGGTCTCCTTTTCCTTTCCGCCCTCTAGTTGGTCCAACTCATTTTCAAAACCATATCAATTCCGTAGCACAGCTTCTTGCCCATCACAACCTTTCCGCCCTTGAAATCGAGAGTGACTGCTTCCATAATCATATATCTAGTACAAAAGGAGTTCACGAGTTCTATGCTAATCTACGCTGGAACTATGATTCGCTTGTTCCTCCGCCTAATACCGAAATAGTCCTAACTTCGATGATCGTCGGTCGTCAGTTTCAAATCTCCGAGGAGACTTTCAATCTCTATCTTGCCGGAGACGAAGAAACCACTACTTGGCGCCGGGACTATAACGAGTATTTTGATCTTTTAGACCCGGAAGGCTTTTACAAACAATATGAATTGACTTTACCGAACATTCATCGCTATTTGAAAAAGCCTGACGTGGCCTATAAGAAGCGGTCCACCCTTCCCTCCTCCTCCCTTGACCTCCCAAAGTGCATCCTAGCCCTTGTGCTCAACTGCAACATCCATCTGAAGCGCAATCAAACGGATATTGCGGAAAACACAGCGGTTTTGATGTATTGTCTGTCAAACAACATAGGTGTCAAGTGGGCTCGTTATATTCTTCATCATATGACCGGCTTTGACAAGGGCAAGAACACCAAGGGCACCCACCCTCCTTACCCAGCCTTGATTTGTGGTCTCTTTCAATTCACCACTGAGAAATCACTCTTTTCCGACTACCATTACCCGGTTGCTCGAAAGGGAGTGTGCATTAGTGAAACCACTCTTCTCAAGTCTATCCCTCCCCCTGGTGCCTCTGTTTCTGGCTCTGCCTCTGCCTCTTCCTTTGCCTCTGCCTCCGCCCCTGCTTCTGGTGCCCCTCCCACCTCCACCCAGGCTCCACCCCCACCGCGCCACCCTCGCCCTAGCCGTGCGTCTTTCAGAGCATCAAATGAAACCCTTCTGGGTTACATGATGCATGAACAGGCATACAATCGCCAGGTTCAGGAGAACCTTCATCAGGATTTATGTGCCATCATGTCTCACATGAATCTATCCTGCTCCTCACCCTACCCTATACACCAGCCTTATCCGGGTAGTGCTTACGCCTCATATGCGTATGAGCAATACTTCTCTGCTCCACCACCTTTTGCTGCTGAGCCTTCCGCTGCTGCTCCACCCCAGTATCCCTCCAGTAGCTCTACTCCTGCATATCTACCGCTACCGGCTGGCCCCCTGGCCTCTCTGCTCGCATCCTTGGGAGACTCTGCTCCCTCCTTTCCACAGGCCCAGGAGCTCCTAGTTCTTGGCATGTCGTGGGCTAAGCAGAATGCCCGCTGGCCTGGTCGCTCCTTTGGTCCTACTGACGAGGAGATGCCTGAACAGGATGAGGACGCTGATGAGGATGCTGAGGATGCTGATGGTACTGGTTCTTCTGACGAGGACGGCGATGATGGTGCTGGTTCTGCTGCTGGCACAGCTGCCCCACCTTCGGATGGTGATGAGGACTACAACCCTGGCGATGACGAGGACACATTCGACATTGATAGCTTAGATGTCTAGGAGGTTGTCTTAGATTATAGTCTAGAATGTCTATCATATATATATCTTTCTAGACTCTTTTGTATAAGCAACATCCTGGCACATTAGTCTGAGCTATACTATTTTCTTATTCACTGTTTTTCTCGTTTTTATGGTTGTAGTCGCTTGTGAGAACATCTATCTGAGTTGGAATATCATTACTGCACTTTGGCTATTTCATCCGTGTTATCTTATGCTTGGTGTTTGATGAGCTATATTTTGATTCTGACTTGGATTGTATGTTTCTCCTCTGTGGTTGTGTGTTATATGCCTTTACACTGTTGTTTATCATCTTTTGCATATATGTATGGTTGAGTCTTGGAGAAGACCTAGTTTTTGCTCTTCTACACCCCTTTCCTTTTTGATAATGTCAAAAGGGGGAGAAATATCTCATGGTCTGAAACTCAATCATATTGTTTTTTTTGTGATAATACTATTGCTTTCTTGCCTAAGTGATCCTTTTCTTGTAAAATTGATGTTTGATCATATGACATGAAAGGGATTACATATTACATGGATATTGGTTTTGCTATGTATAGAAAACCTAACATGCAGGTAAGAGGAAGCATAGATTGAGGGGGAGCAATTTCAATTTTTCTTATCATGAATCCCCCTAATTCACAAGGCAAAGTTTTTAATTTTCTTATCCTTTTCAATATGTTTGAGGAATGGTTTGTCATTGTCAAAAAGGGGGAGAATGTTGACCTAGAGGTTATACATTACCTATATTTTGATAATGACTTAACCATTCCATTCATATGTATCTAACATATGCGTTAAAGAGTGTTTGCAGACATTAGGTACATGAAAAGGATCACATATACAAGCCCTAGAATGGGCCAAGTGCAAGCCAAATTGACTACAAGTGTGCAATTTAGGATTTCCATGTAAATCACCTTAGAACATGAATGTAATCACTTGTAACAATGTATATGCTTGTAACTTAAAAGAGAAAATTGTTTGGGACAAAATTCACCAAGTGCAAATCACTTTTATTGCAAATTAGAAAATAAATTACAGGCACTTGGTCGGTCGAGTTTCCCACCCTAAAACTCGACCGATCATCCTGAGTCGATTTTCTGGAGATTGCAATCAGTCGAGTTGTGCACTCACAGAACTCGACCGATTGGGTAGTAGGCCATTTCCAGTTGAAATGGTCGGTCAAGTTTCCTCAGAACAAACTCGACCGATCAGTTCAATATCGGATTGCCTGCTACCTGATCGGTCAAGTTACACCTATTGATACTCGACCGATTGCACTGTACGGAGTTTGCAGAAAAAGTAATATGACCGTTGGTGAATTGTTTTGGGCAAAAATATGACCGTTTTCTTGAAGGAAAAATGATCACTTTTGCACCCAAGTGTCCCACAACATAAAGGGCCACCCTCAACTATAAATAGAACCCCTTGGACTTCATTCCAAACTGCTCTTCCATTGCAAAATTGGTTCTAGCTTAGTTGAGAGTATTCCAAGCCCTTGAGCCCCTTTCTCTCTCTACCTTCAAAACAAATTCGTGAGTGAGATAGGTTCCATTGTATGAGAGCTATTCTTTGTGCTATGTAAAGCTCTCCCTTCTTTCTTCCCACCTCCAAATCAAATAGAAGATTGATTGAAGCTTCTTCTCCGAGTGAAAGAGGAGTTGCTGCTGTTCTTCTCCAAGTGAAGGGGAAGATGTGTTGCTGATCTTCAAGAGTGAAGATTGATCGTTGCTCCAGCTCCCTTGGTGAAGGGAAAACGTGGGCAAGCTCTCCAAGTGAAGGAGAGGTGCAAGGCAAGCTCAAGTAAGATAGGTAATTCCTGCAAGGCTGAAGACAAAGGTGAGATTGGGTAAGTCCTTTGTAGAAGGCTGAAGAATCTCACTTTGTGGGTAAGTCCTTGGATAGGTTGAAGATCTTAGCTTGTGTAATTAAGCCCTTGGTTTTGTGGTTTATGTTTCTTGTAATCTTATTGTGATAAATAAGAGGACCAAGTTGCAAATCCTAAAGTCTAACCAACTCTAGGTAGTGGACTAACATAGCTCCTAAGTTTAGGACTTAGAACCACTCTAACCACCTGTCCAAGTGCATGATATTCATTATCTCTTATCCTTGCTTTGTATGCTAGAATAGGATATCAAATTGCTACTTGCATTAGTTTTTACACTTCATTTAAATTGGTGGTCTAATCGATTTTGTGAAGTGTGTGTAGCTCTATTCACCCCCCTCTAGAGCCCATCGATCCAACAAATAGTGCGGGTCGTTACATTTGGTATCAGAGCACAGATTCATCAACTAATACTTAATAGTTTATAATTTCAAATTATCCCTAGAAATTTTAAATAGAAAAATTAAGTTCCTCACCTCACATTTTCGTCTACTTCTTATCTCTTGCTTAAAAGTTTTAAAAAGGATGTTGATAAGAGAAGTAAAATGTGAAAAGATGTAACCTTTTGAGTGGGTCCCTCTAGAGAGGGTAAACACTAGAAAGATACAAGTATGGGTAAGCACTTTCTTAGAGGAAGGACTTGGTTTAGGGTATGGAAATCCTAGAGAGTCTAGGGATGTGGAAACTCTAAGAGATAGAGTGTAGTCCCTAACCATAACCCTAATACCTTAATCCTAATTAATGAACATGGTGTGGTGGTATGGGACACTACCCATGTGAAATTTAAAATCAGTAATCAACATGGCGTGGTGGTATGGGACACTGCCCATAAGGTAACAGCTGAGTTTGCCCAAGGTCCATGTCTCAGGAGATTAGCTACCTCCATGAGGATCATGTGTCCTAATGGGTGAATGTGAAAGGTACTCTCTTGTTGCATGAGGATGAGATCACTCCAAAAGTACCTATACCCCTAGAGACCTCGAGGATTTGGCTAAGGCTCATAATGATACATGAGATGTAAATATAAAATATATAAAGAAGTCATGAAAACTTAAGAGGAGTTGTGACCTAACTTAAGGGTAAGAAAAAAGACACTTGACTCCATGGGACATAAGAATGCTATAAAATTAAGAACAAGTACATCTAGAGTCATATAGAGTATGATTCAACTTAATATGTGAAATTGAAAGGTAATGTGTGGATGTACTATCTCCGCTCTTGGAATGAAATGAACTTTGTGTTTGGGCTGCAGTCAAATACTTATTTCATCTCATTCTGAGGGAGCGAGATTGGATAGACACACGTTATGTTTAAAATTGAGAATAAATGTCTTAAGTTGAATGTGTAAGGACATGAACTAGGGTTAGAGGTGTTACCTCACCCTTGTGTGTGAAAATAATAAATCATAGGTTGAAAACCTAGGTGAAATGAGAAATCACCAAGTAATAAAAAAATCACCAAAGAGAATGAAATCATCAAGTGATGATAAAATGTGTATACTAGAGATGTGGATATACTTGAACTTCAATTCAGGTTCCAATCTTAGTAATAAAACAAAAATTTGATTAAGTAGGGTCTTAACCCTAAGTTTTGAAAATAATGTGAGTTATTATTCACCTAGGCTTAGTAGGCCTGAATTTTGGGGACAAAATCCCTTTTAAGGAGGGGTGAATGTTATATCCCCAATTTTCGTAAAATTGAATGATATAAATATAAAGCATGTTCTGATAAATAATTCTTCCCAATGGTAATGATCATGGAATAATAATTATGCTTAAACATGTTTACTTGTAGCATAGGTTATATATATAGAAAATGGGATTTGTACACTAGTTAAAGATAATGGCTTTTTGTTGACAAATCCAAGTAATAATAAAAGTCAAGATTTCCATATAAGGGAAAATAAGGAGAATACGTTTAATTGTTTTCTAAACAAAATACCTTGCCTTTCCCCTAATATCACTTAATGCTTGAAAGAAAGGTATCTTAATAAGATAATGGAAAAAGATATATCTCTTGATGGAAAAGGTATTGATTGCTTCTTTTCCTTATATCAAATCTAAGATATAAGAGAGTGGTGATTCCAAACGGATCTATATGATGATGGGTTTTATTAATAAAGAAGAGGAAGGAATATATATTAAGGTATTTTCCTTAAACATTTGGGATCTTCACCCATCAATTACATACATGTGAGAGAGGACTCTCGATAGGAAAGGAGTCAAAATTACATAAGGGAAGGTGTTTGATGTTTTGCCAATAAAGTGTCATGCGTTCCTTGATGGCATGATGTTTCCAAACCTAAAGTCTTAATAAAAATATGATAATGCCCTTTGTGACTTTTGGTTAATAGGATTAAAAGCTAAGAATATTATATAAGGGAATATGTTTATTTACTTCCCTACAGGCTTTTTGGTACCTTATGGAAAGAGGTTCGTTTGGGCCGAGATGATAGGTGGGGAAAGAGCGTTTTAGCTGGAGAAACATCCCACCATAGTTTAATACGTGATCACCTTGCCATCCAAAGAAATTGTGGTAATCATGTATGAAAGGGGGGCCAGATTTTCCCTCAACGTCTGGACACCCTCTCCCTCCCTTCATAGGAGCCCTTAGGGTTTTTCCTAAGGCATGGATATATAAATGTCTATGGAGGAAGCCTGCCCGGTAGAGATCTTAATCCTAGCCGCTGTGGTTCATGGTGGAACTCTTCGATGAGTCTTGCTGTTGCTGACGAGTGCGAGTGATTTCTCCCCATCTTCCTTTTGCACCGACATCATCTCCTGGAGGGATCCGACTCCATCCACGACCTGCAGGAGTCCTCCTTCACCCCTAGAACCCTCGAAGCCTTCTGAAAGAGGAACGAAGGGATGGAGGACTAGATGCCTGAGTCACCATAGCAGTAAAAGGGTGTCCGTACAGCTGTGATGGTAGAAGTGCGAGGCGGGGGAAGGGAGAACATTGAACAGAAGACATCTCGTCAACAGCGTCTGGACGCAAGTTGCAGAGCTGGCGGACGGGTCATTGTTCATAGTCGGACAAAGAAGCTTCGACTCCGGAGGTGGAGAGGAGGAAGTGCGAGGTGGTGGGGGGCCAGTAGCGCTCCCCATAACACTGTGATTAGGAGTCGTCGAACCCCAGACACAGGCCATGCCTAATAGTAGCGAGATCTTCCTCGCGGAGACGACGGTGCGGAGGTCACTCATGGAGATGAGGGCAGGAGATGAGCCCTGGACTGGTTTCTGTTCTTGCGGGCGGTGAGCACGTAGTGGGAGTCTGATGTGCAAGAAAGGAAGGGCACCGCCAGGCACCTCCGGTAGTGTTGGCATGCTCAGCGTGAGCTCGGCAACAGGCGTCGGGGTTGTTGAGGCGGGCGTCACACGGACGGAGAACCTGCACAAGGGAGAAGTGGCGTGCGATGGTAGGCTGCCCTTCGGCGATCCTTGACCTGCTGCAGCAGCGGTGGCGGTTGTTGCAACATCGCAGTAGCGACTGGCGGGCGTCCGACCATCGTGCCCTGCATCGTGCGGGACAGGTCCCGTCGCGCGAAGACACGCGATCAGAGCCGCCCGTCGGGTAGGGGAAGCCCTGCACGAAGAGGAAGAAAAGAAAAGAGTCAAAAGACTCTTCTACCCCAGCCTGTGTGCGCAAGCCCCAAGGGCGGAGAAGACTTTTTCCACAAATAAGGAGCCGAGCTGGTTTAGCAACGGATGAGGTAAGCTAGTTGACGTGGCACCTTTTAATTGGCCCAATAATGATGATTTTGCAAAAATCATAGTATATGATAGGTAACTCGGAATATATCAAAACTATATATCAAATTGATCAGAAAAATGAGTGGAATCCAAATAAAATATGATCAAAGTCTGTTTATGCTTCTTGTTATAAAAGCATGTGTAATACATGTGTTAATGTGATTAGTGTAAAGGGAAAACCTAGATCTACCTTAATCTAATGCCTAATTGATGTAGACTCGTTAGGGTTGTGATAATACCTAATCTAGACATGTAAAATGAGTAAATCCCTGATAATGATGAATGATTGACAATGCTAGATTAATAATTCATGGTGTTTAGGACCAATGTCAACATCTTGCTATGATCTAATGATGATAATGTAATCTAGATGTCATGACTAGCTTAATATGCTTAAGTTAACGATTAGGGTTTCACCTAATATGCATAACTGGATTTGTAATTTGATAAACCATGATATGATAGAATTAGGGTTGGTATCCCTAATCCCAGTTCCAAACATGAGATAGTCCTAAACCCTAGTTTAGGAGCGCATCTAGATCTGAATAATATAATGTGAATACATGGTGACACATACGTAGTATTCTTTGTTTCAGATACTTTTTGATTACATGCTTTGTTGCTTGCATGTTTGGATGCATTCTTAAAGTACATGTGATATATTCTGCATGGTTTCTGCGATGGCATAAGGTACGTGGTTACGCTTATGATTACATGTATCGAATTCCGAGATTGCCGATGTTTCTCGACGAGATTGGACGACAAATAAACTGCTTGCTTGTTTATTTAGTTCTTGCAAACTATAAAGTGCATATGAGTATCATGTAAAGTAAATAATGATATTCTGAACCCTGGGTCAGACTGATCTTCAGGGTAATGCACACGAGCCCCGGAGGGACAACGATTACACCTGAGGTAGTAGACCAGATAAGGGTTAGAATACAAAAATAAGTTTATATTCTTACATTCAAGATAAAGATGTTTGCTTATATCTGTACTTGTGATTATTGTTTGAACCCATGTACTAGTATAGAAATATACTGATCGTGTATTTGTTTGTCGGCGTTTTAGGTATCATACATACTTGATTCGTGGACATGAGGGTACAATTAAAGATGATGAAGACACTACAGTTTAATCATGAAGGTTTAGTCTTAAGAGTTTATCTTCACACATTTTAAAGTTAATTATGTTTAAAAGTTATGTAACTCCTTAGAGGAGCTTTTTATCTAAACATGTACATATTTGATCATTAATGGAAATTGTTTACTATTTCATATTATTTCATGAATCTGATCCTGGAAGTTATGATTAACGATCTGTGACTTTAAGGTCTTTTAGACACTCAAAAGTGCGGGTCGTTACATGATATGTATTCCACACAGAGTTCCTTTCATTAATTCAACCTTATCAATGTTTATGTTTATGCAGAGCATAAACCCCTAACATATGATGCCCATATTATTTGAAAGGAGGAAGCATAAAAGAACATTCTCCTATCATCACCCAAGAGTGTCTATCAAAAGAGAAACATATATATCTAATAGAGATAATCCAATCAACAATCCTTTGGAGAAGTTCTCTTAGAAAACTGTATTAAATTTGGAATGCTCACTTAGCTTTTCCTTTTTAATTGGGAATGTTCACTTAGATATTCCTATTTAATTGAGAATGTTCACTTAGCTTTTCTCTTTAATTGGGAATGTTCACTTAGCTCTTCCCATTTAATTGAGAATATTCACTTAGCTTTTCTCTTTAATTTGGAATGTTCACTTAGCTCTTCCCCTTTAATTGAGAATGTTCACTTAGCTTTTATCTTTAATTGGGAATGTTCACTTAGCTCTTCCCATTTAGTTGAGAATGTTTTTTTTTGGTCGGTCAAAAACTCGTGTTGCTTTTTTTTGTATTTTTTCTTGGTTTTATGTACAATGCTATCCACCTTAAAAAATGAAGATGGTAAAAAGAAAGAAGGGTGTAACTTTATAGGTGTTATAAGAGAGTATAAGAGACAACAAAATGTAGGAAAATCAATCCACCAGCCTAACACCGAACAGAAGCAAAACGCCAAAGTTTTTAGGTCTATAAGAAAAGGCTTTCACAATTGAGATCGATAAACGTTGACAGAAACTCCATGTCTGACAATACTCTATAACAGGGCTATGCTCCTTCTTCTTCGTCTCCCAAGACAAAAACATCAACACTCTTTGATATGGCTAGCCATATCTCACAAAAGTCTAGAACTCTCTTCCAGACCAAAACTTCATTGAGTTATCCAAACCACTCTTGCATCGATACATAACAGAAGGATGAAATTCAACACTCAGAGCTTCATTCCGATGACCATTAGAACCAGCAAAAAACAAAATGCATATACCGGCATGCACATACCAAAGCCTTATATATTCATCTTTGCTTGAAGATACCAGACAAATGCAACTTCCAAACAGCGAAACAGATCAAGCCCAATAGGTCCAACCATCAAAATGGAGTGGGAGGGGAGCATCGACATCCTCAAAGGATGGTGACTCAACCCTCTCAGCAACCATAAAAAAATATGAGAGGGGAGCGTCGACATCCAATGAAGTATGAGGACTCGACCATCACCAGAACATGAGGACACAAAAAGTCTGGACTTGAAGGATGAGATAAAAGAAATTCTATAAAACTTTAAAACTCATAGCTCAACTTGCTAAACAGCTCCAGCCACAACAAACCCTGGATCTGCAACACCTCTTCAAAAGCATCATAAAAGGGAGCATACCAACCATAAGCTAAAACCAGATAACAAGCACAGATGAAGGCACCAAGCATGCAACCAAAGCTACTGTCCAAGACTGATCCAACCTGAAGATGAGATAGCTTAAAACCTTCTAAGGTTCAGACTATAACTGTAAACCAACCAGCTGAAGCAAGAAGATATGAAGGAAAGAACATGTAGCAAAAACAACCCATCAACACCAGGTACAACAACCTCCAAGGGAGCACAACCAGCAGCCGAAACCAGGAGATATAACCATACTCAAAAAATAGATACTCAACTGATGCCAAACCTTCAAACCTCCATCAGAAGCAACCAGCATCAGATCACAAATATAAAAGCTTGACATCGTTCTCAATCTCTTTACAAAGAACATCAGGGTTCTTGTACCTATTATCATGCACTCTTCTATTTCTTTCCCACCAACAATGATGCATGATGATAGGTATAGCAATATCATCATTCAATCTCTTCATACCCACAATAGATTCCCAACTCCTGGGAATATTGCTAACCAACCCATTTCTTTTAGCCATCTCCCACAAACTTATGGAATAACTGCAACTGAAGCTAATATGGTTAGTATCTTCATAAGCATTCATGCAAAGGAAACAGATGGATGTAATAGGTATCCCTCTCCTCCTAGAATAATCTGATGTAGGAAGCTTATTGTGGATATGCTTCCACATATGAAACTTTGCACTCATGTTACTTTTACTTTCCCATATCCACTTTAAAATCTTCTCTTCATTCTTCTTAATCCTAATACACTCCCAAAAGAATTTGAATCTAGGAATCTTGATACACTTCAGAAGAATCTCATCCTCATTATCTTTGCAAATAAGGATAGTATCCAGAATCTCACGCAACATATGAGAATATGTAGAGTATTTAACTTTCCACTCACCATTGGCAATAAACTTACTCAGACGAGTAATCTTCAAAATTCAAGCAGTAATGTAAATGCTTTCATCGAGAATATCACTCAAAAACATTCCTTTAATCCAAGGATCACCCCAAGTATCAATATTCTTTCCATTTCCCACCTTGAACTCAACAATATTAAGGAGGCAACCACTGTTCCGAATGATATTATTGAACATCCAAGAAAATTTGGGAGAATTCTGAACTCTCCAAAAGGACTCTTTCTTGAGATACTTTTCATTAATCCATTTGACCCATAAAGTATCTTTTTTCCTAGAAATATCCCAAGCATTCATAGCAAGACAAGCATTCACAACCTCCTTACTTTTCCTTACGCCCAAACCTACTTCCTTCTTAGGTAAAGTGACATCATCCCACTTAATAAGGTGCAAGTTAGCTTTATTGTCATAATAGCCCCAAATAAAATTCCTACAAATCTTGTCTATCTCATTAAGAGTTGAACACAGAATGTGAAACGCCATGGCCCAATAAAGGTGCATAGAGGACAGCGTAGACTTTACCAATTCAACCCTCCCAGCAAGAGAATGTTCACTTAGCTTTTCTCTTTAATTGGGAATGTTCACTTAGCTCTTCCCATTTAATTGAGAATGTTCACTTAGCTTTTCTCTTTAATTGGGAATGTTCACTTAGCTCTTCCCATTTAATTGAGAATGTTCACTTAGCTTTTCTCTTTAATTGGGAATGTTCACTTAGCTCTTCCCATTTAATTTAGAACGTTCACTTAGCTTTTCTCTTTAATTGGGAACGTTCACTTAGCTCTTCCTATTTAATTAGGAATGTTCACTTAGCTTTTCTCTTTAATTGGAAATGTTCACTTAGCTCTTCCCATTTAATTAGGAATGTTTACTTAGCTCTTCCTATTTAATTATATTATACTCTCTAGATTGTTTCAGAATGACTACTTGATCATAGTAATAAAAAAGACAACAATCTAGGAGTTTCATACTTGCCTTATCAACAATAATCATATACCTGGCCAGGGAATACAAGTATTGAGATTATGTAGTATGCACTTTATTTACCATCATGTTCCTCTCTTTTCATATCATTATACACATAGGATTTTTCATTTCTGAATTTTCTTCAGACATCGCTTCTATATCTCATCTTCTATTTCACAAATAAGAGAGATTATGAAGCATTTTAAGGAGAAATGAGTAAAATGTAAGTTCTCTTCTTCCTTGTGTCCTTATAGGACTGGTTAAAGGAAGTTCAAAAATAACTACTTTCTTATTATAACACATATAATCAGGAAATGAAATATCATAATGAATCTATTTCATCTGACCGGTCTGGGACATATGTCCACGTCCTCTATTGTTACTAGAAAATGGCCTCCTCTGTGACCCTTGCTGACACTGCCCCTATGGTTCAATCATCATCAAATTTCTATTTAGAAAATCCTTTGCTAGATGTCCCAGTTGTCTACATTGGTAATAGACCCAGGGTGCAAAATAGGGTTTGTGAGATCCAGTTAGCGATGTTGATGCTATGTTAGGGTTTCTACTTGGAACATTACTATGATCCCTACCCCAACTTGACGTCCATTGCGTCTGGGCATGGAATTTTGATGATGTTGCCGATGCAGAAAATCTCAGTTTCTTAAAACTTTCAGACCTTTGTCCTTGAAATTGAGTGTACACCTTCTTACCACTAGTTTATCGTTTCTCAATTTCAGATCTCTCTATCCTCGTTATCGACTCCACAAATATGGCAAACCTCTCCCGGTTCTCTAAAGAAGACACAGGAGTGGTCTGTTCAGCGTTCAATTCCTTCTCAAAATGTTGAATTCTTTCCTCATCATTAACTTCCATTTGCTGTCAAAACCGCAACAACTCCATGAACTTAGCTTCATACTCGTTAACGTTAATCTGTCCTTGTTTGATCCTATCAAATTGAGAAATCTTCTCATCTAGATACGTCTTAGGGAAATATCTACTGACGAATTCTTGTCGAAATACCTCCCATCCAATTTCTTCACCTAGTCTCTTATCTTCTTCTATCATCCACAAATGACCAGTACTCCCTTTCAGGAGGTAGACAACATGTCTTACCTTTTTAGCTTCAAGGATATCAAGGATCTTAAATGCCTTTTCTAGCTCTGTCAGCCACAAGTCAGCATCTTCTGGATCATATGTACCGGCATAATCTATGGCTCCAACTCGACGAAGTCTCTCAAAAAGTCTTTCCGGCTCCATAACCCTCATGATGGGTTGGTGCCCTAGGTGCAAGTATTGGCATCCTATCTGTCATGTGAGTCATGGCAGCTATAAACTGCCCAAACATGGCTTGGAAGGCTGGGTTCCCCATGTCAGCTTGATTGAACTGGGGTTGTTCAGGTACGGGCTCCTCCTGATCATGGTCTCCTGCACCTCCTCCTGGTGTAGCAGCTTTGTTCTTAGCAGCATGTTCTTCATGTGGTCCAAACATCTTCAAGTTCTTCTTCTCCTATGTGAGTAGAAGATACTATCAGATAAACTGGAATACATTTAGAACAGACTCAACAATCCTTAGTCCTATGTCTCTGTAGACTCAGCGAACCTTGAGCTCTTATACCACTTAATTGAGGGATCCAACTCACAAAAAAATGATTAAATAATGCGGAAGTATTCACTAAGTAGTGGATTACCGAAAATCACTAAAAATTAAAACCTTTTTATTAAGAGATCCATCAAAGGAAAACTTTCTCACATAGAACCAAAGTAACATATTTACATTCTGGTTAAAGGTACATGTCTTGTATCATCTCTTCCTGAAAAGCATCAACTACTCTAGTAAGCTAAGCACATGCAGTATGAAAAACTCAAGGCACTAAGATAAAATCTCGAAAGCATTAACTACTAAACTGAGGACCTGAGAGTACAGAGATGACACATAGGACTCTATATACATCTATACAAGGCATGACAGCCAGTGCCTCCACCGGAGACATCAATGATGTCCCTACTGCTTCTCATGTTGTCCTCCACCTACTGAAGGGTTCCTGCCTCCTCGTTCACATCCACCTAAAAATGTGGTTCCCAAGGGGTTGGGACAATTGTAAATTGCCCCAGCGATAGATATAACTCTCCGCCAGAAACATTATTATTATAGCTAAAGAAGATAAATATGAACAGAGGATACATATTTGTTTGATAGCAATTAATTCAATGTCTAACAGATTAGAACATTATTCTTATCAGAAGCATTGCAACTATAACTTGGTAGAGCAATATGTCACTTATCCATTGAGGAATGTGAAGAACATGTATGACAATTATTCACTATAGAATCATCACCACAACATTATCTCTCTTCAGGCTTAGATCATATATCTAATGCTTGGCATTGTCATAGTGGAGTCATGGCCTATAGCCATACTCTTTTCACAAAGTATTGTGATATTAATCCCTCAACTCATCAAGTATATTTCCACTTCTTAACAAATTCATCATCATGATTATAGAATCTGGGTATTTGAACCCTTATTTCATCATAGAACACTTGTTACCACCTATTAGAAATTCTTGCTACACAAAGTATTGCACATAGTTCACAAAGCTCATATCACCTCTTATTACCCCTTGATAGGCAACAAGGCACATTATGGCTTATGAAGACATAACAAATTTAAATAAATAAAACATCATATGGCACGCAGGGCTCATAAGTTTTCAGATTACTTCTCACTAAGCAATTAAGCATATGAAGGATTATAAGGCCTAAGAAACATTTTTAATATACAGAACATCATAGCCCATACCTGGCTATGCTCATCATCTCAACATACCTACATGATTAGTAATCATGATACAATTACATATTTGTACCATGCACTACAAGGGTTATCTTATCACATTCATAATCCATTAGTCTGTATTTGTTCTTCACATAGGATTACTCTATATTAGGACTTCACATAGCATCACCCTGTATTAGGGTTTCACATAGCATTACCCTGCATTAGGGTTTTACATAGCATTACCCTGCATTAGGGTTTTACATAAATAACCCTTTAGGTTGTCAAGATCACATTATTAATGATCAAGTCTTATTTTCTTACTTCACACAACTAGGAATCAATATGTGTAACATAAGTATTCAGTAATACTTACATATTCTCATCATTCATCATTTAATAAATTACCAACACAAAGTATGAATTTCTCTCTCATCATGACCAGAATATGATTACATCATATTTTATAGGTTTGTATTAACCTTTCCATAAGGCATGTTAGCCTACATTCAACAGGGTGCATTACATCTCAATGTAACAATTGACATGACACATCTCATGTGTCATTCATCCAATTATATTAGACTTATAAAACATCAAGATAAACCAGTATTGAGGTGTTGGATGGGATATCTATCATATCTTGATGTATCAATTCCCTCAACACCTTCATCTTACTTGAGTTCATCAACATAGCTTGTATTAGGGTATTCCCCATCCTAATACTTTATGCACCAGTTCATCACATTTATCATGTAATGTATTGGTCATTAGTCACTCACTTAGAATATGCAACCATTCCCAATAATATGGACTCATCCTTGAGTTAGGAACTACTAATATAAGGATATCCATTATCAACCTCTCTAGGTGTTACATTTGTCAAAACATTAATCACTATTGCATTATTAGGAATAGTATTATTCATATTTTTAATTTGAGGATTCACATAGCATATTCCATACATTTATGGATTTCACATAGTATTGCTCTTCAATAAAGTTTTACATAATCATTTTTCTATATTAGGGTTTCACCTAGTATTATGTGAAATTAGAATTTTTACAACACATCACCCAGTGATAGGTCTTCACATATAATTATTAGTTGTACCCTATATTAGGGTTTCATGCACCTTTACCCTATATTAGGGATTAAGGTTTACCATTCACATCCAAGTAGGTTTTCTCATACCCCATACCCAAATTAGGGTTAGGATGTACAATCCCCATTAAATGAGGGTTTCTTACATTGTTACACTAAGTTAGAGTTACATCATCACTCTAGATTATGGTTTCACTGAGCTTTTGCCCTAGATTCGGGATTCACATAGCCTTGCCCTAAATTAGGATCAAGGTGTATCAATCTTTTCAATGAGGATTTCATGATCTTATTGTTATGGATCGAACCCTGATTACACATTGTTTCATGATGAGAGAATTAGGGCTTATGATATAGGCAATCATCTCTCTCATTCTTTCTCTCTGTCTCTCATTCTCTTTAGTATGTTTGCTACTCCAAGATTGAACTAGGTCAGCCCTTCAATTAAGTTCACATAGTTAGGGTTAACCTTCATATCACCATTGATCTACATCATTAATAATCAATAAGCTATTTCACCTTTGTTCATATTAGATGTCCAAATGGTTTAACCAATTTGAACCTCAAAAGGTCTTGGTCTCTTAAACCTCAAACGATCTTGACCACTCAGACCTCAAACGGTCTTGACCAATAAGTTTAAATGGTTTGAAACCATTTGCTAAAGTGAGCACTTCAAACTGTTTGCCAAAGTGAACACTTGAAACCGTTTGCTAAAGTGGACACTTGAAATTTTTTGATAAAGTAAACACATGAAACCATTTACTAAAGTGAACACTTGAAACCATTTGCTAAAGTGCACACTTGAAATTGTTTGATAAAGTGAACACTTGAAACTGTTTACTAAAGTGAACACTTGAAACCGAATGGACTTGAGTCTCCAAACGATTTGAGACTGTTTGGTCCCAAATGGTCTTGAGACAGTTTGGACTCAAATGGTCTTAAGACCGTTTGTTCCAAACCCTCTCAAAACTGAATGGATAAAAAAGGATCTTCAACACTTAATCGATTCAAAGTTCCAATCCATGGACCATCTATCAATTGGGCCATCAATTTGTTCTTCAATTGAACCACTGAGTCACCATTCAATTGGAACTTCAATTAGGGTTTTGAACCCAATTGATCTAGGGTTTATAATCGAGAAACCATCACTTAGGGTTTTTGAAATTGAGGAACCATCACTAGTTGACATTGTGGAATCGATTTAATTGAAATCAGTGAACCATCACCATCACATGATATGACCTGACCTCAAACGGTCTTGAATGACCCCCAAACGGTCTTGAGGTCATTCAGATGATCTCCAAATGGTCTTGATACCGTTTGCCCACTTCATCATCAAAATCCATGACATCCAATTAGGGTTTGGATCATTGGATTGATTATCAAATCAGCAATTGATTGCATTTCAATTTGGTATCTTTGGATCTTCAAATACCCATCTATACTCAACCCTAGACATCCAAACGGTCTTGGTTGACCTCCACATGGTCTTGAGACCATTTGGGTGATTCCCAAATGGTTTTGAAACCGTTTGGGTCAATCAACCCAAAACCTCAACTCAATCAATTGCAAAATCCACACTTAGTCGATTATGGTTTCTCTTTGAAAGATTGTCCATATGTTGAACTAATAAATTGGAGCCCTTGGATCATCACCCAACACATACTAGGGTTCAGACCTCAAACTTTCAACCCATCTAAATGGTCAACTCCTCTAAATGGTTTGGAGTTCCAAACTCGAAACGGTTTGGAAACCGTTTGGTCTCCAAACGATTTCGTGAAACCGTTTGGACCAAACCATTGAAATCATTTGCCCTACATATTTGGGGAGGTTTGTGCTTATGATGATGTCATCATCATCAAGCTCCAAACCCACTAAGTTTTCTATGATTTCCATGGAGGTTGCATCAATCAACCATGATAAATTTTGGAAATGTAGAAAGGATCACCAATTGATAAGGAAATGAATGCAATAATAAAATCAAGGGTTTGAATTATAAAATCCGCCTCCAATTTATCTCCAAAGCTTCCATCTCACGTCACCAATGCTGGATGCAACTCCTTTCACCATTACAAGGGTCGTCCTCAAGCTTTGAGTGAAAAGAAATGGTTAGGATTGAAGAGGGGATCGAGATATGAAGAATTCATACATTGATTTTCGATTTTCACCATGGATTCACGGTGAAAGGAGGTCAATAAGCTTACTAACAGGTTGGGGGTCGTCCTCCTGATCCTCCAAAGATCCTTTAGTCGTTTTCCAAGCAAGTGAAAGAAGTGGAAACGGAAAAGCCTTTGTTTTTGCTTGTAAAGGGTCTTTTTATAAGAAACTCAAGGAGAGAGAAAATGCCTTATAAAAATTCATTTAATCCCAAAAATAGTGTCACCTCTTCCTCCTAAACTCCTTGGATCCGAGGATATCTTGTTTTTCTCTTATTCTTCTCAATTATCCATGATTTAAAGAAAACCAAATTAAGCACCTTAAATCATATTATAATAATATCCATAAGTGAGTGGATATTCTGTTTCTTATAATAAGGTGAATGAGTTATCCACTTCCCTTGGATATTTTCGTGGCCTAGAAAAGGCAAAAAGGTGATCACACTTGATAAAATTCAAAAATCTCGTTTTTGGTTGAAGGCCCTTCAATTATATTATTTATTTTTGCATTAAATGGAAGTAAAGTTCCAATTATGCTTAAATCTTGATTATTTTAATATCAAGATTCCCTCTCCTCCAAAATGATTCCAATGAGGCGCCCCTCTCATTATCTTGCCTCAATATGATTCCAAGAAATATTAGGGACCTTGTTGAAGTGGTAATTTGCATATTGAACCCTGGGTTTTGGGTAATTTGCACATTACACCAAAACTAGGTTTTGATGCACAAGCAATATTGCTTTATCAGCTCTTTCTTGGTACTCAAGCTACCACATGCCATACCTCTGCATAATCTTCATTCTCATGATTCTTTAACACATTCAGAACATATTATCATGCACAATTTGCAATTTAACTCCTCAACTTGGGTAATTTGCACTTTAGTCCAAATAAAGTGAAACATTATTTGAACATTATTCAAAAAGGACTAAAATTGAAATATAAGTTTCTTTTGAGCCCTAATTACTTTTCACAATATAAGATTAAGCATCTACTCATCCTTATTAGGCAAAACATCTAGGGTTAACACATAACCCAGGTCAGGGATGTTACAGGCCAGGTATACCTCTTACTACCTTCTTTCCTAGATACATCATTGTTGAAGTGATCTTCTAGAAAGGAATAGAAACAAACAAATTTGTCTCCTCTGCCTTCTCTACCATTCCCATTCCCCAACAATAAAAATATCAAATATACATGATTAGGAAAAGGTTTCATTTATGTGAATAACATAACTACTAAAGGTGAAGGTCTCTATATCCTTTTACCTCTCAATTCCTCTAGGTAAGACGAGAATGACCCAATTTCCAACATTGATGTAGTCTCCTTGTGTTCTCATAATTTCCTTTGATTTTTTTAAAGGATTTGACTTTAAATGACTTAAATCCCATCTTAGTCTTATCATTTGTATTTATAACACAAATTCTCATTTTTTACCTTTACATAGAACATGGGTAAAAATTGTATGTGTTGGTCTCTGTTGTTCATAGAATCATGATACATTTTGACAACTAGCTAACCACATCATTCATAATGATTAATAAATGATATTTGCAAAATTTGCATATTCAAGTCCATGGTCAACTTTTGCCCAATGGAATTCACATACACAATAGGTCATGTATTTACTCAATTTGTTTAAGGATACAAGAATATAAGGTACTAATGGTAGTGATCTCATGTGAAAATATGTTCCAACACATTGAACTCTCACTCTAACTTTAGAACACTCAAGTTCATCTGCTAGTCCATAATATTTGTCTCATCAAGCATGTATTCTCAAGGATTGATTGTAGTGACAGGTGGTTCATGTTTTGTTTCTACAATATTATATAAATTTAAACTTTGATTTAAAAAATTTTGATTTTCGTTGGGCATTTAATTATATATCTATTTCAACTATTTTCTTTGAATTACAAAACCCTCATTATTAATTTTGAAAGTTACAACAAATAACTTTATAGCGGGCCAAAGTCCATATTTCATTTAATCATGAGACAACTTTGACTGACCACTGATGAATGAATATTCATACCACATTTAGATGTATTTTGAGCATAGATTTGAACTCATTTTAATCTTTTATCTTAGAACTAGCTTGCATTTACTTTTTGTTTATTTTATATTATATAATATTTTGATACATTGCCCCCATTTATAGGGCAATCTTTAACTCCATTGCATGGTAGAGGTGTAGGAGGTAGTGGTCCCATTAACCGAGTAGTGGGCTCATAAAATTTTAATGAAAATGGATCACAATAAAATGATACGGTCCTCCATCAGTTAATGAAGTTCCATAAGTTTTCTATACTCATGTTGATCCATCAGTTTTCATTAGTTTGTCTTGCCATTGGTTTATAGCTTCATCAGAAGATTCTCCATGGAAATTGACCATCGCCCTCACGCCAACAACACCCCCATGGGGTGGGATTCATATGACAAACCATCAAATCTCATCACCTATGCCCCTCTATCAGCTTTCATCATCCCATTTGCCTTCCAATGGTTCCCCTGCAATGACTTATGATGGATGTTCTATACCCAAAACTGATGGAAGCACTCTACTCACCTTCCAAAGGCTTACCAGTGCATGCCTTTCGATGGATAACATATGATGGCACTCCTACACATGGCAACTGATGGCTACTCTGAATCTCATATCCAATGGTTGTTTAACAACCAAAACCCAATGTTCATCCTCCTTAGTTTTCTGATGGGTGCACTGCATCCAATAAGTGATGGTTGTTCAGAGAATGCTCAACATATGATAGATCCACTACACATCATATTGACCCTTTGCATACAGATGGAGTTACTATGCCGCAAAACCCCTCATCTACCTTCATCATTTCCTCTTCACCTTCATGGCGGCCCAGGATTTAACTCCATGACAGTTGGGAGGGTTTCAAACCCAAGTCTCTGGCTATAAATAAAAGAAGATTGTCAATGAAGAAATAATCTTCCATTGACATCGCTAGGCTGCCATTTTCACTCCACACCTTCGACCTCAATAGACATAGACCTTTGAACATCAATTGATGAACACCAACCGAAGGTGCCTCCACCTCCACTCTGCCAAGGATCCAAGGCCCATCCCTAGAGAGAGGCATGTTTTGTGGTGCCTCCTTTCATCAATTGAAAAATTCCACCATCATCAATTGTTGTTCTCTCCCAACAACAACAAGATCTGACATCAAGGAAGGGAGAAGAATGACTGAAGACCACCTTTAACGAACGTCCTAGGGTATTTTTTCTACTACATTATATTCCATCATTCTAGACCTCTAAGACCACCATCCAAACATCATGACTGCTTGTTCCTCATCTACTGTGACAATGGATATTTTCTTTGTTTCCTTTCTTGTTCCTACTAATGCTTCTATGAGCGAGTAGTCACCCTTCTAGGATGCAGGGAGTATCCCTGTTACCCTATTTTGTTCTTGTATTTGCACTTACTTTTATATGAATCACTGCATGTTTAGAATCTATCATTTTACTCTTGTATGCTTATATGATCAAAAAATTTACATGTTTTCATTAATCTTTAATGTAGGTAACTTTGAACCCAAGATCTAAGATACTAATTAGAACCTAGTCAAAGCCTTGATGAGAATTTTGGATGTATGTTTCTTAGGGGATAGACGTATGATTTGTAGGTAACATGACATCAATATTAGAGGGGCCTTTGTCTAGTTTTAATCCTAATGCCGAAGGGGGGATTTTCCTAGCCTCAACATATACATGTCCATTCTTAGTATGATGTAGTGAGAGAGAAAATGATAGGTTGTTGTGGTGAAAACCATTCTACGTTAGTTTTATCATCATTTGATTAATCAACCCCTTCAACTTATTACTTTTATTATCTACAAACTTAGTGTAATCAACAATCCAATATTGTGCTAAATGATAGTTCTTGCTTGGTTACTTTGATCAATCTATTCTTAAATGAGTTGTTATTTGGATTCAATGTTAACTATACTTCAATAAGATCCTTCTTCTTTCCAATGGTCATTATTGTACTTGGTCTAGGTGATCTCTAGGAATTTCACACATAGTGAATTTTCCAGTGAAATATCACGCACGTCAACCACTCACAACTGAATTATTTGTGTAGTAAACTTTTTCCAATTACATTTCATGCCCTTGGATGGATTTGGAACAACCATTATTAAATTTCATCATATGGAACACCCATCCTCATGCCACTAGGTGCTTAATTCTACTAAGGTTATCTAGTTAAGACGAAACCAACAACTGATATCGATAAGATAGTGTATGTTACAACACTCCACCCCTATAAGGATTTCATCCTCAAAATCTATTTCTCCAAACATCAACAACCAACTATTCTCCACCCTTAAAAGGTTTAACCTAACAAGTCAAGCTAAACAACATTTAGGGCCACCCACATATCTTTTAGTTGTGAATGTTTTTAAGGTTCATGTTGGTCATGTATCCAACTAAAAAGTCATACCATCTAGGGTTGAGCTTTAGGTCCTCGTGTCTCTAACCTAACAACCATAAGATCCAAATATTCATAGGGAACAAAGGCCAGGTACACTACACCTTTATGTAATCCATACATTCCTAGTCACTTCTTCATAACCAAAACTAGGGTTAAGATTCTATTCCGACTAATTCTAGGGTTTCGCTATCCATACATCCAGAAAATCTTCATTGTGACTTAGTTCAAGAAAATGCCAAAAAATCGGAGAAATTTTTTGTACATATAGTAGCATAATGAATACAATTTTTTATGATAAGAAACATTGGATTTAAAACAAATATGGTACCAAAATCAATGCAATAAACAAAGTCACAGTTTTAATAACAGGACCTCTTTATTCCACTAGTACCTCATCCTTAAAACATGACTCCATCCTAAAGTAAAACCTTATTGCATCCAAAGATACATATTATGGTAGTCCTATATGGTAGGCTAAGATCACATCATGAAAAAATTAGAAAATATATAGGGAAACATTACACCTAGAGGTCACTATCCAAGTCAAGGGTTCTAATAATGGAGACAAAATTGAAATAGTCAGATTTTGACTACTATGGGCTCTGATAACATGTTAGAAGGAGTGTGATCCCAGAGGGGATCCACTCCCTACTAAAACTTTGAAGAATAAAACATCCATTCAAAACACACCCATAAGGTATCTTGGAGTGAGTGTAAAATTTTCAAAACTTATTTTATGGTAATCAAAACAAGCAAAGTGTAGTAGCAGAATAAAAATAAAAACTATTTTCAATTTTTCATAAAAGATTACAGAAGTACATCATAATCTCCCACATAGGGTTTACATGTAAGATACAACGCATGGATCTAAGTAGAGGGGAAATCTAAACCATAACAAGTTTGTCTCTGAGCTTTAAACTCCTTAAGCTATGTCCAAAACGTCAAAGTTCTAGGGTAGGATCCAAGATCTAGTATGTTACAACACTCCACCCTTTAAAAGGATTTCATGATCAAAATATATTGATCCAAGCATCATTAACCAACTATTTTCTGTAAGGAGTGTGATCGCAGAGGGGATCCACTCCCTATTGAAAATTTGAAGATTAAAACCTCCAATCCAAACACGCATAAGGTACTGTGGAGTGGGTGTAAAATTTTCAAATCTTATTTGATGGTAATAAAAAAAACCATAGTGTAGAAGCACAACAAAAATAAAGACTATATTCAATTCTTCGCAAATGGTTATAAAAGTACATCATAATCACCCACATAGGATTTACATGTGAGATACAACATATGGATCTAAGTAGAGGGAAATCTATACCATTACAAGTTTGTCTCCAAGCTTTTAAATCCTTAAGATAAGTCCAAAAGGTCAAAGTTATAGGGTAGGGTCTAAGATCCAGTATGTCACAACACTTCACTCTTTAAAAGGATTTTGTCCTCAAAATCTATTGATCTAAAAATCAACAACCAACTATTCTCCACCCCTCAAATTGTTTAATCTAACAAGTCAAGCTAAACAACACGTAGGGTTACCCACATATCTTTTAGTTGTGAATGTTTTTGAGATTTATGTTGTTCATGTATCCAACTAGAAATTCATACCATGTAGGATTGAGCTTTAGGTCCTCGTATCTCTAGCCTAACAACCCTAAGATCCAAAAAGTCATAGGGCACAAAGGGTAGGTACACTACACCTTTATATAATCCATATACTCTTAGTCATTTCTTCATAACCAAAATTAGGGTTAAGATTCTATTCCAACTAATACTATAGTTTCACTATACATACATCTAGAAAAATCTTCATTGTGACTTAGTTCAAGAAAACATTGACAAATTAAAAAAAAATCGTACATATAGTAGTATAATGAAAAAAAATTGTCGATAAGAAACATTGGAGGTAAAACAAAGATGGTATCAAAATCAATGTGATAAACCAAGTCACAATTTCCATACCAAGACCTCATCATTCTACTAGTACCTCATCCTTAAAACATGACTCCATCCTCAAGTAAAACCTTATTGCATCCAAAGATACATATCACCATAGTCCTATATGGTAGGGTAAGATCATCTCATGAAAAACTTTGGCAAGATCTAGGGAAAAAATAACACCTTGAGGTAACTATACAATTCAAGAGTTCTAATAAGGGAGAAAAAATTGAAATAATTAGATTCTGACTACCATGGGCTCTGGTACCAAGTTGTAAGGAGTGCGATCCCATAGGGGATCCACTCCCTACTAAAAATTTGAAGAATAAAACCTCCAATCCAAACACAAGCATAAGGTATATTGGAGTGGGTGTAAAAATTTCAAATATTATTTGATGTAATCAATACAACCAAAGGGTAGCAGTGGAATAAAAATAAAGAATATATTCAATTCTTCATTAAAGATTACAAAATACACCATAATCTCCCAAATAGGGTTTAGATGTAAGATACAACATATGGATCTAAGTAGAGGGAAATATAAACCATAACAAGTTTTTCTATGAGCTTTAAACTCCCTAAGATAAGTCCAAAAGTTCAAAGTTCAAGGGTAGGGTCCAAGATATGGTATGTTAAAGTGTACCCTACATTGGCATAGCCCCCACATTTACCTCACGCCCACCAATTTGGACAAAGAAAATCGGTTTAATAAGATCCCATATATTGATCGAGTCATTGATGTTTATCTTATGTTGGAAGGCTTATTAAGAATAATATTTAATGAGGGAATTTGTATAAGACATATACATATCAATTTAGAACATATGTATATATTACATATCATATGTATAAACAAGCACCACAAGTGATAAAATTAATATCCAATGATGACAGTTTCCTACAATAATATATCCAATATAGTGGAAGATTGAGGTCATATATGGTTGCATGCATCATATACAAACAAATAATAACAATTCATGGTGTTCATCTCTCGTGGTGGGGATGCGTCTCTGGCCAACCTTCCTTGCAACCCCCTTAGATCACATTCAAGTCAACAAATCTCTTACGAGCTCAAGAGATTGGGTATTGGCCGCTACCTACCTTTCTCTTTCACTCTTCTTTGATGCTCTATAAGGAACTGCCACAACCTGCCATTTTAGTATGTTCATGGTGCTACTCATGAGTGGGCTATGAGGAGTCCCCCTCCCCCCACTATTGATCATGAGTAAGGGCGGTCTAAAAGACGGTGATGGAATGGCTCACTCATCCAACTGGGAATTAATCACTTTTCCTTGGTTATGGATGGCAAACCAGGAGATTCCATGCTATCATCTTTGTCGGCTCACTTCTCCTATCAACTACAAGGAATGATCCAACCGGTGTATTTTCTAATCAATGGTCGCCATTACTCACATAATAATGGTAATATCTCAATTTTTCATATAGTTTTTGATAGAATATTTTAAAACTCATATCTCTCCAATCCAAAGACGACCTGTCTCGCGGAAAACCAGATTTACTAAAGCAGAAGTGATTAACTAACTGGCAGCGGAATTATGAAAAATCACTAAAAATTAAAACTTTTTAAGGAAAGATATTTAAACCATAAAACTTCTGGATAAGAAATGAAATGAACAGTTAACGTCATGTTTTAACATTACATCATTGTGAAATCACCTCTCAAGTGATTATATACATTCTGATATAAAAATATCGAGGCTCAAAGCCAAAATCTCAGACCTATCGACTCCTAGGACCTGAGAGTATTAAGACGACATAAGACAACTATCTACAGGACTCGACCGTCAGTATCTCCACCTGAGATTCACTGTTGCCCCTGGTGTTGCTGTTGTTGATACTGCTCACCCTCATATTGGTTCCTTCATCCTCGACGTCCACCTAAAAAGTTGGAATCTACGAGGTGAGACAATTTTAAATAATTGTCCTAGTGAGAGTTATAACTCTCCGCCAGAAACTTTGTTAAAAAATTTAAGGGATAACAAAAACAATATAAGCTTTAAGTCATTCAATAGAAGATCTGATACTAAGTAGAGTAACTTTATTAAAGAATATGTAATCTAATCACTTAACTGGAACATTTATAAACAATGTAACATCAATCATTATTTCTCGTAGTTCAACCTAAGTAGTTATACTATACGGCTGATTATGTTTTACAAACATCATTATTCCCTGTGGAGATTTGGTATACCACTCGTACTCCAACCGATCACTACTAAGTCACATCGGTATCATACTAGGTCATCAAAAGAGCCAGATTCTTATGACCTCATCTTCCTCAGTCAGTGTGAGGATCAGCAAGTAGGACATCTAGTATCTCTACTACTATAGCTCACCAGGGTATTCTGGTACTTCACTATTAGAGTCACAGTGGCATTTTGTACTCTCTTCGCCATCGAAAGATTTCTTGTTTATCTCTCATTGATGCGGCATTAAATATTTCCTCGGGAGAATAGTAAAACATCACCCCGGCATAAACAAATAGTGTAGGGTTGATGGATTTGAAGTACATCAACATCAATTCCTATACTAGGATGTAAGGATATTCGTGTCCATAATCCCCCACATACTCAAAAGTATGTGATCCAGGAGTTCCCTTAGGAAAACCTGTTTCACCATCATTAACTACTGACAATGATGGATCTATGATTAGGGCTCTACATGATATGACTATACTTGATTATTTAGGTACATTTCAGTATTCTTTTAACATCAAGCATGTTTCCAAACATTAATCATTAGAACAACTGCTATAAAAGAAGAATATTAAATGTATCAAGTTTAACTCACATCAACTGTTATATGGATATCACTTCTTAATCATTTCAATTCTATGATTCAAGAATGGGGGTACTCAAACCCTTAAATCATCATCAGTCATCTAACTAGCATGACTTTGATGCTACTCATGGCTATTACAGCCCAACATTCTCATATGTGCCACTTAAACTTAGGCAACATAGCATATATCACTATTCATAAAGCATATTATAGGCTTTCAATGAATATACTATCATAACCCTTACCTGGTTATGATCATTCTCTTATAAGAACCTACATGGTCAATTCAATTGATAATAATAAACAATCCATTTCCAGATCAACAATTTAAAAAGCAGAAATACCATTCCAATTCAAGGGTTGTACCTTGATGCCTTGAATAAGGCTAGCTTCCATCCTTAATATCAATTAGGGTTCTTCAATCCCTTTCATTATGATTAGGAATGATAATTTATCACCTCATACTTTAATTATAAAGAGTCATACTTAAAAGCATAACCTGGAATTAGGGTTTATAGTACATTTCATCACAATACCCCCAATTAGGGTTTACTATTAACAATATATGTTGTTGCCCTGAAATTAGGGTTTACTATTCACTTCATAGTGAATTTAGCTCATAGCATCACCATGTAAGAAATTATCATCATTGATGCCCTCAAATTAGGTTAAGATTCATGAATTATCATAATTAGGGTTTCTATGATCTCACCTTCATGGATCATACCCTAATCTTGTACATTCAGATGTATTGAAGGTATTTTACTTGAATTTCATTCATAATTGGGACCTTCTCTCTCATCTCTCAAATATATGGTGATCACACCACTCTATATTATATTAGGTCAAGTCAACTTTGATTAACATAAGTCAAGTCACCACCATTGTGGTCCTTAGGGTTTACTTGATCAAGGGTTGTTGTCTACTTGAACCCTTCAAGGGTATATTGATAAAGTTCACCATTGATCATGACATGGGTCAATCTACTAATCACTTAGCCCCTTAATGTTTCTGGGTACCATTAAAGTTTAGATTTGACAACCATTGAACCATCTAAGCCTTCAAGGCATTAGGAATTCTTAACCCTAAAAGTCCCCAAACGGTTTCACACTTCAACCTCCAAATGGTTTTGAAACCGCATGGAGGTGTTGACCATTTGGTTACTTTGACCCTCAAAGCCACATGACCCTCAAGACCACATGACACTCAAGACTGCATGACACTCAAGACTGTTTTACCTTAAAGGGTCTTGAAACTGTTTGATCAAACCGCATGGGTTCAAACCGCATGAGCTCAAAACCGCATGAGCTCCAAACCGAATGAACCCCAAACCACATGAACCCCAAACGGTTTTCAAACCGTTGGAGCCCAAACGGTCTGGAGACCTAATTAGGTCTAAAATTAGCACTTTTGATCAATTCAACAACCTATTGTGATTGGACCCTCAATTAGTCAAATTACCTTAACCCTAGACCTCCAAACGGTCTTGGATGATCACCAAATGGTCTTGAGACCGTTTGGGTGATCCCCAAACGGTTTTGAAACCGTTTGGGCAACTCAACCCAAACTTCAACATGATTTGTCCTTAAAAATCAGCAATTTGAACCCGATTAGGATTTAGGTGATTAATGTGCCTTCATCTTGATAATTACTTGCAATTCGATGTTGATTCTTTGTAGATAATTAATTCATGATGTGTACAGCAGACCCTTAAACAGTCAACCCTTGGTCAAACCCCTCAAATGGTTTTGAAATCATTTGTGTCCAAACGGTTTTGCAAACCGCATGAGATCAAACGGTTTTGAAACTGTTTGGTCTCAAACGGTTTTGCAAACCGTTTGAACCATGGGTGAAGGACCATTTGAAAAAGTCACTTAGGTATTCATGCCCATCATTATCTACCTTGAGACCAAGGTCTTCTCTTCACGGATTACTTTCAAGATTGCAAGGGAAGATGGGAAAGAAGAATAACAAGCTAGTATGTGCAACAAAGAAGGTATGCTTAACAAAGTAAAAGGTTTAGAGATTTAAAACCCGCCTCAAAGGTCGTCCCTAGAGCTCCAACCTTCCAAGATTTCAAGCCTTTAATGGCGTCTTGAGCTCCACAAGTCGGCCAAGGATGATTCTCCAAGAAATGGTTGGGGAAATTCGGCTAGAAAGAGAAACCTAAGTAAGAAGACCACAAAACCAACCTTGTACCAAGAATTCCTCATGAATTCGAGCAAGAAGATGACCAGAGCTTACCCAAGACTCTTCATCCGTTCTCCTCTGCTCCAAGCTCTGCCTTGAGTTGGTTTAGCAAGATGATAAATGAGGAAATTGAAAGAAAGAATCGTTTGTTTGTAGAAGGTGTATTCTTACAAGTTGCACCCCACCTTTTGGATAAATTGCACTTTACTCCAAAATTAGGGTTTCACACACAAGTATTCCTCCACAAGCTGCATCTTGATGTTGAAGCTTGGAGAATCCATCAAACTTCATCATATTCACTCATATGATGTCTCATCACTAGAGGAACATCTCAACATGTAAAAATTGCAAGTTAACCCCTTTTACCTTGGTAATTTGCACATAGGTCCATGTATTACAAAACAATACAACAACATTGTTTAAAAAGGACAAAAATGGAAATATATGTTCCCCAGGAGCTTTAATTACATGCCAGGAGATAATCACAAACATTTAATTACATAATTAAGCAAAACACCTAGGGTTAACTCATAACCCAGGTCAGGGATGTTACAAATCATCCACCCCTTACAATGATTTTGTCCCCGAAATCAACAAAACATATTAAGAGAAAAGAGTAGGATATTTCCTTCTCATCTCTTCCTCTAGTTCCTAAGTGGCTTCTTCAACACCACGGTGATTCCAGAAGACTTTCACAAGACTTATGTCTTTCTTCTTAAGCTTTTTAATTCTGTTATCAAGGATTGACACTGGCCCATCCTCATAAGTTATATCATCATTCAATTCTACTTCCATAGGTTGTAAAACTGACTCGGTATCAGGGTGACATTTCCTCAGCATAGAAATGTGAAACATACGGTGTAACCTCTATAGCTCAGGTGGAAACTCTAGTTTATAGGTTACCTTTCCAACCCATTCAATGATTGGATAAGGCCCCATAAACCTAGGAGCTAACTTCCCTTTTTTCCAAACCTTAGAACTCTCTTCCAAGGTGAGACCTTGAGATACACTCTATCTCCAACCTGGAATTCTAAAGGTCTATGACGCTTATCAACATATGACTTCTACCTATCTTGTGCAGTCTTAATCTGTTGTTGTATTACTTTGATCTTCTCTGTAGTCTGATGCACAAGATCATGACCTAACAGCTGGTATTCACCGGTCTCATGCCAACATACAGGTTATCTACAATGTCTACCATACAAAGCTTCATAAGGTGCCATGTTAATGCTATGTTGATAGCTATTGTTATAGGCAAACCCTATCAAGCTTAGGTGTAGATCCCAACTCCCGGTGAACTGAAGAACACATTCTCTCAGCAGGTCTTCCAAGGTCTGTATAGTCCTTTCCGACTGTCCATCAGTCTGTGGATGAAAGGTTGTACTAAACCTTAACTCGGTGCAAAAAGCTCTGTGCAGTCCTTCCCAAAAATGACTTGTAAACTGGGGGCCTCTGTCTGAAACTATAGTGACTGGAACTCCGTGCAGTCACACTATCTCCTGAACATACAACTGTGCTAACTTCTCAGCCGAATAGGTTATTTTGACAGACAAGAAATGTGTTGTCTTTGTCAACCTATCAACAATTACCCATATGGAATCATGTCCTTTTCTTGTCCTGGGTAGGCCAACAACAAAGTCCATGGTCACATGGTCCCACTTCCACTATGGTATGGGTAAAGGTTGCATCATTCCTGTAGGTTTCTGGTGTTCAGCCTTAACCTACTAACACATAGGACACCTCATCATAAACTCAGCAACGTCCTTCTTCATTCCGGGCCACCAATACATATCCTTCAAGTTCCGATACATCTTGGTACTCCTGGGATGCATAGCATACATCGAAGAATGGGCTTCTTCCAGGACTAACTTTCTCAAGTTATCCACATCAGGTACTATCATTCTCCCATGATAACATGCTACTTGATCATCTGAATCATGAAAGCCATGTCACTTCTCATCACCATACTTTGATCTAACCTGTTGAACTGTAGCATCCACTTGTTGTGCCTCCTTAATCTTGTCTCTTAGGGTAGGATTTATGTGCATCTCAGCCAACAACTCGGCTAGCAATGACACCTTCAAATATACAATGTCTTGACTTAAAGAGATAAGCATATCTCTCCTACAGCACACTAAGGAGTTTAGTTGTGCCCTATGTACTACTTGTGTTGCTGACTTCCTACTCAGAGCATATGCAACCACATTGGCCTTCCTTGGATGGTAATCAATTATACAATCGTAGTCCTTGATTAACTCCATCCAGCGATGTTGCCTCATGTTAAGATCGTGTTGAGAGAAGATGTACTTAAGGTTCTTATGGTCAGTGAAAATCTGAAATGTTTCTCCATAGAGATAATGTCTCCAAATTTTCAAAGCATGAACCATAACAGCTAACTCCAAATCATGTGTCGGATAATTCTCCTCGTGTTTCTTAAGCTGTCGAGAAGCGAAAGAAATCACTTGCTTATCCCACATCAACACACATGTGAGTCCATTCTTGGAGGCATCACAGAAAACCACATATCCTTTTCCTTGCTCCGGTACCACAAGTACATGTGCACTTGTCAAGCTCTCCTTCAACAGCTAAAAAGACTCCTGACATTTATCACTCCAAACAAAAGGAACATCTTTTCATATCAACTTAGTCAAGGGTAGGGCTATAGAGTTGAAGTTCTTAATGAACCTTTGGTAGTAGCCAGCCAACCCTAAGAAACTACGGATCTCTGTCGGTGTCTTCGGTTTTTCCCACTATAGAACAAATTCTAGATTTTTAGGATCAACACGAATACCCGAGGCAGATATCACGTGTCCATAAAAAGATACCTCCGGTAACCAGAACTCACACTTGCTAAACTTAGCGTATAGCTTGTGTTCTCTTAGCAAAGTTAGAGCATGTCGAAGATGTTGTTGATGCTGTTGAGCATCTCTACTGTAGATCAGAATGTCATCTATGAAGATGACAACACACTGATCGAGGAAAGGTAGGAAGATCCTATTCATGAGTTCCATAAATGCAGCTAGTGCATTAGTTAGCCCAAAAGACATAATTGTGAACTCATAGTGACCATACCTTGTCCTAAAAGAAGACCTGGGTATCTCACTGTCCTTAATACGAAGTTAATGATATCATGACCTCGAGTCTATCTTCGAGAAGACGGTTGCACCACACAACTGATCAAAGAGATCATCAATCCTCGGAAAAGGGTACTTATTCTTTATTGTTACTTTATTAAGTTGTTTGTAGTCAATGCACAACCACATTGATCCATCTTTCTTTTTAACGAAAAGAACCGAAGCACCCCAGGGTGAGGTACTTGGTCGGATAAAACCCTTCTCAAGCAACTCCTGAAGTTGTTTCTTGGGTTCTTCCATCTCAGGAGGTGCCATCTGATATAGTGTTTGTGTTATAGGTTGTGTATATGGGACCAAATTGATTTAAAAATCAATTTCCCAAGATGGTTGTACACGAGGAAGTTCTTCAGGAAATACATCTTCGAATTCCCTGACTACCAGAACATCAGCACGGTTAGGACTCTCCATGGTAGTGTCTACAACATGGGCCAAGAATGCATAACATCCTTGCCTCATCAGCTTCTCAGCAACCATAGCTGACACAAGTCAGGTAGGTAGAATCTTTCTCTCTCCTTGAAAGATCCATGTGTCGCTTTCATCAGCAAACACAACTTGCCTGGATTCACAATCCAAAACAACCCTATACCTTTCCAAGGTATCCATCCCTAGGATTATATCAAATCCTTGCATCTCAAGTTGTATAAGATCCACTTGAATGCGATGCTGAGAGAAGAAGAGGATGCATGGAGAGCATACCTCCTGCAACACAGCATACCCTCTCAATGGAGTCTCAAGCAACAAGCTGTCTATCCTATGACTAACTGTCATATTATAGTAACGAATCACTCTTCGAGTTATAAAGGAGTGTGTAGCACCCGGGTCAATCAATATAGATACAACACAGGATGTAGACATATCAGAATATAACAACTCCATCTGACCTGCCACAACCCGAGGGTTGATCACTACATCAGGAGGGTTCATCGCATAGAACCTCACTGTTGCCTGAGGTTGATTCGGTGTTGAAGATCAAGTCCTCTAGTTGCTCCTTGAAACTGCCTTCTCTGGGATCCTTGTTGACTTTGTCTCTATGGTTGTGTCACACTAGCTGGTCTAGCTCTGTAGTTCTTCATCAAGTGCCCCACCTTTCCACAGTTGTAACAACTTTTGTCTTGTTGTTGTGGTGTGGGTGGTCCTGTGACCGACATTGATGTTGAACTACGAGTCTCTTATAGCGGTAGGCTTCGTCCTCTACCTCTACTCAGTGTCCACTATGTCTGAGCACTAGGTCACGGTGGTGGTGGGGTAGGTACAGAAAATATAGACTTCTTGAAGTCTCTAGATAAAGACCCCTGGAACTGAGGATGTCTCGTATGGGTTTGCCTCTTCTCGGCTACAGATCTCTCTATCCTTCGGACTGACTCAACGAAGGTAGAGGACCTCTCCCGGTTCTCTAGGGAAGACATGGGAGTAGTCAACTCAGCGTTTAGCCCTTTCTCAAACCGTCTGATCCTCTTTTCTTCTGTGGCATCCCTATGCGGACAGAACCGCAACAACTCCATGAACTTAGCTTCTTACTCGCTAACGTTCATCAAACCTTGCCTCAACCTCTCGAACTGAGAGATTTTCTCATCCATGAATGTCTTTGGGAAGTATCTATTGACAAATTCCTGACAAAAAACCTCCCATGTAACTTCCACATCTAGCCTCTTCCATTCTTCCATTGTCCACCAGTGACCAGCACTCCCCTTGAGAAGGTAGATAGTATGTCTAACTTTCTCAGCTTCTGGGATGTTCAAGATTCTAAAGACTTTCTCGAGCTCGGTCAACCATAGATCAGCATTTGCAGGGTCAGCCGTTCCAAAGTACTCCATCGCTCTGACACTGCGAAGTCTTTCGAACGTCTTACTGATACCTTGTCCTTCAGTCTGAGCAGGTGCCCTAGGTGCAGACATGGGCATCCTATCCATGATGTGTGTCATGGAAGTCATAAAATGCCTGAACATGGTCTGAACAGCTGGGTTTGCTATGTCGACTGGGTTGAACTAGGGTGGCTCCATGGGTGGCTCAGGCACAAGTTGTTCTATCTTAGGGTCCCTTTCACCTTCTCGATATGCAACGACACTACTTTCTGCCACATAATCCTCGTGTGGTCCAGACATCCTTACTTATCTTCTTCTCCTGAGGAGTAGAAGACACTATTAGATATACTGGAAAACACTAAGAATAGACTCAACATCCTAAGTCATATGTCTCTTTAGACTCAGCGAACCTATAGCTCTGATACCACTAAATTGAGACGACCTGTCTCGTGGAAAACCAGATTAACTAAAGCGGAAGTGATTAACTAACTGGCAGCGGAATTACGAAAAATGACTAGAAATTAAAACTTTTTAAGGAAAGATATTTAAACCATAAAACTTCTTGATAAGAAATGAAATGAACAATTAACTTCATGTTTTAACATTACATCATTGTGAAATCACCTCTCGAGTGATTATATACATTCTGATACAAAAATCTCGAGGCTCAAAGCGAAAATCTCAGACCTATTGACTCCTAGGACGTGAGACTACAGAGATGACATAAGACAACGATCTAGAGGACTTGGCAGTCAGTATCTCCACAAATGATTCACTGCTACCCCCGGTGTTGCTGCTGCTGATACTGCTCACCCTCAGATTGGTTCCTTCATCCTCGACGTCCACCTAAAAAGTTGAAATCTACGAGGTGAGACAATTTTAAATAATTGTCCCAGCGAGAGTTATAACTCTCCGCCAGAAACTTTGTTAAAACATTTAAGGGATAACAAAAACAATATAAGCTTTAAGTCATTCAACAGTAGATCTGATATTAAGTACAATAACTTCATTAAAGAATATGTAATCTAATAACTTAACTGGAACATTTATAAACAATGTAACATCAATCATTATTTCTCACAGTTCAACCTAAGCAGTTATACTATACGGATGATTATGTTTTACAAACATCATTATGCTCTGTGGAGATGAGGTATAACGCTCATACTCCAACCGATCACTACTAAGTCACATCGGTATCATAGTAGGTCATTAAAAGAGCCAGATTCTTATGAACTCATCTTCCTCAGACAATGTGAGGATCAGCTTGTAGGACATCTAGTGTCTCTACTACTATAACTCACCAGGGTATTCTAGTACTTCTCTATTAAAGTCACAGTGGAATTCTGTACTCTCTTCGCCATCGAAAGATTTCTTGTTTATCTCTCAGCGATGGGGCATTAAAGATTTCCTCGGGAGAATAGTGAAACATCACCCCGACATAAACAAATAGTGTAGGTTTGATGGATTTGAAGTACATAAACATCAATTCCTACACTAGGACGTAAGGATATTTGCATCCATAATCCCCCACATACTCAAAAGTATGTGATCCAGGAGTTCCCTTAGGAAAACTTGTTTCACCATCATTAACTACTGACAATGATGGATCTATAATCAGGGCTCTACATGACATGATTATACTTGATTATTTAGGTACATTTCAGTATTCTTTTAACATCAAGCATGTTTCCAAACATTAATCATTAGAACAACTTCTATAAAAGAAGAATACTAAATGTATCAAGTCTAACTCGGCGTTTCCTCTCTAGTGCCAGAAGATGACTGTCACAGCGACGATGCTTCGGCGCCCACCTGATAAGTCGAACCTCACGGGAGGTGATGCTTCAAATCGAACAATTGATGATCAATTTCTGTTAAAGCCAAATGCAGTTCAAAGTCCACATCCTCCTCAGCTACCGAAGAAATGGGAAGATCTGACTGGGAATCCCGCGAGAGGTCCATCTGCCCTGAATCTGAAGGAAATCTCCATCAAAGATGGTAAGATCGTCTACCCGAAACATGAGACCATCAGGAATGCGGAACGTTGGAATAAATGTCTGATGGGTTACGTGATTGATTTCAATCCTCACATCCCGACTCTTCTTAAGCACTTTGCTGAAATCTGGTGCACGAGAGGATCCTTTGAAATCTTTGATAGGAATGACGGTTTCTTCTTAGTCAGATTTGATGAGCAGAGTGATCTTGATCATGTTCTTAATGGTGAGTGGTACGTTCTAAGCAAACCTGTAGTTCTGAAGAGATGGAAGCCGGGTGATGAACAAAAGAAGACGATTCTTACTGAGGTTCCAGTTTGGATTAGAATATTCAATTTGCCACTAGAAATGTGGGATCCTGGCTTTTTTGAGAGGATTGGTTCTTTTATCGGCAAACCTGTACAGATGGATGAGAATACTAGGTGTTTGAAGCGTATTGATTATGCTCGCATTCAAGTGCTGATGAACTGTTCAACGAAATTCCCAAGTAAAGTTTCCTTGATTAGCGATGAAGGAGAAGTATGCTCTGTTGATATTAGATATGAGTGGATTCCTTATAAATGTATTCATTGTGGTTTCCTGGGACATGGCAATTGTGCTGTTACTCCAATTCTGAAAGCAGGTCCACCTGTAGCTCGCACCGGGGGTGTTCAGAGGAAACAGTGGGTAGAAAAGAAATCAAATGACCCTCCCTTTCCCACACAGGTTTCTGAACGTGAAGAAGAGCCTATTTACATAGTGGAGGAAATAGTGGATGAAGCAGAAATAGCTAGATTGAAGGGACTACCACAACAGGTTGAGACAATTGAAGACTTACAGCTTTCACGTGAAGTTAATGAAGGTTTTGGTTATGATGCTGTTGAAACTGAAGCTATACTTCAAGACATTCTTATGGAAAGTGCTGCTCCTCAAGGGATTAACTCTTCGTCTCCACCATCTAATCTAATTACCCCTACTGTTTCACCGGTTAGTGCAGGTAGTTCTCAATCGTCCTCATTCTCGGTGGCACATAACAGAATCAAGCAAGTCAGAAACCCTCCCAGATGCCAAGCTAAAGTTAATGTTAGCATTTATGATAGATTGGCAAGCTCTTCGTTCTCTTCTGTTCCAAGAGATCTTCTTCTTTCTCCTTCGAATGCTGAGGCTGTCATCTCAACAGCCGAGAAGCAATCATGAGCTCTTTTCAGATCACCTCCTGGAATGTCAGAGGTATTAGCAACAAGATCGCTGATGTCCAGGAGGAGTTGAGGAGGGTGAAAGGTCAAATCATCATCCTCATTGAGACTAAAATTAGGAAGAGAAAGGTTAACTCGTTTATGCGAAGATTTTTTCCCCTGCTGGATTTCTGTACCAATTTGGATTCTCATCCCCTTGGTAGGATTTTTATCTTGTGGGATCCTAATGTCTGTACCGTGAGAAAGATCTTAGAGACTGATCAGGTCATTCATGGTGAGGTTGTTTCTGAGAATCTCAGCTTTTTTCTTACTGCTGTTTACGGCCACAATGATGACTACGATAGAGAAAACCTCTGGAATTCTATTCACAATATCAGTCCTTCTATTAACTCCCCTTGGTTCATTATTGGAGACTTCAATTCTGTTCGCAAAGATTATGAGAAGTTAGGTGATTGCCCTCCGTCTCCTAAATCGATGAGAGATTTTAACAACTGTTTACTTGATAATAATATCTTCGATCTTGATCTTAAGGGACCTCAATATACTTGGGACAACCATCAACTTGGTGATAAGCATATTGCTACTAAAATTGATAGGATTTTATACAATGTGAATGCTGTTAATGCCTTCCCTGATTTTGTTGGTAATGTCATCTCCAATATTGTTAGTGACCATAAAATTCTCAGCCTTGTGATTGGTGATGTTCGCCACATTAAATCCCCTTTCAGATTTATTAATAATTGGGCTTCGGAGCAGGGTTTCCTTGATATTGTTGAAGAAGCTTGGAATGCCAATATTGAAGGTTATGCTATGTTTAGAGTTTACAGAAAATTGCAGATTCTTAAGAACAAGCTGATTAGTTGGAATAAGAATGTGTTATGCAATTATATAAATGATGCGAATAGGAAAAGGCAACATGCTGTTTGGTTACAGGAACAAGCTGACGCTTACCCTAATGACCAGAATCTTTTAAAGGATACTATTGAGGCTAGAAAGTTGGCTAAGGAGGCTTCTTTGAAGGAAGAGAGATTACTTAAACAGAAATCTCGCATTCATTGGCTCAAGGAGGGGGACAGCAATTCTAAATTTTTCTATTTATCTCTGAAAACCAGAAGACAAAGAAACAATCTTATTTCTCTTAAGATCAATGAGTCTATTACTTCTGATCCTAATGATATTCAGAAAGCTGTTTATGACTATTACAATAATCTCTTTAATAACAACAGTCCGCAAGGTGTTTTTCTTGATGAGTGGAGGGGAGCTAAGATCTCGGAGTCTCATAAATCTATTCTTATGGCTCCTATTTCTCAAAAGGAGATTGATGATATTATTAACTCCTTGAAAGTTGATAAGGCACCTGGGCCTGATGGTTTTAATGGTGTCTTCTTTAAAAAAGCTTGGCATATTATCAAGAATGATGTTAGTGAAGCTATTACTGATTTCTTCAAGAATGGCTGTTTGCTGCAGGAAGCTAATAACACGTTCATTACTCTTATTCCAAAAGGCCAAGACAATAGTGAGCTCAAGAACTGGCGTCCTATTGCGCTTTGCAACATCACCTATAAGCTGATTTCTAAAATTATGGCCAATAGAATCCAGCTCATCCTTCCTGATATCATTAGTCCTAATCAGTGTGCTTTTATTAAGAAGAGAAGTATTAAAGATGCGGTTATGCTTACAAATGAGCTCATTCATGATTTCAATAGACATAATGTTAGCAAGATGTGTGTCAAAGTGGACTTAACTAAGGCCTATGACTCTATGAAATGGAGCTATCTGTTCTCTATTCTCTTTAAGATGGGGTTCCCTATTAGATGGATTAGACTCATTGAATCTATTTTTAATTCTACTTCTTATCAGATTCTCATTAATGGTGAACCCGGGCCTAATCTCAAACCCTCTAATGGCATTAGACAAGGTGACCCATTGGCCCCTTATCTCTTTGTCATTGCTATGCAAGGTTTTACTGAACTGATCAAGAAGGTAGTGAATGATAAGAAGATTACTCCTATTAAAGCTTCTGCTTCTCTTAGTGTCTCACACGTTATCTTTGCTGATGATCTTATGGTTTTTTCTGAGGCCAATGAGGGCAACGCTAAAGCTATTAAAGAGCTTTTTGATACTTTTGGTGATTGTTCTGGTTTGAGAGCTAATGTTTGCAAAAGTTCTATTCTTTTTAGTAAAGATGCTCCTGTTGACAATATTCTGACTCTCACTGGGTTTTCTAAATGCTCTCTTCCTTCTAAGTATCTGGGTATTCCTATGTTTATTGGTAAACTTAAGAAGATGGATTGTTCCCCTCTGATTGATCGAGCTAGAAGTAAACTAGAGGGATGGAAATCTAAAGTTCTTTCTTTTGCTGGGAGATGTGAGCTCATTAAATCTACTCTTAGTACTATTCATATTTACTGGTCTTCCTCTATACCCCTCCCTATGTCTGTATGCAATACCATCGATTCTATCTGCAGAAATTTCTTATGGAGCAATTCGAAAGGTAACTCCACTCTTCACCTTGTACCTTGGGATAAGGTTACTCTTCCTAAAGATGAAGGTGGTTTAGGCTTCTGGAAAACTAAAGAGATTTCTCTTGCTTGTTTATGTATCAATGCTTGGAACTTGGCCAATAAAAAAGATACTTTATGGGTCAAATGGATTAATGAGAGATACTTAAAGAATTCTTCTTTCTGGTCTGCTACTCCTAATCCTAATTGGTCTTGGCTCTCAAGAAAGACTATCAAGGCCAAGGATCTCATTTTACCTCATACCACCTTTCATATTGGGGATGGTGCTAATGTCAAGCTTTGGGCTGATCCCTGGATTGCTGGAGGTAAATGGATTGAAGACATCATTGGAAGAGATGGTTTCCTTAAATCTGGGTTGGATCGCTCTTGTAATGTTAATACTATCATTCATAATGGGAGTTGGTCTATTAAAGACAATAGAATGAATAAAAAGTTTTATGATCTGATTTCTGTCCAGAATTCCCCCCGAGGAGGAGAGGACTTTATTTCTTTTAAGGGGGTCTCTAATCCTACTATGAGTATTTTCTGGGAATCCCTTCGATCAAAAGGAACTTACAATAGTATTTTCAAATGGATTTGGGACAGCAAGATTCTTGGTCACTTCTCTTGTCATATTTGGAAAGCGGTGCTTAATAAACTTCCTAATGATGATTATCTTAAAAGGATTGGTATTCATGTGACTTCTAGATGCAATCTCTGCCTTAATTCTTATGAAGACACCAACCATTTGTTTTTCGAATGTGGTTTTTGCAAGAAATTCTTTGATTGGATTGCTATTTCTGCCAATCTGCCAAATTTGAAGTATATTGACAGTTGGAATAAGGCGATGATGATTGGGAAATCTACTAAAATTTTGTACTTCTTTTGTCATTACAACTTATGGGCTGAAAGGAATAGAAGAAGTCATGAAGGTTCTTTTCTTTCTGTTAGAAGTATGTGGGACAGAATTAAAGGCGATTACTTTGGCCTCATTGCTGTCCTCTGATGTTTGCTCCTGGCTTTCTTCTGAGCTTGTTTTTGCCTATAGTGGATGAGCTTATCCCTCGGGAGTGGCAGAGCTCTCTATAGGTTTTTTTGCTGGTGTCCCTTGATGGTGGATAAGCCTTGGCTTTCCTCTTTCTTTTCTTTGCTTCTTGGGTGGATGAGATTATCCGTTGAGGAGTGGCAGATCTCTCCCAAGGTTGTGTTCTTGCTTTCTTCTTGAGTGTTTGAGGTTACCGTGTTGGAGATGGATATGGAGTTTTTTGGTGTTATCCTTCTTCTCTCTGCTTCTTGGGCGGATGAGATTATCCTTGAAGGAGTGGCAGATCTCTCCCAAGCTTGTTTTCTTTGCTTCTTGGGTGGATGAGATTATCCTTGAAGGAGTGGCAGATCTCTACCAAGGTTATGTTCTTGTTTTCTGCTATTTTTTGGCTCTCGGAGGTTCTGTTTTCTGGCTTCTTTGCTTTTTCTTCTACGTCTGCTGGGTTTTGCTGCTGTTGGGCTCTCTACTGTTTGTTGGGTTGGTCTTGTCGGCCTGTTTAGCAAGTTGATATGGTGCAGCAAGGGGGCAATATCATCTTCATCTATCTGCAGACTTTTATGGTGCAACAAGGGTGCGGTTTTCTTCTTTTTTCTACAGGCTTTGGGTGTATAGGGGTCGGCTCCCTGCCATGCTGGTGAAGTCAAGGTTTGATTGTTTTTACTCTATCTGTCCGGTGGGCAAGCTCTAGAGCTGGGCAGTGTTCCCAAGGGCCCAGGTGCTGACCACGCAGCACTGAGGTTTGCCTAATCAGGCCCTATATCTTGCTAAGCAGATATTCCTTGGATACCAGTTTGTCTTCTTTATCTGAGTGGTAGCCACAACAAAAATTTTCCACAAGGTTGCTGCTGTTTTTGGAGTTTTTGTCTGAAGGGTCTCGGAGTCTTTGGCTGCTGTTTCTTGGTCTTTCTTGGGGATTCTGATCTCTGCTTCACTAACGGTCCTATGGGCAAGCTCAAGATAGCTTAGATGAGGAGCTGTTGCAGGCTGAAGTTGTTTTTCTGAGGTCCCTGTAGTTTTTTCTGAAGATGGCTCTTGGGTCTCTTTTGGATGGTCTTTTTTGCTCTTACCAGTTTTATGTTTAGATATCCATATCCTTTCTTATATCATGTAAAGATAGTTTTTTTCTTTTTGGTTGGCTCTTCTTTTGAGTCCAACGAGTTTTGTACTTACCAAAGAACAAAAATACAAAAAAAGCAACAGAGTTTTGGCCGACCAAAAAAAAAAAGTTTAACTCAAATCAATTGTTATATGGATATCACTTCTTAATCATTTATGTTCTATGATTCAAGAATGGGGGTACTCAAACCCTTAAATCATCATGAGTCATCTAACTAACATGACTTTTATGGTACTCATGGCTATTACAGCCCAACATTCTCATATGTTCCACTTAAACTTAGGCAACATAGCATATATCACTACTCATAAAGCATATTATAGGCTTTCAATGAATATACTATCATAACCCTTACATGTTTATGATCATTCTCTTATAATAACCTACATGGTCAATTCAATTGATAATAATAAACAATCCATTTCCATATTAGCAATTTATAAAGCAGAATTAACATTCGAATTCAAGGGTTGTACCTTGATGCCTTCAATAAGGCTAGGTTCCCTCCATAATATCAATTAGGGTTCTTCAATCCCTTTCATTATGATTAGGAATGATAATTCCGCACCATATACTTTAATTATAAAGATTCATGCTTAAAAGAATAACCTGGGATTAGGGTTTATAGTACATTTCATCACAATACCCCCAATTAGGGTTTACTATTCACATTACATGTTGTTGCCCTGAAATTAGGGTTTACTATTCACTTCATAGTGAATTTAGATCATAGAATCACCATGTATGAAATTATCATCATTGATGCCCTCAAATTAGGTTAAGATTCATCAATTATCATAATTAGGGTTTCTATGATCTCACCTTGATGGATCATACCCTAATCATGTACATTCACATGTATTGAAGGTATTTTACTTGAATTTCATTCATAATTGGGACCTTCTCTTTCATCTCTCTAATAGATGATGATTACACCACTCTAGATTAGATTAGGTCAAGTCAACTTTGATTAACATAAGTCAAGTCACCACCATTGTGGTCCTTAGGGTTTACTTGATCAAGGGTTGTTGTCTACTTGAACCCTTCAAGGGTACATTGATAAAGTTGACCATTGATCACGACATGGGTCAATCTACAAATCACTTAGCCCCTTAATGTTTCTGGGTACCATTAGGGTTTATATTAGACAACCATTGAACCATCTAAGCCTTCAAGGCATTAGGCATTCTTAACCCTAAAAGACCCCAAACGGTTTCACACTTCAACCTCCAAACGGTTTTGAAATCGCATGGAGGTGTTGACCGTTTGGTTATTTTGACCCTAAAAATCACATGACCCTCAAGACCACATGACACTCAAGACTGCATGACACTAAATTCCATTTGACCTTAAACGGTCTTGAAACCGTTTGATCAAACTACATGGGTTCAAACCGCATGAGCTCCAAACCGCATGAGCTCAAAACCGCATGAGCTCCAAACCGCATGAACCCCAAACCGCATGAACCCCAAACTGTTTTGAAACCTTTTGAGCCCAAACGCTCTTCAGACCATTTGTCCCCAAACGGTCTTCAGACCGTTTGGTCCAAATCAGCTCAAAACCGCATGGACCTCAAAGGTGTATCAACACATGTAATCGATTAGGCTTTTCAATGTCGAAGCCCTCAATTGATCTCATACTTGTTAACCACTTATCAATTGAGCTAATTAGGGTTATACTTCATCCATTTTACACTCAATTGACCCTTAATTGATATCCAATTATGGTTGGAACCACTTGAATTATGGTTTGAAATCGATTAACCATCAATATCCATCAACATGAATCTAATTGAGGTTGAACCCATGAATTGTCTTCCAATTGGGCCACAACCTGGCCCAAACGGTCTTGAGATCATTTGGACATCCTCCAAACGGTCTTGAGACCATTTTCGCAAGATTTAATCAAAATCTAAGTTCATTTGTTAAAGGTTGAACCCTAATTAGGTCTAAAATCAGAACTTTTGATCAATTCAACAACCTATTGTGATTGGACCCTCAATTGATCAAATTACCTTAACCCTAGACCTCCAAACGGTCTTGGATAATCACCAAACGGTCTTGAGACCGTTTGGGTGATCCCCAAATGGTTTTGAAACCGTTTGGGCCACTCAACCCAAACTTCAACATGATTGATCCTTAAAACTCAACAATTTGAACCCGATTAGGGTTTAGGTGATTAATGTGCTTCAACTTGATAATTACTTGCAATTAGATGTTGATTCTTTGTAGATAGTTAATTCATGATGTGCACAATAGACCCTTAAATGGTCCACCCTTGGTCAAACCCCTCAAACGGTTTTGAAATCGTTTGAGTCCGAACGGTTTTGCAAACCGCGTGAGATCAAACGGTTTTGAAACTGTTTGGTCCCAAAAGGTTTTGCAAACCGTTTGAACCATTGGTGAAGGACCATTTGAAAAAGTCACCTAGGTATTCACTCCCATCAACATTTACCTTGAGACCAAGGTCTGCTCTTCATGGATTTCTTGCAAGATTGCAAGGGAAGATGGGGAAGAAGAATAATAAGCTAGTATGTGCAAGAAAGAAGGTATGCTTAACAAAGTAAAAGGTTTAGAGATATAAAACCCACCTCAAAGGTCGTCCATAGAGATCCAAGCTTCCAAGATTTCAAGCCTTTAATGGTGTCTTGAGCTCCACAGGTCATCCAAGGATGATTCTCCAAGAAATGGTTGGGGAAAGTCGGCTAGAAAGAGAAACCTAAGTAAGAAGACCACAAAACCAACCTTGTACCAAGAATTCCTCCATGAATTCGAGCAAGAAAATGACCCGAGCTTACCCAAGACTCCTCAACCGTTCTCCTCTGCTCCAAGCTATGCTTTGAGTCGGTTTAGCAAGATGATTAATGAGGAAAGTGAAAGAAACAATCGTTTGTTTGTAAAGGAATGGAACCTATATACTTCGGGTGAATTTCATCATCAGGACCACTAGTTTTCTCCTTTTCACATATAGATCTCCCTCTCTTCTACATGCACGTCCCTTCTCCTTATTTCTTAAGCAAAACCCCTTCTAAAACCTAAGAACTAAAGGCAAGCAGGTCAACTTACTACCTAGTTGCACATATATAAGGGTCTCCTCACTTACAACTTGGTAATTCCATTTCAAAGGTCATTATTCTTATCTAATTATTCAATTGGGGATCCCTCTTCATCAATTTTCTCTAAATGATGTCAAGAGTCACAAAATATACTCTAGAAGTTGTATTCTTAGAAGTTGCACCCCACATTTTGGGTAAATTGCACTTTACTCCAAAATTAGGGTTTCACGCACAAGGATTCCTCCACAAGCTGCATCTTGATGCCCATGCTTGGAGAATCCATCAAACTTCATCATAATCACTCATATGATGTCTCATCACCTGATGAACATCTCAACATGTAAAAATTTCAAGTTAACCCCTTTTACATGGGTAATTTGCACATAGTTCCCTGTATTACAAAACAATACTACAACATTGTTTAAAAAGGACAAAAATGGGAACATATGTTCCTCACGAGCTTTAATTACATTCCAGGAGATAATCACAAACATTTAATTACATGATTAATCAAAACACTTAGGGTTAACTCATAACCCAGGTCAGGGATGTTACAAATCCCTTAATCAAAATATATAATGAAATATACCATTTTGATTAGTCCAATGATATCTAAAAGATGAAAATAGTTTTTGGTCCCTAAAACACATGAATTCTACTTTGTTTGATATTTTTAAATTTTTGTCAATTTTTAGAATAATTATTGCATATTGATGATAAATCTTAAATCTTTAATACTGACCTACCATCTAATCTTCAAACAAGTAACTTGGAACCACTTTTGGACTTAATGAATGTCTAATCACTGGTGTTGCACAATGGTTGACTCTAATACATGAACATGACTTTTTTAAAATATGAATGATGAATTTTATCATTTTTTGTCTAATATTTCTTCTAAATGACATCAACCCTCATACTAACCTTGGAAATTAGTATTATGTACCTCTTCATGACTAGCTTATCTTTATTGTGCCCTTATATTGATTTAGATCTTAATTTTATGTCCTTTCATTTTAAAGAAGGTTTTGGCCTAATATTTATCACCCCATTTGATGTGGATAATCACATAGGTATTAGGTTTAACCATGTTTACATTAGTTAAAAATGTGGTAATTGTATGTATGTTGAAGTGTTGGATACACTATCGAACAATATGAGCCTATACATTAGTGATGAATCAAATGAACCCTATTTAAATGTGCTTCTTATATTTATATATTTTTGATAGATATCATAACTATTTCATATACCCCGCAACCTTGCTAATCATGAACCTTATTTGCACCATCATGACTCTTTTAGCCTTAAAATGTAAAATAAATGCCAAACCTCGTAATAATCATAGTAAATAAATGGAACCTTGGAGAGATATGAAACTTGGATCACACCTTCATGATGGACTACAAATTAGTAAAAGACCATCTAATGTGTAATTAATAAATATTAAATCAATGTATACCAAAACCCTAATCATAAACCTAGTGATTAAGAAACATGTAGAACCTTGCCTAATGATGGTTATATTCTTAAGGTGTTTATTTTGATCTAGATGGTCATGGATAAGTTAAGAATCTCTAAACTAAGGTATGTGGGCTTTAATAAATATATCATTATGATTTTTTTATTAAATTCTTAATATGTATGTATGCTTGTTTACTTTCACATGTTGCCATGTAGTATTCTAGTATAGTACTTAATTGTTTTTGTCTTTGAGTTTATCACTTCAAAAAATAATATACATTTCCATTTTTCTTATTTTGAAATAAGGTTTTCTCAATGACTTTGGTTATTTGAGGTCTCTCATGTGATAACAAGCTTATCTTATGGCTTTGAGCCTTAAGCACCCTCGAGGACCCCTTATAAGAAAAATTTGTTCAAGGCCATATGATACATAATACTCTTGGTATAATGGAGTAAAATGACTAAAATGGGGGATTTAATTTTCTAAGTAACTAACTTTTTATTATTATTATTTCATTTACATATTATATTTTTTATTATTATGATAGTCGTAGATATAAGTATCCTTATTCCCTATAACAACACCATGTATGTTAATGCACTTGTTTCTCATATGTTTTAGGTTCAGATAGAGCTTGGGAGAAGATGATTTGTGAGTAGGTGTTCAGGTTTTACATTTTGTGAAATCATATATAGTGTACATATGTAGAATTGTATAATTTCACTCTTAAATTTTCATTTAGAAATATAATAAGTAATCTTGTAATAATGAACATGTTGAATGTTCAAATAGTTATTGATGAATGCATCTAGAAGTTATTTTACGTATGGTAAGAATTTCATGTTTCTTCATTTTGGATTTAAAATTATGTGGTTTTTGTAGATTCAGATGAGGATCAGCTCCAGTCACAGATGGTATTAGAACATGAATAATAGCTACACATGTATTTTATCATCACAAAACACAAATTAATATTGAACTTAAACCTAAAAAATATACACACAATAAGTTTATCGTTGTGGAATAAGTTGATTTAGCATCTAAGTTAGAACGTATATGTTCTATAACAATGTGTAGACTTGTAAAATTTTAGAAAACCATTGATTTCTCATGTTTTGTTCATGTAGTATGAGTTTTGGGTTTAATAGGGTAATAAGAGGGAGATCCTATAGGTAAAAATCCTAAACCTATGTTCCCATCATGTGCATAGGGTACATACACAAGTAGATATCATGGTACTAGACTTTGTAATGAGTGTGGTATCTTGATTTTGGTTTTGGTTTTATTTAAAAGGAGTACGATGGTTCCACCGCATGTTTCAACACTGGAGAGAAAATAGTTAAGTATATATATATATATATATATATATATATATATATATATATATATATATATATATATATATATATATATATATATATATATATATATATATATATATATATATATATATATATATATATATATATATGAAAATGTTACAACACACAGAAAGGTAGTTAGTATCCATATAACTTAAGAAAAAGATTTGTTAAATTCGTCTACATGTGAATGTTTAGATTTTATTTGTATTCTTTAATTTTTTCTAGTGCCATGATAAATGATAAGCTAGTAGTTATCCTAGGTGATAGAAGTTTGATGTTGATGTGGATTTTTTTGTTGATGTTTTACGTTTATTCATGATGACTTATGTTTTTATTTGGAAGATTCAAGTATTTTTTTATTATATAGGTGAGTTTTGAACATGCAACCCTAACTATTCCAGCACCATGTATGGTATATATGACTTTTTTGTTGTACTACACATAGTTAGTCGATTGGCATACTTGAATGTGCATAGTTTTATTATGTGTTGCAAATTGATTTGTGAGACATGATTCATGACTAACATGAGTCTCACTCTCTTTGCAATGAAGGACCTCTAGTATGAGACATATGGTAAGGGTGAATTGTAGGGAGAGAGAACCTAACATGGGAGAAGGTCAGAGTATCCAACCTCCAAATTATATGAAATTCAAATTTATGTGCATGATGAAATAAGACATGATGAGTCCCTAGATAGTTTCTATGTATATGAATTCAATCACCTTGTCTGTGGTTCCTTTGATTAAGTTGAACACTATATTTACTATGAAAATATCTAACCCTAGAGAAAGAGGAATGTGAATATATGTATGTTTTCCATCTAGAAGAGAGACGTGTCCCTAGGCCCTAGAGTATGTACACGATGTGTGATCTCCCTGATGAGACTCATACTCAGGTTAGTGGTTGTATGTAAAGGAATCTAGTGATATCCCTTGTTTTGAGACTTGGGTAAAAGGCTCATATGGGTAGATGTTGGTGTTTAACACATATTTTCTTGACTTCGACGGGTCTTAGATTGAATGGGTCAGGCTTGTAATGCTTTTTTGAACAACGACTGGGGTAATTATGAAACATAGACATTGATCGTAGTGTGTTCCTATATATATGCACGATACATGAAATAATATCACATAAAGTAGAACATAATATATATATGATACATGAGTCTTATACGATAGACCTAATATGAAACAATTGACATATATGATAGTTGTAAGTTGTAATTATCAAGATTAATATGATGAGGCCCCTAGAATCTTATCTTAGATAAAATAATGCATGCATGCTTAATTTCAGATTTAAATGAAAGGCAATGAACTTAATTTGTGATAATTGATACGACTTTAGACAAACTAAATAATGAAAGTGATCTAGCTTCATGATGAAATAAAAGTGTGTTAATAAGTAATCAAAATTTATGATGATAAATGTATACCTTGAGTAATTAATGATATGGATCTTTATAAATCACCTTGAATATGTCTGTTCATGTGAAAACAATCTCTTATTCCATAGGGATAAGGGATGCAAAACACTAATGTCAAGGGGATGCGATGAAACACTAAGTAACATCTAGATAATCTAGATGGGTGCAACCTTAATGTTTTGCAACCATATGGAAACAACCTAAGTGTACCCCTCATGTTGGGGGATGCCTCAACACCTTATGGTTGGTTATCTATATATGATGGACATCAAATTTAACCTTCAAATATGATCTTGGACAAATTTCATGAACAAAATATATTTTATGGATGGAAGGATGTTGCAACTTGCCTTTTTCTCTCTCATTCAATAGCATAAATTTTCACTCAATTAATGAATGTATGCACTCAATGACCTCCTTATTGATCAATTGAAGTATTTTGAACCTGTTTATGTTCAATTTTGATGAGGAACTAAAATTATGATTTTAATCATGTTGATGTGCTATGTTGAGTGTCAAAACCAACTTTCAGAAAAAAAACTAATTGAAAGTATCCCTAAAATTCATCATATTATTCTCAAACTCTATACACAAGATTAGGAGGAATTTTTTATCTAATGATGCAAATTTCACATCAATTAGATCTATAGATCAAAATTTATGCTTTATACAAGTTGGTTTAAGATACCACACATCTTTTGGAATTTTATTTTACTTATACAACAATCCGACCCAACCCCTAAACAAATCATAATGCTCTTTTGATTATCCATGGATCCCCACTAGAGATGAGGGTGAGAAATACATCCATTACCTTTGTAAAAGTCAAGTCATATGCAAATAAAGAAGTAGATGGATCTTTCTCCACACCCAAACTTAGGTCACTTTTGACATACAATCTCCTTGTTTCTTCTCCCTCTTCCACCCCCTCCTTTTGGTCTTGTACCCTAAGACTCTAATTTTTCTCCTTCAATATATTATCTATGATGTCTTCTACCCATGGTGGGTGTGGATTTCCACCCCCATCCCTCCCCGAGACCTTGTGAGATCACCTTTGGGTCTGCAACGATCTGGAAAAATCTAGGATGTTGGGTTTCTAACTCTACCCAAAACTCCTTGTCTCTCATTCAGGGATCCACAAAGCACTAACTATGGCTAGTGATGTGGTCTATCTATGGTATCTTTCATGATCAGGCTTTGGGGAGGGTCACCCCATCAGATCACCACCAAGGGTGATCCAACACATATCGGTGGCACATCCCACTCGTCCACTAGAGTGTTGACTACTCCCCCTTATTTGTGGATGTTGAACTAGGAGACACCACACCACCATGTCCATTGGCTCGCTCCCCCTCCTGTCTGCTAGAAGAATCTAGGTAATCATTTTTTTAATCATCTACTACCATAGATCACATAATCATAGTAGTATCTCAATTTCCCATACAGTTTTTTATGGAAGATTAAACAAATCATATCTCCCAACTCCCTTAACCACAATATAGAATCCAATATATCTTTTTATTAGATCAAAAAGATTTATAACCAAATATTAATTCTAGGCCAAAAATCTTCATGAATATCTATTTATTTCCTTATAGTATGTGCTTTGATCACTTTTGAATATAGTTATAGCAAGTTGATGATTAATCATGTTTAGTTAATGCTAAAACTACCTTATAATTATCAAATCTGAAATAAGGAATCACTTTTAAATGTTTTGAGGGTCCTAATCACTCCTTTTGCACAATGGTTGACTCTAATGCATGTATATTACTTGTTTTGGATATTCATGACAGACTGTTTTGTATTTTTATAATCTTGATTCTAAATGTCATCAATACTCATATAAAGTTCCAAATAAGTATCATGTACCTATCCATGACTCAATTCTTACCCATGATCTGCATGTTCTTGTATTTGGTCCATTTGAATTAAACAAAATGAGTGTGGCCCCTTTATCATGAAATGTGAATCGATCTTGATCATATGTTTACTTCGGTCCTCATATACATCAAACACCTTTTTATAATTGAAAAAAGCAATCTTATGATGTTTTATGATCTAGTTTCCTGAGGTCATACCCTTTTAATTTATGATGGTGTGTGTCACTCTAAATATTCATTTTATGACCTAATGTGATATATACGTCTTGCCTATCTTTGTTATGCTCTACTCTTTATATAGATCTTAATCTTATCTCATATCCTATGAAATTAAGAATTGAACTTATCTCTATGACCCCATTTTAATGTGGGTGATCATCTAGATCATAGGTTTAACCCTAGTAATGTAAGTAAACAATGTTGGAAATTGCAAGTATCTTGGAATGTTGGATACATTGTCAAATCATTTGAGATGAGATTTAGGTGACCATCCACCTACATTTGAATGTGCTTCTTATATCAATGTATTTCTGATATAAATTATCTCTCTTGTATATATCCCATGATGTTGCTCACTATGAACCTTTGTTTATACCATCATGAGTATTTGTTGGTCTTAAAATGCAATATAAGTGATAACCTTACAATAATCATAGAAAGTATATGGATCCCTAGAATGATATGAAGCATGAACCAAATCTTCATTATTGATCCTAAATTAATAAAAGAGCATTAAATGTGTAATTAATCAACTTTTAACCTATGTTTTTTGGAAACCCATATCATGGACCTAATAATTAAAAAAAGTGTTGAACCTTTCTTAATGATGGGTTATGTTCTTAATTAGGTGGAATCTTATGATTTAGATGGTCAATGATAGGCTAAGAACCTATAAAATTAGCTCCATTGGCTTTAATAATTATATGATTATGGTTTTCTTGATTGAGTGACTGATATGTATATATGCTTTTTTACTTGCACATATTTGCATGTAATATCATAATTTTTTACGTGATGTTTTGTGTCATTGATTTTATCACTTGAACACATCATAGGGTTTGGTAAATTACGTTGGTCATTTGAGGTCCCTCATGTAAGAATAGGGTTAGGTAATGACTTTAAGCCTTAATCATCCTCATGAACCCCTTCTAAAGGGAAGTTGGTCAAAGGACTTATGATACATGATTTGCTTAATATAATGGATTAAAATTCCTAAAACATGGGTTTTGATTTTTATAAGTAATTAACTCATTTTATCTCAATCTGAACATGACCTTACCATAACTTGCAATATTGGTTGAATAAATCATCAGTCAAAAAATTCTGATAAATGACGTTTGTAGTTATTCAAACCGCGGTGTCATTCCATGATATAACTATGAGAACAAGTGAGGAAAGCCCTAATTATTTTCTATACAATGATATTTATTAGAATGTAAACCTTTAAGATATTTCAATTATTAATGAACAAGGTTTCTTTGATGTTTATATTTCACCATAGGCATATCCATCCTGCATAAATGTATATTTAACTTTGAGGAACTGAATTCATCTCTTGTAGAAACCTACTACCTGATGGAAAATGTACGACCTTAGCATAATTAATATGCCATCCAACTAACATGCATAATGTATAATCTACATTCTTTGACTGGGGGCCCACGGTATGTGTTTGATTTCTACCTTGTGGTTAGTTGATGGTCTAGTGAATTTACTCCTTAAAAGTGTCTTCCTCCTCATAGTGTGTCTTGGGCACATATTATTGATCCACCAATTCAACTTTAGAGTTATATTCTCTTTGAGAAAACAAGATATGTCTTAGGCATATTAGCTAAAGAGGATGAACACACTATCAATTGCAGGTGGAGTCAAATTGCTAGATTGTCCATTGAAATGGACTCAAACCTATGTATTAAAACTAGAGTTATAATTAATGGTACAACCTACTAGGTGGAATATGAAGCAATCAACCCATGTGTTCTACTTGCAAAGTAATTGGACATGTGATTACAAGTTTCACAACTCAATTATCTATCGATGAACATATATAATTCCAAAATCAGATGACAATATAAGCATTCTTTCGTCTATAGAAGAAGAAAAATGACATGTTTCTACGAGAAAACCTTACATACATCTAAGATCACATCCAAACTTGCTACATCCTCAACAAAAATCTATTCCAGTATCTCAAGAAGGAAATAAACATATTGAACTAGATATCCTGCACAATAATGATGTAAAAAAGAAGAAATTTATTCTAACATATATATAGGTAACAAATAACAAATAGGTTCAATCTATACCCAATGTTTGGATGAAAACATGTAAAGAGGTCTCATCCACAATTAGTATGGATACTGAGGTACAACTTGATGAAACTATTACAGATTCCACCTTGGAAAATATGTATGTCACGATTGATACTATTGATGCTATTGAGGAATATTTTAAGATTGATCCTACTACTTTCATAAATGATAATACAACTACCCACACTTCTAGAACCCTAAAGTAGACAATGACAATGTTCATTCTACTTTTGCACCTATAGAATATCTACATTCCATTGTATCTGATACTATGGATGACCCTTATCCCAATCAACCATCAACATCATTTACAAAGATGGAATAAGTAACAAGGAGCCCTAGTGAAAAGATGAAGCACACACCTTACCAAACACAAAGTCAGACTAAAAAACCAACAATATCCATAATGAGGTGGAGGATGATTCTACCTTCACATTTTAAATGTGTTTTATGATTAGTACAATATGTTTGAATGTCCACATCATAAGAACCAACATTTGATCACTACCTTTAATTCATCCTTGAAATCTTGCAATTCTGGAATTAATAACTCGAACGAATCAATTAGATGGTGTAATTAGGAAACTCAGATAACCTTCTTCACGCCGTGTTGAAGCCTATGGTTTCTCAGGAGGAATTTGGTTATTATGGAAGCCCCACTTGTGTCCTACATGGATCATAGAGAGTCATATTCATTACAATACCATTACAAGTATATATTCTGGAAACATTTGTTATGTCTTTCTTAGTTTGTAAACTTACCTTGGAAAATTATAGTTGACTTTAATACTATGCTGAAACCATAAAAAATGGAGGAAATTTCAATTTCAATGAAGCGAAAATCTTTAAAGACATCATTATTCAAAGTGACTTATCTAATTTTGGTTACTCAAGTTATTCTTTCACTTATAAGCAAGGTTCTCTTCACGAAAGACTTGATAGAGGTTTGGTTAACTCTAACTTGTTACAGTCTAGTAATGAATTTGGATGTGGATATATTGTTGGACACATATCCATGACTTGATCTAATCATCACCCTTTATATTTTCAAAATGTGAAACATTCAAGATTCACAAAAAAATACAGACCTGAATCCTCCCAGAATAATAATTCTTCATTCATAAACATGGTGACAGAAAAATGACACGCTAGAATGATTTTGTTGAAGTGGTACAATTTATAAAACCTCACATTCAGATATGGGATCATACAACTACTTGGGTAACACATCATACAAAAGAACAATTAATCATGGAGATTGATATTGTACAAAATTCCATTGCCACTAACTATACAATAGAAGTTGATGCTTTATGTACTACTATGCAATGTTAGTATACATCTATACTTTCTTATGAAGCTATGAACCTTAGGAAAAAGTCACACATCATTTGGATATGTGAAGGAGAATGAAATATAATTTTTTATCATACATTTTTAAAGTATAGACAAATGAAAATAAAACTATCTCATTGTAATATTTCAATATCATATAGATTTATGACCCACTTCAATTAAAGACTATGGTACTTCACCACTTTAAAAACCAATTTTGTGCAAGTGTTCCTATTTCTTGGTAGAAAATGAACAAATGGCCAATTTAATTTCACATATTTCTCCTTGACGTCTCTTAAATTATAAAAACCTTCCTTGTTAAATTGAAATTCTATCTGTACTGAAACAAATGAGAAAGAACTAGGAACATGTCTCATATGTTATAGATACTGAATTTATTATTCAACATCGGTCCATTGTAAAACAATCCATCATGAAATATGTTCATACAACACTACTTATATGTGAAATTCTAATATTGTTCTATTTCCCATGTAAATTAATATATCTCTTTGTTCTCAACTACAGACTATATGTTGAATAGTGTATGTCGAAAATTAGTTTCAAAGATAGTAATTGAGTTACTGAAACTATACATGTCTATTTGGATACATCCTACACAATGCACCTTTGTACCCGATTGAAACATTTCTGACTATATTGTCTTAGTACAAGAAGTAATTCACAACATGCATCTCCTTGTTCCTTTCCAAGTCCTCTATAGGCCATGTTCTTGTTTTTGTCTATGTTGATGACATCATTATCACCGGTGATGATATGATGGGGATATCCCCGCTTACACTATCCCTTCATGCATATTTTCATACAAAAGATGTGGGCACCCTATGATACTTCCTCTGAATTGAAATCCTTTGTTCAGCCTCCGGGATAAGTCTGTCACAACGACACTATGGCTTGGACCCTCTTCAAGTGGAAAACATGGAATAATACAAACCAGTCTCTACCCTGATGGACTATCATATGAAGACTATACATGAAAGAGAACTCATTGATGATCCAAATAAGAATCATCGTATAGTTGGAAATTTGATTTACTTAACAATTACTTGACCTGATATTACCTATGTCATTGGGGTTGTCAGCACCACTCCAGGGTCACTGCTCCAGTGTCCAACACATTCATTTCTATCTAAAGAGTGCTCCAAGAGGAGGGTTGCTCTAAAAATGTCGTAAGTCTAAGGTAATCTCCATATGTGGATATGCATATGAAAAATGGTCTGGTGATTCTAAGGACTGATGGTCCACTTCTAGCTATTGTGTCATTATTGTAACTCACCCAATTTCTTGGAGGAGTAAAAAATAGGTTGTGGTAACAAACTCCAGCACTTAGGCAGAATATCATGCCATGGTTCATGCATGTTTTGATATCTAGTGGGTCCGGTCCATCCTGACTGAGTTTGGAATTCCTTTTCAAACAACAACTACTCTATATTGTGACAACCACAAAGTTATACACATAGTTAATAATCCAGCCTTCAACAAGTGCACAAAACACATTGAAGTTCTATCATTTTGTGTGAGACCTGGTCAAAGAAAAGCAAAACATCACTCCTCACATTAGAATATGTGATCAAGTTGCAAACATTCTTACCAAACCTCTTCCTCTTTCTTTATTGAAGTATATGGGCTTCAACTTGGGACCTCACAATGTTTTCTCTCCAACTTGAGGGGGTGTGTTAGTATATTTGACTAGTTGGGCTTAGGCCCATTGTATTTTTTCCCTCTATTTAGTTCATGTACTCTCTGGCTCCTATATATAGGAGATGCAACACACTTGATTGTTTACTGAAACACAATCATTCTACAGTCACTACAATGTGAAATTACCCATTATAATCTTCAACAAGATATCCATGAAGGAAGTTGGTCTGGGTGAGATAAGACTCATGATACACATCATGAGTGTTGTTGACAGAATGTGTTTATTTTAAGCAATTGAAGTTATATTATAAACCTCTTGATAAGTGATACTAGAGATATTAAAATCCATTTTAATGTTAAATTTGTATGGTTGTTGAGTTCATATGTTTTCTGTTAATTTTCTTGGGTACAAGTAAGCTTGAATCAAATGTCATGAGTGACTTTTCCAAGGCTCTAGTTTGATCTAGAACTTTTAACAAAATAATTAGAAAACATAATAGTGTTGGTATGTATTATTATTTTCAATGGTTGATGAATTCTACTTCTTGGACAATTCCAATGTGTACTTAGATCATTCTTAATGCTTTATGGATGTAGTAATGATTACTAGATTAGTTTTCAACATTGAATTTTGTCTATAAGCTCCAATAAATGTATGAAAATGTCTACTATATGAATTTTGCAAGAACCTAGGAATCAAAAAGTTATCTTCAAGGACCTAGAAATTAATAGATGAAGTGCTCACTTAAAATATGTTGAATCAAATTTTCACACTTACAAATGCACATTACGAGGTGTCACAACCAACTGGAATACACTTAATGTGCTGCTCCATGAGAACCATGATTGCAAATATACCCTACCCTTCACAAAACCTTGACCTGATCTATAAATTTTACAAATTTTATGATTTATGAATGATGTCACTCTCTATAGATGATTCCATATTCTTGTATATCTAATTTGAGTTCATGATTGAAAATTTCATGAACATTCTAGTGTCTCTCATGGCAGCATGCACAAAGTAGTTCTATGCTACTTGAGATAAGTGTTGTTACGTCTTCTTGAGAATTTTATGAACAACCTCAAATCATCCTAGTAATAGTATGGATGGTCACTGATTTTACATCATTGTGAGGAAACGAGAATATCCTAATACTAAATTGGGAATTTTCATAGAATGTGTACATATCATCTCAATTTTAGTTAGATTTTCATCTAGTATATAGTCATTTCTTTACTTCTTCATCTTCACATCTGCTCAATCATGAAAAGTGATATGGTGTTGATCAGTTAGATTAGTTCTTAAAAATAAAAAGAATCATAGATTATTAAGTAATAACAGGTGAAATAGGGAGTGGTGGCATGGGTGATTGAAAGGAAACCCTAGGGGATGCCGAAAAATTTGGGGGTTCTAAAAAAGATGGAAGGAAGAGTCCATCACAAAGTGTGGCTAGAGCACATCTCCTCGTCAAGTAGATCAGACTTAACATAACATATAGAGGCATGAGAGGAGCGAAGAGAAATGGACAAGAGAATCGAATGTGGATACTAACATGGATGAGATGGAGAAGGATGAGGAGTTTGTAGATGATGGAAACCCTTTCTTACCAGAGGGCGCTCCATAGAAAATGTAGATAAATTTCAAGCAGGAGTGCAGAGTTCAAGGAAAGGGGGTGTGTCTGACCACTATTTCTTCGACGATAAGCAAGAAGAAATCTTAAAACTAGAAGACGTAGAACTGATCAACACTAAGGGTTATCCAGAAATTGATGTGGCACCTGAGAAAAAGAAATACTTAGAAAACCTTTCAAATACTCAGTAATAGTTAAATTGATTGAAAGATCAGTGGGTTTCTTAACTATGGTGGAGAGGCTATAGTTACTTTGACGGATAGTAGGCAGATTTGAACTTTATGAGCTTTCATATCAATATTATCAAATATATGGCGTCTTGAAATAAGGCAGTCTTGGGGAAGAATGTTTGGGATCTGGAGAACAGTGAGACATCCATATGGAATGAGCGGATTCATCACAAGTACAAAAACTATCAAGGTGTAAAGGGGAAAAGAGAAACACCTTTTGAAGAGCATGCCATGTCATCTCTCCACTCATTTAACAAAATAGTGAGAGAATTATAAATAATGGTGAGAGCACAAAAGTATGGCTTGATGGATGGGTTCTGAGAACTACCAATATGCTGAATGTCAGCCACAAAGAGGTCGATGAGAACCTGAGGGACATGCAAGTAGCTAGTATGGTAGACTTTCATGGAAATTTGGATTGCAAGTTCAGGAGAACATACCTATCAAAGAAAGTTGTAGAAAACATACACAACCTACTTGTACCAAGATGCACCTACAAGTAGGATACTTGGAGCTGGAAACATGAAGACACAGGAAAATATACTCCATGATGAGCATATCAACTTTTGAAGAATGAGGAGGAAATATGTATAGATGGTCACTGTGATATGATATGGAAATTGAAAGTGCCTATAAAATTGAGAGTGTTCATATGTCTTGTAACAAACAAAGCCAATATGACCAACAATAGAAGAATGAGAAGAAAATTCACAACCAACAACATTTGCCCCACATGCAACGCTGGACCCGAGAAAACACTTCATGTCCTTCGAGATTGCATACATGCAAAGGAGCTATGGTGGAAAACTGGATATCTAAACAACACCAAATTAAAGGAGTGGATACATAATATCCTTTATAAGGGGATGTCATTTGAGGATCCCTTCATTATCAATAGTTGGATAATTTGGATGACCAAGAACACCCAGGTTTTTGATGACAAGTGTTTAACTGTTGAGGACCAATTAGGAAAGTATAATCAGATGTGAAAAGGGATAAATGAGAAAAACCCACTGCAATTTGTGATTAAAGAGACATAGACAGATCATGAACATTAATGGATGATCTTAGACAAAAATTGCCATCTTATGATGGTCGATGCTGCTATCAAATACAATGAAGAGGCCACTACGGTCACTATGCTTAATGGAGAGGGATGGTGATAGGGAGGAATGTAAAGGAAGGTGTGAGTTAGTTTAGTAGTTGAAGTGACACTGAGAGATATGTCCCTTGTTGTGGAAGTGATGCAAATGCAATGTTCCACTAAGGTCAATGTAGAGATGGACAACAACAAGGCCATAGAGGCTATTGAAGGCAGACCAGGGTTGTTGGGACCCACTCTTTTGATCAACATAAATACCAACCATTAGAGATAATCCCAAACCTAAACCCATATTATGAAATAACAATGAATTATCAACAAAGGCGAATAAACAATATATGCAAAACACAGATTATTTTTTCCTTTTTCATTGTTCACAAACTCATAAATAAATGTCACATCAAGGACATCACATTTAGATATCACAAATAATATTCAATTCCATCTCTAGAATCAAATATTGTTCTCATATGCAGTTTAGTTTACATCAGATACATGTACATTGATAAACAAACTTAATCTACAAACCATCCTGAGAAAGATAGAGTGCAGAGAGATTCTAATCTATCTAGATTATGCTATTTATATCTTCTTTGTCACTACCTCTCTGCTGGATAGCATTATACCTAAAAACATTTGAAACAACCTCATGAGTCTCATATAGATCCCCAGTGAGTGGATACCTCCCACTCAATCTAGGTACATGAATCAACATCAGATTAAGTATAATAAACTTAACAAAAACATGCAAATATTGAAATGTCTAACAAATAGATATATCATAAGTCATTTCTAACTTGCAATGATAATCTGATCCAACAAATAAGGTAATCACTTAAACCAATTATAACTTTGAAACATCTTTTAAAGAATGTCTATGAACAAATCAACAGATACTTGTTAGTTCAGATTAAGAATCCTAATGCATGAGTAATAAGTCAAGTGCTAAGCATTTTGAATCAATACATAACAGCAATATTAACTTTGTGACACTCCACCAGTGGGACCAGGAACACATCCTACAGTCCTAAAGATGAAGTACACATAATACATATCTACCAAACAATACTATCAAATAGCAAGAAATCCAACTCATATTCAGTATGGATATAAATCCCAACATTTATAACTTGTCAGCATGACAGATCATAATATGAAATAGAAAATGTCCATAGCAACATGATTACTTTCCACAACATGAAGCTTAATAAATAATGACAAATCATCAACTAGCAGTACAAGGAATGTAATAATAATTTAAATCATGTTCTACACGGCTTATCATCTTTTATTCATTTTCCTTGAAACTACTTGGCTTGTACCTCACCCAGTAGAAGTCGCCACGCCTGATTCACATGTCAATGACTCACCGTCACTATCTTAGCATTTAGCCAGCCACCCTAAGATATCAACTACAGACCCTGGCAACCTCAAGGTTGCCTAAAGAGGCTCATGTCCTCATCTCAGGTACACGAGATAGGAACCAACAAAGCAGTATATCACATATCATAGTATTTCACTTATTTTTCATTTCACATTTGACATATTTCATTTCATAAGAGTCTATTCCATCTGAACATAGACTTTCACAACAAGGATTTAGGGCCAGAGCCACTCCAGACGACTCACTCCTAAATCCTGGTGGTCTAACCTTTAAGGTCTCGATCCACACTCCAAAAATCCTTCTCATAATTCATAGATTACTACAAGGAGATATGTTTTGTTTCCCCAGTGTGGTCCTCGGGGGAAACACATGGTGTGTAGGGCACCTAACTAGATGTTCCATCATTTCACTAGTTATTAGTCTCTTTTACTCATCTTACATGAATTCAAAACATCATATCACATATATGTGTATTCTCATGTAACTAGAATAACATGAAGTAGATCAAGTTTATCAATAAGAACAATGATCAATGTAAGAAGAATAATAAATCTATATATTGCAACACATATGATTATGTCTATCTTCTACTTCATCTCATAGAAATCATCAGGGTTTTATCATCAGTGGACTTTCTGCCATAGACATCATCTTATTGTCCAGCATTTACCCCATTAGGGTTTTATCATCATCAGTGGGATTTCAACCCTTGACATGATCTCATTATGCAATATTTACCCTTATTAGGGTTTATCAGTATATAAGGAGTGCATATTAAATTGAATTTCAACATATTCCTTATCAGTTCATTGTATATCACAATTCTTAACAAATATTAGAAGAGGCATTAGAACTAGCAACAGTAAAACAATATAGACATCATGTATCATTCATCATGTTCAGAATAGATTTATCATACAACATATGCCTGTTCCATCCAATCTCAATAGATTCAAATAAATTCCATGCATATACATGCATAACAGACTTAGTTCTCTTCTTCTTTTATTTCACATTCTTCATACGGGTTACTAATCAACACATGTTGATTATCATTTGAATTCCATCAAAATAGTTAATTCTCATAGTACAAGTGTTCTATCATAAAATCACAATACAAGAACACATTCTTGTAAATCAATTCAAATACTTGAGTTTCATCTTTTAGTTGATTTAAACTACAATTTTGTACATTTCCTTAATCCCTTATTTGAGATTGTTATTCAATAGCACCATCTAGCTCAACATTTTAAGGTTAGAGTTTGTTTCTTAAATTCATCTACTAATTATCATCTTTTTCCTTTAATTTCATATTCATTAATCTCAACTTCTCTCATGTCATGTTCATTAAATTATTGGAATCAATCATTTTTAACTCACTTGACATACAATACTTTTATTTTCATAGATATCCATCAAAGTCTAGTTTTAGTATGTTTCATTCAATTTTCATTAAGCCACATGTAATTAAAACAAAGGATTAAATACTTCATCATAATAACTTCATTAGTTACATCTTTAACTTGCCATCACCATCAATACATTTTTTTTCTTCATGTCATTTCTTATATTTAGATAAGTGAACCATGTCATTGACTTCTAATGTCATTCTCATAATCAACAATGATCATTCTTTATTATACTAAATCAAATTAATTAGACTTAGACGATATTAATAAGACTCATCATATTCAATTGAACTATTACACTTTCAACTTTAGCATTTGATCACATTTAGAACACCATATACAAGTTCTAGCTTTATCACTCATAATATTCTAAATAATAAACTTTTAGGGTTTTCAAAAAGTCATTCCTTAGTTAAACATATCACTAAAATCATATCATTCAATAATCCAATCATGACTCAAGGGTTCATTAGGGTTATTCACAAACATGAAAACCCTAGTTTCCATTTTCACACATTTCATTCATCAATCATAAGTATACATTGATCACTTGACACATTTGATTCACTTCCTCAACACAAATTCTAATTAGGATATGTGGTCATTCAAATACATTAACATTCAATAATACACTTGTATAATATGTTCTAATACAATTCAAATATGAATCAATCCATGTTAATTCAATTCCAAGCATATTTGGACTTGAGTAGGAGTTGGCTTGTGCTACCAATCCCAATAGGAGTCAATGAAAGAAGATCGCTCCCTGTGTAACATGCAATTGGATTAGAAATTGGAGTAGGATTCCTAGTTTCCACCAAATGTTATGTAGGCCTATAAATAAAGGCCTTGGGGGATTGCATTGACATCAACACACTAGCTGTTTTTTGTAAGTGCCTTTTGTGGTAGAAGAGGAAGAAAATAAGAATAATTGGTGAATCTCTCTTGTAAATAAGAGAGGGTAAGCAACTTTACCTTGAATTAAAGTAATGGTTGAGAGTCGGTGGAACATTGGTTACACTAATAGAGTAGCTATCTTGGTTCATAAGAGAGGGCCAATGACTTTGCCTTGAAGGGAAGTAGCAGTTGGCAATTACATACACATTGTTGCCATAGCATCAAAGGCCTAACCCAGTCACCGATCACAACAACATCAAGTGGTCCGAAATAATGACAATGAACATCATAAGAAGATCAAGTTAAGAGGGAGGTTTTTTACACATTTGGTGTGATTCTCTTAATCCTCATCTTTGTTCTTATGGTGGGGGCTACCCATATTTAGGGGTAATTAAATTTTGGCGGTGTGAGTTGTTATCTTGATTATGTAGTTCTTCTTGGCTTGTGTTGCCCCATGATTTTTCTCTTCTCATCTTGGTAAGGAGAGTTTTCACATTAAATCTGCTCTTTCTTCTTTGGGTTTACACGCTTGTTAGTAAAACTTCCGCAACAAGTTCTCATCACATCTATGACCATATCGGTACAACATCCCCAACAAAATGTCCCTTTTCTCACCTTAAAATTAGACTATTAGAAATTCTTTAACAACAACAATTGTTCTTCTCTCCTTGAATATCTTCATGGATGCAATTTCCCAAACAAATGAACGGATTGGATCAAATCATGTGTCTGTTCTTCCCACTTTTCCACTCTAATTAACATCCCAACTTTTGGTTGCTTCTCCAAATCATAATGATCCACTTTAAACCTTCCTCTTAATTATTGTAACCTCCGTTCTAACATCCATGATTACATTAACCATGAGAGAAAAAATAATTGGAAATCCTATTCCTAAGACTGAACAAATTATACAATATGAAAAAGATAATATCATATTTTTTAATCTATGGACTTCCATATCATCAATTTTTTGTTGCATTCTTGGTATTTTTCCATATTTGTCCAATCTCATAATTTAAGAGAAAACATCAACCATGAGCATGTGTATGAGTGAAGAAAATATTGAAAGGTATTCTTAGCTTCTATGATGCTTTAAAGAAATGAACCCATTTGATATCTCAGATTACCTCTCTTCCCTAATATTTGACCTTCTTTTTGGAAACTGATTATCACAAACATGGAAAGAAAGCTCAATATCTGGAAGACACATCATCTAAGTCTTGTTCCTCACCTTACTCATCTCAACACCTCTTTGTCCCCACTTTTCACCTACCACCTTACTTGCATTCTTTTTCCCACTAAGGTCCTCAAACATACTAACATTCTTAGGTGTTCATCTGTATGGGGTGGTACTACTACAAAACAAGAAACAAATCTTGTAAATTTGAGAAGTATTTGCCAACTGAAAAAACTAGGAGCATGGGAGGTTCTCAATTTGAAAATGAAAGCCCTCAACATGATACACAAAATCACATATCAACTATGTGACAAAAGACATACAATATTGTATAATCAAGTGAGGAAGAAACAATATACCAGACACAATTGAGTTAATAAAATGCATAGAAATGAACTTTCTCCTTTTTAGAAACACATAAATGATACACTATACATCATAACACGATCATCACACCCCATTTTTGTATGCATCACATCTCCTTCTGGTCTAATCTTTAATTTTATATATGCAAAATATCGAACATGAGAATGAACCTTTATATTCCTTACAACATCCTAAACACATCTAGAATATTAGCATTGATTAATCTTCACTTGCACAGGAGTAACAACCTCAATAGAATTACTACTACTTACTTCTCAAGTGTAGATATTGATCAAATTATCCTTGAGAAGGGCATTAGAAACAATTTTGTATGGAAAATTGATGAAAATACAATCCTAAATCAACCTACACCTTCTATACTGAGACAAGGTTTATATATCCTTACAACAAGATTTGACACATCAAATGTCCCACAAAATACATTATACACATTTGTCTTATAGGTCATAATAAAATTATGACTGGAAATAAAAAATGGAAGAGACATTTTCATGGACCAACTATGTGTCTACTATGTAGGCCATACAACAAATATACGCTCATACCCTTTTCAACTATAGCTTTAATAAATAGATATGGAAAAAATGCATTCAGACCCCACATTGCTCAAATGACATATATAAAGACAACATAAATTGGACTAGAGCTGCCAATTCTCTTTTTATATTACCAAGACACAATTTATCATTTTAGTCATCATGTAGGTGATCTGAAAAGAAGAAATTATAGAACATTTTAAAATATAAGTGATGATTTATCTTATTTGTATGATTAAATGTCAAATATTTATCTAGACATTTTTTCATCATACAACTGGTAAAGGGGTAGGAGATATCATAAAAGAAGCCAAAGCGACACAACTTCTTAGCTTCATAGGTTCATAGAATGAAAGGACAAACTTCATCATGAAACATGTCTTGGAGGAATAAAACATATATTCAGACTAATGTTTGTCTTTAATATGTTATTTATATACATCAGATGACAATTTTCACTTATCAAAAGATTGTATTGGTGTGCTTCTTTCTTCATGTTAAACTCCTTCATTTTAATTATTCTCAAGTGTTATTTATAATTACCTCTAACTCTGTAACACATTTTATAAACTTTCTTGTATGTATCTGATTTTTGGGTTGTGATATCAGTTATTAACTATCTATCTATATAAGAACTATTTATAGAAAAACAAATTAGAAGAAGTAGAAAAAACAAACTACACGATACTTCCTGAATCACAAATTAATAATGAAACTATGTAGTGAGACCAACTAGTGGAAGTATTTTCATCTAGAAGGTCAACTACCCTTGTAATTACCTATTTTCAAATTAGTCATCTAATTAGGGTTTACTTGGTTGATTGTATGCTTAATTAAGTTGATAATTGTTTAAACCTTGATTAAGGATGGTAGTTAAGTTTTTATGTTTTAAATACAAAAATAAGGTTTAATCATACTTTGATTCACATAATTAGGGTTAAGATTTGGAAACCGTAATCGGCCCAAATTAGGGTTTTGATGACATATGAATACAAAATTTGATAAGTATAATGTCTCACTAAATGATTTTTAGTATTTTATATGTAGATTGGATTTAATTCAAATTTTTATATGATTTGTATGTAATAAATTAGAACACTCGTAAAAAATATCAGAATTTGTGAAGAATTTTATGACCTATTTGTCGGTCGAGATTCAAACTCGACCGATCTTATTTTCATATTGATATAGCAGTGTGGAAATTG